>CM060902.1:809508054-812008054 GCA_030737815.1 Allium fistulosum
TATTCCAGCTAATCCATTTACGACTAAAACCTCTGGCCAGTAACATATCAAATAGAAAATCCCAATCTACCGAGTCAAAAGCTTTTGCAAAGTCTAGTTTTAGAATCAGTACACATGTAATGTTACTCTTACAACAATGATTAATGTACTCTTAAACAGCAGCCACTCCATCTGTGATATTTCTACCCTTGATGAAAGCAGTTTGTGAACAATCAATTAGATCAATCATTCTTGTACTAAGTCTATTCGCTAACACTTTTGAAATAATTTTAACAGATTAATTAATTAAAGAAATAGGTCTAAAATCCTTTAAATTATTTGCACCGATTTTTTTATGTAATAAAATGATGTTTGCAAAACTGGATCTTCCTAATTGTAGTTTCCCATTATAAAATTCATTGAACATGCTAATTAAATCAAATTTCAGTACATCCCAAAATATTTTGTAAAATAAAATAGGAAAACCATCAGGACCCGGAGCTTTATCACTAGGCATGTCGTTAATAGCCTTCAAAATCTATTATTAGATATATTTCAATTAAGTAAAAAGTTAATTTCAAAATAATAGTTATTAAAAATCAAATGCGAACATTTTATTTTAATTAAATTTGTATAATATTACGGCTTTGAAAAAAGGGTTGTTACATTAACACTAAGACCGAACCAATGGGAGAAACAAGTTTATCTATATATGGAAACACGCAACCTATTAGAAGGTCTAGCAAGAAATCTCACAAACCAGAGAGATACTATAGTTTTCTCATTGATGGCGAGAAAGAAGATTGTGTCTTAGATGATGACATTCCACTATCTTTCCAATAAGCACTGTAGAGTAAAGACTCTACACTCTGGCTTGGAGCAATGAAATCTGAAATGGATTCCATGTACAAAAACAAAGTATGAACTTTGTCGAGCATACCTAAAGGGATATAACCCGTCGACTGCAAATCGATTTTTAAGAAAAAGCTAAATGTGGATGGGGAAGTAGAGACTTATAAGGCAAGGCGAGCTCTAAAAGGATTTCATCAAATTCAATTTGTTGATTATGATGAAACCTTTTCACCCGTAGCCATGTTTAACTCCATTCGGATTATGCTAGCCATAGCTGCATTCTATGACTTTGAAATATGGCAAATGAATGTAAAGATGGTATTTCTAAATGATGATTTAGAAAAACTGTCTATATGTCGTAGCTCGAGGGTTTTATGGTCATTGGGAGTAAGGGTAAGGCTTGCAAGTTGTTGAAGTCCATTTATGGACTTAAAAAAGCTTCATGGAATTGGAATAAGTGTTTTGATAAGATAATCATATATGTGGGTTTTTATTAGAACATAGAGGAAGCATGCATATGTAGAAAGGAACAGGGCAATGCTATCGTATTCTTAGTGCTTCATGTCGATGATCTATAATTGTTGGCGATGAAACTTCGTTATTACAATCAGTGAAAGCTTGGCTTACCAAGAACTTTTCTGTAACAACCCGCATATTTTACGATTGAATATTTAAATTTTTTATTTAAATATAGAATCGTTAATCGGATTAATGTCCGAAAAACTACTTTTTGTAAACAGTCGAATTGGGACTCGAGACCACTTCCATTGAGTCCAAAATGGCATTTGCGACTTTTTTAAGTATAAACATTGTTATGTTTGGAGCTAGCTAGAATTTCGACCTTTTCACTTAGGGTTTTGGGTTTGGGTTTCAGCCCATTTACCCAACATATCAACCCAACTCCACTCCACTCCTCCTCCTTACTTCATAATATTTTCTACAACTTAAGCTTTAGCAAAAATGGTGGTGGAGATGGGAAATTAAAATCCTAAACCCTAGTTTCTTTAGCAAATACAAATTCTTGCTCCAAATTCAAAGAGAAGCTTTGGTAAGTATCTCCATCTTCTTCTCCAACTCAATCTCTCTTTAATTTCAGAAATTTCCTAAACCTAACTTTGGAAATGTTCTTCCTTTGAGCTTAGATTCAAGCTTCTAGGGTTGGAGTTGAAGTGTAGTTGATCTCCCTTTGCTTTCGAGCTTCTCCTTCATCGTTTTGGGTTTAAAAGTGAGTTTTTGGACTCACATCTATTTCTATAGATATTGTTGTTATTGTGTATGAATTCCTAACACTAATTCATGTTCATTTGCTTTTTATTTGGGTTGAATTGGTGAATTGTTAAATTTTGGTTTTGGAATCCAATTTGCTAAAAATCCAACCTTTACTGTTTGAACACGTTAGTGGAGCGTTTCAGAGGGCCATACAAGGCTGGGTTGTCGAGTGGCGTAAATCCTCAGTCGAAGTTGCTCAATTCGTCGCTTCCGTCGTGTATCGAACTTGCCCCAAAGGGGGCTAGGCTGAACCAGAACATGAAAATGTTCGTCACCAGACGTCTGGAGTTTGTTTCAGAGAATTTCCTGAAACTTACTGCAAACGTCTGAGTATATACTACAGACGTTTGGAGTATGTGACCTGCTCTATTTTGCCTGTTTTGCCTATTTAGCTCGAGATTCCAATTTTTATCAATTCGTGATTATCCGATTTATTGTTATCATTTATTATTGACTTTGATGACTTCTTTTTCGGGATTTTTGAGAATAACCATTTTGATGGATTCGGTATCGATTTCTTTGGATTTAATTCACATCTTCGAATATGGATTTTGCGATTGATTGTTTCTACAATCATTTTGTGATTTGTCACTTCTAAATACAAAGGTTTCTATACTAGTAGTAAATATTAAAACTCTTTTACAAAGATGATTTCAACTCTATTTTTAATACAAAGCTCTTTTATAAAACCATTTTCTAATCTATTAGTATATACAAACCTTTACCTCATTCGTATGAGAAAATCTAATTAAACGGCTTAGCAAAACAAGTGGTATGAAACACTTGCGTTTACTTCGTCGGTTAATTTATGGACTTGTTCGATTGAAAATCTTGTGATAATTTTCGAGTGGAAATCTACAGTTTGTTCGTAAATATTGAAGTTAAGCTAGTGGTTATGGGACATGAAGCTAACTCTTATATTTACTGGCTTAGTGTAATTCACACTTTTTATTGATCGATGATGATCATTTTGTGATTTAGACTAGCGATGTCTATTTGTCTGCGAGGGAGACTAAACCCCGTTTTGTGGAACTTCGGTTCAATTTGGCGGGGTAGCGACCCGTGGTCTTCGGACCGTTTGTGGAGCTTCGGCTCAAAATTTATGGTTAGCGACCATGGAATAGCGTTCCGTTTGTGATACACGTGTTGGTGAGTTTTCATGCTCCCGTTTGTGATAGGCCTCCCCCTTTGTGATTTCTGGATTTCTATTTTGATGATTTCTAGAATTTGTGTTTCACCTCTTTATGCGATTGGCAATGATATGTTTGTCAATATTTACAGTTTGGTGAATAAAATAAAGAATATGATATTCTTTTTGAGTGCTTTGAGATTTTTGGAGATAGTGTATGATTTTGTCATTGTTTTATATCACATTTGTTCTAGTATGACATTATTATTATCATACGTTCTTATTATATCTCTGCTTATATCTTATTCCTTTATCTGATATTTATAGCTAGACTGATCCGTTTATTATTTTCTTATTAAATAATACTCGGGTCAGACTGAGATGTTACAGGTGCTTCTGCTTGACTCCTTATCTGGGATCATCTTCTGAATTTTGTCTAACTACATTACATTTGTAGTTTTTATTGTTATACATTCGAGAGATAGACTCCATGATGTATACTTAATCTTTTGTCTAGCACTTGTATCTATTCTTTTGTGATATTGTGGATCTTATTTGACCACTACTCTGATGTACACCTTTTTGGTGTTATATATTCATATCTATTTCCGCCTTTGTGATATGAATGCCTGTGACTGATTTATGTTATGTTTATTTCTATATTTGTTTCCGAGGTCCACTTAGCCACCGTGTGGTAGCTTTGAGTTTGCATCGGTATGTCGGATTTCCTCTTGAAACGAAATGCATGGTTTACTATCTGACATATCGGTCCTCGCACAAGGCAATTGCACGGATGGTCGCTCCTCAACAGCCTTATCCTTCGTGCTAGTTGACGGCATTAGCCAGTGGTGTTCTTGGCTAGCGTGAGCTTAGAGGTGGGGCGTCACATTTTCCATAAAGGATTTGAGAGAAACAACTATATACTGGGTATATAGATCTATAGAGATAGATCTAAGAGGTTGTTGGGATTGTTTCAATCCCTATACAAAACCATACTACAAAGGTTTAGTATGGAGAATTCTAAACGTGGAAATGTTCCAACACAATATGGAATCGTCCTTTCTAAGAAGGATGCTCCTCATACCAATGAGAAGAAAGTGCGTATAAAGAGGATCCCTTATGCTTCAACCATAGGATTCTTGTATGCTATGTTATGTACAAGACCAGATATGGCATGCGCATTAGGATGCGTAAGATAATACTAGTCTAATCCTAGAGAAAAACATTGGACTACCGTAAAATGTATACTAAAGTTTTACGAAATACTAAGGACTTATTCCTCGTATACGAGAATAGAGACCTCCTTATGAAGGGGTATACGGACTCTATGTGACAATCTATTGTTAATTGCCTAATTAATTAAATTAAATTATGGATAATTAATTCTAAATTGTAATTTGTGAAATTTAATCTAGTTTTGACAATAGTTGATTTAATTTGTTTGAGAAATGAGTTTCAATTCTTAAAGAGGATTTCAATTTGAATTTGAAATATAATTAAATCAATTATTTAAATTTGGCATCTAGGATAATTTGTAATATTGAGATTATTGTTTTAAAATGAAAAATTGCAATTAATAGTTTTAAAAATATTGAGAATAACTTTTATTTTCAAAAAGTTGTATTTAATTTTACAGGATATTTCAATGTTAATAGAAATGAGGATTTTGACTTGTTGATTGGTTTTTGTAAACTTAAGAAACTAAAATAGGATAAATATAACATTGATTAGTGTATAATAGTGTTTCATAATTAGTAACATTCCTCTTAGGAATTAGATTAGCAACACTTCTCTTATTGGATCCATACCCAAACCCTATTTGGCCCATATAGGTGGAGTTAGTAGGAAGAAACAAAAATTCACGTTCATTTCCTTTCTCTCATTCGTTCAGTTCTAAAAATCTAAGAATAAAGTTCTTCCTTTTCACTATCAAAACCCTAGTTCCTATAATCCCCAAATTCAGGTGCAAATCAAAGGTCTTTTAGCTAATACTTGTATAAATCAAAATAGGGTAATCATCTGCACCTTATATTACATCCTTGGAGTATTTTGTTTTAGATTTTTCAATTTAGGTTTGATCTTGTTTTGCAACTTTCTGAAATTAACCTAGGTAGATATCAAGTGAGGCTAGCTTAGGAGGGTCCGGGTTTTAATCTTCAATTCAAGTTTTAAGGTGAGTCAAACACTCACACATCTATCTCTAATTGAAAGTACGATTTGTTGTTGGATTGATTTGGATGAATATATGATAGTATTGATTTCAATCTTTTGTATCATTTATGTTTTATATTGTTCAATTTGTAAGCTGCTGAAACCCTAGCCTTTTGATCACATTTAGTTGATAATAAAGGTTGTTTATATGGATGCATGCAATCTAAAATCACCTTTGGACAGTCATTCAAGACTTAGGATCAATCCGCCATCACTTGTGCTTGGCCAGAGAGGTTTTCTAGAGCTGAAACAGCTCCAGAAAACATCATGACCAGTGGACCGGCGGGCGCCACCAGTGCACTGGGTGGGCGAATCCTGAAGCTGATTCAGCTCCAGGTAAAACTCCTCTGGATTGTAGTTTATTGCTTTGTTCATTGTTTTGTTTGTTGTTGTTATTTTCTAGTGCTATATTTGTTTTTGTATGGTCCTTGTGGCTTCCATTTTCATCGACTTGTTAATCCATAAAAATTTGATTTTGAGATAATATAAAAAGTTAGAACTATATGGATTAAATTTATGGGTATAATCTTGTGATGACTTGGTATTTTGTCGTAGTGAATTCTAGTGTGCTTGATAATCTTTGAATCACTTTGATTCGAAGGTTTGGAATATATTATAAACATATATCTATCTAGTTTCAAAATATGTATATACTTAATTTTGTATATAAACAATTTTATAAAAGTGTGTTTATTTAAATTACAAATATCAAACTTGTTTCTAAAAAAAATTAGTTTCTTTTTATAAATTATTTTAACATTTGGTTATATATATATATATATTAAGTATTTCTAATATAAATGGTTATGGATTTGGAAATGTGGTTTTGGGAAATATGAACTTAATTTATTTCTAAATAAAATGGTCATGGGATTTGGAAATATGGCTTTGAAATTATAATGATAAGTTGTTTTAAACTAATTTATAAATACTAATTTGGGATTTTGAATAAGAGTAATAAATACGGTTTTATAAAATAAATGACTATTTAAATGTGTAGGGCCTTTGGAACATAAATTGTGAACAATATAACTTCATGGAATTTTAAATATCAATATGGTTTTGGAACACGGAATATCTAGGTTTCATACAATAAGTGCTTTTGGAACAATTCGTATTAATGGAACATTTTAATAAGCGATAAATCAAAATAATGTTTTGAGAACCTTAATTTTATTATTTGGGGAAATACTAATAATCGATATTATGGATTGGTTTAAATGCTTTCGAGTAACGCTTTATCGAACATGGTATAACTTATTGAATATGAATGTTTGAGTGGTACTTACTGGCCCATTAGCGAATACTTGAATTCCATCAGGTAGTATGGGATGTCTTGGTTAAATTCTTGTGATTGCTATTAGGAAGTGTTTAACACTTTAGAGTAGTATTCTCTTTTGGTGTTCGGCATGGGGCTGATAGATCCTTAAGAAAATATAGTTCAGGTTTTCCAGTGGTTATCCATAATGAGTGAGATTTACTAGTTTCTAATAAATACTTGAATTTCACCAAGCGGCATGGGACGTTTTGGTTAAGTTCTAGTGATTGCTGAAAGTGATAGTATTTGGCACTTTAGAGTATTTCCTTTTAGGGTTCCGTAGGACCGATAAATCCCTAATAGGTATACTCCTAGATTTCTTTCCAAATATAAAAATATATAATAAACTATAGTTTTCGAATCATGGTTGTCCCGATCATTTTGATCGATCGAGATTTGGGATTTCCCTTATCCTTGTGATCGATCAAGATTCTATGTTATAGTATGAGTACGATCCTTGGTATCAGATCGATTCGAGTGATACTGCGTTGTTTGCATGGTATGAGTACAATCTGATGATTGGTATGTACAATCAGGTAAGTGATCGGTACGAAATTAGTTCTGTGTGCTTAGAGATATTGTGCTTTGCTCTGTAATTCTTCGTTTAGTGAATAATCTGTGTTTGTGATATATATATACACACACACATATATGCTTTGAGATAAATTTTGTGTTAGATTAACTCCGTAACTTGTTATTTCTTGGACATCTGGATAAAATTATATGTTATTTATTCTTGTGTTATATCTTGTTCTCACCCAATTGGATATTTAGAGATAGTCTAACCCGGGTGTTATTTTAATGCTCGAGTCAGGTCGAGACTTTTCAGGTTACAGGATAGGTTGACCTTTAGATGGTTATGCTAGAAAGGAGATAATCATTGTTGACTTTTAGTTTATCCCATTTAGGATTTTAGATTTGTTTATGAGATGTATATTTGAGATTAGATAATTGTAACACTTGTATATTATGGGAGTCTGGTATTTATTTTGTAGACTCATAGTTTGTATATGTATATGAGATTTATTATTCCGCCGTGATCTATGACTATTATTTATATGATGTGTTGTTCTGATTATGAGAAACCAATGTGTTTATTACTTTGAACTGAGACTGTACACATCAAATTTAATTCCAGAGATTAAATAAACCATAAGTATGATGTATCAGTGTTAGTATAAAGATATATTCACATTTTGTCGCCCTTAACAAACCGTATTCTCCATATTATTAGACGACATTATTTATAATGTTTTTAATGATATGTGTATTGCGATTGTGTCTTGATGCATAAGTTTTTGAGTGAGCTCGGAGTGATTCCTGATACATAGAATCCCATGGCATTGTTCTGTGATAATAATGTGGTGATCAGATCACAAAGGAACCAAAGTACACAACCACCTCATTAGAGAATTCGTTAAGAGTAAAGAGGTCATGATACAAAAGGTAGATACCAAGGACAACATAGAAGATCCATTCACTAATTTTCTTGCTCGGTCGGCTCTCGAGAAGGAATGGCTGGGATTGAGATTCCATAATTGGACTCTAAGTGCAAGTGGGAGATTGATAGAGTTGGGGGTATGCCCTAGGGGCAATTCTATAATTTATTGTAAATTAACTCTGTAACCAATTCTCGTTCGTAATAAAGATGTTTTTTCTTTCTATCATATATTTGTTATAATGTGTTATAAATAATTAAATATTTAGTTAAAATATATTTAATAGAAAATTTACAAATGGCATGTTTGTGATAGTAATTACAAATAGTTGTAACCTTGAGTATTGTATCACAATATAATAAACATACCATTTTAAATATTCCTAGTCAAGATGTATCAACACTGGATATTGATGCATCCGTTGAGGCTAAAGTATGTAACGCTCTTAAAATGTTGGGAAGTGTAGTACTCATGATTGCTAATGCATATATATAATGTTTATATCATATATATATATATACATACATATATTATATGGTTAGTTACGCGACGATTCCAATATACAAATATTTTGTCACAATTAGATTGGTTGTATGTTTACATATACTTTTATATCTATAAAACAATTAGTCCTGTATATACCTACAAATTGCATGGCTAAAAATATAAAAAAAACCTTTTTTATTTTTAAATAATTTAATATACAAATTTAAATATGTGTATAGTTTATAATTTAAATAACACATCATACTTTATACAAAATATGATTATATAATTTTTTTTATATATAGTTTCATAGGTATAATATTTTTGATGGAAATAAAAATATTTTTCATATATTTATTATTATTTAAATTTATTAATTATATTTATAAACGTATTTATATTATATATATATATTATAAATTATGTTTTATATTTTATAAAATTAAATTAACATAAAATATACTCTTGGTCGAAAAATATAAAAAAATCATTTTTATACAGTTTAAAATACTTAACTATTAGTCAAAAATTAAAAATAGATTTTAAAAATAGTTTTAATTATAAAATTATATATTAATATTCAAAATTAAAAGATAACAATATGGATTTTATTAAAAATTCAAAATTAAGTTTCATAAATATCTTTTTATTAATTTTGAATAATATCAGTATGGATATTTGTTTAAAATATATTTTAAACTAAAAATAGAAAATTCTTTACTATGCACATGACCTAGTATATATGTCTTTTTAAAATATATATTTTGTATATTTTTAGAAGTATTAATATATATGTATACATTTATTATTATATTATTTATGCATTTGTATAAGTATTTAATATATATATATATAAATTATATATATACATATTGTTTTCGGCTTTGCAAAAAAGTTAATATAATTTATAAATAATTTAAATATACTTAAGCATAGTTATAAATACATACAATGTTAAAATTTCATATATATGTTTCTATATATATAATTATTTTAAAAAATATTGTTTAGATATGTATGTATGCATACGTTTGTAACATTTTGTATGTATATAAATTAAAAATATATAAACTTACATTTGGATAATATATCTGCCTATTGGACGAGCTGACATGCCCGTTGCGATGCAAATCCCATCACCTATACATGAACATGTTATACCTTGCACGGATTGATATGTTATACATGCATACAGATATATGTGTATATGATGCACGTATATATCTATATAATAACATTAATTAAATAATATAAGATCATTTTACAAATTAAAATAAAATAATGATTTTATTTAAAATAGAAAGTTTTAAATAAATTAGATTTCATAGGCCCAATAAAGATCCAAATTGGTAAAAAAAATCTGAAATTCACCCATTACTTCCACTACGGACTGGCCCAGTTCCCACAAGACCTACTTCCGATGTCAAGATCTGAGTAAAGAAGATGGCAGTTTGAGATTGGCATGACGACCGAGACAGAAGTTTGAATTCAACTAAGTTGATTTTTCTTTTGGGTCGGTGGTGTTGGGTCACTTATGGCAATAGCACATCGATGACCGTGATGGTTGATTGATTAAAAGTGGTGACAAAATTTGGGATAGTGAGGGTAAGGAATAGCAAGTGCCAACGAGAAGAAAAAAGCTTGAAATGAAAGTGAGTGCAATTTTTTTTCAAAGTGTTCATTTTATATGAACTCGAAAATGTCATTCGGTACCGAATGATATGTTTCGGTACCAACCGATATGAGCTTGTGTTAAAAATTGACTAAATATCTACCTGATCATGGAATGAAATAGCTCTTAGAAATTCTCAAAGATAATTTAAGACTTCAATATTAATATTTTCCAAAAAGACGCGATCAAAGGTTATTTGTGAATATTTGTCGATATTCTCAAAGAAGATGCAACGTTTCATAGAATGGTTCAAATGATGAAGAAGTTTTTTAAGATATGGGTTTGATCGCTTGTCTCAATCCAAAGCATGCTTTGTTTCCACAGAAGCATTCTTTGGGGGGAAATGTTATATGGTATTTAAACTAAGTGACATTTTGATGAATCTTGTAACACCCTATATTTTTAGAGATCCATAACATGGGAAAGATATTTAATAGTTAGTTAAGAAATAAATAAGAGAATTAAATTGAAAGACTTTGTAAAGGAGATTTGAATGAATAAATATGGGACACCATAAATATAGTTAATTTAATGGAATGAGAGTAGTTAGGGTAACAAAACTTGGACATATATCTAGTAATAAAGTTAGGGGTATGCCCTAGGGGAAATTAGGTAATTTGTTACGTATATCTAACTAGTTAACCAATCCTGTTCGAAATAAAGGTATTTTCTTTCTATTATATACTTGGTCTAATGTGGTTATATTAGTTAATTTAATTAAAAATATATTTAATAGAAAATCCATAAATGGTATGTTTTGTGATAGCAGTTACAAAGTGTTGTAACCATGAGTAATTTATCACAATAAAATTAAATACACCATTTTAAATGTTCCTAGTTAAGATGCACCGAGACTGGATATCAATGTATGCGTTGAGACAAGAGTACATAATTGTAATGACCCGAAATTTCACAGCTTTGATTTGCAAATATATAATTAATTTTAAATATTCAAATAATTTGTTTTATAAGTAAAATAAAACCCTTTTAAATAATAATTAATGATGGTGAAATCATTTTCAAATTTTGTTAACAAAAATATTTAGTACGAAGGAAAGTCAGAAATGTGACTGCAATTCGTTTTTCGAATTTTCATCGACTAAAAATTATCGAAAATGTTGTGACACTTTTACATACACATACACACAAATTAGTTTGACATGTTTGAATGCATATGAATATCCATGTACACTTAAGTATGTATATATATAAGATAGGATTTTATTATAAAATGTTAATATATTACATAATATAAAGATGGTTTTCCCGACATAAGTAAAATTAAGTACAAAACATGTTTTAACATGTTGGAACATGAAGTGTTGGGAGGGGGACAAGCTTGGCGAGGTTGCACAAGGTGGTGAAGAGTAAAGAACAAGGGGTGTTTAGGTAATTTATTTATTTTCTTGCTTATAAATACCCCTTTCCTCCTTCTATTTTTCCTCCTCTTCCTCCTATCATATTTTCCTCTTCTCCGATTAAAATGGAGAAATTCTTTTATTTAAATCATGTAAAATTCCAATGGCTACAACTTTTATTTGTGCCACCTTTTCAAGTTTTGATCTTATCTATGTCAAAAATGCATTTCTTTCGGACCCATTTATGGACTCAGATTTTCTAGTCCGAAAATAACACTCCTTCTTTTGACCATATCTTCCTCAAAACAAATTGAAATTAAGTGATTTTTTTAAATGATAGAGAAAAGAATTTCCAAAAACTTTCCTTTTGAGCACTTTTCAATTTTCGAGAGTAATATGGCCAAAATTTCTGGGTCCGGTTTTGTGAATTCAACCTTATCCAAAGTACCTCCACTTCTTAATGTCAAGCCCATATATCCTTGTCCTTATCATGGTCGAGTCATGCATGCCCTAGGTCGAGCCTATTTCAATATGCAAGGATCCTAAGTCAAGTTTGCGAAGTTATTTCAAGTTTCAAAAGAGTTTTGCAGAATTTTGGTGAGTAAACTTTATTTTAAAGTTAAAGGCTTTAACTTTTATATGTTTTGATAAATTCTTGTATGGAATGTGTGTGAATTGTTGGATTTTAGTGCGTTGTTGTATGTGTTTGGGAGTTAGACTTGAAAATGAAGTTTAGCCTAGAAATTGGTTGTAAATGTGTGAGCTTTGATCTTGTACATTAGGTTATGTGTATAGATCTTGTATATGAGGTTGTATGTGAAAACTTGGATATGATGAGGCAGGTTTTGTATGTTATGTAGTGGTGTTTTCCGTTGTGAAGTTATGCTAAGAAAAATAGCACATTTGTGTGATAGTGGCGACTTGAATTCTTTGTGGAAGTTATGTAAATTGTTTTTAAAACTCAAACCAATTTCAGGTTTTTAAACTTTGTTTTATTTTCATAAATACTTACTTTATGTTTGGAAAAGTAAGTGAGTTTCATAAGGTGATAAGTTTTAAAGTTAACTTAGAAAACATTTCTAGTTACAATGTAGTTTCGCTTAAAAATTCGATTTTCGCAAAAATTTGTTTTTTACGATTAAAAGTGTTTTAAAATGTCTTAGGAACTTAACAATGATGTTTAAGAAAAGTTAATTAAAAATTAATAATTATTTATTACTTAATTAGTTTTGATAATTAATAATTAATTAAGTATTAAATAAGGTTTATAATTTTAATTAACTGAAGATTAGTTATCAATTAATTATCTTTCAAAAGGTAAGATTAGTTTTTAATTAATTATGAGTTAAGTGTATGATTTATTTTTAATTAGTTACTAATTAAATATAGGGTTAATTATTAATTAATTACTAAGATAATGTTTGATTATTTTTAATTATAAATTAACTAAGATTTTAACTTATAATGAATTATTTATTAAAGGTTTAATTTATTATTTAAGTTTTAATGAAAGACTATTTCAGATTAATTAATATTTAATTATTAATGAGGGTTTGAATTATTATTTAATAATTAATAAAGGATTAATTAGGGTTTAATTATTTATGTAATGGTTAATTATTGTTTAATTATTTATTTAAGGTTGATTATTTCTTAAGTTATAATTAAATTAAGTTAAGAATTAATAAATATTAATTATGGTTTAATAAAGAGTTTAACTTGTAATTAATTATTTTAAAAAGGGAGTTTTAAGTTTTAATCCTTGTTTTCCAAAGATCAAATTGTTTTAAAGATGCTTCTTTTTCAAAGATGATTTTGAACACAAGGGATTCAAATGTCGATACCATCAAGTAGACAAACAATTTTGAATGAGTTATATAAATGGTTTGATTGTGTGGACATGTGTTAGCAGAATAAATCCCTATTCTGCTATAAGTTGATTATTTGATTGTTGGACATCCGACAATAGAATAAATCTCCGTTCTGCTATAATGTAATTGTTTATTGTGTGGACATATGTTTAGTAGAATAAATTCCCATTTTGCCATAGGTAGTGAATTGTTTGGACATCTATTTAGCAGGACAAATCACCATCTTGCTATTATGTTATTTGGACATGTATATGCTAGTTGAGTTGTATTGACATGTTATTTCCTGATTTGGATATGAATTGCATTTACATATATGTTGACTTATGTAAATAGATAGTTAAATGACTTGAAAGTGAAACTGATGTTAAATCGTAACTTAAATTACTACCATTGGGATTGCTAAGCCTCTTTTTGAAATTATAAAGTATGGTTTTGAATTGATTTCAATAATTTAATTAATTTGGAGTTAAGGTTTATAAATGATTTTTCAAGTTATATTATTATTTTATAAAGGTATTTATAAATAATAACTTGTTATAAAAATGAGTTTTACTAAGTAAAAAGATTTATTTAAACTGATTTAAAAGGATGAGTTGTAAAAGGTATTTTGTAAAGGATTTTTCTTAAAGAAGATTTATCAGAGGAGTTTTAAATGGGAAAATGTTTTATAAATGATTTTAGAGGTTTTGTAAATTGACTTGTAGACTTATAAAAGTGTTTATAAATTAATTTTGGAAATTTATAAAGATATTTAAACATAAAGTGAGCTTTCAAAAGGGAACTTTTTATAAACGATAAGTGGACCAGTTTATAGTAAGTAATGTTTTCAAAAAGAAATTTGAAAAAAAAGGAACTTTTGTAAAGTTTGGTAAATATACTTGTGCCGTTGAGATAAGTATATAAATGTTTGTCTAAGTACAAAAGGGATGTAAGGGGTTTGGGAATAATGTTTTGTAAAGACCTTTTGATCGAATGTTTATGAAGTGATTTTAGTTAATTAGAGATTAAGTAAATAACGCTCAGTGGATCCCATATGGAATTAATCAATGTTTGAATGATTGTTTATTTGATAGTTAAATAACCGACTATCAAACCTGGACCAAAACGTAACTTTGTAAATATCTAGAAGAAACACGTGAGTTACATGGCACAATCATCCCCAATGATGATGTATTGTGCGTATAAATCCTATTTTGTTCTTCTAGGATAAATGATAAGGAAATCCATCCACTAATGGTTAGGAGGTGATCTCCGCTCTTATCTTTACCTGCTTATTTCTTAAAGAACCGGGGTTGAGTTTTTCGAAAACTATTGAAAGTTGTTTCGAAGAGACCAGAATCAGATATGTTATCCGAAAACCACTTCAATCCAACTCAAGCATTTCGAGCTGAAGACATCTTAAAGAGTATAGAATTGAAGATGGAGTTTTGAAGTATAAGGACTACTTACTACTAATCCTGAGGGTGATTCCAAAATGGATGTAGTAGAAGTGGTGCCTTTAGTTTCGTTCAATCCCAGAACGAACTTGTATGGATGAATGCTGGCATTGCATTATTGCTTGGAAGACAATGTTAGTATTCCAAGTAGGATTGCTACTCTAAAAGGTAAAACATAGCCTTAAGCCTCATCAACCGGAAAATGAAAAAAATTGGGCATGCAGCATGGCCAAGTGGGTCACTCCCATCAGGGTATGGTCATCCAAAATCTAGATCTATTAATATCTACTAATGTATGCTTCGAGGCCCAAAGTGGGGTGATCGTATTAGGTACTACTAGTCAAGTGGTAGGCCAGTCCTGTGTGGCAGGGATACAAGATGTTCTTGTCAGACCCTGGTGCATTTTATCTAGAGATGTACCATCAGAAGGTAGTTCCTTACCTTGTCATATTATGGAATCTATTCTCCAATACATGCATTTATGATTTTAGATGTACCCAACTATGTTGAAATGTGAGATGCAAGCATTTCAGCTATATTCATATTTTACTTGAACAGTTAGACATTATTATAATATCACTGGATTTTTTATAAAAGTGTTTTGGTTATTGTAAGGTAAAAACCCGTCCGTGTTTATATGCAGCGCGGTCTTACAAGATATCCTTGATTTTAAAAGTGTTTTAAAAGAAATAATTCAGTTGTTTGAGTTTACTGACACCGGACCCATGTCTAACCATGAGTTTTATTTTCTTTCCCTAAAACGCTTGGGTACTCAAATTTGTTTGAGTAGCCAAGTGATCCAGGTTTCTCACAACTGCATTTGGAGGAGCTGGAGCAGATGGCTTCACCGTTAGCTAGTTATTATCTTGTTTCCGTTGTTTATATGTATATTATATCAGTTAGGTAGGGACAGGCTATTATAACTATCCTAGGGTAGAATTTGTATTAGTATGACCTTGATGTATCATTTTGGAAATGACTTTGTAGAGAATTATGTTGATTAATATATGTTATTCCATTGCATTGTGAGATTCTATGATCGTTTAGTTTCTTCTTATCCTCTATTTTCTTTCTTTCCCATAACGATCGGTCTTTTCGGCACTTGAATGCTCAACATGCAATACAGTGGATGTATTAGTGTCGATTTTCGAGGGTCAAAAGGCCCATTCGTGTAACAACCCTGAGATTGCAATTACCGAATAATGAATTAAAATTATGACTTTAGGTTAAAAAGGGGGCTAAAAAAATTTTCGGGAATTTAAATTTACAATTGGTTTGCAAATTAAAATATTTTGGGTTGAAATGAGGAATTTTTAAATAAAAAGTGATTATGGGTTAATGGGTCAAATGAGACAATTATATGGTTTTAATTAAAAACTAGGATGCTTATTAGGATTTTTGTTTACATGATAACATTAGAAAATAAACTAAGTCCTAATGGGTTTTAAAACCCCTTATCATGACCCATTAGCCTAACCCACTCCTTTATAATATCTCAAACTCATTTCATAACCCTAACCCTCATCCTCTTCATAAATTCCTAAACCTAAATCTAAGCATATTAATGGCCTCCATTTAGAAGCTCCATCTCCTTCTCTTCATAATTAGTTTAAATCCTAGAAAAAAAAAGAGAAGAAGAAAGGTAATGCAATCTCTCCTATTCTCTAATCCTCCTTCTTAATCCCTATTTATCTCAACCTTCATGTTGTAATCATTGTTTTATTTTTGTTGATTTTGGGCCCTTGAAGTTTCATGATCTTATGCTTTGAGATTGAGGAATTGGCTTGCTTGATATTGCACACAAGCTATTTGATCCATTGCTTCATTAAGGTAATTACTATCTATTAGTAATTATTGTTAGTTATACCTATTAGTGATAATTACTAGTTAATTTTGGTGAAAATTTGATGCTAAAAAATGAAAAAAACATCCCAAATCATCTAAAAACTGAATTTTATGTTGGCTGTTTTGTTCAGCCTGAAAACAGATTAAAAACTGAGCTCTAGGTGCACCAGGACAGGCCTGGGCTGCACCCAGGCTAGTGCAGAAACCCCTCCAGCCCAGCCCAGACGGGCTGGGCCGACCCAGCCCGCCCGGGCTGGGTAAGGACCCAGCCCGCCCGGGCTGGGTCAGGTCCCCAGCCCAGGCGGGTTGGGGCCTTGGAGGACCCAGCCCGCACGGGCTGGGTCTGGTCCCCAGCCACCCAGCCCGGGCGGGCTGGGGCCTTGAAGCACCCAGCCCGCCCGGGCTGGGTCTGTTCCCCAGCCCAGGCGGGCTGGGGCTGGATCAGGGCTGCACCATGTGGTGCAGCCCGAAAGAAAAAAAAGAAAAAGAGATATATTTTTTTAAACCCTGTTTCAGATTTTTTTATCTCCACTTCGCGATGCCGCCACGATCGCATCCGAAGTCAAAATTCGACGTTTTTGGTCTCGTTGGAAAGGTGGAGCTTCGAACTCCATCTCTGTAAAATTTGGGCATCATCGGCATTCATTTGGTACTTCGAATTTCGTGTCGAAGTTGAACTCTTGTCGCTGTTTGTAAGCAGTGTGAATCTTGTTCTGGGTCCAACTTTGAGACGTCGCTGCTACTTCGTCTCAACTCGGAATCCAGAAATTCTTTTTGCATCTTAAAGTAGGGATGTTGGACTACATGCCTACAAATTTTCGTGACATTTGGACACAGTTTGCTGGTCCAAATAAATTGCCGAACTTGGGTTCGCAGCAGTTTTTGAATGGTCGAACACTTAGAATATTTTTGATGATTTTCTGGTTTTCGTCGATTTCTTTGAGATTTGTCTCTGGATTTCATACACGGGCTTTATAAAAGGTTTTAAAAGGATTTTTCACTCCAAAATGACTTTTGAAAATTATTATATAATATTATTTTAATTATTAAATTAATTACTCCATAATAGGAGACCTTTCAAAAGACCGTTTTAAAGTGATTTCAAAAATCAATTATAAATCCGTTTCGCACTATTATTTTCTATAATAAAAACCTCACACTCACTTTTTAGCACGTCGAGCGAAGTGGAAAGGTGCTTAAACGGTTAGGAAATCTCCGGCCTATGGAAACCGTGTGTATTTTCTTTCCGGTTAATCCCCGACCTATTCGATTGATCGTTTTGACCTTTGGGTCTAGTTTACCGATGATATGAGGTAGACTTTTTATTGTTTGGAGTGTGAGCTTGCTATTGGTTAGGAAACCGTTTAGTGCGAACGTGGGGTATGGGACTCATTGTTAACACTTTACGGGTTCCTCTCCAAGAAGTTAGTGACACATTAGCCTCTGGGCGGCCAGTACTGGACCTCTGGGTCACCACGCCTCTGGGCAACCGTCTCTGGACACCTGCTCTTTGGAGCAGTTTATTTTTCGGCATGTGCCTCTGGGCCTTTATCCTTCTGGGAAGGATCTTGCCGTCTCGCGCGTTCCGCATCTGTGCGAGTGATCGATCACAACTTTACAGTACTTGGCAACAACGACTCTGGTCGGTGCACGTGCAATATTGGTATTATTTGATGATTTTTATATCCATTCGAGTACCGCCATTCGGTGTTGGTTCTATGGAACCATACGATGTAAGTGCGACTACCTTGTGGATTCATAGTGTCTCTGGACACTGTTTTTCAGTGTTTGATTTCATTGACTTTTCAGTATATCCCTATTGCTCTTTGGAGCATCGATCTTTGCTTGGGAATTGATTACAGACTCTGGTCACTTTTGGGATTTATTGCATATGGGCATCTTTTTATAGCTTTGGCTACGCCGATGATATGAGGCGATTTTATTTATTCTACACTTTGGTGTTGATTTCTCTTTGGAGATTTTTTATTGTTTATTGATGATTAGGGATCGTCATTATATTCATGTGGTTCATAATATACTTCTCTTTGGATAAGTACTGTTTTATTTATGTACCGCATTATTATATATCTCAGTTATTACTGATTGTTTAGCTAGCCTGACCCGAGTGTTTTTCGCTCGGGTCAGACCGAGTTGTTTCAGGTTAGGTCTCTGGACTTAGCTGCTCTGTGCTTCCGCTTTGGACTTATCTGCTATGCTTTTGAGATAGCTTATCTTAGTGTCCGCTTATGTTATTATTCAGACTCTTATATGTACATATTTTGACTCACATGTGTGAGCAGTGGCTTTGTACCCACTTATGATATTTGGATCTGTATTGACGATGTATTGTTCTGGGATTTTATATCTGTTATGTGATTCTGTTCTGTGATGTTTTATCTTTTATTACTATGCTTATTCTGATAGATCTTTAGCCATTGTAATTTCGTTATAAATATTTATTGAATATGTCGAACCACTTAAAAACAAAATAGATACCACCCTTTCGACGTGTTCAGTAGATAGTTATAGCTTGATTACAAATGGTCGCTTCCACTATACTCTATTCTCCGCTTTAACAGACACTATTACTCCCGTAATACTCTTTGTTACAGTGGGTCTCAGAGTGGGGCGTTACAGCTTGGTATCAGAGCCAAGTTTCAGGAATAAGCATAATAAACACAGAACATATACACTTAGTACAATACATCTTAATTAGATCCGAATTAAATCAAATCCCTTCCTTAGGTTATTGATAGATAAGTTAGGAATATGTTTAGGAATCCGTTATATTCCGTAGTCTTCCTTAATTAATTGTCTATCATTGAATCATGTCGTCTACCCACTTCCTCGGATAGACGACATGTTTGACCAATGGAGCGGTGCAAAGGTATTCTCTCAGCTCGACCTTGCCACCGAATTTCATCAGCTACGAGTCGCCGAAGACAGCATTCCTCTTACAGCTTTTCGCAATCGTTATGGTTCTTTTGAGTGGTTGGTCATGCCGTTCGGCTTAACGAACGCTCCGACTTTCTTTGTCGATCTTATGAATCGAGTATTCCGGGAATACATCGATAGATTCGTTCTGGTTTTCATCGGCGATATTCTTATTTATTCTAGATCCGAGACAGAGCATGCTCATCATTTGCGGATCGTCTTGGATACTCTTCGTCAGCATCAGCTTAAGGCCAAGCTCTCCAAGTGCCATTTTTGGGAGAGCAAGGTCAAGTTCTTGGGCCATACTGTATCATCTGAGGGTATTTCTATCGATCCTGCCAAGATCGAAGCTATTCAGAATTGGAAGCAGCCCGAGAACGTTTATGATATTCGCAGCTTCCTTGGACTGGCGGGTTATTACCGTCGGTTTATCAAGGATTTCTCTCGAGTTGCTCTTCCCCTTACGACGCTGACTCGTAAGGGTGTTCGCTTTATTTGGTCTGATAAGTGTGAAGCTTCCTTTCAGCGACTGAAGGAACTTCTCACCCATGCTCCTATTTTTGTGGTTCCTGAGAGTAACCAGGATCTTGTTGTTTACACCGACGCTTGTGGTAGCGGCCTCGGTGCTGTGCTTATGCAGAAGAATCGGGTAGTTGCTTACGCTTCTAGGCAGCTACGTCCGAATGAGGTTCGCTATCCTACTCATGATCTTGAGTTAGCTGCTATCGTCTTTGCCTTGAAGACGTGGCGTCATTATCTATTGGGCGAACGTTTCACTCTTTACACCGATCACAAGTCTCTGAAGTATCTATTCAGCCAGAGAGATCTCAATATGAGGCAGCAGCGATGGCTTGAGTTTCTCGCCTCATATGACTTAGATATTCAGTATACCCCTGGCAAGGGTAATCGTGTGGCTGATGCACTCAGTCACAAACACTCGGCAGTAGTTTCTATGATGATAGCCGAGTGGGATATTATTGAGACTCTTTCTATGTGTGATATTCGAAATCGAGCTCCGTCTTCTGATCCTCAGATCTTGTTATTCAGCTTGGAAGCTCGACCTATTCTATTGGATCGCATTGCCCATACTCAGCGGCAGGATCCAGACTTGTTGCGATACATTCATCTCTTTGAGTCGGGATCCAGTGATGAGACATTGTCGGATTATTCTATTGATTCTCATCGGTGTCTTCGCAGGAAGAACCGTATTTTGGTACCATCTGATTTATCACTTAGGCGTGACATTCTAGACGAGTGTCATCGCACTAAGTACACTATTCATCCCGGGTCGAGCAAGATGTATGCCGACATGTGTCGTCTATTTTATTGGGAGGGCACGAAGAGCGATGTTGCAAGTTATGTAAGCCGTTGCATGACTTGTCAACAGATCAAAGCTGAGCATCAGTGTCCATCTGGTCTTCTTCAGCCGCTAGAGATTCCATTGTGGAAATAGGATCAGATATCCATGGATTTTATTGACGGTCTGCCTCGATCGAGGTCAGGCCATACTTCTATTTGGGTCATCGTCGATCGCTTGACCAAATCAGCTCATTTCATTCCTATTAAGTCCACTCGGACTGCTCCTCAGCTTGCCAAGTTATATGTGAAGGAAGTCGTTCGACTTCATGGCATTCCTAGCTCTATCGTCTGTGATTGAGACACTATCTTTACTAGTCACTTCTGGAAGTGCCTACAGTCAGCTTTGGGCTCAAAGCTGAATTTCTCGACTGCTTATCATCCTCAGACTGACGGTCAGACAGAGAGGGTGAATCGTTTTTTAGAGGATCTTTTGCGCTGTTGTATTCTGGATTTCGGAGGTAGTTGGGAGGATCACTTACCGCTTGTAGAGTTCTCCTACAACAACAGCTTTCAGTCTAGTATCGGCATGGCACCTTTCGAGGCTCTTTACGGAAGACCATGTCGCTCTCCTGCTTGTTGGTTAGAATCTGGTGAGAAGCACCTTCTTGGTCCAGATTCAGTTCGGGAATCTTCTGAGAAGATTATGCTTATTCGTCAGAGAATGAAAGAGGCGCAGAACCGTCAGAAATCCTACGCGGACAGCCGTAGGAAGCCTCTTGAGTTCTCCATTGGTGATCATGTCTTTATTCGGATTTCTCCCATGAAGGGGGTTGTGCGTTTCAGCTCTACAGGGAAGTTGGCTCCTCGTTATGTCGGACCATTTCCTATTACGGAACGCATCGGCCCCGTTGCTTATCGTGTGGCTCTACCTGCTCATTTCTCTGGAATACATGATGTGTTTCATGTCTCTCAGCTTCGCAAGTGTGTGCGCGATCCTGATTCTATTATCGAGCCTCATATCGTGTCTGATTTGGAGATCTCACCCGATCTATCTATAGAGCAGCATCCTCTTCGTGTGCTTGATTCGGAGATCAGACGTCTTCGAAATAAAGAGGTTCCGCTTGTAAAGATTCAATGGTCGTCTAATCCTAAGGATTGCACTTGGGAGACCAGAGAATTTATCGAGCGTACTTATCCTGGTTTTCTTTCATCTTCCGGCACGGGTGAGCATCTATATTTTATCTTCTGTATTCCTTTTGTGGATTAGATGTTATAGACGACTTCCCTATATTTAAGGAATTGCGGGGACGCAATTTTCTTAAGGGAGGGAGTCTGTAACAACCCTGAGATTGCAATTACCGAATAATGAATTAAAATTATGACTTTTGGTTAAAAAGGGGGCTAAACAAATTTTCGGGAATTTAAATTTACAATTGGTTTGCAAATTAAAATATTTTGGGTTGAAATGAGGAATTTTTAAATAAAAAGTGATTATGGGTTAATGGGCCAAATGAGACAATTATATGGTTTTAATTAAAAACTAGGATGCTTATTAGGATTTTTGTTTACATGATAACATTAGAAAATAAACTAAGTCCTAATGGGTTTTAAAACCCCTTATCATGACCCATTAGCCTAACCCACTCCTTTATAATATCTCAAACTCATTTCATAACCCTAACCCTCATCCTCTTCATAAATTCCTAAACCTAAATCTAAGCATATTAATGGCCTCCATTTAGAAGCTCCATCTCCTTCTCTTCATAATTAGTTTAAATCCTAGAAAAAAAAAGAGAAGAAGAAAGGTAATGCAATCTCTCCTATTCTCTAATCCTCCTTCTTAATCCCTATTTATCTCAACCTTCATGTTGTAATCATTGTTTTATTTTTGTTGATTTTGGGCCCTTGAAGTTTCATGATCTTATGCTTTGAGATTGAGGAATTGGCTTGCTTGATATTGCACACAAGCTATTTGATCCATTGCTTCATTAAGGTAATTACTATCTATTAGTAATTATTGTTAGTTATACCTATTAGTGATAATTACTAGTTAATTTTGGTGAAAATTTGATGCTAAAAATTGAAAAAAACCATCCCAAATCATCTAAAAACTGAATTTTATGTTGGCTGTTTTGTTCAGCCTGAAAACAGATTAAAAACTGAGCTCTAGGTGCACCAGGACAGGCCTGGGCTGCACCCAGGCTAGTGCAGAAACCCCTCCAGCCCAGCCCAGACGGGCTGGATCGAATCCCCCCCCCACCCAGCCCGCCCGGGCTGGGTAAGGATCCAGCCTGCCCGGGCTGGGTCAGGTCCCCAGCCCGCCCGGGCTGGGTCAGGACCCCAGCCCAGGCAGGCTGGGGCCTTGGAAGACCCAGCCCGCCCGGGCTGGGTCAGGTCCCCAGCCCAGGCGGGCTGGGGCCTTGGAGGACCCAGCCCGCCCGGGCTGGGTCTGGTCCCCAGCCCAGGCGGGCTGGGGCCTTGAAGCACCCAGCCCGCCCGGGCTGGGTCTGTTCCCCAGCCCAGGCGGGCTGGGGCTGGATCAGGGCTGCACCATGTGGTGCAGCCCGAAAGAAAAAAAAGAAAAAGAGATATTTTTTTTTAAACCCTGTTTCAGATTTTTTTATCTCCACTTCGCGATGCCGCCACGATCGCATCCGAAGTCAAAATTCAACGTTTTTGGTCTCGTTGGAAAGGTGGAGCTTCGAACTCCATCTCTGTAAAATTTGGGCATCATCGGCATTCATTTGGTACTTCGAATTTCGTGTCGAAGTTGAACTCTTGTCGCTGTTTGTAAGCAGTGTGAATCTTGTTCTGGGTCCAACTTTGAGACGTCGCTGCTACTTCGTCTCAACTCGGAATCCAGAAATTCTTTTTGCATCTTAAAGTAGGGATGTTGGACTACATGCCTACAAATTTTCGTGACATTTGGACACAGTTTGCTGGTCCAAATAAATTGCCGAACTTGGGTTCGCAGCAGTTTTTGAATGGTCGAACACTTAGAATATTTTTGATGATTTTCTGGTTTTCGTCGATTTCTTTGAGATTTGTCTCTGGATTTCATACACGGGCTTTATAAAAAGGTTTTAAAAGGATTTTTCACTCCAAAATGACTTTTGAAAATTATTATATAATATTATTTTAATTATTAAATTAATTACTCCATAATAGGAGACCTTTCAAAAGACCGTTTTAAAGTGATTTCAAAAATCAATTATAAATCCGTTTCGCACTATTATTTTCTATAATAAAAACCTCACACTCACTTTTTAGCACGTCGAGCGAAGTGGAAAGGTGCTTAAACGGTTAGGAAATCTCCGGCCTATGGAAACCGTGTGTATTTTCTTTCCGGTTAATCCCCGACCTATTCGATTGATCGTTTTGACCTTTGGGTCTAGTTTACCGATGATATGAGGTAGACTTTTTATTGTTTGGAGTGTGAGCTTGCTATTGGTTAGGAAACCGTTTAGTGCGAACGTGGGGTATGGGACTCATTGTTAACACTTTACGGGTTCCTCTCCAAGAAGTTAGTGACACATTAGCCTCTGGGCGGCCAGTACTGGACCTCTGGGTCACCACGCCTCTGGGCAACCGTCTCTGGACACCTGCTCTTTGGAGCAGTTTATTTTTCGGCATGTGCCTCTGGGCCTTTATCCTTCTGGGAAGGATCTTGCCGTCTCGCGCGTTCCGCATCTGTGCGAGTGATCGATCACAACTTTACAGTACTTGGCAACAACGACTCTGGTCGGTGCACGTGCAATATTGGTATTATTTGATGATTTTTATATCCATTCGAGTACCGCCATTCGGTGTTGGTTCTATGGAACCATACGATGTAAGTGTGACTACCTTGTGGATTCATAGTGTCTCTGGACACTGTTTTTCAGTGTTTGATTTCATTGACTTTTCAGTATATCCCTATTGCTCTTTGGAGCATCGATCTTTGCTTGGGCATTGATTACAGACTCTGGTCACTTTTGGGATTTATTGCATATGGGCATCTTTTTATAGCTTTGGCTACGCCGATGATATGAGGCGATTTTATTTATTCTACACTTTGGTGTTGATTTCTCTTTGGAGATTTTTTATTGTTTATTGATGATTAGGGATCGTCATTATATTCATGTGGTTCATAATATACTTCTCTTTGGATAAGTACTGTTTTATTTATGTACCGCATTATTATATATCTCAGTTATTACTGATTGTTTAGCTAGCCTGACCCGAGTGTTTTTCGCTCGGGTCAGACCGAGTTGTTTCAGGTTAGGTCTCTGGACTTAGCTGCTCTGTGCTTCCGCTTTGGACTTATCTGCTATGCTTTTGAGATAGCTTATCTTAGTGTCCGCTTATGTTATTATTCAGACTCTTATATGTACATATTTTGACTCACATGTGTGAGCAGTGGCTTTGTACCCACTTATGATATTTGGATCTGTATTGACGATGTATTGTTCTGGGATTTTATATCTGTTATGTGATTCTGTTCTGTGATGTTTTATCTTTTATTACTATGCTTATTCTGATAGATCTTTAGCCATTGTAATTTCGTTATAAATATTTATTGAATATGTCGAACCACTTAAAAACAAAATAGATACCACCCTTTCGACGTGTTCAGTAGATAGTTATAGCTTGATTACAAATGGTCGCTTCCACTATACTCTATTCTCCGCTTTAACAGACAGTATTACTCCCGTAATACTCTTTGTTACAGTGGGTCTCAGAGTGGGGCGTTACAATTCGTTACAATAATGCTGTCCAAATGTTGGGCAGTGTATTATTCATTGCTGCTGGGGGCACCTAGAGGTTACGTATTGGTAGATATTGGACAACTATGGAACGACTCACTCGATAGTTTTCTGGTTGTTAATATAACTAAGGTCAAATAGAAAATATAGATGTGATTGATTTACACAGTTCTCTCAACTTGAGAATATTGTGGATCTTCAATATGAAAGCTTCGCTTTGATTATAGTTAAATCAAGGCACAGCGTCCATCGAGTGACTATAGTTGGGTCGAGTGGAAGTATTGGAAGTGAAGCACTATTCAAGAGAGGTTTCGTCTCCTCGATTATATAGGGTTTGTATCACGATCAACTCAAGTCAACCCAATGTCAAAGTCTCTGGCCAGAGCATTTCGATCAATAATAATTTTTATTATTGAACCAAGGACTTTGTGTTTGGACAATAGAGTTGAATGTAGACGATATTGAAATTTTGACCGTTACCAAATTCCATAAGTCCAAAATTATATAGTTTTGACGAAGAGAATTGGTGTAAATAAATGTTGCAACTTGGCAACGCTTAAAAAAGTGAAATTGGATTTTACTGAACTCGAGTTAGCGATAAATTTGGCCATAATGTCACACCGCCTACTAAGTGAAGTGTGAACATTAACATTCGAATAGTTCGATGTTAATCGCCGATCAAATTTACACCCAAAAGTCATACAACCAAAATGATGAATTCTCTTTAGACCAAACAATTTAATTAATTTATAATTGTTATTAATTAATTAATATTTATGAAATATTAATTATGAAATTTGAATATGATTTGAGAAATGAAATTGTTGCATATCTTCATAATAGTTATGAATATATTGATCGATATAAGATATCGATAACAAAATAAGTTAAATATAACTGTATATTTAAATTGGGTTAAATGGGCTCACAACCCATGATGACTAGAGAAAATGCGGTTGGTTTGGCTAGGGCTAGAAGCGGCTACAACATAGGATTAGGGATTGGAGATGTGCGGCTAAGATCCAGTGAGAAACTTACATAGTTTCCTCTCTTATCCTACCATTATAAATATTAATCTCAAAACCCTAATTACATTCTAATTCATTCTTTTGAGCCACCATCTCCTTATTCTTTCATAGCTACAACTTTTCTCTAAATTAATCCCAATATATCAAATCTAATTCAATTTGCAACAAGAAGTTATTTGATAGTGAAAGGTCGTTGATTCTAGATTAGCAATATGATGGATCAAGGAATTTTAGAGAAAGAGAATTCATTATCTCAACGTGGACTTTAGGGCATCTATTCCGGGTAATGCTTATTTATTTGTTGACCATATTATTATGTTTTTAGATTTGTTAATTATGTAAACATATGTATATAATCAGATTATTGTTATTTCATTAGTTAAGTGAGATTTTTGTATGTGTTGTTGTCATAATGGAGATTGGGTATGTGTATAAAATTTAAAGATCTAGTTCATGATTTATGTTTATAATCTAATATTAAATATTAAAATAAATTTTAGTTTAAAATTATATATGTTTATACATATATATGTATTAATTTATGATTTAATATTCACATATAATTTGAATTAAAACATATGTTTTCATATTTAACGTATAATATTGATCTAAAATTTTTCAAACACTTGTTTATGTTTATTATGAATTATAAGTGCTGAAAATAATTTTTTTTTATCATTATATATATATATATATATATTGTTAATATTTAATAATTATCTGAATCAATAAATTCATATAAAATAATCCATGTTTCTGAAATTCAATTTTATATTTTTTAAAATGAACTCATCATATTATATGATTTCAAAAAAAGTTTCATATTCTTCCAATTTAATTTTATATTTTTTAAAATTAATTTAATTTTGGTTTGTTATCAATTAATTAATTAAAAATATTATTTGAAATGAGAAAATTCCAAAAAAAAATGCCTAAGCCCTAAAATGTGTTTCCAGATTTTCTAAAATATAAAATTTAATTTTTATCATATAATTATTTTATATTATTTTATTTTGGTCGAAACTGTTTAATTCATTATAATATATATATATTAAATATTAAAATCATTGTATCTTTAGATCTTATTTGTTCTCTAACTAGTAAGTTATAAAAAAATTAATTATTTTATTATGTGTGTGTGTATATATATATATATCTTTATTGTTATTTATGGTACAATATATAGTTATATAAATAAATAAATACTTTCTGTAAAATTTTAATGATAAAAAATATTTTATACATACACAAATATATATATATATATATATATTTAAATAATCATTTGAAATTTATAACTATATGTTCATGCACATATTTGACAACATACAATACATACAAAATGAGTTAATGTGTCCATGCGATGTAATTCTCAACATCTACATACGGGCATATTATACCCTACACATATTACTTTGTTATACATGCACACACATATATATGTATATATTTATACGATACATATATATGTGTGTGTTTATTTATATAAGTAAAACCAAAATTAAATAAATCTCTAGCTACAATTTGTAAATTTAAATAAAATACATGATTTTATTTAAACTAAATTTAGACAAGTTCTAAATGAATTTAGACTTCACAAGCCCATTAAAGATCCAAAATGATTAAAAAAATTGAAATTCATCTATTTCTTCCACTACGGGCTTGCCTAGTTCCAACAATGGTATTAGAGTCCAATAGCATATGCAGTTTAAAGTTGTCATGTTAGGGCTAACTAATTAAGCTTGCTCACTTAGTACGGTATCTAGAAAGGTAATGCCTAGGATTGGAATTGGGTAATCAAGTACTATGTCCTACTTGGTTACCAGTCTGGCCTGAAAGATGAAGTGAGCTCAAAGGTTACCCCTAATAGAAAAGGCCCAATTTGAATTTGGGTCTTGGGCTAATTTTCAAAATAGTTTTGAAAATTAAGACAAGATTTTAAATTTAAAAGTTAAATTTAAAATAAAACATGTTTATTATAAAAGGTTATAATATAACATAAATTTTCAAAATGTTTGAAAAGGTAATGAAAATTTCAAAGTGTTTGAAACTATCTAAATATTAATTTCAAATTTTAAATTTTATTAATAAGATTAATAAAATAAATTTATTAAATGAGTTAATTAATTAATAGTTACATGTATGTATTATATATGTGTTATTTTAAATGTGTTTAAGATAACGTAAGTATACGTGTATTTAAGTAAGATAAAATTTGAAATAAATAAAATTTAATTAAAATTGTTTTATTAAATAAATTAATTAGAAGGTTAATTAATTAAATAATAAGCACATATATATAATATATGTGTTGTACTATAAAGGTTATAGTATGTAATAAATATTTAATATAAATGTTATACTAAGATGATATAGAATTAATTAGATTGTTAATTAATTAAAATTAATTAAATAAGATTTAGTTAATATAATATTATACATAAGACTATTATATAAGTAATATGAAATATAAAAGTTATTTAATGATAAAGTTATATAATATGA
Organism: Allium fistulosum; assembly: GCA_030737815.1. Taxonomy (NCBI): domain Eukaryota; kingdom Viridiplantae; phylum Streptophyta; class Magnoliopsida; order Asparagales; family Amaryllidaceae; genus Allium; species Allium fistulosum. Next base: position 809,537,431 of record CM060902.1, read on the forward strand.
ATGTATAATTAAAAGTGGAATATTAAGAAATCCTAAATAGACCTAAGGAATGAATACATATGTAAATGTATGTATACCGTGATTTCCGATGTGTCCGACATTTGAATCATGAGAGTATTTCATAAAAAATACATTATTTCATAAGTTAATATCACGCAATATAGTATCTTAAATATTATGAATCTTCAATATAACGTTGTCCTCAACCACATACACACACATATATATATTAATAAATTACTTGCATACTCCTTAGTTGTTGAGAAAATTCAAGCTAGAGATGTTATGTGTAGTATTATTGATATATTGCATAGACGAGGTAAGATAACTATATGTACGAGTACATATGCACGCCCAGGTGGGCCTGCATTTAACCACAATGTGCATGCATTTTTATTTGTACCTGTGGAAGTAGATTTGATAGTAGCATCCCCACATTTGAACGCCGCCTAGGCAGAAACCGCTAATTTTTTGTTCTGACTGCAATAACTTCTTTATACTAACTCGGAATCAGGCAAAACTTCGACCGATGAATTCTTAGCTAAATTATAGACAATATGGTACACTCGGATACTTCATCTTGTGAACGCACACTATAGTTCTCCAAGTGGACTGACAGTTTACTTAGAAAATAACATAGCACAACATCCTCATATTTGAACTCCGCTTAGTGCAGAAGCCGCTATTTTTTTTATTCAGACTGCTATATTTTCTTCATACTAACTTGGAATCCGGCGAGATTCGACGGATTAACTCCCACCTAAATTACGGATAATATGGAACACTCGGATACTTCATCTTATGAACGCACACTGTAGTTCTCCATGGGGATTGACAGTTGTACTTAGAAAATAACAGGATACCACATCCCCATATTTGAACTCCGCTTAGTGCAGAAGCCGCTATTTTTTTTGTTCAGGCTGCAATATGTTCGCTGATAGTGTGGCAGTTGTACTTATAAAACCAAATAAATAATAGTAAAAAAATAGTTGTTGCACTTGCTCTTCATTAGCCTTCACTTTCACCATCTATATCGATATGTAAAAAATAAAAATAGTACTTATAATTAAGGATCATTAGCTCAAGTGGTAAGATCTCTATATTATGATTAGATATATATAATTACAAATATATTTTAACATTTTAAAATCATCGCAGTTGTGTTTCAATTTTATTGGTTTTTCGTTATTGGAAAGTTTTCCAATGTTTAATGTACAAACAATATGTTGTCACGATAGCCAAGTCAAAAAACTTCACTCGTAAAGTTTATCTGTTTCGGTTATATCTTCAATAGCCATTTCTTGCTTATGATCTGAGATGGTGTTGATATTTCTTTGTTTCTTCTATGTTTGACTTTTCTACATTTGTTATTTTTATTGATAATTCATATTTATCAACGATGAAGTTTGAAAATATAAAATAATTTGTTATTTTGTTAAAAGGAATAAATAAAAACGTATTATTGCAACTCAAATGATATTTTCCACAAAACACAACAAAGATTTACAGTTTCATACCTCTGAAGACCATATGGTAAATAATTTTTTAGAAAAAATAAAACGGAATAAGAGTATACATGGTTAATCCTATTATAACATATATGTAGACAATATTTAGAACAATGTATCAAATTTTGATTAATAACACTAAAAGGGAGTCAATTAGACCCGATCGATGGATCCGACCCGACGGGTCTCGATTCTAGATGGATTGGGTTTGATAACCCAAACTAAGAGATATTCACAGATCTAGGCTTGTGTCGCACTATAAGAAAATCACCTTTGGTAGCACACAAAAACGCTACCATAATTTAGGTAGCTTTTAAGAGAACGTAGTTATACAACATATAATTAAAAATCCAGGACTTTCTCTTGCATTTAACCCAAATGCTGCCGAAAAGCATCATTTTACAGCGTCCACAAAATCTACAAATTTTTTTATTGTGGCACGTATAAAACGCCACCAAAGGCGTACAATTAGGGCTGTCAATAGATACCCGAAAAATCCGAAATCCGTCCGCATCCGCATTCGAAAAGCGGATAAATATCCGATATCCGGAAAAACGGATGTGGATACGAAGACATCCGTATCTGAAAGTTATCTGTCCGGTTTATGTCAAGATTATAATTTAAATTATGTGTATTTTAATGCAGTAAATGATATTCATTTATTAGTTTATTAAGTTGGTAGTTATATTGTATGCACTTAATGCTTATTAACTGCTCGAAACGATTTATTATCATCAAATTTGTTAATTTTTAACACTTTTATAATCAATGAGATTGAAAAATATTTATGTTAAATTAAAATTTTCTTTTTGTATTTCTTGATTTATTTATTGTTAGCGGATATGATAATTATCCGACATCCGTCCGTATCCACGAATGCGAATATCCGATATCTGATATCCGAAAATGATTTCGGATGCGGATATGGCACTATCCGCATCCAAAAACATCCGTGACAGGCCTACGTACAATTGCCACTAAAAAATACTTCCTACTACAACAAAATATTTTAGTAGCGTTTTTTAAACCCCACCATATAAATTTTATAGCGTTTATTTTGCTGCGTATTCCTTTTGTAGTGTTTATTAAACCTCGCTTAAAGATGTTGATTTTCTGTACAGATTTCTCTCGCTGTTATAGCTCGTTCAGTTTCCATTTCATTTTTTACAACATATATATATTATATAGTAATAATTAACATATTTCAACATGAAACCAACAATCACTCATATAATTATCACATTCAAACAACCGAAAAACACATTAATGATATAATGAAATATGATATACAAACAGATCAATATAAAATATTTTAAACAAAATAACCACGTTTACATAAAATCCATAACCGTGTAGATGCAGTACCAATTCATTGCTAGCAAAATATTATAATATGGATGATGATTATAAAGGCAAGTATCAATTCATTGCTATAGCTGATTGTTTATTTGGAAAAAGGCTTTATGTTACATATTCATGTAGATTATGTTGTGTTGCATGGAATGCTTTCTGGCTCAAGTTCTTCTACCATGTTGCATAGAATATAATCTACGTAGCCAACTTTCTTGAAAATGGCTAGTAGATACATTGTAATTATATCCTTAGGTTCTCCTGAAGTACACAGAAGACACACGTATATGTATATGCTTTAATATGTTTATGCATGCTTGTAACTTATGACTTATATGCCTAATCATGATTTTTGTTCCTTTGCACTGTCTTTAATTCCTTTTATTTACTAATAACTAAAGACAGGATATAGGCTTAAATTTCCACTCTCTACTTTTTGTTAATAGAAAACTAATTTCAGTCTGGTCTGTTATTATTGTCTTATATAAGCTAGAAATGTTCTACCATTGATGTTCTTCACATGTTAAAATATATTATGAAGCAAGGTATAAATATTTATCATAAAGTTTTATCATTTAAAATCTAAGTGAAATATGGGCACAGATCCTCCATAGTTATTGTCCATGCTATAGTAGTACCAATGAATAAAAAGGAAATGAATAAAATAGACATCTCATCATTCATTTCGGTTCCCAATGACTTGCGATCGGGCAGTGCAGGCATAGAAATTTCATACGTAACTTTCATTATATGCAATAATCCTACTTGACTGAAACCATTTGTCCTGTTCTTGATAACTTCGGCATTTTGGTACGTGGAACTGGCATCTAACCTATATTTTTGGTTTCGCTATCAAGTATACAGAAAGTTTAAGCTACATAAATTGTAAATTCATAGTACCTTACTAATTAATACATTCAAAATGTTTCTTAATATAATTTGTTGAATTTCATCGATGAGTTCTTGCTCCTCCAAGATAAACTATTACTATTGTAGATGAGTTGCACTCTATAAATTACGAATAGCAATGTGAGAAAAGCACTATTCTATTCGGCAATGTGAGAAAATCACTGTTCTATTCAAATTTCAGACTTGAACTACTTGAGTGAAAATTAATAATATTATTATTATGGTAATAGGCACTGTACAACGGTTTTCTTGAAAATTGGAGTCGTAAGTGCTAGGATATCTAGAAATTTATTAGATGTAGGTTATAAAAGAATCCCCTCCATTCTCACTCTTCATGATATCTACAATTCTTCTTATTCCAAAGAGTTGATGATATGATGTTGAGCTAATTAGTCCCACATCGTTTAAAATATATCTTTTATCAGTGTATATAACTTAGGGGATAAATCAGCTAGTAGAAAGCTGTTCAGAAAATTAGCATGCCACTTGCTTTGATAGTACATGCAAATTGGAACGTGACTGATGCATTTTATTCTGAAACATATAATTTCAACCGTGAGCTTGCAGCTTAGTCACATACCCTCACTTCAATTAAAAACCACTGTTGCTGCCAAGTATATGCAAAGGGAACAGCTGCTGCCATGTATATGCCAATGACATTTTCTACTTTATTAGTAGAGATGAGGGTATTTCTGGTATTTCAAAAAGACGCGGTTGAATTCCTATTCAACGAATTCTCATTATTAGTAGTAAAGATTTGTTGAGCAAACTTAAGGTATGGATACTCTACTTAGTCTGTCGCAATATGGCAGGTACGAGTGAATAATCTCTTTCGGTTTGTTGAGCAAACTCAAGATCGAAATGAGATTAGGACAAGGAACCATAGATTAGGAGTTGTATGTGATACAACCGATAATGAGTTATCCATCATCTGTGGAGCTATGACTTGTTGAGAAAACTCAAGGTCAGAACTCCAAGATGAAAGAGTCCTAACACCCACTAGTGAGTTCGAAAGACTTGTATGCTGCGCTTAGGGTTTGGTGAAACAAAAAAGACTAGTGAGAGCCTTATTAGAAAAATGAAATGATAACATTTATGTAAGAACGTATGCTATATAATGTTATAATAATCTACAATGATAAAGCTATGCATTTAATACGATTAATAAAATGTTTATCAATTAAGATATACAAATGATTGAATCAAAGATTGACAAATAGAAATATAACATATACTTCGTAATAAATGCTTCTTCCATGTTAATGTTTCAATACCCATGCAATTGCCTAATTTTACAATGGCTTATTACATTCGTAATTTGGTCGCTTACGTGTTTATTTGGTCAAGACCGTGTATTGCATTCTATGAGTTTCGAACTCTAAAAGCAATACAAGGGTATAGATATTTGATCCATATACAATCGCATATAAATGTTATATGGTGAACGATCCAAGTTTGTATTGTACCATATTTCGATGAAATTAGTTTATCCGAAAAACCAAATAAACCATAGTGCAAGATCAAGTATTCAATTTGATTGATTATAAAAGGATTGTATTGTGTTAAATGTAAAACTAGACTAAAACTACAATATAAATCTAAGAACTCGATCGCTGAAATGTTTGTTTGATCAGTTTACGTAAAACACAACATATTTGATATCCTTAAAAGTTAAGGATCATCGAATGCGTTCTATAAAGAATTCGTTATGATACTGTATTAAAGGTTTTTCTTTTGGATGGTTTGACCATTTAGAAAGAATAACGAATGTACAAGAGTAGATGCAAAGGTATAGCCAGGATGGAGAGAGTGGATAGTCATTTCTGCTTCATAAAGAAACAATGGAAACAAGAATTGTAATAATACTGATTGATACTTAACATTAGAATAAGAAATATGATTTCTATTCCGAAATGTATTCATATAGAAAATTGTTTTCTATGAGATTTTTTTTGAGTTCAAGATATTTGATCGAAGAACTCTCAAAGGTAATCAGTTGCAGTATATGAAATAAATAAATCTATATTAAGTGAATGATGGACCTCTAAATTTAGTACATTATTATAGTAATGACAGAAATAGTGAGAGCATGCCACATAGCACTTATTGATTGCATCAAATTATGAAAATTGTTTTCGTAAAACATACCAAACCTTATTTATGAAATATTGACTATTTTTTTGTATCGGTTGAAAAATAGACATGGCCATATTTCAATATGAATATTATTAATATTCGTTATAAAATAAAACTATAATGTTGCAATTGTTTTCATAACAAAAGTGATGCATTAGAAAATACAGAAGTATCTAATATTATTTATAGTTATTTTGGAATTATAGACTAAGCCGTAGTTTTGAGAAATAATTTTATTATATGATTATGAATCATATGATACTGGTTAATAATATCTCAAACAATTAAGGGTTATGCATCTATTCAGTGGGAGCATCATAAGAGTTGATGAACTCTTCGGATTGATACATATAGATTTATGCAATTGCAAGTTTTTCAATACCAAAGTGGTTTCACATACTACGTCATATTTACCGATGAGTTATTACCGATATGGACATGTGTATTTGATACACATGTAGCATGTCTATCGTAAACTCATAGAGTATAAAACAGAAGTAGATAAAATAACATGCGATAGAAATTATTCGATTTGATCGAATAAGTGAGTATATTGGAAAAAGTTCCAAACGTACCTAAAGATGAATAAAGATTCAATCTCAAAAAGTCAATCCTCCATGTGACACATAATGATGCATCGATAAGGAGTAATCAAACTTTGTTGGACAATGTACGATTAATTGTGAGTGAAGTTGAGTTAGTTTCTTTCTATAAGCCCATGTACTTAAGAGTAGTTCACAAGGTTAATATTATTTCATATAAATAACAGTTTACAAAATTACACAAGATAAGAGTTTATAAGAAACTCCAACATATCCTAGGCCAAGGAGTTGGAAAGTTGTGCGGGTCGAAAGATTGCACGTAATAATTGTTCATGAGGGAACTTGTATGAATCTACCCAAAAGCATTTTGGGAAAGAACGTCATTGGATGACATATTTATGTTTTAAACATAAGTTTTGTATATTAAAACCAAATCAGTTTTATAAATAAAGAAATTCATAAAACATTTACGAGTACCTATTCTGTTGCACTGGGAAGCAATTGTTGTTTTAATAAAAACTAACTTCATTTTAAAGGAATTTCTTTGAGGAATTATTGATAGTAAAGTGGAATTGGATACGATCCATAGATAGAAATGATTAGATGAGATGATATGAAATGAAATTAACTACCTAAACGAATACATCACATTACAGTGTTTAATAAGTATTCACGCACATTGAAGAGAAACTATGAGTTTCTTATCAATGTCGAAAATATATAATCTTCGGTTGTTTAATTAAACCATTAAGAGTGTTGACTCTATGATATGGTATGGTTGCAAATTTGAAAGAATTCCAAGTACGCTATCAAAATATGATTTTGGTAGTTGTATCCAAAGGGATGTGATCCATCGGCCGTGATTGTGTCTTTAAGAGACTAATGCAGTTGGAATTTAATGAGCAACCTTGATAAGAATAACCTCGTAAATTTCAATTGTTGAAATTAGTGTAATAGATTTATTATTCAATGTACTCAGGTTATTACGGATTTACTCACAACATTATCGCTTGATAAGACTTAGTGTTTTGGTACATATGTGCCAAAATAGAAAATTCTAAATAATGATTTAGAGCGGACTATTTGCACATAACAACCAAAGTATCACGAAGTCAGTGGTAGTGATATTTGGGTTTGTGAGTATTTGGATCTAATCCGAGAAATGATAGAAAGTATCATTTTGCAAGCATCAAAATTGAACAAATATTTTGATAGAAATATCAAATAGTTTGATTATCAATCACAATGCAGAGGAAGCGTGTGTTCATAAGAAAGAACATTAAAAGGTACATTGATATTTCTAAACTAAAAGTAAACAACACGTTGTTGATTTTAACGATGTACTTGTGTTAAAATTAACTTTAGTTGTTATAATACATAACTTTGAATTGTAAATGATGTCTTTTATAGTGAGTATAAAAGATATTGGGAATGTCCCAAATCGATATGTAGAGACACCTTATTAAATTATTTAATACAGAACATTTGAGATGAGTTCCTTATGCATTGGCAATAGGAATTATCATACATGTTATGTTGTCTACGATATCGTGATTTGTTTATGTATTTAATACATGAAGAAAATATCAAATCCAAATTGATATCACTAAATGGTTGTTTGAGGTGTTATTGTATATTTATGAAATACTAGAGAAATGTTTACTGAAACGACGAACTCCTTATGAATAAGTGTTCGGACTCAAACTTCATAAGTGATATTGAGTATAATAGGACAATAATAAATTCAAGTTAATAATCTTTAAGTTGGAAATGTTCTAAATGAAAGATCATGGTTGATTCAATGACAAAGGCCAAGTACATTGCCTTGAATAGCGCCCACAATAAAAGAAATGTATATAAAAGTACAAGTGGATAAATTTATAAATGAGTCGATTCCAAATGTTGAGAATTTCATAACATTGTTATATGATAACAATGTCGCGATATAGTTCGCAACAGAACTTAGAGCTCACTAGAAGTCAAGAGACATACTACGAATTATTCCACATGATAAAACAGTTTATCTCCATCGGAGAGAGTTGATTGACTGAGTAGATAATTGAAACATAATAGTATACCGAGTAACCGATTCACAGAGGGACTAACCCAATTGGTTTTGAGAAAATTGATTGGAGAAGTTGGAATAAGATTCCATAATTGGCCCTAAGTGCAAGTGGGAGATTGATAGAGTTAGGGGTATGCTCTAGAGGTAATTATGTAATTTGTTAATATATCTAACTCGGTAACCAATCTTGTTTGAAATAAAGGCGTTTTCTTTCTATTATATACTTGATATAATGTGGTTATATTAATTAATTAATTTAATTAAAAGTATATTTAATAGAAAATCCATAAATGGTATATTGATAGTGGTTACAAAGTGTTATAACCGTGAGTAATTTATCATAATAAAATTAAACACGCCATTTTAATGTTCCTAGTCAAGATGCAACGAGACTGGATATCGATGTATCCGTTGAGACTAGAGTACATAACGTTGACCAAATGTTGGACAGTGCATTACTCATGGCTACTAGGGGCACCTAGAGGTTACGTACCGATAGTTATTGGATAACTATGGAATGACTCACTCAATAGTTTTTCTGTTGGTTAATATAACTAATGTTAAACAGGAAATATCGATGTGACTGATTTACGCAGTTCTCTCAACTTGAGAATACTGTGGATTTTCAACATGAAAGCTTTGCTTTGATTATAGTCAAATTAAGGCACAATGTCCATCGAGTGATTATAGTTGGATCGAGTGGAAGTGAAGCAATATTTAAGAGAGGATTCGTCTCCCCGATTATATGGGGTTAGTATCACGGTCAACTCAAGTCAACCCAAAGTCAAAGTCTCTGAGCAGAGCATTTCGGTTAATAATAATTTTTATTATTGAACCAAGGACTTTGTATTTGGACTATAGAGTTGAATGTAGATGATATTGGAATTTTGACCGTTACCAAATTCCATAAGTCCAAAGTTTTATAGTTTTGACGAAGAGAACTGGTGTAAATAAATGTTACGGTTGGGTAATGCTAAATAAATTAAAATTGGATTTTACCGAACCCGAGTTAGAGATAAATTTGGCCATAATGTCACACCACCTGCTAAGTGACGTGTGAACATTAACATTCGAATAGTTCGATGTTAATTGCTTAACAAATTTACACCCAAAAGGAAAAAACTGAAATGATGAATTCTCTTTAGACTAAACAATTTAACTAGTTTATAATTGTTATAAATTAATTAATATTTATGAAATATTAATTATAAATTTTGAATATGATTTGAGAAATAAAATTGTTGCATATCTTCATAATAGTTATGAATATATTGATCAATATGAGATATTGATAACAAAATAAGTTAAATATAATTGTATATATTTAAATTGGGTTAAATGGGCTCACGACCCATGATGACTAGAGAAAAATGCGGTTGGTTTAGCTAGGGCTAGAGGAGGCTACAACATAAGATTAGGAATTGGAGATGTGTAACTAAGATCTAGTAAGAAACTTACATAGTTTCCTCTCTTATCCTACCATTATAAATACTAATCTCAAAACTCTAATCACATTCTAATTCATTATTTTGAGCCACCGTCCTTTTTCTTTCATAGCTGCAACTTTTCTCTAAATTAATCCCAATATCTCAAATCCAATTCAAGTTACAACAAGAAGCTATTTGATAGTGAAAGGTCGTTGATTCTAGACTAGCAATCTGACGGATCAAGGAATTTTAGAGAAAGAGAATTCATTATTCAACATGGACTTTAGGGCATCTATTTTGGGTAATGTTTATTTATATGTTGATCATATTATTATGATTTTAGATTTGTTAATCATGTAAACTTATGTACATAATCAGATTGTTGTTATTTCATTAGTTACGTGAGATTTTTATAAGTATTGTTGTTGTCATAATGGAGATTGGATATGTGTATAAAATTTAAAGATCTAGTTCATGATTTATGTTTGTAATCTGATATTAAATATTAAAATAAATTTCAGTTTAAAATTATATATGTTTATACATACATATATATATATGCATATGTATATGTATATGTATATGTATATGTGTGTATATATATATGTATTAATTTATGATGTAATATTTACATACGATTTAAATTAAAACATATGTTTTCATATTTAATGTATAATACTGATCTGAAATTATTCAAACACTTTTTTATGTTTATTATGAATTATGAGTGCTGAAAATAATTTTTTATCATTTATATATATATATATATTATTTAATAATTATCTAAATCGCTAAATTCATATAAAATAATCCATGTTTCTAAAATTCAATTTTATATTTTTTTTTAAATGAATTCGTCATATTAGAAGCTTTTGAAAAAAGTTTTAGATTTTTCCAACTTAATTTTTTATTTTCTAAAATTAATTTAATTTCGGCCTGTTATTAATTATTTAATTAAAAATATTATGTTAATTGAGAAAATTCCAGAAATTTTTCCTAAGCCCTAGAATGTATTTCCAGATTTTCTGAAATATGAAACATGAATTTTTATCATATAATTATTTTTATTATTTCATTATGGCTGAAACTGTTTAATTCATTATAATATATATATATATATATATTAGATATTAAAATCATTGTAACTTCAGATCTGATTTGTTCTCTAACTAGTAAGTTACAAAAAAATTAATTATTTTATTTTGTATATATATATTCATATATCTTTATTGTTATTTATGGTACAATATATAGTTATATAAATAAATTAATACTTTCTGTAGCATTTTAATGATAAAACATATTTTATACATACACACATATATATATATATATATATATATATTCAAATAATCGTTTGAAATTTATAACTACATCTTCATGCACATATTTGACAACGGACAATACATACAAAATGAGCTAATGTGTATGTTGCGATGTAAATCTCAACATCTATATACGGGCATGTTATACCTTGCACGGATTGCTATGTTATACATGCATACACACACACACACATATATGTATGTACATATATACATACATACATACATATATATATATATATATATGTATGTATGTATATATGTACATACATATATGTGTGTGTGTGTGTATTTGTATAAGTAAAACCAAAATTAAATAAATCTCTAACTACAACTTGTAAATTTAAATAAAATACATGATTTTATTTAAACTAAATTTAGAATAGTTCTAAATGAATTTAGACTTCATGGGCCCATTAAAGATCCAAACTGATTTTAAAAAAATTGAAATTCATCTATTTCTTCTGCTACGAGTTAGCCCAGTTCCAACAATGGTATCAGAGCCAATAGCCTACGCTTTCTAAATTAGTCATGTTAGGGCTAACTAATTAAGCTTGCCCATTTAGTACGGTGTCTAGAAAGGTAATGCCTAGGATTGGAATTAGGTAACCAAGTACTCTGTCCTACCTAGTTACCAGCCTGGTCTTAAAGGTGAAGTGAGCTCAAAGGTTGCCCCTAATAGAAAATTCCTAATTTGAATTAGGCCTTGGGCTAATTTTCATTATAGTTTTGAAAATTAAGACAAGATTTTAAATTTAAAAGTTAAATTTAAAATAAAACATGTTTATTATAAAACTTATAGTATAACATAAATTTTCAAAATGTTTGAAAAGTTAATGAAAATTTCAAAATGTTAGAAACTGTTTAAATATTAATTTCTAATTTTAAAATTATTAATAAGATTAATAAAATAAATTAATTGAATGGGTAAATTAATTAATACTTTTATGTATGTATTATATATGTTGATATATGTTATGTTATTTTAAAAGTGTTTAAGATAACGTAAGTATACATGTATGTAAGTAAGATAAATTTTGAAATTAATATAATTTAATTAAAATTGTTTAATTAAATAAATTAATTAAAAGGTTAATTAATTAGATACTAAACATATATATATATGATATATATGTTGTACTATAAAATTATGGTATGTAATAAATATTTAATATAAATGTATTATTAAGATGATATAAAATTAATTAGATTTTTAATTAATTAAAATTAATTAAACAAGATTTAATTAATGTAATATTATACATAAGACTATTATATAAGTAATATGAAATATAAAATTTATATAATGGTAAAACTTATATAATATGAATGTATAATTAAAAGTGGAACATTATGAATGTATAATGTATAATGATTAAAACTTATATTTTTTAAAATTAATTTAATTTTGACTTTTTATAAATTATTTAATTAAAAATATTATTGTGATTGAGAAAATTCCAGAAATTTTTCCTAAGCCCTAAAATGTGTTTTCAGATTTTCTAAAAATATAAAACTTGAATTTTTACTATATAATTATTTTATATTAATTTATTATGGCCGAAACTATTTAATTCATTATTATATATATTGATGCAGCATCGGAATAACAAAATGATGATTCTGTGAAAGTAGCGATCGGTGAATTGAAGAATACCAAATGCCCAACTCCGTTGATCCAAAGATGCCGGAATCTAGCTATCCCAAACACGTTGATAGCACACTATACCGTGTTTAAAGATCTACGATTCTTCGCACGTTGATCTAGCGCACTAGATACCGTGAATCGGCTTCAGCAATCGTTGAATCGAGCGCACTCGATTAACCGAGAGTGGAGATAGGAGATTACACTCAACTACCAATTTAGATGAAAGCACAAAGCTAACGAACGAAATTTTATTCAAAATCAACTAACTTCAAAATGTACAACGCACTCCCTATTTATAGCAGTTTCACGCCCAATCCTTAAGTCGTAGACGACTTATGACTCATCCAAGGTCGACAGCAACTTAACAGATACACGGTTCACATTACAACACATTATCGACTTAACAAAATACAAACACGACTCAACTTAGGTCGTTACGCGACCTACGACTTAGATTAGATCGTTAACAACCTAATTACAACATACAGCGACTTAATGAATTACATTCAAACGACTTAAAATGACATACAACACATAATAGCAAAGTATCAACGACACACGACCTAAACATAACGACTTAACAATGCTCGCGAGTTAACAGCTGCCGCGACTCAACAACAAACGACTTATCATTGCCACGAGTTAACAGGTGCCGCGACTCAACAACAAACGACTTATCATTGCCACGAGTTAACATTCAGCGACTCAAGAGAGAAACTGCTGCATCACGTCACGCGACCTAACTAGGTCGTAGGTCGTACGCGACTTATATTAGGTCGTGAACTTCGTGAACTTTCCTTAGGTCGTAGCCCGCTTGAGTTAAGTCATGAACGACCTAAGACTTTGCAACCACTTAACTTCTTCACAGAATTCGTAGCCTGGGTTGCATTGTTAGGTCGTAACCCTTTATCTCTTGCCTTGTTAGGTTGTGGACGACCTAAAGCTATCCCTTCCTTATACCGACGACCTAGGTCTTGTGAATTCGTAGCTTGTACTGCTTCGACTCTGGCCTGAGCTGCATCATCCTCCCCAGGTTGAGAAAAATCCATCCTCGAATTTGTAAATTCTTCCTCATCAGATTGTTCATTCTCATAATATGGTACGAGATGCTTAACATTGAACACGTCAGAAGTGTACACATCCTCCGGTAGCTTCAATTTATAAGAATTTTCATTAATTCGTTTCACAACTTCTACAGGACCAATTTTCCTGGCTTTCAACTTGTTATAAGCGCCCACTGGAAAATGATCCTTCGTTAACACAGCATATACCAAATCTCCTTCATTAAACTCAACACTTCTTCGCTTCAGATCTGCAGAGCGTTTATACTTCTCATTCGCCTTCTCCAATCATTCCTGGACGATTTTATGACATTCAGTCAACCCATCAACAAAATCAACAGCTCGTTTAACCGTCCCCTTTGGTCGTGGTACTACCATTAGGCCCAACGGTCCCCTTGGCAAACTTGAATATACAATCTGGAGTGGACTGAAACCCGTACTACGATTCACTGCATGATTATGTGCAAACTCCGCTTGGCATAACTTCATGTCCCAACTCTTCAGATTGTCCTTCACAAGACACCGCAACAAATTCCCCAATGATCTGTTCACAACCTCGGTCTGTCCATCTGTCTGCGGATGATAAGCACTGCTAAAATTCAACTTCATTCCCACCATCTTCCACAAACTTAGCCAAAAATGACTTAGAAATCTAGTATCCCGATCAGAAACAATGGATTCTGGCAAACCATGTAAACGATACACTTCTTTAAAGAATAACTCAATAACACGGATGGCATCAGTTGTCTTCTTACAAGCGATGAAATGTGCCATCTTTGAAAACCTGTCTACTACAACATATATCGAATCATTTCCCCTCTGGGTTCTCGGTAGTCCCAAAACAAAATCCATACTGATATCGACCCATGGTTTAACAGGTACGGGTAAAGGCATATACAATCCCGCATTCGTCGCTGTCCCTTTGGATACTTGGCAAATATGACATCTCTCCACAAACTTCCCAACTTCCCGCTTCAACGAAGGCCAATAATAAGATTGAGCAATCAATTGCAAAGTGCGATCTCGGCCCACATGACCTTCCTCATGTAACTCCTTCACAATCTTCATACATAAGCTGCACTCAGGATACATAATCGATTCCCTTTGAAAAGGAACCCATCCACCATTACAAACTCATCCGTCTTCCCCTCCTTGACTTCATCAACAAACTTTGCAAAGTAAGGATCATCGACAAATAATTCTGGCAACACATCAAACCCTATCACCTCTATCTTCATTGTAGTCAACACATGATTCCTTCTGCTCAACGCATCTGCCACATGGTTCGTAACCCCAGATTTGTGTTTCACAACAAAGGTAAACTGCTGCAGGTATGCAATCCACGATGCATGCCTTGCCGAAATCTTCTCTTGTCGTTGCAGATGTTTCAGAGCCTCATGATCAGTGTATAGCACAAACTCCTTGTGAAATAAGTAATGTCTCCAATGTTTAATGGCTTGCACAACAGCATAAAATTCCACATCATACGTACTATATCTCATCTTCGCTCCTGATAACTTCTCACTGAAATATGCAATAGGACGCCCCCTCTGACTCAACACCCCTCCAATTCCAACCTTCGATGAGTTAGTATGTAATTCAAACAACAACTGAAAATCAGGTAATGCTAGAATTGGTGTTGTCGTCAACAATTCCTTGATTCGTTCAAAAGCAACCCTTGCTTCCTCCGACCACGCAAACTATTTGCCCTTCATATAGTCTGTAGCAGGTGCCATCACACTACTAAAGTGTGGAATGAACCTTCGATAGAATGAAGCCAACCCGTGAAAACTCCGAACCTCCGTTATCATCTTGGGTTGCAGCCAATCTCTGATAGCTTCAACTTTACTTTGATCAACCTGTATTCCTCCTTCCGATACAACATACCCCAGAAATAAAACACTCCTCGCCATAAAAACACATTTCTTCATAGCAGCATAGAATTGTTCTTCACGAAGAATAATTAACACTTTCTTCAAATGTTGAACATGCTCCTTTGTACTAGCACTGTAAATCAAAATATCATCAAAATAAACCACCACAAATTTCCCAATGTACGGCCTGAAAATTTGGTTCATCACTCTCATAAACGTGCTCGGTGCATTCGATAGACCAAACGGCATGACCAGCCATTCATACAATCCTTCCCTCGTCTTGAATGTTGTCTTCCACTCATCTCCCGGTCTAATTCGAATTTGATGATAACCGCTTTTAAGATCAATATTTGAAAAGATCACAGACCCACTGATTTGGTCTAACATATCATCAAGCCTCGACATCGGAAATCTGTATCTGACAGTTATCTTATTCAGTGCCCTGCTATCCGTACACATTCTCCATGAACCATCCTTCTTCGGTACGAGTAACGCTGGTACAGCACACGGACTCAAACTCTCCTGTATTCGTCCCTGTTCAAGCAATTCCTCTACCTGCCTACACAACTCTTCAAGTTCTTTTGGACTCATTCTATAGTGTGGTTTATGTGGCAACACAGCACCTGAAACAAAATCTATCTGGTGTTGTATATCCCTCAACGGTGGCAATTCCGTTGGCAGCTCTTCAGGAAATACATCATTAAATTCTTCAAGTACCGGTTTAACTTCTTCAGGTTTTTCCACCACTTCACTGCTCTCACGCCCAATTAACAAAAACACTTCAGGCTCCTCTTCAACCTCCTTAACAAACTCCTTCAAGGATAATAAAGTTTTCAGCTCTTCAATCTCCTCCAGTTTGTTTTCTTCTTGTTGTCGCTTCTTTGGAACTAGAGTAATCTTCGTGCCTTCAAACATGAAACTGTAACTGTTGGTACGCCCATCATGTTGCACCGCCCTATCATACTGCCACGGTCTTCCCAGCAACAAATGACAGACATCCATATCTACCACATCGCACCAGATTTCATCCTTGTATTTCTTTCCAATCGAAAAATTAACTCGAGCCCTTCGTCCAACATTCACCTCCCCGCCTTTCCTCAACCAAGCCAGCTTGTAAGGTTTCGGATATTTCTCAGTCTTCAATGCCAACTTCCTCACAGCTTTTGAAGAAATTATATTATCACAGCTTCCAGCATCAATAACAAATTTGCAAACTTTCCCCAGAATAGTACATGTTGACTGAAAAATATTGCTCCTCAACCAACTGTAATCCTCCTCTTGCTTTGGTGTCAAACAAGACCTCCTCATCATCAAATTACAACCTTCGTCTCCCGACACTTCTTCTTCCTCCTCATCGGGTGGTGAATTGGAACATTCAGCTTCTTCATCCTCATCCTCAACTATCATGGCTCTCTTCTTCGGCTTTGGACATTCATTACTTTTGTGGCCCATTTCTTGGCAATTATAACACTTGAAACCATTATTGACTTTAGCCTTCCCAACCTCATTCACAACTGGTTTTGCAACAGCTTTTGAAACATTAGAACTTCCACTAACACCCTTCACTGGATTGTTGGAATTTGTAAACACACCACCTCCTCGTCTTCCCTGTTTCTCCCAAGCCAACGCTTTCTGGTGTGCTTCTGCTATAGATCTGGGATCAAACATATTTACCATGTCTTGAATCTGCATACGCAACCCTCCAACAAATCTAGCTTTTAATTGTTCCTCCGTCTCCATAATATCATTCCTTGCAATCAGTTGATAAAATTCGTCAGCATAGTCATTCACAGGTTTCGTTCCTTGCCTCAAGTTTTGCAGCCTCTGATACATAAGCGATTGATAATTATAAGGTAAGAATGTGGCTTTCATCAATTTCCTCATCTTCTCCCAAGATTCAATCTTTGACTTCCCCATCCGTTCACGTGTAAGTTTGGTTTGCTGCCACCATGCCAAAGCTCTACCCCTCAGCCTTGTAGCAACCAACTTCACTCTACGATGTTCAGGAACTTCCTTGAAGTCAAAAATCTCCTCCACATTAGACAACCAATCTAAGAACTCCTCGGCTTGCATACCACCCTTGAATTCCGGTATTTCAGTCTTCATCCCAGACTCCCACTTGTGATCATACTCCGATTGATTTCTTCCTTGGCCTCGTCCATGAACACTACCACCTTCGAACTCCTCTTCAAAATCAGATGTATATCGATGTCGATCCTGACTACCAACATCTCTACTACCATCACGTCTTCCACCAACATCCCCTCTACCAGTATTCCTCAGATCACGATCATTCACATTCCTATCATGCCTTCGATCATCATCATTTCTATAACAATCTCGACTCGCACTTCTATGATCATTATCAACACTTCTCTCCCGATTGGAATGTGGTGAGACTCTACTTCCCCCATGGTTAGATTCAGGTGAAATCCTTCTCCGATTTTGATTCATCTCTAACATTATCTTCTCTAATCGTCCAATCCCTTCATTAAGCTTTTCACTAAAGTTTTCATTAATTCGTTGCTCCATCTCATTAGCTTCTTCTCTTCTATACAAAGCTTCTATGTTCTGATGGCGATTAGCTCTTCTTGGTGGCATGATTGATTCAAATAATCTTTGACTTTCAAAATGATACCAAATGATGTACACGGCTTCACTTGCTTAGCTCGGCCGAAGCTCTTCAACACTTCAAAATTCAAACACAATTCGAACTTAGATCCAAAATGCTATGGATCGAAAACTCCCAAGTTTTTGCAATTTGTGATGAACACGATGAACAATCAACTCCTCAAAAATGCAAATCCGAACTCCAATACTTCAACACAAAGATGAACACTTCAACTTGCTCTCGGCCTAGCTCAAGATCGTACAAATCAACACTTCAAATTTCAAATTCTCGGCTCCAAGACTCGATTTAGCTATGATTGGCTAAAACAAGCTCTGATACCAAATGATGCAGCAGCGGAATAACAAAATGATGATTCTGTGAAAGTAGCGATCGGTGAATTGAAGAATACCAAATGGCCAACTCCGTTGATCCAAAGATGCCGGAATCTAGCTATCCCAAACACGTTGATAGCGCACTATACCGTGTTTAAAGATCTACGATTCTTCGCACGTTGATCTAGCGCACTAGATACCGTGAATCGGCTTCAGCAATCGTTGAATCGAGCACACTCGATTAACCAAGAGTGGAGATAGGAGATTACACTCAACTACCAATTTAGATGAAAGCACAAAGCTAACGAACGAAATTTTATTCAAAATCAACTAACTTCAAAATGTACAACGCACTCCCTATTTATAGCAGTTTCACGCCCAATCCTTAAGTCGTAGATGACTTATGACTCATCCAAGGTCGGCAGCGACTTAACAGATACACGGTTCACATTACAACACATTATCGACTTAACAAAATACAAACACGACTCAACTTAGGTCGTTAAGCGACCTACGACTTAGATTAGATCGTTAACGACCTAATTACAACATACAGCGACTTAATGAATTACATTCAAACGACTTAAAATGACATACAACACATAACAGCAAAGTATCAACGACACACGACCTAAACATAACGACTTAACAATGCTCGCGAGTTAACAGGTGCCGCGACTCAACAACAAACGACTTATCATTGCCACGAGTTAACAAGTGCCGCGACTCAACAACAAACGACTTATCATTTCCACGAGTTAACATTCAGCGACTCAAGAGAGAAACTGCTGCATCACGTCACGTGACCTAACTAGGTCGTAGGTCGTACGCGACTTATATTAGGTCGTGAACTTCATGAACTTTCCTTAGGTCGTAGTCCGCTTGAGTTAAGTCATGAACGACCTAAGACTTTGCGACCACTTAACTTCTTCATAGAATTTGTAGCCTGGGTTGCATTGTTAGGTCGTAACCCTTTATCTCTTGCCTTGTTAGGTCGTGGACGACCTAAAGCTATCCCTTCCTTAGACCGTGGACGACCTAGGTCTTGTGAATTCATAGCTTGTACTGCTTCGACTCTGGCCTGAGCTGCATCATATATATATATATATATATATATATATGTATGTATGTATTAAATATTTAAATCATTGTAACTTCAAATCTGATATGTTCTCAAACTAGTAAGTTATAAAAAAATTAATTATTTTATTATGCATATCTATATACATATATCTTTATTGTTATTTATGGTACAATATATAGTTATATAAATAAATAAATACTTTCTGTAACATTTTAATAATAAAACATATTTTATACACACACAAAGATACACACACACACAAACAAAATAATCATCTGAAATTTTTAACTATATGTTCATGCACATATTTGACAACATTACAACACATAAGAAATGAGCTAATGTGTCCATTGCGATGTAAATCCCAATATCTATATACGTGCATGTTATACCCTGCACGGATTGTTATGTTACACATGCACACACATCTATATGTATATATGAATATATTACATATATATATGTATTTATATTTATATAAGTAAAACCAAAATTAAATAAATATCTAACTACAATTTGTAAATTTAAATAAAATACATGATTTTATTTAAACTAAATTTAGAAAAGTTCTAAATTAATTTAGACTTCGTAGGCCCAATAAAGATCCAAAATGGTAAAACTTTTTGAAGTTCGTCTATTTCTTCCGCTGTGGGCTGGCCTAGTTCCAACATCTATAACAATGAATTTGAATATTTAAAACGAGAATATTTGTATTAAGTGAAATTAATGAATAAGATTAGGTAATAAACGATTTAGCCTAAGCCAAAATATAGATAATTCGTCTCATCGGTTTTATAGGGCTAGTATAACAGTCCACTCCAAGTCAAAGTCTCTGGTCAAAGCCATTTGGTTAATAATAATAATTATTGTTAAACCAAGAAATTTGTGTTTGGATCATACAATTTGAATGTGGACAATATTGGAATTTTGACCAAAACCAAATTCCATAAGTCCTGATGTGATATAGTTTTGACGAAGAGAGTGGTGTAAATAATCGTCACTATAGAGGACCGCTTAAAATATTAAAATTGGATTTTACCAATATTGTGTAAGCAATAAATTCAACCAAACTATGCCAGCACTAGCTAAGTTGATGTGTAAACATTAATATTCGAATTGTTCGATATTAATCGCTGACTGAATTTACACCTATGAGTCGCATAACCGCGTGCAATGTTGAATACTCTGAATAACACATGATTTAATTAAATTATAATTGTTATAAATTAACTAAATTTATTAATATTTGTGAAATATTAATTATAAACTTTTATTTGATTAATTTGAATCAGTGTTGAATATACAATGTTTATAAAAGTTATATATGTATGTTTTGATATACGATATAGATAAATATTAAATTGAATTTAAAATGTGTAAATATTGATTAGATCTGGAAATGTGTATAGGCAAGCTTACTTGTGTGGTCGGCCATGATTAGAGGAGGGGTGTGATGTTTTATTTGAAAATACGAGTTTGAATGGCCTTAAATGAAGAGTTAAAAAGGGAGATCAAGATCTCCCTTTTTCACTCTTTTCTTTTCTTATATGAACTCAATACCCACCTCATTTTCTATTTTATTTTTGCCTCCATCTACCCTATTCTTAGCCAAAAATTTTAGCCCTCATCTCCTTTGCATTACCAATCCAAATACAAATCAAGTCAAATATAATTCAAGGTGTTGTGATCTGTTCGTTTTGTAGCTTTTCTAAAGGAGATTGAATCCGATTCAAGGATCATTTTTAATTCAACATTCAAGGTGCAATGTCAAAGTTGTAATATAGGTAGCATCTGATCAATAGTTATTTGTTTATATGCTCATTTATATCATTGTATATGTATAGATTAGAACTACATATTGTCATGAATTTATATATTTGTTTACTATCAAATTTGCATATGTATGTATAAATAAAGCTTTTTGCATAAGTATTTTATTTTTGACTATTCATAAATTAAAAAAAATTGAAAGTAAAATTCAAATTTAAATAGCTTTGAAAGAAAATTATAAATTATAAATAATTGTAAATACATAATATATATTTATTTATTTATTTAATAACTTTTATATAAATATATTTTTGAAAGTACATGTATATTTAATTTTTTTTATGTATATATATATATATATATCAAAATTGAAATTAAAATATTAGTATATATATATATACTTAAAAGTTTTAAAATTATAATTTATATATATATAATAAAATAAACCATGTTCGGAAATTTTAAAAATCCAAAAGGAATTTATAGAGCAAAAAAATTGGATTTTTAATCCCTATGGATTTAATAAAATTTTAAAAATTATTAAAAACATTTTGGCCTAAAGTAATAAAAATATTTTTTGATGTTTAAATATATAATAATATTTATATATTTGCAAATTAGAATTTTATGACTTTTTAAATATAAATATATGTATGCTTTTATATATTTTTTGAATTAATATATATGTATGTATGTATATGTATATGTATATGAATATATATTAATACACACACACATATATATATGTTTATATATATAATTAAATATACAATATTTGAATTCGAGTTTGAATTTTATATAAGATATTATTTTGGATCTAGATCTGTTTCAAATTTGAATTTTTCTTAAGCTATTATAAATATTGAATTTTTAATTGGTTTATATTATATAATTATTTATACACACTCATATGTATATATATGCCATATGTGTGTGTAAGTATACTTTATATTATATTAATTTAAGATAATAATAGACAGCAAATACGTAAATAAAGAGGCTAATGTAGCTGTTACGATGTAAATCCTAGCACTTATATATAGGCATATTAAACCATGTACACTTATATGTTGCACATGCACTTATACGTATGTGTGTATTTGATACACATATACACACTATACAACACATATATCAACAGATCGGATTTTTATATTAATTAATTAAATAAAGATTTTATTTAAAATTTATTTAGATTGGATCAAAATTAATTTATATGTCATAGTCCCAATATGATCTAAAATGGTAAAAAAATTGAAATTCACCCATTTAACCCCCCGCGTGTTTGCCTAATTCCAACACCCTCGACTTGAAAATGCTGTTGAACTTTAATATGGAAACTGTATTTTGATTATTGTTAAATCGTGGTATGATATCCATTGAACGACTATAGCTGGATTTGAGTTGAAGCATTAGAAGTGAAATGCTATTCAATAGAGAATTTGTCACCGTAGTTATATGAGATTAGTATCATAGTCAACTATTGTCAACTCAAAGTCAAAATCTCATGCTATAGTGGTATGGTTAATAGTAAATATTATTATGAAACCAAGGACTTTGTTATGGACAAACCAAGTTGAATATGGATGATATTGGAATTCTAACCAAAATAAATTTCATAAGTCCAAAAGTGATACTATTTTGACGAAGAAAATTAGTATAAATAATCGTTACTAAATGGTACCATTTTAATTTGTAAAATTGGATTTTAACAATGAGATTTGTAAGCAATGAATTAAGTCGAACTGTCACACCAATAGCTAAGGCGACATGTGAACATAGTATTTGAATTGTTCAAATATTAGTCACTGGCTAAATTCACACCTATGAATCGCACAACCAAATCTATTCAGTCTTCAAAATACCGTTTGATTTAGTTAAATTATAATGTTCATAGATTAATTGAATTAATTAGTATTTGTGAAATATTAATTATTATTGTATTTATTGTTTGGGATGTGTGTAGTAAAATGGAGTTACATACCTCTTGAATTGTTTGGTGTGCTATTAGTAATTTATTGGTTGCATATATAAAACTTTTATATGTGTGTATCGATATACGATATCGATAAGATATAAATTAGATACAAATTGAATAAATTGTTAATGGGTTAAGTGAGTATTTTAGTCCATTATGGACGCTAATCCCTGCGATAAGAATAAGGTGCAAAATGGGTTCTTTGAGTTTGAATTGGTAAGAGATATTTTAGGAGATATTTGTTCCCAGATCTCACTATATATTCAAACCAAAAGCCTCATCTTTCTTTAAACTTTTGCCTCCTCCTCTATACATCTTGGCCACAAGTTCTTCTCCCCATCCACAACATTTTCTAACCGCAAACATATATATTCAATCAAATGATATTAAATCCTATGTTTGCAAGTCTATCTCTAGCAAAGAAGGGGTAGATCTGAGAGATCCAAGGAGTCTAATTAGATCAAAATGCGAATCAAAGCAGCGTATGTCTAAGTATACTCTTGTTTTCATTATATGATATTCATTGCTAGATTATATGTGGATATATCACCACTTATATATATGTCACTGCCATGATCCATTGATAAGTTGTTTTCAATTGCTTGATAGTTTATTGATTGTGTAAATTAAATTTAATACATATTTTTATACATATAAATTATACACACACACACACACATATGCGAAGTATTTTCGACTTAATAATATATATATAGCAAATAAAATTTTCAATACAAAATATAATTTAATTATTTAAAACATTATTTATATATTTATTTACTTATAAACATTAAATTTAAACAAAATAATATAATACAATTTTATATAGTTATATATATGCTTCAGTAATGGAAACTTTTTTACCAAAAATATATTTATTATATATATTTTAAATATGTTATATTATAATAAAACTAATTTTGATTTTTGAATATATATATATATATATATATATATATATATATTATTTTAATAATGTTTTGTTGTTGAGTGATGTGCCACACGAACAAAGAAGCGGATGGTAGAAAAATGGATGTAATAGCGCACGTCTTTCACAAGTGTTTTGGCTTTTGTTGAGAAACGTTCGAAATCTATATGCTTTTGGAATTTTTCTTGCTTTAAGCGGTTTAGAATTTGTT
Source organism: Allium fistulosum (assembly GCA_030737815.1). Lineage (NCBI taxonomy): Eukaryota > Viridiplantae > Streptophyta > Magnoliopsida > Asparagales > Amaryllidaceae > Allium > Allium fistulosum. The sequence continues at coordinate 809,562,190 of CM060902.1, forward strand.
CTCCTCCTGATGACAATCTCAGCTTTTGCTAAATTGATTCTTTGGCCTTTATTTAAAATAGTTTATGGGACATTTTCCATGTTTGTCACTCTGTTGTTTTAGTCATAGTGCTTGTATAACATGTTGATATTCATCGAGCTTTTGTAAGCGTGTGTTGTAACTTAAGCTGTTGAGGTTTTTCCACCTCACACCTATTTAAATTTGTCAAAAGTGGATGGTCCACTATAAAAACTAGCTTACTTTGTGTATATATATATAGACAGACACACACACATACACACACAAATATATATACACATATATTATTTTGCTTTTGGCATATCCATTAAAAATCTTTTTTTTCGATCGAGATATTATATATATATTATTTATTTATTTATTCGATATTTATTTTTATCAAATGTTTAAAAACATAGTTACGTTAATTAATTATTGATCATAATATTTTCAACATAATATATTAATAAATATATTTTATTAAATAATATAAATTCAAATTTCAAAATATAATAAACTTTAAATTTAGATCTCATATCTAATTTTAATTTTAATTTTTTTTATTGGTTCAAGTTAGATATTTATTCAAAACTCAAATTTTGAAATATATAGACATGGTCGAAATCTATATGACATTTAACATATATATATATATATGTATGTATGTATTATATTTTATTTTACATACATATTTTAAATAAAATATTTTCTTTAGCCGATGACATATATAGTTCAAATATTTATATATAGGTGTAAACCCCAATGTCTATATATATACATATATGTGTGTATGTATGTTCAACCATATACACTCTATGCTATGTTGTACTTGCACGATATACACTCATAAGTACATATTTATGTATTTATAAACTTATGAAACGTATTTATTTATAAAATCAGAATATTTAAATAAAATATAGTTTTATTTAAAATAATAGATTGGATCTAATTTAACCTTTAGACTTCATAGGATTAATAGATTCAAAATAGGAATTTTTTGAAATTAACCCTATTTACCCACTTCCGACTAGGTTGGTTCCAACAATGGTATTAGAGCTCTGATTGTATATACAGTCTAAATTAGTAACTTTAGGACCAACTAATAAAGCTTACCTATCCTTTAGGTATCTAGAATACTGATGTCTAGGCTTGGGGTTGGATAATAAAGTATTCTCCCCTCTTTGGCTATCTCAATGATAGAGTAAGTCCATAAGATTGGCCCCATAGTAAAGGTGCAAATTAACTTGGGCCTTGGGCAATTTTTAAATTTCATTTTGAGAATTCTTAAACATATTTTGAATTTAGAAGTTAAATTCAGAATATAAAATAAATTTTATAATGGTTATAAAATATATATTTTAAAAGAAATTGTTTCAGTTGAAATAAAATTAATATTTTTGAAATTATTTAATAATTTAATTAATTAAAATAAACATATATATTTATATCTATATATGTATATGTATCTATAAATGTTATAGTTAATATATATATATATATATCTTAAACTGTTTAAGGTAAATATAAATAGATATTTTTGAATTTATTAATTATTTAATTAAAAATTATTTTAATTAAATAAAATAAATTATTGAATTAGTTAAATTAACTTTAATTAACAAAATAAAAACATATATATAATGATAAAAGTACATAAAATTATAAATGTTATAGTTAATATTCATCATAAATTATTTAGGATGAATAAAATAAAATTTTGAATTTCAAAGTAATTTAAGTAATCTACTAATTAAATTAATAAACTGAATTAATTAAATATAGTTTAATTAATAATATATATAAGAATATTATACAAGTTAATCAAATTATAAATAGTTATAAATGAATTAATTTTCATAATATGCATGTATAAAATTTAAGTGGAACTGTACGAAACTCAACTTATATTTAATGAATGAGTGCATACGTATTGTACGTATACCGTGATTTCAAACGTGTCCAACACTTGAATCACGATGGTATTTCATAAGAAATACATTGTTCTCTAAATCTATATCGCTTAATGTGTGTGTGTGTGTGTATTAAATATTATAAATACTCAATATATTAGTTGTCCTCTACCATTTATGTATTAATAGATGACCTGCATACTCTTTAGTTATTGATCTTCCTCAAGCTAGAGATGTTATAGTACTGTTAAAATATTGAAGAGATGAGGTAAGATACATGCACGTATTTGTTAATCTTCCTTAAGGTACATGCATTATACTTAGGCCATTGCAAAATGGTGGGTAGGAGTGAATAATTTCTTTTGATCAGTTGATCTTCCTCAAGATCGAGCTGAGATTAGGACAAAGACCAAGGGTTATGAGTTGTATATGATACAACCTATAAGGTGTTGTCCATCGAATGCAAACCTAGATTTTTTTTTATCATGCTTAAGGTCAGAATCTCAAGGCAAGTGAATCCTAACACTCATTAGAGAAATCAAATTTTTCTATGTTTTCTCTTATGGTTTTGAGAAACATAAAAGTCTAGTGAGATCCTATTATATAAATGAAATGTTACAATTAACATATCTAATATAAGAATAACTACTATGAATAAATTAAACTAATCTACTTCAATAAATTTGTGCAATTAATATAATTGGTAAAATGTTTATCAATTAAAATATACCAGTGGACCAAATTAATATTGACAAAGGAAATATGAATATACACTTACTAGTATCCAGCATTTGGATGAGAAATTACTCGGTGAATCTGACGAAGACGAAATGGATCAGGAAATTGGGCGATCCTTGAAATGATGGGATAATGCAACACAAAGGGTTGGAGCAGACTTGAAGGTGTTCATTTATGGTCGGTAGTGACCATAGTCATGTCAGTACCGACATGATTTGGTCGGTACCAAAATGATTCTTGGAGGGGCCACTTCTGAATGCGTTGTTGAACTACTATAGTACTTTGCTAAAAAGACAAATCTCATATAGGACAAATCATGTTGGTACTGACATGATTTAATGGAGCAACTTCTGGAAACAAAGCTTGAAACTAGAAGATATGAAGAAATATGAGAGAAAAGTGGTCTACCGTCGACCAAATTATGATGGGACATGATTGTGGTTGGTACTAACATGATTTTCGTGTAAGGAATTGACTTGTTCTTCTTTCTTACTCACGTGGATCTGAGCTCTTACCTAGTCTGATATGATCAAGCAACTATAACAGACGATTTCGACTATATGTACGAGTGGTACTACAAGGAGGAAAGGACTTTTTTGCTCTTGTTCCTCACTCTTGTCTCCATACTTCAAAATCCTTATGTTTTTGCAGTTTAATCTCGTTCTTACATTATTTTCTCTCGTTTGTGTTTGGTCTGGAGTGTTGCGTCAATTTTTGGTCCAAATTTTTTGTGCTTTCACTGAAGGTAGCTTTTCAAGTGAATATCTAGTTTAGCACTTGGATTTCGAGCATTCAGAAGCTAGATCTAGAAGTTTGCTACTGTAGATATAAAGCTACTTACATTTGAAGAAATATTAGATCTCAAGGATATGGTCTCTAGAAAGACTTCCATGAGATCCGAAGAATTTGCTGGAGATGATGAAGCTTCTCGGCATAATAAAGAGACTACTCAGCTAAGCCATGCTTTACCAGGACCTTCTTCCTCGCAGGAGATGGTGGCAAAAAATGAACTTGATAGGATGATGGTTGAGATGAACAAGAAGAAGCTTAATAGCCAGAATGTCATTTTTGAAAAGGTGAAGAAAAGATTTGCTTTGTTGTCCGAGTAACCATAAAGGCATACGAAGAGCCATAGTGATTTGTCGTCTTCAAGTTCTAAGGAATAAAGTTCATCTTCATCATATCAGAACAGGAGATAAGACAATAAAAGGTTAAAGAGAATGGCTGCTGGAATGTCGAAGAAGCTATAGAGGAAGTAGAGTTGTTGTGGCTACAGCCAACGTGGTCAGTATGGACCACAATCAACTCAATACTGACCATTATGAAGGTAAGGGCGGCGAGCAACCACTTGATGCTATGAACTTGTCTAATAGCAAGACAATCTATAGGATATTGGTAATGACGTAGGCCTGAATGTTGGTGCGTAGAATGATGATGTTCAGATGAATGCTGCGAAACCAGTAAGATAACGTAGAAGGTCTGGGCGAATGGCTCCCCCAGAGATATGGAATCTAGATATCATGCGAAAAACCGAGTGCGTTTTCCAAGTCAAACACTTGGGACAGTCTTTGACGATCGCCATCAGCTGCCCAGTCCAATGAAGAGTACATAGAAAATATGGTTGGAAGGTTGCTGACTGAAAATCAGCATAGGAGTAAAGACGAATAGGGTTCGACACTTAGTAGGACCTCATTCACTAATGATATATTACGAGAGAAATATCCCAAAAAAAAATTCATGCCAACGTTGTCTTCTTATAATGGAACAATGAGCCGAAGACAACATCTACTGAAGTGTGAATGGCACATGGATGGTGCTTGTGCTACTGATGCGGTGAGGTAAATGCTTCACATATTAATAGATGGGATAGCTACGATGTGGTTCACTCGGCTTATGCCGAAGTCCATATCTTCTTTTGATCAATTGGAAAGGAAATTTATGGAGCAGTTTAGACCCCATACTTCTCGACCAAAGGATATAATGTCCTTATCGAATGTTTATTAGAGTTTCAAAGAGGCTCTGAAGGATTTCTTGAAATGATTCAATACCACAGTGACATAAATTAGTAATCCAAAGGAAATGATTGTCTTGATGGAATTGATCCTGGTCATCCTGATACAGACTTTGGCAGATGGCTTAAAAGAAAGTAGCTACCTACTATGGATGAATTTTACCATAAGGCATTCTAATTTCTACGCTTGGAGGAGGCAGACCTGGCCGTTGGACCAATTGGTGGTCGTCTATCAAATGACGTTGTGCAGAGCAATGTTGTTATCAAGCAAACTAGTGAGAGCGCCAGAAACGTTACCATAAACATTGGAAAAAATAATTAGAAGAGGAAAAACCAATGTGCTAGTGGGAAGAAGCAGGACATCAAGAAGCACACGTGGTATATGAGACTAGGAGATTACACTTCGTTAAATGATACTATAGAGAACATCTACCTTACCACGTAAGGTACATCGAACTATAAGAAGCTACCTTTAAGGAGGAAACTGAAGTAGAAAGGCACTTGGGGAAGTATTATGACTTCCATGAAACTCATGGGCACAATATCAATAAGTATCGTCATTTAAGGAATGTAATTAAAAGTCTGATTACAAAGAAGAAGCTACAACGGTAAGTGAGGAATCAATAATATGGTGGACAGAATGATAGACCCAAGGGCAAAATGCCCAAATGGATCATCCTAGATCCAACGGAAAAGGGCCAAGGCGACTTGAAAGTAAAATCGTTATATATACCATATCTGGAGGATACCATTCGGTAGAGAAAGGCAAGAATGAAATGAAGAGGTATGGTAGTACGTTGGAACATGTGCATCAAGTAGACTTGTTTCACTATCAAAGATGGGGCTCCGGTAAAACAACAGAGAACAATAAATGATGACATTGTCTTTTGGAACATAGGTTTTGACAGAATCGAAGCATCGATGCTTGATCCCATGGTGACTACGGCCATTGTTAGGCAAAAGTGCACTGAGTTTTGATTGACTCTTGAAGCTTGGTTAATATCTTATTCAAGAAAACCTTTAATTAGATAAAGATTGGTCCGAAGGATCTGAAGCCATGTAATCTCATATCTTGGGATTTACTAGAGAGGCTAAAGAGCCTATCGAATATATTGACGTGTCTGTGGAATTGGGTAAGGCTGACTGCAAGATGGTGCGGGTTCAGACTTTTTTTATGGTCGATGGATTTTTAGGCTTTAAAGCTTTTCTAGGCCGACTGGCCCTTAATAATTAAAGAATAAAGCTTGCTCTATGGTGTCTAATGATGTTCCCTACCGAGAATAGAGTTAGAGCTATTTAAGGAAATTAGAGTACTGGTCGAGAATGCTATGTCATTGAGCTTAGAGAGGCAAAGCAACGTGAGAAAGGAAAAGGTGCAAAGGCTATCTGCATCGAAATTGTTGATGCATAGCAACCACTTCCAAAGCCGTAGCACTTGTCCCATAGTAAATTATACAAACCTACGGGCCCGCAAAAAGAGCTAGAGGATGCGAGGGAAGTGCCTATGGAGTTAACGATCAACATCTCGATTGATGATGATGACCCTACTCGGGTTCTCAAGGTCGGATCTCAGCTCGGTATAAAGATAACAAAAGAGTTTATAGGGTTTCTTCGAGAAAAGATGGATGTTTTTTCCTGGACACATCCTGACATGTGTGGAATTTCATTAGAGATAGCACGCCATGCATTGAAAGTGGACCCAAGGTACCCTCCTATAAAGCAGAAAAGATGCAGCTTGGGTTCGGAACGATCTGCTACATAGAAGGAAGAGGTGGATAAGCAGAAGGAAAATGGCTTTATCCATGATGCCTTGTAGCCTGAATGGGTATCGAATCCCATGCTGGTCAAGAAGCCAAATGAAAAATAGTGGACATGCATTGATTATTCATATTTGAATAAAGCGTGTCCGAAGGACAGCGTCCTACTACCAAGAATTTACCAACTTGTTGATGGAACCGATAGACATGAACTGCTATCTTTCAAGGATGACTACTCTGGCTACAATCAGATAGCAGTGCATGTTCCAAATCAGGAGCACATGAGTTTCATCACTGATTTTGGTTTGTATTGTTATTGAGTGATGCCATTCGGTTTGAAGAACCCTGGACCTACTTGCGAAAGACTGGTAAATACGATGTTCGAAGATCAAATCGGATGGATAATGGAGGTCTGTATGGATGATATGCTTGTGAAGTCACAACGATCGATGACTCATATGGATGAAATCTATGAGATGTTTGGTGTGATTTGGAAGTGTGGGACGAAGTTTAATCCACTGAAGTGCTCCTTCGAAATTGCAACGGGTAAATTTTTGGGTTTCATTGTAAACTCAAGGACTATTGAAGCTAACTTAGAGCAGGTAAAGGCATTGAAAGAGGTTACTGCCCTAAAGACAAGGAGGGAAATGCAAAGCTTGAACGGAAAGGTCGTTGTCCTGAGTCGATTTATTTCTAAGGAAATGGACAAATGTACCACTCTTTGATGTCATCAATAAGGAAAATGGAAATTTTGTCTGGACGAAGGAATGCCAGGAAGATTTCCATAATCTGCTAGAACATATGGAGATACCACCAATCTTGTCAAAGCCTTTGGAAGGAGAAGGTCTATCCGGTTTCTTAATAACATCTGCTCACGCACCGAGTGCAGCCTTGGTATGTGAGGAGTCTAGAATCCAAAGGCCCATTACGTATCAACAAGCGGTTCACCAAAGAAAAAAAGAATTATTTGAAGCTAGAGAAGCTGGCTTACTGCTTGTTGATTGCTTCGAGGAAGTTGTGATCATACTTCCAAGCTCACCCGATAAAAGCGCTTACCGTTCAGCCATTTAGGCAAGTTTTACATAGACCTGAGACTTTAGGAAGATTATTAAAATGAAATATCAAGCTGATCTAATATGACATAACATACCATCCTATGAGGATGATATAAGGACAGACACTAGTTGATTTCATTATCGAATTTATCATTCGGGATGGAGAAGTGGAAGAAGAAATGGTCTAAACTATCCTAATGGAAATTATTTGTAGATGGAGCTTCCAACGAGTATAGTTCTGGTGCAGGAGTGATTTAGATAACCCCGGAAGGATGGAAAATATGCTACACTTTGAAGCTAGAGTTCAGGGCAACAAACAACAAAGCCCAATAAGAAGCGTTGATTATGGGACTCAAGACAGCAAATGAACCGCAAGTCAAGACACTGCATATATTCAAGGACTCTTGATTGGTGGTCTACCAAGTCAAAAAGGAATTTTAGGTTAATAGTGTGAAAGTTTCCCCTTACCTGACAAAAGTACTAGAATTACCGAACAAAATTGTGAATTATATGATAATAGAAGAGAATATGAAAGTCAATTCACTAGCCAAACTGGCCAATTCTGCAGATGTGCAGCTTATGGGACTCATTCCAGTTGAGGTTTTATCAACTTCAAGCATCGACCAAATGAATGTTGATTGGATCTTAGAGACCAAAGAAGAAGAGGAGTTTTGGATGACTCCAATCAAAGATTATTTGCTGATGGGAACTCACCCAAATAGGAGAAATGAACGGTAAAAACTCCTACATAAAGTGCCATAATTTATTATGCAAGAAGAAGTGTTCTATAAGAGAGGATTCTTAACCCCCTTGCCGTAGTGTGTCGCCAAGGATGATGCTAAGAAAATCCTTGCGGATGCATACGAAGGAAGTTGTGGTGACCACATTAGGGGTAGACTTTGGCAAAGAAGGTTCTTCATTATAGATTATTTTGGCATACAATCAACTAAGGCGCTACTGATTACACCAGATGATATGATATATGCCAAAGGTTTGCAAAGATACCAAGAGCCCCATCTATAAAGTTTACGCAAATGGTTAGCTGTGGCCATTTGTAGAATGGGGAATTGATATAATCGGTGTTATATTGATGTCGAAAGGAGGAGCAAAGTATCTATCATAGTTATGGACTACATCACAAAGTGGGCTGAAGCGGAACCAGTAGCCAAGATCACTATGAAGAAAGTGATCAACTTTGTGTTAAATAATATCATATATAGATTTGGAATTCCATAGAAAATCATCAATGACAATGGAACTCAAATTGAGAGTGTCGAGTTCAAAGAATTCTATAATCTATACTGAATTGAGAAAAGCTTTTCGATAATAGTACACCAGCAGGCGAATGTATAGGTGGAGGCAGTAAACAAAATCATAAAATTCATCTTGAAGAAGCGACTAATGAAAGAAAAGGGCAACTGAGTCATTGAGTTACCACTAGCATTGTGGGCTTATAAGATGACCCACGAGTCCGCGATTGGGCATACTCCATTGCTTTGTCCTACGGAGCTGAGGCCATGATTCCGATTAAACTGGGAATCCCTTCTCACCAAAAAAAGGGTTATGATCCCAATATGAATAAGGAACTCTTGCTTGAGTCCCTCGATTTGGTCAACAAAAAGCGAGAGGAGGCTGAACTAGGGGTAACTGCTCACTAGAAAAAAGTAGCAAAACATTTCAATGTCAAGGTTAATAGCGTACCTTTGAGATAGGCGACCTTGTTTTGAAATGAGTCTTTCCTAGTACATGGGCACTTGGTCCGAATTAGGAATATCCCTATGCGATTGAACAGAAGCTTGGAGATAACTTTCAAGCTATCAAATGTTGATGGGACTCTAACTCCTGGGTATGGAATAGCAGGCATCTACAACACTATTTTACTTATATTTATTTACTTTCTACAAATAAGACATCCTGGTTGATGGGATGCAATGTAATAAGGTAGAGTATGCCATCTTTTCATTTATAAGTAAAGTTGGCTTTTAAGAATCAATGGAATCATATTCTTAAAAGTCTGATTTTATCTGGGTACCTGAAGATAGGTACTGATGAACTCCTTTGATTCATGATTAAGTCAAAGAGTATAATCATACCGGGGTCGATCAAATAATTTTCCTTTACACATCTGATCTTTGACCAATGCCTAGAGATTAGCCAAGTCAAAGCGTAATGCATGGAGATAGGCATTTGAGATATCGCATTCCAGAGATAGGAAACTGTGTATAATTGAATCTTTTGCAGGTACGATCATGCTTACGTCCTAATGAAATGTGCCTGGCCGAGGATAAGCGAAGATGGTCGGTGAACATTTTCTATCAAGGCCTAGAGATAGATAGAATCGAAAATGGGCATCCAGAGATAAACCTCCGTAACGTCATTTTTCAGAGACAGGAAACGGTGCGAAGCTAGAAGCTTATGTGACTATGACTTTGTTTATGGTCGAATGGAACCCGATCAAAGATAAACAAGGTTGGCCACGGAGTTGGACAATATAATATAGTATTATTTAGCCAGGTAAGAAATATGCTGATAATGATAAATAAAAATAAGTAAAGAAATAATATCGAGCAATCAATAATCAAGTAAAAAAATAAAGTTATTCTTTTTTCCTCGGCTTTAATGTCTTCTCCTTCTCCCCTCTCAATACCTCCCCTCTCCATCCTTGTACCTTCCCTTTCTTCTTTTTTCACATCAGTCTCTTTGACCATTCCCTCATTCTCAAACCCTTGTCCTCCACCTGCTCAACCTCCAAACCCGCCATCTGCTCCTCTTCAAACTCTCCATGTTCACCCTTCCTCCTCCTCCTCTCTCAATCTCTTCCTATCCCTCCAGTTTTGAATCCTCCTCTTCACTTTCATCTTCTGAACAAGAATGGACTTCTCTTTTTAAGTGCAAACCTTGAAATGCAGGGAAGTACGCTCATGTTGGGCTGGAAATGAAGTACCGTGATAAGGCCAGCATCCCACCCATGGAAGTTTTGCAGGGTGGCACTTCAACTTAGAGTGAATATATTGTTGGTTTCTTCCTTGACAAACCTCCATCATACGCTGTTATTATCATTAGAAATATATTTATTTTTCTCCTATCAAATGATGATGATAGGAGGAATAGAAGGTGATCCCATTATCATTAGAAATATGCTTTTCATTCTTAAACAAAGGGATCCACTTATAAGTAATATATGTGGCACAATTAAATTTGTGCCTATTTGGGTGCATATCACTATCGTACCTCTTTTTGCTTGGTCTCCAACAGGCAGCAATTGGCTAGCAAATAGGTTGGGGAGACTTATATGTCTTGATGAAAATACTGAGAAACTAGAGAGAATATAGTTTGCAAAATGCTTAGTTAAGGTTTCTCCAAATGAGTAATCGGTTGAATGCTTCCCTGTTCATCTACCGGTGGTGGAACAAGTACATGTTTTCTATCAATGGAGACCAGAAATTTGCAAGCATTGCAAAGTTTTTGGGCATAATGTTGATAACTGTCTTGAGTTTGTGGAAGTAAAGATACAAATGAAGAGAAGAAGCAAAATGATATCCCTGAAACTCTTGTGGTGAGTAATGCCCAAACAAGGAAGACAATCTCTAAAGAAAATGGAGTTGGAACTAAGAAAGTTAATGTGTTGACCAAAGTAGTTAACAATAAAAAATATGTTACGAAATAGACATCTCAAAATGTTAATGCAAGAAGTTAAGAGCATGATATACCTGAAAAGAAAGAAACAAAAGCTAGCAAAGTTTCCATGTTGCAACTTATTATGTCAATTTAAATGATAAGGAGAATGTAAATGTTGATAATCAAGAAGTCAATCTTAGGATTAGTAATAGATTTGCAGCACTTGATACTATTATTGAACTGGATGAAAAAAAGACTGATAAATTTGTTAATGATATTACTTATGATGATGGGTGTTGTGGTAATTTGGAAGAAAGCACTTCAGGCAGCATGAAAACTTCAATTGAGCATAGTTTGGGCTTGGTGAACCAAACACAAATAAATATTGAAACTACTTCCCCAAACAAGCAACTTGATCAACCTACAATGCAAGTGCAGGACGTATCCTCTGATGCAATTTCAAATAAAAAAATCTTCTCTCTATTCCTGATTATTTTTCAGACTAAACATCCTCCAAATGATACTCATGCACCTAAATCCATGCACATGGTTAATAATACTGATGCTCAATCTCCTGTCGTTCGGGATTTAGAATCGTGTGAATCGTATCAAAATGATACTTCTGTGCACGTGCACACTGGTACAAGCACTCTCCCGCATGTGTATTTTTTTTCCATTGATAACAATTCAATATTTGATTCAACTTCTGCTATTCCATCTAGTAATGCTCCATATATATCTAGTCTTTCCTCTATTCTATCTTGTCAACCTTCCTCCCCTCCCACTAGCATGTTTTCTAAATTCAAAATCTATGATCAATTGAACATCACCCATACTCCTGTCATAAATAAAGCAAACAAGAGGAAGTAAAAATCTAAACTCAAAGTCAAATCCAAAATTTTATCTTCATATAAACTGGACCATTTTCAAAGTTAAGCCTATCTATCTCTACCTTCAACTCAGATGATGATGGTCTTACCTTACCATCAAATATTTCCCTTAAAAACTCTATTTCAACTTCTAATAGAAGTACAAGAAATTTCTCAAAAAAGACCCCTTCAATTGCCCAATGATGCACAACATTGCTGCATGGAATATAAGGGGTGCCAATTAGACATTAAACTTTAACAAATCAAGTGTAACGACCCATCATTTTCGATAATTAAAAATAGTTAATTTAATAAAGTTTTGTAATTTAATGTTGGCAGAAATAAAAATTTGTGGTTTAATAATAATAATGTAATTGGAATAAAATATGATAGTTTAATTTAAGGTAATTTATAACTGCTTTAAATGTAATTCTAATTAATTAAAATGATAAAGAGTTATAATCGGTATAGATTGTAAATAAATTATAGTAAGGTATGTGTTAATTGATGTTGGATTAAAAGAGTAATTGATAATTTAAATGTTGATAAATTAATAAAATAATGTGTAATAAATGGAAATTGAATAAAATTAGTGTAATGAGAGTTTATAACATTGCTTGTAAATAATAAACTCACAAATGTTATTAAATGTAGAAATGGTGACAATTGTTATTTGTTACCTATTTGTTTAAATTGTTGAAATAAAGTTAGAAATAAATTGCAATGAATGAAATTAAATATAGCGTTAAAATGGATTAAGATAATGACGTTAGAATATTAATGTAATTAGATAGAAACCAATGTTAAATGTATACATAGAACAATGAATGGTTGAATATAAAGCTTTGAAATCAAGTTGATCAAATTATTGGAATTTAAATTTTAATAATTGATTTATTGCAATTAAATGTGATTAAATATTACGTTAATGAAAATTAAGATGATAACTGTAGATTATTAGTGTAATTGGATATAGACAAATGTTAATTATAGCTATGAGATGATAATTGATTGAATAAAAGATTAAAATCAAATTAAAACAATTTATTGAAATTAAATTATAATTCATTGGATTTAATCACAGTTGAAATTGAACAGTGTAATTAGTGTAATAACCAACACTGAAATTTTATGTAAACTTGTTTTAAGTTATTATAAATGTCTAGGTAAACAAAAATGATGAAATTTGTTAGTTTATGAATATTGAATTAAAAGGTGATTGATTAATCTAATATTACTTTATTTAATTAATGCAAAAATAGCCATTTTGGCCACTATCTCGGATTTCAATGAAACCAGTTTCATCGGATCTATAACAGTGAATTATTGTAAGGTCTCAAGTTTCGTAGCGATCGGACCTGTCGTTCGATCGTACGACTCGAAACGCATAGAAATCAATTTAATTGAAATCAATTTGAAATAAGCTGATTTTAAAGCAACTTCTTCATACGATGGAATTAGGACCTGAAACTATTCCATTGAGTTTAGAATTATCGAAAACGTCTATTTTGATATATGGGATGACCCATTTTCGTTCCGGGGACAGAACGGGCTTTTCGGGTCCTATTTGTCGTTTCAAATCAATTCGGGTATTATTTATATTTCTTATCGGGCTTCGTTAGTATATATAGTTCTGTCCAAACCCTAGTAGCCTTTTTATTTCTCATTAATGTACGTACAATTTCATCGTCTACTTCTCCTCCTCTATTGCAGAAACAGATTAAATCTCAAAATCCTGTTCAAATTTCAAAATCAAACTCCTCCAAACCCTATCATATCATATATTGATTTGAAGCTCTCGACGATCGTAATTCAAATCTACAGTTAGTTTTTCGATTTAGATTTCTATGTGGTCAGAACTTGATGATTTAATCTCGGTCGTTCATCGCGTTGTGATGAACTTCGACCGATCGTCGAATAAGGGGTACGGTCGCGTGGAGAGCGTCACGCGAGGTTCATCGGTGCCGACCATTTCTCTAATCATTGGCCAGATCGTCGCCAATAATTCGATTAGGGTTTAGGAATCAGCAGCGGCGACTGCTCTTATGGCGTGGACGGCAATCGGAGGAGGGGGGGCTTCGTGGTCGTGGAGGCTGTGCTAGCGACGGCGGTTCGATTTGGGGTGCTCGGCGTGGCCGCAACTGGCCAAAGGCGGTGGCGTTCGAACGTCATAGTGGCGGTCGGAACATGTGGGTTCGGCTTCGTGATGGTTAGGGTTTCTGGGAAGGTAATCAAATTTACCAATTTGCCCTCGTTCTATTTTTAATTTAAAATTTAAATTTTAAACGTTCTAACGTGCATAACTTTTACATACAAGGTCCAATTCACGCGCGGTTTATTTCATTGGGATCGTATCGAAATTCTAGACATTTTGACACTGGTTTGGACGAATTCTGAGATTGTTCAAATTTAGGCCTTTATTTGGATTTTAATTCGATTTAAAATCAAAGGTGAGTGTTTTAACCCACTCGTAATTACTAAACTATCTTATGTTAGTTAAATTAAATTTATGATGTGATTAGAAATTAATTTGATCGATGTTTGGTATGTTTAAATTGTCATTCTAGTTAAATTTGACTTTTATTGCATTTAATCATCGTTTAATTTAATATTGAATTTAATTGTCAATTTAATACCTGTTAATGATGATCAGTTATCTATTGATGTTTATTGATTGATTTGGATGATGATTTTGATGGATGTTTGATTGTTGATATTGGATGACTTGATGTTGTATTTTTATATTGTTATAACACTGCAAGTTCCCTATGGGTTGAAATGATACATACCCGAATGATCTATAGATTAGGAAAAATCGTTATGGGTTGAAATGATAGATTCAAGCGATTTTATGGATTTTTATTTAATTCAGGATCGCGGTTTGAAATGATGTAGAACGGTAAAAATTTAAATTGCGGATTGAAATGATAAATATCTGTATCACTTGACCCTAGGGTAGAAAATTATATACGGACACCGGATTGGTTAAATTAAATGATTTTTTAATCTTTAAATTTTGAATTCAGTTAACTGGTATTTTGAAATAGAACTTTAATTTATATAAACTGAATTATTTTCGAAAGTCCAAGCGTAAATGTTGAAATTGGAATTAATTTAATGAATTGTTCAATGGATTTAAAATTTAATTTCAAAGTTGAAGTGTCTAATATAAATGAATTATCGAAATTGAGTTATTGAAAATGTTTGGATATAACTTTGAAATCTATTTTAAACTAATTTAAACTATTTTTAATTTATTTTAATCTATTTTATCTCTTTAATTCAAATTAATCTAATTTATCTATTTAATCTATTTTAAAATTTATTTAATCTATTTTAAATCTATTTAATATGATTTAAATCTAATTAAATCTATTTTAAATTTATTTAATCTATTTAAAATCTATTTAAGATAATTTAAATCCATTTAATCTACTTTAAATCTATATAAATCATTTTAAATCTAATTATATCAAATTTTAAATCTATTGTAAACTATTTCTACTATTTAAACTATTCTAACCTATTTAAACTATTTTTAAACTATTAAGCTACTTATGCCTATCTAAACTATTTTCTAAAATTTCAGACTGTGTAAAGAGAAAGTATTTACATTTAAATCCTTGATGATAATACAACCAAAGTTGGGTTTTGAAATTGATACCTTTTTGCGAAATGACATATTTGAGTAAATATGATGATTTTGGAATGAGGATTTAATTAACCTATCGTATCGATAATTTCATAAGTGAATATGATTTTTGAAAGTGAATATGATTTTGAAGTGAATATGGTTTTGGAAGTGAATATGGTTTCGAAAGTGATATGGTTTGAAAATCAAATATGATATTTTGATATTAATTATGAATTAACTTTTGAAATGTAAAAGAACCATCCGGTGTGAAATAAGCGGTTGGTTGTTAAAGAGATCGAGATCAGATATTGTCATACTATCTGCCAATACCGAAAACCACTTTAACAACTGTGTACGTGGTGGAGATTCCAGAAATGAAGTAGGATGGTTTGGTGAACGATTCTGTATGAGGTATTTACGTGACCCTGACTCCCATGAGTCAGCTTGATGTGGCTAAAACAGGAGCTATACCAGACCAAGTGAGGTCATTCCTCCTATCGAGCACATTTCTTCGATACTATATTTTGACATTGTGATTGATTTGGTGGCCACCCCTCGATTTTGATTTGGGAGTGTGTTCCGAGGTGGGCGGTAGTAGCTACTATGCGTTACCACCAGTCCGGAAGTACAATTGGTATATCTACCCTGGCATTGCCTCGAGTGTCGTGTTCACATGCCCTAGTGCGCTTTCTACGAGTTTGGTTTGTACCATACCTATGGAGTGCCCTCTGATAGCCCTCCAGTTTATGGAGGAATTACGATACTGTATAAGACTATGGGAATATATAAAATGTGTTAAGGGGGATATGGGTAGCGCCTTAACGCTATTTTCATACTTTACTTTACTATAGACACTATTATAATAGCGTATTGTACTGCATAGTAGATAGTTTAACGGATCCTTAAGAGATGGTAATCCCGAACATCTTTTAAGTTATTGCACTCACGTTAGACACTGGATAGGAGATGTCAAACCCCGTAAACATCTCCGACGCCATTGCACTCATATTTATTTACTATTGATTTAACTTACATAAGATCTTTTAGTTCTGACTCGAGTGTTTTGTCTTTCAATTCGCTCGGGTCAGTCTGAGCTTTCCAGTTTATCGAAGACTGCTTTCTGGAGGATGAAGACGAAGATTTTATACTATTATTATTTATTATATTTATTCCACCGCATCATGTTGTTCCGCTGCATTTATTTATTAATTATTCTTATTGTATGTAACTCTGATCTGTATTGTAAAAGTTTAATTAATGTTATTTGTAAACAGCTTCATGAACTGTTTATTTGATTATTATATTTTGTCCTTCCGCTGCAAGATTTTGTATTTGTTTTCTTCTTTCTCTGCTTTTTCTTATTTACCCTAGAACAATCTGCCCTTTTGAATGGTTTGAGTATGACGTGTGTGTCTGCTTAAAATGTCCAAAAAGGCAGGTCGTTACATCAAGTTACTCATTCGTGAACACAAGTTATCTCTAATCTCTCTTTCTAAAACTAAATTAAACTCAACTCTTGCTCGAAGAGGCTCTACCTACATTAACTCATGCTAGTCCTTCGTTGACAATTTTCATAATGCTCCTTATGGTAGGTTTTTGGCCATTTATGACCCTTCAATCTTCCTTTTATCTACTATTCTCTCAAATAAACAGTTAATCTACACTCAAGCCTTACATATTCCATCCTCCACATCTATGTATTTCACCTTTATCTATGCCAAAACACTATTTCTCAAAGGATTAACATGCTCAACCTACTTCCACACTTTAGACAAGAATCCCATCCATGGATAGTGATTGATGATTTTAATTGCTCTTTTCTCTCATTTCATAAATCTTGTGGCTCCCCTTTATCTGCTAGGAACATCTCTCCATTAAATGTTGCTCTTCATAACTCCTCTTTAATTAATATTCCAACTAATGATTCACCTTTTACATGGTCTAACAAGAGTAGACATGGAGTGAGAACTCAAACTAGAATTTTTCATGCATTCTCCAATTTTAAATCACTCTCAACCTGGCCAAATACTCAAATACATGTTCCAATGCCAATCCTATCTGATCATTTCCCTCTCATACTATCCTTTAGAGAAAGTGACATTAAAGCTAAAACAAATTTTAAATTTTTTGATTCTTGGACTAATGAACATGAATTTTTGCAGATTATACAACAGGCTTGGAGCATCTAGAAATCTGGTAATTCAATGCTCAGACTTCAGAAAAAGCTCAAGAACACTAAAAATATTCTCAAGAACTGGGCTAAAAACAGATTTGGAAATAGCTCCATATTATCCTCTGGCATCAAAAATGAACTTTAATTGGTACAGCAGCAAATCATAAATAACTCCTCCCCTCCTTAAGTCTTCTTGAAAGTGAACTTTCCTCCAAACTTGCCAATGCCCTTAATTCAGAGCTAAGTATGTTGAGATAAAAATCAAGAAAGCAGTGGAATAAGGATGGCGATAGGAATTCAAAGTACTTTCATGCTTCCCTTAAAATCAAGTAAACCAAATCCTATATTTCTCAAATTGTTGATTAATAAGGATTAACTCATTCAACTCCTGATGATATTGATAATGCTTTTCTCAATTATTACACAACCCTCCTTAGCAACCAAGAAGATACACAATATGATGATTCTTTTATTTCTTCACTCTCCTTACCCAAGTTAAACTCCCCATACCTTGATATTCTATCCAATCCTGTCATTGATAAAGAAATAAAAAAGCACCATTTTCAGCATTAGGAAAGATGCTTGTGGAGGGCCTGATGGGTTTAATGCCCTTTTTTCACTCATTGTTGGCAAATAATAGAAAAGGATGTTCTTAGTGTAATTCATAATTTCTTCACCGAGTGCAAAATGATTAGTTCCATAAACTCCACAAATATAGCCTTAATGCCTAAAGTTAGTAGCCCCTCTGATGTCATTCAGTTCAGGCCTATTTCCTGCTGCAACATCACTTACAAAGTCATTTCTAAAATACTTGTTTCAAGACATAAACTTGTGCATGTCCCTCCCATTTCTCCAAACAAATCTGCCTTCCTCCTAAATAGGAACATCCTTGATAATGTTATGTTAGCTCATGAACTTCTTAATGGTTACTCCTCCGTCAATGCTTCTCCTAGAGCCATGTTAAAAACTGATATAAAGAAGGCCTTTAACTCTGTTAAATGGCATGCCCTCATCTCCATTCTGAATGCCTTGAATTTTCCTACTGCCTTCAATACCTTAATTCATAAATCCATCTCTATAGTAAGCTACTCCCTCCTTATTAACTCCCATTCTGTGGGATACTTTAAAGGAGCTAAAGGTCTTAGACAGGGAGACCTAATTTTTGCCTATTTATTCATCATTATAATGGAATCTCTCGCACTGGCATTGCTTCTTCAGGTTAAACAAAAGAATTTTTCTCTCCATCCAAAATGCAGAAGCCCCCTAATCACCTCTCTGGCTTTTGCCGATGACCTCATCATTTTTACAAAGCCAACCCACCATCCTTAACCAGCATCATGATCACTCCGAATGCCTTTGCTAACTTCACTGAACTGCACATCAACCCCTCTAAATCACACATACTGGTTGCAGGACTTTCTAGTCCTCAGGTACATCATTGCCTCTCGATCACCAATATGCAACCCCTACAAAATGGCATGAGCTATCTTGGTGTTCCTTTAGCTTCTAAATCCATTACTACAGCTCAATGTACTTCTTTGTTTGAGAAGATTACTTCCACCTTGAATAGATGGCAAATCAAATTTTTGAGTCAACCAGACAGACTTACCATATCAAACTATATAATATTCTCTATGAATGGTTACTGGGGCAGGACATTTATTTTCCTATCAAAGCTCATCATTATGATTAGGAGTGCAGTGATAAGATTTGTATGGTCTAGATCAATATATTCATGGAAACTTGCTTTAATTTCCTTTAAAAACCTTGAGAAACCAAAGCAGCTAGGAGGTCTGCACATCAAAAATCTTTCAATCTGGAATACATTTGTCTTTTCCAATCATTTTGATGTACTTCTAAACAACTCTAACTCTGTCTGGGTTGCCTGGGCATATAAATACAATCTTAAAGATGAAGATTTATGGCTTGTGGAAGCTAAACCTTCCTCTAGCTGGATATGGAAGGCCATACTTGGAATAAGGCAGTATATCCTTCCTATGTTACTCTATCTCTTACTATAAATAGTGCAGCCAAGTTCTAGAAGGTGCCTTGGATTGCTAAAGGTATAATTCTTCAAAAACTGTTTAAACTTTAAGGACATTGTCCAATATGGTATCCCTTTACAAGCAAAAGCAATGGATTATATTATATGTATTAATAATGCTTCCCAGTTCCAGTAGTAAGAGGATAAATGCTTTATGGATAAAATACTTAAACACAACCTACAATTTAGCTGAACATGATGAGTATGTTTGGTGTACTAGCAAGAAGAAGCACTCCTCTAGTCTATTATACAATGCCATCTTTGAGCAACTGCCCATTCACAAATTCCCCTGGTTAAGAAGAGTTTGGAACATTACTAACTCTGAAAAGCTTAAAATTTTCCTTTGGAAGATATTGAAGAATGTGAATCATACACTATGTAACCTTAATCATAGAGGTGTACCTATCACTACTTCCTACGTTTTCTGCAGAAGTGCCCCAAAGGATAACCATCATCTATATTTTAACTATTCTTTCATCTTTTTCCTATGGAACTTTATTAAAATCAAAGGTGGTTTTATTCCTCCATGTCATGACAGCATGATGGAGTGGAGAAGCATTTACAAGGAAACAAAGTGGAAGATTCCATACTCTTAAGAGCTCCTGCAAATTCTTAAGGTTTTTGCCATGAGTATTTGGAAGGAGATAAATTAGAGAGTACTTAATGCAAAATTCAAGAGTAGATACGATTTATGCCAAGAAATAATCAGAGGAGTTTGCTTTGCAATGCTTAACTCATCTTATCACTTTCTTACGGTGATGGTTGAGAAATGGCTTAATTAAATGTTGTTCTTTATCTTCTTCCTTCTAGTATATCTCTGTATGTCTTTATTAGCAGCTTGTAGATTTGCTTGTAGATTTTCAACTTTTTAATAAAATGGTAGAGTCCATTCAACCCCGCTGACCTTGCCAAAATAATAATATTAATAATATTGAATGATTTCATAGATTTATTTATATGTATACAGCTACAGTAAATAATGACATTGCATAAACATAAGCATGTATAATGTAAATGTAATCAAATCATAGATGATTACATTATATAGGCATGTAGTAATATAGGCAAGTAAAACAAAAGATGCATAAATGTAAATATGGATAATATTGAATAGAATATAGTCTTTTAATTACATATATCGTTTATACGAGCATGGCGGGGGTTGCTCCCGCACAAAGAGGACCTATATATAGGAAATGCAAAAAAGAAGAAAATACAAGAAAGGCAAAAGAAAATGTCTTTCGAAAACTAAGGTGGTCGCCTACTACCCTCTCCCTTGTCTGCTGCTCCTGATAGCTAGTTTGGCATGATGCTTCTTCATTCCTTTTTCTCCACCTCCATTTCTCCTTTCTCTATAGAGCTTTGCTTAGAAAGAGAGACTTCCTCCTTGGTTGTCCAATTAAAGGTCTTTTCAGGCTTTTTGGAGGTAGAATCGGAGGTCTTTGAGGCACCAACATCGCGACCCTGGGGATGCTTGATTTTCAAAGGGGGACATTGGGAGTAGGTGTTCATTTTCTAGAGTCGATCGTAGGATTTTTAGTTCCTAGCTCATGCTTGACCTTTATCTTATCAATGTCGCGCTTCAGCCTCTCTACCGTTGTGATAGAATCAGGATCCTTCGTGCTTACGATTGTCACCTCCTCTTCTTAAGATGGATCGATGTCCTCCAATCCTTCTAGCGTCCTTGTCTTTTCCAGGTCTATGCTGGGGATAGAGCTGGAAGAAGGAATTGAAGCGGTAAGCATAGTATTGATGGAGGTTGGCATCATTGTGATTGCACTTGGACCTATGGCTTAAGTAGCTGGCAACGGAGGAGGCGTTGATGGATGATCTATAATTTGATAGAGAGAAAGTTATAGACTAGTGACATCCTATGGTGAGAACTAATGTTTCTCAAAGACTGGAGAGACAAGAGATATACTTTGGTCGGATGGAGTGTCCTTGTTTGAGGACTTGACGACCCATCCCTCCTTGACAGAAGATTGGGTAGGTTAAACGGTCGGATGAGTGAGATATGGAACTTCAACATCAAATGTAGCAGGGTCTTCTCGGTGATAGCAGCCTCAAAGGTGGCCACCATAAAAGTGACAATGTTTATTGAGCATGAAGTCGAAGTTTCACCTAATCCAATGTGTTGAGACCAATGGAGTCCCAACGGTTGCCTTCCCTACAACTTCATCTTATGTTGCCAAGATTGCTTTTCCCTTTTCTAGGGCAATAAGATCATCATCATCTAGAAATATAGGTTGTAGATGGTATTCATTGACGTCGTAGCTAGCTTTATTGGCCCTACCGAGGATATCTTCTCAAGCATCAGCTAATGTGCCCAGATATCTCTCTCCAAGCCATTTCAAATTTTTCGTTTCAATTACATTGGAAAATAATTGAAGGAGAGTGACTGTCATTTCTTCTTTAGTTTGAGTGGCCTTCGCTTTGAGCTCTGTCTTCTTTGCGGCAAGGAGCTCGACTTGAGCATGCACTTTTGACTCAGTCTCGGCTTTCAAGTTGACTTTGAGGTTTTTTTACCTCATCTTGAAGGGCCGTAAGTTGTTATTCTTTAACCTTGAGCTTTTCCTCTAGCTTAGCATTTTCAATATTGATGTTCTTCAGTATGTGGTTTATAACTTTGGTAGTTGCATATGGGCTCTGGATAGCTCGAATTTCTTCCTTTGGAATCATTCGTAGATTTTTCTACTTCTTACATTTTCTTTGTAATTTCAATCAATTCTTGTTTGTAGTATCCTATTATATTATCATGATTGACCCTCTCCAAGTCGAAAGATCGTATGATTAATTGATTGGCCTGGTTGATGTCAAAGTGGCCTATCGCCAGCCTTTTCCATTCAAATAACTGTTCTGCAACCTCCTTAACTTTTCCATTGTCCCGTCGACTTCTTTTCGTGAAATGTCCCTGACATTGCAATTGAACATCACCCCTCTAGGTAGTAGCCAGTCAAAGCAGCCTGCATTTTAGTTGTAATAGCTGAAGATTGGCCTACAGGGGGTGGAGGAGGAGTAGTGTGGCCTAAAGAAGTTCCTTTATCGGCCCTATGAGGTGGAAGCGTTTACACGGGGCCAGGCCTTTGGATTGATTAGAGATATAGTAGCAGTAGGAGGTTGAGATAATGAAGGTTGTTACTGGGAACATTAAGAGTGAGAGCATGGCAGGTAAGGATCAGAATCGAGCTCGGAGTGATCAGGCAGACCTAGTTGGTCATCTAGACGATGTTGTTTCCTTTCGATGTCGCGTCTCTCTTGTTTTTCATGACGGTGCTACCTATCCTCTTCATTGCAGTACTCCTTATTCTTCCTTTTGCTCCTTTCAGAGTCTGACTCCTGATGAGAGCTAGCACATTGAAAGTAAGCTTTCGGAGTTGAGGAATGATATTGATATATGCATGAACGGAGACATCTCATACATTCTCTGCCCATTGTATTTGAAAAGAAGAAGTAATATATCAGAACTAAGGCATTGGATTAAGAGCGAGCACTGAGTGTTTTTGCTTTTTATCCTAGAAGTGTATGGAGTGCTCCCTAAGTAACCTATGGACCACGATCGAGGGGTTTCAGAGATGGAGTTTCGTCACCCTCGATAGGAATATCCTAGAAGGGAAGCTGAAGTCAAGCGGGCTGGTGTTTAGATTGACCAGCGAGCCAAAGATGTTCACGGAGGAGCCTATAGGAAGAGTTGCTTCTTCAATTAGTTCAAGGTTCAATCCGAGGGAAAAGCTGTAAGGACGTGATAACTAATCACTTTATATGGGTAGGTGCCATGATTATGGTGCAATCGGGGGATGTCTCTCTGTATGACTCGTCCCCATCACTATAGTACTTCTCATCATCTTCATCTTCTTCATCACACTCTCCTTCCTCTCTTCTCTCATTTCCATCATCTGCTATATTTTCTTCTTCTCTTCTTTCTTCCTCACTTATATTTGCCTTGCCTTCTTAACTCTCATCGCCCTTTTGAACTTCGTTGTTAGAACTACGAGCCAGAGAAAAGGGACTAGCATGATTTGAAGGAGCAACTTTTGGAAATGAAGCTTGGAAACTTGAAGATATGAAGAAGTATGAGAGAAAAGTGGTCCACCACCGACCAAATTATGATCGATACCGACATGATTGTGGTCGGTACCGACATGATTTCCGTGCGTAGAATTGACTTGTTCTACCTTACTACTCACATGGATCTGAGCTTTTATCCGGTCCTTCGTGATCAAGTGACTATAGCAGATGATTTCGACTATAAAAACAAGTGGTACTGCAATGAGGAAAGGACTTTTTCGCTCTTTTTCTTCACTCCCATCTTCATACTTTAACCTTTGGTAGAATTGCTGTCAAACCCGAATTTGCATTGTTTTTTTAGACTTGAAACTTTGTTAAATCATTTGTATTAAAGACAAATCTCTAAGCGATAAAACTAACTGGACATAGGAAGTGACTTGAGACCGAACCACTATAAAAATCCTTGTGTTTTTTCTATTTAATCTCATTTTACTTTATCTACTCTTGTTTGTGTTTGATTTGGGGTGTTGCGTTAGTTTTTGACCCAATAATTAGCAATAAATCTTTTAGCTTGTTATCACTTCAAGACCCATACAAATGCCTATTTATACAACTACTAAAACATGTACCTTGATCACTTATGTGTTTACTTTCCTAAGATTATGTATTGTCTTCTATAAATTTCAAACTCTAAAAGCAATACAAGAATATGGACATTTGATCAATATTTGATCGCATAAGTGTTATATAGTGAATAGTCGCGATTCATATAGTATAAAATCTTAATGAAATTGGTTCACTCGAAATAAGCAAGTATACCATAATGCTAGATCAGGTATTCGAGACGATCGATTACGACAAGGGTCCTGTTGTGTTAGATGTAGCACTAGACCAAGAGCTACAAAATTTACCAAGGACTTCAACCACTCAAATTTTAGTTTGATCAGTTTACGTAAAGTGCAACTTATTCGACATCTTTAAATGTTAAAGATGACTGAATGCATTATTGTAAAGAGTTTGTTACAGTCTTATAGTAAAAGATTCCTTTTGAATGGTTTGACTATTTGAAAAGGAAAGAGAATGTACAAGAGTGAATGTAATTTAGGCATGGTTAGGATGAAGAGAGTGAATGGTCACCTCTGCTTCATGAAAAGACAATAGAAACAAGAATCGTATAAAATACTAAAGGGATACTTAATAAAGAGGATTATGGTTTCTATTCCAAATGCTTTTTCATATAGAAATTTGTTTTCTATGAAAGTTATTTCTTCGAGTTCAAGATGATTGATCTGAAATTCTAGACTATAAAGTAGTTACAATGTATGAAATAAAATTTCAAAATAAGTAGTTATATGGAGCTTTATGTTCCGTACGCTATTTCGGAAATGGCACAAATAGTAGGGGCATATCATATAACACTTCTTAATGGACGCATCAAGTTATGAAAAATTGTTTTCGTAAACATATCAAATGTTACTTATGAAATAATATCTATTTTCAGTATTGATTGAAAATAGACATGGTTTTATTATAGTATGAATATTCACTGTAAGATAGAACTAAAACAATGGTATTTGTTTTCATAACA
The DNA here is from genome assembly GCA_030737815.1 of Allium fistulosum. Lineage (NCBI taxonomy): Eukaryota > Viridiplantae > Streptophyta > Magnoliopsida > Asparagales > Amaryllidaceae > Allium > Allium fistulosum. The sequence goes on from CM060902.1 coordinate 809,587,592, forward strand.
AAATAATATGTTAGAAAATACAAAAGTATTTGAAATTTTGCAATTATTTTGGAGTTATGTTCTAAGCCACGATTTTGAGAAATAATTCTTTAATCGTATTATTATGAATCATATGGTACTGGTGAATTGTATCTCAAATGATTATAGGCAAAACACTCATTTTGTGGGAGCAGCATAATAGTTTGTGAGCTCTTCGGATTGATACATATAGATGTATGCAATCGTATGTCTAATAATACTAAAATGGTTCCATATATTATATCGAGTTCATTGATGAATTATCATGGACATAAACATGCGTATTTGATACACATGTAATATATCTATGATAAGTTCATAGAATATAAATGGAACTAAATAACATAATGTGCAAAAGAAAATAAAATGATTCGATTTGATTAGGTAGGTGAGTATATAGGAAAATGGTTCCAAAAGTATCCAAAACAAACAAGATTAATAAAAAGACATTCCTCCTTGTGATACATAATGATGTATCAATAAGAAGTAATCAGATTTTGTTGGACAAAGTACAATTAAGAATGAGTGAAGTTGAGTTAATTTCTTTCTATAAGGACGTGTACTTAAGATTTAGTACATAAGGTTAAGATAAATTTGATCTGAACCATAGTTTACTAGTTCATACAAGATAAGAGTTTATAAGAAACCCCCACATATCATAGGTCAGGTTATGTGAGTCGAAAGATTGCACATTCATAACGAGTCTTTGTGGACCACCTCTAAATAGTTTGGGACCGATCAATATTGATTGACCATGGTTGTTAATAAGCCATAAAAAGCATTGACTCTGCCATATGGAACAATGCGCAAATTCAGAATGGATTCCAAGCCATAAAAAGGATATGATCCATCGGCCACAAATGTGTCTTCGAAAAGAAGATCAATTCAGTTAGAATGTAGTAGGCAAAGTTGATAAGAATAACATCATAAATTTCAATTGTTTAGATTCGACATTCGACGTATTTAAGTTAATTCAATTTTACTCACAAAATTATCACTCGGTATAATTTTGAGTTCTGGTACATATACATTGAGACAAAATTCTAAACAATGATTTAGAATAAACCATTTTCATATAACAACCAAAGTATCTCAATGTCAGTGGGAGCAATACCGAGTTTCTGGATTTCAAATATGACCCAGGACTAATACAAAAGTATTGTTCGATAAGCATCAAAAGTTTAACGACCCGCTTCGAACCCCAGAAGTTGACACTAATACATCCACGGTATATTAATCAACATAATACTTTATAAGACATTTCAAAATGATACATCAGAGTCATAAGAATACAAATTCTACTTGGAACAATTATAACTACATGTCCCTACATACATGTGCAACATATATACAACACAGCGAAAAACAAGACAAATAACTAGCTATCGATGAAGCCTCTGCTCCAAGCTCCTCCAAAATGCATTTGTGGGAAACCTGAACTACTTGGTTGCCCATACAAATTTGAGCACCCAAGAGTTTTAGGGGAAAGAAAATAAAACTTCGGGTTAGACATGGGTCTGGTGTGAGTAAACTCAAACAACTGAATATTACGTTTAAAACTTCTTTGAAATCAAAGGTATCTCGTAAGGCCACGCCGCACATAAACATGGACGAGTTTTTACCTTACGATAACCAAAACATTTTTACCAAATTATTTGGTATTTTAATTGTGTTTATATAAAAATACTTAAATACCTTAGCCGAAATTGTTACATTAATTAAATTCCAACATACTAGGCTCTACAATCAAAACTGCAAGGGCCCGTATTGGAGATTGGATTCCATACTATGACAGCAAGGAACTACCTTCCGATGGTACACCTATAGATAGAATGTACAGGGGTCTGACAAGAACATATTGTACCCCTTCCATATAGGACCGGCCTACCACTTGACTAGTAATATCGAATATATCACTACCACGGTTGTGATCAGCAACCGTACCGGAGCATAAAAAATGGGTCAATTATCGATTCTAGATTTGGTGATGACATATCCTGATGGGAGCGACACACATGGCCCTGCTCCATGCCATGTTTTGGTCATTGCTGGTTATTGTGGCCTGAGGCTACATTTTACCTTTTATATAGCACTCCCCACTTGAAATACTAACACTGCTCTCTAGGCAGCAATGCAATTCCAGCATTCATCGATACGAGTTGTTCAGGATATGAACAAACCGAAGGCACTACTTCTACTACATTCATTTTGGAATTACCCTTAGGATCAGTAACAAGTAGCCCTTGCACTTCAAAGAGTTCCGTTTTCAATTCCATCATCTTCAAGATGTCTTCACTTCGAAATGCATATGTTGGTTCGAAGTGGTTTTCGAATAATATATATGATCTCGGTATTTCCAAACCACCAACCGATAATTTCCGATTGACTCAATCCCAGTTCTTTTAGAAGTACGTATCTGAGTCCTCAATGGGGAACTCGATTTATAATCATACTTCCTAAGTCAAAATTGGCCAGATTTGATAGTTGGTTATTTAACTATCAGATAAACAAACACTCAATTCAGGATTTATTTCCAAAGGAGAAACCAACATTGGTTAAGCACATAAGCAACCACAAACCTCTTTAATTCATCTTTTCATTAATTAAAATCATCTTATACATACTTGTATCAAAATACTTTTACAAAGATTCATTCACAAACCCCTATATTTTCAATACTTGAAAAAATATCCATATACTTATTTCAACTGTATAAGTATATTCATAAAACATTGCACTTACACAACTTAGAAAATGTATTCATATACTTATCTCAACGGTATAAGTATATTCACAAAACTGAGAAAGATTCCCTTTTTATTTAATTCTAAAATCATTTATAAACTCCTTATAAACCTCTAAAACCATTAATAAACCATTCAATAAATCTATGAAAATCATTTATAATCTCTTTCATAAATTTCAATCATTTACAAAACTCATTTCATACATCTCTAAATATCATTCATAAATTCATTATAAATCCGTAAAACTACTTATAAAACTCCTTTTATAAATCTATAAACCCAGTTATAAAATTCCTTTATAAATATCTAAAACATTTACAAACTCTTTTTATCTTGTAAATATCTTCTTTTAAGTCTTCAAACCATTTTATAAAACTTCTTTTATAAAACCCAAGTATATTTACAAAACTCTATTTATAAATCTCGAAAACATTTATAAATAAAAAATAATCATTTACTTTAAAATATTACTATAAAATAATTAATAATCTAAAACATTATTACCAAAACAATAATAATTAACCTTTAAACATTATTAAAATAAATAATAATAAACATCCAAAACATTTTAAATAACTATTATAAATTCTAAAATATTTATATAATTAATAAGGATAAATAAAGCAAATAACTTTTTAAAATATTAAACTATTGATAAACCACTTTAACACATTATTAAATGGAAATAACAACTTTATAAACATTTCTAAACAATAGTTAAACACTTTAAATCATTTCTAAATAATTTAGAAAAGACGGATAAAATGGTTAGAGTAAAATAGAAGTTAAATCCATTTAATATAAATTATTTTAAAAAACCCCAAATTCAGAATTTAAATAATTCTCTACCTCTAAAACCAACTCCAACTCAAATGGCAATTAATAGTAGTTCAAAATACTAAATTGAGGCCAATAGCTACTAAACGCTTAACCAATATTAATATTGATTTTCATCTATTTGGATTTATTTTTGAATATATAACAATGTCATAACCAATAGTGTCAAACAATTAGGTTTTATTTTCAAAAATTAATCTAGCAGGAATATCATTGAAAACATTTCAACAATGGCGAGGAATCCCGTTGAATCCCTCCAACATATCCCCCTACATCACAGCTCATATATATATATATATATACATACATCATCACATACATATATATTAATAAAATCAACAGTGGTGAGGAATCCTATTGGATCCCTCCCACCTGTCCTCCTCCATCACAGCTCATATATATGTGTGTGTGTGTGTATGTGTGTATATATGTGTATATATATATGTATATATATATGTATATATATATGTATGTATATTTATATGTATATATATATATGTATATATATATATATGTATATATATATATGTATATATATATATAATCAAAAAAAATTATAACTACTATACAGTGTTATAGTATCATTCAGAGGTGAGTTTACTCACCGGAATTCTAGTTATCGTTGAAGCGTTCTGGTTTCGTCTAAATCGAACGTCACTCGATTTAGCACGAAATTTAACAAGCTCCAATCGTCACCAATCCAATTCCTAAGCGTATTTCACGTCATTGTGATCCTAACGCGGCTGACCGTGTTCGGTTTGTATCTTGAATGAATAAGATATTGCACTTTTAAGATTCACAAATTTAATAATATATATGTAACAACCCTATTTTAAAAGCTGTAGTATTAAATTTTATTATAACCAAACTTTTATTAAATAGACTTTAATTGTATAATAATTTGATTCCAAAATAATAATTATCAAAATCGAATTCAAACACTTCTACTTTAATTTAATTTAATATTACAACTTTTAAAACAGGGTTGTTACAATATATATACACTAATTATTATATTAACTCATTAATCACCTTAACTAATCCCCTTCCTCAATCTTCTTCCCGCTCAAATGCTGCTACCCCACTTCCATGGCCGATCGTTCTCCTCATCAATCCCCCCTCTCTGGTTGACGAACCACCAGGCCGACATTGCCAAACTCTCCTCTAGCCACCACGATCACGATGCACCCCACCATGCAACCTCTGACGTCCCCTTTGAAATCGCGATATCAAACTCTACTCTATGTTGTACAACATCTCGCGGGCCCCAATCTACCACCATGCCACCTCTAACTTCTGCCATAGGTGCTACTCACTCTCCCGAACTCGAATCTAATCACCAATTTGCAAATTGTCGATTAAAACTTCCCAAACCCTACTTCCGGGTGCTCAAAATCGAGCACCCTAAGTGACGACGCAACATCATTCAAGGCCATGGATGTGAGCTTTCGTTACCATGAGTTCACAAAATCTGGTTTTACATTTTTTATAGAATTGAATTAGATTTTATATTTGAAATATGGACATTTTTGGTTTTCTTGATTTCCCTTTGCTGTCAATGAGAAAGAGGGGGAAAACAAGTTGATAAAGAAATGAATAGGTATGGGTAGGACGTGTGGGGTACGGGTTGAGTATGGCGAAGGACATGCTAGGGTATGGTGTTATTTTATATTTTAATATCCAGTACTATACACGCCAAATTTCCATGAACTCCAAGTAAGGCATGCTCACCGGCGTTCAATAACAAATACCGATATTCTGAACTTAATGGACTATTATTGGAACCTATTTCGATCATATACAGAAGTTGGTTTTTCATATTATATTAATTCTCTAAAATTGATTTCTACGTGTTTCGAACTCACACGATCAAACGATACGTCTGATCGCCATGAAATTCATTAACACATAGTAATTCACTATTATGGATCCAATGGCACTAGTTTCATCAAAATCCGAGATAATGTCTCGAAAGGCTAATTTCACACGTTAATTAAAACGAATTATTATTAAAACCAAATCCTTTAAATCTAAATTTAAAATTTTACTATTCCATACTTATTTATACTGAATTTAAATAAGATTTCGAAACCATTTTTATTCACATTAAATCCAAGATTCAATTATTTAAACCAATTTCCAATATTAAATTAACAATTCACATTATCAAATAAATCCCTATATTTGAAATCCAAGTCTTTAAAATTCTAAAACCAATATTTTAATATTTAAAATCAATTAAATATCTCAAATTCAAATGTTTAAAATTATGAGTCGTTACATTCTTCCCCCCTTAAAAGAATTTCATCCTTGAAATTTCCAAGGTAGAAAAACTATCTCAAAACTCTTTAACTTTTCAAAACCAATTAGTTGAAACTTTTTCTAAAAAATTTCCAACTCTTTAAAATTTACGGAAAATTCGGTAGCATCTCCTTTATGCGGCTAGATCGGAACGTCACTACGAGTCCAAACCATCAAAAGAAAACAAAAGCCAAGCGGCTTGGCATAAAATCATCAAATCAAACACAACATAAATGTGTACCTATTTGTCGGGCAACCAAACTCATCTCGTGAAACCAAAAATGTCAATTAGCCTTTGCTTTCAGGAACCTGCATCTTATTTACAATGATATCCAACCATATAATTTCTAATCATATCATTTTGCATTTTCAAATGTCAATGTTTAATTTATTAAAGCCCATATGATGTGTATATATATCATCCATACGCAATATCTATTTGATCGCTCACTTGATCATACAATTTCACTTCAGAACTAGTATCGTCCAATCGACCTCTCTATTGCGGACTTCGATATGATTCCTTGATTAAAAACTGCCATTCTCCTTGCATAGCCATGTACTATGAAAGAAAACTTCAGGATCATATCAAAAATCTGCATCAAGCGTTCGTGTCAAGAATCGAGTGAAAAATCCTTGTTAGGACCGATGTAAATCATCTCGAAAACATGTGCCCGAATCTAGATCAAAATAGTTATGCCAATAAATGACATACATACAACTTACGTGTTTATTACATTGGTTTCTTAACTATACCAATTTCTTTTCATTTTAAATCACATTCAATTTAATACCAAAAATCATTTATGAACCATTTCATAAAATCTTTACTTAAGTTTATAAACACCTATAAACAAAACTTTGGTTTAATCAACACTTTAAAACTTAAGTTCCATAACCCTTCACTTCATACTAATCCATTTTGAATTATCTCTTACAACATTACTTAAGTGTATAAACATTCTATAACTCAAGTCCAAGTTAATATAATACTCATCTATATCCAACACGGTATACACAAATTTCAAATTCCATATTGGTTTACTTAATCTAGATGTTTAACCAATTTTTTTAAAGCTTGCTTATCTTATATTTTCACAAGACACCTAGCTTAAATTTCTAAAACAAATTTGGAAGTTTCGGCTGTCCAAAATCATCGAAAATTCCACTTTATTATCAATAAATGAAAATTAACAGCATATCAAATGAAATATAAACCAATCTACTATGATACATAAGCTTCATGCATCCATATATTACTTAGTTGAAAATTTTAGAATTAAACACCCAGATTTATTTCAACCCTAATTTTGAAATAATATATAATATATCTCTTTTTGTATAAAAAAATCATACTTTTGAATTTAAATCAAAACTTATTTTACCAAAACAAATCTTCTAAGGTAGCAATCCATCGCTTAGAAATTCCGAATGAATGTCGAAGATGCTGCAGTCATCAATAAAATTATTTCCCAACGACCGAAGTGAGTTCAGTGCTTTTTATCTTCTTTTAACACCTATTTGAAATATTTCTATTCAAGAATATTTCAAAATATTATTATTATTATTTTTCAAAACCTTTGAAAAACAATTTCCAAAACTTTGAAAATCCATTTCCACAAACACGAGGTTTTAAACTCAAATTCTCAGCTTAAATCTTTTTAGTTTATAAACCACATATGAATTCATATTCATAAAATTCACATTTCTTATGTAAAATCATTTCACAAATGTTACTTTGTTAAGTTGTACCCAACAACTTTTGTTAAAAAAATCAAATTCTAACCCAACATTATCTCCGAACGCCTTTAGTCAATTTGTGAAACTGAATTCACAAGGTGTTCGTTTTCAATGTTCCCACAATCACTAATTTATCTAACTACTCCTAGCATAGCACTAGTCAATACCCATAAACTGGTCAGGCATGATTACCCAATCAACAAACAATAGTCAATGCTCCTAACTGGGTGAGCATGTCTTATCAAATATTAAATGATAATAGCTGGGTATTATCATTTTCCTAACAACCAAGCATACAATTTATAACTATAATAATTTCTGAAAAATTATTCTTTTATATAAAAATATAATCTAGGTAAAATTATTTCATTTACCCAATTTCAAAATAATATTATGTCGAATTGTTATGTTCAAGCATTTAGGAACCTCTATCAACACCGTGGCGTCCCACGTCTCGATCAGAGTTCTTATGCCACTAACAGATAAATCAACACAATATAAAACCTTTTTATATCACTAACAAATAAGCGCTCATATATATACACTCAAACTCATAATAAGGCATTCCGTTACCTTGTCTTTTAATGAGTTACCCCACCACAGCCAAGGTTCTCGCTTAACCTTGTGCTCTGATGCTACTATAACGACCCGCCTTTTCGAACCCTATGACACTAAGACATCCATGGTATTAACATGCTGAACTATTAAGTGCCAGAAAGACAGATTGTTAGGGAAAGATGGAAGAAAGAAAGAAGAAAACAACACAAAATCTCATAACGCAGTGGATCAATATATTAATCAACATAATACTTTACAAGACATTTCAAAATGATACGTTAGAGTCATAAGAATACAAATTCTACTTGGAACAGTTATAACAACTTGTCCCTACATACAGGTACAACATATATACAACACAGCAAAAAACAAGACAAATAACTAGCTATCGATGAAGCCTCTTGTTCCATGCTCCTCCAAAATGCATTCATGGGAAACTTGAACTACTTGGCTGCCCATACAAATTTGAGCACCCAAGAGTTTTAGGGGAAAGAAAATCCGGGTCAGACATGGGTCTGGTGTGCGTAAACTCAAACAACTAAATTATTACGTTTAAAACTCCTTTGAAATCAAAGGTATCTCTTAAGACCATGCCGCACATAAACACTAATGGGTTTTTACCTTATGATAAACAAAACATTTTTACAAAATCATTTGATATTATCATTGTGTGTGTATAAAAATACTTAAATATCTTAGCCGAAATTGTTACATTAATTAAATTCCTACATACTAGACTCTATAATCAAAACCGTAAGGTCCCATATTGGAGATTGGATTCCATGCTATGACAAGGTAAGGAACTACCTTCCGATGGTACACCTTTAGATAAAATGTATGGTGTATGATATGAACATTTTGTATCCTTGCCATACAGGACTGGCCTACCACATGACTAGTAGCACCGAATATATCGCCACCACGGTTGTGATCAACAAGCGTACCGAAGCATACAAAATGGGTCGATTATCTTCTAGATTTGGTGTTGATATACCCTGATGGGAGCGACCCACATGGCCCTGCTGCATGCCCTATTTTTGTCATTGCCAGTTGATAAGGCTTGAGGCTACGTTTTACATTTTATATAGAACTTCCCACATGGAATGCTAACATTGCTCTCCAGGCAGCAATGCAATGCCAGCATTCATCCATACAAGTTGTTCAGGATAAGAACAAACCGAAGGCACTACTTTTACTACATCCATTATAGAATCACCCTCAGGATCAGTAGCAAGCAACCCTTGCACTTCAAAGAGCTCTGTCTTCAATTCCATCACCTTCAAGATATCTATGCTTCAAAACGCATATGTTAGTTCGAATTGGTTTTTGAATAATATATCCGATCCCAGTTTCTTCGAACCAACAACCGATAATTTCTGGTTGATTCAATCCCAGTTCTTTAGAAGTAAGTATCCGAGTCCTCACTGGGGAACTCGAATTTACAATCATACTTCCTAAGTCAAAATTGACCAGATTTTATAGTCGGTTATTTAACTATCAAATAAACAAACATTCAATTCAGCATTTATTTCCAAAGGAGAAACCAACATTGGTTAAGCACATGAGCAACCACTAACCTCTTTAATTAATCTTTTTATTAGTTAAAATCATCTTGTAAATACTTGTATCAAAATACTTTTACAAAGATTCATTCGCCAACCCCTATATTTTCAATACTTGAAAAAATATCCATATACTTATTTCAATGGTATAAGTATATTCACAAAACATTGCACTTTCATAACTTAGAAAATGTATTCATATACTTATCTCAAGGGTGTAAGTATATTCACAAAACTGAGAAAGATTCCCTTTTTATTCAATTTATAATCATTTACAAACTCCTTATAAATCTCTAAAAACCATCTATAAACCATTTTAGAAATCTCTGAAATCATTTATAATCTCTTTTATAAATTTCAGTCATTTACAAAACTGTTTTCATACATCTCTAAAAATCATTCATAAATTCATTATAAATCCATAAAACTACTTATAAAACTCTTTTTATAAATCTACAAACCCAGTTATAAAATTCCTTTATAAATATCTAAAACATTTACAAACTCTTTTTACCTTGTAAATATCTTCTTTTAAGTCTCCAAACCATTTTATAAAAACTTCTTTTATAAAACCCAAGTCTATTTACAAAACTCTATTTATAAATCTCGAAAACATTTATAAATAAATAATAATCATTCATTTCAAAACATTATTATAAAATAATTAATAATTTAAAACATTATTAACAAAACAATAATAATAAACCTTCAACATTATTAAAATAAATAATACTAAACTTCTAAAACATTTTAAATAACTATTATAAATTCCAAAACATTTATATAATTAATAAGGATAAATAAAATAAATAACTTTTTAAAATATTAAAAAATTGATAACCACTTTAATGCATTATTAAATGGAAATAAACAACTTTAAAAACATTTCTAAAGAATAGTTAAACACTTTAAATCATTTCTAAATAATTTAGCAAAGATGGATAAATGTTGGAGTAAAATAGAAGTTAAATCCATTTGATATAAATTATTTTCAAAAACCCCAAATTCAGAATTTAAATAATTCTCTGTCCCAAAAACTAACTCCAACTCAAATGGAAATTAATAGTATTTCGAAATACTAATTTGAGGCCAATAGCTACCAAACGCCTCACTAATATTAATATTGATTTTCGTTACTACTGGGATTTATTTTTGAACATATAACAATGTCATAACCAGTAGTGTAAAACAATCAGGTTTTAGTTTCAAAAATTCATCTAACAGGAATATCATTGAAAACATTTCAACAATGGTGAGGAATCTCGTTGGATCCCTCCAACCTGTCCCCTTACATCATGGCTCATATATATATATATCATCACACACATATATATAAATGAAATCAACAGTGGTGAGGAATCCTGTTGGATCCCTCTAACCTATCCCCTGCATCACAGCTTATATATATATATATATCATCACATATATATATATATATATAATCAACAATTTTTATAACTACTATACAGTATTATAGTATCATTCGGAGGTGAGTTTACTCAACGGAATTCCAGTTATCGCCGAAGCATTATGGTTTCATCTAAATTTAGCCTGAAATTCAACAAGCTCCAATCATCACCAATCTAATTTCGAAGCATATTCACGTCATTACTATCCTAATGCGACTGACCACGTTCAGTTTGGATCTAGAATGAATAAGATATTTCACTTTTAAGATTCACAAATTTAATAATATAATATATACACTAATTACTATATTAACTCACTAATTACCCTTAATTAATCCCCTCCCCAAATCTTCTTCCTGCTCAAACACTGCTACCCCACTTCCATGGTCGATCGTTCTCCTCATCAATCCTCCCTCTGTGGTCAACGAACCACCACACCGACATCGCCAAACTCTCCTCTGGCCACCACGATCACGACGCACCCCACCATCCAACCTCCGACGTCCCTTTTGAAATCGCGACATCAAACTCTACTCCATGCCGTACAACATCTCACGGGCCCTAAACTACCACCGCGCCACCTCTAACTTCGACCATAGGTGCTACTCACTCTCCTAAACTCGAATCTAATCACCAATTTGCAAATCGTCAATCAAAACTTCCCAAACCCGAAACTCTAGTTTTGGCTGCTCAAAATTGAGCACCCTAAGTGACAATGCAACATCACTCAAGGCCATGGATGTGAAGCTTTCGTTACCACGAGTTCACAAAATCTGGTTTTTTTTTGTTGAGAATTGAATTAGATTTTATTTTTGAAATGTGGACATTTTTTGTTTTCATGATTTCCCTTTGCTGTCAATGAGAAAAGAGGGAAAACAAGTTGATAAAGAAGTGAATGTGTATGGGTAGGATGTGTGGGGTACAGGTTGAGTATGGTGAAGGACATGCTAGGGTATGGTGCTATTTTATATTTTAATATTCAGTACTATACACTCCAAATTCAACGAACTCCAAATGAGGCATGCTCACTAGTGTTCTATACCAAATGCCCCTTTTCTGAACTCAATGGAAATATTATTGGAACCTAAATCGATCATATACAGAAGTTGGGTTTTCAAATCTAGTTATATTATTTTAGTTCTCTAAAATTAATTTCTGCGCGTTTCGAACTCCCACGGCCAAACGATACTCTGATCGCCACAAAATTTGTTAACATACATTAATTCACTATTACATATCCAATAACATTAGTTTCATCAAAATCCGAGACAATGTCCCGAAGACTAATTTCACATGTTAATTAAAACAAATTATTATTAAAACCAAATAAATCACCTTTAAATCTAAATTTAAAAGTTTATTATTCCATTCTTATTTATACTGAATTTAAATAAGATTTTGAAACCATTTTTATTCACATTAAATCCAAGATTCAATTATTTAAACCAATTTCCAATATTAAATTAACAATTCATATTATGAAATAAATCCCTATATTTGAAATTCGGGTCATCAAACTTTTAAAACCAATATTTTAATATTTAAAATCAATTAAATATCTCAAATTCAAATGTTTAAAATTTTGGGTCATTATAAAAATTGAGCAGTATTTTAACAAAGAAATTAAACAGTTTAATTTTCAATCAAATTGTAGAGGAAACGTGTGTCTATTAGAAAGAACACTGAAGGTACAATAATATTTCAAATACTATAAGTAAACGAAAAATTTATGATTGTTAACGATGTACCCATGTAAAATCATTTTAGTTTGGTTATTTAATACTCGACATTGGATTTAAAAATGACATCTTCTATAATCGGTAAAAGCATGTAGGGAATGTCCCATATGATATACATAAGCTCCATACTAGAAATGTCTAATGTGGAGCATTCGAGATAGAATTCTTATGCGTTAACAATAGGAATTATATATATGTCATAACATCTACTATAGCGCTAATAGCTTATGTATCAGATACATGGAGAAACCATCAAATCTAAATTAAGTCCAATCAATGATAGTTAAGAGTGTTCTGGAGTATTTACAAAATACTAGAGGATTACATATAGAAACGATGAACTCCTTGCCAAGGAGTATTCACACTCGAACTTCATAAGTGATATCGACTATAGTATGTCAATACTAATTCATATTCAATCTTAGTTAAGAAGCTTTAAGTTGGAAATGCTGCAAACAAGAGGTTTTGGCTAATTCAACAATTAGACCATGTACATCGCATTGATTAAGCATAATAATAAAATCTATGTGTATGTGGTGCATCCATATATATATATACACACACACACACACACACATACACACACACTATGTGTTGGATGCACAAATTTATAGTTGAGCAAAGGTGATTCCAAATGTTGAGAATCACATGTCGTTGCTATATGATAACAATGCCACGATACAGTTCATGAAAGAACCTAGTGCTCACTAGAAATCGAGAACATATTCTAAAAATTCCATATAATAAAGGCAGATTATTAGCATTGGAGAGAATTGATTGATAGAGTAGATAATTAAAACAACATAGCATACCTGTTCACTAATGGATTAACTCAATTGGCTTTGAAAAAACTGGTCAATATTGAATGAATAAGATTCCATAATTGACCCCAAGTGTAGGTGGGAGATTAAAAGAGTTAAAGGTAAACCTTGGGGCAATTATGTAATTTAACATATATCTAACCCTATGACCAATCTTATTCATAATAAAGGTATTTGATTTCTATAATATACTTTGTTATATAGTGATATAATTAATTAAAATAATTTAAAATATGTTAAAATAAAAGTTGCTTAAGAAATATGTTATGTGATAATAATTACAAGAAGTTGTAATCATGAGAAAATTATCACAATATTAAATAATATATTATTTTTAAATATTCTTGGTCAAGATGTTTTGAGAAAAAATATTAATACATCTATTGAGATTTGAGTATGTAACGTACTCCAAATGTTGGATGGTGTATTATCCATGGTTGTCAAATGCACCAAGAGGTTACCTGCTAGTAGTTATTACATAACAAATAAATGATTCGTCTGATAGTTTCCTATTGGTTAATAACAACTAGGTCAAATGGAAAATCTCAAAGTGACGATATTATATAGTTCTCTTGATTTGAGAATATCGTTGAACTTCAACATGGAAATTCCATTTTGATTATAGTTAAATCGTGCCATGGCGTCCATTGAATGACCATAGTTGGGTCTGAGTTGAATCATTGAAAGTGAAACACTATTTAATAGGGAATTCATCACCTGAGTTGTACGAGGTTGGTATCAAGGTCAACTGTTCCAAGATCCCTCACTTCGAGACCTAAAAATGGGCGTAAATGATGCTGCGGTCATCATCAGAATCATTTCAAGCGACAAAATGAGTTTAGTACTATTTTGTACAATGCTAAGTAAACAAAGCAACTAAATAAAATTCCGTTACAAAAATTTATTTTACAAGATTCATTACATCATCATTAACCCTTTTTTCTCGTGCATGGATAAATACAATAAGAAAATAAAGTACAGTCATGTCCAACATATGAAGATTCTAACATGACACACAACCAATTATAATTTTTTGTTTTACACAATGGAATTTTCAAAATATCTTTTATTAGCTAGATAAGCCTCCTACTTCATCTTTGTAATCTTTGTTCGCCCTTCCAAACTATACCTATCTAATCCATAAACTCAACCTACTTAACTGAGTACTAGTGAGTTTATGGGAAATAACGAAAACACGGGTCAAGCATAAAATCTGGTATGAGTAAAATCTTACGCTAAGCATTCATAGTGAGACCACATCGCTGTAGCATGGAATGGGATTCCCCTTACTTTCTCATTATAGCAATCACATCTTAACACGTACACAATCATTACATCAAAAGATGCACATTTCATTTTATCCATAAGTGTACCCTACGCTTTTTATCTAGTTATGAACCATATATATTTATATTTTCAATTCAAATTAAGTATACCCGATACTTAACATACATTCATGAACCAATTCATCCAATCATCATCCATTAAAACATCACCTAATCCCTTGTTTTAGGTGTTCATCTTTAAGTTCTCATTAACTTATTTTAGTGATTACCTCTCTAGGTCTGTCTATCACTAATTTAACTTTTCTCGAACAACGTCACCTGATGAGATGGCCACTCATTCCACCAATGGGAGCCACCTTGACTCTCCTAATATGTTGAATGGAAGCATCCTAAATACATTCTAGTAAGCGTTCTTACCAAGCGCCAATAGCCCCTTTTAGTCCCTAAACCGCTATCATTCACGTTGCCGATTTATTGTTGAATAACACCAACCTGATGTTTTGGCACCCCACCATTGCACCAATGCCATAACTTCCCTTTATAGTTTATAAATACTTAGGATTGAACGCTATCATAGCACCCTGCCATAAACCATTGGACTTTAGATCAATAGTCATGGCACCCAGCCATCCAATAACTCCATGAGCAGGTGTATATCTACGATCATAGCTCAACCCCTTTCTTTTATTCATTTATAATGTACCATGCACTTTCTTTAGATAAAACATTTTTATCTTTCATTTAAATGATACCCTATCATTTATTAGTTTCTTTAAGCTTTCTTTCATTTCAAAAATAAGTTAACATAATTTTGAGTTATGAAATCCTTCCTTTATTTCATCCCTATGAAATAGTTTCATGAACCCTTGGAAATTGTCTTCCAAAGTGCACTAAGTATTTCTTGTTTTCCCATAGTTGTTGCATATTGCCTTAGCTGTTGCATGTTGGTTATCTCGTAGCCTTCGAATGTTGAGTCTAGCCGCCGCATATTGGCTATTCTATAGCCTTCGAAGGTTGATTTTCCTAGGCCATCGCGGGTTGACCCTCAACTAGCCATCGCAAATTGATAGTTATTAGTTATCTTAAGTTTCCTTCATGAGCTACTGCGGGTTGATAGCTTCCCAAGCTTTCACGTATTGAGCTTCCAATAGTTGTCATAGGTTGATAGATTCCTAAGCTATTGAGTGTTGAGCCCACTTGAGCTATCGATAGTTGACTCTCCAAGAGCTGTCATGTGTTGAGTGCTCAAGAGTTGTCACATGTTGACTCCTCAAGCCTTAACGCATTGAGTTTCCATCTAACCTTCTCACATTGAAGAGCATTAGCTATCGCAAGTTGATAGCTTTCGAGGGTTAAGCTCAAAAAAACTTTTGCATCTTGACTTTCCCAAATCGATCGTAGGTTGATAGCCTTGGTTCTATCGAGGGTTGATAATATATAGGTTATCGTGAGTGGAAAAATGGCATATTTGTAATTATATTGAAAATTGATTCATTGTCCTATTAAATAGTAACTTTACACCAAATCCCATTTGGTGTCGAATTCTCATTAGCTAATCTTTTTCTTTATAGTTTCAATTTCTTAAATGGACTAAGTACATTCTCCTTTTCTTAATTAATTATCATTAATTAAATACTATTTCCTTAGCCAATTAATTCGTACTAATCTAAAAATATATGGAAAAATCCCAAAAATTCACCAAAATCAAATTTATCATATTTTAACTCATATAAAAAGTTTAGGTCGAAATAGTTAATTTTATTATTTATCATAATTAATCTACCTGAAATTAACCATTTTCTCAACTTAGAAAATACATAATAATTCCAAATTAATTCTAGAAATTATGAAATTAAAAACACATCTTTATTCCATCATTATAAAAATCATACATCATTTTTGAATCATTTAATTATAAATAAATCATTTTTTACCCTAAAACATGAACAAATTTACTTCATTTAAATTTCCAAGCATAATCAAAAAATATCTAATCATTCAAACGTGTTTACCATTGTTAAGACATTCAAATACGAACCCAAACGGGTAAGGACAAGTTTATAGGGAAAATTTTACTCACCTTGATGAAGAAAACCTTGTTTAGCCTTCTTTTTCCTTAATGTTGAAAGCTTGATCCTCTAGCTTCTAATTTCCACTTCTCTCTTGCAAAAATGGTGGTCAGCCTTGGCTTAGAGTTTTAGGGATTTGTTTTGTAAAATAAAATGAAGTGAAATGGAATGAGGGATTAGGGCTAAAGGAAATGGATTGGTGATTTTGGCTTGGGCTGCTATCTCATGTGACATAATCCCACTGATGCATCTCTTATACACAAATCCCTCTTATTCTAAAAACTTATCCACTCATTTTTATTAACAAGGTCAACCTTAATTACTCTAATTACCCTTGGTCCATTCAATTAACTTTGTAAAGTGTCTCATACACAGTTAGTCAGATCTCTCTTATGCAATTCTTGCAATTAAATTATCTTCTTCATCCTTTTTAATAACATCTTATTATTAATTTTAATTTATCTCATATTATGAACCCTTCAAAATATGGGATGTTACAGCCTCCCCTTCTTACAAAAATTTTGTCCTTGAAATTTCAATAAGGAAGAATATAAAATTTACATTACCACTCTGAAAGTTTAAAGTCAACATCATATAAGTATACACAAGTATACAAGATTACACTAGTATCCTACTAATGTAAACCATCAGTCATCAAATAAAATGCATTGGTGCAACTACTAACACACAATCATATTATACCATGAATGCACTAGTACCTTACTAGTTCACATAATAGAAAAACAAAGCACCATGTTATATACATGAATGTCTTGAATAGCTTAGGATATATATTCCTAACCCTATCCTCTACCTCCTAGGTACAATCTTCCATGTCGTCACTCCACTAAACGCGAACAAGTCTGATAAATTTATTACTTAACTCCCTCGTATCACAACCTATATTCCTTTCGATCATCTCATATATGTCAAATTTGGCTCCATAGATAAGTTCTCCATCATCCTCGGTTCCACTACTGAACTTGGGTTGTGCAAATATTTCCTAAAATGTGATACGTGAAAAACTTTATGCACAACCACTAAACTTCTTGGTAACTCAACTCGATACACGAGTTTACCGATTCTCTCAATCATTGGAAATGGTCCTACATATCTTGATGCCAACTTTCCCACCTTCTCAAAGCGCATTACTCCTCGCATCGGAGAAACCTTCGCGTATACATGATCACCTACTACGAACTCAATCTCTTTCCTTCACTTGTCGGAATAGCACTTCTTCCTTGATTGCGCTATCCTAATCTTGGGGCAAATCAATTCTACCTTTTCAGTAGGATCTCTTACCAAATCAGGCCCTGACAAAGTCTATCCCCTTTGTTCAACCAACAAACTAGTGACTTACACGGTTTACCATACAATGCCTCTAATGGTGTCATCCTGATACTCGACTGGTAACCATTGTCGTAGGTAAACTCCACCGGATGCAAATGATCCTTCTAAACTCCTCTGAAATCTAAAACATGTGCTCTTAGAAAATCCTCAAATACACGATTTGCTCTCTCAGTTTGACCATCGGTCTGTGAATGGCAAGTTGTACTCAGGTTCAACTCTGTACCCATTGCACTCTACAAAATTCTCAAAAACTAACTAGTGAACAATGGGTTTCTTTCACTCATGATACTGCTAGGAGTCCCATGTAGTCTCACAACATTCCTCATATATAGCTTCTCTAATCTAGCTACCGTTCTTGTCGACTTCACTAGGATAAAGTGGGCACTCTTGGTCAATCTATTGACTATCATCTAAATGCTATCATTTCACGTCCTCGACCTAGGCAACCCATCAACAAAATCCATAGACACGGAATCCCACTTCCAATTCGGTACTTTTAAGGGTTAAAGTAAACTGCTCGGCTTCTAATGCTCAGCCTTCACTTACTGATGATTGAAGCACTTTTTCGCACATTCTCCTACATCTCTCTTCATCCATTCCCAAAAGAAGACTCTCTTCATGTCACGATACATCTCTGTGCCTCTAGGATGAATAGTAAATTTCGGTCGATGACTTTTCTCTAAGACTTCTTTTCGAAGGTCTCCTACATCCATAATGAACAGTCTTCCTTTCTTCCTTAGCTATCCACATCTTGAACCCTTTTAGACCCTCAACACCTTTCCTCATCTCTAATCGTCTAATCCTTTCAACAATTAGTGGGACCTCCTTTTGCCTTACAATAATCCTATCTAGAAGTGTTGGACGTACCTCTAAACTTGCTAACATGCCTGGATCTCCACTCGATCCAGTATTCTTCCCTTAATGCACTCCGCAAGAGGCTATCATCTCTAATGTCTTTCATTCTTCAATCATGGCCAATACTCCGTTGTGATGCTACCTACTTAATGCATCGGCAAACTTGTTCCCTTTTCCTATCATGTATTCTATACCAAAATGATATGTCACTAAGAACTCCAGCCATCTCTGTTGTATCATAATCAACTCCTTCTAAGAGAATAGATACTTAGGGGATTTGTGGTCCGTTTATAACTCGAACCTTTCTCGCAACAAGTAATGTCTCCAAATTTTCAACGCAAACACCACCACGTCTAACTCTAAGTTATGAGTCGAATATCTAACTTTATATGGCCTCAATTGCTGAAACACCTCATAAATTAAACGATGGGTAATTAAACAGAATTAATAAATAATTAGTAAAGCTCAAACAGAGAATTTTTACAAACATCGTAATTTAGCTATGAAACTTGCACCATTATGTCTGTGGTGATTTTTTGATCAATTTCATACATAAAGTTTTATTTCATACATAAAGTTTTATGATCAAAGTTCAAACGAAAAAGTTATTAAAGTTTGAAGATTTTGGATCAGAAATAAATAAAAATGTATTAGGGAATTAAATATCATTGACTTAACATTAAAGTAAATTAACATAACATTAAAGTAATCGTCGCTGTTAAGGCTAATAAAATCAGCGGTTAAAGGAAACAAAGCAAATTAAACAAATGTTTAACTTAAACAATGTCTGACCATCGACCGATCGATACCCTTATGGGGCCTAGTCGACAGCTAGCAGTTGACCGCCTCTGTAGGAGCAGTAGACCAGTTGCTGTTGTGGCAGCGAGAACAAACCTAGAACTAACAGCCCATATTTAATATAACGGATAGAATTGATTCGTGTGCCTATAAATATAGGCCTAGTCTCTCACTTTTCTTCTCATATTTTTTGAATCAAGGAGCGAAGCTCTGTCATTTTCTCTTCTCCACTAGTCCTTGAAATTGTAGAAATTACAAAGTATTATATATATATATAAGTGGAGAATAATGGAAAATAAAAGGGAAGAAGAATACGGGTGAATCGTTTCGGCGAAGAAAAGGTGAATTCTAGATCTAAATTTAAACTATGCTTAATTCAAAGCTCTTCTCAGATCTATAATTCCAATAAATAAGTATGCTTTTTAGATACATATTTTGATTGAAAGAAAGGGAGTCAAATAAGGAGAACGGGTTTAGATCCGGAGATTTGGAAGCTTAGAGAGGAGTGGAAAAATATATGTTTTACATAATATTGGATTTATATCGTTATGAATCTGTTTGTTTTATGCTTGAATATAAACCATGGAATTGCAGGCTTATATAAATATATATATATATATATATAATGAAAATGAGGTCTTTGCCTACATATTCAGTATATTTTTGACTTTTATTAAATGTTGTATACCCTTAAACCTAGAATGTAAGGGTAAAAGTAGCCCCCTAAAAGTTATGAGATAAGTCATAAATAAGATTGTATATTAATTTTAGATTTTGTTATTTGAAATTTTGAATATTATAAGTTATTAAACTTAAATATAAGGTGTTTCTAGTTTGATTGGGATTTAAGTTTTATATTTTAATTCATTGGAATGAAGAATGTTTCTATGTGAATTTCTATAAATTATCCTACTTTATAATTATATATGATAGGTGTGTCATTTAAAATAACAAGGATTATGCCCAAAGAAAAGAGATGTGCAAAATAGGGATGTTTACCGTATTTTGTATTGTCCATTTCAATAAAAAAAATAGAAACTGTAATTCCTTGTAATTCCGAACACAACACAATTCCTCTTTAACATAATTTATGGGAAGTTAAAGTGATAACACTTCCTTTTTGGAAAAGATGTAGTTCCAACGCATTAAAATTTGGAAATCCCTAAAAGTAGAACTAAAAGAGTTATAAATATAAATAATAATAATAATTCCATCGTCGATTGAATATATATGATCAAATATAAGTTAAATAAATAATAAGCGCTAAATATGAATAAGACAATAAATTGAAGAGTTAGGGAGGTTATAGTAATCAAGTTAAAATGGGCATTAATTAAAAAACGATAGTAAATGATACTTAATTGTATTAATTAAAAAGAGGTAGTAAATGATACTTAATTGTATTAATTGAAAAGAGATAGTAAATGATACTTAATTGTATGGTTTGAAAAGAAGTAGTAATTGATACGTAATTTTATTAAGTGAAAAGAAGTAGCAAATGATAATTAATTGTATTAATTGAAAAGTAGTAAATGATATTTAATGACAATTGTGAAATCGAAATAAGAAGTAAGTTCGTGGTAAGTAAGTAAACACTAATAATTGAACTTACGAGGCTAATAATTTTCCAATTGAAATTAAATGGCCTTAAGAATATGCTTATGGCGGGTGTGGATTATTGGATCTAGCCCAATATCTAGATTAATTATAAATGATGCGGTCATTAGTATAGTTTGAAATGCGAGTTCAGTAATGTTACATAACAGAAGTCTGCCCTCCACAGAGGGCTACCAGCTATTGTGTATACATCGTACTAATGTGGGACATTTCCAACTATAGGACCCGTGGGGACATACGTTCATGTATAGGTTTAGGGAATATACCAAAATGTGTTCACCTTGGATTTGAAGTCTTAAATGGTCAATTGGGGTCTTCTTCAACACACGAGATACTAAGTAACCAAGTGGAAATTTCCTTGATTTGCGTTGGGCAATCTATATTGGACGGTGGGTTAAAGATCGACGTTACGTCGGCACTATTGGTACCATATATTTGAGGAGTATGGTTGTATACATTCGATCGAGAGTGCCATCAGTCCTATAATGGTCACAAGCAAATACTTGGGTTACGCCTAGAGACGGACTACATTTCTTACTGGTGCAGGTTCTGTATAGGATATGCAATTGCCTCAAATTTTGTTTATTTGTTATCGTTAGGAGGTGGTCTAGTTAACCCTTAGATGAGTCTTTGAGATGAGTTAGTAATATGGCTAATTAATTGTAATGTTGTTATTAGGCACCAACGGGAGGTTCCCCTGTGTACGCAGGCAATTCGGCCTAGACACTTTTGTGGATGCCCAATGCTGTGCGTAGTTGTGGATACTAATGGGGGAAGTATCCTTGTCTATGAGGGACAGTGATGCTTTTATGTACGTACACACGTATATATCTATTTTATACCTCAGGTAGGTGGAACGTATCGTACGCATATATGAAGTCAAAATGACTAAGCTATGAATAATAGACATAACACATAATGAAAACCAATCAGCATAAGCTAGTGCTATAGATAAAGTATGTAATTTACCATTTACCAGAACATTGTTCTGATCCCATCCTCATTATAACCCATAAGATATGTTTAAAAGGACAGATATTGGTACAAGACATGAATGGCAAGAAGGAAGATTTTTGAGCATGGAACAACCAGGATTCAGAATAGAGCAGGACCATCAGGAGTAGCCCATGAGTTGGGGGGGCACTCCCTAGGAGCATGTTGATCCAACCTCGGGTAGGATATTAAGCGAAGCTATTCAACACGGCGTTGATAGAGGAATGGATGCCCGTCCAGGAGAGTAGATTCCAGGATTCCCTCGCGAACTCGGGAGGCAGATCGGAAGCAACAGACAAGGACTACAGTTTGACGATGGTGACAGATTAGTGGAGATGGTCAGACGAGCCACGAGAGGCGGATTAGTGAATAGAGATCTGGAAGATGTTAGCAAGAGCCCCTTCGCTCCCGCAATTAGGTAGGCCAGGAATCCACCAGAATTCAAGCTACCGACATTGGAGATGTATGATGGAAGGATAGACCATGTTGTTCATTTGATGAGGTATATGTGGCGTATGGAAGTACTAGGGGCATCAGAAGAGATCATGGCCCGATGTTTCCCACTGTATCTGACGGACATAGCAGCATTATGGTTTAGGCAATTGGAGAGCAGTTCGATTGAAACGTGGACCGAGTTGACTGAAAAGTTTATGAGGCAGTTCAGGGTTCACATCTCGAGGCCGAAGAATGTGATGAGTCTGGCAACACTGAAGCAGAAGACCAGAGAGTCTTTGAGGAACTTCTTAACATGATTCAATGCAGCAGCGGCATCAGTGGATTGGCCAGATCCATCCATGGTTCTGATGGCAGCTGTATCTGGCATAGTTGATGGCTCATAATTCAAGAATTCGCTGACGAGGGATCCAGCCATGGATCTAGGAGAGTTTTACCATGAGGCGGAAAGGTTTTTGCGACAAGAGGATGCAAATGCTGAGAGAGAGAAAGGAGAGGGAGTTGATATTTATGCAGTCAAAAGCGGAGATACAACCGGAAAGGATTCAGGCAAAGAGAAAGGGAAACGGAAAGCAGAAGACAATTGTGATGAGCCAAAGTGGCCGCGAAAGAAGCCGAGATTCACCTCTTATTCAGAGCTGAGCGAGACATTAGAGCGAATCTACCAAGACACTAGGGGGCAGGTTCTCTACCGGAGGCCAATGAGGAGGGATCCAACCAACAATGAGAGGAAATCAGACAAGTACTGCTTATTCCACGAGCTAAGCAGCCATAGTACAAATGATTGCAGGCACTTGAGGGATGAGATAGAAAGGCATATCTGGAACGGCATGCTATCACAGTATGTGAGAAGGCGAGCAACAACGGTAGAGCAAGAACGACCACCATCTGCATCAACTGGGGACGGCTCAGGATCGAGGCATCAGCTTGTCATAAACTGATTGAAATAATGACGAATAAGTCGCAAACTCCACAACAGTGCGGTTAAGTCGCTTACACATGTACAGGATCACGAACGGTCCTTAGGCATGCTCTGAGACGACTATCAATTGCGTTAGTGTAGGTGTCTGCACTTTGACGTCTTTGCTTTGCTTTTGTTTCTATTCTTTGCATCTAGACTTGATTTGGTTGAACATTTTGGTTGTAAGACTCATTTTGAATGTAAATCTGGTATTTGTAATTCCATAATGGCTAAGTCACTTACACATGTACGGGATCGCGAACGGTCCTCAGGCATGCTCTGAGATGGCGATAAACCGCCATAACAAACAATTCGGAAACTCACTCGAACGTGAAATCCGACATTAATGATACTAAGTCCCCCTCGGGTACATACAACTCGCCACGAATGGCACCCGACCTCGAACGGTCACAATTTGCCTCGAATGGCACCCAACCTCGAACGGTCACAATTCGCCTCGAACGGCACCCGACCGCGAACGGTCACCATTCGCCATGAACGACACCCTGAATGCGAACGGTCACAATTCGCCTCGAACGGCACCCGACATCAAAGGGTTCCAATTCGCCTCGAACGACACCCGACTGTGAACGGTCACCATTCGCCATGAATGGCACCCCGACCGCGAACGGTCATAACTCGCCTCGAACGGCATCCGACCTCGAACGGTCACATACTGCCCTGAACGACATACGATCTCGAACGATCGCCATTCACAGTCAGGTAAGACTATCAATCTCTTTACAGGTCATTAACATGATATGGACATCTAGCTTGTTGAACTACAAAACACACCTTCCTATCGCAAGGCATGTTTTGGGAGGCAAGTGTTATCCCGCCTTTTGGCAAGGCCGTGACACCAAAGAATTGACTGAAAACGGAAGATAATCAGTCCCGACGACCGATTACCTACAAAACTCACTATGGATGCTGGTAAATTTTGTCCGAGTCCAGATCGAGCCACAATTGATAGGACATGACAAGCAAAGCTATGAAAGCCAACATTTCAAATTTCAAGTCGATCGGAGTTCGTATGCTCGAATTATGGATCGATCTAATTCAGTATCCATCATTTCGCATCGATCTACTTCGTATTCATCACGTCCTCCCTGTTTCGTATCCATCAATTGAGGAGATTTCGTATCACTTTCACTTATACCCAGTTCGTATCGATCATCATATATACAGTTCGTATCGATCACCAACAAACGATGCGAAACAACACTTAAAAGGTGTCGATACGAAATCGATCTTCAATCGATACGAAGAGTGTAAGTTTATATCGATACGAATTGGAGTGGAGACATCGATACGAAGCGGCCTCAGACATCGATGCGAAATGGAGATGAAGGCATCGATATGAAATAGGCCAAGGACTATCGATACGAAACGGCCCCTAAGTCATCGATACGAAAGATGCGTGAAATGATCGATACGAACAAAGCTTCACGTAATCGATACAAAGAAGGCATGGTCAAGTGGATGACTCGATCACTCGGCATGAAAAGTGGATGGATCCTAAAAGTTAGCGCCATGTCACCTAGCAAGCACGTACCTGGAAGCGATGCGAACAGATCGATGCGAACGGAAGCGATACGATTTTAGCAGCCTTCAACAAATTCAAACTTGCATCGATCGTATCCCACAATCTACAAGTCCAAATGCCACCAAATTTTCACAGGAGCTTGCGTGCAACCTCAAGAATGTTCATGATCGATCCCAACCCAAAAGAAGCAGTTTTGGGTCGATACGAATTTGGTTCGTATCGATCATGGATCGAGTCGAAATGTCAGAGGATCGATAACGTGGGCCCACCCACGTGAGAGAAGGAGTCTTCCGATATCTGGGTGAGATATTTGCAGCCTACGCCTATAAATAGCTGTCCAAGAGCTTCAGAGAAGGGATCTTTTGGCTCTTCTACGCTGTTACGCTGCCGAACTCCATTGTAACTCGGATATTATCAATTGTACTCTTGTAAATCAGTGGAGAATCATCAATAAAACAGCAACTCTTCAAAGTGGATGTAGGCTACAAAGCCGAACTACTATAAATCTTGTCTTTCTACTGCTTTCCTTTTAATTTTTTGAGTGTTTTTCATATTTAATTCTACTACATACAATTTATCTGTGATCTGTGATTGTGATTTGGTGCTTTCATCTGCAATTGGGTGTTTGTGACCATTTTTGGCCCAAACATTTAGATTTTAAAATTTATATGTTTTGGAAATTTTAAAATTATAAGTTAAGTTTTCAAATGAAGATTATAAAAAATTTCTTATAACTTTATCACTTTAAATATATAAAACAAGATTTAAAATAGATTTAATAACAATAAAATTTAATTTAATAATAATTAATATAATAAAATTTTATAAGAATTTAATTTAACTACTATATATATAATATGTTTAAAATATTATTTAAATTTATATTAATATTTTGAAAATAGATTTTGTAATAACTTAATAGAAGTTGGAAAGATAAATTAAATAAGAATTGATTTGTAATTTAATTTGTTAAGAATTGAATTTAAATAATAATTGATATATAATTAAATTTGTTTAGAATTGAACTTAAATAAGGTTTGATTTGAACTTATTGATTTTTGAGATTTTTGAAAGGTATGATTTTATAACTTGATTTGATAAAAGTGATTAAATGAATATTTTCAACTTTAAATAAAATTGAAATTTGATATTTAATATTAAATTAAATTGTAATATGAGATTTTATTTAAATAATTATTAAATTGATTAAGTGAATATTTCAAAATTAAAGTTGAATTTGAAATATAAATGAAATTTATCAAATTGAGTTATTGTAAATGTTTGAATATTAAAACTTTGAAACCCAGTAAAATGGAAATGGTTTAATTTGTAGTTCAAATCTGTATTTGAAATCGATAAATTAAAAATGGTTTTATTAAGAAGTTGAATTGAATTGTAATTGGTAGATTGAGATTGATTTAAATTAAATTCTGGAACTAAAGTTGATTTGAATCGATTTATGGAACTGGACGAAACAATTCTAATTTGAAACTATTTTTGATATAAACTCTTTTAATATAAACTATTTTTTATATAAACTATTTTATCTATAACCTATTTTAAATGTAAACAATTTTAATATATATAAAACTACTTTTAAATATTCAAATTGTTTAAGTAGGAACTGTTGTAATTTAGATTTAATGGATTTAAATGCAAATATTTAATAAGATTGTTTAAACTATTTTGTAGTTATGATTTTGAAAGTGAATACGATTTCAAAAGTGATATGATTTTTGAAAGGAATATGATATTTTGATATGAAGTATAAACTGTTGGAAATAAAATGACCACGGTGTGAAATAACCATTTGGTTGTTAAAGAGACCGATATCGAATATTGTCACTCTCTGCCAATACCGAAAACCACTTTAACAACTGTGTACGTGGTGGAGATTCCAGAACGAAGTAGGATGGTTTGGCGACGATTCTATATGAGGTATTAACGCAGCCCTGACTCCCGCGAGTCAGCTTAATGTGGCTAAAACAGGAGCTATGCCAGGCCAAGTGAGGTCGCTCCTCCGATCGGGCACGTTTCTTCGATACCATTCTATTACTTTGTGATTTGATTAGGTGCACCTTTGATTTAGGAGTGTGTCTCGAGGTGGGTGGTAGTAGCTACTATGCATTACAACCAGTCCGGGAGTGCAAATGGTAGAATCCTACCCTGGCATTGCCTCGCGTGCCTTGTTACATGCCTTATCGCGCCTTCTACGAGTTTGGTTTGTGTCATGCCTATGGAGTGCTCCCTGATAGCCCACCAGTTTGGTGGAGTTTACAGTACTGTATAGACCACGGCATTATATAAAATGTGTTAAGGGGGATATGGGTAACGCCTTAACGCTATTTTAATAGTTTACTTTACTGTAGACATTATCTATATAGCGTATTGTACTATGTATGTAGATAGTCTAACGGATCCTCAAAGGGAGGAATCCCAAACATCCTTTGAGTTACTTGCATTTCAGTTGACATTTCACTTGAGTTGAATTTACCGGTATAAAAATGTTAATCCTGACTCAAGTTTTTTGTGTTTTGCTTTATGCTCGGGTCAGACTAAGTGTCACAGCATTTGAGACTCATCTTTGGAGCTTGGAGTTTTGCTTGAAGATCTATCTCTATCTATTCAGCTTCTCTATTGTTTCCTGTTGATTTGTGCAGACTTGTCATTTTCTTTGTATTGACACTTCTATGTATTGGATATCTGTTATATTTTGTTTCAGACTCTGTCGTTTATTGTAGTTGCTTCATGAACTACTATTTATTTATTCCTCTGCTTATTTTTATATTACTCTGTGTTTGTGATGCTGTGATTGGTTTTATTTACTGTATATGCTAAGTTTTGCCAAATATAAATTAACAATATGTTGTTTTGAGCACTTCAAGTCTAATATGTGTGGATTATTGTTGATTTGAATGGTTTGAAATATCGGGTCGTTACAGGGTATAAAAAAGAAGGATAGAAATACTAAATTTTACATCTAAATTCCTTTTCGCGTATTAGAGTATAGATTTAGAAAAACTGGATTTTCAAAATTTTGGATGTTTGAAATTGTGTGTTAGATATTGAATGGTAGGGATTGGATGCAAAATTGATTGAATCATGCCCCTATTCGTAGGAGTGTGGAAATTATTGCGCGAAAAATGATTTTTAATTTTTGAAAACTTGCATATATATATAGAACTGCCAGTATATGTAAGTTGTTGTCATCATATTTTCAAGATTGATTTAAAGAATGCATTCATATAGGGGGCGCCGATTTAGTATTATTCATCATATGCATCATATGTGTTATGATACACTATGCACTTGTATACGATTGGCTGCAAAATTGGTTGCACACAAATTATTTGGATAATTTAGAATGGCTGTGCATTATGTTACATGATTCGGTCCTTGAGGAATTTCGGGGACAATTCTTTTATGGTAACACCTCTAAATTAAATAGTAGTTAACTAAAAAAATTGATAAATAATTAGTAAAGCTCAAAAATAGAATTTTACAAACATTAGAATTTGGTTATGAAACTAGCACCATTGTGTTTGTGGTGATTTTCTGATCAACTTTCATATATATAGTTTTACGATCAGAGTTCAAACGAAAAAGGTATTAACGTTTGAAGATTTTGGATCGAAAATAATTGAAAATGCATTAAGGAAATAAATATTATTAAGACCGTTAATTAACATTAAAATAGTCATTATTGTCAAGGCTAATAAAATCAACGAAACAAAGCAAATTAAATCAACGTTTAACATAAAGAATGTTTGACCACTGACCGATCGACATCCTTATTGGGCCTAGTCGACCGCTAGCAAAGGTTTAGGGAGATGTTCGAAGAACATTTCATTCCTGGTTTGAAGTTGTTAGCAATGTCCCACGAATTTGTTGAATTGCAGTAAGGGAATATGACTGTGCTAGAGTATGTGCAGAAGTTTAATGCTTTGTCCAAGTATGGGGTTGACTTATTTAAATGCCCAAGGTAGAAGGTGGAGAAGTTTATTTTGGGATTGCGATCGGGATTGAGTGAATGGACGATGCCACATTTGGCATTTCCATTCAATGAGGTGGTGGACATGGTAGAGAGGTATGAACTTATGTATGCTGAGAGGAGAGGTGCAGAGAAAAGCCTTAGATTAATAAAAAGAAGAAGTTTGCTTGTACCATAAGGGTAAGAAGAGCCACATCCAAAAGGGAAGTGTGAGGAATGCAGATTACGGATCTTAAGGCTAGGAATAACACTAGAGGGGGGTGAATAGTGTTTATAAGAAATTACTAAATCTTTTTGAGTTTATGTTAATTTGTACACAGATGTATGTAATATTCAAACACAGATATAATCACAGAAACAAACACGGATGCAGAAATAAAGTAAATGCAGTAAAGGAAAGAACACACCAGATTTTATACTGGTTCGGGGTTACCCTACATCCAGTCCCGCACAACTAAGTACGGATTTCCTTTCAAAAGCAATTCAACAATTACAACCCTCAGTTTCAAGGCTACGAGGTACACCCTCCAGAATCACAATCCTCTGGGTAGATATACTTGATTTCCGGGGCAACAAGTTCACCCAATTGATTTCCAAGGCTACAATCACACCTTTTCTCGCTTGATTGATTTCCAAGGCTATAATCACACTTTTTCTCGCTAGATAGATTACAAAGAAGCCTATAACTCTGAATAGCACTTGGATCTTGTTGAGATAGTGATAGAGAATCAAACCAGAGATGATCTAGTTAGATTCAATGTTGATTTCGGCAGAGTGATGATAGGATTTTGAAGAAGAAAATGTGGAAGAAGAAGAGAAGTGAAAAACCAGAAAATATGATATAAAATTCGTTGAAACTAACCCCTATTTATAGAAGAACAACAGTCATGTCCATTCGTGAAAGGTTATGGCAAATAGACACTTTTTTTGAAATTTAAATTTTGAACTCAACTGACACCATGTCGACATGGTCACCATAGGCATGACGACATCCCAAAGCAATTTTTGATGATTTGATTTTCTTTGAAAATAACCTTTATCTTATATTAAAACTATTTTAAACTTTATAAATATACTTGACTATAGATAAAATACATAGATAAATATAGAGAATAATATATATAATTTTATATTTAAATCTAAGTATAAATATATTATAATTAAAAGATAGTTTAAAACAGACGAAGTTTAAAAACAAGAATATTTAAGGCTAAAACATCTTTTTGAAAAATCATTTGAAAAGATAATTTTTAAGGCTAAAACATTTTGAAAAACAATTTTGAAAATCATTCCGAAGTTGTTTTTGAAAAACATTTTGAAGTAGTTTTGCAAGCTTCTTCCTGCAGAGTATCTCATCATGTCAGGACTCGAGAACTTGTACAAAACCAGGATGTTCGTGGGTTTGTAAGCCACTTGTCGTGGGTTTGTAAGCCACTAAAAAGGTAGAAATGGGTTCCATCCCAAAAGAAAAATGGAGCGAAGATTTTAGTGCTATTGTGAAATTTTAACATAATTCTAGACTCAATACTTATCTTGAACTCTTGAACTCTTGATAATCTTGATACTCATGAGTCTTCAATCTTGATATCTTGAATTTCTATACTGTACAGTCTTCATTCTTGGTACCTGCATGGTTAAATCCTGCATATACATATATATCTAAACTATAATGTTAGTATTTATATTTTATAATCTTATTCTAAGGTTGTTGTCATCAAAACCATCATCTCATGGACTAACAATCTCCCCCTTTTTGATGATGACCCTTTGTTTATAAAATATTACTTCTATCCTATTGACTCCCCCTAAATCTAATAACTCCCCCTTAATCTATGCCTAACTACCCTATTTTATATTTCTCCCCCTTTGTCATCAACAAAAACAAACTAACTCCAAACTATATAACTCCTAGTCTAATATCCTATATGATGATAGTGTTATCATCAATACTTCCTTGTAATCCTAAAACTTAGTCATAAATTACAAACTCTCCTAATCAAGAATCTATATAATAATAATTTTAATAGAACATATATAAGAACATACATTATTTATTAATTATATATTTGTTTATATTTACATTTTCGTAGAGATCGTAAAACAAAGAACAAATAGAAAAGAAAGAGAAAAAACTAATGTGTGTCTTTGAACATAGGAGATCTATGAACCGAACAATTTGGATAGTGGAAACAGAAATTTCCACGTTGTTCGACAAGATTTCCATCTTTGTCAAAGCACACTTCGCCAACGCAAACGACTTTGTCGTTGTCTTCTGCATGCTCTTCTTCCATTGGTTCTTCTTCTTCTTCTTTGCTTTCCTCTTGTTCATGATCTCCTGAAGAGTCCTCGTCAATCAGGATTGGGTTAGCATGATTATCCATAAGAAATTTTTGCAAATTCCTAAGGATTTTGCCTTGCCTCTCTTGTTCTTTGGCCATTCGAAGTTGCATCACTTGGATTTCAGTCATTAACTGAAGGGTATCCTTCAAAGACTTCTCCATTTTCGTTACACGAGCGAGCGTTGACTGTTGAAATGAACTAGAAGTAGGCGATGGAAACGAAAAAGGTGATTTTATGTTTGATTTGGAAGAGGAGGCCATTGATAGAATGATTTCAGAAGATAGAACAAAAAGAAAACAGAGAGAATGAAGAAAATTTCAAAATAGGAGAAATTTATAGCCAATTATTTGAATTTTGGTGGGAAAAAAAATTTAAAAATTAAAAACGTTATATGTCGACATGGGTCAAGGGGGGATGTCGACATGGTTCTTGAATTTTTGCCTATTTAATTTATTTTGAATTAATTTTGAATTATACTTTTTATTTATATTTTATATTTCAGTTAATGAACAAATACCTAATTCTCTTTTTAATTTAGTAAATGTAGATTCATTTAAGGGTTTTGTTAAGATATCAGCAATTTGATTTTTAGAATTGATATAGTCGAGAGTAATTACTTCTCTACTTATATTATCTCCGAGAAAATGGTGTAAGATATCTATATGTTTAGTTCGAGCATGTTGAGTAGTATTTTTGGATAAATTTATTGCACTAGTATTATCATAATAGATTGGTGGTGATTTTGAAATATTTAAACCAAAATATTTTAAAGTTTGTTGCATATATATTACTTGAGAACAAGCCAAAGCAGTAGAAATATACTCTGCTTCAGTTGTTGATAGAGAAACTGTGTTTTGCTTTTTATTAAATCAGGAAATCAGAGAATGCCCTAAAAAGTGACAAGTTCCACTTGTACTTTTTCGGTCTGATTTACAACCAGCATAATTAACATCACAGTAAGATATTAAGTCAAACGAATCATTTTTAGGATAAAATAAGCCATAATCAAAGGTGTGTTTAACATATCTTATGATACGTTTTACAGCTTTTAAGTGAGTTTCTTTAGGTTGGGATTGATACCTTGCACAGAGACAGACACTATGCATGATATCAAGTCTACTCGTAGTGATATAGAGTGGTGATCCAATCATTCCTCTATATAATTTTTGATCTACATCTTTCGAAAGATCATCTTTACTAAGGTACTCATTGGTTGCCATGGGAGTGGGTTTTCCACTCGCAGTAGTCAAACCAAATTTACTAACTAGGTCTTTAGCATATTTTTCTTGACTAATAAAGATACCATTATCTAATTGTTTTATTTGTAATACTAAAAAGAAGTTTAATTCACCCATATGACTCATCTCAAACTCTTTTGTCATTATTTCAGAAAATTCTTTATTCATTTCAATATTAGTTGATCCAAAAATGATATCATCTACGTAGACTTGTACTAGTTGAATATCATTTTTATTTCTTTTAATAAAAAGAGTATTATCTACTTTACCTATTTCAAAATTTGATTGTAACAAGTAAGATCTTAGTCTATCATACTAGGCTCTAGGAGCTTGCTTTAGACCATATAGAGCTTTCTTAAGTTTGTAAACATGATTTGGAAATTTATCATTTTCAAAAAGTGGTGGTTGTTTAACAAATACTTCTTCTTTTACAAAACCATTTAAAAATGCACTTTTAACATCCATTTGAAATTATTATGATTTGCGAAAGCAAGTAGAATCCTAATGGCTTCTAATCTTACTACGGGGGCAAAGGTTTCATCAAAATCTATTCCTTCTTCTTGACAATAACCTTGAGTGACTAACCGGGCTTTATTTCTAACAACCTCTCCTTGTTCATTCATTTTATTTTTATAAACCCATTTTGTTCCAATTATTGTTTTATTTTCAGGTGTAGGAACAAGTTCCCAAACATCATTTCTAGTGAATTGATTTAATTATTCTTGCATAGCCAAAATCCATGAATCATCAGTTGATGCTTCTTCTGGATTTTTAGGTTCAATAGTTGATATAAAAGCTACATTACTCATTTGACTTAGTTGGTTTCTGGTTTTAACAACAGATTGCATATCTCCAAGTATATTTTCTATAAGGTGATCTTTTAAAAGTTTAATCCTTTTATTAGGATGATTTAATTCATTATTAGTTTCAGTTGACTCTTGGTTTTGAGTGATTAAATCCTCTTCATCATTTATTTCTTCAAAATTTTTGAAATTTTCATCAAATGAAACATTCATTGTTTCTTAGATGGTATTAGTTCTTAAATTAAATACTCTGTATGCTTTACTTCTATTAGAATATCCGATAAAGATACCTTTGTCGGATTTAGGATCAAATTTATCTAAGTTATCTTTTGTATTTAAAATAAAACATTTACTTCCAAAAATTCTAAAATAAGATACCTTAGGTTTCTTTGAGTAAATAAGTTCATAAGATGTCTTATCAGTTAAAGGTCTAATTAAAATTCTATTTAAAATATAACAGGCGATAGCAACTGCTTCTACCAAAAAATACTTTGGTAAATTACTATCAGAAAGCATAGTTCTTGCACACTCTTGAATCGTCCTATTTTTACGTTCTACTACTCCGTTTTGTTGTGGAGTTCTTGGAAATGAAAAATTGTGAATTATTCCCTTTTTTATTGCAGAGTTCTTCAAACTTTTCTTTTTCAAATTCACCACTGTGATCACTACGAATGGTTATAATTTTTTTGAGAAAATTGATTTTGAACCCTTTTTGAAAAATTCTTAAAATATTCAAAAGTATCACTTTTATGTTTCAAAAATATTGTCCATGTAAATCTAGAATAATCATCAACAATTACAAAAACATATTTACTGTGATTTAATGACTGAATTTGAGATGGACCAAATAAATCAAGATGAAGTAATTCAAGAGGTTTTGAAGTTGAAATCAAATCTTTTAATTTAAAAGAACTTTTTCTAAGTTTTCCTAGTTGACACGCATCACATATACTATATACTTTAAAATTCATTTTAGGGAGACCTCTTACTAGATCATCTTTCGACAGTCTAGATAAGAGTTTGAAATTCAAATGCCCAAATCTCTTATGCCAAATCCAAGGGTCACTTGCATTTGCCAAAAGACACAAGTTATCATTTGAATTTTTCATACTAAGAATATAAATATTCTTTTCTCTAATTCCCCCAAATATTATGGTTGAATTATTGTCTTCAATTTGACACTTTTCTTTTTCAAATTTAATTTTATATCCTTTATCGCATAGTTGACTTATACTTAGCAGATTGTGTTTCAGATTCTTAACTAGCAAAACATTAGTAATAATAGGAGTTTCAGAGTTACCGACTTTGCCGATGCCGATCACATAACCTTTTGAATTGTCGCCAAAGTTAACCAGTCCTCCGTCTTTGTATATTATATCATTCAGCATATCTGGATTCCCAGTCATGTGTCTAGAACATCCACTATCGAGTATCCATTTGTCCTTTTTGATCTCCACAGTTTGTTTGTTCTGGATTGATTCCTCAACTCCCATAAAGCATGACTCCTGTACATCAAACAATCTTAGTACACAACTTGTATTTGAATATTGATTATATGCAGACTCAAAAGACAATGATGATCTGAATATTTTTAAATATGCATTAATAAATTTCTTAAACATAGCCATTTTAAAAAACTTTTTCAAAAATCAGATTAGGAATCTTTTGAAAACCTTGCTCTGATACCAAATGTGAGGAATGCGGATTATGGATCTTAAGGCTAGGAATAACACTAGAGGGGGGTGAATAGTGTTTATAAGAAATTACTAAATCTTTTTGAGTTTATGTTAATGTGTACACAGATGTATGTAATATTCAAACATAGATATAATCACAGAAACAAACACGGATGAAGAAATAAAGTAAATGCAGTAAAGGAAAGAACACACCGGATTTTATACTGGTTCGGGGTTACCATACATCCAGTCCTGCATAACTAAGTACAGATTTCCTTTCAAAAGCAATTCAACAATTACAACCCTCGGTTTCAAGGCTACGAGGTACACCCTCCAGAATCACAATCCTCTGGGTAGAGATACTTGATTTCTAGGGCAACAAGTTCACCCAATTGATTTCCAAGGCTACAATCACACCTTTTCTCGCTTGATTGATTTCTAAGGCTACAATCACACCTTTTCTCGCTAGATAGATTACAAAGAAGCCTATAACTCTGAATAGCACGTGGATCTTGTTGAGATAGTGATAGAGAATCAAACCAGAGATGATCTAGTTAGATTCAATGTTGATTTCGGCAGAGTGATGATAGAATTTTGAATAAGAAAATGTGGAAGAAGAAGAGAAGTGAAAAACCAGAAAATCTGATATAAAATTCGTTGAAACTAACCCCTATTTATAGAAGAACAACAGTCATGTCCATTCGTGAAAGGTTATGGCGAATAGACACTTCTTTTGAAATTTAAATTTTGAACTCAACTGACACCATGTCGACATGGTCACCATAGGCATGTCGACATCCTAAAGTAATTTTTGATGATTTGATTTTCTTTGAAAATAACCTTTATCTTATATTAAAACTATTTTAAACTTTATAAATATACTTGACTATAGATAAAATACATAGATAAATATAGAGAACAATATATATACTTTTATATTTAAATCTAAGTATAAATATATTATAATTAAAAGATAGTTTAAAATAGACGAAGTTTAAAAACAAGAATATTTAAGGCTAAAACATCTTTTTGAAAAATCATTTGAAAAGATAATTTTTAAGGCTAAAACATTTTGAAAAACAATTTTGAAAATCATTCCGAAGTTGTTTTTGAAAAACATTTTGAAGTAGTTTTGCAAGCTTCTTCCTGCAGAGTATCTCATCATGTCAGGACTCGAGAACTTGTACAAAACCAGGATGTTCGTGGGTTTGTAAGCCACTTGTCGTAGGTTTGTAAGCTACTTGTCGTGGGTTTGTAAGCCATTAAAAAGGTAGAAATGGGTTCCATCCCAAAAGAAAAATGGAGTGAAGATTTCAGTGCTATTGTGAAGTTTTAACATAATTCTAGACTCAATAATTATCTTGAACTCTTGATAATCTTGATACTCATGAGTCTTCAATCTTGATATCTTGAATCTCTATACTGTACAGTCTTCATTCTTGGTACTTGCATGGTTAAATCCTGCATATACATATATATCTGAACTATAATGTTAGTATTTATATTTTATTATCTTATTCTAAGGTTGTTGTCATCAAAACCATCATCTCATGGACTAACAGGAAGGATCGAGGAGGAGGAGCACAAAAGTAATTTTCGTAGGTTAGTTGTTATAGTTGTGGGTAGTTAGGACATTATGCAACTAAGTGCATAAATCCCAAAGAAATGACTAAAGTCAAGTGCTTCAACTGTGACAAAGGTGGCCGCAAGAAGACAGATTGCCCAGAGCTGAAGCGGGCACAGGTCTTTGCTCTGGAAGGACCGTCGGTTGGACCACCAGCTAAAGAAAACGAAAATTGTATTGTACATGGAGTTATGATTTTGATTTCTGGTATTTTAGTTAGAGTTTTATTGATATTGGTGCTACACACTCTTTTATTTCGAAAGACTTGGTTGATATGTTAGAATTAAATACTACCTATATAGTTATGTCTTTGCGTATGGTTAATCTAATTGATGTGTATGCTACTCTTGGGTCAAGGTGCACTAACCTTGAGTTTTCTTTAAATGTACATTTGTTTGTTTACAACTCATATGTGTTTGACTTCATAGGTATGGGGTAAGATTGGATATGAATTGGTTAGTGCGTAATGACGTTAGGATCTATTATGTTGACAGAATTAACGCTTATGAAATCCAAGGGGTAGAGAAAGGATTGTAGTAGCATTGGACATAATGAAGGAGAAGTTAGGATTATTGTTGAGTGATATGGAGGACCAGGAAGTAAGGTTAGTGGTGTATTGGTAGTTCGATAATTTACAAACGTCTTCAAACTAGTAACGAGATTACCGTTGACAAGAGCGACTTAATTCTTTTTAGACTTAATGAGGGGCATAACCCATTAGTAGACCACCTAGCAAAATACTGTCCAAGGAGATAGAGGAATTGAAACAGCAGTTGGTGGAACTTGAGCTTTAAAATTTCATTAGACCAAGTAGCTCGCAGTAGGGAGCATCCACGGTATTTGTAAAGAAGTCGGATGGATCATTACGGAATGTATCAACGATTGGAATTGTAATGAGTCGATAATGAAGAATTGTTATCCTTTTCCTAAGAAAGATGACTTCTTTGATTAGTTGAGTAAGGCCAGAGTATTCTCGCGCCTAGATTTGGCAATGAGATTCCACCAACTAATGGTTGTTGAGATGTTCCATTGACCGCATTTAGAACAAGATATGATTCATATAAGTGGTTAGTCATGCCTTATAGATCTTTATAGATATTATGATCTGAATCTTTCATGATTAGTTGGATTGATTTATGTTGGTCTTCATTGATGACATTTTGGTGTATTGTAAGAATGAAAGAGACCACAAAGTCAATCTTAGACTGATGTTGGAGACATTGAGACATCATAAATTAAAGGTGAAATTTTTTAAGTGTCATTCTTGGAAAAAAGAAGTTAAGTTTCTTGGTCACGTCGTATCAGAGAATGGATTAGCGGTGGATTCATAAAAGATGGAAACTATTGATGGTTGGAAGAAACCGGAGATGGTCATGGAGTGAGAAGTTTCTTGGGATTAGCGGGGTATTTCCGCTGATTCATTAAGGATTTCTCGCTTATAGCAGCACCTTTGACTAATTTGACCAGAAAGAAAGAAAAGTTTATATGGACGGATAGGTGTAATGGTCATTTCAGGAATTGAATTGGTTACCGAAAATGCTCCTGTCTTGATCATATCTGAAGGAAACTAAGATTTAGTAGTGTATATTGATGCTTGTGGAAATGAATTAGGAGTGGTACTAACGTAAAAAAGGTGAGTGATAGCTTACGCATCAAGACGTTAAGTCTGCATGAAGTTAGATATCTGATTCACGACTTAAAAATGGAAGCAGCAATCTCTACGCTTAAGATTTGAATACATTACCTTTTAGGAGAATGATTCAAGTTATATACTGACCATAAGTCTTCTAAGTATTTATTCTCTCAGAAGGAATTGAATATAAGGCAATAGAGGTATTTAGAATTCTTGGTAGCATATGATTTCAATATAGAGTATACGCTAGGAAAGGGAAACAAGGTTATAGATGCATTAAGTTGAAAGCAATAGAATGCAGTATTAGTCATTACTGAGGAATGGAAGACGTTAGAGACGCTGATTTCTTATGGGGTGTATTATAGCATGAATGCAGGATCAAGTCAAGATCTAGGAGTTTGAGCAAGTTTGGAAGTACGCCCAACATTTGTAGATGGAATTACAGTAAGGAAAAAAGAGGAACCATTATTAGCCAAGAGAAATAGACAATTGTGAATGAGTGTGGATGTTGATGAATTGCAAGGATTCGAGATAGATTCGAAGGCATGGCTTAAGAGGAAATGAAGACTATGTGTTCCGAACGTGGGAAATCTTTAGAAAGAGGTATTGGAAGAAAGTCATCAGTCGAGGTTTACTATTCATCTTGGGGCACGAAGGTGTATCATGACATGAAGCGGGTATTCTATTGGGAAGGGATGAAACGAGATATCAGAGAATGTGTGAGGAGGTTCTTCACATGTCAAAAAGTAAAGGCTGATCCTTAGAAGTTGAGCGATTTACTTTAAACTTGGAAGTACCGACTTGAAAGTGGGATTCAATATCGATGAATTTAATAGATGGGTTACCAAGGTCGAGAACGAGAGACGAAAACATTTGGGTAATAGTCGAAAGATTGACTAAGAGCGCTCATTTTATCCCAGTGAAATCAACAAAAATGACAGCAAGCTTGGCAAAGCTTTACATGAAGAATGTTGTAAGACTGCATAGGATTCCGAGTAGTATTGTTAATGGTAGAGACCCATTATTCACCAGTTAGTTCTGGAAAAGTTTGTAGAGTGCATTGGGTATAGAGTTGAACTTGAGCACGGCTTACCACCCACAGACCAATGGTCAAACAGAAATGGTGAACCATGCGCTAGAAAATTTGCTGAGGGCATGCATTTTAGATTTCGAGGATTTTGGGAAGATCATCTACATTTGGTGGAGTTCGCCTATAACAACAGTTACCAGTCGAGTATCGGGATGACACTATTTAAGATGCTTTATGGCAGACCATGTAAGTCACCTATTTGTTGGTTGGATGTGGAAGATATGTTCGTATTATGACCTTATTTGATAAAAGATGCTACAAATAAGGTATAATTGATTCGCATTAAAATAAAGGTTGTGTAGTCAAGACAAAAGAGTTATGCTGACAAGAGGAGAAAAGAGCTAGAATTTGCAGCAGAAGTTCATGTGTTTGTGAAAGTTTGCGTGCAAGGTGTTATGAGCTTTGAGAAGGAGCGGAAATTGGCACCAAGATACGTAGGTAAGTTTCCGGTGA
Organism: Allium fistulosum; assembly: GCA_030737815.1. Lineage (NCBI taxonomy): Eukaryota > Viridiplantae > Streptophyta > Magnoliopsida > Asparagales > Amaryllidaceae > Allium > Allium fistulosum. Next base: position 809,628,100 of record CM060902.1, read on the forward strand.
TTGAGAGGATTGGTAAACTAGCATATCGAGATGAGTTACCAAGCAGTTTGATGGGTGTGCATGGTGCTTTCCACATATCACATTTGAGGAAATGTGTGCATGACCCAAATACCGTAGTAGAAGCTAGGGTAGTTGGGCCTTGTCTGCAGAGCCATATTTATCATACATTAGACAACCAAAAGGGATAATAGGTCATGATACGAAATAGTTAAGAAACAAGAACATTATAATTGTTCGCATCTAGTGGAGTGACAATGTAGATGACTATAGTTGGAAGGTAGTGGATAAGATTAGGAATATCTATACAGAGTTTTTTGATATGAATGTTTAAGCATATATGTTTTGTTGTAACTAGTAGTGACACTAGTGTGATTTTTTAATATAACGCTATTATATATTAGTAGTGGAACTAATACATTATGATTGTTGATTTGCATTAGTAGAGAACTAGTGTAACTATTGTATATGCGTATACATTAAGTAGATGACAATAGTCATTATCTTGCATTGTCTAGTTTTCTAGGAAGAAATCCTTATAAGGACGGAAGACTATAACACTCCTTTTTTGAAGAGCCATAATATACGGAAGATACTTAATAATATAATTTGTCAAAAAATAATCAAGAGAGTTAAATTGGAAGATTTAATAGAGGAGAATTGAATGAACAAATACGAGACACCTTTAGTATAAGTAATTTAATGGAATAAGAGTATTTAGGTAATAAAACTCAGCCATATATGTATAAGGTAATGAGTTTGAATATTTAAAGGAAGAACATTTGTCTTAAGGGAAATTAATGAATAAGATTAGGTAATAAAGGATTTAGCTAAACCAAAATTTATTATATAATCTCTTAACTTATTTACCTCTCCATTTTACATTCACCCTCGTTCATTCAAAACAAAAACAAAATAAAAAACCTTAGCCTGGCCACCATTTTCAAGGGAAGAAATCAAAACCAAAGGCAAGGACTTTCATTTCTAATGGAAAAGAAGAGGTTTTTAATTAAGATTTTCTAATCTAAGTAGGTAGAACTTTTTCTAATTACCTTCAAACTTGGTTGGGTATAGATTTGATATGATTTTTTTAGAGATCATTAATCATGTTTTAATGATTAGAAATGATTTTGTATGTGTTTAATGATTTAAATGAATAGAATGTTGTCATGTTTTGGGATGAAACATGATTTAATCTTCTCTAAATGTAGGAAATTTTAATATGACGTTTTAAGCATTAAAATAGAAATGTTTTTTAATTTTTGGATAAATAATTAATTAATTATGAATTTTCTAAGTGGAAAGTGGCTAATTTTGGATATAAATTAATATTTAATGATAATAAAAATTAAATATTTTGTCCTAAATTTTTTATTGGAGGTAGAAGAAGATGTTATGGAATTTTGTTGAATTTTTAGGATTTTTGCATTAGTTTCGAATTGTTTTGAATTAAGTGGTAAATAAAATATTGCCTAAATTAATGAAAATAATTATGGCAAATAATAATTAAAGGGAGTAAAATATTGTATTGGTCAAGAAATATTGTGTAAATCAAGCAACCAACGAATCAATGACCATGTACAGGTTAGGTTAAAAGATACTACATTATTAATGCAAAATAACATTTGTCACTTAATTATATATTTGCCATCATGACCCACGATAGTTTAAATACTAGACATTTGATAGCATTAAAAGTCTCGACCTTCCATAACTTAAAAACCATTATAAACTTAGAAGTCATGAACACCGGTAGCTTGAAGTTAGACACTCGATAAATTAAAATCTAGATATCGATAGCATAACATTTAGATATGCGATAAGTTTGACCTGTGATAGCTTTGACCCATTATAACTTATAAGGGCTCGACATTCGATAGCTCTAAAAAATTGACATGTGATGGATTTGCAGTGTGATAGCTTCAAGGTACGATAACTTCAAAATGTGATAGCCTTGACATACAATAGCCCTTTTTGTCAACTTTCAATGGCCTTACTTTATGACCCGCTGTTAAATCAATTTTAGCTTAACATCGAAATATTTTGAAATAAAATTCAAAAATAATTCCAAATATATTCATAATTAAAATAATATAGATCCAAAATGTCTTAATATGGCCAAAATGTCCAAGGTTTAAGTCATTCTTTTCTCATACAAAATTCGAATACATATGCAATATTCATTGTTCAATGGTTAATATGCAAAAGGTACAAGTCATCTCTTTTGTTCTAATTCAAAAATCGATGGAGTCAATATGCAAATTCCTATTTTTGAAGGTTCTTATGTTCAAAAGTTCAAGTCATCTTCTTCTTCATCGGCAATTGAAAGAGGTCTCAAGCTCTTAAGGGAGCTTAGAAATGTTAAATCCAAAATAATGATTAGTGCTAAGAAGGAGAAAGATGAGAGGCGCCCCTTCTTATGTGGTAGTAGGGTTATATTTATAGAGACTGTAGAGTAGCATAGCTTGCCTTGATTGGTTGATCGTTGGTTGATCGAAGTTGATGTAATTGGTGACTTGGCAAGATGGATGGTCTTGATGGTGCCACGTGCCATCATCTCAATACAGTAGTTCAAGTGGATCGTTATCTTGGCCATAGTATCAACAATGGTGGCATGGTTATATAAGAGTGCTTTGAAGCTTTATTACATAGAATTTCCTTCAAATTAATATACTATTTCTTTATATGGGCTATTGCTAGCATTACATAATGACTTGTCTCCCACTTGCAATGGCTTAACCAACACTCTATGGCTTTAAATTATCAATTCACAATAGCTTGATAGGAATAGTTTATTCATGATGGCTCGACTAATCATCTTCAAGGTCATCACATGATGGCTCTATTAAGTTGTCATATGATGACTCCAATCAATATACGACATCTCAACTCAACACACGATGGCTCTATTCAACAATGATAGCTCCAATTTACACACGAAGACTCTACCAACACATGAAGGCTCCATCAAAGCACAAAGGTTCTATTCAACACGTGAAGGTTCTATTCAAAACATGATGACTATATTCAACATATGATAGCTCCAATCAACACATGAAGGCTCTATCAAAGCACAAAGGCTCTACTTAACCTGCAAAGGCTCTATTCAACACATGATGACTCTACTCAACATATGATAGCTTTAATCAACACATAAGGGCTCTATCAACACACGAAGGCTCTATTCAACACATGATGATTCTATTCAACATAAAGTAGTTTCAATCAATACACGAAGGCTCTAAAGCATAAAGGCTCTTTCCTTTATCAATTCGTTCTCAGAATTTTGGGTGTAACACACGCAATAACTTTTAGGTCTCAACTTTCGATAGCCTTATACTTTGATTTATGATAGCTTAGCATGCGATAAGTTGACATGCTGTAGTTTAACCCGTGATAGCCTTAAACTATGACATGCATTAACTACATAATGTCAACGTGCTATGGCACCATGTCAACGCGCGATAACTTTACAGTTTTAACATGAGATAACCAGTGACACTAAGGTTTTCTAAGTAAAATAAGTGAACTTTTAGTAGCATTTCGGCATCCACCTTCCAAAGAGATGGTTGAGAGTTTCATAGGGATGAAATGACTATAGAGGATAATAAGTTATAATAAGAAGGCTTATTAAAATGGAAGGAGAAAACCTCCTAGGAAGGCTAAGAAAAGACAAACAATAACCTTTAAATCAAAACTTCTTGACTCAACCAGTTTTAAACGAAGAAACTTAAAATTTCCTTGTTTTTTCAAAACAACAACTTCACAATAAATTCTTTGAAAAACCAATTCAAAACATTTCAAGGAATTTTCAAAAATCTTTTGTCAAATTCTTTCATATGGGGTTGGATATAAAAATGGACTCTAATTGTCCTTTCTTTTGGACTTTCTTCTTCCTACTCCTTAACTCTTCTTTGTCAAAAAATCCGGTTATCTTCTAGTGGTGATTAATGTACACCTTCTTGTGGGAACTTTTTCCACTCCTATTATACCTTACTTTCGGATGATTGCAACATATAGGTTCTTACTTCCTATTTGTTTGGATGAAATGTACATCTTCAATCGACAATCCATCGAAATCTACAACCATAAGGCAGCCTGGGTCCAACAAAGGAATCAAGTACCATCCAGCCTCCGGGATTCTTCCATATGTCAAGCTCATGCTCTTCTTGGTCAACGCTTTATGGCATCCAACATACCATGGGGTAATCGGGGTAGGTGTATAAAGTTAACTCTATTTATCGGCCCAACTAATAGTTGCCTCGTCCATTCTTTAGGAATATGGTCGCAACTACTTCTATAGTCGGAATTTATAGAGTTTGGCGTATGTTTGCGCCAAAAACGGTCACAAACACCCTATTATAAGTGATGGCACCAATGTCCAATATTTAGATCCAAACAGAGAAATATAAATTAACAGATCCTAGAATTGATTGAAGAAAAGTAAATGAACGCTCAAGTTTTATAGTGGTTCGGCAAACTCCGGCCTATGTTCACTCCAATAATCTTTTATTTACACTATAAGATTACAAGTACAGTTGTTTTTGCCTTAGAAAATTAATGGAGGAAGAGATAAGAAGTGGTAACGGAGAGTCAGCCCAAAAGTCCTTTGCAATGAGCCAAGTCCGCTGTATTTATAGGTGAAGACGTGCATGTATCGGGCTGAAATTTCGCCAAAAGAACATCCAGATCCGTATGACCCGATCCACCAATTTTCGGATCGATCGCACACCATTGGAATGATTGGGGCTGATCATTCATATGAGCTCCAATAGAGCTATGATCCATCATGGGGGTGCTCCATAATGAAAGCTACTTGCTCTCCAATTTTCGTGCAATTCCGACATATCGTTTTTAAGATATCGCATTTTTCGTGAAGTCGAGTTGAGTCGTAGTAAATCAAGTGCGATTGTTCCATGCTTCATCCAATTGAGTTGCAATCGATCATGTATGTTTCACATGATTTAAACTACTTGCTCTTCAAATTTCGTGTAATTCCGACGTACTGTTTGTGAGATATGGCGTTTTCCGTGAAACTATGGATCGTTCTGGCCGATTTTGTACGATCGTTAAGGAACGATTGGTATGTTTTTATGATATTTGTGAATTTTGAGCTGCGATCAATTATATAGGCTCCCCATGATATAATCCACTTTCCCTTTAAATTTCATGCAATTCCAACATACCATTTGTGAGATATCGCATTTTCCCTGAAACTATGGATCGTTCTGGCTGATTTTGTACAATCGTTATGGAACGATCGGTATGTTTTCCTGATATTTGTGAGTTCTGACATGATTGATTTTGAGGATTCCTTTCTTCAATATATTTATGTTCCCAAAGTTTCATGGGGAATGGAGTTGTAGATCTTGAGTCATTGATCGACCATCGTTGATTTATGTTGTTTTATGGATTGTTCCCGATCGATCCATATAAATTCTTCCTTTACCCTTAACTCGAGCATACGAACTCCGATTAATTTGAAATTTGAAATGTGGCCTTACGGGGCCTTTCTTGTCACTTCATATTATTGCACCTTGATTGGGATCCGGTCAGAATCCGCCCAACTATTATCCATAGTTCCAAGTATCATCGATTTCCGAACCCGATAACCGTCTCTCCGGGCTTCCTGCCTTGATGATCACAGAACCCATTTAACTAACTTTTATGATATACTGCCTGGTCAAAAGGCGGTATACCATTTGCCCTCCAAAACATGCCTTGCGGTAGGAAGACATATTTTGAATTGCCCTAAGTCCAATGTTCGAAACCCGTTGATGACCTGTGAACAAATCTATGATCTTGCACGATAGTTAGTTACGGCCGTTCGGGACCGTTAGTCAAATTCGTAGTCGTCCCAGGCTGATGATGATCGCACGAGATCGAGTGTCTGTTCGAGACGTAATGTGATCGTTTGAGATCAAATACCTATTCAAGGCGAAATGCGATCCTTTGAGATTGAGAGTTGTTTAAGGCGAAATGTGATCGTTTGAGATCGAGTGCCATTCGGGGAAAAATGTAATCGTTCGAGATAGAGTGCCGTTCGAGGTGAAATGTGATTGTTCGAGATGAGTACTGATCGAGGTGAAATGTGATCGTTCAAGATCAAGTGTCGTTCGAGGCGAAATATGATCATTCGAGATCGATTCTCGTTTGAGGTGAGACGTGATCGTTCGAGATCAAGTGTCGTTCGGGGCAAAATGTGATCATTCGAGATCGTGTGCCATTTGAGGAGAAATGTGATCGTTCGAGATCGATTGCCGTTCGAGGCGAAATGCGATTGTCCGGATAGGACTTAAAATTATTAATGTCAAATTTCACATTCGATTGAGTTTTGTAATCAGAATATTCAAATAATAGAATTAAGTCCAAGTACTAAAAGAAAAACAAAAACAAAACAATACAATGCATGCCTCTCCGGGTATGACGGTTCATCATCATCTCAGAGCATGCCTAGGGACCATTCTCGATCTCGTACATGCGTAAGTGACTTAGCTATTTTATTGTGGAGTTTATTACTTATTCCTTGCCATCCCGATCAATTGATGACAAGTTGACGCCTCGATCCAAGGCAGTTCCCGTTCGATGCGGATGGTGGCTGCTCCTGTTCCACCGCCGCTGCCCGAGTTCTTACATATTGTGATAGCCTGCCGTTTCGGACATGTTCCTCAATCTCATCCTTTAAGTTCCTATAGTCGTTTGTACTATGCCCGTCCAGCTCATGGAAAAGACGGTATTTTTCTAGTTTCTTTTCGTCGTTTATAGGCTCTCTCCTCATTGGCCTTAGATAGGGGATCTGCCCCTTAGTATCCAGATATATCTGTTCCAATGTCTCAGTCAATTCCGTGTAAGATACGAATCTCGATTCCCTTCGTGGTCATTTCGATCCATCAGAGCCATCCTCTGCTATCCATTTTCCTTTATCCTTATTTGAACCTTCCCTGGGTGGGCCTCCACCTCTAACCGCATAAACTTCCACTTCCTATCTTTCCTCTCTATCAGCTTTCGCACCTTCCTGTTGTAGAAACCTTTCTGCTTCAAGGTAAAATTCCTCGAGATCCACTGGTGGATTCCGTTCCAATGATACCTTGAAATCCGAGTTATCCGCAATCCCTAACACTGCCACCATCAAAACCATCGATGGATCCGGTCGATCCACCGAAGATACCGCCATTGAACCTAGTTAAGAAATCCCCGAGTGATTCTCCTTTCACTCTTTATCGATGTTAAAGTCATCACACTCTAGGGTCTCGTGATGTGGACCCGAAATTGCTTCATAAACCTTTCAATCAATTCTGTTCATGTGCTAATAGAGCCGCTTTCCAACTGTTTGAACCATAGTGTAGCTATATCCGTTAAGTACAAAGGGAAGCACCACATCATGACTTCTTCCGATGCCCCCAGTACTTCCATGTGTCTCATGTATCTCGTCAGATAAACAACGAGATCTGTTTTTCCATCATATGTCTCAAGTGTTGGTAGTTTGAACTCCGGTGGATTCAACTCCGGTGGATTCCTAGCTTGCCTGATATTAGGAGCGAAGGGAATTCTATTTACATCTTGCAGATCCCTATTTACCAAACCTCCACTCATTGCCCATCCGATCATTTCCGCCAACCTTTCGTTTTCATTCAGTGGTAGTCTTCGATCATTGTCTCCAACCTGCCCCCCGACTCCACTGGGGGAAATCTGCTCTTCTGGATGAGCATCCACATTCCGATCAACGCCAAATTGCATAGCGCTACCCAATATCCTGCCTAGGATCGATCTAACGTGACCCAAGGGCATGCCCCCAAGTATGGATCGATCAGCCCCGATCGTTCTGGATCGATCGGCCCTGATCGTTCTTGGTTGGTCAGGGGTCCACTCCCGGCTGTTCCACTCCATCCTGCATCATGTTAGCTTTGTTTCCTTGGTCCTGATTCTGGTTTTCCTCAGCTCCCACTGCTCCAACTCCATGATCCATATTTCCAGCGTTTCCTGCTACTCCATTTTCTTGGTTTTTTGCTCCAGCTTGTCCAATCTGTCGGAGTAGATTCTACATCATTTCCTCTTGTCTCTTTAGCATCCTCTCCTGCATAACATCCATCATTGTTCCCATTTCATCTCTGGTGATGTAGATAGATGTCTGATTTTCTCCAGCTCCAGAAGAAGCCTCCCGACTCCCTTCATGATGGCTTCTATCTGCTAATGGTCTCCTTGTTGATTGCATAACCATTGCTTCCTAGATCCAAGTATCCAAGCTTCAAATCCAAGATCCTAGCTTCCAAATCCGCGGGTGCAAGTCCTTCTCAGTAAAAGCACCAAAATGATTGCGCCAAAAATAGTCACAAACACCCTGTTATAAGTGAAACCACCAATGTCCAATATTTAGATCCAAACAGAGAAATATAGATTCACAGATCACAGAATAGGTTGTAGAAAAGTAAATGAACATGCAAGTTTTATAGTGGTTCGGCAAACTCCGCCCTACGTCCACTATAATAATCTTTTATTTATACCGTAAGATTACAAGTACAGTTGTTCTTTCCTTAGAAAATTAATGGAAGAAGAGATAAGAAGTGATGAAGGAGAACCAGCCCAAAAGTCCTTTGCAATGAGCCAAGTTCGTTGTATTTATAGGTAAAAACGTGCATGGATCGGGCTGAAATTTTGGCAGAAGAACATCCAGATCTGTATGACCCGGTCCACCAATTTCCAAATCGATCGCACACCATCGAAGTAATCGGGGATGATCATTCATATGAGCTCCAATGGATCTGCGATCAAACATGGAGGTGCTCCATGATATAAGCTACTTGCTCTTCAAATTTCGTGCAATTTCGACGTATCGTTTGTGAGATATCGCATTTCCCATGAAGTCGAGTTGAGTCGTAGTAAATCAGGTACGATCGTTCCATGCTTGATCCAATTAAGAAAGGAATGATTATGTAGGTTCTCCATGATGTAAGCTACTTTCTCTCCAAATTTCATGCAATTCTGACATACCGTTTGTGAGATATCGTGTTTTCCGTGAAACTATGGATCGTTCTGGCTGATTTTGTACAATCGTAATGGAACGATCAATATGTTTTTCTGTTATTTGTGAATTTTGAGCTGCGATCGATCATGTAGGTTCCCCATGATGTAAGCCACTTGCTCTCAAAATTTCATGCAATTCTGACATACCGTTTGTGAGATGTCGCATTTTCCGTGAAACTATGGATCGTTCTGGCTGATTTTGTATGATCGTTATGGAACAATCGGTATGTTTTTCTAATATTAGTGAGTTTTGACATGCGATTAATTTTGAGGACTCATTTCTTCAATATATTTATGGTCCTAAAGTTTCATGGGTAATGGAGTTGTAGATCTTGAGTTATTGATCGATCATCGTTGATTTATGTTGTTTTATGGATCATTCCCGATCGATCCATATAAATTCTTCCTTTGCCCATAACTCAAGCATACAAACTCTGATTGACTTGAAATTTGAAATGTGGCCTCACAGCGCCTTCTTTATCACTTCATATTGATTGCACCTTGATTGGGACCCGATCCAAATCCGCCTAACTATTATCTTTAGTTCCAAATATCATCGATTTCCGAGCCTGATAACCGTCTCTCCGGGCTTCCTGCCTTGATGATCACAAAAGCCATTTAGTCATCTTTTATGATATACTGCCTAGTCAAAAGGCATTATAATAATGTATAATATATATTTAATCATAGGTAAAAATACAAATACGTTCTCTCAACGTATCTTAATTCCTGTGATCGACTAAGCTAAGCTCTGATACCAAACGTAACGGTCACCCTAAATGACAGTGGATACAAATGGTAACCTCAGCAACTGGTTTTACAGCCAGCCTCTCGACTGCCTAGGCCAGTCCTCTAACTGCCTGACCAACCCACTCTAGGACATGTAGGGATAAGAGATAAAGCTTCGTCACGGTTCACAATGCGAGAACCCCCTATCATACTTCAACCAGCTCTGATACCAAATGTAACAACCCACACCTTAATAGGCCCGAATTTTAGCTAAATCGAAACCTAAGTCCACTAGGGTACAGATCATTGGTTTTGGTAACCTATAATAAACACAAGTATACTAGAGTTTGATCAATATAAACTCACAATGGAATAGAAAAATATAATAGAACATAAATGCTGACTGAGGCTGTTATCTTGGAATCAATAGTATTCCTTGGATATCTAATTGCCTTGTAAGCACCAAGCATGAATAAGAAAACTTCTTCATCTACTATTCCCGTCTTGCAGCAGCAGCTTCTCCCTCTAAATCTATGATATGGGTTGTAATGAGGAGGGGGTCAGAACAACGTTTTGGTGACTAGAAAATTTCACACTTTACCTCTAACATTAATTTATGTCGATTGATTTCCATTTAAGTGTTATGTCTATTATTTACGGCTGATTTGTTAAATCCTAAGTGCACATACGATATGTCTAACCTCCTCCAAGATACAACTATTGTATATGTGTCTGTACACATATATATCTAAACATATAGTACCCAAAAACCATGGCCACTTGGTACTTCTTTAATAAAGAGGAGGCAGACCCAATGGTCATTTAATACCTCAATCCCCGAAGCGGGCCCTTCGCAACGTAAACGCTAATTAATCAGTCCTAGCTATAGAGACCGATGGCACCTATATACGGCTCTGTAATTTATAATTTAATTGGCGTACTATCAATGCATATCAAAGACTCATTTAAGGGTTACTAGCTCACCTTTGATAAACAAATTTCGTCTAACCATCTACTTTGAGGTTTATGCGTCTCTCATATGGATTATACACTAGTAGGAAGCAAAATCCATCAGGGCATAACCCAAGTTTTTACTACCGCTTGCTCGGGGCCGTTGGTAGTCATAGCCTATATGCCAGACCTACTACTAAAGACCAGTCCAAAAATACTGACATAGCCCGTCGACCTTCTACAGTTGACATCCCGTTTAGACTAATCGAAGTAAGTCAAGGAAAATGCCCCTTTTGGTTACTTAATACCACTTATTGGAAGTGAAGCAAATCTCATTTCCTTAAAAGTACTGGGCCATTTAATACTTCAAATCTGAGACGAGCCTTCGGTATATTTTCCCCTACCTATCTGCAAATGCATATCTCTTTCCCATGGGTCCTACGGTTGGAGATGTCTCAAATCGGTAGTAAGTATACACAACTGCTGGTAGTCTCTAGGTGAATGACATACTTCTGTTGTGTAACTCTACTAACCTCGCATCCCAACCCATTAAACCAAACCAAATACCCAAAGCCTTAGTGTTGGGATATGCCCACTAATTCACGCTCATTCCAGACATATAATTGAAGCTATATAATTTCATACTATGAAAATTATATTGCCTTCTACGTATATATTTAATAGTATTAATATATACTTGTTCATTACGTAATTATTGTGATTTTATACGCTTAGGCTTTGTTTCCTCATTTTCTTTTTACGTCTAATAAATGTCAATTGTCCATAATAATTTGTCATTAATGTCAAATTTGGACAATCTCTAATGATACTTATTTACCCATTTCAAGATCCAACTATTATGCCTATTCAATTTACCAATAAATGACATATTAAATTTTCTAATCAGTCCTCATTTAATTCCTTTGACTCTCTATTAACTAAAAATTTATTGCCCATTAAATTTGTAGTTATTGTCCATAAATTTTGGAATTACTATTCCTTCCCTTTTCAATCTCCTAGTCCTATGGTTACTATGTTACTAATAACTAATACGAAGACCGTCATAAATTGCGCTATGTATATATTTTTATTTTTAATCGCTAAGCGCAGCTATGCATATATATATATATTTTCCTATTTCTAACTAATAATTCCTAAACTAGAACATTTCCTTTCCACGTTTTAATTTATTAGAGTCATCCTTCCAAAAAGGATTACCGTTATAATTTTCTATAGATTACCCAAAAATGAGACTTTTATTTCATTTGAAATTATAAGGAATTATCTTTTTTTATTGAAATAGATAGTGCAAACTACGCAGAAGAATATCCTTACTCTACACATGCCTTTCCTTTTTAGTATATTTCTTATTATATCAAATGACGTACTTTTTATACATTTGTGGAATTAGATAATTTATGGAATTTATACGAAAATAGATACAATTGAATTATATCATGCTCCAAATAAATTAAAACATAGAAATTTATATTCCAAGTCAACTAGGGCAACCTAATTTAAAATCCAATTATAAATCTGGAATAAACTTTACAACTTTACAAACATTCTACGATAATAAATATTTGAGACTGATTTCAATTTTCCATATTAGGTTGTACTTGCTATCCCAGTTACCTATCTTATTGAATATATAAGCGATATTTTATCTTCCTAAGCCTACAATTCATCAGATCTTATACAGTCATAATAATTAAATAAAATTCAACAATATAAATTTCAATGTTAAAAATAAATTATATAATTTTGCACCCACCTATCTAGCTTTCCATATTTCCCAAATCTGAATCAATTCCTTTACTTGACACATTTTCCATTCTAATCCAAAAGAATATGTATAACAAGGTATATACGTACTATTATAGTTGCAGATCCGAGAAGAGATTTGGGGTTAAGAAGAATATGAATTTATAACTATAGAAATTTACCTTTTTCTTTCGCAACGTTTAATTCGCTTCTTCTCTTATTTCCACCTTTCTCCGATTTTTGTGTGTGTGTGTATATATGTAATATTTTATAATTTTTAGAAATAGCGGAGAGGGGAAAATGACAAAGCTTCGTTGTTTTGATCAGAAAATATGAAAAGAAAAGCGAGGGATTAGACCTATATTTATAGGCGCTTGAATCAACTGCAACCATTAAATTAAAATAATTAAATCTGGACTGTTTGGCTAAGGTTCAAACCCTAGCTGCCACCCTAACCGGTTGATCATCCCTTATAAGTGGTCGACCGTTAGCGGTCGACCGGTCCAAGTGACGGGGTCGACCATGAGGTCCCGCTTTTAATAATATTTATTTCTTTTTCGTTTTAATTATTTTCGCTCCAGAAACTTTAAACGTTAATAACTTCTTCGTTTAAGCTTTAATCACAAAACTTCAAATATGAAAATTACTCAGAAAATCGCCACGAACACAATGATGTAAGTTTCATAGCCAAATTCTGCCGTTTACTCAAATTCCATTTTCGGAGCTTTATTAATTATCATTTATTTTACGGAATGTTACAATATGGAACTTGTTGTGGACCCCTCTTTGCTCCAATATGGCTCGGTATTCAAGATTGCAGAAAAGATAAGCATATTGAGTTGACCTCAGTCGGTGCCGATCTGTATAGGTCGTCAGCGAATGATCTCGCTTTGAAGATTTAAGCACTCAAGAGACTTGAACTACATCAAAAAAGCAAAGCAGAGGGAAAGTCAAAGACATCGGTCGGTATCGATCCATATCGATTGGTACCGGACCATGGTGATTATTGGAAATTATATGTTTTAACTTGTTCATCTTACTGGAACTTCGAATCTAGAAATATTTGATTGTTCAAACTGGATCTAGAGACTCTCATACTCGAATTAGTCGATAGATAAACATTCCTGAACAACTAAGAAGATATCTTCTTCTGATTTTGCAAGGAAACACCGTTAAGTTCAAAACTCATCGATTTGAATTGAATAATCTTGACAGTATTTGCAAAAGTAAATCAACAATAATATTGAATAGTGGACGTAGACACAAGATTTAGCCGAGCTACTCTAAAAAATGTATCTTTTTTCTCTTATTTTTGAATTCTTACATTTTAATTTTTGTTTTTAATTGATTTAGATGTCGACCAACTTTTTTGCCAACAATACATACATGTATTCAATACCAAATATATACATGTGTATATATGTGTGTGTATGTATGTTGTATATTATAGTGTATGTCGACACTCACACTGCTATTATGGAAAATTAATATTAAAATAAATAAATAAAATGCTTAATAGTATATAAGTGCGAAAGCCTATTGAAACACAATTGTTGATACAAAAACTTTCCCGTTAGATCTTTTTCATGATTTAATCTCATATGTCGTGGTAAAATCCAACGATTAAAACATATTGGGTTACATTTTGTGTATCAATGAACGCGTCCGTATATTTGACGTGTTATTTCAAATATGTATTTTGTGCAAGTCACAAACGAGACAGCATAGCTAGAAGAACGATATTCAATGATATTGCATGGAACTAAACTGCTAAAGTTATGTATTATTAATGGAAAATCTTGTTGCTCCTTATCCTCGAAGGCATCTTATGTTAAAATATACATGCAAGGAAGCTTCTTCCCCAGCATGATTGTTTGATTACCCATGTGCAAACAATAGAAGTGGTTGAGCCTTCATTCCATGATTCATGCAGAGTAACAAGTTGCAAAATAATATATAAACTATTTTCCATACACAAACGCAATGCACTGCATTATTATAAGAATAGAGTCCAGAGGTAGAACACCGTTTACCAAACCACTTTACTAACAAACCCCACTAAAGATCACAATTAGAAAGTTAATTAATCTTATATTAATTTAATGACAATATCTCAGTTGCCATAAGCCTACAAATTCAAGGTATCTTATATTAATTATGCCTTAGTATATTCCCATTCAACTTAATCTTATAGCTACAACATTTAATATGTTTTAAACTCAAGTCTCATTTCTCCTATGAATGGTTCAAATCTTATTTATTCCAACTTTATTATTCATTAGAATTAAAAATAAACCGTTTGGTCAATTGTCAAACTGTCAATATCCATTTGGTTCAAAGAAGATACTGCATATTATATGATCTTTAAAATAGACATTCAAAATTAAACATATATTTCAAATTTTCATGGATTTAAAATATAATCATTGAGATCTTTACCTTTTACTTTATTCATTTACAAAATCATCTACCCAAAAACGATTGTATTTTTTTTCTTCTTCTTGATATTGAATACTTAGATAGGTAAGGTATAACATATTACAAATCAACAATGTTCGGTGGTTCGAATAATAAACTATGCAAGATTCGAATTTATAATTTTATACATCAAATTCAGAGAGTCCAACCATTTGAACAGTGGTACTGGATTCAAAAACGGATTGTTGTTATATCTAAAGACATATAAGTTGCACGTAAGTTAAACTTTTGCCTACTAACTATTAATTATAGCTAATTTATTAGTAAAGTAATTTTGTTAATAAATTCACAAAAAATGCATTCAATACATGGGAGTTGCTTAAATTCGCTATCATTCTCTTTTTACTCATGCTCATTGTACATACTACTAAACTCATTATACACCAAGTTTCTTTTTAGATCTTTCTCACTTTCTCTCTCTATCTAAAATTAAGATCAAAATCAAATTCTAAAACCCTAATCAAGCTCTCAAATCAATGGGTCAATGCTACGGCAAGGCAACCCCAGTCTCCGGCGATGATTCCGCAGGCGCAACCGCCACAACCACCGTTCCGACAACTCCTTCGGCTGCCTCGTCAGCATGGCCAAGCCCTTATCCTCACGGTGTAGCTCCTTCCCCTTCTCCGGGGAGATCGAAGACCCCAAGTCGGCTTTTTCGGCGGCCGTTTCCTCCTCCGTCCCCAGCTAAGCACATCAAGGCGGCGCTGGCGAGAAGGCACGGCACTAAAAAGCCTAAAGAAGGGACAATTTTGGAGGATGGAGAGAATAATGATGCTGGAAATGGAGATGGAGAAGTTACAAATTTGGACAAGAGGTTTGGATATGGAAAGAATTTTGGAGCTAAGTATGAGGTAATTAAAGAAGTTGGAAGAGGACATTTCGGTCATACTTGCGAGGCCAAGGTCAAGAAAGGGGAGATGAAAGGAGAGGTTGTGGCTGTTAAAATCATTTCTAAAGCTAAGGTAAGATGATATTCCAAATTTGGTTCTGATACGGACTAAATTTAGTCTGTCTTAAACATGAAATTGGAGTTTCTTATATTAGTATTTAATGGTTTTTTTTTAAACTTGTTATGGTATGTTTATGGTCGTAAGGTTTAGCTAGGATGACTGAATTAAAGATACACTGAACTAACGGAAATTTACAGTGACATTCTTGGAACACATTTTCCATATTATTTTGTTCAAGTCGAAGTAGATCATTGTCAAAATAAGCTAATTTTGAAACAATTTGTTAGCCAGACTAGTTTGGCCAAGTCTGCTCTCCGTCTTCTGGCAAAATATTTATGGATATCATCATCCATTATAGAATCAGTGTAAAAATTGCAAACAAAACAGAGCATCTCACACATATACCTATCATATTCTCAGCCACCTAGCAATTAGAGTCAACTTACACAATCATTACTCAATCAAACCAATACATATTTTACCACACAACCATCGATTACTGCTTTTGTGTATATACTCTGGTCTTATATGGTAGCTTGATTTCATCCTAATATTTTACTTGATAATTATACTGAGCTAATGAAAATGAGTGTAAGTGTGTTTTTTGGGGGTTAAACAGAAGAAATTGTTCTTCCTAAGAGAATATTTTAGGTATTTAATCATGTTGCATCTATGCTGTGTATTAAAGATTAGTCTTGGGTAAAGATTACATTTTGGCCATTTTTGCGACAGTTAATAGATTTCAAAATATGTGATTGATTCATCAATTGTTTCATGTAAGCCTGACATTACCAATTGGGGTTTTCCGAATGTGTACCTTCAATCTGTATCTGTAATCTATACCGAAGAATTCCAGTTATTTAAGTGCTTTAAAATAGCTAAAATGCCTATTCCCAACGTTGTATATGCCTATGAATATTTGTTGCTTCACGATGTATCGATAATGCATGGGATATCTGTACATACACAGTCATGGCATATTAGAGTAGGAATTGTGTATTCAATTTCAGTCTATATCTCTTTTGATTGATTATCATTATTGTTGCACTGTATCAATGGGCAGTAACCTTTTTGTTCAAATGATACCGTTCACATCTGAAGCTGATATCGGGGTAGACCTAACAATTGAGATTAATTGTCATTGATTGTGTTTTTATATGTCTCAATAGACTTTCTCATATGTGTGTGCGTGGTTTCAATGCATTGGGATTCTTGAAATGGCATGTCTTATTCAATGCGTTGTGATTCTTGAAATGGCATGTCTGATTTACTTCTAAACAAAGAAAAGAAGAACATCACAGGATATTGACAGATTTAGTAATAAATGAGTTTTTCCTTTTCTTTTTTTTGCCTTTTTATTTCCTTCACTAGACTTTTTAACAGTGCCTCATAATTATGTTGCTCGGTACCTAATATAAACTCTGTTATTCTGAAAGATGACAACAGCAATATCAATTGAAGATGTTCGCAGAGAGGTGAAAATATTGAAAGCTTTATATGGGCATTCAAATTTAGTCAGATTCTATGATGCATGTGAGGATCATCTTAACGTCTACATTGTCATGGAGTATGTTTTCCATGTTACATCTTATATGTTTTTTTTTTCCTCTAACCTTTTACTGTTAATAACTAAATATGCATGCATTTTAAACTGATCAATTTATCAGATTTACGGTTTTAAAATTTTCCTCGTGTAATTTTTTTTAAACAATTTCTCCAAAGTTGTATCAGATCATACGTTTTAGTCTTGTATAGTATTACCCCATGAATTTGCATCACACATTCTATGAATTTTTCTTAAGTTCAAACAAGATTAAAAGAAAATGATATAATGTCAATAGTAGGCTCCTTGATTGCTTAATGGAGGGTCGTTTTTATATCATTAGGCTTTTAGTTGCTAGATTATTTTACAAATATATAATCTTAACATGCAGGTTTTTTCTGACATTTTTGTTTTGTTTTGT
Organism: Allium fistulosum; assembly: GCA_030737815.1. Classification (NCBI taxonomy): domain Eukaryota; kingdom Viridiplantae; phylum Streptophyta; class Magnoliopsida; order Asparagales; family Amaryllidaceae; genus Allium; species Allium fistulosum. The sequence goes on from CM060902.1 coordinate 809,645,954, forward strand.
AAGATTGTGTGAAGGTGGAGAATTACTTGAAAGAATCTTATCCAAGTATGTGGAACTTATTTGTAGAATTCTATATTGTATGTTCGTAACAAAACCATACATGTTCTTTATTACAGAGGAGGAAGATACCAAGAAGACGATGCCAAAACAATTATCGTACAAATATTGAGTGTTGTTGCCTTTTGTCATCTTCAAGGAGTTGTGCATCGTGATTTAAAACCGGAGGTCTATTTATTGGCTACATTTTACATTAATTGGCTATATATTCTTTGGGCTATATATCTGTAGTGTTCTGTAGACACACTTGTTTTGTATACTAATTTCATTTTTTTTTACTTTTATACAGAATTTTCTCTTCACTACCAGAGATGAAAATGCTCCTATGAAGCTTATTGATTTTGGCCTCTCTGATTTTATCAAACCAGGTAAATGCCAGTTAATTCAGTTTATGCGGGTTAATCTAATTCAAATGTTAAACAAGAGAAAGTCAAAGCACATCTCAAAAATCCACTTCTAAAACACTAAATTCACTCAAACATATTAATTATATTATACTCAGAATGATAATACATACACCATTCCAATTTCCTTCATCTCAAAGAGGTAATCATCAATCATTGATTACTATTCCTTAACTACAATACATATCATTTCTTCCATTAATCTGATTTTGCTCTATTTTCCGCGTCATCTTCTTTATGTAGCAAATGCCACTCTTGGCTCTAAATTGTTAAGTATGCTTCATCTCAGATGCTTCTCATCGGCTATTTGGTCATTGTCACAGTGCAAGTTATCTCCATTGTCTTTATTGACTATCCTTATAGCACAAAAACCCACCTCTAATTCTCAAACCTCTCCTTTCTCATCAACCCTATTTTACTCAATTCATCGATCTTGATAAAATTCGTCAACTCCTTATTAATTGAGAACACTCAACATTCATCATGTTAATTAATGCATCAACGTTCTCTTTCTTCAATTCTTCATGATCTAGAGAGGTCACTTCCTTTTTGTGCCATTTTGGCCATTGCCAGTGAATGAAATCTTTGCTCATAATAGGATTATGTAAACACAAGATGTATGATTAAGGCCTCATTCAGTTTCCAAATTGGATGCATCAACCAAAATTGGCACAAACCAAACTTGAATTAGTCAAACACAATGAATTAATTTTTACATGAACTGAAGTAATCAATTAGTTGACAATGTATACATAACTCATTTTAATATGTTAAACATATTTACTCTTGTAATGTTCTATCTGTTATACTTCATGCTCCTTTTCTTGTAATAAAATTAGATTTATTGGATAATATGTCTTATTGGTCAAATTAAAGAGTTCCTTAGTTTTTGAAGTATTGCAAGATTTAAATTGTCTTAAAAATCAAAGTTTGGTGTCTCTTTATCCAACCTACTACGATCTGTTGTATCTTCTCCGTATAGGTTACTCCTTTATCATTTCTCAATTTTTTTTCTTCTGCATCTCAGATCTATTATTAAAGATTTAAGAAAGTAAATGAGGTTAGAGCAAAGTCAGATGCTGTAATATTGGGGTTTTGCCTGAAAGTTTCAGTGCATTAATGAGATATAAAAACTAATTGCCACTAGTTAATAAAAACATAGCTGCAAAATTTACAGTCTATACATAAATGATATAAGATGTAGAACACCATATTTGGAAAACAAATTTAAAGGTGATAAAGAAAACAAGTATAAAAGCATAGATTTTAAGTTATAATTGCTAGAGTTATTTACATGAATATAGGTGATTTTAAGGCCGGTTGTAAACACGCGTTTTGGTTTTATTTAGGAGACTTGTTTCTTGATGACAAGGATCAAACTATTAATATATATAGAATTAGTCTTCGCCCAGGCATATAAGCTATGAGAGCTTTATGTCTCATTTAACATATTTGTTACTTGAAGAATGATTTAGATAGGTAAACGTGTACGAAGAGCTCTGGACGATAGAACTAGAGTAGAGTTCGATGGTTCTTTTTGATATGGCCAAACGTCGTTCCCTTTTACTAGCGCTACTAGACTTGGAAGTCAATTCACTTTGAGAGCTTTAGAGGAGCTCACCAACCAGAAAGAGGTCGGAGGTTTCAACAAAGGGAAAAATTCTTGATCTTTCTTGTAGGCAGATAAACCGTCGGGTTGGCAACCCAGATTAACTAAATACCCACGTCCCTTAGAAAAGACTATTAGTTGGGTGTGGCCTTGTCCGATGCAACAGTCTACACTAACTTAGGTTTGGTCTTGATTTAGAGATATTATATAAATGGATGAGACATTTTAAGAAATGTATTTCACATACGGTAGGGTATGGATTTTTTTAATAAAAAGTATGCATAAGTAGCATTCAACATGCTTGATAAAATTTGTAAGAATTTCAAATATTTATCGTTGAATAATACATCCTTATTTAAGTGATTATATGAACACAACTTAAAGTTCATACTAATTATGACAATATTGTCTATTTTAACATTTATCGTGAACTTATCATGAACTTGCATAATGTGTTTGAAATTGTACAAGATGTACAAGGTGTGTTATATGATAAGTATATATATTGAGAAGAGAAATAAAAATGATTGAAATTATTCTTCATATATAAACAAAGTAGATCTAACAAACATATATCATCGTCATTATACATATGTATCCAATCATACATACATATATATCCAATCATACCACATTAATCTAATTAAGCAATGTTGAAAAATACAATAGCCGGGGAACTTGCTTAACTTGACAACAAAAGTAGATCTAAAATAATGGAGTCAACAACTCAAGTATAATTAATAACAAAGGCTTCTAACGAACTAAGCAACATCAAAAGTCTGATGAAACAAAGATGATCGTTGACGAAGGCAGTGAATGTCTAAAGTTGAAATAAATTAAATAAAACATTCCATGAAGGTATAATGACATTGATCATATCTACGTTAATCTAACGTAGCAATGTTAAAAAAATACAATAACTAAAGTGGGAACTTGCTTAACTTGACAACAAATGCAGATCTAAATAATGGAGTCAACACCTCAAGTATAATCAATGAAGACCAAGGCCTCTAACAAACTTAGCAACATCAAAAGCCTATGATAAAAACAAAGACAACCATTGACCAAGGTGGTGAATGTCTAAGGCTAAAATAACTAAAATAAAACTCTTCATAGAAATAATAATATCAATTATCAAGAAAGTTTGAGTGACCTGTTAGGTTGACTTATGTAAATAGAGTATAGTACATGTTAGAGCTAGATATATCAAGACTAATTTAAAGCTTGTATGGGAGTAAGAATGAGGGGGGGCAAACCCAATTTTTAGATATAATATGTAAACTTTAACGGAGTCTATCAAATGAAATCTTTATTTGATTTCCATTTTCAGAAATGTACAACAAAAATGAATTAGTCGCATCATGGGCTTTAATACCACGTCAAATTAAAGGCTAATACCATGTCAAATTAAAGATAAGTTGAAATTCTTTTTATGTTATCACAATGTTTTTATAATTCAAATTAAACTCAACACACATGCATAAAGAGAGTATGTGTCTTATGATTGCACTAATGGTGCAAAAGTATTATTTGTCCTACTAGTTTAAATGAGAATTTCTAAATAAGCATTGTTTATTATGTGCAAATTATCTTGAAACCCTCAATTTGTATCATCCATTCATTGATCTATGTTGTTGGTATCAATAATGTTCTGTACCACCATTAGACGGTTCTAATAAATATATTTCACATAGGTTTGCATGTATAGGATGAATATGTGTGTGTATATATATATTTGTGTATACGTGTGTGTTGTATGTATGTATATTGCTATGTCAAGAATCACTAGCTCAAGTGACAAATGATGTGGCATTTATGCTGAGGTTTCAGAGATCATGCGTTTGAACCTTCAAGACATCAAAAAGAGCAGTCTGCTTGAATAAAATATTACTCTTATTCTAAAAAAGAAAATATTGTTGTGAACACACATGCATAAAGAGAGTATGTGTCTTATGATTGCACTAATGGTGCAAAAGTATTATTTGTCCTACTAGTTTAAATGAGTATTTCTAAATAAGCATTGTTTATTATGTGCAAATTATCTTGAAACCCTCAATTTGTATCATCCATTCATTGATCTATGTTGTTGGTATCAATAATGTTCTGTACCACCATTAGACGGTTCTAATAAATATATTTCACATAGGTTTGCATGTATAGGATGAATATGTGTGTGTATATATATATTTGTGTATACGTGTGTGTTGTATGTATGTATATTGCTATGTCAAGGATCACTAGCTCAAGTGGCAAATGATGTGGCATTTTATGCTGAGGTTCCAGAGATCATGCGTTTGAACCTTCAAGACATCAAAAAGAGCAGTCTGCTTGAATAAAATATCATTCTTATTCTAAAAAAGAAAATATTGTTGTGATTTGTGATACAAAATCACGTTTAAACGAAATAAATACAATATAAGGAAAACACATATTTGGACTTGTTCAAAATAATATTGTATATATGAATATGCATATCATAATAAAATGGAAAATTTTACTCTATTGAATTAAATACAACAATTTATTTGTTGCTATATAAATGATGGTTTGAGCACCAAGTAATTTATTGTTATAAATACTGGCATTATATTTCTTTTATGTTATGGGAGTTATTGTTTTTGAATTTTGAATTTTGAAATCGAGATTAGTTCTCAATTTAATTGTTTTTTAATAATTTCTGTGAATTGAACAAATTTTTTTTGGAGAAATTGATTTTTGTTCTACATATTTTCTTCATTTCTTTTCTCTTCTAAAATCTAATTATGTAAGGATCTTAACCCTAACAAATTAGTATCAGATCATACTACACGATTTTTGAATAGATTTTAAAATGAAGAAGACATTCGTGAAAAAGTTGAATTGGTAGAAACAGAATATGGAAAGCAAGGACAAAAGATTAGCTTTATCTTAATGATTTTCATAAACTATTGGAGAAGGAGAAAGTCAAAACAACATAACGAAGGAAAAATGGACTACAGTGGATAAAAAAGCTGCGGGGACTATTCAAATATTTTTTTTGGAAAATTTAATATTTTATATTGTTGCCAATAAAACATCGGAATGTGCAATATGGAAGGTGGAAGGTATCTATGCAAAAAAAACCGTCAACAAATAAAGCGCTTCCCATGAGAAATTTGGTGAATTTGAATATTAAAGAAGGCGAGTCAATTAAGAAACATCTCAATGATTTTCGTGATATTGTGAATCAATTTGCAGCCGTCAGCTACGAGGTGGATGATGAGACAAGATTTAATGTTAATGATTTCATTGCTTAAAAGTTGGAAAACGCTGTTGGTTTTATTAAACAACTCAAATTCAAATGGAGTTGTTTCAATAAATTCTATGATTAGCAGTACACTAAATGAGGAGATGGGAAAGATGAATCTTGAGGATGAAAAGAAAGAGTACAACTTCATCGAGCTTAATACAGTAAGAAAAAGAAAACAACAATTAAAGGAAGGACTAATAAAATGATCGATAAAAAAGACTTCATATGCTATTATTGTGAAAAACCAGGCCCCATGCCACATGCAATGATTCTGCGACATGCTCGGGAGAGATATAGAAATATTAAAGACATTAGAGAAATAACGATAATAAATAGACAAATGGTGGCACTGAAGACGAAGAATTCGATGATGGATCCATGCTCTATGTTGATAAATACAAAGGTAAAGAGTAGTTGCTTGATTCAGATGTTTGTTTCCATATATGCAAAACAAGGAGTCATTTATTAATTATAGAGCAAAAGACAATGTTTCCATAAATAAATGGTTTCAACATAGAGATTTATGACATATGTTCAATTAGGTTAAAGATGTTTGATGAAAAAGTGGTAAAACCAAGATTGTAAAAAATCGCTAGGCAGATACTAGACGATATGTATGAATTAAAGATTAATCGTTTGGTATGGATTAATCAAAACTAGGCATTTTTAATAACTCATGTATTTTGAATAAATTTTTACTGTTTTAGTATCAACTAGTATAAATTGAAAATTTGAGATTTTAGATGTGTTTACAAGTAGTCAAAGAGACAAGACCATCTAAAACTAGCATATTGATGCTTAAACATGACACTAAATCTTAAATAATGCCCAAATACACGTTTCGATTCTTACATGAGACGGTAAACCTTGTTTAGGTGGACTTAAGCGAATCACTAGCGTTTAGGTGGAGGCATATAAATATTTTTTTATAACAATGGGTAAAAACTCACAAGAGTTCATTATGTTCTAGAAATTGAGAAGAATCTTATTCCAGTTGGGTAATTGGAAGAACGATGATTTTTTTAATTAATTTCTTATTATGTGGTACACTAATGTATACAAACTGCATCATCATCCTACTACAACCAACACTCGTATGTTTCCATAAATAAATGGTCGAAAATTATTAATAATTAATTAGGTTAATTAAATGAATAATTAATTAAATTAAAATAACGTATATATTGATATATGTAACGTATCTTAAAATGTTAAGGTGATATATATATATATATGTATATGTATATATATGATTTTTGAAATTAATAAGAAATCCAATTGTTGTAAATTTTGGTAACTATGAGTGTCGGTTGTAGTGCATGTAATACGTTAGAAGTTTGATTTCTTTAGTTTCCAATTTAAAAATCCAATTCTCGAGAATTTCATTTTTAAGGTCACATCGTTATCAATTTTGGTACAAAAATGTATTATTCATGTTTACTAATGCGGTACACTAATGTATATAAAACTGCATAAACTATGTTATAACTGTTAGATTATATAGTCTATGTCATCCTTCAATACTCCAAAGGAACTTTGGTAGTTCCCATCCTTTTCTAACGATAATCAAAATGAAATCCGATCTAAATTATACATATCGAGTTTGCTGTTGAAATGCTGAAAAATTGGTAAAAAAAGCAAAAAAAAATGCAATAAACATGTAAAAAACTGAAAAATAACAAATCAAACGAGATAATAAAAAAATAAACAAACGATCAAAGGATTTTAGAAAAGATTGATAATTCTGTCAATTTCGACTAATTCAACATTGATAAAACATGAAACAATATTGGATATTAATAATCGAATCAACTTATATATATATATATATATTACATAAATATTTATACATACACAAGTATGCACTATCTATTAATGCATTTATATAGAAAAATACAAAAAAATCGAACGACTAATTCAACATTGATAAAACATGAAACAACATTGGAAATCAATAATTGAATCAACTTATATATGTTATGTTATATATATATACATATATAAATATATATGTTATACACACATAAGTATGCACTATCCATTAATGCATTTCTATAGAAAAATACAAAAAATTCGAAATAGAATCATAACCCAAATTTCCTAAATTTTCGAAATTAATCAAAATTTCAAGAATCTTAAACGAACGAAACTGAAACGAAGATCGAAATCCCGAACCTTGGTCTATGCATCCTATAATTGTATGATTGTCACACTAATAAAGTTTTCATCTTTATGCATGGAGGAAGTAATGTTAAAATTTGGTATTGTATATTTACGTAATTATTATGTGTGTGTACATATATGAGTTTGGTTTAATGAAATGTTTGAGGTTCCGGTTTAAATTTTAGAATGTTGTCCATTTCGGTTTGATCTTGACATGCCTAGACAATATTCTTGGGGAAATTTTTTTTTGTCAAAATAATTAAGAAAATGTCCAAGATCACATTTATCATAAATAAAAATAACAAAATTAGAATTTAAAATGAAGGAGCACCTAAATATAGAAAAGCAATCATCAATTTGAATTTATTATGACTAGAAGCTGTGAACATATCTGGAATTGAACTGATTCCATCCATTGATTTTGAACCTCAATTTCCCTACATTAGTTTGACCGATCAAATTCTAAGTTTTTGATTTTAACTCTAAAATATTTAAATCAGTCAATTATTTTAATTTTATAGTTTTTTCTACATAATTCTTTATGCTACATGTGATATTTGACTTGACCCACAACCATTGATTTATTGTTTTCACCTCTCTCTTAATTAGTCATAATTTATCAGAATAAATTTAATTTTATGTCGTAACAAGAAGATAACAGCAATAAAATGGACGTTACAGGGTGGTTAAATCTAATATCTTCATTATCATGGGGTAAATTAAATTTTAGTTGGTGTAGATATTTTCATGTGTTTGGAATGAGAAACTAAAGTTTCATTTAATATCATATAATTGGATAATGTTTTGATTCTGTTATAGGATGTTCAACTGGTTACAATATTTTGTTTATTGTTGACGTATTCTATTGTTAACGTAACTGTTAAATTGGTAGAATTTGTGTCAAAAATATTTTCCTAGTTATTTAATTTATATGTCAAAATCATATCTTTTACTAAGTTATCGATGTACATTTTCTATCAGATAAGTACAGAAATCCAAAATTTGAACCAAAACCAAAATTTCTAAAAGCAATCATTTTTTTTTTAAATTTCAAGTGATCGAAATCAAAATCAATACCGATATCTTCAATTTTGGTTCAATGTCGTTTTTAGATCTAATGCCTCATTTACACCTTAATTCAGTTTACTGGATTTTTATGATTGATGATTGTCATTAATTATTGTCATAACAACAATTGCATGAATCTAACATGATAAATTAAGATTCTTATATTTTAAAAATTGCTTTGAACTTGGTTAGTAATAATCTCTCAACGTGGGACTATGTGTTGTAGGATATTCTAGGCAAGATTTTCAAACCACGGTTCAAATCGTAAATCGTAAAATTTAAACTTTAAATTGAAATGAGATTTAAATAATAATCGCATGGTTAAAAATCTACATTCCAAGCTTTGTTATTTGAAATTGATTTGATGTTTGAACTTTTACATCTAAATTTAAAACTCAATTTTCTTTCTTGTATCATTTTTATCATGTTTAGAAAAAGTAAAACTGGAACAATGGATCCAAATAAGTCTATTGAAGATATCAATATGAATTGAATGATTTTTCTCAGTTGCAGTTTTAACTGGGTTTGAATCACGATGTAAATCGAATCGTAAAGGGAGAAATCCAATTTGAAGAGGGATTTAAATTGTAAGATTTTTGATAACAATGATTTGCACAAGGAAAATGTTCGCGTGAGTTTTTATTTTATTTTTGCTACTTTTGGGAAAATAAGGTGATATAAATTGACAACAAATATGCTTTCGGAAAATATACTCAAAGGAACTTTGAAATATAAACGTAAGAAATTATTAATGGTGAGATGCCTACCTTCACTTTTACATGAAATGGACTATGCATTCACATTTTTGTGTGTGTGTGTTTTATCTTTTTGGGGAAAGAGGATGAGAGATAAATTGAAAACAAATCCGCTTTGACATTTGTGTGTGTGTGTTTTTTGTTTTCCTTTTTGGGGAAAGAGGATGAGAGATAAATTGAAAACAAATCCGCTTTGACATTTGTGTGTGTGTGTTTTTTGTTTTCCTTTTTGGGGAAGGAGGATGAGAGATAAATTGAAAACAAATCCGCTTTTGAAAAATATGCTTGATTTGAAGCGCCAACTCTGGAATATAAACGTAAGAAATTATTACTGGTGAGACGTCGGCCTTCACTATTTACATGCAGTGGAGTAATGATTCAATTGTATAATGAATTGTTAAAGTTATGACTCAAACAACTTTGCCATAAAGTTATAAGTTAGTGCAAATGATTTTTCTATACACGTCTTGGATATAGCCTTTGATTCTTTAGCCGATTCAAATTTGGAATTTTATTTGCACATACACGACCATGCATTTTGTCCAATGTAGCGTAATATTAGGCTTGGGACGAACAATTTTTTGTGAAATTTACCATCTTTCTTTTACTTATGTAAGTGTCCAATCAACAACGGGTCTTCTAGATCATTTTAGACATGTTAAAGAGGATAACAATAAATCTACAGTGGATATGTTATAGGATAGAAATAAGTGGAAATTAGGGAGACATCCCTATCATACTTTCATATTGTAAAGCGGGTCTCTGTCAAAGTTTCATTGTAAATCTGGTTCCTATTTTCTAGAAATAAAGAAAAATTATTGCTGAAATGTCAGCAACTTTTTATAAATAAGTACTGATATTTCAGCAACTTTCTCTGTCAAAGTTTCATTGTAAATCCGGTCCCTATTTTCTAAAAACAAAGAAAAATTATTGCTGAAATGTCAGCAACTTTTATAAATAAGTGCTGATATTTCAACAACTTTCGTACACCGTGTTCGCAGCGTACATAAATGTTGCTGAAATGTCAGCAACTTTTATAAATAAGTACTGATATTTCAGCAACTTTCATACACTATGTTCACAGTGTACAGAAAAGTTGCGGAAATGTCAACAACTTTTATGAAAAGTTGCATCATGCTCCGCAATAATCGTGAATAAAAAACAGGGACCTAATTTACACTGAAATTTAGTGAAGGACTTTTCGTGTATTTTGAACCTTAATAAGGACCTGTGCCAAAAGTGCCAAAAGTACCCTAGAAATAATCCTATAGTCCTATTTTCACATCCTGGTGTGTTCCACTGATATCTGCCATCCATTTTCATTTTTCTTACATTTTAATTAATTTTATATTATAAATGAATAGTTGAGACTAAGCTGCACACTAGGACACTAGGATTTGTGCTCATTATAGGAAATCGTATTCGATTTTATGAAAAAAATAGGAAAAAGAAATTGAAGTACAATCTTCTTAGCCTTAAGCAGAGCAATTGTAGAGTATAAATATTACTTTCTTTAAAAGCACAATCTTCTTAGCCTTAAGCAGTCGATTGGAAACAATGATATCAACACATTGTGTGCAACATAAGGGTAAATGGGTATATTGGCAGATTAATGCATTTGTGGATTGCCTTCTAACATACCAAGTAACAAGGATAAATTTTCATTTTAGGTTAACTTTCAAAATTGATTGCAGTTTTAGGTTGGCTTTCAACTATTTGGAAGTATAAGTTGATATCTGCCATCTTAGCGTTGATGTGACAATATCTTTAGAAAATAAAATAAAGTTATAGCTCAATTGAGATCTGTACTCACATTTTTTTTACATTGGCGCAACTCCGAAGTGCGTCTATAGGGAACTATATTGGCGCATTTGGCAGACGTGTCAATATAAAATAATATGGGCACAATCTTTTTTCTTTAAAATTTATACCTCAAATAAGACATATTAGCGCTGTCGTCGTAGAAATCAGCCTATAACTGCAAATAGTTTCAAAACTTGCCTAAAAGTGCAATAAGTTTTGGAACTAAAATGAAAATTTGTCCAAATGATTATAATAAAATGGTTATTTATGCACGATAATTTTCCTTTTACAGATGCAAGACTCAACGACATTGTTGGCAGCGCATATTACGTTGCTCCTGAGGTTCTTCATAGATCTTACAGTACAGAAGCTGATATTTGGAGCATCGGTGTTATAACTTATATACTGTTGTGTGGTAGCAGACCATTTTGGGCACGGACTGAATCTGGAATATTTCGCTCTGTTTTGAGAGCCGACCCTAATTTTGTTGATTTTCCTTGGCCTGAAGTGTCTCCTGAGGCCAAAGACTTTGTAAAACGACTTCTGAACAAGGACTACCGGAAAAGGATGTCGGCTGCTCAAGCTCTAAGTACGTATATAAATACTGTCTAGCAATCTTATAAGTTGGTTCATTTTATTCTGACCTTTGAATTTGTTTGTCATATCAGCTCATCCATGGTTGAGGGACAGGCAACAACCCATTCCTTTGGATATTCTTATTTATAAACTAATAAAAGCATACTTACGAGCAACTCCGTTGAAGCGTGCAGCTTTAAAGGTTTAATATTTGATCTTTATGTATGAGTGCTCTCCTCAATTGAGGACCACTCTTTCATCAAAAAGGAAAAAATAAATAAAAAATTGATCTTTATGTTTGACAATATTCGTTATAATGCTGAATACAGTGCTGTTTGTTTTATCATGGTTGCTCTTGTAAACATATGATTCTGTTGTCTTATGGCCATGTTACAACTTAGAACATGATTTGCATTATAATTAGAATAAATTAATTAGCTACATTTAGTTAGTATTGACAGTTTTCACCTTTCCCTTGTGTAATAAGAATTTTGTGCACATTCATGCCAAAGCATCAATTTTGCAACTGGGAAAATTTAAGTGAAAAGCTGCTTTTTGTGACGCGCCTTTCATATCCTTACCAGCAGTGCCTTGTGCATAGTGTTTCTACCCTGTTTTAGATCTCTACCGTCTATATTTGCTGTAAAATTATTATTATTTGTTTTTAGAACGTGTATGTTTTGGTATTAAAATGAGAAGAAAATAGAACTGCATATGTGATACTGATTCAGAAGGGTCTATATGTAAATTTTACTATCATCTGTCATGAGTTATATTGTTTAAGCGTCTACATACAGTTCATAATAATTTGATGACTTCCTTTTCTAACCGAACGTCTTGATTCTTTCTTCAGGCTTTATCCAAGGCTGTTTCAGAAGACGAGCTCATATATCTAAGATCACAATTTAATCTATTAGAACCAAAGAGAGATGGACACATATCTTTTGAAAATTTTCGAACAGTAAGTATGAAAACATATTTTTTCCCTCTTTTTTCCTCATGTCCTTTAGGTAGAAAATTAGGTACACATACTTTATTCTGGAAACATTATTAACCTTTGTGTTCATTTTGTTATGCCTGTAGGCACTATTGCACAATGTAACAGATGCTATGAAGGAGGCTAAGGTTCATGATATTTTAAATGCGGTATGATAGTTCACTACTTTTATATGAATTCTTATACTTTCTTTTCAAGTACAATAATTTGTTCATTTACTACTTTATTCTTTCATTTGATGCTATATTAATCTTACCATAAACCAGTTCATCAATATTAAACGGATGGCATTTCTGTGAAATTACTAATTTCTGCTCTCTCATAGATTCGTGATGCATAATTCTGCGTAATCACAATCTTTGCATATTACAAGTTTAGGCTTAGAGTTATGGGCTAACCTTTTATACTGTAGTTATGCAACATATTCTCCTCAATTTGAGTATAGTAGCAATTTGTAGTTCTCTTGGGAACATAGTCCCAAACTTGCAGAATGCTCAACAATAATTAACAAGCATGATATAATATATAATCTTTTTATCTCTTAACAACATGAGACCTATTGAGAAACAAACATCCACGTCTTTGTTTGACTAATATAGCCTTCATTAATATTAACTCAACGTTTCAAACGTTTTCAACTTATCATAGTCTAGTTTATGGTCAGCTTTTTACGGTGCAAGTATTTATTTTTTCCAAAAGCCCGCTTACCGAATTTATTTACAAAGAAAAAGGAAAAATAAAATAATATAGATAAGCATGTAGCTTCTTTTTTTTTTTCCTCCCTGAAGTAGAGAGGTTGGTATTTTGCTGCTGATATGCCAAAATGAGATAGACGACTTGCAGTTTAACCTATAGATTAACCTTATTGCGGTTAAGATATATAAAACCATAGAACCAGAACTTAACTTGAAAACAACATGATATCGAAATATTCAGTTGGAGCCACTTACCTACAAGAAAATGGACTTTGAAGAGTTCTGTACTGCAGCAATCAGCCCTTATCAACTGGAGGCGTTGGAAGAGTGGGAGCAAATTGCCAGCACTGCTTTTGAGCATTTTGATGTTGATGGAAATCGTGTCATCACGGTAGAAGAATTGGCTCAGGTAAGTATAAAGAGATTTTATTGTTTTTGTGATTTTATTTTCCTTTTATCTAACCACAATAAACAAGTTTATTTATGTTGATCAAGACATCAAAATTGGGTAAACATCCCTAATATTCTTTTCAACATTGTTTATCATTTTAGGGTGAAAAGCACATAACACAACTATGATTTAGATACTATGAAAAGACTACTTCACCATAGTAATTGAATGTTTATGATAGTTTTCGAAACTATATGCAAACAAGTTATGATGATAATTTATGGGCATTATTCAATCTTTCAGGAAATGAACCTGGGCATAACATCCTACCCAATGGTTCGAGATTGGATCAGACCGTCTGATGGAAAACTGAATTTTGTTGGATACACCAAATTTTTGCATGGTGTGACGATACGCAATTCAAATGCAAGACATCAGCGGCAATAGAATCTAACATGGATAATTTTCATCTTCACCTTTCATAAGTCCTGTAATCTTTTTATTCTTATTATTTCATTCTTCTGACTTTTTTGTGTTTTGACTCCTCCATTGTAGAGAAAAAAAAAGTTTGTATAAAATTAAGTTGCAGGAATTATTATATGCCTGTAGAGTCATGGTTGATATAATTTCTGCTTATAGTTCATAATTATGGATTATGGCATTTTCAATTTCAAAGGTCTAATCTTTTCCCCCCAGTGATCATGCATGATCCATGAGGCCCGACTTGAATGTGGAAAGGATAAATATAGAAGTGGTTTTGGGAACTGTGAAAGCTCTATTTTTTTAACTTCCTTGACTCATTCTATAATTGAAAAATGCTTGCATTTAAAATCATGCGTATCATTCAGAAGAAATTGGAAAGAATACAGGGGTTATGATCAAAATTAATTGCATGTCCTACCAAAAATTTAAAATCCTCCAACCATTTATCAGCCTCATTTTTGGTGTCAATCAACTACACCATATATGTGTGTGTGTGTGTGTATATATATATATATATATATATATATATATATATGCATATATGTATATATATATGTATATGTGTGTGTGTGTGTGTATATATATATATATATATATATATATATATATATATATATATTGGTACTAGCATTAAAAATTAGGGGTCATTATCACCGTCATTACAAACACCATGAGGATGTGCCGAAAAGATGTAGGGCTATAGTTCCTTTGAAGTATCTACACCATCCACTCTTTGTATTTTTATTCAAAGAAACCGAGAAGGAATGCAAATATAACTAAGATGGTTAAGGTGCCCTTACCGTGTCTCGTGGTATGTTTCAGACAATTTCAAGATATTATCAAATTTTTTACATGGCTACTTTGGAATATTCATAAAAGGCTTAATTTTATATTATAATCCATGGTAGTATAGTTGATTAGGAGTTGCGGCGCCTACAATGAAGGTCGAGGGTACAATCCTCACTAACTGCATATTCATGTGAATTACCAGATATATGGATGATGATAAATTGAAATCAAGATAAGTTTGTACCATACAATCCATGCATCTTTTGCTGCAGTAATTTGATCATGTTTTATCATCAAGAACACGTCTAAATTTATGGTTTGTATCAGTTGTAAGATACCATGCTTGAAAAACATATTAGATTCTAAAGAGAAGTCTACTGATCTTGGTAATTAGTAGAAATTTTGGATAAATAATCACATTAGATTCGATCAACCAACACTGTTTATCCGTTAGCTTAAGATAAGAAAAGAAAATTTCAAGCTACACCATTAACCCTGAAATTAATAACCGTTAGATAAATGTTTGCATTGTGATCCTATACTTTTTTTCATCCGATTATTCTGACCGTGCGATTGCTTTGATTTGACAACTATTGATTTGATTAAAATTTTAAGCTAATGTGTGTGTGGGTGGGAGTGTGTGTACATATTATATGTATGTACATATTACGTGTGTGTGTATGTGTGTGTATGTGCGTACACATATCCATATGTATGTATCTATATATGTATATATACGTGTGTGTATATTTATTTAACATCATTTCGTAACCTCCGATATCAGGCACAAGTTACTATTTAAATATTTGTTCTTCTCTCTCATGATAAATGGACCAAATATTTGAATATAAACTTGTGACTGATATCGAGGGCTGCGAATGGTGCTAAATAACGGGGGCCATTGATTTTAGCTGTGTGTGTGTGAATCAAAAGGATTTTTACTCAAATTATTACAAAAATTTAGTCGACACTATGTGAAAAAACGCATCAGACGACATGTGTGCTCCGTTGTCTGATTACAAACCTATTTGTCGTTGAATTCCATGCCGTCTCATTGCACATCAGACCACATATATGCCCCGTCGTTTAATATGCACTGACACAAATAAAAAATCGTATGTTGTCTAATGCTACAGTATCATTTCTAGAATTTCCTATTAGATAACATATAAATGATGACTGATATGAATAATTGTTCACAGAATGAAATAAATGAATCGCAGTCTTGTTTAAACAAATATTGTATTTCAAATCAAATTCAAATACAATACGACTTTCACTATCACTCTACTTACATTTTCAAATACAATACAACTTAAATTTACTCACACTCACTCGAGTTTGTTTTTGATGCTGATCTTGATTTGCTTGCTCCAGCTTGTGTCCAGCCATCTCCTATACATGTTAAATAAACAACAATGCGGTAAACTTGAAAAAGAAACAAACCTAAATTGCAAAAATAAAATTGAATTTGAATATTAAATATTGCATCAGTTTATGGGTTTGTTTTTTTCTTTTCATTTTTAGTTGGGATAAATATATATGTGCACAGACAACTTATGATATGCACAGTGTATCATTATGAATATCACAAGGTCGATCCTTGATTCAATCACACGGACAGTTGCAAAGGTCAAGCCTGAAGGATCAACTCAGTGCAAACACACAAGTTCAAGCCCAAGCAAGCTCGGGCTCAACACAAGTAGTTTAATTCAGCTCAAAACAGATCAGGCAACTCAGCAAAACCAAAGTGCACAAACAAGTTCAGTGAACATGGAGATGCACAAAGCCAAGCACCAACAAACCAGATTCATGGCAGTATCAAGCATGGTAAATAATGATATAGAATTAAGTGCACAAATAGCACAAACAAAGAACGGTAGGCACGAATTTACAAAAATATTGCCACTTGCATCTCCTATAGTGAGCAACACACATATACACATATGTATATACATGTATATATGCAACATATGTCAAATGCAGTCAAGAAGTGCCACAAACAAATGAACAACAGGGAGTGCCATAAACAAATGCAGACATGAAGTACATGAGTTCAAGGCAGAAAGTATAAACAAATGAATAGGAATCAAAAGAACATTCGCGCAGGAATCAAATGAGCCAGGGAGTACATGGAGTTCAAGGCAGTGCACACTACCTTGTCCAAAACAAGAAATTCAAGAATCTGAAAGGTAATCAAGCTATGGACAAGAAACCAAAGCACATGAAAGGGATTCAACCAATGTCAAAGCAGTGCACTGCCTTGTTCAAGGCAGTGCACTGACACTGCTTTGACAAGACAGTGCACTGCCTTGAACAAGGCAGTGTGCAAGTACATGGACAAGGCCACAATGCAACAATGCAACATGTGAATAAGGCTAACAACATGGACCAAGGCAAAGCAAAAACAAGATTGCAATACACAGGAGACACACATATGGAAGTTCAAAGCAAAACATGGTAATATTTCACACATATATACATATATATATATATATATATGTATGTTTATACATGGAATATATTTCATAAACCAGACTCAAAGGCCAACAACATGTCAGTAATGGTACACATGCATGATACAAGTGAAACCAATGCAGGGATTTCACAAACTAGTTCATGAAATGGTACAACATGTGCACATAATAAATGAAGACAAGCACATACAAAAGGAAGTTGAACAGAACAAGGCAGAGTTCAAGCCATTCAAGGTACATGCAAGACAAGGCACACCCATAAATCCATCAGAAAATTAAAACCATTCAGAGTTCAAGCACACAAACATACATATATACATATATGTATATACATGTAGATATGTATATAAATATGTGTGCAAGTACATGGACAAGGCCAACAATGCAACAAGGCAGTGCCATAAATTAAAACAAGGCAATGCTACAAAAAGCAAGTGCATCAAATTAAAACAAGGCAGTGCCACAAATTAAAACAAGGCAGTGCCACAACCATTCACACACACACATATATATACACATACATATGTATGTATGTATATACATGGAAGTTACCAAAATCAAACAATGAAGTGAAAAAATCACAAGTGCAAGGGGCAAGAAAACCAGCAAGGGGCAACTAGCGAAACAATGAACTTAACAAAGTTGAACAATGAAGTGAACAAGGAAAGCAACTCAAAATCGAACAATGAAGCGAATAATGGTTCAAGTTCAAGTTCATAGGCCACAAATAAGTGCACAAGTAAGTCAAGTGTGCATTGCCTTGAACAACCAATTCAACAACCAAATAAGTGCTAGTGCCTTGCACAACTTTCATATCACCAGCCAATTCAACAAATTCAAGTCAGATATACAAATTCAAGTGAAAAAGGCAGAAAGCTCGAAATCAGTATATTCAACCAAGTAAAAATATATTCGAGTATATCAGAGAACTCAACAATTGAACGAGTTAAGGCCATAAAGCAGAAAATCAAAAGACAAAGCGGTTAAAAATATATGCAGCAATACAAAATCAACATCCAATGTTAAAATCCAAAGTCAAGTCTAAATAAAAAATACAGGAAATAAATTCCTATATAAACCCATCTCATCATTGGCTCTTAAAATTGAAGTCGAGATCAATACAAAATCGAAAGGGGCAGAAATCATACCATATATCAATTGAAGAATACTTGATAAATTGAAGCAAGCTTGAACGAACGCGGCCATAAAATGAAAACCAATTTCTTTATCAATCGTTGTTTGAGAGTGAGAGAGTATCGGCAGAGCGATTTCATTATCAAGCCGATTTGAAACCCTAATTCCAGAAGACAGTCGAAGATGGGTCGAAGACGAGTTTAAGTTTAGGGTTTTGCCAATTTGATTTTGAGAAAAGGGAAATAAATTTTGAAAAGGGGGAAAATTTTGAAAAGGGGGAAATATATTTTGAGAAGACAGAATGGAAAGCAAGTGAAGAGGGAAAGCTGCCACAAAAATATTAAGAGGGAAAATATGGAGCCAAAACTAAATTTTTTGATAACTTCAATAAGACAACAGATAAAATGTTGTTTGAAGGACAAGCATGAACATAGAGATTTCAGGGGCTATTCAAACAACAGATTATTTTATCCATATGTTGTGTGAAATAGTGGTAAATAGTGGGATAATAGAAAATCTACCTTATGTTGTGTGATCACTGTTGTATGATTCACTTTGTGGCATAGCGAGAGTGTAATAATTTCGAAAGAACAGTAACTTAGATCTTATCTTTATTCATTTGAGTGTGAAATTTGAATGTGAAGATCTCTTTATATATGTAAAAAGAGAAAGAGAAAGTGAGGTTCAACTGCACCCTAATTTGTAGCACCTCAAATACCTGTTGGATTTACCAAATTCATGCATGAAAGGGAGTAGAAAAAGTTAGATGCAAAAAATAGATTTTTGTCTTTATTCAATTATGTTATTATTCTCACATATCCATGAATTCAATGAATCCAACGATTGAACCGATAAATGTTCAATTTGGTTCACTATCCACCCCACCCCTTTCACTTCAGCTGCTCCACCATTGTTACTAACGCCTAGCCGTTACCACCATTACCTCGTTCGCCATATTTCTTTCACCACCTCAACCTTAACAACCTAACCCTATGTATCAGCCCAGCACTTACCGCAATATCCGGGCTTAATAACTCAACATGAACTATAAAAATTGACTTGCACTACGTATAATGCACCACAATCCTGATAAAGGACCATACAAACTGGATTGCGCTATGCATAATACAAACTGATTTGATAAAGAACGATACAAATTGGCTAGCATTATGTATAATTGTATAGAGTTTTGGTATGTAAAATATTTAAATAAGAACATAAAAACATCAACTCATTCAAATATTAATAAATAAAAGGAAAATAAAGAAAATAGAAAAGAGGAACAATAATAAGAATGAAAAGTATGTAAGAGACAACAAATTTTATAGTTGGAAAATGTGTTACGAGGATATAAGGAATGGCTGCTAATATCTCGGTTAAAAAAACGAGAAATGAAGAGGTACTAATATGCAAAATGGTAAAAAGTCCACGATTTAGAGTGGTTTGACCAAAGGTAGTCTACATCCGCTATGATGAGCCTTTTATTATACTGCTTCGAATACAACATAAATTATAGGATGGAGTTACTAAAAATACAAAGGTATGCTCTTTTTAGGCTAATGTCTTTCAACCCTCATGAAGTTGCACCAGATGATGTATTTATAGTGGCTGAACTTGATGCTTGGACGGTTGAAATTGGTTTGATCAAGCCCAGAAAATGCTCTGGGCCATTATAGGTGATATACGGTTGATGATCATGCAAGTTGGTATGCTGATAGTTTATAGGGCATGGACATAGGTAGTTGGCATGCTACACTATGGAAATGCCCCCAAAACACGATAGATGGCGTGTGAGTAAAAGGTGGCTGTAGTAGAGGTACTAAGGTGTTAGCTAAGTAGCGCCTTTGTAAGATGAGCTACACTAATGGATGTCAGCTTTTTAGAGAAAAGACATAGGCGAGGTTTCTCTTAGGTTGGGAGGGGGGCTTGATGCTTGCAGATATGGTTGGGGGAAGCTAAGGGGTTCTTACAAGTGGTGGCATTTACGAGTGAATTTCAAATAAAAATTCCATTGTTGGATCTTTATTGGGCCTATGAAGTCTAATTTATTTAGAACATTTCTAAACTTTATTTAAATAAAATCTTTTGTTTTATTTAAAATTATAAATTATTTAGTTATATTTAATTTACGTCTTGATATATACACGTATATATGTGTGTGCATGTGTAACATATCAATTCGTGCAAGGTATAACATGCCCATGTATAGATGTTGGGATTTACATAGCAACGGACATGTTAGCTCATCCAATTTGTGAGTATATATTATCCGTATATATGTACTATTATTTGTATATAAATTATATATATAAATATATGTATTAATTTTTGTTTAAATAATTTTATATAAGTATATAACTGTGTGTGTGTGTATAATCATATGAATAAATATTAATATTATATATACATATTATGTAATAGATTTATATAAATAAATTATTTATAAATATGAAATAATTTTTTTAAACCATGAGTAATATATGTATATACACATATAGATTTTTTTTATGTATGTATTTTTATTTTAAATATATGCGTGTGTGTATATCCGCACACGAATATATTCATAACAAAATATATATCTATGTGTGTATATATATTAAGAAAATAAAGAAAATATCTTTGAAAAATATGAAATACTAGGTCTTACGCATAGCTCAGAAAATAGTTTATTAATTTTTTTAATTTTAAAACACATTTTAATTAAATATTCATTTGAAAATTAATAAAATATTGATAAGTAAATAATTTCAAAACTTTATTTCAAAATTTAAATTTCCAGTAAATCCTAAATGATATTTCGAATTTTGAAATTTTTTCATATGTTTCTAGGTTTAATTTAATTTTATATTAATTTATTTAATTTTGGCTATTTTAAACAATTAATTCTAGAAGTAGAAAAATAATTTTTTTATTTTTGGCTGAGAGCTTAGCATATTCAAATTAATATAATTTATTTATGAAGTAAATTGATTTAAATATTATTAAACAATAATAAAATATTGATAAAAATTAATATTTACTGCTAAAAATTAATTTTACTATAATACATTATATATAAAATTATATGACCGAATTTAACCATAATATGATGTTAGACCTAATTATTAACCATATATATATAATTAAATTATATATATATTAATTTAAAATATAAATTATATTAGTTTTACGTATGGCTTTACTCCTAACATATATGATATAAAAGCCTTTTTTTAAACATGAATATGTACATATAATCAGAACTATTTTGTGACAACATTGCTTGCATATTAGAATCGTCGCCTAACTAACAGTATAATACACACACACACATATGATAAAAACATTATACTAAAAATCATTAATTTTAATCTTATAAAATCATACCTTAATTCTAGAGCCTTGAAGTACACCTGGTAAAGATAAACTCTCCCCTTTGAAACTCTTTCTGATTCAGCAGATTGCTAGTCCTGAAACCGTTGACCTTCAGCTATCAGATAGTGAACAAATCTGATTTGAGCTTATAGTGTTAGATAGGCAAGGGTATAATTTCGACCAGCAAGTAAGTGAATAGGAGGCAGCAAAAAGATCATATCTAATTAGGGTTAGGGATGCTTATATGGTGGATATGAAGGAGAGAGAAGTGGATCTGGTCTCATACTCTTTCTCTTTCAATCTGATCCATCCAAAATCTAGCCCCCTTCTACTAAAATTGAGCCACCTATACCATGTGCATTGTCGAAATCAACAAACCCTATGATGGGCCTTAAACCCATTTAAACCCATATAAAAATATTACATAATTAAATCCAATTTAATCGCTTATCAATATCGTATATCGATTGATATATTTATAACTATTATGAATATATTTTGTAATATTTATTTCTCAAATCATAATCAAATTTTATAATTAATATTTCATAAATATTAATTAATTTATAACAGTTACAAATTAATTAAATCATTTGGTCAAAGAAGAATTCATCGTTTCGGTTATGTGACTCGTCAGGTGTAAATTTAGTCAGCGATTAATATCGAACTATTTGAATATTAATGTTCATACATCACTTAGCAGGTGGTGTGACATTTTGGCCAAATTTACCACTTACTTGGTTTTGGTAAAATCCAATTTCATTTTGTTAAGCATTACCCGGTTGTGACTTTTATTTACATCAATTCTCTTCCTCAAAACTATATCACTTTGGACTTATGGAATTTGGTAATGGTCAAAATTCCAATATCATCCATATTCAACTCTATGGTCCAAACACGAAGTCGTTGGTTCAATAATAACAATTATTATTAACCGAACTACTCTGGCCAGAGATTTTGACTTTAAGTTCACTTGAGTTGACTGTGATACTAACCCCGTATAACCGAGAAGACAAATTCTCTCTTGAATAGTGCTTCACTTCCAATACTTTCAATCGACCCAACTGTAGTCATTTGATGGACGCCATGCCATGATTTGACTTTCATCAAAGTGGAGCTTTCATATTGAAGATTGATAGTATTCTCAAGTCGAGAGAACTGTGTAAATTAGTCATATCGATATTTTCCGTTTGACCTCAGTTATATAAACCAACAAAAAACTATCGAGTGAGTCATTCCATAGTTATCCAATTACTATCAGTATGTAACCCATAGGTGTCACCTAATAGTCATGAATAATACACTGCACAACATTTGAAGATCGTTACGTACTTTAGTCTCAATGGATACATCGATATCCAGTCTCGATGCATCTTGAATAGGAACATTTAAAATGGTATATTTATTTTCACTGTGATAAATTACTCATGGTTACAACAATTTGTAACTACTGCCACAAGACATACCATTTATGGATTTTCTATTAAATATACTTTTAACTAAATTAATTAATTAATATCACACATTATATCAAGTATATAATAGAAAGAAAAACACCTTTTATTTCGAACAGGATTGGTTATCGAGTTAGAAATATGTAATAGCTTACATAATTACTCCTAGGGCATACCCCTAACTCTATCAGCATTTACTAGACTTTCGCAGGTATTCTGCTATTAAGAGACTGTCGATGCTTCATGTTTCTATAGAAAATTCAATTCTTTCTTCCAAATCCTACTAAATCATCATTAAGTAACTCTTTAGACTTTGATCCATGCATTTTTCTGTTATGTTATTTGGTTGGATATCACATTTTCTAAAAATGATATTTTGCTAGCGATTTTCCTTTGCCTCACATGTTGTGATAATGTCCTTTTGGGATTTTTCACCCATTGTTGCAGAGAAAACCATTCTTTGATGAACCTTTTAGGCGAATGTTTTCGGCCTTCGACGTTTGACAATCGTTGTTGTACTACTAGTGACGATCATCAGATGTTGAGCTTTATAAAGGGCAAGAGAAACCTGAGGCTTTTAGGTTCCATCACCACTGAATCACCTCACTTGATTAGTCGTAGGAAGAATTCAGCCCGGAATCGTATGTAGGACTAGGTCGGCCGGTAGCCAACTTTAGCATGAGGGTTAGGGTTGTCCTAAGGCCAAGTTAGAACACTTTCTTAGATGGGTTGGAGGCGGTTCAGTTACCTAGGTGACTTGTTATTAATTGCTGATGGTGTAAGTTTTCTTACTAGTGGTCGGCAGACCATCCCACAGGCGACCTTCATGATCCGAGATGACCAAATCGACCTCGAACACGTTCTTTGGCCAACTTTGGCTATGAGAACATTACTCCCATCTACCCGCTACTTGTGGACAGGCCCAATAATCCCACGACTGGCTACTTTTCCTGGTCACTTGCTTACATGAAGGCTGGGTTTTTATGAGTAGCCAAGGGATTCAGGTTTGCTTTGACGAATTCTGAAGGAGCAATGGAGCAGGAGGTTTCAGCGTTTGTAGATATATAAGTGGTTCCGCTGTGTTGATCTCTGAGTCATTTGTTTGAGTTGTGTTTTTAGTTGTAATAACTAGACTGGTGTTTATAACTGTCTAGTATGTGTTTCATAAGCTATGTATCTCTGATGTATATGATACTATGTAATATCTTATGTGATTAATATAATTTATTCGTTCTGCTGTTTAGATTCTGATGTTGTTTCTTCTTTCTTCTCTATCTTTTCGCTTTTCTATCCCTTTCTTTCTTCAAGATGATGCGTCTTTCTGGGCTTAGAAAGGCGGGTCGTCACAGTTGGTATCAACCCTTTCTTTACAGCCATTCTTCATTAGATTTTTAAATGCACATAGGTTGGCTCCGGGTTAACTAGCCTCGAACAGCTATAAGTTCCTGGCCGGCCTCTATATTGTCTACTGCAAGCTGGGTCTTCCTGAGTCTAATCCCATACGTATACATTTGATCTTCAAGCTTTTCCAGTAAGTAAGAACCAAATCGGCCGGTAGCTATCATCTTCTAAACTAATTACTCCTTCACTACCATTAACACTCGCTTCTAGTTTTTGCTTTTCTTCTACAACTTCAATTAAATCCTGCATATTCAGAAATAATGTTCGGTTTATAAAAAAAAAGGGAAAAAATATAAGAAGAGAAAAAACCAAATTAGTTTTTAAAAACTGAGCAATGTTCAGTTTTTTAAAAACCGAGCAAACTGCTTAGTTAAGAGCTGAGCTCAATTCATTTAAGAACTGAGTCGATGCTCAGTTATGAACTAAGTAGTAACTAGTAAGCTCAATTGATAAACTGAACGGTAAAGCTCAATAAAAAACTGAGCTATGATCAATTAAAAACATGGAACACCATCTGTCATCGACCATTTCGCACTATAATATGCAATATTCTTCGTAAGGACACTTTCTCCGCTAATGAAACTCAACCATTTATGTAACAACGAATGAAAGTCTATAGTTACAAATTAATTCAGGTACTTAAAAAAAAGAACTGGGATAAATTAGTGGGAACTCAGTTTTGTTTACTGTGATAAAATAGTACCGTGGAGAATTTCTTTTATGAGTAGTAACAATGACATAAACCGAATTCTTTTCTTTACGAGTAAGCATGGAACTGAGATAAAACAGTAATGTGGAGAATTTCCTTTATGAGTAGTAACAATGACATAAACGAAATTATTTTCTTGAAATTGAAATAGCATTCCGTTTTCGCATATTCCAACAATGAATTCATTTCTAGACAACCAACATTCTTTGTTAAACTTAGACAAGAGATACATGGAAGTTTTATCATGTTGGACAATTTGTTTTTTTATATTAAAAGTAGATGCGAAACACATAATTCTAACTTACTAGTATGTGTATGGCAAGGTAAGAATGAAGTCCTCAGAGCATTTTACAACAATGTTAAACTATGTAGGTTCACAGAAGTTTGCATATATTTTTCTCAAGTCAAAGTTTTTTACTTCGGCTATATTTTCATTCTAATCATTAATGAGTTGAGAAAGCATGGAGATGGTGAGCGCATCATGGATGAGTTGAGAAAGCGAGGTTTGATTGATGGTGTTCATCATTCAAAGCTTGGCTTTTGTGAAGAGTGTGTTCTTGGGAAGCAGACGAAGATTTCTTTTGGTACTGGAGAGCATAAGGCAAAGGTTGTCTTAGAGTATGTTCACACAGATGTTTGGGGACCTTCCCCTTGCCCCTCCTTAGGTGGAGCCAGGTATTTCGTTTCATTTATAGATGATTTCTCTCGTAAAGTTTGGGTATATTTTCTACAGTCGAAGAGTGAAACTTTTGACAGGTTTCGAAAGTGGAAATCTACAGTTGAGAAGAAGTCAGGAAAGAAATTGAAAGTTCTCCGTTCAGATAACGGCGGTGAATTTGTATCACATGAATTCATCGATTATTGTGAGTCTGAAGGTATCAAGAGGCATTACACCACACCTGGCGACCCTCAGTCCAATGGAGTTGCTGAAAGAATGAATCAGACATTATTGGAGAGAACTCGTTGCCTCAGATTGACTGCAAAGTTGAAAAAGGGATTTTGGGAAGAAGCCTTATCTATGGCGGCTTTCCTCATCAACCGCACACCTTCTACCGCCATAGACATGAAGATCCCAGAAGAAGTATGGAAAGGAGAGCCTGTTAGCTATTCATTCCTCAAAGTGTTTGGTTGTCCAGCTTACGTACATGAGAGCAGAGGGAAGCTGGAACCTAGAGCTCGCAAGTGTATCTTTCTAGGTTATAGAATAGGAGTGAAGGGATATAGATTGTGGTGTCCTATTAGCAGGAAGATTTTTACCAGCAGGCATGTGACTTTTGATGAGAAGGCTATGTTGAAGGTGGAGCCTTCCTCATCAGATGACAATGAGAGGACAAATGAAGAATACCAAACACAAAGTAAGTCATCTACTGTTCCTTTCCATAGAAGTTCTGAAGGTGTTTCCGATGACACCGTGGTTGATGAGGAAAGTACAGAGATTAGTACAGAGGATCAGACTCAAGGTGGAGCTAGTTCAGAGATCAGACCTGTTAGACAGAAGAAGAAGCCTAATTGGCTTAATGATTTTGTTAGATTGAGCATCGAAGACATTGACTTCGATGACATGGCAACATATGCTTTGAATGTTGTCCATGACGAATCCAGAGATTATAGAGACGCTATTGCTTCAGTTGACAGTTCCAGTTGGTTAGTTGCTATGGAAGAGAAGATTGAATCTTTGCAGAAAAATCATACTTGGGATTTGGTGTCTCTTCCCACCAACAAGAGAGCTATTGGTTGTAAGTGGATCTATAGAGTAAAAGACGGCGGCAATGGAAATTTCAGATATAAAGCAAGGTTAGTAGCAAAGGGGTATGTTCAGAAAAAGGGAGTTGAGTATCATGACATTTTTGCTCCAGTTGTTCGGCATACCTCCATTCGCATTCTATTGGCATTAGTGGCTCATTATGATATGGAATTGGAGCAACTAGATGTCAAAACCGCATTCTTGCATGGTGATCTGGTTGAAGAAATTTATTTACGGCAGCCGGAGGGGTTCATTGATAGTAGCAGGCCTGACTATGTTTGTAAACTTAACAAATCTCTATATGGACTAAAACAGTCACCTAGACTATGGTATAAGAGATTTGATAAGTTTATGCTTTCACAAGGATATTCTAGAAGCTTCAAAGACCAGTGTGTTTATTTCAAGAGATGTGATAATGATTTAATATATCTGTTGTTATATGTTGATGATATGTTAATTGCATCTCGGAGTATGGTAAGAATTATGGAGTTGAAAACTGAACTTAGCAAGGAGTTTGATATGAAGGATTTGGGAAAAGCACAAAGAATATTGGGTATGGAGATTTGTAGAGATAGAAAACGGAGAGAGTTGAGACTCACTCAGGCGCAATACATCGAGAAGGTCCTCACTCGATTTGGAATGGAGAAAGCCAAACCGGTTGGTACTCCATTAGGCTCTCATTTTAAATTGTCAAAAGACCAATCTCCCACATCGGAAGAAGATAAAAGGTATATGGCTGATATACCTTATTCCAGTGCTATTGGTAGTCTTATGTATGCCATGGTATGCACTAGACCAGATTTGGCCCACGCAGTGGGTGTTGTAAGTCGATATATGTCTAACCCAGGCAAGGAACATTGGCAAGTAGTAAAGTGGATACTTAGGTATCTTAGAGGCACTTCATCTGTTGGCTTGTTATATGGTGGAGTGGATGGCGACATCTCACTTAGAGGATACTGTGATTCAGATTATGCTGGGGATAGAGATGCACGGAAGTCAGTGTCGGGCTATGTTTTTACACTTGGCATAGGCTCGATTTCATGGAGATTAGAGCTGCAATCTATTGTAGCTTTGTCAACTACCGAAGCAGAATTGATATCGATTGTTGAAGCAACAAAGGAGGGTTTGTATTTACTTCAGTTGTTGGATGATCTTTTTATGGTGCAGAAGACCGTGGAGCTATTTTCAGACAGTCAGAGTGCAATTCATCTTGTTCACAATCAGGCTTATAGTTCACGAATGAAGCACATTGATGTTAGAGGTTTCTTTCTTATGCTGGAGGAAGAACGGAGTAAGATCAAGTTGTTGAAAGTGAATACTTCAGATAACCCCTCAGATATGATGACGAAGCCGCTTCCCAAGGATAAGTTTGAGCATTGCTCAAACTTGATCCATTTGATTCCAGCTGCTTAGGCGCCATTGGGCGCGAGATCCAATAACCCCTATGATACTTTGGTGATGAGACATACATATATTGAATCGAGGTGGAGTGTTGAAGTTATACGATTCATATATGTGTTTGATGTGAAGATTTGGTAGAGCTATGCATTGGAAAGCTTTGGAATTGGTTGGATGTGACGACCGCCCATGACCCTTGCACCGAATCTAGAGAATAAGCGCTGTAAAGTGTGCCAGGCGACCATGGACGATTGTCAAGGTAAGATTTAAAACAACAGAATCTATCGTATTACTCACAGCGCATGGACAAAATACAATAGAACATATGTATAGTGAAGCTTTACCGAACAAAATGATATCATATAAAACTCCATAATAGTTGAATACAAGCATCTACAAAGTCAATACATCCAGCCTCACTACATATCTCTCAGAGAATACAAAACAGCGGAATATCCAGTACATATAATAAGAAGATAATATGCAATCCTCTAGCTCGTCTTCGATATCAGCATCGTGAGAAGAGAACAGCACCTGTCACCTGCTACCTAGTCTGCCCGTCCCAAAATGGACGAACAGCCCAAGGCAATAAGAATTAAAACATAAAGCCTTGAGTCAGACAACAGTCTTAGTGAGCAGTAAATTAACTAACAACATACCAAAAGAGCATAAAGGAAAAGGAATAGGAATACAACCCTCCCACTCCAACCTCATTCTACAGTGATAGCCCCCAGACACACACTAAGCAGAAGCAAACATAACAGAGCATACAATTTAAAGTAAAGCAATTGTCACTCGAGTCAAGAGCGATGTTTTCCAAGTACAAATCCTAAGGTCTAAAACCAAGGTCAGATAAGCACCCAGGAAATACCGCTCTTGAGACCGAATGACGATACAACCAAACATCCATGACTCGGCTATCACTGTTATCATTGTTGCGATATCACCGTTAATTGAATGACCGGCACATTCTTTCAGCCGTCCGTCAAGGGCTAATGGTAACCCCGGTTCTAGACATAACTCCCGCACGTCATCGTGACCCGTGCCTAGGTTTATCGAATCTACCCAGAGTACTTGACCATCAACTTAGTCTTTTGGGCGTCCCCATGTACTCTTGCTTAGAGCATGCTAGAACCTTCAACAACGATGAGATCTCAACCTCCTAGTCATCCTCCTCGACGACTATTGCCATACTAGCTCAAGCGCCTCTCGAGCATCCATTATCCTCAACTCGAATCATATCACCGAGTTATCAACATGCTTGGAATGATCCCGCCTGGATTAGACCAAGTCTTCATCATATGATGCCTCGCTTCATTACATCCTCGCAAAGCTTCATCTCAACTTCACATCATCAAATCTATGCATAAGAGCTTCATCATCCCGCTACATATGCCACGAGCAGCTTTTCCAATTCAAGAGCCTTTCCCTTAGCTTTTGAATCACCTTCGATCTAAATCTAATCATCAATCATCTAGTTCATAACAATCAATCAAATCAAACATCAATCCAAGCAATCAAGCATTCAAAAATGATCTAGGTAGACAATTATAACAATAATGGCATTTTCGTAATTAAAGAGTTGAAAGTCCAATAAGCATGAAAACATGGATTATATCTCTACAAACTTGATGAATGAACTTGCATAGGTTAACATATGATAAAATGGATGTAACATCATCATGAACAATGGATCTATATGAATCTACACATAGGATGAAGAAAATGCATGGAAATCACTAATTTAACACCAAATCGAGCCAACAATCCGATCTACTCCTTTGGATCCGTGTGAGAGATAATCACCACTCACCAAATCACCTAAACAACCTCAAATCAACACACTTCAGATCTGGACAGCGAAGGATGAAGCTAGATCTATCACAAATCCGCTTCAAATGAAGAAATCTCTCTTGAAAAGATGAAGATCTTCAATCCAAGCTTTTGAATCTTCAATCTCGATCTTCGATTTGGATGGATGGAAGCACTAGATTAGAGTGGAGAAAAGAAGTGAAGAAGTGTAGAAGTCGAGCTCTCAAAATGGCAGCACTTCGTCGCTTCAAAAATCCGGATCCCAAAAAGTGAGAACAACCCCTCCTATTTATAGCTGAAATCTGTCCTTAAGTCGAAATCTGGCTATCTCCCTAAGTCGCTTCCGACCTAAGCCTCTCCGACCTAAGCCTCTCCGACCTAAGCCCCTCCGACCTAACAGATGTACGACTTAACTCCTTTGCGACCTAACACTTAGGAAACCCAGCGACCTAACAACCTAACGACTTAACTACCTAAGACTCAGTTGGGTTGCGACCTAACACAAGTCGACCTAAAACAACACGCGACCTAACACTTGAACTATCCTAGCGACCTAACAACTTAGCAACCTACGCGACCTAACACAACATACGACCTAACAGTGTTACGACCTAACACATAGCCTAACTCCTAAGGTCGCCAACTTGTTAACTCCTTAGGTCGCCAACTTGTTAACTCCTTAGGTCGCCAACTTGTTAACTCCTTAGGTCGCCAACACGGAACCACTAGGTCGCTAACTCAGAACCACTAGGTCGCTAACTCAGAACCACTAGGTCGCTAACTCGGCAACTACTAGGTCGCTAACTCGGCAACTACTAGGTCGCTAACTCGGCAACTACTAGGTCGCTAACTCGGCAACTACTAGGTCGCTAACTCGGCAACTACTAGGTCGCTAACTCGGCAACTACTAAGTCGCTAACTTTCCCAGCCGACCTAACACTTAACAAAACTTAGGTCGCTCACAACATTTTCTTAAGTCGCAGACCTTCTCTAAGTTGCCAACAACCCTTAGGTCGCGTACGACCTAGGACTTAGACAAATCTGCCTAAAAATCTGAAATGACATGAAAGTGCTAAAATTCCAGATTTTGACGAACATGTCGATCCGTAAAAATACGGGTCGTTACATTCTCTCCCCCTTAGAAATTTCGCCCCCGAAATTCCAAGCAATCAAAACTATTCTGTACGCCTACCATCCATAACAATCAACAAACCATGCATCCAATTCTAACTTAGCGTACAGAATTCTAAAACTTAGAACAAGTTACAATATCGCGAGATGAGACGACACCTTAGGGCCATACCTTGAAGAGTTCAGGATGAGCTGCCTTCATCCTCCCTTCCACTTCCCACGTACAGTCGTTATCATCATCACTCCATTGTATCTTGAGCAACTTAACTACCTTCCTCCTAAGCTGTTTCGTGTCGGTTTCAACAACACGAAGCGGCTTACGAGGTCTTCTATCAACTGGATCAACTTCTAAGTCTTCACAGCTATCAGCAGAAACCACCGTACTCGAGTCGTGCACATACTTCCGTAGATATGATACATGAAAAACATTGTGCACACTCGACATCTTCTCTGGTAACTCCAATCTGTAAGCGAGCTTTCCAATTCGCTCGATAATCGGGAATGGTCCAACAAATCTCGGAGTCAACTTTCCTTTCTTTCCAAATCGAATAACATTCTTCAGTGGAGAAATCTTCACAAAAACCATATCTCCTACATCGAATTCCAAATCCTTTCGACGCTTATCGGCATAACTATTCTGACGATCTTGGGCTGCTTTCATTCGTTGCCGAATGATCTCTATGCAATCCGAAGTTTGCCGAATCATCTCTGGCCCAAGCATCAACTTCTCTCCTGTTTCCAACCAACATGTCGGAGAGTTACACGGTCTTCCATACAACGCTTCATACGGTGCCATACCAATGCTTGACTGGTAACTGTTGTTGTACGCAAACTCCACCAAATGAAGGTGATCTTCCCATGATCCTCCGAAATCCAGAACACAAGCTCTGAGAAGATCTTCCAAAACTCGGTTGACTCTCTCGGTCTGACCATCTGTTTGGGGATGATAAGCTGTACTCAAGCACAACTCGGTTCCTAAGACTTCCTGGAAGCTCTTCCAAAATCCACTAGTGAACAATGGGTCTCGATCGCTCACTATACTCTTCGGAATACCATGGAAATGAACTATCCACTTAACATACAACTCAGCCAACTTTGATGCAGTCCTAGTCGATCGAACAGGAATGAATCGTGCACTCTTAGTCAGACGATCCACAATGACCCAAATCCCTTCATTTCCCGTTCTGGTTCTAGGCAATCCATCAATAAAATCCATCGACACTTGTTCCCACTTCCATGTAGGAACTTCTAATGGCTGAAGCAATCCACTTGGCTTCTTCTGTTCGGCTTTAACCAACTGGCAGTTCATACACTTGGAAATGAAATCTCCAACATCCTTCTTCATGCCTTCCCAGTAGTAGGTTCTCTTCATATCCCGATACATCTTATTTCCACCTGGATGAATTGTCAGCTTCGAGTGATGACTTTCCTTCAAAACCTCACTCCTCAATTCATCTATATCGGGAACAACTAGTCGTCCTTGCTTCCGAAGCCAACCCTCTCGATCGACCTTGAATCCTTTATCCTTTTCTGGATCCAATCCAGATTCCAATTCACGGATAATCTTGACAAGCTTATCATCTCGCTTTTGGCCCTCGCCAATCCTTTCCACAAGAGTGGGTCTTATCGATAAGTTTGCCAACATCTCAGGTTCCAATTCGCATCTAGGCCTGAAGTCAAATCCAGCTAAATACTCGAGACTCTTCCATTCTGAAAACATGGCTCCCAATCCTGCATGTCTTCGACTTAACGCATCTGCTACTGCGTTACCTTTTCCCGGAGTATAAGCTATACCAAAATCATATGATGCCAAAAACTCTAGCCAACGTTGCTGCCGAAGATTCAAATCCTTTTGGGAGAAAAGATACCTCAACGACTTGTGATCCGTAAACAACTCGAATCGAACTCCCAACAGATAATGCCTCCACATCTTCAGAGCAAATACAATCGCCGCTAACTCCAAATCATGAGTTGGGTAATTCCTTTCATGCGACTTCAGTTGTCGACTGGCATACGCAACAACTTTATCCTTCTGCATCAGCACTGCTCCAAGTCCAGTACCACATGCGTCGGTGTAAACCACCATCTCATCATTCCCACTTGGAATAGTCAAAACAGGAGCACTCGTCAATCGCTCTTTCAGGATTCCGAAAGCTTGCTCACACTTAGCATCCCAACTGAACACTTGGTTCTTCTTCGTCAATCCTGTTAATGGTGCAGCTACCTTGGAGAAGTCTTTGATAAATCGTCGATAATATCCTGCTAATCCAAGAAAACTTCTCACATCAGATGCATTCTTAGGTCTAACCCAATCCTGGATTGCTGCCACCTTAGCGGGATCAACCGCTATTCCATTTCCAGAAATCACATGGCCTAAGAACCTCACTTCACTCTTCCAGAAGTGACACTTCGAAAACTTAGCCTTCAGCTGATGTTTCCGCAAGATTTCCAGCACAATACGCAAGTGCGTCTTGTGCTCTTCTTCAGTTCTGGAATAAATCAGAATATCATCCACGAACACAAGTACAAACTTGTTCAACTGATCTCTGAACACTCTATTCATAAGATCTACAAAATATGCTGGCGCGTTAGTCAATCCAAACGGCATTACCAGCCACTCAAAGAAACCGGATGGTGTCCTAAAAGCAGTTTTTGACACACTATCCTTAGCTACTCTCAACTGGTGAAATCCCGTTGCCAAATCCATCTGAGAAAACACCTTAGCTTCGTGAAGCTGATCAAACAAGTCATCTATTCTCGGCAATGGATACTTGTTCTTCTTAGTCACCTTATTCAGCTCACGATAATCGACGCACAATCTCAACGACCCATCTGCCTTGGTTGCAAACACAACTGGTGCACCCCACTCGGACACACTACGCCGAATGAATCCTTTCTGCAAAAGATCATCAACTTGCACCCTCAACTCTTGCTGTTCCCTAGGCGCCATCCGCCTAAGAGGCATCACAACAGGTCTGGCTCCTTCAACTAGATCTATACGAAACTCGATCTCTCTATGCGGCGGCAACCCTTTGACTTCGTCAAAGACATCCTCGAATCCATTTGCGATTGGCACTAAAGACAGTCCATCCCGTGGAACAACTAGCGAATACATGAAGCTCATGAAGACGCCTTCCTCATGCTTACATCGTATCACAATCTTTCGCCCTTCCACATTCTCGACTGTCACCTCTAGCCTCTCACAATCAACCTTAGCCGCATACTTCCTAAGCCAGTCCATACCCAAAATAATTCCGAACCCCGCAAAGTTCAGAACAAAGCAATCACAAACAAAAGAGCAACCATGACTCGACACAACTAGACCACGGCATAACATACACAAACAAGACGAACCCCCAACTGGATTAGTCACAACCAATGGCCTATCAACAATATCCGGCTTCAAACCTAACCGGCCTACTAGTTCATTACAAACAAACGAATGCGACGCTCCAGTATCAAACAGAACTCTAACTGGAACACCACATAGGAAAAGAGTACCTTGAACAACCACACTCTTTCCTTTCTCTTCAGCAGTAGGAGCTTTCGAAGATGACGGAACAGCGCCTAAAGCATAGGCTTGTACAATCTGCCTGTCCTTCCTTGGTTCTGGACAATTCTTCCTGAAATGCCCAAGCTTGTCACAGTTGTGGCACTTCGCCGGCGCCTTCGGATTCTTGCAATCCTTGGAGAGATGGCCTTTCTGCTGACAGTTGTAGCAAGTCACTTCGCCTTTCGGCCTCTTCTGACCATCCTTACCCTTCTGCTGTTGCTGCTTCCTTTTCTTGTTTCTACCCTGCTGGGGTTTAGACTCTTCCCTGGTTACAGCAACAACAGATCCTTCCTTAGGAAACAGATTCTCGTGTCTGAGAGCTTCCTCCACAAGCTTCCTAAATGAATCGTCCAAGTGATCCATCAATCTTGGAGCCTGTACTTGATCTCCAACATCTACTGATGGCCCCGGGGCTGACATCCTTCTCCTGATCGAAGTCATCATGGTTTCGAACATAGCAACATAATCAGCAGCCCCTTCAGTAGCACGGCCTCCCCTAGCAGCTGGTCTCCCTCTTCGACTCATTCTCAATATCTATAAAAAGGAATGATTAGAACATCTAGAGAAACATCTGCATAAAGGACTCAAACCCTACTAAGCGACTATATTATATATAGTATTCATCCATCAAAATACAATTACGTCTCTCATACGTAGTTACTTCAGCGAGCGTTGGGTAAAATCGATTAACCAATGCTCTGATACCAAATGTGACGACCGCCCATGACCCTTGCACCGAATCTAGAGAATAAGCGCTGTAAAGTGTGCCAGGCGACCATGGACGATTGTCAAGGTAAGATTTAAAACAACAGAATCTATCGTATTACTCACAGCGCATGGACAAAATACAATAGAACATATGTATAGTGAAGCTTTACCGAACAAAATGATATCATATAAAACTCCATAATAGTTGAATACAAGCATCTACAAAGTCAATACATCCAGCCTCACTACATATCTCTCAGAGAATACAAAACAGCGGAATATCCAGTACATATAATAAGAAGATAATATGCAATCCTCTAGCTCGTCTTCGATATCAGCATCGTGAGAAGAGAACAGCACCTGTCACCTGCTACCTAGTCTGCCCGTCCCAAAATGGACGAACAGCCCAAGGCAATAAGAATTAAAACATAAAGCCTTGAGTCAGACAACAGTCTTAGTGAGCAGTAAATTAACTAACAACATACCAAAAGAGCATAAAGGAAAAGGAATAGGAATACAACCCTCCCACTCCAACCTCATTCTACAGTGATAGCCCCCAGACACACACTAAGCAGAAGCAAACATAACAGAGCATACAATTTAAAGTAAAGCAATTGTCACTCGAGTCAAGAGCGATGTTTTCCAAGTACAAATCCTAAGGTCTAAAACCAAGGTCAGATAAGCACCCAGGAAATACCGCTCTTGAGACCGAATGACGATACAACCAAACATCCATGACTCGGCTATCACTGTTATCATTGTTGCGATATCACCGTTAATTGAATGACCGGCACATTCTTTCAGCCGTCCGTCAAGGGCTAATGGTAACCCCGGTTCTAGACATAACTCCCGCACGTCATCGTGACCCGTGCCTAGGTTTATCGAATCTACCCAGAGTACTTGACCATCAACTTAGTCTTTTGGGCGTCCCCATGTACTCTTGCTTAGAGCATGCTAGAACCTTCAACAACGATGAGATCTCAACCTCCTAGTCATCCTCCTCGACGACTATTGCCATACTAGCTCAAGCGCCTCTCGAGCATCCATTATCCTCAACTCGAATCATATCACCGAGTTATCAACATGCTTGGAATGATCCCGCCTGGATTAGACCAAGTCTTCATCATATGATGCCTCGCTTCATTACATCCTCGCAAAGCTTCATCTCAACTTCACATCATCAAATCTATGCATAAGAGCTTCATCATCCCGCTACATATGCCACGAGCAGCTTTTCCAATTCAAGAGCCTTTCCCTTAGCTTTTGAATCACCTTCGATCTAAATCTAATCATCAATCATCTAGTTCATAACAATCAATCAAATCAAACATCAATCCAAGCAATCAAGCATTCAAAAATGATCTAGGTAGACAATTATAACAATAATGGCATTTTCGTAATTAAAGAGTTGAAAGTCCAATAAGCATGAAAACATGGATTATATCTCTACAAACTTGATGAATGAACTTGCATAGGTTAACATATGATAAAATGGATGTAACATCATCATGAACAATGGATCTATATGAATCTACACATAGGATGAAGAAAATGCATGGAAATCACTAATTTAACACCAAATCGAGCCAACAATCCGATCTACTCCTTTGGATCCGTGTGAGAGATAATCACCACTCACCAAATCACCTAAACAACCTCAAATCAACACACTTCAGATCTGGACAGCGAAGGATGAAGCTAGATCTATCACAAATCCGCTTCAAATGAAGAAATCTCTCTTGAAAAGATGAAGATCTTCAATCCAAGCTTTTGAATCTTCAATCTCGATCTTCGATTTGGATGGATGGAAGCACTAGATTAGAGTGGAGAAAAGAAGTGAAGAAGTGTAGAAGTCGAGCTCTCAAAATGGCAGCACTTCGTCGCTTCAAAAATCCGGATCCCAAAAAGTGAGAACAACCCCTCCTATTTATAGCTGAAATCTGTCCTTAAGTCGAAATCTGGCTATCTCCCTAAGTCGCTTCCGACCTAAGCCTCTCCGACCTAAGCCTCTCCGACCTAAGCCCCTCCGACCTAACAGATGTACGACTTAACTCCTTTGCGACCTAACACTTAGGAAACCCAGCGACCTAACAACCTAACGACTTAACTACCTAAGACTCAGTTGGGTTGCGACCTAACACAAGTCGACCTAAAACAACACGCGACCTAACACTTGAACTATCCTAGCGACCTAACAACTTAGCAACCTACGCGACCTAACACAACATACGACCTAACAGTGTTACGACCTAACACATAGCCTAACTCCTAAGGTCGCCAACTTGTTAACTCCTTAGGTCGCCAACTTGTTAACTCCTTAGGTCGCCAACTTGTTAACTCCTTAGGTCGCCAACACGGAACCACTAGGTCGCTAACTCAGAACCACTAGGTCGCTAACTCAGAACCACTAGGTCGCTAACTCGGGAACCACTAGGTCGCTAACTCGGCAACTACTAGGTCGCTAACTCGGCAACTACTAGGTCGCTAACTCGGCAACTACTAGGTCGCTAACTCGGCAACTACTAGGTCGCTAACTCGGCAACTACTAAGTCGCTAACTTTCCCAGCCGACCTAACACTTAACAAAACTTAGGTCGCTCACAACATTTTCTTAAGTCGCAGACCTTCTCTAAGTTGCCAACAACCCTTAGGTCGCGTACGACCTAGGACTTAGACAAATCTGCCTAAAAATCTGAAATGACATGAAAGTGCTAAAATTCCAGATTTTGACGAACATGTCGATCCGTAAAAATACGGGTCGTTACATTGGAGGAAGGAGAGTTGTCAGAAGAGGTGAAGCTACTGCATGCTGAAGCTTCCTGCAGACGTCTGACCTACCCAGGTCAGACGTCTGACCCTGGTTCAAACTGCTGCCCGAAACTTCCTGCAGACGTCTGACCTACCCAGGTTAGACGTCTGACCCTGTTTCAGAAATATTTCCCAAAACATTCTGCAGACGTCTGACCCTCCTGGTCAGACGTCTGAGGCGACGAAGGCTATGCTTCCAGTTCCGAATTCTGAAGGGCAGTTTTGTAAATTCTGGAGCTTGGTTCTCTAAACTGATGGTGCAGATTCTTTTGACGAGGATGGATGATCTAGATCATTTAGGTCACCTATATATTGTCTCCTAATCATCTTCCAAATAAAGAGATTAGGTTTTAATCAGATTTCCAATAATTGTAATTAATAGAAACCCTAACGAAATCAAATTGGGGGTTTTCTATTTTGAGTGCTCTATTATTAATCTCTTCAACTGTGTAATTGATTAGAGAGAGTCTCCACCTATTGTATCTCTCTAATCATCGTATTGGCTTGTAATCTCTGGTGATAATAATAAAAGGGTTATTGGATCTCCGTGGACGTAGGATCTTCATATCCGAACCACGTTAAATCTTCCGTGTCTCCTGTTTTTCATATTGTTGATTGTGTTCTCATAATTGATATTTTAAGTTGCATTGGTATTCAAATAGACAATACTAGGTCTTGATTTGAAATCGCTTCCACAGCGCACCGTGATGTTGAATTGTTATCAATCGCCAATTATTCACACATTATTTTATCTCTTCTTTAGGATTTGGATTGGTCAGATTACGCAAACGAACAACTTCTAGATAAGCTTATTGCTGGCTTCTTCTTGGGTTACAGTCCTCAGGCATATGCTTAATCCTTTGTCTATCGTCTTCTAGTACCACGTAATAGAACCTGATTATTTTCACAAGGGAAACGACATCAATATTCATGTCTATAATCTTAGGAACACAAACATAATTACATCTAATTGTAGAATAGACATGCATGAAAATAATGATTACCAATCTCAATTTTCAGCACACATCATCACATTGAATCCGATCATCTTCCTTTCATTCAACAAGATCAACTACAATCCATTATTGATCAACACTCATTTTAAATTAAAACACCAAGTATTGGCTAAAGCATGAAACAAGAATCAGCCAGAAAATCTGCTAGTATCCCTCATCAACTCAAGTATCATCACGAGCCAAAAAACACACAACATCATCGATCTAGCATCACAAGACACATCGCAGTTCCAAGCATGCATTTTTTTCACATCAGACATCATTTCCAGATCTGGACGCAAGCTTTTCAAGCTTTCAGGCAGCGATGCAATGAGCACTTCCAGATACAGGAACAA
The DNA here is from genome assembly GCA_030737815.1 of Allium fistulosum. Taxonomy (NCBI): domain Eukaryota; kingdom Viridiplantae; phylum Streptophyta; class Magnoliopsida; order Asparagales; family Amaryllidaceae; genus Allium; species Allium fistulosum. The sequence continues at coordinate 809,686,048 of CM060902.1, forward strand.
GAGGTGTCATATCCAAGAATATTCACAGCATCATCGTGACTTCATCGTAGAAATCATCAGGCTCTGGTCATTGACAACAATCAAACCGAAGAAATCTACAAGGCATGTAATAAGCAAGTTACTGAAGCTAGTTCAACATTCTAGGCAACATCCTATCCAATTAGTGTGAGAAGAAGGGCGAGAATCCCCGATCTGATGTGGGCTTTCAAAAAAAAATTTGTTGGAACGAAATCTACGTAATTTGATTTAAGAAGGAAAGGGAGTTGCGATTTTTTAATTGCTGAAGAAAGAAGTCAATTTAGGAACCGATTGTTGAAGAAGAGGAAGCTGTCGTTAGCAAGTTCGGATCTGACCAAACTATGGTAGATGGTCGGCGACATAAACCCTAGTAGCTTGGCGATAAAAGTTTGAATGAGTTGGGGAGTGGCAATTCGGGGGAGTTTGGTTGGATCTGAAGGAGAAAGGGGGGAAAGCATTAGAAATTAGTGTAGAAGATAAAATTACTGTGCCACCCATTGTAGTTTGATGTATTTATAGTATTACCAACAGTTGTAATGATAATAAGCATTGTAAACATTAATAACGATAATAACCGCCAATAATTTGTAACAAATATAACCGTTGCAAATTAGGACGGGAAAAATGTTATAAAATAGGCTGTTTGGTGTAGTGCTATAAATTGCTTAAATCTCAACAGAGATTTGATTCTACTATATTAATATAAAATAATTGAAGTTCCAACATATTCAAAGATTGACATTTATTTGAGGATATTTTGAGGGTTTTAGATGTTATGTTTTCGTTTACTAAAATTTCCTAAGGCACACACAAATCCAAATAAATACTATTCAATTATAAAAATATGAAAAACTTGATATTTTCACTCATAGAGAATTGTTTTGCTTCCTAACTGGATTTGATTCCACCATACGTAATTCCCATTCAGACCTCCTTCTTCTGGAATATACAACAAAGTGAATTTTATATAGAAATTAGATTTAGAATTAGAAACTAGAGAGGAATAGAGCTAGAAATCAAAAGAATTAAATATCTAAACCTCTTATCTGAAAATCCTAACTGATTCTGAAATCCAAAGAAGAAGAAGAAGATGATGATGATGATGAGATATGATTTATACCGCTCCTAGTTGTCTGTTAGATCTTTTCCATTTTGAATATACAACAAATAAATTTTGTGTGCGTGTATATTAGATTTCAAAAATCGAAAGATAGAGAGGAGAAAGATTGAGAATTTAATTTAAATCGGAGGTTAAAGGTTAGAATTACTTACTAGAAAGTTTACTATTACTGAAAACTTAAGGGGAAAGATTTTGACAGAGCTTCGCCGTTGCTACAGAATTTTATGAAGGAAAAGTGGAGGTCTAGGTGTCTATATATAGAGGTGAGAAGGAACCAGAACCACTGGATTAAAAGCAATCAAATCCGGGTCGTTCTGGCCTAAGGTTTTCACACACGTAACCTCCCAACCAGTCGAACGCTGCCTCCACGGTGGTCGACCGCTAATGGTCGATCGGCCCACATAAGGTGTTCGACCGATTATTCAATATCGATCGAGATTATTTGTTTCCGCTTTCTTATGTTTATTAAGATAATTAATTTTATACGTTAAACGTTATATTTAATGTTTACTTAAACGTTAAGTACTCTTAACGTTAATTATATAAATTCAAATTTTAAACTTTTCAAAATTCAAATGTTTAAATTTTAAATTTAAACTCATTTGAATTATTTTAAATTCAAAAACTTCAACGCCCATAACTTCTTCGTTTGAACTTCGATTTCAACATATTACATATGGAAATTAATCAAAAAATCACCACAGACGCAATGGTGCAACTTCTATGTTCAAATGCCGACATTTACAAAATTTCTATTTTTAACCCTATTTAATTTCTTATTATATTTTATGGGTGTTACATTCTTCCCTCTAAAAGGGATTTCGCCCCCGAAATCACCAAGGGAAGACAGTGTAACGTGTACTCAACAAGCATGTTGTACAACCAAGTTATTTATAATAATCTACATAACCATTTACTCAACCAAAAATGGAAAGTGATTATGTATGCAACATACCATTGGTAAGCTCAATCCAAATGTGAATGCAAAATTATGGCATACAAGCATGTATGCAAGCATCCTAGATACACATACAATTCTATATGAGTGCAAAAATAATAGTAAAAAGTGTGGCAACTGTCTCCTACCATCCAATCTAGCAACCACGATGCAGCCACATACCTATACTTTTGGAGAGAAAATAGAGAAAAGCTCGAGATGAGAAACATTCACCTTTTCTTTGGTTTCCCATGTGCTTTCCACTAGATTATCTCCCTATTGAACTCAAACTAACCTAATACCTTTGTTACAAAGCCTCTTATTTTCGTGATCCATAACACATGTTATGGTATGAGGGGGGCGATGGGCTCCGTTTCAACATCAATTAACCAATCAGGTTTTATTACTGAGGCAATGTCGTGTAGACATTTCCTCAAGTGTGGAACATGAAAGATGTCATGGACTCCCGCTAACTAGTCCGGAAGCTCCATCCAATAAGCAAGTTTCCCCCACCCTCTCTAAAATCGAAAGAGGCCCAACAAACCTTGGCGCCAGCTCCCTAGAAGTACCGATCCTTATAACCTTTCTTAGAGGGAAAACCTAAACTCATACCATGTCCCTAATTAAAAACTCCAATCTCTTCTTCGCTTGTCAGTATATGACTCCTAAGGATCCTGTGCAGTCTTCATTCGTCGTCTAAACACTTCTACCTTTTCCAAGGTCCTCCAAAATCCATGATGCAAGCTCTCGACAAATCCTCTAAATTCAAAGTCGTTCCCAAAACAGATTTCAAACCCCTCCATAATTCACTTAGTGAACAATGGGTCTCTATCATAAGAATGCTAACTTGAACTCCATGTAGTTGCTCCACTTTCCTGACATAAATATATGCTAGAGTTGTTGCAATCCTACTACTTATAAACATAATAAAATGAGCCAATATAATATAACTTAATGGAACCATTACCTCTTGGCAACCTATCTATAAAGTCCATCGATATATGCTCTCATAACCAAGTTGGAGCTTCCAATGGTAATAACAATCCTACGGACTTTCCTTGTTTAGCCTTAATCCTTTGGCACATCAAACATCTTGAAGTTAATTCAGCAACTCTCTCTTCATCCATGAACAATTAGAAAATTCTCCTCATATTTCCTTACATCTAAACAGATTTGAGGTGAATGTTGATGCTATCTAAGCTTTGGGTTTACTGCGTTAAGTGCCCTTAAGAAATTTTCTTATTTACGATGTTTCTCCATACATATACATAGACATATATATATATATATATATATATATAGCTGTCTAATCTCATCCCTAAAACCAACACAGTGATAAAACAGGAACATGGCTTATACCATATCAAACTCTTTTCCTAAAGGAGACAACTAGCGAAGTTAACCCAAAAACTCTAAAAGAAAATTTTACTGGAAGTTGCCCTTAATCATCAACTGGTATTAATGATGTTGGGGTCCTAATGCTTCTTACCAATTTAAGATGGACATTCCTAGAATGTCATTTCACCGTTATCCATCTTTCTTAATTTTTCTTCTTATTTCTAATAAATATCCATTACCCATAATATCTGGTAATTCATGTCAAAATTGACAATCTCTAATCAATTCTTATTGAATCCACTTCAATCTATTAGCAGTTTCAAAATTTCTTATTATGAGTATTCAATTCCTCCATAAATACCATATAAGCTTCCTTAAACAGTCTATTTAATTTTTTTATCCTCTATTAATTATAAATTTATTGTTTATTAAATCTATAATTAATGTCCATAAATCCTAGTCCTATAATTACTACTAATACCGTTGTGAACTACGCTATTTATATGTTTCTTACTTCTAATCATTAATTTCTAAACTATAACATTCCTCTCCATATTTTATTTTATTAGAGCTATTCTCCCAGAAGGATTATAGTTATAATCTTCCATAAATTAACGACAAGTGATATTTTTGCTTTATCTGAAATTACAAGGAATTATTTCCTTTTCTTTTATTGAAATAGACAATGTAAAATGCAGAAAAAAAATATCCATATCTTACACATCTTTTTCTCTTTTTGTCATATCCCTTGTTAATTCAAGCGCCACACTTTTATTCATTTAAGGAATTAGATAATTAATAGAAATTACATAGAGCAGCTCCCAATAAATCAAAATATAGAAATTCATATTTCAAGAGCAACATAATTTACAACCCAATTATAGATCTGAAATACTTTTACAACATTACAAACATTCTACAAACAAATGTTTGAGACTGATTTAAAATTTCCATATCAGATTGTTCATACAATTCTTATTTTATTCATATCCTAAAACCTTTAACCTTTCTTACCTAGACAAAGATCCCTATCTACTCCATAAAATATAAACTAGAAACCCACATTACGTTAGTATGCGACATATGAAATTCAAACTTGCAAAAGAATTTCCGCATCTCGAAAGAAAACTTTTAAGCATACTTTTCAAAAGAGTTTCCAACTTTCAAAAACAGCTTGGGAAATTGAATTCTCAAACACTATGTTTTATTTTATTCCATACATCTATTCTATTTTTATTAAAAATTTGAACAACAAATCCTTTCCAAAAATATCTGGACCCGACTTTTCACAATTTTCAAAACATTTACCACTTTATTCTTAACCTCAAATTTAAAGGTTCTAAAATTGCTTCGTAAATTAATTTCTCTTTCAAATACTTTTACCTCAAAGACTTGCTTCTTCAAAAGTAGGGTTTCTAACCTAAAACATTTTAAAACTCAATTATTAAACCAAAGTATCAAAATTTTAAAAGTGGTTCCTTAGTCCTAAAAAGAAGCAAAATAATTTCCCTTTTTCAAAAACTTTCTTCATCAAAGATTTATTCCTTTAAAAGTTAGTCTTTTAGGCCAAAACATTCAAAAACATCTTCAATAACTTTAAACAATGAAAAGTAGACTAGGCGAGGTAAACTCTTGTCCCATCAATTTCACATCCCATTCTCATCACACCTCTTCTGTTTTATCTCTAACTGGATTATTAATCCTATTTTATAAGTCCCTAATGCTAATCCTATCCAAATCTTCCAATATTACTGTTTGCGCCAAAATTGGTCACAAACACCCAATTGCCGATGAAAGCACCCGTTCACAATCACATATCACAGATAGCAAGTATGTAGAGAATATGAATATGAAGAACACTCAAAATTTAAAAGGAAACAATAGAAACACAAGATTTATAGTGGTTCGACGTTGTAGCCTACATCCACTTTGAAGAGTTGCTGTTTTATTGATTATAACTCGCTGGTTACAGAGATATACAACAGTAAAACCGAGTTACAACAATGATTCCGGCAGAGTATCGGCGTAGAAGAGCCAAAAGATCCATTTTCTGAAGCTCTTGGACTACTATTTATAGGTGTAGGCTGCAAATATCTCGCCCAGATCTCGGAAGACTCCTCTCACGTGGGTGGACCCACGTGATCGATCCCCTAACATTTCGACTCGATCCATGATCGATACGTACCAAATTCATATCGATCCAAAATTGCTCTTTTTGGGTTAGGATCGATCATGGACATTCTTGAAGTTGCACGCAAGCTCCTGTGAAAATTTGGTGGCATTTGGACTTGTAGATTGTGAGATATGATCGATGCAAGTTTGGGTCTATTGTATGCTGCTGAACTCGTATCGATACACTCGTATCGATCTCGTTCGTATCCATAGGATGCAAGTGATTGCTAGATAACACGGTGCTATCTTTTAGGATCAATCCACTTTTCATGCCGAGTTGACTGCTTCCTCATTCGTATCCATCGACTGTTATGTTCTTCATTTCGACCACGAATCCTTACTTTCGTATCGATCAGTTGCCAAGCCATTTGTATCGATCCACATCTCATTCCTTCGTATCGGTGTTTTTGGTTTCATTTCGTATTGATATTTGGAGTCGTTTCGTATTGATGCAGCCTGACTCTCTTCGTATCGATCATCGAGTAGTTGGTTTCCTACCGATGTTTTTAGGTGCTGTTTCGCATTGATCATTGGTGGCACATGTCGTATCGATTGTTGATTGATCGATATGAATTGTGTAAATGATAGACCGATACAAATTGTGTATAAGTGGAGCGATACGAAACATCTTCAGATGATGGATATGAGGTAGAGCAGACGTGATGTATACGAAGTGGGACTGGTCTAATGGATACGAAATGGTGTAGACACGATCGATACGAAATGGTGCTTGTGGGATGGATATGAAACAGAGGCTTACGAGTTGATGGGTACGAAATCCCATGGATACGAATGAGGTTGGTCTCCTTGACTTTGATCAATCAATATCTTGAGCATTCGAACTCCGATTGACTTAAGATTTTGAGACATTGACTTTTATAGCTTTACTTGTCATACCATATCAATTGTAGGTCCATCCAGACTCGGTAAAAATTTGTCAGTATCCATAGTGAACCTGTGTATAACTGATCTTCGCGACTGATTGTCTTCGGTTTCCAGTCAATCCTTTGGTGTCACGGCCTTGCAAAATGGCGGGATAACACTTGCCCCCCAAACATGCCTTGCGATAGGAAGATGTGTTTTGTAGTGCCATAAGCTGGATGTTCGAATCCTGTTGATGACCTGTAAAGAGATTGATAATCTTACCTGATTATGAATGGCGATCGTTCGGAATTGCATTACCGTTCGAGGTCATATGTGACCGTTCGAGGTCGGGTGCCATTCGAGGCTAATTGTGACCGTTCGAGGCGAATTGTGACCGTTCGCGGCTGGGTGCCGTTCGAGGCGAATTGTGACCGTTCGAGGCCGGGTGCCGTTCGAGGCGAATTGTGACCGTTCATGGTCGGGTGCCGTTCGAGGCGAATTATGACCATTCGCGATCGGGTGCCGTTCGAGGCGAATTGTGACCGTTCGTGGTTGGGTGCCGTTCGAGGCGAATTGTGTATGCCCGGCGGGACTTAGTATCATTAATGTCAGATTTCACGTTCGAGTGAGTTTCTGACTCATTTGTTATGGTAGTTCATCGCCATCTCAGAGCATGCCTGAGGGCCGTTCGCGATCCCGTGCATGTGTAAGTGACTTGGTCTTTATGGGATTATAAAAACCAGATTTACATTCAAAATGAGTCTTATAACAAAGATGTCCAACTAAATCAAGTCTAGATGTACAAAAGAGAAAACAAAAGCAAAACAGAAACATCAAAGTGCAAACACCTCCACTGTTGCAGTTCATATTCGTCTCAGAGCATGCCCGAGGACCGTTCGTGATCCCGTACATGTGTAAGCGAATTCACCATGTTCTTATGGAGTTTGCCACTTATTCGTCGTCATTCAAATCAGTTGATAACAAGCCGACGCCTCGATCCGAAGTCGTCCTCATTTGATGCAGATGGTGGTTGCTCTTGCTCCACCGTCGTTGTTCGCCTCCTCACATACTGTAATAGCATGCAGTTCCGGATATGTCCTTCAATCTCATCTCTCAAGTGTCTGCAATCATTCGTATTATGGCCGCTTAGCTCATGAAATAAGCAGTACTTGTCTGATTTCCTTTCATTGCTGGTTGGGTCCCTCCTGATTGGCTTCGATAGAGAACCTGCCCCCTAGTGTCTTGGTAGACTCATTCCAAAGTCTCATTCAACTCCGTATAAGAGGTGAACCTCGGTACCTTTCGCGGTCGCTTTGGCTCATCACAGCTATCCTCTACCTTCTGTTTCCCTTTATCTTTGTTTGACTCTTTTCTGATTGGATTTCCGCCTTTGATTGCATAAACCTCAATTGCATCTCCTTCCTCTCTCTCAGCATTTGCATCCTCTTGTCATAGAAACCTTTCCGCTTTGTGGTAAAACTCTCTCAGATCCATGGGTGGATCACTTGTCAGTGAATTCTTGAACTCCGTGCCATCAGCTATGCCAGATAGAGCTGCCATTAAGACCATGGACGGATCTGGCCGATCCACTGATGCCGCCGCCGCGTTAAATCATGTCAAAAAGTTCCTCAGAGACTCCCCTACTTTCTGTTTCAACGTTGTCAAACTCATTACATTCTTGGGCCTTGATATATGAACTTTGAATTGCCTCATGAACTTTTCAATCAACTCGATCCACGTTCCAATCGAACCACTCCCTAGTTGCCTGAACCATAATGCCGATATGTCTGTCAAATATAGTGAGAAGCATCGGGCCATGACTTCCTCTAATGCCCCCACTACTTCCATATGCCACATATACCTCATCAGATGAACAATAGGATCTGTCCTCCCATCGTACGTCTCTAGTGCTGGTAGCTTGAATTCAGGTGGGTTCCTAGCCTGCCTGATTGTGGGAGCGAAGGGGCTCCTGTTCACATCTTCTAGATCTCTATTCACTAATCTGCCTCTCATGGCTTGCCTGACTATTTCCACCAATCTGTCACTATCGCCAAGCTGTAGTCCTTGTTCGTTGCCTCCAATCTGCCCCCTGAGTTCACGAGGGAATCCTGGTGTCTGCTCTCTTGGACGAGCATTCATTTCTCTATCAATACCATGTTGCACAGTTCCGGCTGGTATCCTGCCTAAGGTTGGATCAATATGCTCCGGGGGTGTGCCCCTAGCTCGTGGACTACTCCTGAGGGTCCCACTCCATTCTGAATCCCGGTTGCTCCATGCTCCCGATCCCTGTTTCCAACGCTTCCTGTAGTTGCGTTTCCTTGATTTTGCACTCTAGCTTGTCCAATCTGCTGGAGTAGGTTCGGCATCATCTCTTCTTGTCTTTTCAGCATTCCTTCCTGCAAGGCTTCCATCATCATCTCCATCTCGTCTCGGGTGATGAAGACTGAGGCCTAATTCGCTCCCGAGGAAGCCTCCTGACTCCCCTCATGTTGACTCCTTTCTGCTCTTTGTCTTCTTGTTGATTGCTTCGTCATAGCTTTCCAGATCCAAGTCTTTAAGCCTTCAAATCCAAAGTCCAAGTTGTAGGATCCCTGAATGCTAGCCTTCTCAGTGAAAGCACCAAAATGTTTGCACCAAAATTGGTCACTAACACCCAATTGTCGATGAAAGCACCTATTCACAATCACAGATAGTAAGTATGTAGAGAATATGAATATGAAGAACACTCAAAATTTAAAAGGAAAGCAATAGAAACATAAGATTTATAGTGGTTCGACGTTGTAGCCTACATCCACTTTCAAGAGTTGTTGTTTTATTGATTATAACTCGCTGGTTATAGAGGTTTACAACAATTAACCGAGTTACAACAATGATTCCGGTAGAGTATCGGCATAAGAGAGCCAAAAGATCCCTTTTCTAAAGCTCTTGGACTGCTATTTATAGGTGTAGGCTGCAAATATCTCGCCTAGATCTTGGAAGACTCCTTCTCTCACGTAGGTGGGCCCACGTGATCGATCCCCTGACATTTCGACTCGATCCATGATCGATACGTACCAAATTCATATCGATCCAAAATTGCTCTTTTTGGGTTGGGATCGATCACAGACATTCTTGAAGTTGCACGTAAGCTCCTGTGAAAATTTGGTGGCATTTGGACTTGTAGATTATGAGATATGATCGATGCAAGTTTGGGTCTGTTATATGCTGTTGAACTCGTATCGATACGCTCGTATCGATCTTGTTCGTATCCATAGGATGCACGTGATTGCTAGATGACGCGGTGCTATCTTTTAGGATCGATCCACTTTTCATGCCGAGTTGACTGCTTCCTCATTTGTATCCATTGGCTGTTATGTTCTTCGTTTCGACCGTGAATCCTTACTTTCATATCGATCAGTTGCCAAGCCTTTTGTATCGATCCACATCTCGTTCCTCGTATCAGTGTTTTTGGTTTCATTTCATATCGATATTTTGAGCCGTTTCGTATTGATGCAGCCTGACTCTCTTTGTATCGATCGTCGAGTAGTTGGTTTCATATCGATGTTTTTAGGTGCCGTTTCACATCGATCATTGGTGGCACATTTCGTATCGATCGTTGATTGATCGATACGAACTATGTAAATGATAGACCGATACAAATTGTATATAAATGGAGCAATACGAAACATCTTCAGATGATGGATACGAAATAGAGCAGACGTGATGGATACGAAGTGGGACTGGTACGGTGGATATGAAATGGTGCATACATGATCGATACGAAATGGTGCTTATGGGATGGATACGAAATAGAGGCTTACGAACTGATGGGTACAAAATCCCGTGGATACGAATGAGGTTGGTCTCCTTGACTTTGATCGATCAATATCTTGAGCATATTAACTCCGATTGACTTGAAATTTTGAAACGTTGACTTTTATAGCTTTACTTGTCGTACCATATCAATTGTAGGTCGATCCGGACTCGGGCAAAATTTGTCAGTATCCATAGCGAACCTGTGTATAATCGATCTTCGAGACTAATTGTCTTCAGTTTCCAGTCAATTCTTCGATGTCATGGCCTTGCAAAAAGGCGGGATAACAGTTACATCTGTTTATATTTTTTTCCATTTAATTGGCTTTTACATCTTTTTAATCAAGTTCCATTTCCATTTTAAAAAGAAGAATTTTAAAAGAACTTTCAAGTTTAAGAAATAGGAAAAATCATCAAGTCCAACCTACGCCCTATTTTACATTTATTTCAAAAAAATCCCTTTATTGAAACTCTTTAAATCGAAAACTTTTTGACCCAAATTTCATTTTAAACTAAGAGTTTCAAAAATGAAAAACGCTTTTTACACAAAACTTTTTATTCACAAACCTTTGCCTTAACAAAATTTCTAATTTATGAATTTTCAAATTTCAATCATTTTCTTTCAAAACAATAACTCCTTAATAAACCCTTTTCAAAACTTTTCAAAACATTTCAAGGAAGTTTCCAAAAATTATTTTGATCAAATTCTTTTATATGGAGTTGGATTTTTAGAAATTTACTTTAATTATCCTCTCTATTGCATTTTCTTCTTCTATCATCCCTTACTTCCGAATGTTTACAACTATACTACCTCTTAGTATTTAATTACTATAACACGCTTATTTACTATTTCTATAAATGTTGATTGTCCATAAGAAATGATTACTGTTCTAACCGGATAATTTCTAAATACATTTATTTATTTATACAACTTTTCCTATTAAAAGTTCTTTACCTCTCCATAATACCTAATAATATCTTTAATTAGACTATTTATATCTTTGTTAAATTATCGTAACTCACTATTTATTCTGCATTTATCGTCGTGTTAATTTTAGAGTTACAATCTTTTCAATTTACATTCCTTACTATATGACCTCCATCACACATTTTTTACTCTATCTATTTTTCTAACCTATTGTCTCCTCGCCCATCCTTTTGGACTATGGTCGCGACTACTTCTATAGTCTGAGTTTATAGAGTAAATTCAAATTAAGTGTGTATATATAGTAGGGTTTTTGAAAATAGTTTCAAAAATAATAAATACGTCACTCATACGTACACCCATTCCTATCTATCGGGAAACCTAAGCTCTGATCCAAATGTAACAACCCGTTCTGAAACAGACCTAATTTCGATCCAATAAAAGCTCATCGAACCTTAGGCTGACATCTAGACGAGTTGTTAAGCTGATAAAACTTAAATAATACACAATACATAGAGCTATCTATCTATACTTTCAAAATATCACAGTATAATGAACAAAATACACTATCAGAAACAAGTACCCATTTCATAAAAGAAAACCATTTTAGAAATATAACATGTTAAATATTACAACATGTCTACATAAAACCTCCATAGGACAATATTTCAAAATAACATAATTGTCTGAACTGGGAACAATATAATATTTAAAAGCATAAATAGATAGATAACTGCCACAAGTCTTCATCTCCACCTTCGTTTCCTAAATTAGCATTGTCTCCTCTAACATGTGTATTGTAACGAGGAGTGGGTCAAAACAACAAATGTTTGGTGAAATGAAAATCTCAAGCTTTACCATAATTGTACTTTGGCAGTATTATTTAGATAAGAAATATGTCTTATGTATTTAAACCTATACCATACTAATAATTTTAATTGTAAGCCCAAAGGCCTTTCCACTTTAATTCCAAAACTCTAAAGCAACTAACATCAATGATGCAAGAGAAAGCATCCAAACCAATATATACCCTTTATTGGAGATTAGGCAGACTCTAACCATTTAATACCTATAAAATAGGCAGGTCCCCATCACTTAATACCTAACCCATTGCAAACTCTAACGTAACTATCTTTAACAATGCGAGAGAGAGAACCTCCAAACCACTTATTACCTCTTTCTGGGACCTTAGGCAGACTCTGACCATTTAAGACCTATAAAATAGGTAGGGCCCCGTCATTTAAGACCTAACCCGAGGCAGGTCCTTGCATGATTCTCACTAATTAACATCGTAAGAAATCCCATCTGGTCACTTAATTCTTCTCCTAAGAAAGAGACGGACCCTACCATAGCCACTTAATACCTCTTCAAAGTTTTAAATATCGGATTTCGGTCACGTTTCGTCTCGGAATTTTTACACAAGTTATCTCGTATCGGGGGAGATCTCAAACGAGATGAGTACATATCGGGTGTACATCTCAGATTGATATCTCGGGTCTTATAATGCATCTCAGGAATATCTTGGATGTACTTAAGTGTCTAAAATTGATGTGTCAAAAATTTATTTAACGGTTATAACTTTCTTTGTAAAAATAAAAATGGTAAGATACTTATTTACATGGAAAAAGGAATATTTTTAAAAGAGTAGTAACTTGATTAGCTTAATTGATTTGGTAATGATTGAATAATATCCTTTTATTTGAACATAATAAAGAAGTGAAACCTTTCACTATGACTCATTAAGATAAAAAGTAAAGAATATGTTCAAGAAGTTGGTAAATTATAATTGGATTGAGTAGTTCCTTTTGAATCAATATGAAAATAAAAAATATTATGCAAAATTAGAAAAATATATAATTTCGGGTGAGATCTCGGATTGAGATTTTGATCCATATTTCGGGTGAGATTTGAATATCTCGGACGAGATGAGTGTCGAGGGAGATATGGAGGAGATTTAATGTCTCGTCTCGTTTAAGTGTGAAAAGGAAATCTCAAAGGAGATCTCGGGCGATATATAGGAGATTTAAAACCATGTACCTCTTACTCGAAGCGGATCCCTCTTAAAGATTTCTCCTATCGTATCAATAGCGCAACTTATGACCTATAACCCAACCGTGACATCTTAGATTAATCCGACAATTCGTAGGTACTAGTAGCTAGATTGACTAGGCAGATTTACCCTATAAAATTGGGACTAACCTCACACCCATTGGGGTTATTTATTATAGGCAATGTCCCACATCAGTCCATAAAGCCAAAATGCTGGTAGCCAGATTTAACTGGGCAAAGTTCCATGTAACTTTGGACTGACCTCGCATCCTATAACTTAGTCATACCTTATATGTATATCAATTATATACATATACTACCCTACACATTAACAGTTGAGGCCACGTAAGGCAACCCCTTATTACGCCTCTAATTAGATATTTACTCCCTAATTTACACTAACTATCTTCTTAAAAAAGTTAATGTTATTTACTACCCCATTAGCTCTAATCAGTATGTTCAATATGCTATAATTATTACGTTATTATGAACTTTAATAATCAATACGTTAATATTATATATGTGTGTGTGTGTGCGCGCGCGCGTGTGTGTGCACGAGATTCGAATAAAATATTTCCAATCATGCGCAAAGAAAACGATATTAATTTAAATGTCAAACTCACACAAGTCCCAAACTCCAAACAAAAGAATAGCTAATATCCTTAGCCAATACTTGACTTGTAAACAGATAGGAATAATACCAAACTTATCTCATATTAATATAATAGAATTAGCTCCTCTACTCAAGGAACAAACTTTACAGTTTAAACTTTTTATATTATATCCAACTTTTGCAATTACCACTTTGGAGTGAAAAAATGATTCATACTTATTTTAAATTACAAAAATAAGTGGTGCGAACTATAAATAATCAAAAATCATACTTCGCACACCATCTCTAACGTTACTTATTTTTAGAATCCTTTAACACTACAAGAGAAATCAAAAGAGATGAAGTGGAATAAATTATAAATTGCTTAAATCTTAATAGAGATTTGATTTTACTATATTAATACAAAACAATTGAAATTCCAACATATTCAAAGATTGACATTTATTTAGGGAAATTCTGAGGGTTTTAGATGTTATGTTTTCGTTTACCAAAATTTCCTAAGGCATACATCAAATCCAAATAAATACCATTTAATTACAAAAATACGAAAAACTTGATATTTCCACTCATAGAGAATGTTTTGCTTCCTGACTGGATTTGATTTTACCACGCCTAATTCCCTTTCAGACCTCCCTCTTTTAGAATATAAACAAAGTGAATTGTATATAGAAATTAGATTTAGAATCAGAAACTAGAGAGCAACATAATTAGAAATCAAAAGAATTAAACATCTAAACCTCTTACATGAAAACCCTAACCGAGTCTAAAATTCAAAGAAGAAGAAGAGGAAGAAGATGAGATCTGATTTATAACGCTCCTATCTCTGTTAGATCTTCCACTTTTTGAATATATAACAAACAGATTGTGTATGTGTGCACATATATATATATATATTAGATTTCAAAAATCAGAAGATAAAGAGGAGAAAGATTAGGACTTTAATTTAAATTAGAAATTAGAGATTAGAATTACTTCCCAGAAAGTTTACTATTTCTGAAAACCAAAGGGGAAAGATTTTGACAGAGCTTCGCCGTTGCTATAGAATTTTATGAAGGAAAAGTGGGGGTCTAAGGGTCTATTTATAGAGGTGAGAAGGAATCAGAATCGTTGGATTAAAACCAATCAAATTCGAGTCGTTCTGCCCTAGGGTTTTCACACTTGTAACCCCTAATCAGTCGACCGCTGCCTCCTGGGTAGTTGAACGCTAGTGGTTGACTGGCCCACGTAAGGCGGTCAATCAGTCATTCAATTTCGGTCGAGATTATTTATTCCACTTTCTTATATTTATTAACCTAATTAATTTTATATGTTAAATGTTATATTTAATGTTTACTTAAATGTTAATACCCCTTAACATTAATTATATAAATTCAAAATTTAAACTTTTCAAAATTCTAATTTTTAAATTTTAAATCTAAACTTGTTTGAATTATTTTTAAATTCAAAAACTTCAAACGTCCGTAACTTCTCCGTTTGAAATTCGATTTCAACATATTATATATAGAAATTGATTAGAAAATCACCATGGACGCAATGGTGCAACTTCCATGGTTACAAGCTCTCTCCTCCTTGGATTCTTTGCCTCGACGGTAACTGGAGTGGGATGGATATGGAATGGGGGTTAGTCCTCTAGACTCATCCACGCTATACTGAAGCTTTATTTATCTATCTCTGGCTATGGAACTGAAACGAGAAAAAGATTGTATAAGTTTTAGAATTTCGGAACGCGGATGAATGTAGAGATGTGTGTTCGTGATCCTAGTGAAGTGTAGAGTGTCGATGAACCCTAAGTACTCTACAGACCATGTTCACATGGAAGTAAAGATGGAGTCTCACCACCTTCATCGAGAATTCCCCTGGGCGAGAAGCTGAAGTTTGGAGAGCCTTCTTTAAGAAGATCATCAATTTTAATATCAAAGTCTCCCAATGTCGAAGATATCGTCAAAAGAGTGGACTAGAGGAGTCTCTTCGATTGGTAGCAACGTGCTTATCTCCACGACCTTCTTTGAAGACTTGGTAATCACACATTTCAACTGAGGCGAAACAGAAAGCTTGGGGCCTTCGGTAGATGTTTCACCAAATGACTCATCCCCTTCCGGACTAGCTTCGTAATTGCTATCACCTTCATCATTGTTGTCATATCCTTCTTCTCCTTCATCTTCCCTCACCTCTTCCTTCCCTTCTCTCCTCCCTTCACCTTCACTCTCCTTCGAGATTGGTTGCATTTCGGTACCTTCGTCCCTTCCTTTTGGAATTTCACTGACAACGGGTTCGTTTGCCATTCTATCGGCGGATTTATCTACGTTTGGTGCACCGAACGGGCCTTTCACTTCCCCTTGGAGATTATTGCTAGAGCCGCATGTGGCGAAGGAAGGCCTAGTTGGCATCCTAGAGCTGCTCGGAGAAATTTCACTTGGGACAACAATGCGGTTGGGGAGAAGAAGATTGTAGTGATGAAGGTTTTCATTCGTCAGAAGGTATGGAGTAAACCGATCTCAGGTCAGAACTGTCTTTAGAGCATCCAAGGTATTTCCATACTCCTTATTAGCATCATGAGCATGAATATCTACGATGAATTGGATCAGAAGTTAGATGTTAAGATAATGAAAATTCAAGTGAAGAAGGGAGAAAAGGAAATTATCACTTCTGAGCCAAAGTCGATTAAAGCCGAACGGGCATCACACGAAGAACTATTCGTTCTTAAAGTAAGAACATTTATTGTGGAGCTTCTCGATGACCTTACATCTACACTAGGCCTCGGTAATCATGTAAGATGGCGACAGAATTGGTTTATGAAGAGCACGTAAAGAGAACTCAGGAAAGCATACCCATTGGGATGGACTTAAGACGGAGCCAACTCAAGTTCTTGGAGAATCATACGAATAAATGGATTGAAGGAAGGCATAGCGCCATGTATCTGTTGTAGATCATATATCCCAATGGGGGATTATGCGCTCGTTGACCTTATGTTGGGAGAAGCACGTCGCTCTCAGGAATCCCGTGTTGACAACATTTGTTTTGAAGCATCCTCGAAGTAAGAGTTGTTGGCACTTGTTTCGATGGGTCATCCAAAACCGTTAAACTAATATACTCGTTCAGAGGAGAGGAGGATTTTGCAATGGCTCCATTAGAACGATCATGCCTTGTAACTCAGTAGTATTTGAATGTCCAGGCCTAACAGGTACAGAAGGTGAAGCCCGAGCTATAAAGGATTCGACTATGGGAGGAGTGGATGTCCTGGCCCCGGTCTGGAAGCATGGCGATTGATGAGTCATTTTGGATAGGAAAAATTAGCATTTAACACGGTCAGGTATGTTTTATTTCGAACATTTAACCCATGTGGCTGATGCCTAGAATCCAGTGGATGTCGACATGTGTTGACCATTCAAATTATAAATGTCGATCGGGGCAAGTTAAATTGTTTAGCTGTGCAGTGCGAGTTCCGAGTCCCAGACATAATGAATGGACCATCATGTTTAGATAGCCTGCTCATGCTTGAAAATCGAGCCACGCTGCACGACCAAATTGTGCAGTGGATCTTACCAGTTATCGTTGAATGATGAAAATGGAACTGTTGTAAGAACCAATGTGGAAGTTTCTCCTTTATAGAATGCTGAAAGTGTGATGATAGAGAATGCTATGAAATAAGAATATTAAGGTAATGAAAATGCAGAGCGATAGGATTGTTCAAATGTTGGAACTCATCCAATATGACCATTCTCGCGAGGAGAATCGACCTATTGGCATTAAAACGATGACGTGAGATCGGCTAAGTCTTGACTAAGGTTTATCAGAGCATTTTAGAACTTGATTAGAGAATGGAGAAGATGAGTATCCCCAAGGAGAAACATGAGCACACCCTAAGTAGAACCTAGGATCACCTTAGCTCGGGCTCGAGTTCGTACCTAGGGCAATTAAACTCTAGCTCCGACCAACCCCTTATCAAGAGCAAGCGTCACCGCCGCCAGCATCCATCACTAAGACAGGAAAGTTCCACTAACCTTAGGAAGTTTGGATCTAGTTTCACACTAGGAAGAAAGGATGGATTGGTGACAAGTTGTTTGTCTATATGGAAACAGTTGGCGGTGACGTTGTGGAAGTAGTGGTGAATTCGAGCAGTCAACGGTGGTAGGAGATGGTTGTTGTCAATCTGTTCTTAACAAAGGAGAAGAGGTTGCAAGCTCTTAGAATGGAAGCAGTCGACACAAGAAAACATGAAGTGGGAAAATTAAGAAGAAAATCTCAAAGTCGCGAATGCTTTTACTCAATGTAAGCAAAAGCACTCGGTATCGAGTTGATTTTTTCACCAAGAACTAAGGAAAAAGCAATGGAAAGGAAAGACATACCTGGCTGAGGCGTGGAATGATATCCGGAGTGTAGATCTTGTCCTTAGCACGGAAAATGAAATTTCGACTATATAAAGCGATTGAACAGATATCCATGGAACAGAGATAATGCTATGAAGCAACTCTTAGATTACCAATGAATGTGCATGGATAGTAGTAAAAGCTTGTCTTGTTCCAGAGAACACTTTATTTTCAACAAAAGCATATTCTAGAGGGCAAGTGTTATTCGTCTTTTTGACCAAGCCGATCTCCATTGGAATCAGAGCATTAAGATGAAGACAAAACGATTCACAGACTTAGGAATATGCTTAGAAACATAATAGGAACACACTCAAGAAGTTCTAGAAGATTTGTAGAAAAGAGGACCACTTGGCACTGAGTCTTACCACTCGGTACCGAGTGCTTTATATTGCACGTGGGACCTCTAAAATTCTTGTACATGAGGCTCTGGCGCGAGTGATTGTAAAGAAGTACATTTCTCGAGGAATAGAAAAACAACTCTAAGGATTTTCTGGAAGAAAGCAAAGAAAGCGGACAAGAACAAGAACCTATCATAAATGACTTAATCTTCATGGAAAATTGCTTAGAGTACACTGTATCGGAGATAGGAGGAGGAATTAAAGAAAGAAGGAAAATTTCCCTCTTAAAAGCTAGTTGGTACCGAGGGGAACAATCGGTTCTGACAGCATTTTATTGATTTTTGGGCCCCAATGCTCACTTCTACATACTTGGACCTAGACCCGGACTTGATATTTCGTGGCCCGTCGGTTCTGTTAGATGATTTCCTTATAAATATAGACCCTATGGCTACTAGAAGAGGACTTTTGGCACTCATATTCTATCTCTCCTCCATTGAAGCCGCTAAGAAAGCTACTATTTGCTGTTCTTGAATTTAGATTAGTAAACCTGTTGCTCAAAATTTTCGAAAATGTTTAATGGCCGCCCGTAGAGAGAAAAGCGCATCAGCCAAGCTAATCCGGGCTTCCTTGGAAACCGTCCAACCCAAGGGTCGGTCGATTTATACACCCGGGTTCCTCTCATATAAGGACAGAAAACCGGCTGAAGTGGCTTTAAGGAGATAGAAAAGTCAGACTGGTAGAGAAAAGCATACCTACTAATGTCCTTCCACCATGGAAAAGCGCTAATACAGCCGTCCTACCACCAACTGCTCCCATCCGATGTGGAACACAGCAACAAACTCTGAGTTAAGCTGCCTGACATCTTGCAAAGGAAGCAACCAGAGTACAGAAAGGAAGTTTGTCCCCATATCTGCATGTATTGCCACCAACCCTCCAACCGGCAACCATCCCACGGTCCAAACCATCCCATGGTCCGATCTGCCGTATGGACCGTGAATATGCTCATGCAATCTCAACCGTAGATCAAAGAAGGCTTACTCGTATAAATACCCCAAGCACTTCACCAGGCAAGAGATCGGATTCATAAAACTGAGAAGGATAGCACTTCCCACCATACTCTTATCATCTTCAAGCATTCTCCATCACCTCTATGTATCCATTGTAATAATACATATATACATATAGAGAATAATATATACAGCAGACGTAGGCATTTATTTTGGCTGAACCATTCTAAAATCTGTGTCTCCTTTATTACTAGCATTCCATCATTAATTCATGATCATGCACTGCAAAGCTAACAATACCACTAAACCCCTACTATCTCACCAATTCTGAGGTTGATCAGTCATTCTATCTTGCTGACGGAATTTTTAGTCAACATTTTGGCGCTAGAAGGAGGACCACCTCCGAAAATCTCCAGCTTCCTCCAACTTTGCCTAGACTCCACAATAAACATGGCGACGAATGATGTCAGCGCGAACGACAATTCACATGATCGAGACACCAACGGTAACACACCCATTGGTATTCCCTGCCCTTTTTGTGAATTCTGGCAGACCATATCCGGTCACATTGCTAGGATGGGAACCCTAAGCCGAGAAGTAAACAACCTAAGGGGCGCGCTAGAAATTCACTCCGTCACGGGCCCAGGACATCTATCAACTCAGGCGGTCATCAACTTCCCAACGCCGCCGGTCATTCGAAGCACTTGCGTAGTAGCAACCCCCTAGAGCGCGTGGTTGGCATCCAAAACTACCATCCATGCGGCCCCAGAGCTAGCATATAACAACATAGTTAGGGAGAGCTGAATGGCCATTGGGATGGTGAAATTCGCGATCCACGTCCTGAGTGCCTAAGCGATAAAGCTCAAACCACGGCTAGGGGACCCAGAGCCGCCTCTGTACACTCCCACCTGCAAAGGGAAGTACCTCATCCTATGCCTGGGGTTGAACAAGCCCGACCGTCATGGTTACCTCCATCACGCAAAAGATCTCTTTCCCCAGGTCGCTATCATGTACCGTATTCTCCTAAACGGACGACATACCACCAGGAGCCCATGCCCGTCATGCGAGGTTGTTCCCACAACATGCAGAAGCTAGCCTCAGGGACAAAATGATCCGGTTGCACCAACAGATCATCCAAATACAGGCCTGCGGCATCAGTGATGGTGGCCTGTCCGACGACGAGGACGGGGAAACATTCTCCGCAGAAATTCTCGGAATTCACGTCTAAGACGATACACGCTACTACAAATAGACAAATACAACCGGAGCATGGACCCATCAGATCACCTTGCCATCTTCATCTCAAACACTAAAGCCGGGCAGCTAACCGACAATGTGAAGTGTTTTCTATTCCCATCCACACTCGTCGGGCTAGCGTCTCGTTGGTTCTTACATTTAGCTCCCGGCAGCATTCGGTCTTGGGCACAACTGTGCTCCAAATTCAAAACCAGATTTTTTGCATCAAGAACACATGTCATGATGGCCAGTGAGCTTGGAAATATCAGGCAGGGCTTGTCGGAAAATCTCTGGTCCTATGTTAACCGATTCAATTGGGAATCAACCTAACCCGTGGGGCCAACAGGAACTATCCGATGATCGTCCTGTGCTTGGGCGTGCGATACAAATCCCGGATGTGGAAGGAACTCCAGAAGAGACCAACCTCGTCTCTTGCTGATTTCTATCAGCGTGCAAAGGGAATCATGAGGATGGAAGATGCAGATTTTTCAGATAGCGATAATGAGGAACAACGCTCCCTCAAATTTCGCCAGAAAGGAAACCATGACCGAAGGGAATGGAATCGACAAAATCATGCAAAGAGAAACCATGACGACGGCCCGAGGTACCGAGGCACTAATGTCCATCGGGCTTTCATTGACAGGGGAAGCTTGGTTAATGTCATATTCAAAGAAGCCTATGACGTGCTCAGGCTACCTGCCTCCATCTCGTGCCTTGTGCATTGCCCATTTATGGGCTTGGCGGCGTTAGGATAATCCCCATGGGGATAGTAATGCTCATAACTACCTTTGGTATAGAGCCCACAACATCAAAGATTCAAGTCAGTTATGTGATCCTGGACTGTCCATCTGCTTACAACTTGCTCATCGGGCAACTAACCCTGATCGAATTGGATGCCATCGTGTCGTACAACCACATGATAATGAAATTCCCAATGCCAAACGGGATTTGCAAGGTTAAGGAAGACCAATAGAAAGCGAGGCAGTGCTATTGGATTTCCTTCCGTCGAGCATAGAAGGGTGTCCTAGTGATTCAAGAGGAACCCACCGCCAAAGTCAATATCCCACTGGAACCAAAGAACGCGACTCCGTTAAGTGTAACCTCAGTGATGTGCGACCAAGTCATCAACATGGTAGACGGTCCCCGGTCCGCTGAAGAAACCGAGGCTTTGGAGCCGGTTTCTCTTGCGTCCCCTTAGAGGACATGGGAACTCATCTCCAGTTAGAACGAGCGGACGGCCCCCCGGTGGCAACCTAGGTCGACCAGCCACACTCTAGAGGGAAAATCCATCAAGGGCGGGCATGTTACAGCCAGTTCTGCACAAAAATGTCTCTCTATCCTAGCCAAAGAAATAATGGAATGCATGATCTATGCTTTGGATCTGTGTGACATAGAGACAAATACAAGTATGGAAGATGACCCGCTAGATCCACGAATGGGGAACCAGGTGCCCGATGGGGGCCCTGAACTCCCTCGAAATGCATATCCATCGACAAAAGCGATCCCACCAAAGTCGTCCAGATTGGGACCGAGCTTAGTCCGAGTGTCAGGGAAGGTCTGATAAAATTTCTCAAACAAAACAAAGATGTCTTCGCTTGGGGGCACGTTGATATGACTGGCATCGATCCTCGCATAATCTACCAGGCACTAAACATTGACCTGAAAGAAACCCCCATCCAAAAGAAGCGAAGACCCTTGAACCCCAAAAGATATAAGGCATTAAAGGAGGAAGTAGAGAAGCTACTCAAAAATGGCTTCATACGAGAGGCGAACTACCCTGTTTGGGTAGCGAACCCAGTTTTAATCTGCAAACCAAATGGCTCATGGAGGACATGCATTGACTTTTTGGGATCTCAACAAAGCATGTCCAAAGAACAGCTTTCCTCATCCCCGCATCGACCAACTTGTGGACGCAACTAGCGGGCATGAACTCCTTACTTTCATGGATGCCTATTCAGGCTATAATCAGATTGCCATGCATGGCCCTAATCAAGAACACACCTCTTTCATCACCAACAACGGGCTGTATTATTACCGGATCATGACTTTTGGTTTAAGAAACACGAGGGCAACCTACCAGCATTTAGTCAACATGATGTTTTCAGAACAATCGGTTCATTCGGTGGAAGTGTGCGTCGATGACATGCAAGTAAAATCGGAGAGGGCTGACGACTATGTCCTTAACTTTGCCAAAACTTTCGGCATGTTGAGAAAGTACAACATGAAGTTGAATCCCAAGAAGTGCTTATTTGCAGTCTGATCCGGCCGATTCCTGGGGTATATTGTGAGCGCTAAAGGAATCAAGGCCAACCCGGACAAGATTCGGGCTATTCAAGAAATGCATGTTCCCAAAACGGTGAAGTGAGTGCAGAGCCTTAACTGGATGGTGGTCGCTCTAGGCCGTTTTGTTTTAAAGGCTACGGATCAGTGCCTGCCTTTCTTCAACCTCGTCAAGAAGGGGAAAACCATCGCTTGGGACGACGAATGCAGCAAGGCCTTCAAGACTTGAAGCAATGCTTGGCCACCCTTCCAATTATATCAAAACCCATTGATGGGGAAGATCTTTTCCCATACCCAGCGGTTACCAATCATGCAATTAGCACGCACTCGTCAGGGAAGAGGAAAAGGTACAACAGCTGATTTATTAAGCAAGTGATTAACTGGACCAGAGGTAAAGTAAACGGGGACCGAAAAATTAGTCTTCTGCCTCGTGATGGCGGCCTAGAAATTACGACCGTACTTCCAAGGTCATCCTATCAAAGTTCTGACCAACCAACCACTTAGACAGATCTTGAGTTGCCTCGACATAGCATGAAGGCTCCTCAAATGGTCCGTCGAGCTGAGCCAACACCACATCCATTTTCTCCCATGACCGTCAATCAAATGTCAAGTGGTGGCTGATTTGATAGGCAAATGTTATGACCCGGGTGATGAAGGAGAGAAGGAGAACCCCCCTTGAAATGAACTTAGCACCTGTATGTGGATGGTGCATCCAAGAGAAGGGAGCAGGAGCAAGAATGGTCCTAGTTACCCCATGGGGAAAGAGCTCTACTTCGCCGTCTGGCTTACCTTCAAGGCACGAACAATAAGGCTGAATATGAATCCCTCTTGTATGGCCTACAGATGGCAAAAAAACTTTATGCGGAATCACTACATGCCTACAGTGACTCCGCCGTCGTCATCAACCAAATGAACGATAAATTTCAGACAATGGGAAAGGTTCTGACACTTTACGTCGCTGAAGCCTGGAGATTTACCAAAGCCTTTGGAGAATTCTGAATATAACAAATCCCCATGGAGCGAAATGGTAAGGCGGACCAATCAGCAAAAGCAGCAAGCTACCCAGGAGAAACTCTCCCATGGGTACCAGTGGACACCCGAAGCACTCCCGGCTTCGAGCCAGGGGCAAATATTATGGAGATTGATCAACCTTCCGATGACAGCCATATACAGGTATATCATGAATAACGAGCTACCAACCAACCGTAAGGAGGCCAAAAAAAATATGCATCATTCGTCGCATTACGCAATCATTGAATGGAAACTTTACAGGCGAGGATACTCAACCCTGCTGCAACGTTGTGTGTCCAAAGATGAAGCCACCCAGATTTTAGAGGAGTTGCACGAGGGTTTCTGTGGAAATCACATTGGGGGATAAAGTTTGACGAAAAGGGCCGCTCTGTAGGGGTACTACTGGCCCACCATAGTAAAGGACTCTATAAACTATGTAAAGAGATGCGACCGGTGCCAGTGATTCTCGAAGGTCCCTAGGGCTTCCTCGGCCCCTCCGGTCTCCATGACGTCCCCCTGGCCGTTTGGTACATGGGGGATCGATCTGATCGGAAAGCTCCCCAACACCAAACGCAAATACAACCACGCAATCGTAGCTATAGATTATTTCACCAAATGGGTTGAAGCAGAACCTCTGACCGGTGCCATGCTCCAAAGGTTCTCAACTTCGTCATCAAGAACATCGACTGCCGCTTCAGCCTCCCAAAGAAAATTGTTATGGACAATGGGACCCAGTTCGAAAACACAATGTTCAAAGAGTTCTATGATAGAAATAGAATAGAAAAGTGCTTCTCCTTGGTCGCTCGCTAACATGCCAATGGACAGGTCGAGGTAGCAAATAAAACCATCAAGTCTACTCTCAAGAAAGGGCTTGCTAAAGAGAAATGAAATTGGGCGGAGGAGCTGCCTTTTGTTCTATGGTTGTATCGCACCTCCGCCCGAACTTCGATCGGCCACACACCCTTCTCCCTTTCATATGGGCATGAGGCCATGCTGCCAATCAAGGTGGATGTACCATCCCCTCGTAAGGTGACCTAAAACTGTAAAAAAATGATGAGCTCCTCAGGATCGGCCTGGACACACTTGACGAACAGAATGGAAGCGGAAATCTGCACTGAGGCTTATAGAGAAAAGTCGCAAAACATTACAATACATGGGTGAAGCTCCGACAGTTCACCATTGGCGACTTGGTTTTACGTTGTTTGTTTGCAAACACCAAGGACCCGGTCGATGGGGTGCTCGACCCGAATTGTAAAGGACCGTATGTTATCAATTCCATGCTAGCTAATGGTGCATACCGTCTATCTCGCCCCGATAGGACCTGTGTGTCCCGAACCTAGAACTAGAACACCTCTGGGCTTACTTTATATAACGAAAGTACTCCATAAATAAGACCTTAGCATGTAATCGTTTCTTTTTGCAGGGATCAATGGAAGGTCGTCTCTCTTTGCCAAGACAATGTCAGCCGCGCAAGTTCGGGATACCTGGACAGGGATGAGTTTTTATGTGCTCATTCACCCTGTCCGATGATAGCCCACATCTTGTCAAGGGACCGTGCGAGCTATGGCCTCCCCTCCCCGATAAAAGGACGCGCTCGACGAGGGTGGATTACCATGCATCCACTATGCCTAGGCATGTCAGGGATGTCCAACTACCTACAGGTCATCTCGGTGCTACCCGACCCGCTCTGGCAGGCAAACCCGAGATATAACTCTTGCCTCCTGGGCTGCATCGATGAGTTGGATGGCGACCGCAACGGTTTGATTACTCTCGTCGGTAATGCCCCTCGTCCTGACGGGACAAGACACTATTGTTGAGACTGGCGCATGATGACTTAGCGCAACGCCATGATAGTATCTCCGAGGTCCGACATCTGTAGTATGTCCGCAAGCATATAAGTTGGGCTTCATTCCAACCCCTAGGTGTCGGAAAGGGTGCCCGCAAGCAAATAAGCCAGGTCCTTTTGTGCAAACCCCAAGGGCTTCAACTCCAACCCCTGGGTGTTGGAAAGGGTGCCCGCAAGAAAATAAGCCGGGTCCTTCTGTGAAAACTCCACGGGCCTCAACTCCAATCCCTAAGTGTCGGAAAGGACGCCCGCAAGCAAATAAGCTGGACCCTTCCGTGCAAACCCTATGGGTCTCGCTAAGGCCTCAATCCGCTTAAGGCGAAACATGCTCGCCACAACATACCTTGTGCTTTTCTTTTATTTACTGGTGCAATAACATAAATGAGAATCTCGAATACCACATGATGCACAAAAGTTCATAACAAATAGGGGGCACGACGCACAGCCCACCGTGATGGGCACAATCAACCCAGACAACCAAAAAAAAGAGGAAGGGAAAAGAAACAACAAAGACAACTAGGCGACAACCAACAACACATGACAACCTTCTTACTCAATTGGTTAGGTCAGAGAGTCAATCTGCTCAGCCGTCAAGATGGTCGGCACGAGCTTACCCCTCCTAGTCAATTTGGCGGCTGCCATCTTCCGGTACCTTTGGGCCAAATCGGGCGTCACCCTCGGGATCATAATAAGGTGGAAGTTGTTCATGAAAGTGCCAACCGCCATATTAGTCAAATGAGCCGACTAGTGAGCGTCCCTTTCTTGATGGACTCTCTCTTTCAACCCCTCAACGTCGTCCTAGGGCAAGCAAGTCTGATGTACATCCAAAAGCCCTCCGGGACCCCTACCTCTTGTTCAAATCTCTCCTCCATCCTCTTCAGCCATGTAACCTCTTCCTCAATCAATCCTCGGTCGGCAATAGCCTGGTTTCTGACAGCTACGGCATCGGCCCGGCAGCGGTTGGCTTCCGCCACTTCTTTCTCAGCTAACTCCCTGGCTCGAATTGCATCTGCTCGAAGTGCAATCTCTGACTCATAGTCCTTCTTAGCCACACCTTCGTCCGCAATAGCCCCCTCACGCTCATTAGTGGCCAGCTCAGTTGCCATCCGGGCTGCTTCAACCTCCTCCCTCCCAACTCTCAACTCTTCCTTCAAATGGGAGACTATGTCATCTCCACCCAAAAAATTGGCTCTGACCGTTTCCAACTCCTCCATCTAATCCGCTACGCGGACCCTATTCTCCTCCAACTCCTCCATCAGGAGAGTCAACCTGTTGTGACCTCCCTCCAGTTCGTCCACGATCCTTACCATCCGCCGAGGACCACCACGAGAAGACTCCCCATCTTCTTCTACGACTTGCTCCCCGGTAGGTCTCACCTGCAAATTAACAAGCTCATTACGGATCTGCATTGCGCATGCATCGCCTAAAAATAAGGTAGTTCGAGTTATTGACAAAAGGAGATGGAAGAAAAATGAGAAGGTAAACAGGTTTTATGACAGTCAGTTCCTTGCACAAGCTATCAAAAGCAGCCAGTAATCCGTGACCTGGCCAACCAGAGCGTGGCCGGTGGGAAATACTTAGAGAATGAGTAGCAGCCACTTGAAAGGTTCATAGGAGTCTGTCCAAGCCCTCCCTGTCATATCCCGGACTGATCCGCATGGAAATTGTCCCAACCTTCTCTTTATCCTCTGCATTAGGCCTACGATACATGGATACATCAACATCATCTTCATAAGCTTCGCCAGAAGCCACCCCTGTTTCATCCACCATGGGCTCCTCTCCTCCTACGCCCCCTATCAGTCCCTCCTACTCTACGACTTCGGTCCTCACCCATTTGCTATCTAGGGACTCTTCAACACTGGACTCTCCATCAATGTGAATAACAGAGTAAGAAGCATCGACAGCCACTTTGGGGGACGACAAAGGAGAGACCATCGTGGTTTTCCCCTGACATCTTGCCTTGGAATATCCATAAGGGGATCGTTTTGCGTCATCCAGCTCCTCACAATCTGGCCCACTGAAATAAGGAAACGTAACAAGTTAGAAAGAAAGAAACTAACCGCGGTAAAGATAAACATAATTAACTACTGGACGGAGCACCTCGGTTTCGGTTCCTAATTAGAGGTGCACAAGGTTCAGAATCATCCCCTTCAGAATCTGTAGGTCCTGCTCTTCCTATACCCGACGGTCCAGCATAACAACCCATATTTTTAGTAGGACCATCACTAGAGGAAGACCAAGTCACACTTTCTCCAAGAGTCTAGGGCAGAGGCTGTCCAAAAGTTCCATCGTATTTTGCTGTATCATACTCCAGCCATTCTGATGGCACATCAGATAGGGCGTCTGCATCAACTACGGGCCAGCCCTCGACATCCCTCAGGTCAGCGTAATTGTCTGAACCACAACACCCTAGGAAAAAGTGTGAATTCGTGTAAAGGAGATAAAATGAGGCAACTACCTGCGGGCCTCTTCGAAACCTTCTCCTTCTTCTTTCTCTTTCGGTCGGTTTCTATGCCTCTCTCCATTTTTGTGGGAACACAAATGGACTAACCCTCCAATAGTTGCTCGACTTTTGGTAGCATCCCGTCAGCTACTAAGTTATCCAAGTCTTAGAGGGTATCATCGGGCCCCCGAAGGCTCAGCACTTGCCTCTCCACCAAAATTGCCTCGGCCTAGCTCAGTGTTGGGGACCCTGCAATGCGCAAATTGTAAGGACATCAAAAAGGAAAAAGAGAAGGGGGTAATACTCATAGATAGACTCACCAAAAGGTTGAAATGACCGAAAATGCAACCCCTCATTAATAGCTTGTGGGACAAAGAAACACTGAGATTTCCAACTGGAGACACCTTTCTCTGAAAACCCCAATAAAGACCACTTCTCTCTTCTTCTTTATTTGGATGTGGTAGTAGGTCCCGGAACAATGACTAGGATTTTTTAATATTAAAGAGGTGGGAAACAAGGACTGCAGAAGGTGTCCCTAACTCCAAGCAATGACATGTTACGCAAAGGCCCACAAGGTAACGATAGTTGTTCGGAGTAAGTTGACCAGGAGCAAGGCCGAACCTGTTCAAAAGAGACATGATGGTTGGATGCAAGGGCAAGGCCACTCCAACTTTCAAGTAACTCAAGGAAAATGTGTAATAGTTTAGTGGGGCAGTGTTAGCTTGTTCGTCGGCTTTAGAAAATTGGATCAAGCTAGGGGAACAACCAAATAGGTTCAGCTCTCTGACCACGCTGTCTAGTCCACCCACGAAGTCAGAAGGTACCATAGGAGCGAAACTTGAAGCACTATCGGAAGCAGCCATCCTGTGACTGGACCATATCAGACATTAGAAAGCAAGCTTGGTGGATGCCTCCCCCTTAGGGACGAACCAGCCTCAAAGCATGGTCTAATGAGGAGGGGCACCGTTAAAAAGAGAAGGAAACCGCCTGAAGGGACACCGCCAAAGGGCACCCCACGGCGGAGAAATGAGTCGTCAATGACAGTGTAACAATGATACACAACAATGAAGAGAGGGACATACCTGTTAATGGAGAGTTTCAAAAAAGAATTACAATAATGGAAGAAGAAATGGGGAAATAGTAAGAAGAGAAGAAGAGGTAGATGCGCCTATTTTCAGACCCTCACCAGCCAAATCATGACCCTTCATCTCAAAAAGACAGCCAAATCCAGACCGTGCAAAGAGATGTGACGTTAGGGTCGTTTCGGATCCTTTGGCTCAGAAGTTGCAGGGAAAAACAGACTGCCAAAGATGCCCACGGAAAGACATGTCATAGCAGCATTAATTACACTACAAGCATCCATCAAATCACATCATTTCATATCTGCAAGCTCACCCCCGCCCGCGAGGGCAGGCTTGGGGAAAAAAATGTTACTTAAAATTTTCGCAAAAGTTTAATGGCCGCTCATAGAGAGACAAACGCATCAGCCAAGCTAATTCGGGCTTCCTTAGGAACCGCTTGACCCAAGGGCCAGCCGATTTATACGCCCGGGTTCCTCCCACATAAGGACAGAAAACCAGACGAAATGGCTTTAAGAAGATAGAACAGTCAGACTGATAGAGAAAAACATACTTATTAAATTCATGCCACCCTTGAAAAGCACTAATACATCCGCCCTACCACCAATTGCTCCCATCTGACGTAGAAAGTAGTAACAAACTCTGATAGTTATGCTGCCTGACATCTTGTAAAGGAAGCAACTAGAGTATGGAAAGGCAGTTGATCCCCATATCTGCATGTATCATCACCAACCCTCTAGTTGGCAACCATCCCATAGTCCGAACCATCTCACGGTCCTTTCTGTCGTACAGACCGCGAATATCCAAGCAATCTCAACTGTAGATCAAAGGAGGCTAACTCATATAAATACCCCAAACACTTCACCAGGCAAGGGATTGGATTCATAAAACTGAGAAGGATAACACTTCCCATCATACTCTTATCATCTTCAAGCATTCTCCATTGCCTCCATGTATCCATTGTAATAATATATATATATATATATACATATAGAGAATAATATATACAGTGGACGTAGGAATTTATTTTGGCTGAACCACTCTAAAATCCGTATCTCCTTTATTACTAACATTCCATCATTAATTCATGATCATGCACTGCAAAGCTAACAGCACCACTAAACCCCTACTCTCTCACTAATTGCGAGGTTGATTAGTCATTCTGTCTTGTTGATGGAATTTTTAGTCAACAAAACTCCTTGTACTGGTGACTCTCAAATCTATAATTAATAAAAACTATAGTGGAGGTAGGCCAGAGATTGCTGAACCACTTTAATTATTTTGGTGTTTTACTTTTTTTAACATACTTTCTGCTAGATCTAAATATTTCTACTGACCTTTGGGTGTTGATCCACTTTTGGTGTCAACATTCACACTTAATAAAAATAACATGAAAGGTTTATATTCCAAAAAAGCTAAAAACGATGTATATATTCATATCATTCATAAAGTCTTTAACATAGTCACACCATTCAATTATGTGAAGAACAATACTTTCTATTGGTAACATCAAGTGCAACATAGGTCTATACACATCTATTTCCTGCATCAAATACAATGGAGAGTATAAATCTATTGCTAATTAATTATAGAGATCATAACAATGCATTCCAACAAGCTATGGCACTAAGAGTTTGTCCAGTTAGTACATATACTTTTGGTTAGCATCCGATTCTCAATTGCAAGATAAGTGAAAGCATATGTTGTATCTATTAAGTTAAAGTTAATAAACGATTTGGGTTGGTACGACTCTCAGTATAAAGTAATAATTACAGATGAACACCAACATCCTTTTCTCTTCACACTGTAAGAAGAAAAGCAACAATATAAGCGAAGTTTAAAATATAAGATATAAATTAACAAGAAGCTGGTCAAGGTTCGGAAAGACTTAAAGCTCAGTAATATGGCAAAGTCCTTAGCAATAAGAAAAACAAAAACAATTGATTTTGGATACGTAAGAAAGTCAAAAATGTTTGCACATGATTGGAATAATAATAATAAATGCTCTTTGGTGTCAAAATACGACTGCTATGAACAAGAATTTGACAAGGGTTGAGGACTAATGTAAAATTCTCAAGCCTGAAAATCTTGGCTACCTAATTATGATAAAATAACACTGCCATGTATTCTTGACAAGAAGTTGGAAAATGTAAATATACTAATTAAAGAACTAAAATAATAATAAGAGAAAGTTCTTATAATATTTCAGATCATTATAATAAACTTGTGATATTTCTGCAGTCAATGTTGCAACAATCAGCTTTCCCCATGAATTCATAAACTACTACGTCTGATTCAATTATTTCTAAATCCTTTAAAAGTTTCCTATGATATCTCTCGATCTCATCCATGCTTCTCTTTCCTCTAATCGTTGAAGTGATTTTATTCCAATTTTTATAATCGTTTTCTTTAATTAGAGCTAAAGCCATCTCGAATTTCTGATTCTCTTCCCAACTCCAATCACCCGATTCTATTTCCATTCTTTATTTGCCTAATAATGTGGTACTTAAAGAGATAATCAAATAAACAATTAGGTTTTTACATTGATTTCAGGGTCGTTAAGTCTAAATGAAAAACTACCTTTAATCAGATATATATCCCATCATAGGATGGATTTGGTAAGGCTTACCAATTTGCGCAAACTATTACTTGAGTACATGGAAATCTTATAGTATAAACACCATTATCTTGCTTTTTGATCAGGTAGTATACAGACGAACTCGACGAATTAAACTTCAAAGCTATCAAGGCAGGAAGCCCGAGGAGATAGCCCAAGAGTCCAGAAACCAAGCACAAACGAAGCCACATCACAAAAACAAAGCCAACTCAAGTGTTTGGGTCACCGATCCAACCAAGTGTTGGATCTGTACCAATCCAACATCATGGATCGGTACCGATCCACAAATCTTGACCAAATCGTGCCCCTACTCCTACAACATGCCAATGATAATGTTAGAGTTCATTTCAAGTATTGTTTTGTTGTTTCAATGCAATTATCTATCAATTTTCATGAGCACTTGAATCAACAACTTCATTCATCCATAGATCTATCATTTAGACTCAGAGACAAACTAATAATGGTGCAAACAATTTTAGAATCATGAAGCTAATCACAAATCGAGTCAATGCAAAGAATTCAAGACAACCATTTTGGCCATCTTATGGATCGGTACCGATACAAGCCCATGGATCGATATCGATCCACATATTTTGCTGAGGTGGCCACCATTTTCTCCAGAGGAAATGGTCGGCGTGTAAAACGAGGTGAGACCGTGGAGGCAAGTTTCTAGGCTTCCTATGTCTATAAATAGAGGGGCATGGCTCATTTTTAAGGATCGTTTTGGCTCTCTTGTTCTCTTACTCTAATTTCTTATAATCACTCATAGATTTATACCGATTTGTAACGGATTTATACCGATCCATGATCAAACAAATACAAATTAATTATTTCAGTTAAAACAACTTTATTTCAGTAAAAGATGCCAATATCATATGATTAAACATGTTATATTGCATGTGCTGATTGTATATAGATGTGAGAATTGTATCCTAACCAAGGTTCAGCATTCTGGACAGCACGCTGAAATCTCTGCTATTCCATTCCGGTTTTGATGTGGACCGGACCGAAATTAGGGCGAAATCCTTTTTTTCCAAATTAGGACAAAAAAGAAAATTACATCGAAAATTCACAGTAAAACAAAATGTTTATTCATCTAAATAAACAAAAAAACAAGAACAAAACACAACATATTGTCTCAATCAATTTCCACTTTA
This sequence comes from Allium fistulosum, assembly GCA_030737815.1. Classification (NCBI taxonomy): domain Eukaryota; kingdom Viridiplantae; phylum Streptophyta; class Magnoliopsida; order Asparagales; family Amaryllidaceae; genus Allium; species Allium fistulosum. Next base: position 809,719,257 of record CM060902.1, read on the forward strand.
CATTTCACAAAAAACAGGAATTTTTTGTTTCAATTCACCAATTTTGCGTGTTGGAGAATCAAATTCCCCTATAAAAATCCTAATAACATTGAAGCAAATCATAAAAATTAACATTTACTTGATTTTCGAAGAAGACTACGAGCATCGACGACAACGGCTGAAGGGGATCTCGATCTAGCATTGAATTGAAGGATCGAAGCCGACGACAGTCCGACCTAAGATTTGCGGAGGACTACGAGCGCACCGTGCAAGTTGTTCTTTTCTTTTCAAGTTGAAGTGAAGAGCATATTCTAATACTTGCGTGAGAGAAAAAAAGGACAAATTGGATAAACACGTATATTAATGGGCCTATAAGCTAAGAACTAATAATGTAGGCCTAGTGGATAACTATGTATTTAAGGGGTAAACATGTATTACTTAATAAGCTAGGAACTAATATTAAAAATATTGTCCATAATACATGTATGACAAATTGTTAACTATATTATTGCCCATGGTAATAATGAGATAAACAAATTTCATTAACTAGATCATGGAAATGCAAATAATATGTTCATTAACAAAATTTTATTTATTATCTATTCTATCTGTCTATTTAATAATAGTAAAGCAGAAGAATTTAAAACTCTCTTATTAATTCTAGGAATTTCCACCTCCCTCCTTAATTCTCTCTAGATATTTTATTTTCACATCCTCACAATTTATTATTGTTTAAATATTACAATGTTTCTGCTGGTTCTCTCTGCTATCATTAAAATTTAATACTAGTTTTCACAATTATTTATATATTTCTTCCAAGTTTTTTTTGTTATTTTACATTTACGTCCATATATATTAAATTTAGTTAGCCGATCTTAAATTTAAGTTTTTAAAACAAATAAAATTAACGAATATTCATTAATTGATCTAACAAATTATAAAAAATGACAATTCAATATTTGTACCGCATTCATATTGACAAAAATGGTAAAACTAATTTTTCATTCAAGTCTATATAGTTTTAAATTTCCTTAACCATATACAAATTATTACAATGTTCTGCTAATATTCTCTTCTACTATTTTGCATTTAAATGCCAACATTCAATAATTTTCACAATTATGTATGGATTTCTCTTAAGTTTTCTTATATTATTTTACATTCAAGTTCATATATTTGAATTTATTAATTGATCTTGAATTTAATTTTTTTAACTAAATCCAATTAACAAATATTTATTAATTGATCTAATAAATCATAAAAAATGATAATTTAATATGTATACCGTATTTGCACTAACATAAATTGTAAAACTATATTTTCATTCAAGTCCATATAATTTAATATTTTCACAATTATATACAAAATTATCTTTGATATTTTTACATTTTTCTACATTTAAGTTCATAAAATTTCTTTCTTTCTAAAATTCGTTATTTAATACAAAGAAATATATACATAATTTTTTCTTTCTAAAGTTGGTATTTCATCACAAACAATATATACAAAAAGATTATTTTCAAAATTGGTACATCGTTACAAATATATAGCGTTTTTCCTTCATAAAATTGGTACCCAAAATGGACTCTTATCATTCTTAAATTATATTTTGTGAATAATAACATTACAATTAATGAAAAGTGATGAATGTTTGTATTCTATAATATTGAAAAAAGAATAAATATTTTCAATTAGTCTGTTTTTGTATAAAAAGTTACATTTTAATTATTTATATTCGTAATTTGAGTTAATCAATGGACAAAAATTATACCATATTTTGATTAGAAATATTTTTCTTCTATATTTTATTATCTTTTTTACATAAATGTTAAATATTTTTGAAATGTTTTATTATAAAATAAAAATATAAGGTATGAAACAATGGCTTTAAAATCATTTTTTTACATAAATCAAATGACAACGTGATTTGTAACGTTCAAGGTCTTATTTTCACTTAATATTTCTTTTAGTAGTTAAATAAATATTTTTTTATAACTTTGATAATATCATATAATTATTTTGATAAATATTGTACTGCAAGAACTATAAATGCATACAAATACATTGAGTCCTAGGTATTACACTTTTATTTTTAGGTATATGTCGTCGGTCTCTCAAGTAATATTTAAAATTTAATGTATACATCATTTATCTTTTAGTCAAATGTATCAAAACCTAAATGTCAATTTCATAACATTTGTTCATAAATATTTATGAAATTTTGTAAAAATATTAATTTCAAATTTTATTAAGAATACTTATTTTTATTTATTTGATTGATAAATCATGAATCCTAAAAAATAATAAATCGACATATAACTCATTTTTATCAATAAAAATGATAATTTAATTTTTATTCAAATACAAAAATATACGAATCTCATAATTAAAATACAGTTATAAACACAGTAATTTCAATTAATAACTCATTTATCCTAACAAAATTCATCAAATATTGCATAATAAATTATATTCTTCAAAAATAGTTATAATATTATTTTTTTACATCATTACGTGAGCAACGCACACACAGGTTACACGGTAGTTAACTTTAACAGTTATTATAAAGGAATGTTCATATCCTCCTCCAATTTGAAATAAAGGAATGTTCATATCCATAATTTTTTCCCTTCCTGTACCTGCTTCAAAAGCACACGTTCCCTTAATAGTTGTTCTTCATTCATTCTTTAATAGCTTTAGAAAATTCTTCCGCTTACGATTTCAAATTGGCTTTTGCCTGTCATCCTCTGATTGAACCAATGACAGTGTGGTTTTCTCTGGAGGTTTCTACCTTCTAAACGAAATCGTCCAAGGTTACCCCACGACATACCCCATGAGTGCTAATCGATCTCCTAATTTCTGTCATCTGTCTTCCTAAATCGTTGACTAAAGAGTCGATCAAAATCATTGATTAAAGGACTCCTAAATTTTGATTTCACTTCAAGTAAGTAATATTTTAACTTTAATCCTACTTGAAAATACCGTTGCTTGAATTTTTAGGGGAAAATAATAGGTTTCTATTCCATCACCCATGATTACAGTACCTGATGCTAGGATAGGTGCGGAATAATCTGATTTATTAACTACGGTCATCTTTGATTTGGTTACTGTTCTGTACCGAAGTTGTTTTATGTTTGTACCAAAAATGGGCACAACACCCTTCGGAAGTTTTTGAAGAGATAAAAATGAAGAAATCAAATGGAAAAAGAAGATAATCTAACAAAAACTCAAAAAACAGATATGTAAATAATAAAAACGCACAGAAACATAGGAATTTAGAGTGGTTCGGCATATTGCCTACGTCCACTATGAAATTGATCACTTTATTGATGTTTCTTTGATGATTACAATTGATTGCAACGGATTACAGCGAATTAAAACTATGAAATTCGAGTACAACAACAGTATTGGAGTATGGAATTGAATCCGGCAGGGTCTGGGCGCTGGAGCGTCAAAAGATCCCTTCTCTATAGGCCCTGGGGCTCTATATATAGGCGTAGGAGGTTGATATTTCGCTCAGATCTCGGGAGACTTCTTCTGCCACGTGAGTGGGCCCATGCGACCAAGCCCATGAAGTTTCGGCTCGATCCGTGATCGATATGCACGAATTTCATATCGATCAAGATTTCGTCCAATGGAGTCGAAACTTGGTGTGAACATTCTATAGCATGTACGTAAGCTTCTGTGAAAATTTCATAGCATTTGGACTTGTGGATCTCGAGTTATGATCGATATGAGATGGAGTCTTTCGGTTGCATGTTTGGTTCGAATCGACCAATTCGAATCGATCTTGTTCGAATCGATGGCTGCTCGTGCCCAGGTGATGACGTGGCGTGCACTCTTCGGATCGATCCCCTTTTCATGCCGAGTTGATCGAGTCATCCCAAGATTCTCGCCTCGTTCATATCGATGCAATCGTCTTGTTCGAATCGATCATTAGTGCGCTCTTCGTATCGATCCGTAGTATGCTCAGTTCGAATCGATGAAAACGGTCTAGTTTGTATTGATGAAGATGACGTAGTTCGCATCGATGGAGGTTGGCTCGTTCGTATCATTGGAGGTGGCCCTTATTCATATCGTTCGAAGTTACTTCTACTTGATGGATACGAATAAGCAATATTGTGATGGATACGAATAATAACTGTTCAATGGATACGAACTAGTGATTGTTCGATGGATGCTATGCAACGATTCTCTGATGGATACGAATAGTGTGAGTCGATGGATTCGAACAAGGCTCTCCTGATGGATTCGAACAAAGGTTCGTCGATGGATGCGAACCCGATCGATTCGAACTATGGTCTACTGATGGATACAAAATTGAGGCTCGATGATGGATACGAAATTGGGTCATTCCCTTCAATTTGCATCGATCATAACTTGAACATACGAACTCAGTTTGACTTGATATTTTGAACGATGGCTTTCATGGCTTCGCTCGTCATGTCTTGTCAATTGTAGCTCGATCCGGACTCGGACAAAATTCATCGATATCCATGGTGAACCTGTGCATACTCGCTATTCGGGATGAGCGATCCTTGATTTTCAGTTAGTTCCTTGATATCTCGACCTTGCCAAAAGGCGGGATAACATTTGCCCCCCAAAGTACGTCTTGTGGAAACATGATGTACTTTGAAAAGCTGCAATCTTCATTCTGAACAGTTATCGTCTTTTCGCTGAAAGTTGTAATCTTTGACTGATTTCCTCTGTAACGTGAACCGTTGATTGTCAACTATTGTACCCTGTATTGTTGTAACTGATTGCTGTTTAATTGTGATTAGCTGTTTGTCGTTGTAATCGTTATCGGATTAGTATCCAAATCCTGTGGATGTTGAAAATTGAACGTTAGTCCGACATATATGCATATATGTTAATCTGACTCTCGTTAACGTTGCACGTTCACGAGTCGTCGTCAGTTCTTTTGTATCGAATCCCGTATCGATCCTCTCCAGAACCGATGTGGAATTCGAGTTGCAACAACGCTTGATGGTTGTTTTTTGAACGTTCCTTCGTATCGATAAACTTCGCATTGATGGGTACGAAATGAACAGTTCGTATCGATAGATATGAGCTTCGATGGATATGAAACGATCGTTCGCATCGATGGTTACGAACTTCGGTGGACTCCATTGTAGTGGTCTTCCATTTCGCATCGATGGGTATTGGCCTCTAGGGGCGGTGATTTGATGGATTAGAACTGCGTAGTTCGCATTGATGCACTATGGATGGAGTCGGAAATGATCGATACGAACAGAAGTCTCAAACCGATGGACTCGGGCGATAATTTTGCCTAGACAAAGGCTCGGGCTGATGGACATGAACATCTCGTTTGAATCGATCTAATGGTTGACCTGTTATGACCGGTCGTGTTGACTTAGAGGCGAAACGTTTTTCCTTTCTCATTCGAGTCCATATAAATACTGTTTCATACTTAGAAAATCTTTTACTTGCCCATTATTGATGTAGCCTACGTATCGATTGAAAAACTCGGAAACAGAAGAACTTTGCTTGCCTTTGCATCAAACCAAATTGTTAATTACTTGAATCAACTGTCAGATTTAGGTAATCCAATAAACGAATCCGACATCTTAACGTCAAGGCTCAAAATCTTTGCCATCCTATCTGCCTTTGTGATTGATTCTGACGAAATCGAGGTCAAAAACGAGCCAGAGTAAGGTCGAGGATGGAGGAAGTGGAGTCAAGGCCATTTGGAGAAGAAGGAGTGTGGAGGAGAATAGTTTGACCTTTGTTTCGTGTCGATATGGAGCAGGGGCGCTCGAATCGATCCAGACGATATGATTTCGTGTCGGAGTTTGCATCGACCTCGCAGATGTTAAGTGAATGATGAGGTTCGCATCGATCGAGGAAGGTTGAAATTCGTATCGATCTGGAATGATCGATTCGAGGATTTGGCCCGTACGATCGATACGAAGTTCTGACCCCAACGATCGATACGAAATGAAGGGCGGTGATCGATGTGAAGCCAAAGGTCTCAGATCGTTGCGAGTTCAATGGATCTGACCGATTCGAAGTTGTTGGCCCTGTTCGATACGAAACTGAGGTTCTCTGATCGACGCAAAATACACTCCCATGGTCGATACGAAACGTATCGATTCGAACACGATCGATACGAAAATGAGGCCTCCTCGATCGATGCGAACTGTTGCATTCTGGACCGTAACGACTTGCATTCCTGGCGATCGATCCACATCTGAACCCTGATGGATACGAAATCTTGTATCATCGATGTGGATCGATCGCCAAGATATCTGGACTTAACTGTTAAACTGCATATTTGACTGCCCTTCGAAGCTCGCCGATGGAACTGTAACTTAACAAAATTATAATGAACTTTAACTTGGATCGGTCGCCAGCATCTGGATGGCACGGTTGTGACGGTCAGTGATGACGGTCACTCCAGTTGAACTTCGAAGTCTTGTCGTTTGCACGCTTTTTTTAATTATGTAGGATTTCTTAAATATTGCAGCACTGCACTCGCACGATACATTCATACACTTTACAATGAGGGAATCACGAGTGTTATTGTCGCCTAATGATGATTTTTTTATAAGTTAGTTAATTATGGAACCTTCAAGCTCACAACAGCAGGAAGTTCAGGATTCATCTTCTTATGTCCTGGAGATTCCGGCCATCGCGGCCGAAGTTATAGATCCAGCTCCGGACGAGCCGCCTGACGCTAGATTGATTTGTAATCCCCAAGATTCTGTATCGTCCAACGTCTTTGAAGACATGTTGGGGCGAATATGCCTAAGGCATGGTTTGTCATTGGACGACGTTCTATTGTCGGGGCCAAACGACAGACCGCATGCTCCTCCAGAGGGGTTTACTGATTTTAATTGACATGCGTGCACAGCGGGAACACTCCCTCCGTTCAACCAATATATTAGGGAAGTGTTGTCTTATCTTGGAATTGCCCCGTCTCAATTACACCCCAATGGATATGCCTTGCTGAATAGCTTATTTATCGTGTTCATTGATCATCTCTTCCGACCGCCCAGGCTGACTGAGATTAGATACCTTTTTAACTTCAAGAGTAGGGGAGATATCCCGTCTTTCACTTTCCTGGAGTCAGTCAGGAACTGCCAAGGAGTAACCGGATCTTGGAAGGCTGGGTTACTTTAAAACAGAATGGTTCTATGTCCGGTGCCCCCCCGGATTTGCCAGGCGGTGGCTAGTCAGATGTAAGTGTTACAGTATTCTTCAAGAGTTATCCAGTCGATAGCAGCTGATATAAATTGACATCTTCTTTTCCTTTTACAGCCGTAATTTCACGACCTAAAGGCGGGTACTTCAGAGAGATAGTAAGGGTCCTCCAAGAAGTTCCGAGCGAGATGAGGAACATTGATTCGGTTCTAACCGACAGAAATCTGAGAATCATCGGGTTGATTGAACGGAATCAAAGCATAAGGCTGGAAGGGACACTTAGGGAAGTCTCGAAGAAGCGGGTGAAACGCAAAACGCCCGGTGTCGTAATAGCTGAAGGGGTTGATCTGGAGAGAACACCCACTGATGACAAACTTATTGCCGGGTCTTCTGGCAATTTTCAGGGTTCAGGAGGAAGGAGAAAAGGCAAGGAAGTTGCTCACAAGCGTTCTAAATCCATGAGATTGAAATCTGTGGTTGTGTCTTTGCCTGTTCCTGGAATTAGAATTTCGGAGGCTCCTCCCCCGCAAGTAGAGAATCCTTTCTAAGGGCTTACTAATATTCTGATTTCGGATTATGTGTCGTTTCAACATGACACCGGGTTGGAGGAGCTTGACAGTGCTTTTGATCTGAGCGAGTCGCTTGCCATAAGTGCGGCCGACATTTCCGGTTGGTCGGGGGGTTGCACATACATACACTTCACTGCACTACATGATTCATAATCGCAAATCGTCCAATCCAAGAGATCACTAACTTTTCTTTCGTTTCTCATTCACAGGTACGATGTCTGGGAGAGGATCGATGTTAGGGAGCCTTCGCTCGGCTCGAAAGTCTTCTTCTTATTATGATTCCAACAGGAGAGATTCAGATAGAGACCGCAACCGCGGGTACTCCAATTAGGACAGATACGAACGGGATAGGGATAGAGACTATAGACACCGATCTAGGTCCCGTTTGCCACCTCCTAGAATTCCCTCACCACCTCCTGTTCATGTTTCACACCCACCAGAGCCTCCGCGACACCGACCATCTTCTCACACTTCTAGGCCCAAAACTCATCACCAGCGAGTTGAAACCGTAGCCCCCATAATTGCAGAGCAGGCCATAACTGAGTCCACGGGAGAAGGGGCTATTAAAATTGCTCAGCTGAGGAAGAAGTTCCCGAACATATGCTTCGACGACTACGTCTTTCCACCTCATTTAAAGAGAATTCCATTGGGGGCGGAGAACACGATGCATGATTACATTCATGACATCTACACCCAGTATAGAGAGTGGGCGAAGGCTGTAGAAAAAGCTTCCAAGGTGGCCTTTGAGCGAGCCAAAGTGATTGAAAAGATGGAGTCCGAACTCGCTCAAAAAGACCGAATCATCCAAGTGCTTAGTACCGAGGCCGAGTCTTCTCGGAAATCTAAAATTGAGGCCACCAAAAACGCTGATGAAGCGAATGTGGCGATGGAGAGATTGAGGCAGACACACGTTGCCTTGGTGGAGGAGATGGGCCATCGAAATACTACAGTCACCACCGAACGGATGCGGCGGTCAAGGAACTCAACAGCTTAAGGCCAAATTCTCTGACATTGCCAAGGAAAGAGACAATGCGAACAACGCAGCCCAGGAGGCATGCGAACAGGCTGTCTTGCTTCGGGGTGAACGGGATGAGGCCGTGGCTAAGGTTCGTGAGGTGGAGAACAAGGTTGAGGAGGAGGTGAAATTGGCTGAGTCCAGGCTAGAAGCCGACATCAAAGATCTTCTCGTTGTTTATAACACCAACGTGTTGAGGCATAGAGGTCTAGCCTGGCTCGATGATTACCCGGCACATTTATACAACGCTTGGGGCCGATTGGTTGAGGAGGAGAAGGCGGTGCATCTGGGTGAGTCTGTTGATGAGTTTGAGCTCGAGAATCATCTGCTGAATGAAGATGAAAGGAAGATTCTCCACGAGTCAATGATTTCTTATAAGAAGGAGAGATTCGGCACCCAGCACTTGGAAGTAGGAGAAGGTTCAGGGGTTGACCATCATGATGCAAGTCTTGAAGTTCCAGCGTCAACTCAACCTGAACCCCTATCTACGGTGGATCCCTAAGCTGTCCCTGCCTACAATCCAGATCAGCCGCATATATCTCCGGCTATAGAGAAAGTTGTTGAAGCCGCTCAGCTATCAATGAGCCAAACTGAGAAAGGTACTCTGAACGTTCTTCGTACTTGTTCGAGATCGATAGCTTTATTTGATTTGTTTACTGACAGTCTACCTTTTCCTTTGTCCAGTGATTGATGCTGCACCGATCGTGCTTCCTGCAACCCAAGAATCACATCAAACGCAGGAGGCCGTCATCACTGAGGCAACCACCATAACTACAACTGCGCCACTCGATGAAATGCAGGGAAGCACACTTGTTTTTGATGAGCATATGATGGAGGAACTCTTTCATCGTCATAGCGACCCTTTTGCCGACCTGCCATTTGTTATGGGTGGAGGCGCCCCTGCTACAAGCTCTTCAATGCCAACCATTGATTCCCCTAGCGAGGCCCAGGGGATCAATAAAGAGGAAATATTGGCCGAAATCGACGCTGAGATGGAAGCAGCGGCTCATGGCGGCAGTTTTGGAGGTGGGATGGCGGCACCTGGTCCAGCTCCGCTTAGAATGATATCACCCGGCGGTACAGTTTTCGACACTAGTGTGCCCATTCCACCTTCTACACTTAATCCTGTTCCTCCGACCCCGCCCGCAGGAAGCATCCCTATTCATTCGAGCTCGAAGGAGGATGTCGAGATCATGCCCCTGCTTGGAGACCGACCACCGAAGAGAAAAGGCTCAAAGAGGAAAATTAGTGGCGGCTTCAGCGAGTTTACACCGAGGAAGAAGTCGAGAGAGAAGAAGAAATAGATAGGCCTCTTCAATTTGTTCTAAGTAGATAGGGATTTATTTTGGTTTTCCTTTCGTAGGCCGTGTATAGATGCAGGTTCGGCCCCTGCTAGTATGAATTTCTTGGAACAAACTTGTACATGAATTTCTTTCATAAACAGTAGAAATGAAACTTTTATTTTTTGGTTTCTCTCAGTTATTGTGTATTTGCCTAAGTGTTTCAATGTCTGAAGTGCACTTGTGAGGTTTCAGCTTTCGAGTCAAGTTTGTTTTTGTTCGTCAAGTCCGGAAACTGCGGACACGGTTCATGACCGCGAAGCGAGTTGAATTCTGACGTCGCACTGCCTCAGTTAATGGTTGATACTCAAGTTCTGCCCCTCGATGTTGGGGATGAGTTGTAGAACATCAGCTAGCGATTGCATCTCACTTATAACACGTTGAGTCTAGTGCCACTGAACAGATGTTTGAGACAGGTGGAGATTGGGTGGTTCAACCCCACTCGTTTACTTATCGGTGATCATATCCGCACTCCAGGGATTTTCATTTGTTTACTGGCAGTCGGTTACGCCGGTTTAAGTTTTAATTATATGTCCGTGCTTTGGGGATTTTGAGTTAATGTTTATACTTCGTTTCGTACCCTGGGAATTCAGAGTTGGTTGATGTTTATACTCCGTTTCGCACTCTGGAAATTCGGAGTTGAAGTTTATACTCCAATTCGCACTCTGGAAATTTGAAGTTGGCGTTTATACTCTAATTCGCACTCTGGGAATTTGTTAATGTTTATACTCTGACTCGCACTCTGGGAGTTCGGAGTTGGTAAACAGATGGTCAGTCACATCTGCTGCATGTTTTTGGATTTCGCTCGCACTCTGGGAACGAAAGGTGTATCAGGATCGTGGATGGTCGGATCACATCCACCCTGAGTTAACAAGTGAGGTCGTTAGATGGACGGGTCCACCTTCCTCAAACTTGGTTTGGATACGGGCGAAGTCGTTAGGTGGACGGATCCACCCTCTCCGCAAACGTATCTGTGAGTTTATACTCCAGTTCACACTCTGGGAATCTGGAGTTAAGTGAAGGATTGTCGTGTATCAATCCTTTTCTGACTTTGGTATGATGGTTTGTCCCTGAGCATGGGTTTTACTTAGCGAGTGACCGGTTGCATCACAGTCACTCCCTATTTGAATAAATCCCACCGTATGGTGGAACTTAGCTCTCTGTTCATGGTGATGTTCATATGAAGTATTTCAGGTAAATCACAGCTCTGGCTCGAAGAGATTGCATTTTATTGCTGAAATAAGAAAATATGGTAAAGTCAGTTGTCTTATTACAAATTCTAATTTCGAAATGCAGAAACAAATTGCAAACGAAAAAATAAACTAAATGAATAAACATAGCCTGTTATGTGTAGTAGCGACGAAGACTTTCGCTGTTCCAGGCTCTCGGTAGAGTGAGACCGTCGACGGTCGATAATTTGAATGTGCCATCTCCGAGCCTTCGTTCAATAACATACGGTCCTTTCCATGTTGGCTTCATATGCGAAGGAACCGGATAAATTCTTTTCAGGACGAGATCGCCGAGTTCAAAGGTTCGCGGGCGGACCTTGGCGTTGTATAATCGGACGACTCGACTTCGATATGCGGCTGCCCTCAGATCAGCCTCTTCACGTTTCTCATCTAATAAATCGAGAGATTCAGCAAGTAATATAGCATTTGCCTTCGGACCGTAGTATGTCACTCGATGATAAGGTACTTTTAGCTCGATTGGAATAGCAGCCTTTGAACCGTAAGAAAGAGAGAAAATGGAAATCTGAGCTGTTCGAAATCAATCGATATTTCTTACGGTATATGTAGACGATATTGCTTGTTCGAATCCATCGACGAACCAAAGATAATAATTAATACAGAATTCCAATGTAGTGGAAATCTGAGCTATAAACTTGTGCGACGAGTTTATAGTTATTTATTCTCTGTTTTGGTATACTAGACGTATAACAATATGTTGATTTATAAATGTTCTACTATCACTCAATCTCAATACAGAACATAAACGAGCATGGTTCATTACCGATAGCACTTGATAAACACAAAGCAATCAAATGGGATGCAAAAGAGTAATCTGTGTATCATATCTTTTATATTACATTGTTTGCTTTCATCACAGTGTGGGATTATCAGTAAAAGAGTACGAAGCATTTGGATTTTTATTTTTATCATTTTATCGCAGTTAATATTTATTTAACATTTCATTTACCATATTCTACGTATGATGTGCATAATAGAGATAATACAGTCTGTGGTTCCAATTTGTAAACAGGTGATTTCAGGCATGGTGATAGCAAAGTTAAACAGAAACAAACATAAATCTGAAATGGAGTAGAGTAGAACTAATGTGTGTAAACAGACGCTGCAGTAGAAAAAAACTACTTCAATATCCAATGATCAGGTGCCCTTGCGCCTTTTGTCATGGGTCCTAGAGTTTGTTATTCCTCAGCTGTTGTTGACATCTTCAACGTCCTATATGAAGACATTATAGAAAATTACCGTATTATGATGCAGAATGCACATAACTAACCTAAAAGAAATATTATCTAACTTGGATGTTGTCAATTCCTAGTTAAAAATATTGGATTTTAAACCTTCTGTAAATACTGAATGACCGAAATGAAGTGGAAACATAAGAAAAGAAAGTAGTCATGCATGCTATTAAACTCATTTTTGAACCATGTTGAAATAAATACAGGTATGATTTCTTATTTTGGTGGCTTAACAAGGATGAAATTGAACAAAATAGATGACTGAAATTAAACAGATTTCTAAGCTGTACGATAGTATAGGCATAATGTTTTGGTTCTGTGTTAGCATGCACTCATGTTAAGATTAGTTTAAAAGATGCGTTGATATTGATGATAGCAGTATGTAGAACTCTCATTTCTTCATTTTTTTTCAGAGGAAAGTGACCACAATATATTATAAATACGACACTCTAATCTATATTGCATTTGTCAAAATGTAATTACTATATGTTTAAATAAATGAAGCATTATTTCACAACCAGTAGTAAGGAAGAATATTCCATAGGGCACAACAATGAAGACACTCAAAGATGTTTGCACATACAGCAATGCCAGTTACAGCTGTGAAATGAATAAACTATCAGGGACAAAAAAGAAGAAAATGGACATCTTTATTTAAAAATCATCAAGAGAACACCAGAAAATAGATAGCGGAAAAAGGTTGTAAAAAAATGATGAAAGACAACAATACACAGATAGGATTAGTGTATGTGATAATCCTCTTAATCAACATTGTAGTTTTGAGAGTTGAAATTGATATAAAAGCAGAGAAAACAAACTGACTTAGATTTTTAAAATGACAAATCGTAATAACAAAATTGTCAACCCTAAGGATTTTTCTCACACGTTGGTTTCAGCAAATCAGAAGCTATTGTTCAGTCCAGAAAACATGATGGAATAAAGTTGGAAATTCGTATTTCCTTTAATGCAAAATTTGATAAGGTTTTATTTTAAAACTCAACAGATTAGATAAGTTGTTAGTGCATATTGTTGTCATTATAAATGATAATACTTTCCTGATAGCCCAAAACAACCTGGTAAGAACCACGTGATCAGATTAAAATTTAAAGTGGTATACCAGATTAATTTCAATGAGTAAATAAGTACAGAACAATTACAGTAGCTGTAAACCTTATCTGTAATATATGACATATCCGTATGACATTTGTGTAATTGGTTAACAGCCTAACAACATTATTTTAATTGACCTAGGCATAGGTGTCAACTGATTTACCCTTCCTTTGTCCAATTCAAGGGAAACATGCCAATTGACTTTAGTACTGCATGGTTGACTTCCCTAGAGTGACCATGGACTTTGGCTTCTTAGAAACTGCATCTAAGTAGGATTCACTGTATTATATTATTCACCCTCTGTAATATCCGAGAAAGACCTAGAATTAAACTGTTTTATTCATTCTGCTTCATTTTATTTTTCATTCATCAGACTTTATGTCTGACTCATTCCTATTTTCCCCAAAACAAAGGAGGCGGGTTTAGGTTGCAGTTCTTTGCAGCTTGAATGGTCATTGGAGCAGTTGTTATCTTCAGCTTTTGTTTCCTTTGTTTCATGTATTTCATTTCTCTTTTCCGTACTTTACTATATATGGGGACCTATATTGTGAACTTTGTTATGTTTTATGTTTTGGTGGAGACTACTTGGTACTCTTGGTTTTAGAAATAAATTTGGGATAATGTTGTTGTTAATGAAGCTGTTTTGCTATTAATTTATAATTAATGAAAGTTTTCTTTCACTGTAATATTTTAATCATTTTATATTGTTGCCTTAGTCTCTGTGCTATGTTATGAATTTTTATTTCATCCAACCACCCGTGCTTCTAGTCATGTCCGATTTTCGTGGTGCCTAGAGGTGCGGGGTGTCACAGCTATTGAGTCATCAAGACTCTTTTGCTTAATCCATGGTCTATGCAGTTTAAAGCCTTCCAAATTATCGTTGTAAGTAGCATATTTATTTTTCTGGAGTAGTATCATCTTATTATTCCTCTTACATTAACCAACTTTTATCTTTATATAAATAGTATAGAAAAAATAGTTTCTTTAAACAGCACAGTAGTTAACAAAATAAAATCTCACTGTCATGAAGTATTGCTTCAAAACCATCATTGTATACGGTCAAGCAAATTATCCAATTTTCTGCATTTTGATCAACCCATAGACTCCAAACACTAAAGAAAACGAAAAATTCATAGTGTACCTTGATAAATCTGAGTTTAGGAAAAGAAAACATACAAAACTGAGTTGGTAGACCACAGTCAAGCATTTCTATCCCACCCAACCTTTACCCCGATTAAGCCAGCATACTGTCATGTAGCAATAATGCTGATATGACTAATTATTGGTAAGAACTAATTATCACATGATGAAGTTGCGAAACATCTTGGTAGAAGCGACACTGAAAACTGACAATATAACATTGCATGTTATTTGTTTATTTTTGAAAAAACAATCAGGTTGCAGAATAAATTTTGAACTATTCAGTTCTCTTCTAAATGGATGATGAATCAATTTATAGAAGCAAAATAACCCTGTTGGGAGAGGAGGTTGAATGCGTAAATTAATTTGATGGCCTGTGCATTTTTCTAATACTTAGTCTAATGAATGTATTAGCCGACACAACAAATAGATTGAATTGACATGATAGTCTAAAGCTTTAAGCTCAATATGTATTTGTCCGAGAGTATCTCGGCAAGCACTAGATAAATATGAACATCACATGACCATTATCACAAATTGACAAATTAAAATAATTTGCAGACATACGATATCAATCTTCATAGATGAAGAGTTAAAAATGATTGTTTTACCATTTTTATGGGTTTTCAACATCAACCTCATTGCTTCCTTGACTGTTCACCTGCAAGACATCCATAAAATTTATAAATTTTCAATCAAACTAAGATAATACTGACACCAAAAAGTAAATGAGACAACATATGTATCAGAAGAGAAAGCACAACCGAGCCTTCAGCTATCTTATACCCTAGTCTCGAACAACTCTTCACCGTATGATTATGAGATATCGAACGGTGGATATCTATTGTTTATCATTGTCTCGGATTACCAATACTTGGGCTGGGCCTGATTTGTTCCATTCTGTATAAATAGACTTGTATTCATTTTGTATCAATGTATTCAATTAAAACAATCAGTATCAATACAATTGATCTATTTTTACAATTCTCATTATATCATAATATGGTATCAGAGCAAAAAGCCTAAAGGCATCTATTTTCCGTACCAATCATCATTGAGACGAAGTAACACTTCGTTCCCCTTAGAATCGATTCTCATCACTGGGGATTTACCTCTCCGATCAAGGATAGTGTCCATACCCTGACTTTGCCTTGCCAAGAAGGGATCAGATCATTGTCTTCATCTCCACTTCTGGCTGCACAGTCAAGATCCCCCAGCATCGCATCAAGAAAGCACCAGACAAACTTTCTGATTGCACCAAGATCCCCTGACTCTTTTTCCTGTTCAAGAAACAAGGTAATAAACAGTTCTTATCAGTTCTTTCTGAAATGGATCACAATGAAGATGATGTAACATCTGTAACATCAAGAAATGAGGAAAGGGAAACTGCACCATCCCTCGTCAAACTCAAGAGTAATGTCATAACCATCCCTCTTGATGAAGATAACTACATCTTATGGAAGTACCAAATTGATACAGCCTTGAAAGGGCATGGCCTCCAAGATTATATCAATGGCACCCTGTCCATTCCACCTGTCATGAAAAAGGACAAAGAAGGAAATGCTGTTAACAACCCTGATTATGCAAATTATCAAAGGCAAGACAGTCTATTATCTTCATGGTTATTATCCTCTATCAGCCCTAGCCTACTGTCACAAGTTGTTGGATGCAATTCTTCTCATGAAATATGGTCATGCATTGAACAGATTTTCAATTCTTAATCAGCAGCAAGGATAATGCACTACAAGAGACAACTACAAAATGCAAGAAAGGAAGACTCAAACATGAGAGACTACATTGCTAGAATCAAGAATCTATGTGATAAACTAAGTGCAGTAGGTCACAAGATTTCTAATAGTGAACAAATTCTCACTATAACTAATGGCCTAGATGATGAATACGAGTCAGTAGTTACTTTTATTGCATCTCAAAAGACCCTTCCAGACCTACAGTATGTACAGTCAGCCCTTATTGCTCATGAAGGGAGAATAGAACATAGAAGGGCTACACAATCTGAAATATCAGTCAATTACGCATCTGGTTTCAACTCAAGAAACAAGAGTCAGCAAAAATCCACACAAGGCCAAAACTCTAAATCCGATAGCCAACAACCGAGAAACACTCAACCCCAAAGAGGAAGGGGCAGAGGAAGGAATAACTACAATAACAGAGTGAAATGTCAAATATGTGAAAAGTTTGGCCACGTAGCCAACAAATGCTATTTTAGGTTCAATTCTGAATTTAACATAGGACAGCCAAACCAAAAGGGACCTAACATCAATATGGCTCAAATAAATCAGCAGTCAAAAACTAATGGTGATAGCTTCAAAGCACAAGGCAGCAATGGTGATGACTCAGTCAAAACAGAAGATCTAAATGTAGAAGACTGGTACCCAGACTCAGGTGCAACAAACCATGTCACCAACAACCTTCAAAATCTAAATCTTGGAAACAAAGGCTACTCAGGTATGGAAAATATAACTATGGGCAATGGTGAAACAATAGGTATATCACATATTGGAATTGGCAGTATCATAGGAAAAAGGGAATTATTTTTAAACAACTTACTAAGAGTACCCAAAATCAAGAAAAACTTGATAAGTGTTTCTCAATTTGCCAACGACAATAATGTATACTTTGAGTTTCACCCTAATTTTTGTTTAGTTAGGGACTTACTGAATAAAAAACATATTATTACAGGGTAGTTTGGACAGAGGCTTATACAAATTCACTTCCATCAAGTCCAATAAGGATCATATAGGAAGAAACTGGTGTAATCATATCAATACTAGCATGTTAAGTAATAGAAATGTTGTTGAATGTTGGCACAAGAAACTGGGACATCCCAGTAATGATATTGTAAAAAGGATTCTAAAAGATAATAAAATAGAATTTGATAATACACCTGTTTCTGAGATCTGCACACACTGCCAGATTGGCAAAATACACAAATTACCATTTGCTAGGTCTGAAACTGTACATAGTCAGCCATTGAGCCTGATTGCAGCAGATCTATGGGGTCCAGCACCACATGTCTCATCCCTGGGTCACAGGTACTATCTTTCCTTAGTTGATGCTTATTCCAGGTATACATGGATATTCTTTCTCAAATCCAAGTCTGAAACTTGTAATATAATGAAAGATTTTATTACTTTTATTGAAAGACAACTTAATTACAGTGTAAGAATTATTCAAAGTGATGGAGGAAAAGAATTCTTACCTCTCAAACCCTTTTTTCAAGAAAAAGGTATTCTTCATAGAGTCACATGTCCTCATACATCAGAGCAAAATGGGTTAGTAGAAAGAAAGCACAGACATATAGTAGACACTGGTCTAACATTAATTTCTCAAGCATCTATACCAATGAAATACTGGAGTGATGCATTCTACACATCAGTTTATCTTATAAACAGAATGCCCACTAAAATTTTAAAGGACATGTGTTCCTATGAGAAAATTTATGGCATAAAACCAAATTATCATTTTTTGAAAACTTTTGGGTGTCTATGCTTCCCATACCTCAGGCCTTACAACAGGCATAAGCTGAGTTTAAGGTCTAGTCCCTGTACTTTTTTAGGTTACACTAATAATCAAAAAGGGTACAAGTGTTTAGACAGCAAGGGGAGGATTTATATATCAAGACATGTTGTATTTAATGAACACGTATTTCCTTTTGCAGAAAAAGGAATCACTGCCAGAAGAAAATCAGACACTTCAAGTGTTATAGTTCAACCTATTCCGGTCTTATCTGAAGATTTCCTCATAAGCAACAACAAAAATCAAGTATCAACAGAGAAACACATCTCAGATACCAGAGCTGAATACAGTTCAGACATGACACCACAACCACATGAAGACACACTGCAAACTGAAGATAACAGAAACAACACATCCAATGAGAATGAGACTTCAGAAAACATATCAAGTGAAAGTGATCATACACAGCAACATAATATCATAGCCACTGGTCATCATATGACAACAAGGTCGAAAAGTGGGATTTTTAAACCAAAAATATACTCTGCTTCTATCAGTGACACTGAACCACAAAATTATGAAGAAGCCATCAAACATGATAAATGGAAACAGGCCATGAATGAGGAATACCATGCTCTCACAAAGAATCAAACATGGAGTCTAGTTGACCAACCAAAGGACAAAAACATTGTGGGATGCAAATGGACCTACAAAATCAAGAAAAATGCAGATGGCAGCATAGCCAAGTACAAAGCCAGACTTGTCGCAAAAGGTTACTCACAACAATTCGGTTTTGATTTCAACGAGACTTTCTCTCCTGTTGTTAAACCCACTACCATTCGACTCGTACTAACCTTAGCCTTGTGTAAAAATTGGCAAATAAGACAACTAGATGTTTGCAATGCCTTTTTAAATGGAGATTTACATGAAGAAGTTTTTATGCAGCAGCCAGAAGGATACATCACAAATGATAACAAAGTATGCAGACTACACAAAGCTATTTATGGTCTAAAACAAGCATCAAGATCATGGCATGAGAAACTGAAAGCAACTCTATTAAAATTTGGATTCACTCCTACCAAATCTGACAATTCTCTATATATGAAGAACAATGGCAACCTCATTTATCTACTTGTTTATGTTGATGATATCATTATCACTGGAAATAATGATAGTGATATCACTAACACAATACATCTCCTTGACAAAACTTTCTGCATCAAGGATCTAGGGGATATAAATTATTTCCTGGGCATACAAGTCACAAGGAAAACAAAATCTGATATATTCCTGTCTCAAAAGAAATACATTGGTGAAATTCTAAAAAGAGCCAACATGAATGAAGCCAAGAGTTTACCTACTCCTATGATCTCTAACTTGCATTTATCTAAATACAGAGGTGAAGCCATCGAGAACGCCAAACAATACAGAAGCATTGTCGGCGCCCTACAGTACGCTACTATAACCAGACCAGACATCTGCTATAGCGTGAATAAAGTGTGTCAACACATGCAAAACCCCCTTGACGAGCACTGGAAGGCGGTTAAACGCATTCTCAGATACTTAAAAGGGACTCAAGACCACGGATTATCTCTAAAAGCTTGCAATGACATTAATATAAACGCTTACAGTGATGCAGATTGGGCAAGTGATGTGGATGACCGCAGATCCACCTCTGGATATTGTGTTTTTCTCGGACCAAACCCTATTTCATGGTGCACAAAAAAGCAAACCACCACATCTCGCTCTAGCACAGAGGCAGAGTACAGATCTTTGGCAAGCGTCACCGCTGAAATCACCTGGATTGAAGCACTAATGACTGAATTAGGGTTCAGCGCTCAAAGAAAGCCCGTTGTGTGGTGTGACAATCTGAGCACCATTTCTCTTTCAGCTAACCCCATACAACACTCGCGTACAAAACATATTGAGATCGATCTACATTTTGTACGCGAGAGGACGGAAGCTGGAAAATTGGACATAAGACATGTTCCCTCATATTATCAACGTGCTGACATTCTAACCAAAGCTCTTTCGGCTAGAAATTTTCTCAGATTAAAGGATGAGCTAAAAGTTTCGCAAGACAAAGGATGAAAGAGGGGAGAACGAGAAAACCCTAGATGGAATTGAGGGCGGCTATCAGAAGAGAAAGCACAACCGAGCCTTCAGCTATCTTATACCCTAGTCTCGAACAACTCTTCACCGTATGATTATGAGATATCGAACGGTGGATATCTATTGTTTATCATTGTCTCGGATTACCAATACTTGGGCTGGGCCTGATTTGTTCCATTCTGTATAAATAGACTTGTATTCATTTTGTATCAATGTATTCAATTAAAACAATCAGTATCAATACAATTGATCTATTTTTACAATTCTCATTATATCATAATAATATGCATCTTATATCGGGTAGTTAATACAATAAATCAAATGTAACCCTGCACATTAATCTACTAATATTTAACAAAATTAGTAATCATTTTTTGGTTCAATCTCTTCTTATATTTCAACATCCAACACAAGCGTTACCAAAATATATAAAAATAAGTGGAAATTAGCCACAAGGGCCTCTTTAGCTAGTGCAATTAGTTTTTAGAACGCAAAACTGAAATAATTACTTTTAAGGACAAAATGCAAAATAATTAGTTTCTAAGACCTAAAAACCTATGAAATTATGTCCTTGAAAGTAATTGGACTGCTGACTTTGTTCTTAAAAGTAATTATTCTGCTGACTTTGGCCTTGAAATTAATTTCTATGAATGTGTGTCCTAGAAATTAATTGGACTGTAAAGTTTGTCCTTCTAGTGAAATGCCCCTAAAAATAAAGTTGGTAAATAAAATTAATAACAAAATAACAGTTGTGTTCCAATCAATTTTTGTCCTTTCGCAACAAATCCACATATTGAAAACAACACGCATTTGGTTTAAATGGAGTTTTAATGAGTGCAAACTATATGGAGTAATGGATCGATAACAAAACATTAAAAATTAAAGTCCGTCAAAACATAAAAAATTAAAACTAATAATGTACATGTCCGTTGTCTATTAATTTGTAAAATTAAGTACATTTATCAAAGAACTAAAAAAAACGAACTTTGGATTTGTACATGTTTGTCTAAGGTGATCATATTGAAATCAGAAACATAACCAATTGAAGATTTATTTAGATGGTCCATAACTAATTTTTTTAATGTAAGCATTGTTATGGTGGATTTCGATCGAGACCGCTCAAACTAAAATCCCCAAACGCACGCGGAAAGCTAGATCGTGATAGATAGTGCAAAACAACCAAACACTCGAAGAATTCAATAAAACCAAATCCAAACACGATCACAATAACACCACAAGCAATAAAGAATAATAAGCAATAACGAAACAATAAATCACACACCGATTTATAGTGGTTCCACTAACGTCGCGTTAGTGTACATCCACTTTGAGAGAGATCTTTTATTATCATCAAATGAGAAGAGTACAAGAGATTGATTACAATGATCTATTCAATAAGATAATCTGTTTGAGGAGATTAGAATTGAAGAAATAGAGTTTTGCCTAAAACTCTAATTAATGGAGGACTAAACCCTAGATTAGATTGCTTGATTCCCTTTCTATCAGACCTGAAGAGAGTATATATACTAATAGAGAAAACCTTGAAGAAAGACCATTTTGCCCTTCACAAATCACAAAAACTCGGCCCAGAAAACAGACAATTGCCGCTTCAGACGTCTGGCCCCTTATCCCAGACGTCTGAGGCCAGGTTCTGGAAAACAGGACCAGACAGGACCAGACGTCTGGCCAGATGGACCAGACGTCTGCAAGAATTCACTGGACGCAACCAGACAGAATCAGACGTCTGGCCAGAGGGACCAGACGTCTGAAGAAGTTCTCTGGAAACAGCCTGAACCTCGCCAGACGTCTGAGGTCTGAAACCAGACGTCTGACCTACAGCAGAACTCCAGCTTCATCCCTCCTATCTCCTTCCTCCGAACTTCGATTTGCAAACCGTCTTCTCCGACACGAAGCTACATTCCTCCTCTTCAATTCTCTATCATATAATGTCATAAAATTTAACACTCCACCTTGACACTATATCCATCTCCAACACCAATGGTACCATACCATCAACCACCGATAGCTCCAACTACCACCACTTCTACCTTCAACCAAACATGAATGTTTCCCCAACGGGTTCCGGCAAAGCCACCCCCCATTGCACTCCATCAACGAGTTCAGGAACAAAGCCCCCACCCGCCAACGAAATGTTGAAAACATTCAAACACCATCTCACCAAAGACAAGAGCACTAGGAGTGTACACTAGCACTACACCAAGAAGATAGAACGACAATCTCATAGCAATACTCTTCCTCATCTACACTAGTATCTCTCTCAACCGTGCCACCCCGTGGCACCTAGCACTTCTCCAAGCGAATCAAGTTCGATCAATGCTCGAACTTCCCAACCGGCAATGCCTTAGTGAACATATCCGCCGCGTTTTCCTTTGTGTGCACCTTCCGAAGATATACTTGCTTATCCTCCTCCATGGCTACCAAGAATGACTCCCTCACTTCTATATGCTTAGTCCGTGAGCTAAATGCCAAATTCTCCGCCAAGTGAATAGCACTTTGGCTATCACATTGAACATCGATGCTATCGTGTTCAATACCCAAGTCACACAACAATCGCTTCAAATAGAGTGCTTCCTTCGCCGCCTCCACCGCGGCTATCAACTCCGCCTCCGTAGTGGATAAAGCTACTACGGTTTGCAATCTCGATCTCCAACTTATGGCCGTACCACCAAGTGTGAAGACATAACCGGAAGTTGACTTTCTTCTATCTCTATCACCGGCATAGTCCGAATCACAATAACCAACTAAGTTGCAACTCCTTTTCCCACTACCATCAAAAACAAGACCATGAGATGACGTACCCCGAAGGTATCTCAATATGAGCTTCACAGCTTCCCAATGCGATTTTCCCGGATTAGACATAAAACGACTAACCACCCCGACGGCATTTGCTATATCGGGCCTTATACATACCATAGCATACATCAAGCTTCCAACCGCACTTGCATATGGCACCTTTGCCATATAAGCCTTGTCTTTCTCCAAGATAGGTGACCCTTTACTCGAAAGCTTCACATGCAAAGGTAAAGGTGTATTTGACGCCTTTGCATTCTCCATGCTAAACCGGCAAAGCACTTTCTTAATGTACTCCTTTTGAGTCAATTTCAACTCAAAACACTTTCGATCCTTTTCTATTTCCATGCCCAATATCCTCTTTGCTTCTCCAAGGTCCTTCATTTCGAATTCCGACTTTAATTGCAATTTCAACTTGTTGATTTCATTCTTGTCCTTCGAAGCAATGAGCATGTCGTCCACATACAAGAGTAAATACACCCAACAATCATTTCCCAACTTCTTGAAATACACACAAGCATCCTTGACACTTCTATTAAAACCGTTTTCAAGCATAAAATGATCAAATCTCTTGTACCATTGTCTAGGTGATTGCTTCAACCCATATAGTGATTTCTTCAACTTGCACACCATATTTGACTTACCATTTACAACAAAACATTGCGGTTGCTCCATGTAAATGTCTTCATCCAAGTCACCATGCAAGAAGGCGGTCTTCACATCAAGTTGCTCCAACTCCAAGTCATGAACAGCAACTATAGCAAGTAATATCCGGATAGAAGTATGGCGCACAACCGGTGTGAATATCTCATCATACTCCTTACCCTTCCTTTGTGCAAACCCCTTAGCCACTAGCCTAGCATTGTATCTTCCATTGTCCTTCACCTTGTATATCCATTTGCACCCTATAGCACGGTTTCCTTTAGGAAGCGGAACCAAACTCCAAGTTTGATTCTTCATTAATGATTGCATCTCTTCCTCCATGGCACAAATCCACTTCAAGCTATCACTCGAATTCATGACGTCATCAAGGTCCAAAGGCTCATCTTGGACTACATGAAGCACATAGTCCAACTTATCACAAAAGCTAAGATAGTTCCAATCACCATATCTTTCGGGTGGTCTTATGGGACGACGCCCAACCCGAGTAGCAATATTTTCACCCAAACTCCTTTCGGCTCCACCTTGAACCGAAACTTCTCCAGGCTCGTGTACATCACCAACACTATTAGAGGCACCACGTGGACTTTGTGATGTAACATCAACCGCATTTTCTTCACAAGCATCTTCAACTACTCTACCTCTACCTCTTGGACGAAATGGTGGAATAATTTCCTTCTCCTTCGATTCATCACGAACCAAAACCGGAATATCCGATGAGCTCTCATTCTCCTTGAACAACGCCGACTCATCAAAAGTAACATGACGAGAGTTTGTCACCTTCTTTGTTTCCGGATTCCAAATCCGATAGCCTTTCACTCCATCCGTATAGCCAAGCAAAACCCCCTTGAAAGCTCTTGGTTCAAGCTTATCATTACCCGGATCATGCACATAAACCGGACTTCAAAAGACACGAAGATAGCTCAAGTCAATACTCTTTCCCTTCCACACTTCCTCCGGAATTTTGTTATCAATAGCCAAGCACGGAATTCGATTAATAATATGCACCGCGGTTGACAAAGCTTCGGCCCAAAATCCCTTAGACAAACCCGATGTCAATCTCAAGCATCGAGCTTTCTCTAGTAGAGTACGATTCATCCTCTCCGCAACTCCATTTGATTGCGGATCTCCCGGTGTAGTAAAATGTCTCCGAATTCCATGATGCTTGCAAAACTCTAAGAATTCTCCGGAAACATACTCCCCGCCATTGTCGGACCTAAGAACCTTCAAAGACTTACCACTCTCATTCTCAACAAGAGCCTTCCATGCTTTGAACTTTGCAAATGCCTCCGACTTGGCCTTCATTACATACACCCAAACTTTCCAAGAAAAATCATCTATAAAGGAAATATAATACCTTGCTCCTCCTAAAGAATCTACCGGTGCCGGTCCCCATACATCCGTATGCACATACTCAAGAACGCTTCTTGAATCATGTTTTCCTTCACCGAATGATACTTTTGTTTGCTTCCCCAAGACACACTCTTCGCAAAACTCCAATTTGTTGAAACTCTCTCCATTGATCATCTCCCTCTTCCGAAGAATCTCCAAACTCCTCTCCGAGCTATGACCCAACCTCAAATGCCACAACCTTGTCGCATCCAAGCCACGAGAACTATCAACACCTACACAAGTTTCACCTTCTACGGTCTCTCCACGAAGCAAATAAACACCATGAGCCCTAGCACCTTTCATGACCACAAGTGCCCCTTTTGAAACCCGTAAACAATCACTCTCAATAGTGATCTTACAACCAAGAGAATCCAATTGCCCCAAAGAGATAAGAGACTTCCGAAGTTCCGGAACATAGCGTACATTAGTGAGAGTACGAACCACTCCGTCAAACATTCGAATTTGCACGGAACCAACGCCTTGAGACCTACACATAGCACAATTTCCCATAATAATTGAATTTCCATCTTTAGCAACAAGAGAAGAAAAACAATTCCTATTAGGCGTCATATGATACGACGCCCCCGAGTCGAGCACCCACTCACTACCGGAAACATCCGATGCTACCGCCGTCAACACATCTACGTCTTCCTCACCAACACTTCTCTCCACCGCTACAGATGAAGATGCTACTTCCCTTTTACCCTTCTCCTTGTCCGGACACTCATTTCTCCAATGACCGTGTTTCTTACAAATATAGCACTTGCCTTTCCTTTCCTTTGATTTTCCTCTCCAATCGGGATTCCTTGATTTAGAACGCCCCCGGTTGTCCTTCTTCACATATCTTTCCTTCTCCACAAACAAACCTTGACCATTACCGGCACTACTACCACCAACACTCAACTCCTTCATTTGATCTCTCAATTCCTCACTAAGAAGACCCGTCTTGACATCATCTAACGTCAATGTATCCCGGCTATAGATCAAACTATTTGAGAAACCCGTATAACGGTCCGGCAACGAACATAACAATATCATCGCCTTTTGCTCTTCCTCAATCTTCAAATCTACTGCCTTCATCTTCATTAGCAAATCATCAAACACATTCAAATGTGCCTTTAGCGAAGTTCCTTCTTTCATCTTATAGGTGAAAAACGTTCGCAACAAGATCAAACGATTAGTTAGAGACTTCTTCATATACAATTCTTCCAACTTGTCCCAAATTCCCTTAGCGGTGGTCTCACCACTAATTTCGGAGATCACATTCTCTCCCATTGCAAGTTGAAGTGTAGTAAATGCCCACTCTTCCATTTTCTCTCTCTCGACATCCGAGATGTCCGTCGGCAACAAATGTGTATCAAACACTACTCGATGTACCCGATTTCTCCTTAGAACCGCTTTCATCTTCCATTGCCATTTTTCAAAATCATTATCGCCATTCCACTTGTCGATAACCAATTGCGATCCCGACGCCACATACGACCCACGCACATACGGCGCTATACTACTTGGACCAACCATTGAATTTTCAGAGTTATCCGTTTCCGGCGTTTCAACAACCACCTACCAACTCCAAAGCTCTGATACCAAATGTTATGGTGGATTTCGATCGAGCCCGCTCAAACTAAAATCCCCAAACGCACGCGGAAAGCTAGATCGTGATAGATAGTGCAAAACAACCAAACACTCGAAGAATTCAATAAAACCAAATCCAAACACGATCACAATAACACCATAAGCAATAGAGAATAATAAGCAATAACGAAACAATAAATCACACACCGATTTATAGTGGTTCCACTAACGTCGCGTTAGTGTACATCCACTTTGAGAGAGATCTTTTATTATCACCAAATGAGAAGAGTACAAGAGATTGATTACAATGATCTATTCAATAAGATAATCTATTTGAGGAGATTAGAATTGAAGAAATAGAGTTTTGCCTAAAACTCTAATTAATGGAGGACTAAACCCTAGATTAGATTGCTTGATTCCCCTTCTATCAGACCTGAAGAGAGTATATATACTAATAGAGAAAACCTTGGCGAAAGACCACTTTGCCCTTCACAAATCACAAAAACTCGGCCCAGAAAACAGACAATTGCCGCTTCAGACGTCTGGCCCCTTATCCCAGACGTCTGAGGCCAGGTTCTAGAAAACAGAACCAGACAGGACCAGACGTCTGGCCAGATGGACCAGACGTCTGCAAGAATTCACTGGACGCAACCAGACAGAATCAGACGTCTGGCCAGAGGGACCAGACGTCTGAAGAAGTTCTCTGGAAACAGCCTGAACCTTACCAGACGTCTGAGGTCTGAAACCAGACGTCTGACCTACAGCAGAACTCCAGCTTCATCCCTCCTATCTCCTTCCTCCGAACTCCGATTTGCAAACCGTCTTCTCCGACACGAAGCTACATTCCTCCTCTTCAATTCTCTATCATATAGTGTCATAAAATTTAACAAGCATTGGAAGGCTTAGGAGACAGTGTAAAAGGAAATACTAAACAACAATTAAATTGCATATAAAATTTTTGGTGTGTACAACGGACACATATGAATGCTTATCATGAAATAAAATTTGCATTGGATCATATTGAGCCTTTATGTATTATGTACAGTTGAAGTGTTTAGCGGTTCTATAGCTGTGGAGGTGCAAAAAGTTATAGCGAAGCTAAAATGGGGATATAACGAAAAATAGCGGAGATGCGAAAAGCTTCATTATATACAAAACCAAATATAAGTTAATTATTCTCATTCTCACATCATTTGTATAGGAAAAAGAAATATTGTTTAATCTTATATAACAAAACTGAAGAATATCATGATTTATACAGTCCACATTTGATGACTACAATAGGTTTCTAACTTAAATCGATCGTTTGTGCCTTGAATTAAGTCTTTACCCTAACTTTGTTAATTTGATTTAAAAGAGAACTTGTCAAATCAGCTTTTTTACATTAATGTTTCTAAAGAGGGTGCTAAAAAGTCTTGATTTAGCGGTTGTAGCATAAAATAGTGGGGCTTAAAGCAGATCTACTATTCATTGGGGCTAAACTGAAAAAGCGCAGCAGTCGAAGAGCGCTATGCACTATAACGGGGATTTTGCAGGGCTTTAACGGAGCTTTAAATGCACAGTCTGCACTTTACTTATTGGTCTAGTCAGGCATAGGCGGTAGAGGTATAATACACGCATTGGTCTACTTGGAAATGGGATTACTAATCCGGACAGTTTCCTGCAAAGATAAATATAGATGTACAATTTGGTTTAGGCGAATTTATTTGTTAATTACCTACAGATAAGAAAAAAATAAACTGCGGTCTTCAATATTTGTACCTAACCGCTGGAAGATATTTTTTGACTAATGCATTCTTGTAGTTTTCAATATTTCAATAATCACAATATTGCTATTTTATTAATATCCATACACCCAGCAATATAAGCAATTATGCATCTGATTCATCGTTACCATCGATCCTACGGTTCTTCTCCTACTCTACCAGTCATTTATGCAAAAATTCCAAATTTTTGATTAGGACACTAACAACATATTATGGATGTGCCAGAGGACTTTATACGTGAAACATCAGAAAATATATTCTCAGTTCCTTTTCTTCCATATGTGTGAATGCCCCATATTAGTTAGTTACATTTTTAAAAGCTAAGTTACATCCATGTGTAACAGATTCCTCTTTTTTTTATCAAATCAGCTATCCACATTATTTAATTTCAAACTAATGTCCCATATCTAATGTTCAAGGAAACCAAAATATTGGTTGTTTTGTAATTACCAACCCATCTTAGCAGTAAATGCCCATATTCGTCAAAAAACAGTGAAACAAATGGTACAAATAAATGGTCTGTCATGGAAGTTGACAAAATTGGGTACCTAACATCAGTAGTTGTGTATATCAAGTTACAAATCTATATTAACCCTCTAAGGATGTAGATCACATTACCTAACCAATGACAAAATTTGTACTTTCAGCCATCAGATTATATGTTTACACAGACTTGGGTGGCAATTATCCAAACATGGCTGCATGCAGCATAAGAATATCAGTAGTACATATAAAAAGAAGTGCTAAATTTAGAATGAAAATGATTTGTCAATTATAGAATCAGCCACCCAAATCCCACGCACCGAGGCTCAACACAGATAAGCAAAGTTAAAGAAGTCGAGGTTTGAAATAAGGACATCTTAATATACTGACGATTTTCAATTTGCACACTACCATAATTTGCAGATGTTTATAATAATCAAGAGTCGGTAAATTTTAATTGTATTTTGGCACGTGAAAGAACATCTTATCTGAAATGTTATCCCGCCTTTTGGCAAGGCCGAAATATCAAGGAACTGACTGAAAACCGAGGATCGCTCATCCCGAATATCGAGTACGCACAGGTTCACCATGGATATCGATGAATTTTGTCCGAGTCCGGATACAGCTACAATTGACAAGACACGACGAGCGAAGCCATGAAAGCCATCGTTCCAAATTTCAAGTCAATCCGAGTTCGTATGTTCAAGTTATGATCGATGCAAATTGAAGGGAATGACCCCATTTCGTATCCATCATCGAGCCTCAATTTAGTATCCATCAGTAGGCCACAGTTCGAATCGATCGGGTTCGCATCCATCGACGAACCTTTGTTTGAATCCATCAGGAGAGCCTTGTTCGAATCCATCGACTCACACTGTTCGTATCCATCAGAGAATCGTTGCTTCGCATCCATCGAACAATCACTAGTTCGTATCCATTGAACAGTTATTATTCGTATCCATCACGATATTGCTTGTTCGTATCCATCAAGTAGAAGCAACTTCGATCGATACGAATAAGGGCCACCTCCATCGATATGAACAAGCCAACCTCCATCAATGCGAACTACGTCGTCTTCATCAATACGAACTAGACCGTTTTCATCGATTCGAACTGAGCATACTACGGATCGATACGAAGAGCGCACTAATGATCGATTCGAACAAGACGATTGCATCGATATGAACGAGGCAAGAATCTTGGGACGACTCGATCAACTCGGCATGAAAGGTGGATCGATCCGAAGAGTGCATGCCAGTCATCACCTGGGCACGTGCAGCCATCGATTCGAACAAGATCGATTCGAATTGGTCAATTCGAACCAAACATGCTACCGAAAGACTCCATCTCATATCGATCATAACTCGAGATCCACAAGTCCAAATGCTATGAAATTTTCACAGAAGCTTACGTATATGCTAAAGAATGTTCACACCAAGTTTCGACTCCATTGGACGAAATCTTGATCGATACGAAATTCGTACGTATCGATCACGGATCGAGTCGAAACTTCACGGGCTCGGTCGCGTGGGCCTAGGCCCGTCAAAACTGACCCTAACCCATTTATCCAACCCACTAACCCTAAGATTAAAAGGGTTGGGTCCAACCCGTTTAATTTTTATTTAATTTTTTACCCAACCCGTTTACACCTAACTAACTAAATTTCCAAACCGAACCCAACCCACTTACCCATGTTTCAGCTGAGATCGAAAGGAGCGATCTCCCTACCTTCCTTCCACAACCCTAAATTCTAACATTAATCAGTCGAAGAAGAACGTTCGACAGCCCTAGCTTGGAATTCGAGTGACTGAAGAGTGCGAGCTTCATCGTTGTTCAGATTTGTAAACCCTAGGTAATTAAGAATTCTCTCGATACTTTGAGCAAGTTTTAATTTTCATGTGAGGTTTATAAAGGTTGTTCAAGATCAAGGTTTATATGTTTGCCTCGGAATTGGTCCCTTTATTGAGCATAATGGAAATATGGGTAATAATTGGTCTTGTTATTATCAATTTGATTAATATTGCTTTTGTCGATTAATTTGATGCACTTTTTTATCATAATTTTATTCTTTTTGGTAAAGTTCATTGAAATTTGATTACATGCAGGCAGATTAGTTTTTCTAAAGTTGATGAACCTTTCAAGGTTGTGGAAGCTGAGACCGAGCAAACCATGCCGCCGTTGTCTGAGAAGGTAAATTAGTTACTATCTTTTTTTGAAGAGTTATGCAAGATAAGTTGTTCTAAACTTTATACTGGTAGTTTTCGCTCAGATGGTTTGAAATTATTGTTTGTATAGCTGCTTGTAATTGGTGGAAATAGCTTTTGTTGGATCACATGTTTGTAGGGAGGCTTTGGAGCATGGTTTATCTGTTTCTAGCTTAAGCAGGTACTGGGAAATCTATATTAGTCTTGATTACTCATTCATGTTGGGCACATCTAGTTTTGTTATTAAGTGCATTTCATTTTGGTACGTAATTCTGTTGTGACTTAGGTATAAGCTTGACTTGATGTAAGTTGGGTATAAAACTATGTACTTTTCTTCCATACGTTAATCTTCACTGTCCCTATTTTCTTAGTATAAAACCGAAACATGTTATTTGCAAGAAGATGACATGCATGAAGCATTACATATTTTTTTACAGAGGAAATTTAAGTTGACATGGAGACAAGCTGATAAAATATAATTAAAATTTACATCTTCCTGTTTAAAACAAATTGTTTGGCATTGTTCATGAATCTCGGTCTTGTAAGATAGATGAACAGTAGCTTCAGTTTTATATTCATAAATATATATCTTTTTTATTGCTTCATGGCAGCGAAAATAGATCTACTTTTGCCTATTTGAACTAACTGAACTGCCCATTTTCTGTAGAAAAGTTACAAGTGTTACTTTGGTAAAAGTGGACTAATATTTCATTTCCCTTTGCTTGTTTGCAACTTCATGACACAAATGCAGTTTGAATTATTTCCTATATAATTTAACTTGTCAAGGACAGATGGTGAAAGTTCGAGTAAAAATCATATAAACTAGCTGTTGCCTTGTATAATGCTTACCAACTTACCAATGCTACCTCCTTTGTACATAGTTTCTATGGATCAAATGTGAAAACATGACAGCAGTCAACAGCAATTTTTATTTATTTATTCAACACTCTGTTGCAAGCGCATATCTTAAAAATACATCATATTTACATTATTTATGTTCACAAATTAAGGCCTGATGAAATTAGTTTCCCACATAAGTTTCTATTCTCAGCTCTCAAATCTCTTATAGCTGGTTTCATTTTCTTTCAGAAACTGTTTCACAGATAACACATGAAGTCATTCAAATAAACCGAAGTTGCATGACTTTGCCAGTACAAAGTTTTAGCTTCAGCCATGAACTTTTAGGATTACTGATTGTCAAATAAAAATGTATATTTGTAATGCAAATAAAATATTTATCAAAATTTATCTTGGTTTTGAGCAAGAGAAATTTCTTGCATGTACTACAGATGTATCAGTCTATGTTGGTATTACAAGAGAAATCCATTTGTGCCCTATTTATAAGGTCGATATATGGGCACATGATCATATGCCAGGAAAAGTGGAAAACACTGCTGATTTCTTAAAATAAAATAAAATGTGTGGCTATCAGTTGAGTTTTCCTTCACAAATGTCTTATTTTAGAACTTTAAACTAATCTGCATGCCAGTTTTTTTTACAACTGTAGTGTTCTGAGTTACTACCAGTTAAACTGGTTTATACATTTTGATAACCTTCTGTGCATATCAAATTATAGTTGCATATCATTTGCTAAGTTTGCATTTTGGTAACCCGGTTTATACATTTTGCTATGTTTGGCATTTTGGCAACTTTCAGATCAAACAATTGGTTGCATCAACTATGTTCCACACTGGATTTGTTGTATTTTTGATTTATTTTGCTATTTTTTTCTTTTACAGGTAAATATCTTTGATGCAACAAAGTGCCGCAACAATTTATGAGTTCAAAGTTATTATTACTGCTAGAACCACATTTTGCTTTTACAGGTGGATATCTTTGGTAAGATGTTACCTTCAACTTACTCTATTGTGCAATTAGATACAAAAACCTGTTACCTCAAATTCTGCAGATAAAAGAAAAAATAACTCGGATGTAAGTTAGCATAATTAAGAACAAATGTCATTTCTGTTCTTGATCTTGGGAGCATCCTCAGTTTTGCAAAACCAAAAGCACACTCAATTTTTGCAAACTGTTCTTGATCTTGACTGTTTTATGTATTTTGTGTAGGTGGAGTTTTGGATCTGCTTGTTGTTGACAGTACTGGGCATGATTGTTGTTCTGATTATGTAGATTCTGCATGATTGTTGTACTGGGCATGGACTGACACATTATGTATTTTATGTACTTGTTGCTTGATTGTTTCTCTTTTCTTTTCTAATACAGTGAACTGTGTTTTATTAGATGTAATTTGTGAGTAATTAGATGTTGGTGTGTTTGAAGTTCTATTTTCACTACTGCTTGGTTGTCAATTGCCATCTTATATGTTATCTTTCAATTTGATTTTTGAATCAAAAGGGTCGGGTCGGGTTGACCCGTTTATTAAACGGGTCAAATGGGTCGGATTTATTTATGTTCTGAATAGATCGGGTCAAATTTTACCCAACCCATTTATGACCCGACCCGACCCGTTTGACGGGCCTACGTGGGCCCACTCACGTGCCAGAAGAAGTCTCCCGAGATCTGAGCGAAATATCAGCCTCCTACGTCTATAAATAGAGCCCCAGGGCCTACAGAGGAGGGATCTTTTGACACTCCAACGCCCAGACCCTGCCGGATTCAATTCCATACCCCATTACTGCTGTTGTACTCGAATTTCATAGTTTTAATTCGCTGTAATCCGCTGCAATCGATTGTAATCATCAAAGAAACATCAATAAAGTGATCAATTTCATAGTGGACGTAGGCAATACGCCGAACCACTCTAAATTCCTGTGTTTCTGTGCGTTTTTATTATTTACATATCTGTTTTTGGAGTTTTTGTTAGATAATCCTCTTTTTCCATTTGATTTCTACATTTTTATCTGTTCAAAAACTTCCGAAGAGTGTTGTGCCCATTTTTGGTACAAACACTTTGGTGCTTTCATTGAAAAAAACCCAATTTTTCTTCTGCTCTTTGGATCTGCTATTGATACCGGATTGCATAAATCCAAGAAGAAGATCCAAATTTCAAGCCTTGAAGCCCTTCCATCCTATTCAGATTTTCATCAGATCTAGGAAAGGACTTCGTCAATTCATCATGGTAAGCACACAAACTGCTTCTACAGCTGCTGATCAGGAAGGACGGGATAGACAGAATCCCGCACAATTGCCTCCATCCAACCAAGACACCACCGGACCTTCAGATCCATCAGGCCCGGTCACCAGACAAGAATTCCAGATACTGCTTCAAGAGTTGACCCAGAGTCGGCAACAACTTACTGAACAACTGCGCGCCAACGCAGAGTTGACCAACCAGCCGAATCGCCAAAGGCGCAGAAGATCCAGAAGAGATCAAGCTTCTTATTCATCCATAGAGAGTTCAGCCTCATCTGATGATCATCACCGATCCACGCACCCACGACTGGACGTAAGCTACACCCAGGCCACAAGACACCAACCTGCCCTAAACCTTGGACAACCTTGGACTGGACCATCCACCAGTCATCAGACCGAACCTTCATGCCGAGGGGGTGCCGCTCCTTACCATGTCACAGGCAACCTTGCTACCACCAACACTATCGAACAATGAGTTGATGCTAGAAATCAAGTTGACCCGCATCGTCACCGACGAGAACACACTCCAGAACCTTATGTCCCTGAAAACTTTGAACCAAGGAGGCGAGGCACGGACCGTCGACCGCGTCCGGTCCAGACTCGCGCTGTGGAACCCAACCACACCTTGGCACAACATGCTCCAAATATCCAGATGCCGGATATACCGATGATGATTCGTCAGATGATCCGTGAAAGTCAGGGTCTCACTAATGACGATTGGGGAATTTCTCGGAGTCATACCCCTTTCACCGATGACATACTATATGTTGAACCACCTCGACGCTTCAGGATGCCAACTTTTCCAGTCTATGAAGGGAATTCTGATCCAAATCAACACATCCTGAAGTATGAATGGCTAATGAATGCTGCGAGAGCTGATGATGCAGTTAAATGCCGTAGTTTTCCCATTTCCATGGGGGGCATTGCTACTATGTGGTTTACTCGTTTACCGCCACGATCTATTTCTAATTTCAACCAGATGGCCACCAAGTTTGTTGAACAATTCCGTATGCACGTAGCGAGACCTAAAGATGTTAATACTCTGTCTAGTGTTACTCAAGCTCCCGGAGAAATAATCAGACGTTACTTGGAGCGATTTCATGCTGCGTGTGCAGAAATAAGCAATCCCAATGAAAACTTTATCCTGATGGCATTGACTAAGGGGATTGATCCTGATTCCGAGTTCCAGTGTAGTGGAACCTAAAGATGGATTGATCCTAAAGGGGATTGATCCTAAAGGGATTGTTTTCGAACAGCTCAA
This sequence comes from Allium fistulosum, assembly GCA_030737815.1. Taxonomy (NCBI): domain Eukaryota; kingdom Viridiplantae; phylum Streptophyta; class Magnoliopsida; order Asparagales; family Amaryllidaceae; genus Allium; species Allium fistulosum. Next base: position 809,754,887 of record CM060902.1, read on the forward strand.
TCGTTGATATTGCTTCGTACTCTTTTACTGATATTAACTGCGATAAAATGATAAAAATAAAAATCCAAATGCTTCGTACTCTTTTACTAATAATCCCACACTGTGATGAAAGCAAACAATGTAATATAAAAGATATGATACACAGATTACTCTTTTGCATCCCATTTGATTGCTTTGTGTTTATCAAGTGCTAACCATGCTCGTTTACGTTCTGTATTGAGATTGAGTGATAGTAGAACATTTATAAATCAACATATTGTTATACGTCTAGTATACCAAAACAGAGAATAAATAATTATAAACTCGTCGCACAAGTTTATAGCTCAGATTTCCACTACACTGGAATTCTGTATTAATTATTATAACAATATGAATGTTGTAAATAAATTACAACAACAGCGTTATACTATTTTGAATAAACAGTATAACAAAATTATAGGATAGAATGAAGAATAATAATTCTAACCCGATTATGTCTGAGGCTCGTCGTAACGATTTCCTTAAGAATTTTATTTCAAAATTCCCCCAAGATACAACAGACGTATTCTGCTCGAGATTGTAGTGAGTATATCACTCTGTGATTTAGAGTATAGCAGCAGAAGAGAAGAAGAAGATTCGGATTTATGAAAATTGGTTGGGAAAGTGATCAGTTTTCCTTCCTATTTATAGTTGGTCTGCATCTCTTCCGAACGGTCGTGTCTGCACCCGTTCGCTCAAACAGTCGCGTTTGTACCTCTTCGTACAGTCACATCTGTTCGCCCGCGTCGCTGCCCTTTAACGGGTTGCACCCGCTCATGCCGCATCCATTCGCCCGCGTCTGCTTCAATTGGGTCGCACCCGCCAATGTTCGCGCCTATTCAACCCGCGTCCGCTTCAGAAGTCGTGCCTCCTCAGTCCAAAACCCGCTTCTCTTCAAATTCCAGGCCCAGCCCAGTTTTCAGCCGAAGCCCAAAACCGTTAAATAATAGCCTAACAAAAAGAATGGTCATTTAAGACCCGTACCCGTACCTGAGCCCGGTTCGGTCGGACGGACGGCGGCAGCGGCGCGCGCGCGTGGTGGAGATGCATGATCTCCCTCCTCACAACGAAGCATACATTTGGGTGCCCCTAGGCCCCAACACCTTCATTGCAAAGCCATATATATATTGGAATGGCTTTGTAAATTTGGCGATGTGGGACAAGTGTATTTCATTTACACTAGGAATTCTAACAATCCCCCACATAAATGATAATATATTTTCCCCCACACAAAGCGAAATATCACAGAGTACATATGGAATAATGCTTTATCGTGGATAAGTAGATATTTCACTTTGAACTTTCCCTAGTTAAAACTTATCGGATCTACTTGGCTAATCGGTGAATTATTTCATCTTGAACCGTCGGCCTTTATTGTATATCCAGACAATAAGCTTTACGAAGCATTGATTCCCTTCTCATCCAATCTCTTGGTTGTGTTCATTTTGGTCCTGAACAATTTTTGGTTCTGCGAGTGTTTTTGAGAATAAAAGCCTTTTGATATTCTCATAGAGCCGACCCAGCTCACACTAACATAGGTGATCGCAACCATTAAGAGTATCCTACACATACCCCACTTGTTATTTCCAAGATATGGTCATCATTAAAAAACATAGTTTTAACCTTTAAATACTTCTGTAGGCATGCATTTATATTGTGCACCATAGGAATGGAGTTGGACTATGTCCACGCAAATGCATTACGTCTTGAGTTATTCAGAACTGGTTTGCCTATTGATCCTAGTCCGTGGGATCTCCAGTCGCTAGGATAGGTTTCCGTATAAGATAACTCTTGGTGGTTTAGGCTTTTAAACCCATTCCCCTCGATGCGCAGTCAATTTTCTCTCTTGATAAACCTTTAGTAAATGGATCCGCTAGGTTATCATTTGTTCTCACATAATCTATGGAAATAGTTCCATTTGAGAGTAACTGCCTAACTGTGTTATGGCGTCGACGAATATGTCGTGACTATCCATTATACACAAAGTTGTGCGCTCTGCTTAGCGCAGCTTGGTTATCACAGTGTATGCATATGGCCGGTACAGGTTTAGGCCAAAATGGAATATCTTCTAAAAAGTGACGAAGCCATTCTGCTTCTTCGCCTTCTTTATCTAAAGCGATGAACTCCGATTCCATAGTGGATCGATCTATGCATGTTTGTTTAGTAGATTTCCATGACACTGTTGCCCCTGCTAAGGTAAAGACATAACCACTCGTTGATTTTGATTCCTCTGAATCAGCAATCCAATTTGCATCACTATATCCTTCTAAGACGGCAGGATATTTTCCATAATGTAAGGAATAATTTGTGGTATTTTTTAAATATCCAAGCACTCTCATTAGTGCTTTCCAGTGTTCCTTCCCTGGATTGCTCGTATACCTGCTTAGTCGACTTACTGCATAAGCTATATCTGGTCTTGTGCAATTCATGAGATACATGAGACATCCTATTACACGAGAGTATTCCAGTTGCATTACACTCTCATTAGTGTTTTTATGCAGTACTTCTGATGGATTAAAAGGTGTTCTCACTCCTTTAATTCCATAGTCTTGGAATTTTTCAATCACTTTGTCTACATAGTGTGACTGAGACAATTCAATTCCATTAGGAGTTCTTATTATTTTGATTCCCAAAATAACGTCTGCAACTCCTAAATCTTTCATATCGAAATTGCTAGTTAACATTTTCTTTATGGTCTCTATTACCTGAGTATTTGGATCAAATATTAACATATCGTCTACATATAAACAAATCATCACATATGATTGTCCAATTTGTTTATAATAAACACACTTATCGCATTCATTTATACGAAAACCATTTCTCATCATGACACTATCAAATTTTGCGTGTCATTGTTTTGGAGCTTGTTTTAGTCCGTATAATGATTTTACTAATCTACAGACTTTGTTTTCATTTCCTTTGGAAATAAAACCTTCAGGTTGTTCCATGTAGATCTCCTCATCGAGATCTCCATTTAAGAATGTTGTCTTTACATCCATTTGATGAATTTCTAGTCCATAAATTGATGCAATTGCTATTAGCATTCTTATAGAGGTTATTCATGTTACTGGCGAATATGTATTAAAGAAGTCTACTCCTTCTTTTTGACGATATCCTTTGGCTACTAATCTGGCTTTATACTTGTCGATAGAGCCATCTGCTTTCATTTTCTTTTTGAAAATCAATTGCAGCCAATAGGTTTTATTCCAGGTGGAATATTAACAATTTCCTAAGTTTTATTACTTAGAATTGAATCAATCTCACTTTGGATTGCTTCTTTCCAACATGAAGATTCAGAAGATGACATTGCTTCCTTGTACGTTTGAGGTTCGTGTTCTAACACATATGTGAAAAAATCCGAACCAAATGTCTTGGAAGTTCTAGCCCTTACGCTTCTTCTTGGTTCAACTTCCTCAATCTCATGATGAGTTTCATCTTCATGTGAATTGCTTGATTCTTCTCTTGTCCTTTTAGGGACATTATTCCCTTCATTCCTTTTGTGCGGAAACACGTCTTCAAAGAATGAGACATCTTTAGATTCCATGATTATATTTACATGAATATCAGCTATATCAGACTTGAATACCAAAAATCTATAGGCACTACTATTTTGGGCTGGCCCTAAATAGCAACAATCTACTGTTTTTGGTCCAAGTTTGACTTTCTTAGGAGGTGGAACTGGAACTTTTGCCAAGCACCCCCACACTTTGAGGTATTTAAAACTTGGTTTGTGTCCTTTCCATATCTCATATGGAATTGTTCCTGTTTTATTATGAGAGACTTTGTTTAATATGTGATTAGACATATTTAAGGCTTCCCCCCACAAGTTCGTCGGTAGACCAGAGGTTAAAAGCATGGCATAAATCATGTCTTTTAACGTTCTGTTCTTCCTCTCGGCTACACTATTTTGTTGTGGTGAATATGGAGCTGTTGTTTGATGAATTATACCATTTTCGGCACAGAACTGTTCAAATGGTGATTCATATTCTCCACCTCGATCAGATCTCAATATCTTGATCTTTTTATTTAACTGAATTTCTACCTCAGCTTTGTACTTTATAAATGATGTAATTGCTTCATCTTTACTATTCAAAAGATATACATAGCAATATCTCGTATAATCATCAATAAACGTAATAAAGTACTTTTTCCCACTTCTTGTAGGTAATGATTTAAAATCACATAAATATGTATGAACCAAACCTAGTGGTTCGGTGCTTCTATCAACAGATTGAAATGGTTTTTAACCATTTTTGCTTCTACACATGTCTCACATTTGTAGTTCTTATCTACTTGGAATTTCGGAATTAATCCCAAGTTTGACAGTATTTTCATTTTTCGAAAATTTATGTGTCCTGATCTATCATGCCATAGTAAAATTTCGTGCTCAAGCAAGTAAGAAACTTCAATTTTATTAATAGCACAATCAGAATACATAGTTTTATTGCCGATAACGGCTACATTTGCCTTAAATAGGCCATCACATAAATATCCCCTTCCGATATACATTCCAGCTTTGGACAGAACCATCTTGTCTGACTCGAACACCATTCTGAATCCTTTCTTTGATAATACTGCACCAGAGATGAGATTCTTGCATATGTCTGGAACGTGGAGCACGTCATTCAACTTGACAGTTTTTCCTGAAGTAAACTTGAGGATTACTGTGCCACTGCCTTCGATCATAGATACTGCATAATTACCCATATAGAGTTTCTCTTCATGATCAAATTTCTTGTATGTAGAGAACATGGATTTGTCAGAGCAGACATGACGAGTAGCGCCTGTGTCCACCCACCATTGGTTAGGATTCTGAACCATATTGCATTCAGATACAACTGCCGAGAAGTTGGACTCATCCACTTCCATGTTGTCTACTAAATTTGCCTCTTTGTTGCGGTCCTTCTTGAGTCTGCAATCTCTAGCGGCATGTCCAACCTTTCCACAAACCCAACATTCACCATTAAACTTTTTGGTTCGTTTGTTGTCTTTTGGTTTGTTGTCTGGAGCTTTCCTTTTCTTCTGGAAATTCTTCTTTTTATTTTTGGTCTTTGAATCTTCAGCCACAAATGCCTCCTCACTTTGTTTCGTAATTCCACGGTTATCTGCCTCAATTTTCAATCGGACTATGAGATCCTGTAAAGAGATTTCCTTCTTTTTATGCTTTAGATAATTGCGGTAATCCCTCCATGACGGTGGCAGTTTTCCCGTGATGGCTTCAACAAAAAACGATTCTCCAACCTTATGACATTCCGCTTCGAGTTCATGAATAATGATTTGCAGTTGAGCAGTCACCGGTTTGGAGTCGACCATCTTGTAGTCCATGAATTTGTCTACAATGAATTTCTTAAGACTGATATTCTGTGTCTTGTACTTCGTGGCAAGTGCATTCCAGAGTGCTTTTGCTGTCTTTAGAGGTTTATACACTTTGTATAGCACCTTGTCGAGACAATTCAGAATATAGTTTCTGCATAGGAAATCAGGATGTTTCCATGTAGCAACATCTGCTTCCTTGCCTGGTGCAGAAATTGGTTCCTCCTCCTCGAGATACCGTTGCAGACCGAGTGTGGTGAGGTAAAATAACATCTGATTCTGCCATGTTAAAAAGTCATCACCATCTCCTTTAAAAGGATCGGGTCTGTTATGTGTAGTAGCCTTTGTTGAGAGCTCTATTGTTGCCATCTCTGTTTTAGTGAAAACAGTAAAATTCTTAAGATGTTATACGTCTACTAGTATACCAAAACAGAGAATAAATAATTATAAACTCGTCGCACAAGTTTATAGCTCAGATTTCCACTACACTGGAATTCTGTATTAATTATTATAACAATATGAATGTTGTAAATAAATTACAACAACAGCGTTATACTATTTTGAATAAACAGTATAACAGAATTAAAGGATAGAATGAAGAATAATAATTCTAACCCGATTATGTCTGAGGCTCGTCGTAACGATTTCCTTAAGAATTTTATTTCAAAATTCCCCCAAGATACAACAGACGTATTCTGCTCGAGATTGTAGTGAGTATATCACTCTGTGATTTAGAGTATAGCAGCAGAAGAGAAGAAGAAGATTCGGATTTATGAAAATTGGTTGGGAAAGTGATCAGTTTTCCTTCCTATTTATAGTTGGTCCGCATCTCTTCCGAACGGTCGTGTCTGCACCTGTTCGCTCAAATAGTCGCGTCTGTACCTCTTCGTACAGTCACATCTGTTCGCCCGCGTCGCTGCCCTTTAACGGGTCGCACCCGCTCATGCCGCATCCATTCGCCCGCGTCTGCTTCAGTTGGGTTGCACCCGCCAATGTTCGCGCCTATTCAACCCGCGTCCGCTTCAGAAGCCGTGCCTCCTCAGTCCAAAACCCGCTTCTCTTCAAATTCCAGGCCCAGCCCAGTTTTCAGCCGAAGCCCAAAACCGTTAAACAATAGCCTAACAAAAAGAATAGTCATTTAAGACCCGTACCCGAGCCCGGCTCGGTTCGGTCGGATGGACGGCGGCGCGCGCGCGCGTGTGGTGGAGATGCATGTTCTCCCTCCTCACAACGAAGCATACATTTGGGTGCCACTAGGCCCCAACACCTTCATTGCAAAGCCATATATATTGGAATGGCTTTGTAAATTTGGCGATGTGGGACAAGTGTATTTCATTTACACTAGGAATTCTAACACATATTTGTGCGAATTACATTCATGTACGGTAAAATCATTCTTTATAAGTTTCATGTTTTAATACAAAATACATAAGCCATGGATGTGAGGACATCTGCTAACAAGAAGTCCAAGAAGTCAGGGAATGATACAGCCTGCGGGTGTAAAAATAATTGTGAATCTGGATGGTCCAAACTATCTACATATGCTTGCACGCCAAATACCATAAATTATTCTATGATGTAACTGCTATTTTTTTTATCGATCATTGACTAATAAAATCAATTGTTGCTTGCATTTTTGGTAAGTGAATGTGAAATTAGAAACGTACCCTATGTTGACTATATTCTTATCTGAGGAAACTCTTCTATAAGTTTAAACTATATTCAAAATGGTTTACAAAGATTAGAAATTGTTTTGACAAGTTTTAGAATATAAATCATTTTAAAACAAAATCAATTTTCAAAAATAACATAGGCATGTTGACATCCCTATACCCTCCATGTCGACATGGTAGCCGTAGATTTCAATTTTCAAAAGAAGTGTCTATTCATCATAACCTTTCGCGAATGGACATGACCGTTGTTCTCATATATATACCAGTTGTTTTCAACGAATTTTAAGTTAGTTTTTCTTCATTTCTTCACTCCTTCTCCACTCAAATATTCTCTTATATTTCAAATGCTTTAACAAAATTCTGCCGAAATCCTAAGTGAATCAAACTCGATCGTATCTAGTTTGATTCTCTACCACTTTCTCTCAAAGATTTCAATGCTATTCAAAGTTATAGGATCATTTGTAATCAAAGATCGAAAGATCAAAGTGTATCGAGTCTCTCTCTATCAAAGTGTGATTGGAAACAGTGTGATCGTGGCCCGTAAATCAATTGGGTGTGATTGTAGTCCGTAAATCAATTAGGTGACCTTATAGCCTGGTTAAATCAAAAGAGTTTGCCCTGGACTCGGAGACATGAGGGTGTATCTCGTGGTTGTAATATCGACATTATATTTGAAAAGAAATCTACACAAGAAATTATATGGTACTGGATGTAGGGTAATTCCAAACCAGTATAAAATTCTGGTGTGTTCTTTCCTTTACTGATTTTATTTAATATTTGCATCTGTGTCTGGTTCTGTGATTGTTTCTGTATTTGTGAATTGCATCTGTTTGTGTTTAATTTGAAAAGGTTTCAAAAAGATTCATAAAATTAATTAAACACTATTCACCCTCCTCTAGTGTTAATCCAGCCTTAAGATTCGTAATCCGCATTTCCAACACTTCCGACGAATCATCCAATATCGCTTGTCTTTTTCTGCTTTCCTTGCTTTGTTCTCCAAAATCCTTAGTGTTGCACATTTTTTTCTTTGGAAAAAGCACTTTATCACGTTTGCTTAAAGAAGTCATTTTGGCGTTCTAAGTCCAGTTTAAATTGGCTTGACTAAAAAGCGGGTTAACACTTGCCCTCACAAAGTACGCCTTTAGAGTGTGAGGTGTGTTTTACAAGAACAAGTTTCAGCAGTAGTCAATCTTTGGTAGTTGAGCCCTCCAACCATCCATCGATACCGATCTTGGTGAATCATCCGATTTCTTTGAATTCACCTGCAAACCAAAGGTTGTTCTAGACCATCATAGCTAAAGATTCCAGTCTTTGCTTGAGTGTTAGTTATAAATCATAATCAGACTGTTTTCATCAAGAGTTATCATATCATATACTCTGTTGTAAAAATCCTTCAAGGATTCTGCTTAGACTTCGCCTAGGCGCTAGGCGAGGCTTAAGGCCTAACAATTTGCCTAGGGTCACCTAAGCCCGCCTAGACAAGGTTTGCCACCTTATATAACAATCAAAACATGTATTTGAGCATTGATTATTTATTAGTTAAGGTTTAATGCCACTTATAAGCATCAATGTGCTAGTTTTAAGCGGTTTTCCCTCCTTAGCTCCTCCTAAGCACATTCAAAATCCAGAATTCTGATTTATATCAATAGACACTAAACAAAACACTAAAAATTTATTCAAAATACATGAGTTGTCAAAAATTCCTAGCATCGGTTAATCCACGATTAATCCCCGCCTAAACGATTAATTCCTAGTCCATACTAACCGCCATGCGTCCGCCTAGTGATTTTTACAACCTTGATCGTATATCAAAATCATCCTGTATTCTTTTAGGATTTATCCATTCTAGTCTAGCTACAAGGCATTCAAATCCTAAGGTCAAGTCAACGTCCATTCTAGGGTCAGATCTCTCCAGATCATTTAACATCCAAACTAGGGTTCCATCAAATCTAGGGGCTTTATACAATCTAGGTCTCATCCAATCTAGGGTGCGATCTCTTTTGATCGTTCTACATCTAATATGGGGTTTGATCTCTCTGTATCATTTTTCATCCAATCTAGGATTTGATCTCTCTAGATCCTTGCTGAATCCAATCCGCTTGCTCTCCAGCAATGAGACTCAACGTCCAAGCAAGCCCATTCGCTCACTCTCCGATGAGGGGACTTATTTTTGATCTTTTTGGATCCTTATTGAGCCCAGTCCACTTGCTCTCCGATGAGGAGACTCAATGACATGCAAGTCCATCCACTTACTCTTCGGTAAAGGGACTTGCTTCTTGTGATCATTGCCCTGTCTCTCCGGTCGAGACTACCACGATAAGTTAATATCATCCATCACATTCAATTTCTCATCACTCGTGAAGCCTAAGTCAGGGCATATAGCAAACATAAAATCATCTAATCCTATCAAGGATCACCTTCAGACTTCCAATTCAGAGCGTATCTAGGGACCGATCGGGATCCCGCACACATGTAAGTGGTCTGATAGTAATATTGCATCATTTATTTAAAATAAAAGGAAAGGTAAGGAAATTGAATCGGACTCCAATCCGTCTCAATTATGGGGTTATCATCTAATGGAAGTCTCTGATCCATAAGTTCATTTTGCCACTCGTTCCTACATGAGCTTTTGGTTCTAGCTTCTATTGTTGTCCATTCGCATTTCGATTTGCCTTTCTAGCTTCAGTAGCGTTCATTCTAGGCATTTGAGCTCATCCTAGATCCAAATTATTCGTTCCCTCGAGTAAATTCCTCTCGGTACCAAGTCGATTCAGGTCGGTACTGACTGGTTCTGCTCATGGAGGAATTGTCCCAGCTTGCTCCGCTCCAACTCCAGATGCTTCTGCATTAGTTCCATATTTTTGGTTCTTAATCCCAATAGCTCCAGTTATTCCTTGCTGTCCTAACCTTTGAAAAAATCCATCTAGCATCTCCTTCATCATTCTCTCCATCTCCTCTCTGGTTATGTAAATGGATTGATTGGAATTTAAGGACATCTCCTGATTACCCCCATGCTCTGGTTGATTCCCTCCAATCACAGATCTACTCCAAATCTTAATTCCTTGAGAGATTCATGTAGATCTGAGTGAAAATGTAACACCCCCCTACTTGGAGGTCCAAAACTAACGGCTATGGATGCTGCAGTCATCCATAGTTATTAATTCTCGACGACCAAATATGACAAAATTAGATACATTGATACACAGAAACACAAGAATATAGAAAAAAATTAAACTGCAAACAAATTCCACATTCCATTTTAAAATATTCCAAATTGATTACATAATCCCAGTTCGCAGACCACGTTCAGATAACATATAATTATTACAAAATACACCAAGAGCGACATATGAAGATGCCCCTCGGTTGATCAGAGTATAAAATAAGGCACTAAACAATTTGCCTTTACAATCAAACACACAGTGGAAATAAAAGAACTCTAATAACAAGCTTGCCTCCAGCATGTCCTTGGAAGCTTTATTCGTTTAAAAGAACACCTGGAAACCTTAACTCTCAACCTACTCAAAATCAATTGAGTACCCGAGAGTTTAAGGGGGAAACAAAAACTTCGAGTCAGACATAAAGCCTGGTATGAACAATAGTCTACCATCTCAAACCATTTGGATATCTAGTGAGACCACGCCGCTCAGCGGAACGGGTTACCCCTCACTAATATCCTAAATGGTTAAAAACATAGTATTTCAAAATATTGTGATGATATGCAAAACAAGTAAGTCAAATCTGGATTACCCATCCCCATTCATTCTGACTATCTGTCTCAATTATAGTTTGAAGGGTTACTAGTAACCTTATAAATGCTTATGGACTACCTGTTTGATTTCATAGTTTTCATAGGCTTACTAAGAACCTATTGGTAACTCCAATATCTTTTCTCTTATCCTAATTTTCATGGGCTAACTAGGAACCTATTGATTATCTGTCAATATCTTAATCCGGATATAGTTTTTATGGGCTAACTACAAACCTACTGGCCCCTGCCAGTATCAAATCATAGTTTTCATGAGCTGACTACGAACCTATTAGCCCTTGCCAATATCTAATCATAGTTTTCATGGGATGACTATGAACCTATTGGTCCCTACCAATATCATTTGTTATACACATTTTTCATGGGCTTACTGCAAACCTATTGGCCCCTGCCAATATCTTTAATCAAGATTTAACATTTCTTAAGTTATTTCACTACTGGGTCAACCTAGTTGGTTATTTTGCCCTTCCCCCAAGATACAGTTATGGGTTAATAACAATGTGAATAAGTATATGAAGAAGTAAACATAACAACAAAATAATACCAACACCTGTGGTCTATTATCCTTGAAATCCTATATATATATATATATCCTGGTTAAACCACTTAACCTTTTTAATCAAGGAAAACATCTTTATTTCAAAATCCTTTGTTTATTTATGCCATGGTTATTCCTTTAAATTGAGATTGAATTTATATTTTGAAATCTTAAAAACATTTCTTTCGAAACCTCTGGAAGACTTCCGTCGAAAGCAAAACTTCTTTTCAAAACATACTAAACAAACCTTTCGAAGCCCTAGATAAATATTCTATTTTGAAACAAATTATACCTTTCGATGGTATCAAAACATCTTTTAAAAATATAGCTTCGAAACAAATGAAAGTGCCCCTTTCGAAAGCATTGGGTTTATTCTTTTAAAAACATAATTTGAGTCAAAGGGTTATATACGAAAGTATCTCTTTCGAAACCCATATAAAATGGTTTTGGGGAAAAAAGTTGATGGTGTCGAAACCATCTAGTCGAAAGCAACAAACTTTAAAAATGAAAAATCAAAGGATAGAGTCGAAACCCACTTTCGACTACATTGCCTTTGAAACCCTCAACCCCCTTCGAAAGCATTTTAGGAAAAGGCTTAACTTAAACAAAACAAGAATAACATTTCAAAAGAATTACTAGTTTTAGTTATAGTCGAAAGGTAGAATAGCGGCTGGGTTTTGACTAGGTCGAAACCAATCCGGTCGAAAGCTCTGATCTTTTAAAAAAGGTACCCTCTTCGAAAGTTAACTTCTTTACATAGTATGACAACCTTTTTCGAAAGCTAATTATAAAAACCCTTTCGAAAGCATATGTTTCGACTATGTCGAAGGCTTTAAGTAAAACCAAGTAAGAATTTAACTTTTGAAAACAAAGCAGAGTTTTGACCCCATCGAAAGCTTACCTTTTGACACCAAGGCTTCCGCCTTCCTTCTAATCCACTGTGTACCATCTAAGTGATACCTTGTGTATTGGTTTCGACTATATGGGTTTCGACTATGTAGGTTTCGATTGGGATTGAGCGGAATCATTGGAGTCGAAAGGTGCTACTATTTAAGGCGGAATACTTTTTTCTGAATTAAAGACTGAAATGTTGCTTCTTTTAGTAATTTCTTTATATCAACTTGCCTATTTGTAAATCATTGATTGGCTGCCATAAAAACTTTTCAAATACTTTACATTTAAAACTGCCTCACTTTCCTCAGATCTAAAGCATAAAAATATAACATTTAAGCCCTTCCATATACCAAAACCAACTATTTCAGAAAAGTCTTTCTTTTAAAATAATTTATTTTCCCTAGAAGATCGATTGGGAAAAATCTCCAAAAATCGCAGAAATTCAATTTCTTTATGTAATCGAACATATTAAAAATTTAGACCCATTTTCTTCCTAAAATACTTGAAATAAATTTTAAACTCAATTACATCATATTTTTCATTAAAAATCCATAATATAATTTTCATGGCTTGGAAAATTCTGAAAATTAAAACCCATCTCCAAAATCATGTTCTACATAACATAAAAATTTTCATGGCATTCTAAAATTAATAAACCACGGTTTTTACCCTGAAACCGTACGATTTCATTTGTAATTTAATTAATATAAATCAAACGTAAAATAATCCAAGCATATCATCATCCATATTATCATAAAAACGAATTTAATCATAAATCTGAAAACATACAATCATAAAATAAAATAGAGATGGTATAAGATTATTATTCACTTAGACTTGATAAGGAATTTGAGATTTGTTATTAATTAATCCTTTCTAGCTTTGATCTTAGCTTTAAATTGAATTCCTCTTTGATAATGGCCGGCTCCTTAGGATTCCTGTGTTTATTTTTGGATTTGAGAAAAATGAACGTGAATGGACAATAGTGAGAGGTGTATAGCCGTGTATAATAGGATGGCCATTTACTACTATGCCCACGTATAAATTAGTTATCTTATTAACCAATTTAAAGCCCATTAAATTTTATTATTAAGTACGGCCCATTATATAATTTATTTAAATCTCAATCCCCTTATCGTCATTATTCTACTTAATTTAGCTAATTAAATCTTCTGAATGTTATCAAAAATTAGGGATGTTACAGGCTCCCTCCTTAAAGAATTTTGTCCTCGAAATTCAGTAAGGACTAAATACTAAACATAGCAATCATCTGTAACAATTCCTAACAACCATAACAATCATACTAGTCTACCTGACTATAAACTATCTAATTAAATCTAATATAGACATACCCTCATAGCAAATCAGGATAAGTATCTCTAATCACGTCCTATGTTTTCCAAGTACAGTCCTTCTCGTTGTCGCTCCACTGAACTTTCACCAACCCGACTTTCTCGTTCCTTAATCTTTTCCCATTTCCAGCTACAACCCGAACTGGTTGTCTAACAAAAGTCAAATTAGACTCTACCATTAAGTCATCTAATCCTATTGGAGAAATAGTAGTCTCTGGATCATACACATACTTGTGAAGATGAGACACATGAAATATATTATGGACACCTATCATACTGCTCGGCAACTCAACTTTGTATGCGGGCTTTCTAATCCTCTCTAAAATCTGTAATGGACCAACATATCTCGGGGCTAACTTCCCTGACTTCCCAAATCGTACCACACCCTTCATAGGTGATATCTTAATGAAAACCTTATCTCCAACTGAGAATTCCAGGTCTTTACGCCTTTTATTCGCATAAATCTTTGGTCTGGACTGAGCTTCCTTCATTCTTCCTCGGATTAACTCAATCTTCTCTGACGCCTCTCTGACCAAATCTGGACCTAAGACTAATTTGTCTCCAGCCTCCAACCAATATGCAGGTGATTTGCATGATCTTCCATACAAAGCTTCAAACAACGCCATTCCTATACTAGTTTGATAACTGTTGTTATAGAAAAACTCATCCAAATGTAGGTGATCCTCCCAAGATCCACCAAAGTCCAGTATACAAGCTCTCAATAAATCTTCAAGTACCTTATTGACTCTCTCTGTATGCCCATCTGTCTTAGGGTGATATGCGGTATTTGTATTAAACTTGGTACCCATTACCTCCTGTAGACTCTTCCAGAATTCACTAGTGAACAAAGCATCCCTGTCACTGGCTATACTACAAGAACTCCATGCAGTCTAACTATGTTCTTCATGAAAAACTTAGCTAAAACAAGTGCTATCCTGTTTGACTTAACTAGAATGAAATGGGCACTCTTGGTCAATCTGTCCACTATAACCCAAATACTTTCATTACCCTTATTTTTCCTTGGCAACCCGTCTATAAATCCATGGATATCGAATCCCATTTCCAAACTGGAATCTCTAAAGGCTGAAGCAACCCACTCAGTTTCTGATGTTCAGCTTTCACTTGTTGACAGTTTGCACACTGCCCAATTCACAAGCCAACATCCTTCTTCATGCCTTTGCAATAGAAGCTCCTCTTTATATCTTGATACATCTTGATTCCTCTAGGATGAATCGTAAACTTGGATGGATGACATTCTCCAAGAACTTTCTTTCTCAAGTCCTTCACATTCGGAACACACAACCGTCCCTTCTTTCTTAGCCTTCTTTCTTAGCCATCCTCTCTGGTCAAGGCTAAAATCCTTTATATCATCGATCTTTGTTCCAATTTCAAGTCTTCTAATCCTTTCAGCTAATACTGGATCCTCCTTCTGCTTAGAAGCAACTCTCTCAATCAATACTGGTCGAGCTTCTAAACAAGACAATTTGGGGAACTTTGACTAGAACCAGCAGTTGATCTTAACTGCACATCGCAACTGACTAAAACTTCTAAATCCTTCCACTCCGTCAACATAGCTAACACCACATTCTGATGTCTCATGCTAAGAGCATCCGCTACTTTATTACCTTTTCCTAGCGTATACTCTATACCAAAATCATAAGCAGCCAAAAACTCTCGCCACCTCTGCTGTCTCATATTCAACTCCTTTTGAGAAAATAAATACCATAAAGACTTACGATCGGTATAAAGCTCAAATCTCTCCTCTAAAAGATAATGTCTCCAAATCTTCAATGCGAAGATCACTGCTGCCAACTCCAAATCATGAGTAGGATATCTTACTTCATGCAGTCTAAGCTGCCTAGATGCGTAGGCAATAACCTACCATTTTGCATCAATACTACTCCTAATCCAGTTCCACATGCATCAGTATATACCACTAACCCTTGGTTTTCGTCTAGAACTAGTAACACGGGTGCGTTAGTCAACAAATGCTTTGACTTAAGGAATGGTTCCTCACATTTTTCGGACCAAACAAACTTCACTTCCTTTCTGGTTAGCTTAGTTATAGGTGCCGGTATCCATGAGAAATCCTTAATGAATCTCCGGTAGTGGCCAACAAGTCCAAGAAAACTTCTGATCTCAGTCACCGTTTCTGATCTCTTCCAATTATTCACAGCTTCGATCTTATCTGGATCGACTGACAATCCTTTCTCTGAAACCACGTGACCAAGAAACTTAACCTCTTTCTTCCAAAAATGACACTTGGTAAACTTCGCCTTTATCTGATTCTGCCTCAGCGTCTCAAGCACCACTCTAAGATGAACTTCATGCTCTCCCTCATCCTTAGAGTATACTAGAATGTCATCTATAAACACCAGCACAAACCTATCTAAGTACTCTCGGAAAAATTGGTTCATCAAATCTGCAAAAAAAGCATGTGCATTTATTAATCCAAATGGCATCACCAACCACTCATATGAACCATATCTAGTCCGAAATGTTGTCAAATGAATACTGTCCTCCGCCACTCCTAACTGATGGAAACCGATCGCAAAATCCAACTGGGAAAACACTCTGCCTCCATTCAACTGATCGAACAAATCATCCATTATTGGCAAAAGATACTTATTCTTAATAGCCGTTTCGTCTAACTTAGGATAGTCGATGCACATCCTTAACGACCCATCTGGTTTCTTCACAAACACCACAGCCACTCCCCAAGGTGAACTGCTTGGTCTAATAAAATTCCTTCCTCGAGATCCACTAGTTGCACCTTTAATTCCTTTATCTCAGGTGGTGTCATCCTACTAGGTGGTCTACTCATAGGTTCGGCTCTGGGCACAAGGTCTATTCTAAACTCAACAGCTCTTTTCTATGGTAGTCCAGTGAATGGCTCAAAGATATCTACAAACTCTCTTGCTACCCAAACCTGACTTAACTCATCTCCTATCTCTATAGCATTAAGCAAAACACTAACACTCCGATCAGTATTCTCTACTGGGAATATCACTCGGTTATGACTGTTAGGATGTCTCAGTGATATCTCCTTATCTTGGAAAAATATTCGAGCCTCGTACCTACCCAACCAATCCATTCCCAAAATGATCCCGAAATCTATGAAATCAATAACATACAAACCGCATGCAAATTTATGACCTAACAAATCAAGTTCTGACTAGTCACATCTTAACCCTAGAGTTGCATACACTACACCAAACAACCCATTTTGTAACACTTTTCCGCTTTCAATTTACAACGCTAATAACCATTACAAACTTTTAACGGTTATATCTGTTACAACCATTTACAACGGTTATAACCATTAGTAAATATGGTAATTTCGTAAATAATTAAAAGCGGAATGGATAAAGCTGGAAATTTATCATCTATCAATCGTTATTTCATTTCTCCCGTTATCTTTTCATTTCTCACTCTCCCACCACGTTTTACTTCTCTTTTTCGTACCAGGTTTCATTTACCACCGCCTCCATCTTTTGCCACCGCCTCCTCCCTTTGTCCTATCAAATCGACGAAGATGAAGGAAGATCTGGGTTGCGAACTACAAATCTAGGGTTTCGCTTTTCCACCTCCGTCTACTCAGGTATGAACTATAAAATCACGCTGTCAGGTTTACTGTATGTATACAAAGAAGCTTCCTTCTCTTGATTGCAGTGATAAATTTAATCGTTTTCCCATGAGCTCTTCTTTTCTTAAAGCTAGATAGCAAATAGGTTTTTACTTTGAGTTCTACCTGCATTTTATATCGTACATTTGAACATTTCCTGGCATTTTAATCGTTGTGATGTATCTGGATTTGAGGAGCGTTGATGATCCAGTGCCATCTAATGTGATTACCGATGTCGATCCATTCACTATCTACCCTCGACTTTCTTCAGGTTTATATTTGAAAATTATAACTAAGCTAATTACTACGGATTTGATTATTAGCTATTAACCGGTGATTATTATCTAACTTGGGAACTTGTATCATTTTGATTTAGAGTGCAACACTAATAACCAGTGATTATTATCTACTTTTCTATTATGAATTTGTTAACAATAATTGGGGATTCTGAGCCAATTGGTTTTCTGTTATCATCGTGTTTGTGGATAACTGATTATTTCTTGTAATACTGTTAGAAACATAATCCAGTAACTAATTATTGTTTTCGGTTTTCATATTTGTGTTTCCGTATCCACTGCAGAGCTTGATGCTAACCAAAACTTGAGAACATTCTTGTTTAAAACTTCAGCTAAGAGTCATCATCGTTATATTTTATGCCTTCATTGATGAGTGACAATGACACATGCTTTGTATTTGGATACATAATCTTTTTCCTTTACCTTTTAGTCAACGTATTCTTTTCTGAAGACCTGTAATAAAGAGTTCTAACAATGGAAAGATATTTTATGCGATAGATACATGTTTTTTCAGGAAGGGGTGCAATTGGACATCACTGACAAGCAATTTCATACTCAACATATCCTGATTGAATATTTGATCATGGCTTGTAACTATGAGAGTTTTGCTTTGGAGTTGTGAGAAGTTTGACAATATTAGCATGACGTGAATATAAATAGTGATTGTTATTGAACTATTGCTTACCTTTTACGTTTTGCTGCTTAATTTTATTTCTTCTCTCTTGAGTTCTGATATGCATATTTTATGGGTATGGGTTTGTAAACCAGAACAATCACTTAATAGTCAATATACATTGGCTAGTCAATTTTTGATTGATTTATTCTTGAATATTCTTCACATGATTTGAAGTCAATAATGTACTGTTGCTTTAATTTTTGGACTTCAAAATGTTTTTTCTACGATACAGGTGATAATTGGTAGATGCAAAAGTTAATCATTTTGGACATTGTCGATGAGAGAAGTATGATTAAAGGGAATATTCAAGGTATTCTACCTACTTTAGTAGAACAAGAGAAAAACAAATTCAAGGTACTCTACCTACTTTTGCTGTGACTTATTTAATGGTTCTTGACTTGATTGGCTTTACCTATCAATAGGAAATAAGATTGTCTAGAATCTTCTCACAAATGGATGAGGTGAAAAATGAAGAAGAAAGCGGCATTAGTGGTGAGAACACAGAACCAAAGTTGCCATTTTTGGTAAACCAGCAAGAAAGAAACTCTTCTTTGAAGCAATGTGAAAATGAATTTCAGGTAGGGTTCATCGTACGTACTCAAATGAAAAATATCACCCTATATTAATTGGACTTTATTTTTGTTTTTATTTTATTTAGGCGAGTAATGGAATTAAAGGGCAATTGGAATTACCAAATGATTTAATGAACGAGAAAGCTGTACATGAAGATTTCATTGAATTGAAAGATTTATTTGGTCCAGAAGATAGAAACTCGTCCTTTTCATGTAATACTAGCGTGAAGTCAATGACTTCTGATGAGAACTTTGAATCGGAAATCATGGGATTTGATCCAGAAGCCATGATAAGGGATACAACTAATGATGTAAACAATGCGAATGCATCAGTTAGCTCTGATCCAACGGTCATCCGACCATCATTTTCTCTTGGTATCTTACAAGAAACTTACTAAATTTTATACTTGTATAAATTGCAGAGCTTTCCTTTTTCATTTTGTAATATCTGAAAACATTTCAGTTCCAAGTGTGGTGAGAAAAGGTAAAAGTGAAGTGTCAACCTCCAGTTCATCTGAAAGCAGTGGAGATGGTACATCAGCAAAGCATTCTGGAAATGGCACTTCTTATAAACGTGCAAAATCAAGGTCTGCCAAGCGAATGGAAAAGCTTGGCAATTGTTGCTGACTTCATGCTTGTGTGGCTTCCTGTACTTACTATTTCAGTAAAAGCACCTATATCTCTTACTACTGGACCATTCCAAAATTCTTTTGTAGCTTCCCTGGGAATGCGTTCTAGGTAACTATTTACGTACTTAAACCGATTTTAGTTACTTGTTTTATATAAGAAGTGTACTGCTAAAATCTCCTCATTTTTTCTTATTAATATCTTATTTAAAATATTAACAATAAGAGTTTTTCTTTTTTAAAATAATATGTATATTGCATGTTATTATACCAAATGAATTAAATTTCATTTAATAAAACTTTGTTAATGAAATCATTCACATTTGTTTGGTGGCATAATGTGAATGAATGAAAGTTTCTTGAGTGTTACGTATTTGTATGAGTTTTTTATAACTTAAATCAAAATATGACAATATTAAGACACTGTTCGCTAAAAAAATTTATACCATTGCAATTTGCATCATCTCAGGCGACTTCAACATAGGAACAGAGTAAGAGGACAAATATCTTCTTTGAGAGTCAATAAAAAATAAACTATTAACGTCCAAAGCTTCGAACTTACGATGCCAACGACTAATTTTTCAGTTATAACTTAATTAAATGTTAATATACATTATATTACACAAATACTTTGTAGATGGAGAATATACATTGAAGTAGGATGTTGGTTTTCTCTGGTTTACATAGTTGAGTGCTTGTTGTAATGAGTTAAGTCTTTCCCATTTTCAATTTTTAATCAAATTACAACAGCAAATTATAATTATTTAAATCATACGTGGAACCATCATAAAAGATAGATGATTAAGATGAATTAATCGTGGTTATATGAACTTTTTTAATTCATTTCATCGATCGCCTAGTTAATTAGCTTGTTATGCATCAATTTCTAAAAATAGCTCGTGAATTGGAAAGGAGGACTAAGGCTGGTTCTTATTCATTGCTTTAAGTTATTGAATCAGCAATAGAAGATTATTTAACTGCAATAAATGGTCGCGTGGTATGTGTTCTCATGAACCTGTTGCTTTTTATTAATGACATATGTGCTTGGCACGTTTATTTAATCAAATTTTTTGTGGCCATGGGTGTTTTATATTTTTATGCTAACAAGGTTTTATGGGTATTCACATAATTGATAGAGGGAAAACATATTGTGGGTATTCACAAAATTGATTAGAGGGAAAACTTATTGGATAAGGGTGAAAATTTTATGCAATGAGATGGCAAAATATGCGGAGAAAATAAGTCTTTTGACTTTGAAGTTCTACATATTGCATTTCTATCATAACAAAACATTAGACTTGATTCTTGTCGAATACCGTAAAGAAATAGTGTTTTGTTGTGTTTTATTTTTTCAAGATTGATATGGGAAATGTCGTTAAGTATTAGTATTAAATATCTTTAACTATATCTTCAGAGAAGAACATGGTAGGATCTTATACCCATTATTTGATAAGACAACCAATAATTACATAATTGTGGAGTTACCAAAGGAAAATTTTATATGAAAGAGTTACAAAAATATTTTGTAAGGTATTACATCAGTATTTATAGAATATACAGTTCCTAATTCTTGTATTGTATGGTAACTCGTTTCATATACCATAACATGTTTTTGAAGCAAGTATGGCTAATCCTTGTTTCCTTTGTTATGACCATTGTTGTTTTACTAATCCTTCAATTCAATAACTAAAAACAAAGCTGAACTTAATATCTGCTTGCTTAGATCTTGATTAGTTATTTTGTTTTCTTGGAAATTGTAGAAGGGCCACAACAGCAATTTTGTTACACTAATTGTATAAGCAACAACAACAATTTCAGTTTCAAAAGTAGCAGCAATTGCTGCAACAACAACCACAATATTAGCAATATATTTATATTTTTATATTAGATAATCTCCAGCCAGTTACCGCACTAAGTGGGTTGGCTTGGATCTCGAGTTGTAGAAATTTCTTCATAAAAAGTTAAATTTTCATTATGGGCGGCTTTTGTTTGAATTAGAAATTTTTATTGTTTCTGATGATCTGGTTTAGGTGCTTGTAAGTAAAAAACTAAAGAAGGTTTAATTTTGGTTATTACTTTCTGAATCTTCGTTGGAATTTCATTCTAGTGTTGAGTTTCCTTAAAGGCAGTGACCTAACTACATTTAGGTTATGGTGGGCAGTTGCCCTACCCAAAAAAAATATTTTTTAAAAAGCTACAAAGCATTTAGGAACAACTTAAAGTTCGGTAGATTTTACAAAGCAGCTATTACTCAATATTGCAAGTTATAGGTTGTAAACTCTACAAATCTGAAGGTATTAGCCCATATATATTGAACATTAAAAATGGGATCTTTGACGTGGCTTTTAGACTTGGAATAAATTTAGAATATGAACGAATTGTTACTCGTTATTTCAATATGGAAGAAATACTTAATTTGTATTTTGACTGTATCATATTTTTTTGCAACAAATTGTATGTTAGAAACAAATTGTGTATTAGAGTTGATGGGTTTTATGATAACTTCATCTAAAAAGATAGAGTATCCAATCTACCAATTATAGGTTTTAAAATCCGAATCAACCAAGTAACTAACATGTCAAAAACAATAGAAACTATTAAAAATTCACTTTGATTTACTTCATCTCCGTCGACAGTAGTTTCTTTATCCATCTGGTCTATTTGCTTAGTTTGGTAATATATATTTATTTTCATGCAAATTATACACACGCAAACATGTGTATGACTTCGCCCACTGCAAATAAAATTTCTAGTTTCGTCACTGCTTAAAGGGGATAAATGATAGGATTTTTTTGTTTAGAAGAATAACATGTTTAGTACAGGAGATGTTATAGGGATAGTAATTTTTTCATTGCATGCCCTATTGAAATATTTTTTTGATTTTATCTTCATTTTCTAGGCTATAAACCAATACCCTATTGTGAAAATAGCATGTTTATTTAGTGCAAACTGATACCCTTTTAATAGTACCAAAATTTTGTTAGTTTTTACTAGTATGGTACATTCTGTAATAGATAAAGTTTGGGTAACATTCTATTTCAAGTATTGAAATAATCTGTATTTCATAAAGCAATGTGGTATATCATTTTTCACTCAAAATTAAAAAGTTAACTAATAATAAGCATGTCTGATTCTATGAAATAATTTTTTTTGAACTTTTTTCATTTAACTTAAAAGCCTTTTCCAGGTTGTTGAACATAGCCTTGCTCATTTATTATTCACCAAGAAACAAGTTGTTGCTCCTGCGTGTATTGGATTTCACTATTCAAAAATTGTTTTGAATACACCATTCAGTTTGCTTACTTCATTATACCACCAACGTGAAACCATGTTATATTCAGTGATAGAAAAGTCCCGTTTCTCACCCGTTAGTAGTATGATGCTGGGATGTTCCTATTATTTCATATACTTGATCTATATTTATACTATACTCATGTAGGAAATATAAAATTTATAACCTCCTTTTGATTTCTACTTTTCATGCATTGATATTCTTACAGAGTTTTTGATGGTTGAAAATGTTTATCACTTGTTTGATTTTTACATTTTTGTAGGTTTTGTGTACATGGAAGTTAACTTTTGGAAAAGCTAAGTGGTGTATTTGTTATCCTTGAATTGGTCATTACTTGAGTTCATTTTAATTTAACGAACAAATCATCTTCTCAGTAATAAGTCCTAACTTAACTTCGGTGAAGTAAATAGATAAAACTGTATATTCAAAACTACATAGGAATTAGAATTTCACAACTCACTTCTTCTTAGGCTATTGCTCCTTCGATTATCATCCCTCCAACATCGCTAGTTCTCTCAAGAGTCTTAAAATTGTAAACAAATATGGTAATGCGTTTATTTTGACCTTTCAAATATAAATTTATTTAAAATTGAATTTATTAGAAACATCGGCCTTTATCAAATCAATAGTCGGGAAGCTTTGCCTTATTGTTGTTTTCCAAATAGCGTGAAGCAAAAATTGTATGGTTTTTATTTTTATTTGTATTGCTAATAATATGTTTTATCTCATTTCTTTCAAATAATGTGCCATTATCTCTCTTCATACTGCTAAACTTTGGGTTTTACCCTTTTTTTGGCCAATAAATTTATGGATTCCTCTTCTTTTTGCTTATTTCTATATGTACCAATTACTACTAATTTTGAATATATTCCATAGGTATACATTAAATGTATGTCATTTCCAACATTTAATTGTTAACTTTTGTCCACTATACATTTTTATTATTATTTTATATTTCTTAAAATGCAAAAAATAATTATTTTCTCAGTTTATTATTATTTTGTTAATTTAAAATTAATGAAAAATCAAAGTAAATGTTTTTTCCAAAATTATACAACCAAATGGTTGGTTCTCCCACCATTGTGCAGTTGTGCTAGTATAAATATACATGCCTTACAGTTGAAAACAAGAATCTTTATATTTTAGTTGTTGACTACAGGTAGAAGTGAGAGATATTGCTCTTTTGAGGTGATAAAAATTCTATGGAGATGGTGGTATTTCGCAATATTCAGAAACAAATCAAGAAAATTAATCAGGAGGTATGCTATTTATACAAGCTTATAAATCACCTACATATCCGCTCTCTTTATATTTATCGACGAAATGTCCTTTGATAATTCTGAAACTAAGAGTTGACCTTTTTATACTACCGTTTACTCTTCTATACATTTTAATACTTATATGTTCTTTATTATGTAAATCCTCTTAAATGCTCATAAGTGGATTTAATTGTCCACCCAAATATTGTGCGCATGTTTGACCATTCAAGCCTTCTTCCTTATATTTACATCATATAAAAAACATAGAAAAAAACATAATACAATGTTTTATTAACAATGTTGAAAAGGTGGATCAATGTTTATAATACATTGTATAAACTATTTACAACTATTAAAAACCATCGTGCAAAGTTTTCCTAATCGAAGTATGAACTAAATACCACTATTCAAAATTATGGCGAATATGTTATCTACAACAACCCATGTAACACTGAATAAATGTTGTGAAATACACATATTTTATGCAACTATGGATATTACAACGGTAATATAAAAGTCGTTAAATTATTTTCATAATATTTATCCATCGTCGTAGTAGTATTTTTTCTTGTGGTGGTAGTGGACACATAAGACAACTAATAAAAATGGAAAGCAGCAACATTAGATATACATATTGACCGCTAGTGTTACTTTCATGACTATAGACTTGTGTTACTCCATTGACCATTTGATCAGCTAGTAGTATTTGGATTATGCATGTTTAGCTGTTCTTTTCATTATATTGGCTATTATCTTATAATGTTTGAAATCTATTTATGTAGTTTATTTTTTGAATTTGTCGGTTTTCGTAGTGATATAAAGAGAGCTTCTTATACATGGGGTTACTACTCCGTTGGATCGTGGAACTTACAATTTATGACCTATTGAAAGTTAGCTGCCATTCGACTTCGCGCGCCTCCTTTCAGAGAAAATGCCCCGTTTCCGTTTTAGACGCGTCCAACACATCAGACTCTACAACGTAAAAAAGTCTAAAATTTAAACTGAGTTTTATATAAATTATAAACTATAGTTTGATAAAAATTAACTAAGTTAATAATAATAATAATAATAATAATAATAATAATTTGACAAACTTTATAAAAAATTAAAAATTATCTAAGTTTTATAGAAATTAACTAAGATTTACAAAAATTAACAAAGTGTATAAAAAGTAACTAAGTATTATAAACTTTAACGTGTTTTAACTATTGAACTGCTTAATTTTTTTTTATATTTTATATTATTATTATTAATTTTTTATATATATTATATATTATTATTATTATATATATATTGGGTATATTTATTAAAAGTGGATGTTTTCAGTCGATTGATCATTTATAAATGATTTGAGTTGTTGGAGCTTGTTTTGATTATCAATAAATTATGATATTCTTATGTGTTGCTTTGTTTCCTGGTCTTAATTTTTATGTATGTTGATTATATTGCAAACCCAAGCTATATCTGTAATATAGTATCTTAGTACAATATAATGAGTTAAAATGAAGACTAATTAGTTTGTTATATTTTTCTAAAATGAGTTAGAATGAAGACTAATTAATTTGTTATATTTTTCCAAAAACAGTAAATAAAAAATTCAAATAATTAAATCTTCAGTAAAGTTTAAAGATTAGAAAGTTGAGCATGCATTTAAGCATTTTGTCCCGACCCAAAGCCATCACTACAAAAGGTTTGAGCCTTAATTGTCAGAGTCATCTAATTTTCTGGTAATGATTTTTCCTTAGTAGGTATATTGAATATTTCATGATGTCCACTATGGGCACTAAAATGTCTAGATGTATTCCCACCATGTCTGCAAAAGTAGGAATCCTGACAAATAATAATATTTCTAATGTTTTATTATTAATGGTTGTATGTTCCACAATCATTTACTTATTGCTATCTTATATCCTAGATTTAGTTTATCATGCTAATTATTTTCACATTATCCAATATGCTATCTACCCTTGAGTGGCCACAATGGATTCAAAAATTACCATAATAGTTGTCCTTTGTATATATATAAGATTTATCGTTTCACAGTAAAATTACATGAGTTAAGATAATGACCATTATAACAAATAAGTTAACAATAAGTTAACAAATTTGAATAGTTGAGCATTACTCATGCTTAGTTTTAAAACTGAGCAGTGGTGCTGGCGCTCAGTTTTAAAATTGAATATTGCTTATGCTCAGTTTTAAAAATAAGCATGATGCTCAGTTTTAAAGTTGAGCAATGGATCCCAATTTTAAAACTTGAGCACTGCTCTGCATTGCACAGTTTTAAAACATGAGCATTTCTCATCATTGCTCAGTTTTAGAACTGAGCATTGGATCTCAATTTTAAAACCCAGTTTTAAAACCTGCACATTCCTCATGCTCAGTTTTAAAACTGAGCAATGTCGCCGGCGCTCAGTTTTAAAACTAAACAATGACACTCAGTTATAAACCGAGCATTGGTCAGTTTTCTAAACTGAGCGCACTTGCTCAGTTTTTAAATCGAGCTTCATTTATAAACCGAGCAATACTCAGTTTATAAACCGAGCAATGCTCATTTATAAATCGAGCAGTGATATTTTCCATTAAATTGAATCACGTGCATGTTATGTTATATTTTTATTTTGTCTACCTCATATAAGTATAAATAGTGTAACCATGCAATTACATGATGACAGTTCATATTATATCCTCAACAAATAATGATCTGCTTAAGGTGCGTGTATCTATCTTATGATTGAGGTTTCTGATAAAATATTTTTAAACAGGTACATGAAGGTGTAGTTGAGGATGTTGCATGGAATTTGAGGCATGAGTATTTATTTGGCTCTGTTGGCGATGATCAGCAGTTGCTAATATGGGATCTTAGATCACCTAACGCTAATAGGCCAGTTCAGTCAGTTGTTGCTCTTGAAAGCGAGGTATGTATTTTATCCACTTCTGTTTCTAAAACAAAATAAAAGTAATGATATTTGAGACTATTGTTTCAGTTGATATGCATTGCGAACTAAGATTAAGATTGACTTTATAGCTTAGATTGTGGGTAAAACATTTATTGAAGATATAATGCAGTAAATTTGTATCCATGATCTTGCAGTCAATTCTATGAATAATTTTTATTTTTTTTGGCCTAATCCATTGCCTTTTTCTTTTGGGAAAATAATATCATACAATTACATTCGGTGTTTGTTTAGGTTTTTTCTCTTCCATGTTAGAAAATTGTTATAATTTGGTTGTATTGCATCTAATATCTGGGACATAATAACGGTCTAACGGTTAAAATTCTTTATGGTGTTACAAATGCTTAAGCTGAAACGGTAGTTTGTGATTTTACACGATTTGAACATAAGTACATCCTTAGCCTTTAAATATTGGATGCCGAAATTTACTAAAATCAATTGGTCTTAATAAAAGATGATGTAACTTCAATTATAGTGTTCCTCTACTTGGTTGTTTTTCATTTTGAATCAGTAACTTCATCAGATGAAAAAACTAAATCAGTTCAAACTACTACTACTCAACCAACTTCTAATATCGTGGTAATTTTTTTAACATTTCGTATATTCTAGTATTGTCTTTGGTTAGTTAAAATGCATCTTATTTCGATCGCTATTTACAGTTGACTCTGAAACTCTCATTCCAAATAGAAGTACATGCTTTTCTTCTATGGGCTTCTTTTGGTTTCTTGATGTCTGTCTGTATACTGATGATCATAATGTCTCAGAGAATTGAATGTGCCCACAAGGTTAATGTTGTCTTCTACTCTCATGTAATTATACAGGTTAGTCTATCTTAATCTCTTCTGACATAATTGTTATGTCTTTTTAAACCTAAATGCCATGATAGACGAATAAATCATTGCTCTTTTGGTTAATTAGAAACTGGTAAATGATAATGCTACTCTTATGATAACATTTCTTATTAAATGATTAATTTTAGGGGCATTTCACCAGAAGGACAAACTTTGCAGTCCAATTAGTTTCTAGGACACACATTCAAAGAAATTACTTTCAAGGCCAAAGTCAGCAGAATAATTACTTTCAAGGACAAAGTCAGCAGTTCAATTACTTTCAAGGACATAATTTCATAGGTTTTTAGGCCTTAGAAACTAATTATTTTACATTTTGTCCTTGAAAGTAATTATTTCAGTCGTGTGTCCTAGAAACTAATTCCACTTGCTAAAGAGGCCCTTGTGGCTAATTTCCACTTAATTTTATGTATAATAATATGACTATATTGTGATATTAACTATTTTTTCTTTTCTCTTGCAGATACTTGCAGTTTTACTTGCCACTATTGCTGTAATTTTGTCAATAAAGAAATTTGAAAACACCTTTGGCAACACTCATCAGAAGATAGGATTGTCACTCTATGCGTTGTAATGGATTCAACCCTTAACTGGCTTCTGCAGACCAAACAAGTATATAATTTAACATAACTTATTTACCATTACCCTTAAATTTTGTTTTTTTTCTCCTAATTATTCTTTTTTTTAATTAGAGGGGCAAAATTAAGAAGGATATGGTATTTTGTACATTTGACTGCTTGGTACTGGAATAACTATAGCCTGCATAGTTAATGTACACATTTGTCTGCATGTCTACCATATGAAACATTGTTAATTTGTTTCCAGTACTTAATTTCTTCCATTACATTTATATATTATCATTTTTTGATGTTACAAGTTGAATTATAGCCATATGAGACTTTCAGTTGGTTCCGTGGGTGGCTTCCACCGATGAGGTGAGAGCTTCATGCACATCAACTACGCTATTAAAATAAAGAAGTTGAATTATTTTTCTAGTATTCCGTTATAGAAGGAGGAGGATACTGATACATTACTCTATTTTTGTTCAGGTACCATTATGTAATCTTTTGCTCCAAATAATACACAGGGTGATCGAGTTTCTACAGCTAGCACAATGGTGGGTGCAAGTCTACAGCTAGCACAGTGGTTGGAGTAGGTCTTGAAACACAAGATCTGTTTTTCATATTTCTTTTTGTGGTTACATTTAGTTATTGTGTTTGGAAACATGAAACTATGTATAATCGGATATTGTACACTTCAAAACGAAATATTATGAAATTACCTCGTTATTTCATGTATAAAACTTGGTGTAAACATATCTTTTGTCTATTTATATAATGTGCTGACCATAGATATGTTTTAATCATTATTTTTGTTTAATTATATGCATATTTAGTGGATGATGTAATACAACGTCGATCCATAACATATATCATGGTATTTTAAAATAATATTTGTAATCTTCCAATTGCTAACATTTATAACCGTTGATAATGTTGAGATTGGCCGTGGTTATAACTATTGGGAACTGACTCATTAATCTTGGGGAAGGGGTTTTTCCAACGGTTATACCGTTGGGAATTGAGATTATCCCAACGGTTATAACCGTTGGGAAAATCCCAATTCCCAATGGTTATAACCATTGGAAAAAATGTTATAAAATTTGTCACATATCTGCTTGTAATGGTTATAACCGTTACAAATTTCATTTGTAACATTTATAACCATTGGGAAAAGGCAATTCTGGTGTTGTAATACCATCCTATTGGATTTGCAACCTTTAAGGAAGTAACAAGGTAGGGGGTTCTAAACATAATCTATCAACCGAATACTGGGATATAAATGAATGTGATGCACCGATATAAAAAAGTATTCTAATCGGAATACTCTGAATCAAAAACGTATCTTACATCACAATCTTTCCCTTATCTGCTACAGTAGGCCTAACTGATCCAATAGCAAAAACTTCCCCTTTATCCATCCTGACTGGCTCTAGACATTGATTCTTGTAATGCCCAACTTGATCACAGTTGAAGCACTTCACATTCTTCTTGGTTGCAGGTTTCTTCCCATTCCCTGACCGACACTCGTTCACAAAGTGACCCTTCTTATCACACTTATAGCAAACTATCTCGGCCTTTGACTTCTTAGCAGTATCTCCCTTTTGGGATCCCTTCTTTTTAAAAAAATTCCTCTTCTTCCCTTGAGAACCCTGAGCTTCCACTGACTTCTCCTTAGCCTGATCAGAAAGTAACTCCTCATGGCGAATGGCCATCTCCACCACCATATTACACGGATCACGAACATGTGTCATGGTCATTCTAGCAAGCTCGGGTCTTAATCCCCGAATGAACCTCTCATTCCTTTTGATGTCAATATCTATAACAGCATATCCATAACGAGACAACTCTTCAAACTTAGTTGCATACTCGACTACTGACATCTCCCCTTGAACTAAATCCATAAACTTCCTCATCATCTCAGACTTAGCAAACTCAGATACAAACTTTTGCTCAAATCTCCTCTTAAAATCAACCCAAGTTAACTACTCTTCCGACACTCCAGCAGTAACACTATTCCACCAATGTAGCGCTGACCCCTGTAACTGTCTAAAGGTCAACCTTCTCTTTTTCCCATCATTTAGACTCAAATCAGTAAATATACACTCACAATGCAACAACCAATTCTGAACCTTTATGGCACTTTCCGTTCCTAAGAATTGCTTCCCACCCAAACTGGTGTAATCTCTATTCAGTAAAGCATAATTATTCCCAACTGGAGCCACAGGATTTGCTCCTCCTACATTTCCAGCAACACTAGCAGCATCTCCTGCTTGCATCAAACCAACAAAGAACCGATACATCGTCCCTATATCTACTGGTGGATTTCTAGCACCCACATTGGCTTCAACATTTTAGTTACTAGCATTAGCTGGTAGACCCGGGTTTCTCCTGGTAGTGGGTCGAGCGTTTCCATTAGTTGTGGTGCTTCCTCCATTGAGATTTCCTCTTCCGTTTCCTACTTCCATATCTCATTTCTCATAAATCAGCATACGAGCCTTAGTAAGACATAGAAGAACGGTCTAAGAGAGAGGGGAATACATACTAATGTATATATAACTATATATCAATTACAAGTATGTTATTATAGCGTTAACCCAAACCCTAATCTTATTATATGATTCATTGGATTATGTTTGAAAAATCTTTTAGGTTTAAATTTATTTTAAAGTTTTATAAACCTATGCTCTTATACCAACATGTAACATCCCCCTACTTGGAGGCCCAAAACTAACAGCTACGGATGCTACAATCATTCATAGTTATTAATCCTCGGCGACCTAATACGGCAATATTAGATACATTGATACACAAAAACACAAGAATATGGAAATTAAACAGAAAAC
Organism: Allium fistulosum; assembly: GCA_030737815.1. Lineage (NCBI taxonomy): Eukaryota > Viridiplantae > Streptophyta > Magnoliopsida > Asparagales > Amaryllidaceae > Allium > Allium fistulosum. The sequence continues at coordinate 809,786,004 of CM060902.1, forward strand.
AAATTCCACCTTCCATTTCAAAATATTCCAAATTGATTACATAATCCCAGTTCACAGACAACGTTCAGATAACATATTATTATTATAAAATACGCCAAGAGCGACATATGAAGATGCCCTTTTGGTTGATCAGAGTATATAATAAGGTACTAAACAATTTTCCTTTACAATCAAACACACATCGGAAATAAAAGAACTCTAATAACAAGCTTGCCTCCTGCACGTCCTCGGAAGCTTTATTCATCTAAAAGAACACCTGGAAACCATAACTCTCAACATACTCAAAATCAATTGAGTACCCGAGAGTTTAAGGGGAAAGCAAAAACTTCGAGTCAGACATAAATCCTAGTATGAATAATAGTCTACCATCTCAAACCATTTAAATATCTAGTGAGACCATACCTTTTAGTGGAACAGATTTCCCCTCACTGGTATCCTAAAATATTTATAAAACCATAAACTATGCTCATACATCCACAATGATTAAAAACATAGTATTTTAAAGTATTATGATGATATGCAAAACAAGTAAATCAAATCTGGATTACCTATACCCATTCATTCTGACAATCTGTCTCAATTATAGTTTTAAGGGTTACTATTAACCTGTTAAATGCTTATGGACTATTTGTCCTATTTCATAGTTTTCAAAGGATTACTAAGAACCTATTGGTAACTCCAATATCTTTTCTCTTATCCTAGTTTTCATGGGCTAAGTAGGAACCTATTGACTATATGTCAATATCCTAATCCGGATATAGTTTTCATGGACTAACTACAAACCTACTGGCCCCTACCAATATCAAATCATAGTTTTCATGGGATGACTATGAACCGATTGGCCCCTACTAATATCATTTGTTATACACAGTTTTCATGGGCTTATGCATACATATTGGCCCCTGCCAATATCTTTAATTAAGATTTAACATTTCTTAAGTTATATTAACTATTGGGTCAACCTAACTGCTTATTCTGTCCTTTCCCCAAAATACAGTTATGGGTTAATAATAATGTGAATAAGTATATGAAGAAGTAAACATAACAATAAAATAATACCAACACCTGTGGTTTATTATCCTTGAAATCCTCTCTCTCTCTATATATATATATATCCTGGTTAAACCACTTAACTTTTTTAATTAAGGAAAACATCTTCATTTCAAAACCCTTTGTCTATTTATGCTATGGTTATTCCTTTAAATTGAGATTGGGTTTATGTTTTGAAATCTTAAAAACATCTCTTTAAAAACCTCTGGAAGACTTCCGTCGAAAGCAAAACTTCTTTTCAAAACATACTAAACAAATCTTTTGAAGCCCTAGATAAATATTCTCTTTTGAAACCAATTATACCTTTCGATGGTATCCAAATATCTTTTAAAAATATAGCTTCGAAACAAATGAAAGTGCCCATTTCAAAAGCAATGAGTTTATTCTTTTAAAAACATCATTTGGGCTAAAGGGTTATATACGAAAGTATCTCTTTCGAAACCCTTATAAAATGGTTTTGGGAAAAAAAGTTGATGGTGTCGGAACCATCTAGTCGAAAGCAACTTTAAAAATGAAACTTCAAAGGATAGAGTCGAAATCCCTTTCGACTTCATTACCTTCGAAACCCTTAACCCCTTCCGAAAGCATTTTAGGAAAAGGCTTAACTTAACCAAAAACAAGAATAACATTTCGAAAGCATTACCGATTTCAATTATAGTCGAAAGGTAGAATAGCAGCTTGGTTTCGACCCCATCAGAAGCTTACCTTTCGACACGAAGGCTTCCGCGTTCCTTCCAATCAAGTGCGTACCATCTAAGTGATACCTTATGTATTGGTTTCGACTATATGGGTCTCGACTATGTAGGTTTCAACTGGAATGGAGTGGAATCATTGGAGTTGAAAGATGCTACTATTTGAGACGGAACACCTTTTTCTGAATTAAAGGCTGAAATGTTGCTTCTTTTAGTAATTGCTTTATATCAACTTGCCTATTTGTAAATCATTGATTGGCTGCCATAAAAAATTTCAAATACTTTATATTTCCGCACTTTCCTTGGATCTGAACCACAATAATATAACGTTTAAGCCCTTCCATATACCAAAACCAACTATTCCAGAAAAGTCATTTTAAAACAATTTATTTTCCCTAGAAGATCGATTGGGAAAAATCCCCAAAAATCGCAGAAATTCAATTTCTTTATGTAATCGAACATATTAAAAATTTAGACCCGGTTTCTTCCTAAAATACTCGAAATAAATTTTAAACCCAATTACATCATAATTTTCATTGAAAATTCATAGTTAAATTTCCATAGCTTAGAAAATTCTGAAAATTAAAACCCATCTCCAAAATCATATTCTACATAACATAAAAATTGCCATGGCATTCTAAAATTAATAAACCACAGTTTTACCCTAAAACCATACGATTTCATATGTAATTTAATTAAGATAAATCAAACATAAAATATTCCAAGTATATCATCATCCATATTATCGTAAAAACGAATTTAATCATAAATCCGAAAACATACAATCATAAAATAAAACAGAGATGGTATAAGATTATTATTCACCTTAGACTTGATAAGTAATTAGAGATTTATTGTTGATTAATCCTTTCTAGCTTTGATCTTAGCTTTAGACTGAATTCCTCTTTGATAATGGCCGGCTCCTTAGGGTTCTTGCGTTTATTTTTGAATTTGAGAAAATTGAACAATGAATGGACAATATTGGGAGGTGTATAGCCGTGTATAATAGGATGGCTATTTACTACTATGCCCACGTATCAATTAATTATCTTATTAACTAATTTAAAGCCCATTAAATTTTATTATTAAGCACGACCCATTATATAATTTATTTAAATCTCAATCCCCTTATCATCATTATTTTATTTAATTTAGCTAATTAAATATTTTGAATAATGTTATCAAAAATTAGGGATGTTACAAACAACGATCTGGTTCTAACCTCTTGACTCTTCCAATCTACAGTAGATAGCTATACCTACGCCCGAATTACTCTTTCTCGATGAAAGACTAAAATGTCGATGCGAAAATTGGCATCAACACCTAAATATCAGATAAAGTATAGAGATCTAGTAGAATATTACAGAAAATAGTGAAAAAGTAAAGAACACACATGACTTTTTATAGTGGTTTGATAGTCTCTGCCTTACGTCTACTTTAATCTTTGTTATTAGTTGTTTTTTCTTCGGATTATAACTAATTTTATAAGATCTGACAATAATCTAGTGAATCTTGGGTTTTAGAGTATATTTAGGGAAGGAGATAATAACGAAGAAGATGCAGAATGAAAGTCCCCTCTTCAGTTGCTATAGAGATGGTATTTATTGAGAAACTTGCCTATAAACTCAGGAGCCCATATAGAATAAAATCCAGATGCAAGTCCAAGTGAGTAGGAGTGAACATGCCGACCCAATCTTCAATTGAAATCTCTCAGTACCGAGAGGTCCTCTCGTACCAGGTGGTATTTTCTGGGTGAAAATTCTTTATCTTATTAGTCTTTCTTTTCTATCTCCAGTTTGATACATTCCAAATTCTCTTCCCTAAAGATCTAGTTCCTTCTACTGATTCATCCGATATCATTTGTCTTTTTCTGCTTTTCTTGCTTTCTTCTCTGAAATCCTTAATGTTGCTCATGTATCTTATGGAAAAAGCACTTTATCACGATTGCTTAAGAATTCATTTTGGCCTTTTAAGTCCAATTGAAATCAATTTAGCTAAAATGCTGGTTGACACCCTAATAAAATGGAAAATTGTAGCTATTGAGAAACATTATAGTGAATAGAATGGGGCACCCCGAAATCCAACTAAAACTCTAGCATGAACTCGACACCATTCTCGGACCCATACCCCAATAACCGAAGTTGATGCCTATAGACTTCCGTACCTCCAAGCCATGATCAAAGAAACACTCCGCCTACGAATGGTGATCCCTCTTTCTAGTTCCCCACATGAACCTATACAATGCCAAATTAGGCAGGTACGATATTCCAGTGGAAAACAAGATCCTGGTGAACGCATAATGGCTGGTGAACAAAGGATCTGAAACAGTTCAGAACCTAAAGGTTTCTAGAAGAGGAGGCTAAGTTCAGAGGCTAATGGAAACGACTTTAGGTATAGTCCGTTTGGGGTAGGAATGAGGAGCTATCCAGCGATTATACGGGCATTGCCGATTTATTTTGGGTTTGAAAATTTGTCCTGGGAACGCTGATTTATTTGGGGTTGAAGATCTGCATAGGAATTGGAATAGATAGATAGGTGATTTGAGATTTACGGTTAGGGAAAATTAAAGCGGCAAGTTAAATTTAAGGATAAAACAGACGACGGACTTGAAATTTTAGCTCCCATACCATGCATTAATAAATTATTAATCATCAACTATTATTTATATATTAGCGTTAATAAATTATTGATTATAATTTTCTAATTATAAATCATAAATTATTAAATATAAATTATTGATTATAAACCATTAATTATAAGTAATAAATTTTAAATTATTAATTATAAATTTTTGAATCATTGCTTATAATAAATTATTGTATATTAAGTACATATTATAATTTTTACATTATTATTGTAAATTATATATTATTAGGTATAGTTATAATAATAAATTATTATTTATAAAAGATAATTATAAATTATAGTTTATAAATTATTTATCAATAGTTATTACTATCGTTGTGTCGACTCGGAATTTTCTCCGGTTGTTAACAACAATTATTTCAAAGAGAAACAACTATAAATTAAGGTTGTTATAAATTAATATATAAACGGTCATGTAGAGAAAGTTGTTAAAGAAATCTATTACAACTACTGTATACAAACAGTAGTTAAGAATAACTTTATTACAACTGATAGTAAAAAACAATTGTTGAAAAACTCTTATTACAATTGTCAGTCAATGAACATTGTAAACAAAAAGTTGTAATAGTCATTCTGTTGTGGTGGGTGTAAAAAATCCTGACTTAGAGTACGTAGTGGAAAATAGAGAAGATTTAAACGTATTTATTATTTAATAGTGCTTTAGCTGACATTAGCGAGGTTTTAACTCCATAGTGCATGTCATCATAATCTTTCATTTGTTGTTGCTCTATGTCCATTGATCGAGTTTTTTATACGTTAGCTCTTTATTTGATGGTGTAGATTCCGTCATATTGTCATGTTGCTTTGTTTTTACCAGTAGCTTTGGTGTCCATTATTGAGTTAAAAAAGTTGACTTGAGTTTTTCAACCCAGCACTTCAGGTCAGACCCGAATTGAACTTGAGCTGAACCTAGGAAAAATGAAGGAATACTAAGTCAAGAAATGGTAAGGCAAGACAATATGACTTGGAGTTCGATCCGAGTCAGATCCAAGTCAACTCGGTACCAAGTGATAAGTCACAACTCGGTACCAAATGGTAATTTTTCTCAGGTCGGACACACAAAACTCTCAAGTAGGACTCGAAGCACTTCAACCATTGGACGACTCCAAGCAAGGCCCGAAGCAAACACACAAACCACTTGGGTCGGACACCAAGTCAGGTCAACCCCGACCCGACGCTCATGATTTTCACTAATGTGGTTTGCTTCAACGTGATTAGAACTATCTAGAATGATGATATGAAATAACTAAAGAAATTTCAAAGGGATTGGAGAAAAGGAAACCACTTGAGAGCACTTCCTCTCGGCATTGAGCACTTTTTTCTCCATATGGGCCCTCCAAAACTCTCGTAAATGGAGCACTGGCCTGAGTGATTGTCATGGAATGTTTTTCTCAAGTAATAGAAGAACAACTCTAAGGATTTTCCAAAGAAAAGTAGACAAGTATAAGCGGTATAAGAACCTCTCGGAAACAAGCCAATCTCAAGGGAAAAGTGTTCGAAACATAGCAAATTGGAGATAGAAGGCCAATGGAAAGAAGAAGGGGAGGTTTCCGCCTGGAAACACTAGTCGGTGCTGATCAAAACCACTCGGTACTGAGTGGTTTTTATTGGCAATTGGGTACATACTCAGATCTAGATATGGACTTGATATTTTTCGGGCCTCCGGTTCTACTAGGCAGTTTCCCTATAAATATAACACCTATAGCTTCAGGAAAATGCCTTTTTGGCATCCGATTTCTTTTCTATCTTCTTCTTCCCCAAATATTCTAAACACTCCATAATCTGATGTCTACTAGTTGTTGGTCGGATTTGAGTTATAATCTTTATATTCTAAAGAGAATCAATCAAAAACAAAGATTAAAGTGGAGGTACGTCGGAGTATTTGCCGAACCACTATAAAAATTTTTTGTGTTCTTCTTTTCCTTCATATGCTACTTGCTATATCTAGATCTACTTGCTTTCGAGGTGTTTGTGCCAATTTTGATGCAAACTTGCACTAACCTTATGAGCTTGTTATCCAAAATGGATTACTACGGAGGTGACTCTATCACCATGCCTGAAATCACTTGTTTACAAATTAGAACCACATACTGGTATATCTCTATACCCATTAAATGTAGAATATGGTAAATCTACATAAATATTCATAGTGATAAAATGGTAAAAATGTAAATCCAAATGCTTCATACTCTTTTACCGATAACTCCACAATGATGAAAGCAAAGGATGTAATATAAAAGATATGATACATATATTACTCTTTTGCATCCCATTCGATTACTTTGTGTTTACCAAGTGCTACCGGTAATGAACCATGCTCGTTTATATTCTGTATTGAGATGAGTGATAATAATACATTTATAAATCAGTATATTTTTGCGAAATTACATTCATGTACAACAAAATCATTCTTTATAAGTTTCATATTTTTAATAGTAACTACCTGAGCCATGGATATCTGGACACCTGCTAACAAGAAGTCAGGGAATGACAGAGCCTGTGGTGTAAAAATAATTGTGAATTTGAATGGTCCAAATTATCTGCATATGCTTGCACGCCAATAACCCTAAGTTATTCTATAATGCAATTGCTATTTTTACCAATCATTGACTAGTGCAATCAATTGTTGCTTACATCTTTTAAAAAAATAAATGCATATGATATTTGAAACGTAGCCTAGTAAACTAAAAAATTATAGCTATCTAGACAACACTATGGTCAATGGAACGGGGCACCTTGAAATCCAACTCAAACCCCAACATGAACTCGACACCGTTCCCGGACCTGTACCCTAATAACCGAACCCGGCACCCGCAGACTCCCATACCTCCAAGACGTGATCAAAAAACACTCCGCTTCTAAATAGCTATTCCTCTTCTAGTTCCCCACATGAACCTACACGATGCCAAATTAGGCAGGTATGATATTCCAATGGAAAGCAAGATCCTGGTCAACGCATGGTGGCTGGTGAACAACCCAGCTCATTAGAAGGATCCGAAATAGTTCAGACCCGAGAGGTTTCTAGAAGAGGAGGCAAAGGTCGAGGCTAATGGGAATGATTTTAGGTATATTCCATTTGGGATAGGGAGGAGGAGCTGCCCCGCAATTATATTGGTGTTGCCAATTTATTTTGGGATTGAAGATCTACCATAGGGGATTTGGAATGGAGAGGTTTGTGATTTGGGATTCAGGGTTAGGGAAAATTAAAGTGGCAAGTGATCAGGGAAGGGCGAACGTGCGACATACTTAAAAGTTTAGTTACCGCGCGATGAATTAATAAATTATCAATTATTATTTATATATTAGTATTAACAAATTATTAATTATAATTTACTAATTCACTACTAGAAACACTATTTATTGCGACTCCTATTTCTGACGGCCGCCGACGGCTCGTCGTTTTTTTCCGATGGCTAGTAATCGCCATGGTATTACTGAAAATAAAATAAACTAGCCGCCCACAACCGTCGTAAAAATACCCATCAACGACCGTCGGAAGCCATCGAAAAGTCGCGAATACTTCAGCCCCGGGCCGACACTTCTTCTTCTTTATGTAAAACCCAAATTTCCTTCCGAAATCTCACCTCCACCACCTCTTTCACCTCCTCCACGCCGTTAGCAAGCCTCCGCCTCCAAAACTATCTCCATCTTCAATTTTCAAATCTCTCCATTTGCTATTACTCTTCAAGAAGGTTTAATTTATAAACCCTATTTAATTTTGATTTGGTAATTAGGGTTAATTTGTTGTTATAGTTGTTTATAATACCCCATTGATTGTTTGTTATACCACATTGAATGCTAATTAGGTTGTTATTATAATTGTTTATCATTTAAATGTTGAGAAAAATAATTTGTTTAGTGTATATATATGTTAATTGGTGTATATGTGTTGATTAATTAGTGCATACACGCATTAGGGCTAGTTTGGATTAATTAGAGTCAATGCTCAGGATTTAGTGTATGCGTTTTTAAGATAACAAAAACGACGATTTAGTGTATGTGTTTCTTAGAATGTAAATAAATTATTGTAAAAATTGTTGTATAATACGCTTTACTTTTTATAAATCTCTTAGATAGTTTTTGGCTCCGTCTGACAAGTATTATATATGATTGTTATATGAATATTCGTTTTTATCACAGAACGGATATTTATATCCATATGATACAATATTTGTCGGATTTTTCCCTATACTGGACAAGTTACAAACACAATAAAGTAATTATACTTTGCAAATCATTTCATTTTAAACGGTTCACAAAATTTCGACAACATTTTCTTTTTGTTCCTTGCGTACACGCATATGTGTACGATACAGGGAACAAAGAGGAAGTGCTGCCGAAATTTTGTTGAATCGTTTAAAATGAAATGATTTACAAAATATAATTACTATTGTGTTTGTAATGGGAAGTAGGATAACCAACCATAAAAGTGTAAAACAATAACCTAAAAATTTAAGATTATATTCATATAATTTGTGTAAATCCATTTGAAAATTAAATTAAATAGAATAATATTATATATTTGCGAAAATTTAAATGTATGATTTAATTGAAAAATAAAATGTCAATACGTAAATGATTAATACATTTTTATGCTTTAAAGTAGGAAAAATGGTCAATTATTTTATCGATCAGAGTTGGATGTACCAACAAAGAAGAGAAATTGGAGGCTTAATAAGTGAATATTTTCAAAATGGTGTACACGTCTTTATTGAATTCGCTTCAAGTAATAATGGGAACGACGAATAAATTCGTTGTCCATGTAGTATGTGTAAATTATCGAAGCATTTGATACCGGATATGGTAATCGTTCATTTGCGCCAATATGATTTCATGCTGAATTATTTGGTGTGGGATCGTCATAGAGAACTTATAACACTTAATCACGTACATTCGGAGGAGGAGGTGGATAATGAAATTGTTCCGAAGAATCTCATAGAAGATACGGTTGAATATGCAGCATGTTTAATGTTCCCTACTATTGAAGTTGATGGGAGCGATGTTAATGTCGAAGAAGAATCAAGTATTGGAGCAAAAAATTTATGATTTATTGGATGCTGCTAAGAAAACCCTTTGAGATGATTATATAAGCGGTACTCAACTATTAGTAACTGCAGAATACATTACGATGAAATCAAAATACAACTCCACAGAAGCTGGGTTTACAGCTATAATACAAGCTGCAAAATGGCATATGCCACCCGATGATTTAATGTGCGAAAATCATTATGAAGCGAAAAAACTTATGTCTGCTTTTGATTTGCCGTATCAAAAAATAGATATATGTTTAAATGGTTGCATGTTGTTTTGGAAAGAAGACATCAATCTTAGGAATTGTAAAATATGTAACCAGGAAAGATACAAACCAAGAAAAAAGAAGGGAAATGAAGTTCCATACAAGCGTATGCATTACTTACCCATCACTCCTAGGATTCAAAGATTATATGCATCTTCTGTAACCGCGCATCATATGAGATGACACTGTGTGAGAACACAGGAAGAAGGTACGTTAATACACCCAGCTGATGGAGAAACATGTAAGCATTTTGATAAGACATACCCCGCTTTCGCAGCGGAGAACCGTAATGTTAGACTTGGTTTATGTACGAATGGATTTTCACCATTCTCTCAATTTGGTTCAAAATATTTCACTACTAGAAAAATGCTAAATTCCGACGGAGGGGGGCGACGGTTTCTGACGGGCCGTCGGCGGCCGTTGGAAGCCGTCGGAAATAGATTATACCTTCAGCCGAGAGCTTTCTTCCTCCTCCTCTTCATACGAAAATTCCACCAAAAAACCCCCAAATTCAACCTCCAAGCTTCCAATCCCTAATTTCTAGCTTCCGGATCTTCCAAGGCTCCCTAATCAAACTCCATTACTCTTAATCTCATGTATAATCTCTTATTTTTGTGAAAAATTCAATTTTTATCCTAATTCTAGATTTGCATAAATTGATAAATTAGGACGAATTAGTGATTGCAATTGTTTCCAATAGCGTAATAATGGTTTATAGCATCACATGGTATACCGATTTCATCTTTTATCGTGAAATTGTGAAAAACACGTATAATTTGTGGTTGTTCATGTATATGTAAATTGTTGTGTATGCCTTGATTCGACGATTGTATACGTTATTTGGAATAAGATAAATTGATTGAATGAACTAGGAGTATTATATTGTGCGCGTATTTACTTATGAAACAAAAAAAATGCATTACTCTAAATTATAATTGTGTGTATTGAAAAATGACAAAAATGTTAAAACAGCCTTAAGTTGATGTAATACGTTGAATAAATGTGTTAAATTAGTATATATTTTTGTAAATGTGAACAGTGAGTAAAACTGTATTATTTTGTAAAATGCGCGCATGTAACTGACAAATGTCCCTTAGAGAGTTTTTGGCCCCGTCTGACGAGTTTTGTACATGATCATTGTATAAATAGTCGTTTTTTCGAAAAACGACCATTTATATTCATCTGGTACATTGTTGTCGGATTTGTCCCTGTATTGGACAAGTTATGAACACAGTAAGCATTTACATTTTGTATATTACTTCGTCTCAAACGGTTCATAAAATTTCGGCCTAACTTTTCTTTTTTGTTTCCTGCGTACACGCATTTGTGTACAATGCATGGAACAAAAGGAAAATGCTGCCGAAATTTTGTTGAATCGTTTGAGACGAAGTAATATACGAAATGTAAATGCTTACTGTGTTTGTAATGAGAAGTAGGATGCCTGACCAATGGAAAAAAAATTATATATATTTTTAAATCGTTACGTTAAAAAATAAAATGTGCCCTATTTGAAAATATTTTTAAATTTGTGAAGTTGTTCTTTAAATTCAATATATTATACGACCATGAAAATAATCTTTTTCAAATTTGTATTCTTCAAAATAAATATTAAATTTTGAACTTCTCATTTTGTCAAATAGGAAAAATGATTGATTATTTTGTTGATCGGAGGAGATGGATGTACCAAAGAAAAGGACTGAGGGGCTCAATAAAAGAAGATTTTTATAATGGTATAAACGTGTTTGTTAAATTCGATTTAAGTAATAACGGAAACGATCCAGAAATTCGTTGTCCGTGTAGTAGGTGTAGACATTTGAAGTATTTGTTACCAGATATTGTGAAAGTTCATTTGTGCAAACACGGTTTCACACCCGAATATTATGTTTGGGATCGGCATGGAGAAGTTGTAGCAAATACTTCTGTAGAGTCTGAAAGTGTCGTTAACGAAATAGTTTCAACGACCCGTATAGAAAATATGGTCGAAGATGCAGCACGATCAATGTTTCCTATGGTTGAAGTTGACGACGATGATGGAAATGTTGAAGAACCAAATATTGAAGCTAAAAAAATTTATGATTTACTAGATGCAGCTAAGAAACCTATTTGGGATGGTTGTAAAAGCGGCACTCAGCTGTCAGTAATCGCAGAATACATTGCGATGAAATCAAAATACAACATCACTGAAGCTGGGTTTACGGCTGTTGTACAAGCTGCAAAAAGACATATGAGCCGAGAAATTGTGTTGTTGACGAAGGGTTGAAACATCTTGCGATGGGACCAAAAAGAGTGATCAAGACATATCCAATATATTTCGTCAATGGATATAAATTTAACACCAAAGAATACGGTGCAGAAAAATTAACAAATAATACTTGTGTATTTGTTAAAGGTAGTTATGATCCAGAAAATCATTTAAATGATTTTTATGGCGTTCTGACATAAATTTTGCAACTGACATATTTCTCACGACCCGCGAAGGAGGTGTTTCTATTTAGATGCAATTGGTTTAGCAATGTTCCAGGTTCTGGAATTAATGTGCACAAGGATTATAATCTTATCGAAATAAAGCATACATCGCACTATCACAAGTATGATCCTTTTGTACTAGCCAAACAAGCATTGCAAGTTTTTTATGCTCCTTATCCGTCTCTAAAAAGAGATAAAGCAGATTGGTCTACAGTTTTTAAAACAAAGGCCAGATTCACATTCGATGGGAAGAATATTCCGGACGAACAAGCTTATCAGGCATATTTTGAGCAAAATAACGAAATAATAATTACAGACGATCATACAGATTTTGGTCCTTTGATCGATGAATCAAATGTTTTGGTAGAAGCGTTTGACAGTACAGAGGAAAATATCGTCGAAAACGAGACCGAATCTGAATCAGAAGACGACGATGACTGATATAAATCTGAATCTGTTTTTTTGCAATTGATGTAACTATGTTGAATTCTTGATGTATTATGAAATTGATATAACTATGAAACCAAATCCATTTACTATTGTTTGCATGTTTTATGTTATTTCCATTTGTCATTTATTTAGCAATTTTTATTGAAAATGCAATGAACTCTGCTTATCGTTGGAAGAGTACACCCATTATGAATCAGGTATAACACACTTTCATTTCTATAAACATTTCAGTCATTAATTAAGCAATTTATACCGTTGATGTCATTTTCATATGAAATATATTAATTATCATGTTTTTATTCTCTTATATAATGATGTGTATATGTCACAGGTTTATCAATATGTCATGTAGAGGTAGGAGCAGTTCCCGATCGTCAGGAGGCGATGGCAGTGGCCCATCGCAAGAGCCATAGCGTGCAGTTGTATCGTTAGTCCCTAGAGCAGATGGATAAGAATTAAATTTTATTCAGCATCTTATTTTTTCTATGATATACGTACGTACTTATCTATATCGTACTTAAAAACAGGGGGTTCGATCTACTTCCCTCTAAGGTTGTGTTGGACGTCTCTAGAGCTTCTTATCGCAGTAGGATGAGTGCCTGCTGGCCGAAGTGGGATAACATCCCTCCTCACATCATAGAGTGCATATGGCATGATGTCCTAGTATGCATATTTTTATGTTTCCCATTTTTAATTCGTTTTTGTCGTTTTTTAACTGTTTATATCGTTTAAAGTGTAATCTTTTTTTTAACACAGGCTGAGATAGACATCCAGACAGATGATATGATGCTGGCACGAGCATACTGGATGAAGAAGATGCGCAAGAACTACAGTGATACGATATCTGAGATAAAGAAATCTGGTAAGAAACCACGGTGGATGGGAGAGAGCGTGTGGCAAGCTTGGTTGAGATACTGGGAGATGGACGAGGCGAAGGCAAGTATACTAATTTTTTTTGAATTATTAATTTGACGTGATCGAAAAATAATGTATCAAATTTTGAATGTACAGGCAGAGTCGGATAAAAACTCTGCAAATAGAAATAAGAATCCCGTCACTCATCGCGGAGGATCGAAGTCGTTTCAGCAGTATCGGCAGGAGTTGGTAAATTTACTGAACAATAAATGTAAATAGTTTATACTATATGATTTTAAATGTATAATAATTATATGTAACAATCAACTTCAGGAAGCCGAGTCACATAGTCCTGTCAGCTATATGGACGTGTTCACCCGTACGCATGCTGTCGAGCATGTTAATCCAGACGGGACTGTTTCGTACACATGGCAGGACGATAAATCCAGCAAAAGCCATGTAAGCATATTTCATTTTATTCAGTATTAGTAATTGTTAAACTATGATGACATAAGTTATGATATTATTAATTCGTTAATACAGGAGAAGTTTATGGAGCAGCGGCAGAAACTCCTTGCTGACACGGGTCGAGATCAGCTAACGACCAATGAGGAGGACGTTATTTTTGAGTCCGTTATGGATCCAGCAGAGCATGGTCGACGATACGGATTTGGCAATTTAGCGGTAAATAATTTACTTTTTCTTAAAATACTTAAAATATGATATTTTGACCTTTTCAAAACAATAAACTTGGATTTTATTTATTTTTAAATTATTGCAGTCCAGTAGTCAGAGTAGGGGACGGCGGAGTAGACCTCAGAGCGATCTAGCAGATATAGAAGAATTGCGGACTAGAGTTTCCCAGTTGGAGGAGCAGAACCGCCAACAGGTCATGCAGACCGCACAGTTGTTAGAGTACATGCAGCAGTTTGGTGGTCGCTTTCCTTCCTCGGCTGGCTCTGGATCTGGAGGAGATTGATTCATTGCTTGCTTGCTTACTTGTTCGTTCAGGTATGTTTTGTTTTACTTTAGAATGATTTGGTAGACGGCGTAGGCAATTGTTGATTTATGTATAATTATGTTTGATACAGTTGATTCTATGGTTGTATGAGGACGTGTATGAGAATATTGATGAATTTGTGTATTAACAACATGGTAGAACAGTTATTGTTAGGATTATTGTTAATGTTGGAATGGTTATGTATATTTTGATGTAATTTTGTTTATTTGTGTGTTTATTGAATATTTTGTAGTTTGGGTTTGGATATTTGGTTGGATTATAGTATATTGGATTGTACAGTATTGATATTATAGTGTTTGGAAGAGAAATATGGTTGGAAGGCTCTATTTGCAGCAAATTTTAAAAAAAAAACAGTAGATTTCCGACGGCTTCCGACGGGTTCCGACGACTTACAGGTCAAAATTTCCGACGGCTTACGACGAATATCGGCGGCCTGTAACTTAGCATTTCCGACGGTTATCGACGTCCGTCGGAATCCGTCGGAAGTCGTCGGGGTCCGTCGGAATCGTTAATGACATCTGTCGGAAGCCGTCGGAATTACTGCTTCCCGACATAGGCATTTCCGACGGCTTTTCCGGACGGCTTCCGACGGCCGCCGACGGTTTCTGGCCGTCGGAAAACGTGCTTCCCCTTGTAGTGTTTATCTTGGCCTATAATCATTATACCTTACAATTTACCTCCGTGGATGTGTATGAAAACTTCATGGTGGCTCAAAATCATTCCAGCATCATCTCGAGGCCTAGTAAATTGATTAATTGTAATTACAAAAGGTTATTACAATTTTTGTATAAATTTGTATGAACAACAATAATATACACCAATTATTGCAGGAAAAAGCGCGTAGGGCTCCTGTCTCGTATATGGACGTATTTGCACATACCCATGCCCTTAGAAAGCCCGACGACAAGGGATCAGTGACGCATGTCTGGCATGAGGATGATAAAGCATACACCACACATGTAAGTATATTTGAAGTTGTAAGTTATTAATAATGATCATTTTAATTAGTTAGTTATAAAATATTATAATAATGTCATGTAATATTTAATTGTATTTAATTTTGCGTTGCAGGAAAGATTTATGCAAGCACGTGCGCAGATGCTCGAGCAATTGGGATGGGAGCAATTGACCGCTGATGAAGAGGACGCTATCTTCGACTTCGTTATGGACCCGACACAACGAAATAGGCGCTATGACTATGGAAATCAAGCGGTAATTTATAAAAATTAACTAAGTTGTAAAAATTGCTTAATTTTTATAAAAGTTATGTAAATAACTTAAAAATATTTTGACTTGTTTTGTAGGCTCAGGCCTCACAAAAGGCTTATCAAAAGGCTCAGGACAAAGCTGAGATTAATGAGCTTCGACAGCAGATTGCACAGCTCCAGGACTGCCTCCGAGCAGCGCAAATGGAGCAACTGAACCAGCATTTGGCCGAGTACATGGAGCATTATCTTCGTCTGGTGAGCCGACGACGAGTCATGAAGTACGTTTTGCAGTGTTTGTTTTTGAAACTTGTGTATATATACAATGAGAGATGGTGAGGTTGATTTGTGGATATGCAGTGTTTGATGTTGATTTGTGAGGTTTGATTTGTTGGACTAATGTGTTTGGTTGGCATTTTAGACGTTGTATATGTTGTAAATTGAAGTTGGATGTACATATTGCTGTTGAGTATGTGAGATTGATGATGGATGGTTTGTTTTGTATTGATGGTAATGTTTGAGTTTGAGATTGAGACGGTAATGTTTGAGTTTTATATTGTTATTAATATTGATATTGATTTTAGCTTATATATCTGATATATATATATATATATATATATATATATATATATTGATTTTGATGTGTTGTGATATGTATTGATATTGATGTGCTGTTTGGAATTCGAATGGCTGCTGTAATATAAAAAAAAATCACCCAGATTTCCGACGGCTGCGACGGTTTTCGACGGTTTATTGACAAAAAATTAGCAACGGATTAGCGACGGCCGCCGACGGTTACCGACGGCTCATTAACCAAAAACCAACGACGGCTCAAAACGGTTTTTCGACGATTTTTCAAGCCACGTGGATGTCTTAACGTGGAAAGCCGCCGAAATTGCCATCGAAACAGCTGTTGGAAGCCGACGACATTTTCAACAGCTCCCGACGGCCGTCGACAGCTCGTAGCCGTCGGAAATCACTGTATTTCTTATAGTGATAGTAAATCATAAATCATAAATTATTAAATATAAATTATTATTTATAAATGACTGATTATAAACCATTAATTATAATAAATAACGACTTTTTAATCATTAATTATATATTTTTGAATCATTAATTATAATAAATTATTATATACTAAGTATATATTATAATTTATACATTATAATTGTAAATTATAGATTATCAATTATAGTGACAAATTATTATTTATAAAAGATAATTATTGTTTATAAATTAGTTATTAATATATATCGTTACATCGAGTCAGAATTTTCGGTGGTTGTTTTTCAACATTTTCTTGAAATATAAATTAAGGCTGTTATAAATTAATATGTAAATAGTCACGTAGGGAAGTTGTTAAAGAAATCTATATTACAATTACAATATATAAACAGTTGTTAAAAACGATTGTATTACAACTAACCGTAAAAAAAACAGTTGTTAAAAACCTCTATTACAATTGTCAGTCAACGAACGTTGTAAACAAACGATTATAGCAAGGTTGTTTTGTTGTAAGGGGTGTAAAATATCTTGATTTGTTTTGTTGTAGTGGGTGTAAAATATCTTGATTTAGAGGATGTAGCGAAAAATAGGGGAGTTTTAGCAGAGTTTTAACTGCGCGGAGCAGGTCATCATGAGCTTTCATTTGTTGTTACTCCGTGTCCATCTACCGAGTATTTTTGTAAGTTTGCTCTTTTATCCAATGGTGTTAATTCCTTCGTACTGTCATGTTGCTTTGTCTTTTCCTGTGGTTTTGGTATCCACTGTTGTTTTTGAGTGAAGTTGCAGTTTTCATAATAGCATATGCCTGTCATATTCCCCGTCATATTTGATATCAACTGTCCATTTTTTATGTATATACATCTTGAAATTAATGTGCATGGACCAGACTCTATGATTCTAGTGTAATGTATCTTCAATTAGATCAAATTTCACCACTATGAAACCATTCAGTCCGTTGAATATTTCCAAGTTGCCTATTAGTTTCCAAACCCCTTTGTATGTATGCTTTAAAATGTAAATAGCAAGGTTTTTCTTTCTTACCATAGATGTATCATACACTGCATTTTCCCACTTCCTTCCTATCATGAACTGTTTTTGGAATGTAACCCCTTCTTTGTCTCTAACTTGTTTGGGTTCAAAAAAATTCAAATTTCTTGCATACTACAACTTCAAATTTCTTGCTTACAATTCCAACTTAAAATGGCAAATATTCACCATATAAACTTCACATTTTCGTTGAAAATAATTACTTTAGTGTGTTGTGATACCTGTTTTTGTGAAGAGTTTCTTGTGTATTAAGTTTAAAGATAAAGAGCGATATTTCAAACAATATATACCGTTGTATATATATATGAGGAAAGAAATTGTACAAGGTGTATGAAGTCATGCATACATAAACAAGGCGTCTCACAAAACAAGCTTACACAAATATTTCACCCATTGCTGTCACAAAAGTCATGCATGACTTATGACGCCAGACTTGAACATGGAAATGATAATGATTGTAGAAAACTGCAGTTGCTTTGCGAATCATGAAAGATGCATTCTATTTTCTCTTTTGTCCCCTTCCGTTATTTAAATTCAGAATAACTTTAAACTGACCCTCAATTTATACGCATTTCAAATCCGAATGTATCATTCATAAGAAATTGGGAGAGGAAGAAATAAAGATAAGGGCTTATATATTAAATAAACTGCGTATCCTACCAAGACTCAAATCCCCCCACCATATATCGACATCATTTTTGATGCCCTTTTCTTTCTATATACATATTTTCATCCCCATCATTGGAGAACCAACATAATCATATACAATATTCTCTTAAACTACACTTCTTTATAAGCATCTTCAAACTCTTTATTTCTTTTGCTTAAAACTACCATCCTTATATATACATATATTAGTGCAAACATAAAAAATTATGGGTCATCATTATAATTTTAACCAGCACCATCACCAGAGTGTACCCAAAGGATGCATGGCCATAAAAGTGGGACCAACAAAAGACGATCAGGAGAGGTTTGTAGTCCCATTGATGTATCTGCACCACCCACTCTTTATCGATTTACTCAAAGAAGCCGAGGAGGAATACAAATTTAACTATGATGAAGGTGCCATCACCATACCATGTCACGTGGCCCATTTCAGGCAAGTTCAAGGCATGATTGAAGAAGAAGAAGCTGCTACCCATCTTCACCATTATCACCTTTTTCACATGCCTGCTTGCTTTGGAGGATTCATAAAGGCTTGATTTTATTTTATTTCATAGTATAGTTGGTGCTTTGTTTCAATGATGATGAAGAATTAAAATCCACATATTATAAAGTTTGTAACATATAATATATATGCATCTTCTTCTGCTGCTGTGTGCTTTATCATCAAGAACATGTATAAATTTATATATGGTGTTGTATTAAGAATTATCAAGTAAGAAGTTTGAATTGTACTGGATATTGAAGAGTATTTGTCAGTAGAGTAAACTAGTAGAGTTTTAGTGTAACTGATCACATCAAATTGGATTAACTATATATATTACATATTCGTTAGCTTATACAAGATAAGAAAAGAAATTTTCAAAGTATCATTAAACTTGATCAGATGTGGAGCCTTTGCGCAACAGTTAGATCACCCGCACGGTGATCTAAACGTCCAAATTGATCGAAAACCGCCTCTTCGCAATGCAAAAAAAAAAACTGTCTGCATTATTGACCTCTTCAAAGTCTATCGTTATTATCACTAATTTATCATTATGTATGCAATTCATTACTTGTTTTTTTTTTTCGTACAAAAAACAGTCACTGTGTTTTGAGTTACAGTCGGGACCCTCTGAGCATCAAATTTCAAGGGGCATCATTTATTTTGTCCACTGTATTTATGTATTGGTGTGACCTAACAATGAATTAAAACTTCAGGCTCAACCGTGTAATATAATCCACCAACCCCCATTCATCAAAATGAAGGCAGTAGCAATTGTAGAAAAAAGAATTACAAACAAAGAACGTTCATGGATAGAAGCAAAGATCGGTCGATTTCACAATTTCATCTTCTTCATCAATCACCATCTCATTCTTCTTTACAAGAAAGAAACCCTAGCCTATAAATCTCTATTTTACTGTAAATAAGTTTGTTGACTGAATGAGATTTGAATTTTTTTTATTTAAATAGATTAAGTATTTTAGCTTTTAATTTTGAAAATGGTTTTTATGCTTTAACCAGTATTGTAGGTAAATAGGCACAAGGAACAAGTGACAAAAAAATTTAGTCTAAGGGACATCAAGTTTGTTTTTTAGTCTGAACGACACTTTTAGTGTAAACTGAAAATGATAGTTACAACTATCATTCTGTGATTTACACTAAAAAGTGTCCTTCAACCTAAAAAACAAACTTCTTGTCCTTGAAACTAAATTTTTCTCTAACTTTTACTTTGAGCCTAAAAACCCCTAGTGTAAATCACAGAAGTTGAAGAAAAAAGTTGAAGAAAACTTTAGTTTTAAGGACAAGAAGTTTGTTTTTTATGCTAAGGACAATTTCTAGTGTAAATCACAAAATGATAATTGTAACTATCATTTTCTGTTTACACTAAAAAATGTCTTTCAAATTAGAAAACAAACTTGTTGTCCCGAGACTAATTTTTTTTGCAACTTCTTCCTTGTGCATATTTTCCTGATTATTAATATTTGTAGGTTTCGTTGTGTTGTAGAAAACTGAGTCCTTTTAAGGAAACAAATTATATTGAGATATATTTAGAATATATGATTAGATGTTATGAGTGGTATGTGATAAGGGAAATATCTTCGGAAGATTTCATGCTGTTTCCGCAATATATGATTAGATGTTATAAGTTGTATGTGATAAGGGAAATATCTTCGAAAGATTTCCTGCTGTTTCCGCAATATATAATTAGATGTTATAAGTGGTATGTGATAAGGGAAATATCTTCGGAAGATTTTCTGTTGTTTCAGATAGAGTCTTGGGTATGTATTATAAATAGGGATGTTGGTGATTAATAAAGATTCAGGCTGAGTTTTGCCAATTCTTCATGGTATCAGAGCAAGGTTAACAATTTTTTTTTCTTCAAGAATAATTTGCCATGCCTGGTGTTGAAGATCCACCGCCTCCTCCACCGTCTAAAATTGAACCCAATTCCCCTTATTATCTCGGCCCACAAGATAGAACATGAGACTTCATTACACCCACTCGACTCAAGGCCGATAATTATGACGACTGGGCGGTTGATATTCAGACGACATTAGAAGCCCGACGCAAGTTTGAATTTCTTGATGGCAGTATCCTTGCACCAGCGCCTCCCTGTACAAAGTCCGATTGGACCGCGATTAATGCTATGCTTATTTCTTGGATTTCGAATACTATCGACCCCGAGGTTAGGTCCTCTTTGTCGAAATTCAAGGAAGCTAAACCCTTTTGGGATCATCTCAAGCAATGTTTTTCCCAAATAAACAGACCTAGGGTTCAACAATTACGATCTTCAATTGCGCGATGTGAGCAGACAAAGACGATACCTGTTTCGGTTTACTATGGTAAATTGCACGCTTTGTGGCAAGAATTGGATCACCATGAACCTTTAATATCTTGTTCTTGTTGTTCCTCGTGCTCGGCTGGAAAATTACATGAGGAACAACGAGCACAGGCCAAATTACACGATTTTTTGATGGGCCTTTGTTCTGAATTTTATGGTCCTTTGCGCGCACATATCCTCTCTCAAGATCCTCTCCCTAATCTTGATCGAGCTTATCAATTAGTGTCACAAGAAGAACGTGTTTGTCAATCGAAGCAGGAAGTCGAGCAAAAGCCCTTTGAAGCAGTCAGTTTCGCTGTACCTACAGGGGCTGGTCGGGGCCGAGGAACCTCTGATAGACCGACGTGTTCTCAGTGCAAGAAGCAGGGCCATGAGGCCTCAAGTTGCTGGCGAAATCAGTTTGCAACCACTGCAAGAAAACATGCCATGAGGTTAGCCGGTGTTACGAGCTTCATGGATACCCCGATGGTTGGTTCAATGGTAGACGAGGCAGCTCCGCTGGGCAAGGTAGGGGGCAAGTACGCGCTAATGCGGCTGCTGGCAGCAGCTCCTCTATCGCATCCAATTCGTCGACGGTGTCAGCCTTGGGTCAATTGTTCACGAATGAGCAGTGGAAAGCTATTTCGGGCATGATTAGTAATAGTAAAATTCCCGAAAATCGATTGAATGGTAAGTTTGATAATACTTCATGGATTATCGATACCGGAGCAACCCATCATGTTACAGGACAACGTTCATGGTTATTTGACACACAAAATCTTGAGTGTTCTGTAGGTTTGCCCAATGGTGAAAAAGTGATGGCTACTTTGGTGGGATCCGTATGTATGACGGACAAAATTACTCTCACCGGAGTACTTTATGTTCCAAACTTAAGTTGCAATTTAATTTCTGTTTCTCAACTTAATGATGATTTACGAACTGTTGTCCAATTTGATTCTCATACTTGTGCTATACAGGACCAAACGAAGGAGCTGATTGGAACGGGAGTTAGGAGAGATGGACTGTACTACTTTAGCAAACCGGAATTTGTGTCAACAGTTGAAGCAACATCAAATTTGGAGTTGTGGCATCGTCGACTCGGGCATCCTTCCAAAAAAGTAGTTAAGTTAATTCCTCACGTCAAAAATAATAAAGCTAGTTTAGATAAAGGGTGTGAAGTATGTATGCGTGCTAAACATCCTAGAGACAAGTTTTCTTTAAATGACAATAAAACTTCTAGAATTTTTGAGAAAATACATTGTGATTTGTGGGGTCCGTATTGACACGTTTCGTCGTGTGAGACCCGTTATTTTTTTACAATAGTTGATGATTTTTCGAGAGCAGTTTGGATTTATTTGTTGGTTGACAAATTAGAGGTGTTTCAAATGTTTATGTCCTTTGTTGCTATGGTCGATAGGCAATTTTCTCAAACAATTAAGGTCGTTCAAAGTGATAATGGAACTGAGTTTAATTGTTTGATTGATTATTTTAATGCAACTGGAATTTTATTTCAAACTTCGTCTGTGGGTACTCCACAACAAAATGGGAGAGTTGAAAAGGAAACATAAACATATTTTGAATGTGGGTAGTGCATTACGCTTTCAAGCAAACTTGCATATTTATTTTTGGGGTGAATGTGTTCTTGCTGCCGCTCATTTAATTAATCATACACCCTCTTCCATGTTACAAAATAAAACACCTTTTGAGATACTTTTTGGTAAACCACCCTCTTTTGGTGCTATTCGAACCTTTGGGTGCTTGTGCTTTGCTCATAATCAAAAGACTAAGGGAGATAAATTTGCAAGTCGGAGTCGAAAGTGTATTTTTTTGGGTTACCCGTTTGGTAAGAAGGGGTGAAAATTATTTGATCTTGATACAAAGGAATTTTTCGTGTCTAGAGATGTGAAATTTGTAGAGGAGGTATTCCCGTTTGGGTGTTCGGAAGATGTCAATATAATATCTAGTGAGAATAATGATCATGATATTCATCAAGATTTTGCTGAAATAATTTATGAAGATGAGGATGTTGATCTTTTGATTAATGATAATGGGTCTGCTGGGTCTGCGCATGGTTCTGCTTCGGATCAGTCTACTAGTCCACAGGAAATGGGTCGTGGTCTTCGGAAAAAGTTCCCAAATGTTCTGTATCGAGATTTTGTGACACATACGGTTTTTGCTAATGGTCCATCTTCTGATTCTCCTCCTTCCATCCACTCCTCAGGTACTCCTTGTCCTCTAGCACATTACATAAATTGTGATAATTTTTCTGTAAATTATCGTTCTCCTCCTTCCAATCACTCCTCAGCCATAATTAAGGGTAAGGACCCTAAATCATTTAAAGAAGCCATGAAATCCAATGAGTGGCGTCGTTCCATGAAGGATGAGATACGGGGTCTAGAAGACAACGGCAAGGCTCAATTTGATTTTCTTCTCTCTAAGTTGGGAATTTTTGAATCTCATGCTCCAACTTGAGAGGGGTATTGAGATATATTTAGAATATATGATTAGATGTTATGAGTGGTATGTGATAAGGGAAATATCTTCGAAAGATTTCCTACTGTTTCCGCAATATATGATTAGATGTTATAAGTGGTATGTGATAAAGGAAATATCTTCGGAAGATTTCCTGTTGTTTCAGATAGAGTCTTGGGTATGTATTATAAATAAGGATGCTGGTGATTAATAAAGATTCAAGATGAGTTTTGCCAATTCTTCAAATTATAATTTAACGTTGCAATTTATATTTAAAAGCATTTAAAAAATTGTATGCATCTTTTTTCTACAAATATAAATTTTTATTTGGTAGAGAATCATATTCCCAAATTTAGATTTCAAGTTGTGCAAAAGTGAAAGTTTGATTACAACCAAGTCATATTAAAATAAAAATTAGGGACAAATCTTCTCTTTCTAAAACTTGTTTGTTTTATGTCCCTCTCTTTTATAAACTATTTTGTACAATGTTCTTTTTTAATTTCTTTCTTTTTACTAATTGATTATGATTTATGGACATATAACTTAAATGCCAATGTTAAGTGTAACAACCCGCATATTTATCGATTGTATATTTAAATATTTTATTTAAATATAACATCGTTCGTCGGATTTTAGTCCGAAAAGCTACTTTTTGCAAATGGTCGAATTGGGACTTGAGACCACTTCTATTGAGTTCAAAATGTCATTTGCGATCTTTTTGAGTATAAGCTTCGATATGTTTGGAGTAAGTCGAATTTTGCTATTTGCTAAGTGGGCTTTTGGGTTTGGGTTTCACCCAACTCATATACACCAACTCAGCCCTTCTCTTCTTCCATTCACTCCTTTTCATTTCTTAAGCCCTAGTCAAACTGAAAATGGTGGAAGGGAAGAGGAAATAGAAATTGCAAACCCTAGTTCCTCTTGCAAACTCAAATTCTTACTCCAAAATCAAGTAGAAGCTATTGGTAAGCCTCCTCTTCATCTTCTCTATCTCTTTCTCTCTTCAATCTCAGAGTTTCCTAAACCTAACTTAGGAAATATTGGTTTTGATCTCAGATTGAAGCTTGTAGAGTTGAAGTGGAGAACGGTTGGTCTTCTCTTTGCAATTGAGCTCCTTCTTCTTTGTTTTTGAGTTAAAAGGTGAGTTTTTGGAACTCACAACTAAGTCTATCGTTTTGCTGTGGTTGGGTATGAATTCCTAACCCCTATTCATGTTCATTGCTTTTGTTTTGGATTGGTTTGTTCCGATATGTTTTGGCCACTTTGGCCTAGGCAAATTGTTGCCCAGACCAGGTGACCAGACGTCTGGAAGCCAAGCTCAGACGTCTGGTTTAGACCTGGAGCAAAAATATATGCACGTAGGAAAATAAAGAAAATGGCAGAAACCAATTTTAAGACCTGGTATGTTGGATCAAACGTCTGGACGGATTTTTTGGTGTCTGGTATGTTGGATCAGACGTCTGGACGGTTTTTCTGGAATTGTCTAGTATGTTGGATCAGACGTCTGGGAGGTTTTTCTGGAAATTCCAGAACCTAAATCCAGACGTCTGGATTTCAAACCAGACGTCTGGAACTGTTCTCATAGCCTATTTTGGGCTGTTTTGAGTTGAATTTCCATTTGTTTAATCGATTCGTGTTGATTCCAATTAGTTGTTATTGCAATTTTGACTTTGATGATTCCTTTTTAATTCCATTCACGGGTTTTATAAATGATCTCTTCAAATCGTATGAAAAGCTCGCTTCTCCAAATTATAAATTCTATTTAAAACACACACACAATTTCGCACTCCGAGCGAAGTGGGAGGAGAATTAAATGATTAGATAAAACGTGTGCAATGAACACGTGTGTTCATCCTTTCAATTAATTCCCAATCTATTCGTTTGACCGTTTTGACCTTTGGGTCTGGTTTACCGATGAGATGAGGTGAACTTTGTACTGCTTTGAGTGTGAAATTGACTAACGGATAGTAAACCGTTTAGTGCGAACGGGTGGTTATGGGACTCACGTTAACTGTGACGCCCCACCTCAATACCCACGCTAGCCAAGGACACTACGATGTAGTGCTGTCAACTAGCACGGAGAATAAGGCTGTTGAGGAGCGACCATCCATGTAATTGATTATCACACGGTGGCTATAAAATAATCTTCGGAAACAAACATAGAAATAAACATAACACAAAACAGTCACAGACATCCATATCACAAAGGCGGAAGAAGATATGAATATATAACTAACACATGAAAGTGTACATCAGAGTAGTGGTCAGAAAGATCCACGATAATACAAAAGAATAGCATCACGTGCTATACAAAAGAATAAGTACACAACATAGAGTCTATATCTCAAGTGTATACAACAAAAACTGCTAAACTAAATAGTTAGCCAAAAGTCAGAGTAGCAAATCCCGGGAGGAAGTCAAGCAGAAGCACTTGTAACATCTCGGTCTGACCCGAGTATTATTTAAGAAAATAATAAATGGATCAGTCTAACTATAAATATCAGATGACATGATATAAAATAAAAGATATGGCATAAACATAGAATATCCATACTGACATACTACTATAAGTATGAAAATGATGATCAACAGGAGATCAACCGATGAGAAATGATCAATATCACAAGAATCTTCTCAAAGATCCAAAGAGGGCATCATACCCTAAACTTGTACTCATAACAAGTTAATGACATAAAAATCCAGAAATCCAAACAAGAAATTCAGAAATCATAAAAAGAGAAAGAGGCCTATCACAAGATGGTCCGAAGACCATGGGGCGCTACCCCATATGTGTGAGTCGGAATCACACTGATTGAGGCCTAGGCTAACCAAAAAGCAGAAAGGTATGTGTGAATGGAATCACACAAGTGGTGTCTAGCCTAACCTCGTAAACAAAAAAAAGATATGTGTGAGTCGGAATCACACTACTGCGGTCTAGACTAACCTTGCGGACAAAGAGATATGTGTGAGTCGGAATCACACCACTGCGGTCTAGTCTAACCTTGCAAACAAAGAGACATCGCACAATTGCTAGTCTAAATCATAAAATGATCATCATGATCAGCGAGAAGTGTCAATCACACCAAGCTAGTAAATATATGAGTTTAGCTTCATGTCCCATAACCACTTGCTTAACTTAAATATTTACGAACAAGCTGTAAATCTTCACTAGGAAATTGTCACAAAAAGGGTTCAATCGAACAAGTCCAAGAGCTAACCGACGAAGTGAACGCAAGCGTTTCATACCACTCGTTTTACTAAGTCGTTTAAGTCGATTTCTCATTCGAGTGAAGTAAAGGCTTATATATATTAGTAGATTGGAAATCGGTTTGAGAAAACGAACTTTTGATATTAAAAATAGTATTGAAATCGATTTGATGAAAGAGTTTTGATATTTACTACTAGTATTAAAACCTTCATATCTTTAAAGTGACAAGTCATAAAACGATTGTTGGAACAATCTATCACAAAAATTCACATTCGGAGACGTGAATAAAATCCAAGGAAATCAGCTCAAAATGCATCAAAGTGGAAGTTCTGATGAATGCTTTTCAGATAAGATTGCCTACGTAGAGTAATACGGGGTACGACTTAATGAAGGCAGGCTGGTCAGGCGACCTAAGGAAAAGTAGGTCATACGACCTAGCAGAAGAACAGGTCAAACGACCTAAGTGCTAACTCGCGTGCGACCTAACAAAGTGTGCGACCTAACAGTGAGGCGCGACCTAAGGATGTGCGCGACCTAAGGATGTGCGCGACCTATCATGGTTCGCGACCTATGACTTTGTGGGATCGAGCGACCTAAGGGATAAGGTCATACGACCTAATTGGAGTTAAGGGAGGCGAGCGACTTAAGGTCCAACGACCTACGGCTTAACAGAGTCGAGCGACCTACGACTTAGCAAACGAATATCTTAACGACCTAAGCCTTGAACGACTTAGTGGAGCGAACGACTTAACGACCTAAGCCTTGAACTACTTAGTGGAACGAACGACTTAACGACCTAAGCCTTGAACGACTTAGAGGAACGAACGACTTAACGACTTAAGCTCAAATACGAGCTACGAGCTAAGGCTGGAACGACCTAGTGAAATTAGGTCGAGGACGACCTACGACTTAAGGCCTGGACGAGCGAGCTAACTGCAAACGACTTAAGCCTTTAACTCGTGAACGACTTATGCCTTTAACTCGTGAACGACTTATGCCTTTAGCTCGTGAACGACTTAACATTTTGCCTGGAGATTATAGGTCGGCAACGACCTACGACTTAAGGGCGAATACGACCTACGACCTATGGACGAGCGACCTAACTCCGAACGAGCTAAAAATGGCCAGAATGACCTAGTAGCAGTTTTTTCACCAAAATCACTAAATTTTGGAGTTTTTCGCCAATCCAATCCAAACCAAATGCAACAAACATGCTAAAGTGATGAGGAATCATTCCCAACAGTCCAATGACGATTATAGGCAAGATGTGAGATCAAAAATCTCACCTTTTCCACGAAATTGATGTTGTAGAGCTTAAGAGCAAAGCAAGAATCAGCCCCTAGCTTGAATCTATGTTCTTCACCTTGAATTCGGAGTTTGATGTTGAATTTACTAAAGATCTCGAGCTTGGAATTTTAATTTCTCTTTCCCTCCACCATTTTTGAAGAAGCTTGAAGTATTTGATGAAGTGATGAAGAGAAGAGGGGGTTGGGCTGAGTTAAGAAGGTGCAGTCCCAACCAAAGTCACAAGTGGGAAAAGTGACGAAAATTTCACTATCTCCAAACATATCGAAGTTTATACTCAAAAAGATCGCAAACGTCATTTTGAACTCAATGGGGGTGGTCTCGAGTCCTAATTTGACCGTATGCAAAAAGTAGCTTTTCGGACTAACATCCGACTAACGATAAAATATTTAAATATAAAATCGATAGATATGCGGGTTGTTACATTAACACTTTTCGGGTTCCTTTCTGAGAGTTTGTGACACATGCTGCCTTTGGGATAGTGTCTTCGGACTGTCTCCTTCTGGCTTGTTGCCTTTAATATCGCTTTTGGAGTTGGTCCTTTGCCCCAGCTCGAGAGATATTTGGGATTGTTGTTGCCTTTAGGATAGTGTCTACGGACTGTCTCCTTTTGGCTTGTGCCTTTTGTATCGCTTTCGGAGTGGTTACTTCACCACCGCTCGAGAGATATTGGGGTGTTGCTTTTTATAGCGCTTTCGGAGTGGTTTCTTCACCACCGCTCAAGAGATATTTGGGTTTGTTGCAAGTGGTATTTGTTATTTGCCTTTGGCTTGATTTGGGATATTGGTATCCTTTGTTTATTTGAGTTGCCGATGATATAAGGCTTGTTTTGTTATGATTCATCTTATGTTAGATGATTGAATTATCTCCTTTAGAGATAATTGTTATACTATATGATCTTGCAGGTTCATTATCGTTCAGTTTATCTAACTGATTTGTTTAGCTAGATTGACCCGTGTATTTTATACTCGGGTCAGACCGAGTTGTTTCAGGTTAGGTGCTTTTGGACTTAGCCTCTTTTGCTTCCGCATGGACTATTCCGCTAGCTCCTTTTTGTCTTAGTTTTTTGTTTAGTCCTTATCTGTTGTAACTCTGATATATATATTCATGTGAACTCGTATGTATATTGTGGTTTGCTATACCACTTGACATATATCATTTTGTATACTCTGCTTTGTATCGGTATATGTGTTTATGATGATCCACTGTTCTGTGATGTATATTACATTTGAGTTGTTATATTCTGTTCTGATAGATCCTCCAGCCACCTATGGCTTTGTTTTAAGTATCCATTGGAAATGTCGATCCATTTAAGTAAGAAGTGGCATTATCGGCATATTCGATAGATAATTAAAGCAAGGCTATAGATGGTCGCTCCTAACCAGTTCTATTCTCCGCATTAGCAGACGGTGTTACCTCGTAATACTCTTTGCTAATGTGGGTCTCGGAGTGGGGCGTCACATTAAGATT
Organism: Allium fistulosum; assembly: GCA_030737815.1. NCBI lineage: Eukaryota > Viridiplantae > Streptophyta > Magnoliopsida > Asparagales > Amaryllidaceae > Allium > Allium fistulosum. The sequence continues at coordinate 809,815,665 of CM060902.1, forward strand.
AGTAGAATTATACAAATACTCTTCTGAACTTCATCTATTTATTTGAAAATAATTATGTATTTTATAAAAGATGTAAAACTTATTTTTGTTAAAAAATATAAGGATATAAGTCAAAATTTTCTCATATTAAATATCACCATGTTTTCAAGAAAACTACCTCGGGAACATGGTCTGCTTTAGAAGTAGTCGAGCAAGTCATTTGAGTAGGGCAACCCACCGTGATGGGGCAACCACCGTAGAAACTCTAGTAGCAATCTACTACCTAATAACCTGCTACATGTATGTTTACAAGCTACTTCTTAGGCTTTAGAAGTTCTATAAAAAAACCAAAATAGAAATGAAGGGAATGCCTAATCTATAAAGGAGGTCTTTAAACAAATTATAGAATTGATTATTGTTGAATCAACATGAAATTTGTGAGCTTTGAAATCTCAAACATTCTTATAATGTTGGTTCAACGAATTTTATATTTTCGATTTTCAATATGTATGTCAAATATAAGAAGAATGGATGAACAACAGAGGAAATGAAAGAAAGACGAATGAAAGGACGAAAGGGATATAGGGACTACGAAAAAATGGATTGTTTCACGTATTTGTGTTATTTCCCAAAACAAGAAAAATAAAAAAAAGTTATTTTCTATTTTGTATGTTAACTTCTTTTTCGGCAATATACATGCGTCGTGTGCATTTTTGTATGGACGAAAATCCAAAACTAAAAATAACAAACCAAACACTACCTAAGATTTTCATAAATAAGTATTTTATCCACTAGCTTTTGAGCGAATTTATACTTACAGGGCATCCTTAGAAAACTACACTGGACATCAAAAGTCTCGCTATCGGCTTTGAAAGTCCATGTGACCTTTTTTTTTCTTGGCCATTTTGGTTTTATTTCTAGTACATATAGGTTATCACTCCACAATAGATTAGAACTAACCTCCACATGGAGTTCATATGTTCCGTATATTGTAAAGAGTTTTGTTAAAAAGACTTTACTTTTGGGCAAGAGGGGACAAATTTTAATGGGACTTCATTTAAAAGAAAATTGTTACGAAGACTCCTTCGAAAACAAAATTCGGTAAGACCTCGTCTAAAAATGAAGTATCAGCATCACCTCATCGAAAATTAAAGTAAAAAACGACGTTAATTCACCGAAGGTGACTTTCAATTAGATTTGATCGAAAAATAAACCAAAATTCGACAGAGAGTTGGCGAAATATAAATGTCATTTATGATTTATTTATTTTTTTCCTAAGAGGAGGCAAACCTTTTTGATGAACCTCTTGGTATTTTTTCAAAATAAAATAAAATAAACCCTCTTATATCAAAGCTAGAGCCCTTTAACAATGCACATGGCAAACGATTAATCGGAATTGCTAAAAAATACCAATGAAACATTAATGCATGAGATATTTGACGAAGACTAGACAGCTGGAAGGAAAAAATTAGCCGTAAATTGAACAAAAGTAAGGAAAAGAAACGGTCGTCTCTCCAATAATTTAAAAGGATAACTATTGACAGTACAGTGAATTTCATTAGATTCCATTTTGATCATTGTCATCGTTACTTTTCCTACAGGCAATTGCTATTGATTTGGAGTTTCTAGGGATGAAAACAGTATTCATATCACATATATATGAATCATAATAGACCTCAGACGTAGACTCCATTCTCCAAAAACGATTATTACAAGAAAAAGTCTGTGAAAATAATGATAGGTTCTCAGTTCACACACAAAATCTGTGCAAAATTGAATGTTGGTTCATCAAATATAGGACTTTTTCTTTGTTGAATAGGTAAAAGTGTACAAGGGAAAATTTGGTTCACATCATTTTCAAACTTAAGGTCCTAATCCCTTCCATGTTTATAATGTAAATTATTCATATTTAACAAAATCAACACATAAAACTTGTTGGATATTTTTCTTGGATTCTGGTGAGTTTTGGCAAGTGAAGACAACAACAGTGGCAGTATCAGTAGAGTTTGCTTCAAGTTATTTGAAACAATAACTGGCTTAACCACCGTTTAAGAACATAAGTGAATGTGTTATAACGCACATGATTCTTAAGTACTGAACCCTTGATCTTACATGTGAGCGCCGTCCTAAGAAACTGCGCTATCCTTGTAGCGTAAGACGTATAATCATACAAGTATATTACAAAAGAATGTCAAGATATGAGATATCTCGACTTCCTTTTTGTTTTTGATCCACTTTTTTTTTTCTTTTTTTCTCCAATCATAACAAATTAAATTCATGCTAATCGACCGCCACTTTGAGCTACAGCTGCGATTGCATGATCGCACCATTGCACTCAAAATGATGTTTTACATATAAATCATTATTATCCTATAAACATATACATACATATGTTGTGTACACACATATGGTATGTTAATCATATAAAACAATAAAACTACTCTTATAAAAAAACCAACGTTATCATGATCGGACCCAACCGCGGTTTGAACTCGAAAAAACGTGTACCACAAACCACTGCGGTCTGGACGTACGTCAATTAGATCTCATATGTGCACGAACCGAACGTCGGATCTTTTAACCAACGGTTCTATCGTCAATTTTGCATGGTTGAATTACAATTTTCTTATTTTCTTCTTACTTTTTCACCATATATCATTTTCATTCTCTGTGCTGTTTCATAGAAAAAAAATTAAATCAACATTTAAAAAGCAATCACCATCCCAAAATCTAAACAACAAAACTCCATCATTTCGTATTTTGATACTACAAGAACCTCCAAGACAATTACAAGTTTTATCAAGTTTGACGCTGCTAAGCTCCTGCCGTTGTGCACGTCTATGTGCACAATATAGCAATTGTGTTGGTGCAATTGTACACAACTTTTGTAGTTGTGAACTACAACAGTACATAATTTCAGTCATGCGATTTCTATTGCTGACATTAAACATCATGTATGGTTCATCCACATAGCATTTTCCTGTTGTACTTAAAAATGTAAATTTTCTGAAAATAAAAAATAGACGGTTCAACTAGTTGAACCATCAAAACCTTAAAACTTTAGTAGTCATGATTCGAATTACGGTCTGATCATGATGACTATGCTAAAAACTATGTTAGTAACGTTTATTAATAAGAGATAACACGTGGGATCCACACAAGTCGTGTATTCCACTTGTGATTTGTTGTTAGTGATGTTACTTGCTAAACTATTAGGAAGTGTAGCATTCTATACATAAAATACTAAGGTTTTACAAACATAATTTTTTAGAACCCAATGGAGGTTGAGTAGGAGAGTTCCACGGTAGGTGCTCCTATAGTTTATACAGTAGAGAATATATACATTGTAGTAGGATGTTGGTTTTCTCCCGTTTACATCATTAAGTGCGGGTTGTAAGAGCATTCCCAACCGATGGGGGTGAGATGCGTCGATTCAAGGCAATCGATCTCAAACTCATCCCCAACGGTTGAGAAAAAAACACACTTGTGTTTTCCCTTAACCGGCTAAGTTTTAGCCGGTTAATGGGATGGCTGTGGATTGCAATCCACAGCCGTTGGATTGCAATCCACGGCATACACTTAGCCGGCTAAAATTTAGCCGGTTAAGTGTACATATGGAAACCGACTATATAATAGCCGGTTACCCATTTCTCTCCCCCACACACTCTTCTTTCTTCCCCGTCCACCATTTTTATTTCTTCCAGCAAACAAAAACCAACCAACAAATAATAATAATAATATGAGAAGAGCTTTAAGGAGACTTCAGGATAGCGGCAGGCGCAGTAGTGGAAATGTTCCACCAGCCGTGGAAAACCTCCCTACCGAAGACAGAGGAGCCGTACCGACGACGGTCATTGGAGGTTGACGAAGCACGGTGGTCAGGCGTAGACGTGCGGGTAGAAATACAGCAAATACGGTTCTGGACCCCACATCGACCAAAATTTGGGACCCGACAAGGATTTGATCAATTTCCGTATATTCCTAGACAACGAAGTACACGTCAGCACGTGTGTTGATAATTCTGTAAGTTATCTACCTTTGATTTATTTTATTAGTTAAAATTGTACAATAAAAATTGAATATGCAACCTGTTTTACATTAAGCTCGTCGTGAGCGCACCCGTGGATATTGGGTTAGCGTAATACGCCTTTATAGAATGATCTGACCTTATGATGTCGACGGCATTATTCATGCTTTGCTACGAGATATAAGATTTGGAGATTTCTTGAGTACATATTTACATAATCACTGTTTATTTATTTAATGTTGTTTAGGGCTTTCAATAATCGTAAATTGCTTTAATTGGTATCGATAATCTTTTAAATTCGGATGTTCAGTTATACGGCGCTTTAGCCGCCGTTTGGTGGAAGACCATTCATACCTTCCACTTTAGTTTTGGAGAGTTGGGTTTTACCCCATTAGACTTTATTATGCTTACCGGTTTAAGCATTGAAAGGGGGGAGACCTTACCGTATGACGAGGAGTACTAGCACTTCATCGTTTATTTAGTGTACTCCACATCTTGATTTACATGACGGACTGTCATCTAGACTTCAGATTAGATGCTCTTACATTAGACAAGCAATCAATGAATTGATACATAGTGGTAGTTCAGAGAACCTTTTGAAGATTGCTCGTCTTTTTATTCTGTACATGATGGGGAACTTATTCTTTACAAATGCATCGAACAAGTTGCCGGTCGGATATGTTGCAGCTGTAGCGGAGTTGTCGTTTGATAGTCTAATCACATATGATTGGGGGACTCCGATATTAGCGTATTTGTATCACTCTTTGGATCACCAGTGCATCGTTAGGGGTGCATCCACGTCCATTATAGGTTTTTGGGAGCTTTTACAGTACTGGTATTATGAGTACTTCCGCAACATGACTTATCCGATGTTGGACTTCACATTGCCCCTTTTCTTTCCCCGAGTTAGAGCATGAGCCCAAGATAACCGCAAAATGGTGCAAGGAGGGGAGGCACGTCATATTTTTGCTGTGGTCCGAAATCAGATCGAGTTACAGACCACACGAGAGAGTGTTGTTTGGCATCTGTATGATGGTTCGCCTTTTATGACCGACCCTATCGTAATGCACGCTGCATTCCTTTCTACGAGACGTTTTCCATTGGTTTCATCCCTATCCAGCTTAGGATGTTATTGGTTCCTCGTTGAGCATAGTTAGATACAGACGTTAGATGGTGATTTTGTTCCCGAACGATCCACATTCGGATTACATTTTTTGAGGGTTTATGACAGCGCTACTTTACAGGAGTATGCAGGGGAGTGGTAGTCCGCTAATTACTTCATCATCATGAATGTAGATTATGCTTCTTTTTTGTGTCGGTTTTACACTCCATCGCATACGACTACTTTTGTTCATGCTGCATCCGTTGATTTGGTAGGGCCCTCAAACATCCGGAGTGGTGTTGCCCCTTTTTTTTAGAGGACCTTACACATAGTACTCAGGTGTATCATTCTCCACAGCCCTTCTAGGTAGGAGATTATGGTTGGACATTCGGTATACCGATAACGTCTGGGGTTAATAGATATGTTGATATTTACGGCCTGTGATTTCACAGTATCCTGATCTAGCATCATTTTCATACGAGGATTTGTTTCAGATGCAAATGGGACGCCGCCTGGTTATGTACGTTGAGCATCAACGGAACATGGATGAGTTGACTGCTCATATTAACGAGCTTACTACAGCTGATGAGCAGCGATATCATCCTACATGCAGAGTAGATGATGACGACGACGATGGTGATGTAGTCTATCTTTTTGATGATGAGTACATGTTTGATGAGCCGTAGTGGTTGTATGTACCATTACTGTTTGTATGTCATATCCGTGTGCGTATCATTATATTATCATTGTTATGTATTTCTTAGCAGAGTTTGTATGACTATATTTTCAGTGGTTTGTATGCACTAGCAGTAGTTGTATCAGTGTATTATCATTATTTTGAATTTACTAGCATTATTTGTACTAGTATATGATCCGTATGCGTACTTACTAGTAGTGTTTGCATAACTGTATCAGCTTTGGATTTCCTATTTTGGTTGACTATGTGTAAATCACTATGTGAAGGAACAAACACAATTGTGTTTGTTTATAGTCACATTTGTGGCTGCTTGCCACATGGTTGATTATAAAGCACTTGATTCACGAGACGTAGATCATGAACTTTCTATTTAAACTAAAGTTCTGTATTGAAAATTCAAAACATCTTTAATTATTCTCAACGTCGTCAATAATCTTCAATGTCAACTGAAAGCTGGAATGCTGATGATTATTTAGTACTAATCAAATCGTACATAGAAACCGAACGTAGACACATGGAAGAGGAGATGGAGCAAGATTTTTGGATAACTCTAAACAAGACTTTTAACAGTCATCCTGATTGTAGATTAATTCGAAGGATTTGGAAACTCGAAGCACTTTTATAACGTTTACTAGAGCTTGTCAAAGATATAGAATCATTATAAAACAATTAAGGATGAAGATCTATTTCAGTTAACACGAGCTAAGTTTGATTCCCGTTATTTGTGAGAGTATCACGTTGATTTTGTTGGACATGCTGCATACAATCTCTGGGTTAGATATATTAGACAATTTGAATGACGTTTGGGTTGGTCAAGTATGTTTGTTAAGTTAATTACCTTCAGCTAGTTCTTTGCACTATTAGTAGCTTATATGTACTTTCAAATTCAAGTAAAGTTTGTGTTTTCATAATCTACTACGCACTTAACATAATAATAGCATTTAACCCAAGGAAATCATTAACAACAATACTTAACTTACGAAGACAACAAATAACCGCTTTCATAGAAAACGAACAAGATAACAAACAGTAAAACACAACAACATCATGGAAAACGAACAAGACAACAAAAAAGACAACCGATGATTAAAAGAACTGCCTTCGCCCACGTGATAAGTTAATTGAACCCAACATCCTTTGAAGCATCTGAATTTGGTTTTCAAGTTCGTTAGCATAAACAACTACACGATGAGTAAGAGGATCATCAATCCATTGCCAAAGTCCACAACCATCAGGAGAATTACGGCATCTATAGTGCCGCCGACTGATGTATGTTTTGCTACTTACAACAGTATATGGAACAGAAACCCCACAGTTATAGTAGATCTCCCAAGAGTTAACCTCTTGATCTGTGTGAGGTACTTGGTGTTATATTTCATTCTTTTGTTCTTTATTTCCGTTATGGCTACGCCGCTCTTCTCTTTGACGTCTACCATTTTCTAGCCGCATGCGCTCCTGCACTTGCATCTCATGCTCTCTTACATCGGCATTGTGTCTTTCCTCTATTTCAATATACCACTCGATCAATGGTTGAGGGGAGGATGTATTCGGTGGGCTATTGTGCTGTAATGGACCTTCGTATGAGTATGAGGATGGCAAAGAAATATGATTGTAATCGACCATTTTTATATACTATTGCTACGATAATAATGAAGAGAAGCATGGCAAGAAAAACGATATTTATATAGCATAATACATTGCCCGTGTAAAGCAGTGCAATGTGGATACAGTGCCGATTTGACCGGACATTGCTGTCATTCTAACTCCACATCCATCAGCTTTAATCCCTGTACAACATAGCATATTGTCTGCATTGACCTGACCTGCAGACATCAAGTAGATTTAATCAATATCCTTCAACATTGCTGTCATTCTCACTCCACATTCGTCAGCTTTAATCAATATGACCAGTGGGTCCATCGGCTTTAGCTCTGTTTCAGACAAGACCCGATCTCCTTACATTCATCAGCTTTAATCAACATCAACCAGTTGTAATCAATATGACCAATGGGTCCTTCGGCTTTAGCTCTTGTCAGACAAGACCCAACCTCCTAACCACCGTCAGCTTTAATCAACATCAACCAGCTGTAATCAATATGACCAATGGGTCCATCGGCTTTAACTCTATTTTAGACAAGACCCGACCTTCTTACATCCGTCAGCTTTAATCAACATCAACCATCTTTAATCAATATGACCAGTGAGTCCTTTGGCTTTAGTTCTGGTCAGATAAGACCCGACCTTCTGATAACTGTCAGCTTTAATCAACATCAACTAGCTTTACTGCATGGTACATTGTAGCTGATGTGACCCAACACATTACCAGTCTTCAATCCATATGACTGGATCCTGTGACATTTCATTATCCTTTAAACATCAATAGCTTATAAATAGAAGCAAGGATGTCGAATAACATACTCATTCAAAATTCTAAACTAATAATCACCGTTCTTCTACCTATATTAAATGAGTTCTCTAAAAAGTTTATAGTGCTTCTCATCCTCGTCTTCGTCATCGTCATCTTCTTCCGACGATTTTATTGAACATTGTATTACTCAACAAAGAATGTTTGCTACCGAAATGAGGGATTTAACGGCCCATGAAATTGCTAAAAGCTCTGTGCCATCCCAATGAGGTAGCGTTATGGGAAGAAAATACTTGCATTATGGACGTGACCATGCTCGCGGTCATAATCAATTGATTAAGGATTATTTTACGGCAAACCCCGTGTACTGGGATGTGGATTTTAGACAAAGATTATGTATGTCAAAGAATATCTTTAATCGATTTATTGATAAATTAACCGAAACAAACATTTTTTTCACCCACAGAAGAAATGGAGTCAACGAACTTGGAATTTCTCCACTGCAAAAGGTTACGGCTGCACTTTGCATGATATCATATGGAACTTCTGGTGATTCGCAAGATGACAAAGTGCGGATTGGAGACTCAACGGCAATATTGCATATGAAAGAATTTTGCAAAACTGTTGTTTATATGTTCGGTGAAGAATATCTTCAATCCCCAACACCTCAAGACATTAACAGATTGCTAGCAATGGGATCTCAGCGTGATTTCCAGGTATGTTAGGTAGCTTAGAATGTATGCATTGGAGGTGGAAAAACTATCTAGTTGCATTGCAGGGCCAATACATAGAACATTGCAAAAAATGTAAGTCTGTTCTTGGAAGCTGTTGCTTCGTTCGATTTGTATATATGGCATGTTTTTTTGGAGCACCAGGTTCACTGATTGATATTAACGTTCTACGACACTTATATTTATTTAATGACTTATGTAATGACCTATCACCTCCATGCAATTACAAAATTAGAGACAAAGATCATTCCGTGGGTTATTATCTGGTAGATGGAATCTACCTAAAATGGAAAACACTTGTTCAAGCTTACAAAAGGCCAAATAACACAAAAGAAGCCAGGTTTACCCAACAACAAGAGAGTTTCAGGAAAGATGTGGAACGAGCATTTGGAGTGTTTCAAGGTAGGTTTCATATATTAAGAAAAGAGGTATACTACCATGATTCGATGGTATTATCTGATATGATAAACTGTTGTATAATTTTACATAATATGATTGTTGTAGAAGAACACGGTGGGTATGAGCTTCAACTGAGAAACTATCCAGATATTGCTGTAGCATTTCAAAAAAAGCTTATAAGGACCCAAATACTTTTGTCGAATACTTGCAAAGAATACAAGACATTCGAGATCCACAAGCTCATCTTGATCTAAGAGATGAACTAGTGAAACAATACTGGAAACATATAGGAAACCATCAGTAGAAGTGATGTTAGACGGTGATTATCTATTGTAATAAGTGGTTGTTGACGTTTTGTACTAATGTTTGTACTTGAATTTGTTATATCTACTATACTAAATTGTTTTTGACGTATTAAAAGTAATAACAGCAGCGAGCATGCCAGGTCAAGATGAGCTTGAAACTATAACAATAGCAATAACAACAAAGTTGACCAAAATAGCATAACCATTAACTCCAAAAAATACAGCGACAATCACATTAACAACAACACCAATGACATTACAACCAACACTTACGACATCAAACGATCGATGCAATGCTAAGATACATTATAGGAACCTAGTTTCCTATAACCCCCCTTGACATATATGGTACTTCTCAAGTTGCTTCTCCATATACATCCTTTGAACTGGATTGAGTTTGTTTAAGTTGCAAGTTAAAAGAGTAATATCATCAGCTCTTTGTTGTCGAGCTAATTCTTGTTTTCTTAACTCTAGCTCATCATTTCTTAACTTTTGTTTTTCATCATGCCGCCGTTGTTTTACCATTGCCCTTTCAATTCTCGTTGTTTCTTTTGTTTCTAGGTATAATTTGTTTGCATCTTCAGCAGTTTCCATACGCTGTCAAATATGTTCATAATGTGCGATGTAATTGGAGGCGGTTTTTTTCTTACCTTTGAACCTTCCTGGCGGCCTACCACCTGTACTAATTGTGAAGGGGATGTTTTCATATGGATCAGAACTACCAGGGCTGGATTTATCGCTCATCTTTCGAGGAAGAAAGCGCATTACTGAATGTTCTTGTCGCATTCGATTCCATTTTTTTTGCGAGTATGTCATATCAATGGTGCAAGTTGAATGGTTGAATATTATGTTCAGACATATACACTGCATTTGCTTGATTGAGCTGTAGATGATGAAGTACTATAAGAAGAATAAAACATAAAATCATTACCAGGTCCATGTCGTTTGCCCCGCTTTGTGTTCTTGAATGCAGGCCGACAATTATTTCTTTCCAACTTTGACAAGCGGCGTTTATTCTTTTCCAAGACCGCTTCAACGAATCAACCATTCTTGGAAGACTATTTGGACTTCGAAGGTTGAACAAATTGTGTACAGAATTCCAAAAATAAGTTTCACTTTGGCTCGTACCTTTCTTATTGTCTCTAGAACATTCAACCCAGCAGAATGCTAATTCAGCTTGCTCGTCCAACGACCATTTAACCATTTTTGCAGCTTTTGGTTCTGCGTTTGCAGATTCAGTAATGTTGATTCTCGTTGGTTGATTTCCCCAAGTTTGAGCAGAAAACAAATTAGAATTCCTATAAACATCTTCTTTTTCGGCTATTTCATTGCCATCGAATTCGATTTCTTGATTTTCAAATCCGTTGTCTCTAAATTGATTATTGAGATTTCTCGATAAAATTTGTGAACGATAAGGCAATACTGACTGTTGTTGGCTATTGGAAGATACGTAGTTTTGAACATAGTTAAAGTTTTGTTGAAACGAACTATTCTGCGAATAATTCGCTTTTAGAGAATTTTGGTTCTGGTTTGAATCTTATTGAGAATGATAGATATTTTGTTTTTGTTGTTATGGCTGATACGAATTTGGCGCATGTTGAGAATGAAATTGATTCTGACCATGTTGAGAATTGTACATATGCTGATTGAATTGAGCCGGATTCTGATTATCTGATCGTAGTTGAGATAGAAATCTAGGAGATGAAGGTTTTTGAGATTTTCCTTCTGAATTTTTCGACATTACTGATATTGTTTGAAGAAAGTATGCCGAGGAGAGTAAAAATTGTAACTGAAATGGTGCAAATAAAATTTTGAAATTTGTAAGTTAAATAGAGGGGGATGGAGAGGGATAGACAACAGCCGACGATGTAGCCGTTAGGACTTAGTCGGTTAAATAATAGCCGGCTAAGTGCCAATGGCTAGTATGTGGCGGTTGGCACTTAGCCGGCTATTATATATCCGGCTAAGTGCCAACGACTATATAATAGTCATTAGCTTAGTCGACGAAAATAAAGCCGACTATTAGCCGTTGGGACTTAGCCACTTAAATTTTCACCGGCTTTATTTTCGCCGGTTAGCCGGCTAAATAATAGTCGGCTAAGTGCCAACAATTAGTATGTGGCTGTTGGCACTTAGCCGGCTTTATTTTCGCTGGCTAAGAAGCAACCCCTTGGGTTGCTTTGGTAACCTTCCGGGTTGCCAAAGCAACCCAATAACGCTCAACCGACCCCCTGTTGGGGGTCGGTTGCTTTCCAACCATGACACGGTTGGGAATACTCAAATTAGCCAAATTAGTCTTTTCTATTTTCTATGTTTCTGTTCTTAATCAAACTACAACCACAAATTATAATTATTTAAATCCGAACCCATCATAGAAAATAAATGATTATGATGAATTAATCAGTGGTTGGGATGTAGTGGACACATGAAACATAAACTGGAGACCAGCTACGTTACATGTACATTTTGACCGGTTGTGTTACTTTCATGACTGTAGACTTGTGTTGCTCCATTGACCATTTGATTAGCTAGTGGTATTTGGATTATGCATGTTTAGTTGTTCTTTTCATCATGTTGGCTATTATCTTATAATGTTTGAAATCTATTTATATGGTTTATTTTTTGAATTGTCTTGGTTTTCATAGTGATATAAAGATAGCTTCTTACACATGGTGCTACTGCTTCGTTGGATCGTGGAACTTACAATTTATGACCTATTGAAAGTTAGATATAAAGCTAGACGTTAGACTGGAAATGTAATTATTTACATCGTACGATTTTTATTATTATGTTATATGTCATTTTATTTAAGTCAATACTAATAATAAAATTAGTGTATTATTTTATTAGTATAAATAACACAATAGTAACTTTAAATCATGTTATTTTATTTTAGTTAGGTTCAGTTGCTATATAATTGTTATACATAATTAAATAATTAATTATTATAAATAAACAAATTATAGAGAAAAATTTCTTTTGTTACCATGTTTCCTTTCAGTGCAAAGGAAAAACAAATGCATATTGATGAGAAAAAGATAATGTGTAAAAGGTAGTAACTAGAAACTAGATATAAGTAACTCTTGGATTAATTAGTAAAATCCTCGTCAAACATTAAATACACACAATGTTGTAGTTAAAAATACATTCCAAACACTTTTATAGTCCATACGTTTGACTGAAGAAACCAGACCGGTCAAAAAAGGATGAAATAAGTAAAGTTAAGCCTATGAAGTCTATAGAAAATTTTAGATTTAATCTAAAATATTTTAAATAAAATCTTTATTTTATTTGTTTTTTAATAAAAGATTTACATAAATTTAATGTTTATATAGATTAAAGTACATCAATATAATCTTATATGTATTTGTACGTAATTATTACTTGTTTAATTTAATATAGAGAAAGAAACCTTTCATTTTTCTCTCTTAACTTATTCAATTAATAAGGGGAAATTTGGTTTTAATTGGAGGGAGAAACCTATTGATTTATCAAATGACATAGATAACCAAATTTATACTTAACATACATTAGAGTATATCCAAATGTACTCTAATGTATATTATGTAAGTGAAGCATATAATATTTTGTACATAATTAATATGAAAGTGTTTGGGTGTTAGAATTTACACCGTAACTTACACACTCTCTCTTTATATACGCATTGATTGTCCAAAACATTGTTTAAAATAATATGTATATATATGTTTACATATACTGTATGTATGTGTGTGTGTGTTTTTAACGAATCCTTTAATTAGTCTAAATTAATTTAACCAAGTCAACTATTTTGAATTTGAAAATTGTATCAAATAACATACAATGATTTGGTTTAGCGAAACAATTCGAAAACAATTCTTATCTATAAATCCAAATATAACCTATGTTTATATGTTGATAATTTAAAATAAGCTAAAATGTAGATATAAGCAATAATGAAGTAAAATGTATTAAACAAAATTGGATTGGTGATACATGTAGATTTCTACATTAAAAACATATACCCTTTAATACTAAGATGCGTGTGTGTATACACACTTTTTTTTAAACATTCAAATAGTTTTCAAATTAATTTTAATATATATATATATATATATATATATATATATTGTTTGAACCAAAAATGGCATAAACACCCGATAGAAAGTAGAAAAGAATAAAAAGTGAAGAAAACAAATTAATATAAGTAAGAAATGAACATACAGATATTTATAGTGGTTCAACAAACTCCAAACTACGTCCAGTTAATGATTTTATTGCATAATTTCTGACTTGGGGGCAGAAGTTCTTAAGGGTCGATACAACTCTGAGACTTAGATTTTTATAATTACAAGAATATAGAGTAGAGTGGAACTAGGACCAAAAGATCTTAAAAAAGTCCTACCCCTATATTTATAGAGGTAGGGAGCCTAAAATCTCGCACAAAAGATCTTCAAGCCGTTCTCCTTACTATAGACTAGTTCTCCATAAAAATATGTTGCCACCTCATCAAATTACTACGGGTCGATACGACTCCAAGGGTAGGGGTCGGTACCGACCCCTAAGTTGGCCAATCTGATCATCTTCAACTTTTCACTTTGGCTCGTCTTGTGGTTAGCTTCGTGATTCCATAATTATTTGCATCAATAATAGCTTGTTTCTGAGTCCAAATGAAGGAGTTGGGAAAGAAAAAAGTTGCTGATTCAGGAGTTCATGGAGATTGATAGAGAGTTGCATGGAATCAACGAGACAACACTGGAAATGGGTTTCTAATATCAAGTGGGGCTAGTAGGCAGGAGTTCGGATGATTTGGAGGACGTTTAATGGGTCGATACCGACCCCATACTTATGGAGTTTTGGGATCTTGAATTTTTGTGGTGGTTTGGTATTTGTGTTCTGATCTTAGTTGTACTTTGGTTTCTAAGCTTCGTGGTTATCTCTCTGGGCATCTTGCTTTAATAACTTTGAAGTATGACTCATAGAGTCCGTCCGTATACTGCTTGGTCAAAATGCAGGATAACACTTGCCCTCCAAAGCACGCCTTGTGAATGGAAATTGTTCTTTGCTCAAGAACAAATGTGATGTCGATCTTCGATAGTTAAGCTCTCTAGCTACTTCAATCTTGGTGAATCATCCAATTCCTTTGGATTTTCTTACCAATTATGGGTTGTTCCAGACTTGTCATAGCTGAAAACTCTAGAACTTGCCTAGGTTTTGTCTATTCATCATCTCAAATCCGATTTCATTTGAAGTCATTACATCACATATCAAAACCATCCTATGTTCATCCATGATTTACATCATTATCATTCTGATTTCATTCAAAGTTATAACATATCAAAATCATCCCGTGTTCATCTGGGATTTATCTATTTCATTTTAATTTCAAGGCGTTCAAATCCTTATACCAAATCAATATATGTTCTAAAATTTGGTCTCTCTAGATCATTTTAGATTTAGTTTTAGGCACAATTTCTCCAAATCGTTTAATGTTCAGTTTTCAACGTGTGATCTCTTCAGATTGTTTTATAGTTAATTTAGTGTGAATCTCTTCGAATTGTTTATTGTTCAAGTTAAGAGGATGATCTCTCTGTATCGTTAATTGAGTTTGTGGCCATTCAGAGCCGATAGTTAAATCCATGATCTCTCCGGATCGTTAATTGAGGTTATGGCTATTCGAGGCTGGTAATCATATCTATGGCCGTTCAGTGCCAACCATCAAATCTGTGGTCGTTAGGTCCCGATAATCAAATCCATAGCCTGTAACACTCCTAATTTTTTTTAACATTATTCCGGAGATTTAACTAGACTAATTAAATAGAATAACGTGTGTTATGAAAAGGAGATGAGATTTGATAATTAATTGGGTTAGGCCTTAATTAATCAACAAAAAAGATTATTTTAACTTATAAATAAGTAGGAGGATTTATGAGAGGGGCAAAATAGGAATAGGCCTTATTTCCTAAACATAAACCCTCCATCCTCATATTCTTATTCATATTTTAATTCACACAAATATAACAAAGTAGAGGCCATTGCTAGGGGATTTAAGAGGTGAAAAGCTAGGAAATCAAGTTAAAGATAAGGGGAATCAAATCAACAACTCTCTTTATCAAATCAAGATGAATAATAGTATCCATCTCACCTTTATGTGTTAATTTTTGGATTTTTAATTGACTTCGAATTAGTTGATGATAATATGTCATAAGATGGTTGATTTTACCACTGTTTGATTGGATGATGATTTATTGGAATTCTATGAAATTATTAAGTTAGGTTTTAAAGGAAAAACCTTAGAAATTGATCTCCAAAGGACTTGATTTTTGGATATGTTGTGTAAAACATAATTTTAGAGATGGGTTTTTTAATTTCACAATTTCTCGAATTAATAAGAATATTTCATGAATTTCCTAAGGAGAAAAGGGTATTTATTTTGGGTTTTAATTATTAAAAATGATTAAATAATGATTTTGGCCTCGAAATTTTTATAGGTTAAAGAATATGTTAATTCCAAATTTTGGTGAATTTTAGAGATTTTTCCCAAGTGTTTTTGATTTATTATTAATTTATTAAGCCAGAAAAGCTTAATAATTATATTAAATTATTAATATAAATTTAATGGTTTGCAAATTATTTGGGAATTATAAATTCTGATCCATAGTAGTTTTTTCAAAAAGAATTTGGCAAAGTAAATTGCTAACCAATAGGAATTTTACAAAGCATAAGAGTTAGTGAAAATAATATATTTTATATAACAAAATAATAGTTTTTACGATAATTACGGCTCTGCCACTCCACCACTTCGTCAAGGCCACCAATTCATCATATGTCGTCAAGGCCACCTCTTCGTCATATGTCATATGTCGTCAAGGCCACCTCTTCGTCATATGTCGTCAAGCCCACCACTTCGTCATATGTCGTCAAGCCCACCACTTCATCATATGTCGTCAAGGCCACCTCTTTGTCATATGTCGTCAAGGCCACCACTTCGTTATATGTTGCCAAGGCCACCTCTTTATCTTATGTCGTCAAGGCCACCACTTCGTCGTATGTCGTCAAGGCCACCACTTCGTCGTATGTCGTTAAGGCCACCACTTCGTTGTATGTTGTCAAGCCACCTCTTCGACACATGTTGTCAAGCTACCTCTTTGGCATATGTCGCCAATGTTAACGGCACATGTCATCAACTTTGATGCCACCACTTTGGACACATTTTGTCAACGTTGATGCCACCTCTTTGGTCATATGTCGTCAACGTTGATGCCACCTCTTTGGACCTACAACATCAATGAATGACGTTTTCCTTGTTTTAAAGAATGATTTTAAGAAGTTTATCAAGGTTAAAGATAATAAGTTTCAAGGAAATAAATGGTATTTTAGCCCAATTTTGTGTGAAGTTCGCTAAAAAAAATTACTTAACTTTAAGTAATTTTATTATGCATGTGACTCTTGATTGAACATTACTTAACTTTAAGTAACTTTATTGTGCGATCCCTCTGGATAGTTTTATCAAATCTGTATCCATCCAAAGCCAAATCCATTACCATTCGAGGCTGACATCAAAATCCGTAACCTCTTCGGGTCGTTAGCCAAATACGGGACCACTCCAGGTCCATATCCAAATCTATAGCTGTTTGAAGCTAATATCCAAATCCATGACCTCTCTAGGTCCTTGCCGAGCACAATCCATACTCGACGACTTGATTAGGCCTATCTTGTCACTCTCCGGTGAAGCAACCTACCACTTGCCATGCATAATCCATACCTGACGTCCTATTGGGCTTTATTCTCCGGCATTGACTCTCCAGCCGAGGACTTAATCCATGTACAATTCTCGGCGAAGGTACTCGCATCTTGCAGTTACCGCCCTGTCACTCCGGTCGGGACAATAATCACGTCTTGTTTTATTGATCGCAGTAATGTGGATCATAAATAACCTAATAAACAAGAGTTTGTTCATCCATAAATCCAAAAAACTAAAAAAGCCAAAGGGTGCCTCTCTGGGCATGATAGTTCATTATCATCTCAAAGCATACCTAGGGACCATCCTCGACCCCGAACATGTGTAAGTGACTTAGCAGCCTTATTATAGAATTTATTATTATTACTATTAATATTACTATTATTATTATGGCCGGAGTTCAAGTCCTTGGCCATTACCATCATGATCAGTTGATGACGATCCATGATCCCGATCCAGGGCCATTCTTGTTTCCATTCGATATGGACGGTGGCTCCTCTTGCTCCACTACCGTTGTTTGATTCCTCATGTATTGCAACAGTCTGTCATTCCTGACATGCTCCTCAATCATGTCCTTTAAATGCCTGCATTCATCCATGGTATGCCCATTCAATTCAAGGAACAGGCGGTACTTTCCAAACATATGATCCCACTACGTGGGATCCCTCCTTGTCGGTTTCTGATAGGGGAGTTGCCCCCATAGTGTCCAGATAGATCCGTTCTTGGCTTTTCATCAAATCCGAAATAGGAGGGGAACTTCGGCTCTTGCTCTTTCCATCGCCTTTTCGTCCCATCATATCCATCATCCAGTTTTCGTTTTCCTTTATCGTTCTTGTTTGCATCTCCCGATGATCCTCCGCTTTGCATAGCGTTCACCTTCGATTTGTCGGCTCATGCGTCTTCCTATAGCAGGAAAATTTTTGCTTCATGATAAAACTCCCGAAGATCCATAAGTGGATCCCGTGTCAATGAATCCTTAAAAGTCGTTCCATCGGCAATTCCTTATACAACTGCCATCAAAACCATGGATGGGTCTGGCTGATCCACCGATGCTACCACGACATTAAATCATGTTAAAAAACTCCTTAGAGACTCTCTGGTTTTCAGTTTCAGTGTTTTCAGACTTATCATATTTTTTGGTCTTGAAATGTGAACCCTGAACTACCTCATAAATATTTCGACCAATTCCGTCCATGTGTCAATAGAACCGCTCTCCAACTGCCTAAATCACAG
This sequence comes from Allium fistulosum, assembly GCA_030737815.1. Classification (NCBI taxonomy): domain Eukaryota; kingdom Viridiplantae; phylum Streptophyta; class Magnoliopsida; order Asparagales; family Amaryllidaceae; genus Allium; species Allium fistulosum. The sequence continues at coordinate 809,834,223 of CM060902.1, forward strand.
TGCAGCTATATCCATTAGATATAGGGGAAAGCATTATGCTATGGTTTCTTCTGATGCATCTAGTACTTCCATGTGCCATATATATCTCATCATATGCATAGTTGGGTCTGACTTTCCATCATATACTTCCAGCATTGGTAGTTTAAGCTCCAGTGGATTCCAAACATTCCTGATATTAGGAGTGAATGGACTTCTATTTACATCCTCCAGACCCCTGTTCACCAATCCTCCATGCATAGCTCGCCTGATCATCTTTGCAAACCTATCATTGTCATCCAAAGGTAGTCTTCTATCGTCAGTTCCAAACTATCCCCCGAGTCTATGAGGGAATTTCAGAACGTACTCCTCCGAACGAGCATCCAAATTTTGATTCGCATTAAACTGCATGGCACCGTCCAACACAGTGCCTGGATCAATCCAGCCTTACTCGGGGGCATACCCAAGAGTTTAGATCGATCGACACCAATCCTTATGGATGGACCGGGGCCGATCATTCCTCGTTGACTAAGAGGTGCTCCCGGCTGCTCCACTTCATTCCTTAGTCATGCCGCTCCATTTCCATGGTCCCAGTCCAGTGACTCCTACCGCATCAACTCCTTGATCCAAGATGTTATTAGCTCCTATGACTCTATTCCCTTGGTTCTACGCTCTAGCTTGTCTAATCTATCAGAATAAATTCTACATCACCTCCTCCTGTCTTTTCAGCATCCTTTCCTGCATAGTATCTATCATCATTTCCATTTCGTCCCTGGTAAGGTAGATAGATGCTTGATTAGCTCATGCTCTTGAGGAAGCCTCCTTACTCCTTCCATGGTGGCTCCTTTTTGATAGCATTTTCCTTGTTGATTGTCTCACCATTGCTCCAAATCTAAGCTCTCAATCTTTTCCAAACTCTGAATCATCCACAGGGGCTAGCTTTCTTAGTGAAACCACCAAAATGTTGGTGTCAAAAATGGTCAGCAACACCCAATTATATGTGAAAGCACCAATATCCAATCCAATCATAGAAATATGAAGAGAAATAAATGAAGAACAAAATTAAAATAATAAAAAAGCAAGTAAAGAGAGACACAGATTTATAGTGGTTCGGCTAACTCCGACCTATGCCTACTCCAAAGATTTTCCTTTTATTCATTTATGCTGTTGTTACAGTTACAAATTCATGAAATCCAAGAATAAAAATGACAGATTATAGCCTAGGTAGAAGATGAAGTGAAGAAGAAAGAAGATCCCTATGCTAATGCCATGTCTGGTGTATTTATACGAGAAGACGTGAAAATATCTTGCTCAAAACCTGGATCTGGATCCTTGAAGCCTAGACGAGTTTGCCCAGAAAGTTTGGGCGTCCACCGGAGCCCATAATAGGGATCAAGTCGATGCCTATTTCGATGGAATCATTAGGAGCGATCCTTATGGTGGGTCCCCCATGATGTTATCTTCTTGCTCTCCAAATTTCATGTCAATCACACTTACGGATCTTGAGATATCGAGCAACCATCACCGCATTATATCATGAACAAGGATAAGGGCCGATCCCTCTTACTTGCTCCTTTAGGGTTACGATCCCGACGACATGTTCCTTGTGTTGTAATATGCTTGTACTCTAAGTTTCATGTTGATATCATCTGCAGATTTTGAGTTATTGACTAATCATTGCTGCAAATTCAAGAAACCGATCCCTAAATAGGGATAGAGGCCGATCCCTATCGAGCGATCATACCCGATCCCTCTAAGTTTCTCTATTTGTCATGAGATCCCTAGGGTAGACTCCTTAGGGTCCCCTCTTCCTGTTCCCAAAGTTTCACTTCAACCGCCTTTGATTGTTGAGTTATGGAGCGATCATCATTGAGTCGTGTTGTGTGCATCCTATTTAATCTGATCCCTTTACTTCAGTCCCTCTATTCTGATCTCTTTTTGTAGAGTGAATATTTCAGTCCAATCCCTCCCCTAGGGGAGTGCTTGTTCCATACTTAGTCATTTTTTGAGTGTTGTTCATTTGAATCCATCCAACTATCATCCATAGTTCCAAATATAATCGATCTCCAATCCTGGTAACCATCTCTTTGGGCTTCCTGCCTTGACGATCATGAGGTCTATTGGGTTAAATCCACCTAAGTACTGCCTTGCCAAAAGGTGGATTAACAAGTTTGTGTCCTATCTTTATTCTCCCCTCTCTCTTAGACATTTTTCTGTATCTTACAAATATCCATATGCAGATCCAAAGGAAGTAAGTTATGGAAGCAGAAAATGCAACAGTGAATTTAGGTGGAGGAAGCACCACAACAAATGGAAATGCTCGGTCCAATACTATAGGGAATCAAGGTCGATAGGAAAATGCTAATGTGGGTGCTGGAACCCCGCCAGCAAATATAAGGACTATGTATTAGTTCTTTGTTAACATGATGCAAGCTAGAGTAGTAGTTGGTTTGGTTGGAGGAAATGTTGCTAATGCGGGAGGAGCTAATCCCATGGTGTCAGTTGGCAATAACTATGCCAAGATGAACCGTGGTTATACTAGTCTCGGAGGAAAGACATTTTTAGGGATGGAGGATGTTGTTGAACTGGAGAATTGGTTATTGCATTGTAAGAGAATTTTTGCCATTTTAGGCTTGAACGATGACCAGAAGAGAAGATTGGCTTAGAGGCAGTTGCATAAAGCCGCATTATATTAGTGGAATGGGGTAACTGTTGGTGTGCCAGAAGAAGAATCGACTTGGGCCGAGTTTAGAAGAATATTTGAGAAGAGGTTCTTATTTGAAGTAGCCAAATCAACCTTACTTAGGAAGCTTATGGAATTGGAACAAGGAGAAATATCAGTATTGGAATATGCCACTAAGTTTAATGAGCTGTTTAGGTATGGGTATGTGGTTATGCCACCATAGACACTATGATTAAGAGGAGTAAGAAGTTTATCTGGGGATTGAAGCCAAAGATTGCTAGAGCAATAACGCCCGCACCTCCGAGATCTGAGTAATGTAGCGGTAGAGATGGCGATAACGAATGAGAAGATGCTTTTGATTTTTCGGAAGGAGAAATCATTGGAGACCTAAAATTCTCAGGGTAAGAAGAGGAAGTTCTTCAAAATGAAGGGAGCTCAGAAGAGCGGAGATGCCAAAAAAAGAAGGCGGATGTTGTTTGCTATAACTGCAATAAGAAAGGGCACTTTGCAAATGAGTGTCGCTCTGGTAATGGAAAGAAGGTTGTAGGAAAGAAGATTGTGAAGTAATATAACTGCAATCAGATTGGGCATTATAAGAATGAATGTCCAGTACCAACCAAGGCTGAAAAAGGGAAAGTTTTTGCTTTGGAACCATTAGCTTTTAGACCCACTGCAGAAGAGAAAGGAAAGTCTATGGTGGGAGGTATGCTTTTGATTCATGACATTCCTGTTGAAGTTTTATTTGATACTGGCGCATCACATTATTTTATCTCACAATGTTTAGTAGATAAGTTAAAGCTAGAACCGTCATACATTATTACTTCCTTAAGGGTTGCGAATTCGATTGGAGGTTATGCAACTCTTGGGATGAGATGTGACCATTTAGAATTTGAGCTTTTAGGTCATGCATTTCCTACGATCTGTATGTGTTTGACTTTGTGGGTTTTAGGATTATTCTAGGTATGGATGGGTTAAGCAAATACGATGCTAGTGTATTTTTCCAAGATAGGAAGATATCACTAAGACACCCAAATAGCCGTGATCGAATTATATGTTCGGTAGAAAATTCAAGTCTAGAGGTTATTGGGTGCAATGGAAGTGGAGGATGAAATGAATCAGGTTTTTATTGTAAGAGATTATGCAGATGTTTTTGAGCCAGTTATACGACTACCGTCGAAACGAGCTATTGAGTTTCAAATATATCTTGTACCAGGAGCTGAACTTGTGAGTAGACCGCCAAGCAGAATGACACCCACTGAGATGAAAGAGTCAAAAGTGCAGTTGGTGGACTTAGAAGGAAAGAATTTTATTAGACCAAGTAGTTCGCCTTGGGAAGCGATCACAATGTTCGTGAAGAAACCAGATGGGTCACTGAGGATGTGTATTGATTATCGTAAGTTGAATGCGAAGACGATAAAGAATAAGTATCCTTTGCTGAGAATAAATGATTTTTTTTGGTTAGTTGAGTGGAGCTAAAGTATTTTCCCAATTAGCAACAGGGTTCCATCAATTGAGAGTGACGGAGGATAGTGTTCATTAATGACGTTTCGAACAAGATATGGTTCGTATGAATGGTTAGTCATGCCCTTTGGACTAACCAATACACCTGCTTACTTTATGCATTTGATTAACCGCATCTTCCAAGAGCATTTGAATAGATTCATGTTAGTGTTTATAGATGCAATTCTGATGTATTCTAAAAGTTAAAGAGATCGTGATACTCATCTTAGAATAGTGCTACAGATGTTAAGACAACATCAACTAAAAGTGAAGTTTTCAAAATGTCATTTTTGGAAGAAAGAAGTGAAGTTCCTTGGCCATGTAGTTTCAGAAAATGGGTTATCCGTAGATCCAACTAAGATTGAGTTGTTAATAACTGGAAAAGGCATGAGACTATGACCGAGAGAAGAAGTTTTCTAAGGTTAGCCTGCTATTGTCGGAGATTCATCAAAGATTTCTCTCATATAGCAGCACCTATGACTAAACTACAAGGAAGGTTGTAAAGTATGTTTGGATCGATAAATGTAAGAAGCATTCTTAAAGCTAAAACATTTGTTGACTAATGCACTCATTTTAGTTGTTTCAGATGGGAATCAAGATTTAGTGGTGTATACTGATGCATGTGAGGCGGGGTTAGGAGCTGTGTTGATGCAAAGAAGTAAAGTGATTGCCTATGCTTCTCGACAGCTTTGACCACATGAAGTTAGATATCCGACTCATGATTTAGAGTTGGCAGCGGTGATCTTTGCTTTGAAAGTGTGGAGACACTATCTTCTGGGAGAAAAATTTGTGTTATTTACGGATCATAAGTATTTGAAGTATTTATTCTCTCAAAAGGAGTTGAATATGTGACAGCAAAGGTGGCTAGAATTTTTGGCGACTTATGATTTTAATATTGAGTATACACTAGGAAAAGGAAACAAAGTCGACGATGCACTTTGTAGAAAACATCAGAGTGTGGTGTTAGCTATATTAGCAGAATGGAAAGATTTAGAAGCATTGACTTCTTGTGATGTAAGGTTAAGATCGATGGCTAGTTCTAGTCTGAACACTGCAATGTTATCATGTTTGGAATTTCGATCGGTAATGATCGAAAGGATTACTTCTAAGCAGAAAGATGATCCATTAGTTTCTGAACAAATTAGAAGGCTTAAAGAAGGAACTCAGATTGATGATTTGAAAGGTTTTAGTCTTGACCAGAACGAATGGTTGAGGAAGAGGGACGGTTGTGTGGTCTAGATGTTTGTAACCTAAGGAAGGAAGTTCTCGGGTTGTGTCATCAATCGAAGTTTACTATTCATCCTAGAGGGACTAAGGCGTATCTAGACATGAAGAGAAGTTTCTTCTGGGAAGGGATGAAAAGGGATGTAGGCTTATGGGTAAAGCAATGTTTGAATTGCTAGCAAGTAAAAGCCGAGCATCATAAGCCAAGTGGATTGCTTCAACCTTTAGAAGTGATACTTTGGAAATGGGATTCTATATCCATGGATTTTATTGACGGGTTTCCAAGGTCGAATAGAGGAAATGAGAAGTTTTGGTTATAGTGGATAAACCGAACTAGAGTGTACATTTCAGTCCTGTTAAATCAATAAGGACAACACCTGCATTAGCTCAGTTGTTTATGAAGAATATTGTTAGAATGCATGGGATTCCTAGCTGTATAGTTATTGACGGAGATACTTTATTCACTAGTGAATTCTGGAAGAGTCTGCAAGAAGTGTTAGGTACCAAGCTGATGATGAATACCACTTACCATCCACAAATGGAAAGAGTTAACTAAATTCTTGAAGATTTGTTAAGGGCTTGTATACTTGACTTTGGAGGGTCATGGGAAGACCATTTGCATTTAGTTGAGTTTTCTTATTAATAGTTATCAAACTAGTATAGGAATGGTGCCTTTCGAAGCTCTTTATGGAAGGCCGTGCAAGTCACCAGTATGTTGGTTTGAGTCTGAAAAAAGATTGGTTCTTGGTCCAGATATGGTAAGAGAAGCCATAGAAAAAATTGAATGGATTCGAACAAGGATGAAGGAAGCACAATCTAAGCATAAAAGTTATGTAGATAAGAAGCGTAAGGATTTACAGTTCTCGGTTGGAGACTATATTTTTTTTAAAGTGTCACCAATGAAGGGTGTGGTGCAGTTAGGAAAGACGGGAAAATTGGAATCGAGATATATAGGACCATTTCCTATCATAGAGAGGATCGGGAAACTCGCTTATCAGATAGAGCTACCAAGCAGTTTGGCAGGAGTCCATAACGTTTTTCATGTTTTTCATCTTAGGAAGTGTGTACATGATCAAAAAACTACTATTACTCCGACTGCATTAGAAGAATTTAGTGGTGGAACCAGATATGACTATTGTTAGACAACTAGTTCATGTTGTGGCTAGAGATGAGAAGAGGTTAAGGAACAAGACAATCAAGTTAGTGAAAGTCTAGTGGAGTGACAATGAGAAGGACTATACTTAGGAGACAGAGGACGGGATTAGAGAAACTTTTCCTAAGTTGTTTTGATGATATGTTATATATTTGTCCTATAGACTTTTTGCTAGTCAGATAGGCTAGTGTTGTTACAGAAGTTTGCATGGTTGATGTGCTTATTATGATCCTTATCGAATTTCGGGACGAATTTTTTTAAGGAGGGTAGCCTGTAATATCCTTAATTTTTGTTTAACATTATTAAGGAAATTTAATTAGATTAATTAAATAGAATAATGTGTGGTGTAAAATGGAGATAAGATTTGATAATTAATTGGGTTAGGCCTGAACTAATTAACAAATAAGATTGTTTTAACTTACAAATAAGTAGGAGGATTTAAGAGAGGGGCAAAATAGGAATAGACCTCATTTCCTAAACATAAACCCTTCCATCCTCATATCCTTATTTATATTTTCATTCACACAAATATAAACAAAGTAGAGGCCATTGCTAAGTGATTTAAAAGGATAAAAGCTAGGAAATTAAGTTAAAGCTAAGGGGAATCAAATCAACAACTCAAATCTTAACTCTCTTTATCAAATCAAGGTGAATAATAGTATTCATCTCATCTTTATGTGTTAATTTTTGGATTTTTGATTGATTCTGAATTAGTTGTAATATGACATAATATGGTTGATTTTACCATTGTTTGATTGAATGATGATTTATTGGAATTTTTGTGGAATTATTATGTTAGGTTATAAAGGAAAAACCCTAGAAATTGATCTCTAAAGGACTTGATTTTGGATATGTTATGTAAAACATAATTTTAGAGATGATTTTTTAATTTCACAATTTTTTGAATTAATGGGAATATTTTATGAATTTCCTAAGGAGAAAAGGGCATTTATCTTGGGTTTTAATTATTAAAAATAATTAAATAATGACTTCGGCCTCGAAATTTTTTATATGTTAAGAAATATGTTATTTTCAATTTTTGGTGAATTTTGAGGATTTTTCCCAAATGTTTTATATTTATTATGAATTTATTAAGCTAGAAAAGCTTAATAATTATATTAAATATTAATATAAATTTAATGGTTTGCAAATTATTTTGGAATTATAAATTTTGATCCATAGCAGTTTTTCTAAAAAGAATTTGGCAAAGTAAATTGCTAACCAATAGGAATTTGACAAAGCATAAGAGTTGGTAAAAAGAATATACTTTATATAGCAAAATACAGTTTTTATGTTAATTATGAGTCTGCCACTCCACCACTTCGTCAAGGCCACCACTTCGTCATATGTCGTCAAAGCCACCACTTTGTCATATGTCTTCAAGGCTACCTCTTCATCATATTCCGTCAAGGCCACCTCTTCGACATATGCCGTCAAGGGCACCTCTTCGACATATGCCGTCAAGGTACCTCTTCAACACATGTTGTCAAGCCACCTCTTCGACATATGTCATTAACATTAATGTCGTCAATGTTGATGCCACCACATTGGAGATATATCGTCAACGTTGATGCCACCACTTTGGTCATATGTTATCAACGTTGATGCCACGTTTCTGGACCTACAAGGACCTACAACATCAGTGAATGATGTTTTTCCTTGTTTTAAAGAATGATTTTAAGAAGTTTATCAAGGTTAAAGATAACTTGTTTTGAGGAAATAAATGGTGTTTTAGCCCAATTTTGTGTGAAGTTTGCTAACAGAAAATATTACTTTAAGTAATTTTATTATGCATGTGACATTGATCGGACTTAATTTACCGAATGACGCTATATGTTCTTATTATTAATTGATCAGTTAAACTTACATATTTTATCATTATCATACCCACATTTTATGACCCAATACTGCATCTTCGGTTTTTGGGGCAGAATTACCAATTAGGTTGTCTCAGTAGTGGGTATGGACAGACTAAACTCTAGAGTGAGTAGAATTGCATCCAGTAGATCAGATAGATCAATTGTGTTAGGATGGCCGGAACTGATCCAAAGATATAACTCATGAATTTAAAAATAGATAAGATAGTAGGTGGGATTGGTGTAGGGTCGCGCCTTATGCTTCATCCATTAGCCCCGGTTGGTAAAGATCCGCGATTCAAGTGTGTAGGGCTTGTCAGTAGTGAGATGAAAGAATGTTTACGCACAGAAAGGAACTCATAGCTCTATATGCTCACCATATTATTTAAGTTGCTTTTCTCTTAACCATATTTGGAGATTTGTGGACATCTGGTTATGTTTTGGCCCGAATCAGGCCGATAGGTTATTGGTTGGCCCGTAAAACCATTGGGTTCATAGCGACCCTAGGAAAATTATGATTTGAGACAGACAGTCTATTATTGGGAAGGGTAAACTTTGGGTGCACATAACATTAGGATGACAATATAGTCTGACTTTCCCAGGCTGTATGCAAGCATATGAACATGTTATGTTTTGTTCTAACCATTGTGCGTATAGGTTCATGATAAGATTGACATATTTTGGTAAGCTACTAGTGAGGGGAAAACTCGTTCAGCTTAGCGGCGTGGTCTCACTAGATATTCGTTTTGGTTTGAGATGGTATATTATCATTCACACCAGACTTTTTGTCTGATCCGAAGTTTTTGTTTTCCCCCCTAAACTCTTGGGTACCCATTTTAGTAGGTCGAGAATAGAGATTTTCAAGTTAGACGAATAAGCTTCCGCAGACGTGCAGGAGGCAAATTAGCTAATGTAGGAGCTTTTATTTCCACTATGTTCTTTAAATTTTATGCTATGTATGAATGGGTGTAATGACAGAATTCGTAATTGTCAAGTATTAGATTTTGATCAACCAAGGGGGCATCTTCATATGTCGCTCTTGGAGCATTTTGTAGTTATTATATTTTCTCTGAACATGGGCAACAAATAGGATTATGTAATAAATGTGAAAACCTTATTTATGAAATGTAATGAAAGTTGACCAATGAAAATGTTTGAATTTTTTTCATATTCATATGCTTTTGATGTTATTGATATGATTATACTGCGTTTTGTCATCGGAGAATAATACTATTGATGACTGCAACATCAGTAGCGCTTACTTTTGGGCCATAAAATGGGGGATGTTACATGAATATTCGTGGCCGATAATCAAATCCGTGGTCTCTCCGTATCCTTGCCGGGTCCAATTCGCTCACTCTTCGGTGAGGGGACTCGACGACAAGCAAGCCCATCCAGTCACTCTCCGACAAAATGACCTACTCCCTACACTCTGGTCCTGACTTTCCGGCTGGGACTTAACGTGATCAAAGTCCATGGTGTAACATCCCTTATCTTCAGGCCCGAATCAGCCAGTGGTTAATAGCCAGCCTGATAAAACTAGATTGTTCGGACGAACAATCCATTGGTTACCCGATTTATATGCATATATGTTATTGCGCTTTTGATTATAATCAGTTTGATTGCAAGTTTTAGATTTGCAAATGATATGGTTTTAAAAGGATATAAGTGAGGGGAAACCCATTCCGCTAAGCGGCGTGGTCACTTTTAATATCAGTAAATCGAGATGTAATATTATTATTCACACCAGACTTTATGTCTGGCCTGAAGTTCATGTTTTCCCTTAAACTCTCGGGTGCTCAAAATTTAATTTGAGTAGATTGAGAGTAAAGGTTTTTCAGGTTTAGTAGGTTGGACCAATAAGCTTCCGAAGACGTGCAGGAGGCAAAGTTAGTTATGTAGGAGCTATTTAGTATTGTTTCCGCTGAGATGTATTTATGACTGATATGTCTATTTAGTACTCTGATCATCCAAGGGGGCATCTTTATATGTCACTCTTGGCGTAATTTGTAATAATTATATTTGATCAAAACCTGGGAATCGTTTTGGGATTATGTAATTGAATATGAAATATTGATTTGAAATGTAATCAGAAAAGTTGTTTTTGAAATATGTGATGATTTTATTTCATATTCATGTGCTTCTGATATTATGGATACCATTAACATTATCGTATTTTGTCACCAAAAGATAATACTATGGATGACTGCAACATCTGTAGAGCTTAGCTTCGGGCCTCAAGATAGGGGATATTACAACTTGGTATTAGAGCATAGGTTTATGAAAACTTAAAAGAAATTTTAAACTTAAAACGATTTTGAAAACATAATCCTAAGGAATTAGAGAAAAGATTGGGGTATGGGATAACGCTATAGTAACATACTTGTATTTTCTATTTATAAGTATACACTTTATCTCTATTCTCCCATCTCTCTTAGGCTATTCTTCTATATCTTACAAAGAATCGAATGCAGATTTTAAGGAAGCAAGATATGGATGTTAGGAGTGGAAGAGTTAACATTGGTGGAGGAAGCACCATAACTAATGGGAATGCTAGACCAAACACTAGAAGGAATCCAGGTCAGGCACAAGCCGCTAATGTGGGTGCTGGAGCACCACAAATTGATATGGGTATGCTACGGTTGATACGGTTATCAAGAGAAATGAGAAGTTCCTCCGTGGATTAAGAGCCAAGCTTGCTAAAGCAACTTTGCCACATATTAGGGATCTGTGCGATGTAGTTGTTGAGATGGCTTTGAGGAATGAGGAGATTCTCGCTTTCTTTGGTAGTAAAGTAGTGGAAACTAAAGGTGGGCAGAACCAAAAGAGAAATTTTTTCCATAAGAAAGGGGCCTAGAAGAGTGGAGTAGCCAAGAAGCAAAGACAGAAGTTATCTGCTATAAGTGTGATAAGAAAAGGGCATTTCGCTAATGTATGTCACTCAGGAGATGGAAAGAAGGTGATCGGGAAGAAGAATATCAAATGCTTCAACTGTGATCAGATTGGACATTATAAGAACCAGTGTAAGGAACCAGCCAAGGATGGAAACGGAAAAGTGTTTGCATTGGAACTAGCTACCTCAAGACCAATATCAGAGGAAAAAGAAAAAGTTGTGTTTGGAGGTACGCTTTTGATTAATGATATGTCAGTTAAAGTTCTATTTGATACTGGTGCATCGCATTCTTTTATATCTCACTGTTTGGTAGATAAGCTTAACCTAGAACCATCATACCTAGTTACATCATTGAGGATTGCAAATCCGATAGAAGGGTATGCGACTCTTGGGATGAGATGTGACCACTTAGAGTTTGAATTGTTAGGTCAGGTATTTGCTTGCAGTTTGCATGTATTTGATTTTGTAGGGTTCGGAATTGTTTTGTGTATGGATTGGCTAAGTAAATATGATGCTATGATAGGAAAATATCCCTTAGACACCTTAATTGTAGTGATCAGATTATATGCTCCGTAGAAAATACTAGTTTTGAGATTAGTGCTTTGTTGGTGTTATGGAGGTAGAAGACAAATTAAACCGAGTTTTCATTGTTAGAGTATTCGTAGATGTCTTTGAACCCGTGATACGACTACCGCCAAAACGAGTCATTGAGTTTCGGATAGATTTAGTAGCAAGAGCAAAACCGGTGAGTAAACTGTCATGTAGAGTGACACCTACCGAGATGAAGGAGTTAAAGGTGTAGTTGGTGGATTTAGAAGGTAATAACTTTATCAGACCAAGCAGTTCGCCTTGGAGAGCAGCCACAGTGTTTACAAAGAAACCGGAGGTTGTGTATCGATTATCGTAAGTTAAATGAGAAGACAATAAAGAACCGATATCCATTACTTAGAATTGATGATTTGTTCGATCAGTTGAGTGGAGCCAAAGTGTTTTCCCAGTTGGATTTGGCCACAGAATTCCATCAACTTAGAGTAGTAGAGGATAGTATTCTGTTGATGGCGTTTAGGACTAGACATGGATTGTATGAATGGTTAGTGATGATGTTTGGACTAACAATGCACCAGGATTCTACATGGACTTGATAAAAATAATCTTCCGAGAACATCTAGACAGATTCATGCTAGTATTCATAGATGACATTTTGATATACTCTAAGAATGAAAGAGAGCATGAAGTTCATCTTAGAGTGGTGCTTGAGACGTCGAGGCAGCATCAACTGAAAGCGAAATTTTCGAAGTGTCATTTCTGGAAGAAGGAAGTGAAGTTCTTGGTCATGTAGTCTCATAGAAAGGATTGTCAATAGATCCGGCTAAGATCGAGGCAGTGAATAGTTGGAAGAGAACCGAGACAGTAACTGAGATAAGGAATTTTCTTGGATTTGCTGGTTATTATCGGAGATTCATTAAGGATTTTTCATGGATAGCGGCACCGATGTCTAAGCTAACTCGGAAAGATGTGAAGTTTATCTGGACTGATAATTGTGAGGAGGCATTCTAGAATTGAAACACTTATTGACTAATGCGCTTGTGTTAGTTGTTCCAGAGGGGAATCAGGATTTAGTAGTGTACAAGGACGTATGTGGAACAAGATTAGGAGCTTTGTTAATGCAGATGGGTAAAGTGATTGCCTATGCTTCTCGACAACTCAGACCGCATGAAGTTAGATATCCAACTCATGATTTGGAATTAGCTACGGTGATTTTCGCATTGAAGGTGTGGAAACATTACCTTTTGGGAGATGGATTCGAGTTGTATACGGATCATAAGTCACTGAGATATTTATTCTCTTAAAAGGAGTTGAATATGAGACAACAGAAGTAGTTAGAGTTTTTAGCCGCTTATGACTTTGGTATTGAGTACACACCAGGAAAAGGGAATAAGGTTGCAGAAGCACTTAGCAGAAAATGTCAAAATGTAGTATTGGCAATGATAGCTGAGTGGAAAGACTTAGAAGCGTTGACTACATGCGGAGTACAATGGAGATCGAAGAGTAGTTCTAGTCAAGAAACTGCTATGTTGTCGTGATTATAAGTTCGACCGGTGATGATCGAAAGGATTGCTTCTAAGAAAGGAGATCCATTACTAGCTGAACGAATCAGAAAGTTAAGGAATGGAATAGAGAGCGATGACTTGAAAGATTTCAGTCTTGACCAGGATGGGTGGTTGAGGAAGAAAGGAAGACCATGTGTTCTGAATGTAGGAAACATTAGGAAGGAAGTTATTAGTGAATGCCATCGTTCGAAGTTCACTATTCATCTGGGAGGAACTAAGATGTATTAGGATATGAAAAGGAGTTTCTTCTGGGAAGGTATGAAGAGAGATGTAGGCTTATGGATGAGGCAGTGTTTGAACTGTCAATAGGTAAAAGCTGAACATTAGAAACCGAGTGGGTTACTTCTGCCTTTGGATGTTCCAGTTTGGAAATGGAATTCTATCTCAATGGATTTTATAGACGGGTTGCCTAGGTCGAATCAAGGAAATAAAAGTATATGGGTGATAGTGGATAAGTTGACCAAGAGTGCCCATTTCATTCCAGTTAAGTCAAATAGGATGGCACTTGTTTTAGCTAATTTTTTTATGAAGAATATAGTTAGACTACGTGGAATTCCTAGTAGTATAATAAGTGATGAAGATTCCTTATTCACTATTGAGTTCTGGAAGAGTCTACAGGAGAGTTTAGGTACCAAGCTCAAGATGAGTACTGCTTACCATCCGCAGGTAGATGGGAAAACGGAAAAAGTTAACAAAGTCTTAGAGGATAGGTTAAGAGCTTGTGTGCTAGATTTCGGAGGATCATGAGAAGACCATCTACACTTAGTCAAGTTTTTGTATAACAACAGTTATTAGACTAGTATAGGGATAGCACTGTTTGAAGCTTTGTATGGAAGGCCATGTAGATCTCCTGTTTGTTGGTTAGAAACCGGGGATAGGTTAGTTCTTGGTCTAGATTTGGTTAGAGAAGTTGCAGATAAAATTGAGTTAATTCAAGCTAGGATGAAGAAGGCTCAGTCTAGGCGGAAGAGTTATTCTGATAAAAGACGGAAAGACTTAGAGTTCTTAGTTGGAGATCATATTTTCACCAAGGTGTCACCGATGAAAGGTGTAATCCGATTTGGAAAATCAGGTAAATTGACGTCGAGATTCGTTGGACCATTTCCTATTATTGAAAGGATCGGGAAACTTGCGCATAGAATAGAGTTATCGAATAATTTGGTAGGAGTTCATAATGGTTTTCATATTTCTCATCTAAGGAAGTGTATTCGAGATCCAAAGACTACTATTGTACCGATTGTGTTAGATGATCTAATAGTGGAACCAGATATGACTATAGTTAGAAAACCAGTTCATATAGTCGCGAGAGATGAGAAGAGACTAAGGAACAATATAGTCGGATTAGTCAAAATCCAGTGGAATGATGACAAGAGAGACTATACTTGGAAAACTGAGAGCAGGATTAGAGATACTTATCCTGACTTGTTTCGTGGTATGTTTTACCATTATGTTTGATTACTGTGAGTACCTTATCATAATTTCAAGGACGAAATTCTGTAAGGAGGGAAGTCTGTAATGATCCTAATTTTGATTAACATTATTTAGGACATTTAATTAGATAAATTAAATGAAATAATGAAGATGGTTAAGGGTTAAAGATTTGTTAATTAATAAAGAGCCGTGCCTTAATGAATGTGTAAGCAAAAGAGAATAAAAATAAGTAAGTAGGAGGAATATGGAAAGGGAAAAATGGGAACAACCTTTGTTCTTATACCCTAAACCCTTATATCCTTCTTTTCTTATTCATTTCAACATTCACAAACAAAAGCAAGCTCGGACGACCACTATTAAGAAGATTCAAGAAGAAGTAAAGGTAGGATTCAAAAAGAAAGCTTAAGCAAATCAATCAAAGAGCAAATCTCAACCTTCTTAACACCAAGCTAAGGCGAATAATTTGATTCTGGTTTCAAGGTCGGATCCGAACTATTTTGGATAATGATTCTGGTTTCAAGGTCGGATCCGAACTATTTTGGATAATGATTCTGGTTTCAAGGTCGGATCCGAACTATTTTGCAAATAATATGCCATGTTATGTTTGTTTAAACATATATATATATATATATATATATGCTTGTTGATAATTTATATTGTATCATATAGATTTTAAGATAAGTTTAGATTGGAAAACCTATTAAATGACATCCAAATGATTTGCGTTTTTAAAATATGGTCAAAAATATTATTTTATAAGTGGGTTTCAAGTTTCATAAATTTTTAAGTTATATTTATTATGAATTTTCTATAAGAGAAAATATTCAATATTGGGTTTAAATTATTTAAGGCAATTATATATTGATTTCGGGTCTAAAATTTAAAAATGTTAGAAAACACATTAAAAATGAATTATTTTTATTTTTGGGGAATTTTCCTAAGTATTTTACTATGGCTATAAAATTATTTAAGCTAAGGGACTTAAATGTTTTATATGTTTTATCAAGAAGAAGGACTTATTTGTTAACATGTTTTTAATTGATAATTTTGAATTCGACAGCCTTTTAGAAAAGGATTTTGATAAAGAAATGACAACCAATTACATTTTGACAAATAAGGCAAATTAGGTGAAAAGAAATTACTTTGTACGGCATAAAATCCGTTTTGTTATGAATTACCACTTCGCCACTCCCTTAGCTTGCTTTCGTCAACATACTAGTTAGACCTTTCGCTACTATTCGAAACCAAAGCACATGATATCAAAAAATTGATATGGAGTGCGTTGGAGAAAGGCGGAAGGGATGATGGTGTCGAAGGCTAGCTTTCGAAGGGGTTGCTTTTATCTTGTCTTTATTTTTAAAAGGAAACTTTCGAACTAGTTGCCACTTGTTTTTGTTTTTAGAAAAGAGCTTTCGAATGAGTTGTCGCTTACTTATGTTTTAAAAGAAGCTTTCGAAAGGATAGCTGCTTTGAGCCTATTCGAAACCCATGCTGCCGCATTCATACCTTTCGAACTAGTTAAGGCCACTTTTCTTTATAACTTTAAAACAATGTATTCGAAAGGGTGCTTTCGCCTTTTTACTTGGAATCCACCTTCTCAAAGCTTTTGAAAGGGTCCATTTAGCTGCTTTGAACCAATGGTTTCAGAGGTAATGGTTTCGAAAGTGTGGGTTTCGAAACTATCCCCTCTCTTTTACTTGGGATTAATGCTTTTTCCTCTATTCTTTATGAACCCTTAGTTATATTAAAATTTAAACCCAATGGTTTCGAAAGGAACAATATTAAATGGTTTCAAAGTAGTGTTTCCACAAACCTTTACTTGAACCCAATGTTTTTGAAATGTATGTTATAAGTCTTTTGAAGGGGAAGCTTTCCAATGTTTAGAAAGGTATATTTAAGTCCACCGAAAGGCTTGTTTTAAGTGTTTTGAAAGGAAGGTTTCCAATGCTTTCGAAAGACAAGTTTAATAGTTTCGAAAGAGGATGGCTAAGGTGTAAGTGATGACTTCGAAAGGTCTATTTTCAATACATTCGAAACGTATGTTTTGGCCTTCGGCCTAATGTTTTCAAGGTTAAAGTAGTAACTTATTTGAAAGGGGTACTTTTAATGAATTCGAAAGGAATAGTTTAAAGTTTAAACAAGGGTTTCAAAAGTATTGCTTTGGCTTTAAGGCCTAAAGTTTTCTAGGTTAGAAAGGAGTATTAACCTATTTTGATGGGATAGAAATCCCCCTTGATTTTGATTTCATCAACATTGTTTTGTGTAAAGCATATATTATGGCATAAGTATTTTGAGTAAAACAAAGAACATAAATGTTTTCAAGGAAAATTAGATGAGGTAGTTAACCCTAAGTATATGACTTAGATATTAAAAGACCAGATGGGACTGGTGTAGGGTTGCGCGTTATACTTTAGCTAGTAGCCTTTAGCTAATATAAGTCCAAAATTCCAATGTAGGGCTTTGTCACGGGTAAGACTAAAATGATGCTACACACAGAAAGGAATACATAAAGTAGAGGTAGGTTATTGGTGAGCCTGCAAAACCACTAGGTTCAGTTGACTTTTAGAAAAACTAAGTTAAGGATAGATCGTCCAGTTTTGTGTCTAACAGAAGTTGGACTATTGTTTATGTCTGGTAGGCCCGAGTCAGCCAGTGGTTACTAGTCAGCCTGATAAAACAAGATTGTACGGACAGACAGTCCATTGATTACATGATTTATATGCATATATGTTATTGCTATTTTGATTATAATCAGTTTGATTGCAGGTTTTAGATTTGCAAAAGATTTGCTTCTAAAAGGATATTAGTGAGGGGAAACCCGTTCCGCTAAGCGGCGTGGTCTCACTTAATATCAGTAAATTGAGATGTAATATTATTATTCACAACTGACTTTATGTCACACTCGAAGTTAATGTTTTCCCCTTAAAATCTCGGGTGCTCAAAATTTAATTTGAGTAGATTGAGAGTCACGGATTTTTCAGGTTTAGTAGGTTGGATCAATAAGCTTCCGAAGACGTGCAGGAGGCAAAGCTAGTTAAGTAGAAGCTATTTAGTATTGTTTCCGCTGAGATGTATTTATGACTGATATGTCTATTTAGTACTCTGATCATCCAAGGGGGCATCTTCATATGTCACTCTTGGCGTAATTTGTAATAATTATATTTGATTAAAACCTGGGAATCGTTTTGAGATTATGTAACTGAATATGAAATACTGATTTGAAATGTAATCTGAAAAGTTATTCTTGAAATCTGTGATGATTTTATTTCATATTCATGTGCTTCTGATATTATGGATACCATTAACATTACCGTATTTTATCAGCGGAAGTTTAATACTATGCATGACCGTAGCATCTGTAGCGCTTAGCTTCGAGCCTCAAGACAGGGGATGTTACACATGATCTCTTCGGACCCTTGCTAACCCCAATCCGCTCGCTCTCTGGCGAGGGGACTTAATAACGAGTAAGCCCATCTGCTTATGCTCCTATGAGGGGACTTACTTCTTGCACTTCGGTCTCATCTTTTCGGACGGGACTTTAAAGCAATTAATATCAGTCATCATATCTAATGTGGATTTCAATAATCAAATTCAATTATCAAAAAACAACATAAAATCGAACATTAAGGTAACTGCCTCGTCGGGTATTACAGTCTAGCATCCAGCCCAGAGCGTGCCTAGGGACCGTTCGAGATCCAATACACGAGTAAATGTCTAGACCGTATTCTTGCATGGTTTATTAAAAAAGGGAAATAGAGTGTGAGAACCAGAATTGATTCCCTATCATCTCGATCAGGAGATGACTATCCTTGACCTTGATCCAGGCCCATTTCCATTTGCCGTGGTCGATGGCTGCTCTTGTCCCATCACTGCAGTTCGATTCTTTACATAATGATGTAATCGGTTATCTTTGACCTGTTCTTCGATCAGATCCCACAGGTACTTAAAATTATATGTGTTGTACCTATCAAACTCATGGAATAGGCAGTATTTTCCAGATGCCCTTTCACGCTTCATGGACTCTCTTTTCGCCGACTTGCGATAGGGTATCTGTTGCCTAGTATCTAGGTAAATCCACTAAGGGGTTTCATTTAAGTCTATGTAAGAGGAAATTTCAATTCCCTCCTCTATTGCTTTGATCCATGAAAGCTGTCACCCATCTTTTGCTTTCCTTTATCCTTGCTAGAGCCTGCTCCAAGCGATCCTCCGCCATCCATAGCATTAACCTCTTCCTTATTGGCCTCAGCGTCCTCCTGGTGAAAAAACCTTTTGGTCTCATGATAAAACTCTACAAGATCCCTTATTGGATCTTCTTCCAGTGCAATCTTGAAATTTGTCTTAGGGGCTATCTCTGAAACCGCTGCCATTAGACCATTTGTGGGTCTGGCTTATCAACTGCAATTGCTGCTGCATTTAATCTTGTTAGAAAACTCATGTGGGTCTATCGGACCTTCTGCTTTATACTTGCAAGTGTCATCGCATTCTTGGGTCATGAAATATGGACTCGGAGCCTCTTCACAAATCTATGCACTAACCTGGTCCGCATGCTAATGGAACTGCTATCCAACTATGTAAACCATTGTGCTGCCAAACCTGTCAAATATAAAGGAAAACATCATCCCATTACCTCTTCAGACGCACCCAACACTTCCATGTGCCGGATGTACCTCATTAAATGAACTGTTGGATTCGTCTTTCTGTTTTATGTTTCCAACGTCGGTAACTTGAAATCAGGCGGATCCCTAACGTATCAAATATTCAAAGTGAGTGGACTCATGTTCATATCTTCTATGTTCTAAATAGGCAGTCCACCCCTCATAACTCGACTCACCATCTCAGCAAGTCTGTCACCGTCATTGAAAGGGATTCTAAGGTTAGCATGCCCAGCCTGCCCTCCGACTCTACAAGGGAATTCTAGTATATACTCCCCTGGATGTGCTTCTACACTCTGATTCGCATCCAAACGCTCCGCTTTAGCTCCAAAATGCAAGTCATTCCTTCCAAGGCCAGGACGACCCATGCCCCGAGCCCTTAGGGTCGGTACCTCCCCATAGGGATGGGTCATACCGACTCGTATGTTTGGGTCGGGGTTTACTCTGGGTCGTTCTACTCCAACTCCAGCTACCTGCGCTCCAGCTTTCGGTCTTTGATTCTGATTTGCTGCAGCTCCAGCTGTTCCCATCCTTCTGAAGAAATTCTTTATCATCTCTTCCTCACATGCCATCATCATTTCCTACAATCCATTCATCACAGTTTACATCTCATCCTTGGTTATGTAGATTGATGAGGGGTTAGCTCCTAAGGATGCCTCTAAGCTGCCCCTTGGTTGATTTCTTCCAACAAAAGTCCTTCTAGTTGATTGTCTAGCCATCTAGAATCCTCTTCAAATCTTTAATCAGTGACTTCAAGTATTTCTCAATGAGAGAACCAAAATGTTTGAACCAAAAATGACACAAACACCTAATAGAAAGTAGAAGGGAATAAAAAGTGAAGAAAACAAATTAAAATAAGTAAGAAATGAACATACAAAGATTTATAGTGGTTCGTCAAACTCTGGCCTACGTCCACTTAATGATTTTATTGCTTAACTTATGATTTGGGGGTAGAAGCTCTTAGGGGTAGGTACAACTCCGACACTTAGATTTTTAGAACTACAAGAATATATGGTAGAGTGGAACTAGAGCCAAAAGATTCTGAAAAATGAGCCATACCCCCTATTTATATAGGTAGGGAGCCTAAAATCTTGCCTCCAAACCGTTCTCCTTATTATACACCAGTTATCCTTGAAAATAGGTTGCCATCTCATCAAATAACTATGGGTCGGTACGACTCCAAGGGTATGGGTTGGTACCGACCCCTAAGATGGCCAATCTAGTCATATTGAACTCTTCACTTCGGCTTGTCTTGTGGTTAGCTTCATGATTCCATAGTTTTTTGCATCAATAATAGCTTGTTTCCAAGTCCAAATGTTGGAGTTACGAAGAAACAAAGTTGATAATTTAGGAGTTCGTGGAAATTGATAGAGAGTTGCATGGAATCGAGGAGACAACATTGGAAATGGGTTTCTAACATCAAGCATGGCTAGCAGGCAGGAGTTAGGAAGATTTGGAAGAGGTTTTATAGGTCGTACCGACCCCTAGGGATGGGTCAGTACTGACCCCATACTTACGGAGTTTTGGGCTCTTGAATTTTGTGGTGGTCTAGTATTTGTGTTGTGATATTGGTCTTCTCTCCGGGCTTTGCCTTGATAACTTTGAAGTATGAATCGTCGGGTTCATCCGTATACTGTCTGGTCAAAAGACTGGATAACATGTATATATATATATATATATATATCTGTGTGTATGTTGGTACACTCACAGAAATACATATACATGTATGTATACATATACATACATGTACACATACATACATATGTTTTGAAACAGAAAACTAATTGGGAAACAATGAAATTACCATTGACATTCAACTAGCTAAATAAATAAATATATAATAATTAATTAGTTATTAGATTATGATCTAAATCAACACTAACATCAACATAAAGAAAATAATAAGAATTAGGATAGTTTTATCTATATCCACAAGATTAATTAGCTAATCCACATTTTGACTTTATTGAGTTAATCCACTAATTTTTCTTTAGTTTATCCACATGTTGATTAACTAACAAATTTGTTTTCTTCTCTGTTTCTTCTCTTCCAAATCTTAAAAAATGAATTTCCATACAAATAATCCAATATACATTATCATTTAATTCCTAATATGCAATCAGCTCTCTTAATTTTAACACGGTAATTGTATCTTACTTGTTTGAATTTATAGTCATAATTTTTTGAAGTTTTTGTAGAGCAGAATGATGCAAAGTGATTTATCGGTTTTTTTATTTTGAATATTGATTGTGCACATTCTCTTATTCTGAATATTGATTATGCACTAAAATTCCTCTCATTATCGATTAATTGCTTCAAGCTAAAGGTTGAATAAATCTTAATGATAGCTGAAACTAGTATAATTTTATATGTAGGAGCTAAATAAATACCGTGGATAAACTAAATAACTTAAAAAAGTCAAATGATTCTTATAATTAGGGTGAATTAATTAGATAAAATGGTGACAAGAAATAAATTACCCTAGGAGTTAACAATCAAAACCATTGTTATTATTTTCAAATCCAATTCAAACCAACAAACTTAAAATTTCATATATATACATATACAAATTAAAGGTGGATAACAAATGCATATACAAATTCATTAAAATAATCAAATAACTAGATCTATGACATCATGATGAATATATATATATATATAATAGAATATATCATACCTAATAGATGTATCTCTTGAATGCACCTTGATTGATAGATGCTTTAGATCTAAATTTGAATTAGTATCCTAGATTTGAAAGAGAAGGAGAACCATATTTTGTTTGATTGATTTATTTGGATGCAACTAAAATATTTTTTTCCTTTTTTATTTTTCCTTGAATTTTCAGCCATGAACGTTGAAAAATGAAGATGGAGTCTATGGTTTTTAAAGAGAGTGATTAAGATTGACATGTGAATGAAAGGCAAGGTATTTATAGATGTAATTTTCCTTAACCTCCTTTCTTCATTTTCTTGATCCAACCATATATCAAGCCTCCTTTTCCTTCCTATGGCGTGTCGTAAATAAAGCTGGATGTGCCTTTAATTTGTTCAATAACACTTAGCAAATAATTATATTTAAATCAAATGTAAACGTCCATCGATATCGTATATAATTTGTACATATACAACTTTTATATATGCACCCAACTAAATACTAATGGTTTCCAAAAAAATACCAATGTTATCCAATACATCAAATAATTAATTAATTAATTTAAAACTATTTATAAATCAATTAAATCATGCGGTATTAGGAAGAATCTATCAATGTGGTTGTGTGACTCACATGTGTAAATTCAATTAGCGATTAATATCGAACTATTCGAATATCAAAGTTCACTTGGTACCTTAGCTAGTGGAGTGACATTTTGGTCGAATTTATTGCTTATGCATTTTTCTATAAAATTCAAATTTTCTATTATAAGAACTGCCTGGTAGTAACGATTATTTACATCAATTTTCTTTGTCAACACTATATAACATTAGGACTTATGAAATTTTGTTTTGATCCAAATTCTAACATCATTAACATTAAAATTTGTAATTCCAAACGAAAAATCCTTGGTTCAATGATAATAATAATTATAACCGTACTACTTTATCAAAAGACTTTGATTTTGACTTGACTACAGTTGACCGTGATACTAACCCATAAACCGAGAAGGCGAATCCTCTATTGAATAGTGTTTCACTTTCAATGCTTCAACTCATGCCTAACTATAGTCATTTGATGGACACCACATCATGATTTAACTATAATCAAAGTGGAGTCTCCATATTGAAGGTTTACAGTATTCTAAAGTCGAGGGAATTGTGAAACATCATCACTTCGAGATTATGTTTGACTATAGTTATATTAACCAATAGAGAACTTTCAAGTGAGTCATTCCATAATTATCCAATAACTATCAGTACATAACCCTTGGTGCCACCAGTAGTCATGAGAAATACACAGCCCAACATTTGGAGAGCGTTATGTACTGTAATCTCAATGAATGAATCGATATCTTTTCTCGAAACTTCTTGACAATGAATATTTAAAACAATATGTTATTTTCAATGTGATAAATTTTCATGATTATAACACTTTGTAATTACTATCACTTAGTGTATCATTTAAAGATTTTCCATCTATATACTTTAACTTAATTACTTAATTATTTATATCTATATATAAGGAGTATATAATAGAAAGAAAAACACCTTTTTTGAACAAGATTGGTCATAGAGTTAGATATATGTTACAAATTACATAATTTCACCAGGGCATACCACTTTCTCAATCCCTCACTTGCACTTGTTGCCAACTATGGAATCTTATTCCAACTATATTGATTGATTTTCTCAAAAACTAGTTAGAGTATGTCTCTTAACTTCTAGTGAGCAATAGGTTCTTTTATAAACTATGTCGTGACATTGTTATCATCGTGAGATTCTCAACATTTGAAATCACCCTCGGCTCAGTTATAAATTTCTGCATTATTAATGAAGTTTGAGTCCGTGCACTCCTTCATAAGCAGATCGTTATTTCTATGAATACTTCTTTAGTATTTCAGGAATACTCAAGAACACTCTAAACCGTCATTAAGTGATCTTAATTCAGATTTGTTACTTGATTTATGTATCAAATACATGAGCAAAATGTGATATTATAGAAAATATAACAAGTATGATAATTCCTATTGAAAATGCATAAAAACCGATCTTACATGCTCTATTTAAAAAAAAAAATATCGTGCTTGTATATATCATTTGGGATAATCCCATCATCCTTTTATACTTATAAAAGATTTCATTTTCAAAACCAATGTCGAGTATCAAAGAACAAAATTATAATGATTTTAAAATGAATACATCGTTAACAATCATAAGTTTGTTGTTTACTTATAGTTTTAGAAATATATTTTAGTACTAATATTTTTTCTTATAGGTACAAGCTTCCTCTACATTTCGACTAAAATTCAAATTATTTGATTTCTTGGTCAAAATACTTACTTAACTCCAATGCTTATTGAATAACATGTTCGTATCATTTCTTAGATCATATCCAATACTCACAAACTCAATAATCGCTTCCATTGAACTTTGAGATAGTTGGTTGTTATGTGCAAACAGTCTATTATAATTCATTATTTATAATTTTAATTCCAACATTAATGTATTGGAACTAGGCCAACCGGCAACAGAAACAATGGGTGAATTTCAATTCTTTTACCATTTTGGATCTTTATTGGGCCTATGAGTCTAATTTATTTAAAACATTTCTAAATTTCTTTTAAATAAAATCATTAATTTATTCAAATTTATAAAATTATTTATATTATTTAATTAATGTTATATTATATATATACGTGTATCATACACACACACATAGATATATAAATATATATATATATATATATATATATCTGTGTGTGCGCCCATTTGTAACATAGTAATCCATGTAAGGTATAACATGTCCGTTTATAAGTGCTAAGATTTACACTACAACGGACACATTAGCTCATCTAATTTACAAATATATTATAAAAATGTATATTTATATAGTTTAACTCATGTAAATAAAATATTGTAATATATATGGATAAATATAAACAATATTTTATTTTAAATAATTATACATATAACTATGTACATGGAACTTTTAACATTAAAAATATATATATATTATATATATATAATTATATAAATGTTTTTAAAACATTTCTAAAATTTAAAAAATTTATTGTAAAGCCAAAGGAAATAAAAATATATGTGAATTTTTTTATTTTTATATGGGCATTAAATACATAGATTCAAATATATATATATATTGATAAAATATATGTATGCATATTAATATCTTTAAAAATTAATAAAAATATTATTTATGGATATTATTTAAAAATGTATCAATATGTGTATTGTAGTCTTAACAAATATATAATGTACTGTAGTCTTGATAAGTGTATTTATAAGTGTGAAGAGCATTACGTACTGTAGTCTTAACAAATGTATTAATATCCAGTCTTGATACATCTTGACTAGGAATACTTAAAAAATGGTGTATTTATTTTCACTATGATAAATTACTCAAGGTTACAACACTTTGTAATTTCTATCACAAAACATATCATCAATGGATTTTCTATTAAATATACTTTTAATTAAATTAATTAACAAACACATTATATCAAGTATATAATAGAAAGAAAAAACCATTTATTTCGAACAAGGTTGGTTATCGAGTTAGATATATATAACAAATTACATAATTGCACCTAGGACATACCCCTAACACTATCAATCTCCACTTGTGCTTAGGTTCAATTATGAAATCTTATCCCAACTTATCCAATCAGTTACCCTAAAACCAATTTGGTCAATCCCTCAGCGAACGAGTATGCTATTATGTTTCAATTGTTGTTTCTGTAAACAGTTCTCTAGTATTCCATAAATACATGAGAACACCTCAAACAACCATTTAGTGATATCAATTTGGATTTAATATTTGCTTCATGTATTAAATACATAAACAAATCCTGAATATCGTAGACAACATAACATGTATGATAATTCCTATTGCCAATGCATAAGGAATCAATTACATGTTCCGTATTAAACAGTTTAATAAGGTGTCCTAGCATATCATTTGGTATATTCCAAATATCTTTTATAGTTACTATAAAAGATATCATTTATAAATCCAACGTCGAGTATTAAAAAAAGTAAAGCCGGTTTTAACACAAGTACATCGTTAACAATCAATAATATGTTGTTTACTTTGGTTAGAAATATTTATATACCTTCTAACTTTCTTTCTTATGAGCACACACTTCCTCTGCAATTTAATCGACAATCAAACTATTTGATATTAAAACATTTGTTCAATTTTGACACTCGTCGAATGACACTTTCTTATATGTTCATGGATCATAACCAAAAACTCACAAACTAAATATCGCTCCCATTGACTTCGAGACACTTTGGTTATTATGTGTAAACAGTTTATTCTAAATCATCATTTAGATTTTTCTATTTCGATACATACATACGAAAAACATAAAGTCATACCATGCAATAAATTTATGAATAAAATTCGAACCAACTTTAGCACATCGAATGATAATGTTACGTTAATTTCAACAATCGAAATTCATGGTATTATTCTTATTAATATGGCTCACTATATTCCAATTGCATTTACCTTTTTCTTAAAGACACATTTGTCAATGGATCATATCCTTTCGCGTATATTTATCAAAATCATATTTTCATAATGTATTTGGAATCTATTTTTGATTTGTGCATCATACCATATCATAGAGTTAATACTCTTAATATTTTAATTAAACAACCAAGGGTTATTTATTCTTGACATTGAAAAGAAACTCACATTTTCTCTCTAATGTATAAGAATACTCATGAGATGTTCTAATGTATTTGTATTCATTGAAGTTGGTATTTCTTGGAACAATAATTATTTATCAGTGTAACCGAATGGGCATTCATAAGCATTTTATGAATTGCCTTATATAAAACTAATTTTGCGTTAGTTCATAATATATTTATGTTCACAACATAAATTAGTCATCTAATGACTATTGTTTCCAAAATTCTCTTGGGACGATTCATATAAGATCCCTTACGTACAATTATTACGTGCTGTCTTTCGACTAGCACAACCTGCCAACTCCTTGATCTAGGATATGTAAGGGTTTCTTTTAAACCTTTATCTTGTATGGTTTTGTAAACTATTCTTTCGACGATATTAATTTTAACCTTGTGTACTATTCTCAAGTACACACCTTACAGAAAGTGTTTAAGTCAACTTCACTCATCATTAGTTTTGTTTTGTTCAACAAAGTTCAGTTACTTCTTATCAATACATCATTATGTATTATACAGAAGAGTGACCTTTAAGATTCAATCTTTATTCATATTAGGTACATATGTAACTCTTTCCAATATACTTACAAATTCGATCAAATCGAATCATTTCTATCGCATGTTATATTATTTACTTTTGTTTTATATTTTATGAGTTTATCATAGATTTAAACATGTGTATCATATACACAAATCCATGTCTGCAATAATTCATCGGTGAATATGTTGAAATACTTGGAACCATTTGATATTAATAGACTTACGATTGCATACATCTATATATATATATATCAATCCTAAAAGTTCATCAACTCTTATGACTATCACACTGAATGGGTGCTTTGCCTTTAATTGTCTGAGATATAATTACTAGTATCATATAATTCATAATCATATAATAAAAGTTATTTCCTAAAACTATGTGTTGACCCAATTTTTCATCACTAGTACGGAAAACCCGACCGAACCTCAGAATGCGATCGCGCCGGCGAGGATATTTCTGCGTCGATACTAGGCTTACTTTATGGACAAGTCGACCCTGGAGGGAAGGCTCGCCATTGGTGGAGGGCACGAACCCGTTTGAGCCACAAGGTATGTGGACCAAGATGGGTAGGAGCGGATGGAGGCGCTTGCCTATGGTATGGAGCATGGTGGGCTGGAGCGGACAGGGGGACTTGCCCATAGCGGGAGGCCGCAGAGAATGATTCTATGGAAAACTAAATATAGAAAGTAAATATACAATGATATATAGAGGTTCGGCCCAGTACGACCTATATCCACCGTGATGTTCCTTTACTATATCGACCTCTTGCCATTTACAGACTGTTACAAGGGAATAATAAAGGAGACTAGACTAAATATTACAAGAGTATAATATCCTAGTCTAAGGGTCTCACAAGGAGGAGACTCGAGGGAAGAACTACCGAAAGGGCCATCCCTTGAGGAGGAATCTCGAAGATGGAAGAGCTTTGGAAGGAGGAGTTGTCGGCAGTGGTCAAAAGGTAGGCACTAGAAGGAGGTGCCGCTAGCGGAGTGATAAGCTTGTTGTTGGAGGCGATGATGGTGGTAGAGCCTGGTGGGTAGAGCATGGTGGGTTGAGTGGTAGAGCTTGATAGAGGTTCTCTCTAACGGAAATCGGACGAAGCCGCCATTAGAGAGGCTTTTGAGGAGGAAAGAGTTGGTAAGGGAGAAGGGTTTGAGAAACCATTCTCTCCATATCTCTTTTTTCATGGTTCCTTGCCATATGGTATAGCATCGGGTATACATAAAGGGTGTGGGGTGTGAGTGATTTGGTGAAATTATAGAACAAGAGTGTAGGAGAGGCTTTAGGCCGCAGATTGGAGGGGACGTAGGATGAGAGCCAATTGGAAAGCAAATTCGAACCCACGGCTCAGATTGCTTACTAGTTGGAAAGAGGGGTCTATGGCAGACCTAGGAAAGGCGGCATGCTTTAGTAGATAGGGGTGCAGGCGTTTTGATGGCTATTGGAAAGGTGGGAGAAAGGAAAGCGCTGCGCGTGGAGTACTATTGGTAGGGGAATAGTACTTTTCTCTGATGGCATGTACTTCAGAGTAGTTGGACCGGGAATGGTTAGAGTACTTCACGGTAAGCTGTTTTTGATTCAGCGGGTGGTCCCAGCTGGTAGGTTTAGGTTTGCTAAGGACATAAGGTGGTTGGTCCACCACGGTCGGGCGGAACCCCTATGTAGGTGTAGCTGGACCACACGAGATAGCCAGTCTGGTGTCGGCTCTGAACGACCCAGGCATCCGACTGAGGGTGGGCATGTAGGGCCCGGTTACAACTGTGTGGAGAGCAAAGTCGATGGACGGTCACATGAGACCAGAGCAACTTCTAATACTAGGATCGTGCCGAGGGCTTACCCAGGCCTTAGAGGGGGACGAAGGCCGCTAAAGAGTGGCGTTGCATGGAAGGTGTGGTACTTGGCGCATGGATTGGGAAGAAAGATCGGATCGTGCAAGTGCCGAAGGAGCCGAGGGCGGCTCTGGCTACTAAGGGAAGGGATGCCAAGGAAGGCCTAGGGGTGCACCCTTGGGCTTATGCTCCCGGGAGAGATTGGCCGACCGACTTCAGAGGATCGTCAGAATGTTGGGAGCACTTCTTACTTTGTTGAGGTAGGCGGGCCGCCTAAGGACTGAGCTTCCATCTGTGGTGTCTCCAGATGCGAAGTATGCGCGGTTGGCCGCTGAAGACGACAGACTGGTCTCCCGCTGATGGAGGTAACCAGCTGGATGAGCGAGGATCCGACGGACGGACCAACTTTGGGAGATTCTCCAGGAAGTTTTTGTTTATCCAAAATTTTAGGTAACATTTTGTCCCCGAAGTCTATCTTGGCTTGCATAGGCGGACTTGAATGCTTTGGGCTGATCCGGGTTCGAGGGAAGACCCACCGATTGTCCTGCCGCGATTGGGAGATGGTCGTTGGAGGTGATGCCAGCTGCTTCTGGCTAGATCCTGGGATGATGAGGAAGAATGGACATGGCTTGCTGATGAACTGAGCGGCCAAGAACTGGAGGGTGGGCTCGGGGGGCTTTCTTTGCAGTTTTCTGGATTTCGAAGACGGGATGCCCCCAGCCGAGGGTGTGCTACTTGAGAGGCTAGCTGGTCTGCCTTCTTGCTAACTACAAATTGGGGGTGGACACCAGGAGGACATCCCTTGCTTGGCCCGGAGCGGTTGGAGTATTGGTCGATTTGGTAGGAGCAAACAATGTAGTCCGTTAAAGTCTTTGGTTGCTCCAAGTGGGTTCGGATGTCCTGGTGCTACATCATTTGGATAGCTGATAGAGCATGACCATAGATGGAGACAGGTGCAGGAGTATTGGAGGAGTGCCTGTCTAGGGGGATCCATGTCGTGACGGCTTCAAGCAAACATTGGGTAGCAGTCGGAATGCGCGTTGTAGGCACCTCACTGGTTCAGAGCTTCCTGGCCTGAGTTGAAGCGCGTGGCCGCCTCCGGGGTCTGCAATGGAGATGCACCACCGATTGAATGAAGATGTGATCCTAAGACCGAGTAAAACCCATGCCAAATGGAGCGTTGTGGCTTGCTTACTATTCCGGGTGAATAGGATGGGCATGATTGGATGCATTCCATAATCTCGGGCGGTCTTTGTGAGATCCCGGATGTGCCGTGGCTTGCTTTCACCAGACTCTCCTAGGCAGTGGTGGATGCCCCTGGGTCCAGAGGAGGACGTTAACGGGGGGTGCAAGAATGTTGGTGCTGCCCGAGTTGCTTGGATGAAATGGAGGAAGAGGTGACTCTGCTTCAGGATTATAGCTATGACTAATTAGGGTGTGCGACCGTGGATGCCAAAATGTTGCCAGTTGTGTAGAGCGTATAGGACAACTTTGGTGGGAGGCCGTGGTGGCCCGTCAGAGGGGGTGAAGAAGCCGCTACTGCTATGCCACTCATAGGGAGTATCACATGAGGCCGAGGAAGAGATTCTTGCAAACCTGGGGGATTTTATGAGTTTCCCTTCGATGCTCGAATCCACTACCAATAGGAGGAGGCCAAGGGTTGGAATTCGAGGCTGCTATTAGTGGTGTAGGGAAGATGCTCCTCAGCTTTGAACTCCATGTATCGTCCTTTAGGTTGAGAGGTACTGCCCTTGGGTCACCTGTCAGTTCTACAAGGAAGAAGGAAGGAGAGCAGGGGCGCTCTGCTAACCAGCGTGGTACCTAGAGGTCTGTAGAGCGCACTATGAGGATGTAGAAGGGCTAAAGGATGAAGACGGGACCACATCTCAGGGGAACACAAAACTATGGCCGCTTCTCTCGAAATGGCACGGGATTGTAGAACAGGAATCTGATTTTTTCTCTCTTCTGGCCAGTCTTCCTTTTTTTGGTTGGAGGGAGGAAGAGGACCATGAGACTTTTACGACTGAAGTTGGGATGTCGGCTGATGCAGGACGAGGTCGCTACTGCAAGTCTCTTAACCTTATGGTCGTGGGATCAGGCCCCATGGTGGGCGTCAGAATGTTGACCCGATTTTCTGTCATGAGTATGGAATACCAGGCCAAACCTCATAATGCGATCGCGCCGACAAGGGTACTACCGCGCCAACGCTAGGCTTACTTTGTGGATGAGTTGACCCCGGAGGGAACACTGACCTTTGGTGGACCTAAGGGAAGACCTACGGGGAGGGTTGTCCCTTGAGGAGGAATCTCGGAGATGGACGAGCTCTGGAAAGAGGGGTTGCTGGCAGTGGTCGAAAGGTATGCGCTAGAAGGAGTTGTCGCTAGTCGGAGAGATAAGCTTGTTGTTGGAGGCGATGATAGTGGTAGAGCCTAATGGGTAGAGGATGGTGGGTTGAGTGATAGAGCTTGACGGAGCTTCTTTCTAACAGAATTCCGGTGAAGCCGCCATTAAAGATGCTTTAGAGGAGGAGAGATTTGGTAAGGGAGATGGGTTTGGGAAACCATTCTCTCTGTCTCTCTTTCTTCATCATCCCTCTGCCATATGGTATGGCATTGGGTATACATAGAGGATGTGGGGTATGAATGAATGGTCGATATTGTAGAACAACAATGTAGGAGAGGCTCTGGGCCATGGATTGGAGAGGACGTAGGATGGGAGCCAGATGGAAATTAGATTCGAGCCTATGGCTCAAATTGCTTACCAGCTAGAAAGAAGGGTCTATAGAAGACCTAGGAAAGGTGACAGGCTTTAGTAGATAGGGGTGCAGGTGTTTTGATTGGCAATTAGAAAGGTTGCGCATGCAGTACTGTTGGCAGAGGAATGGTACTTTTCTCTGATGGTGCATACTTCGGAGCAGTTGGATTGGGAATGGTTAGAGTACTTCGCGATAAGCAGTTTCAGGTTAAGCGGACGGTCCTAGCTGGTAGGTTTAAGATTTCTAAGGATATAACGCGGTTGGTTCGTCCCGGTCGGACTAATCCATGTGTAGGTGTAGCTGGACTACACGAGATAGCCAATCTGGTGTCAGCTCTGAACTACTTGGGCATCCGACGGAGGGCAACATGCAGGGTCCCAGTTGTAGCCATATGGAGACCAAAATCGACGGATGGTCACGTGAGAGCGGAGGTACATCTGATACTAGGATCATGCCAAGGGCGGCGCTGGGCCTTAGAGGGGAAGGAAGGCCGCTAAGGAGTGACGTTGCATGGAAGATGTGGTACTTGGCGCGTGGATTGGGATGAAATACCGGATCAAGAAGGTGTCGAAGAGGCCGGGGGCAGCTCTAGCTGCTAAGGGAAGGGATGCTAAGGAAGGCCCGAGAGCGCAACCTTGGGCTTATGCTCCTAGGAGAGATTGGCTGACCGGCTTTGGAGGGTCGTTAGAATGTCGGGAGCACTCGGTACCTTGTTGAGGAAGGCGGGCCGCCTGAGGGTTGAGCTTTCATCCATGGTGTCTCCGAATGCGAAGTAAACATAGTTGGCCGCTGAAGACGATGAATTGGTTACCCGCTGACGAAGGTAACTAGCAGGCTGAACGAGGATCCGATGGACGGACCGACTATGGGAGCTTCTCCAGGAAGTTTTTATTTACCCAAAATTTTGGGTAACACTATGCCTTAGTTTGTAGCTCCAAAATAATTGTAAATAATTTTATATACTTTAGTTTTTTCCAATGCATCGCTTTTTTTATGCAAAAAATACCACATTATAGTTTTATTTCATAACAAATATTCATAATATACACATTAAAATATAACTATGTCTAATAGTCATTATTTTATAAATAATGCGCGTCACGTTTTACGAAAATAATTTTCATAACTTGATGCAATCAATAAGTGTCGCATAGCATTCTCCCACTTCTGATATTACTATAATAGCGTATTGAATTCGGAGGTCCATCATTCACTTAATAAAGATTATTTATTTTATATATTGTAACTAGTTTATAGTGGAGAGTTTTTGATAAAATATCTTGAATTTAAAGAAATAAATCTCGTAGAAAACAATTTTCTATATGAAAATACATTTCAGAATAGAAAATGTATTTCTTATTCCAATGTTAAATATCAATTATTATTATTACAATTCTCATTTTTGATGTTGCTTTATGAAGCAGGAGTTATTCACTCTCTTATCATAACTGTACCTTAAATCGCATCTACTCTTGTACACTAGTTATTCTTTCTAGATAGTCAAACCATTTAAAAAAATTCTTTAATACAATATAATAACGAACTCTTTACAAAAATGCATTTGACTATCCTTTACATGTAAGGACATAAAATATGATGCACTTTATGCATGAAACCCCATAAAATTAACAGTAATTAATAAATAATTATTAAGGCCCAAAATTGGAATTTGAGCAAACGTTGGAATTTGGTCAAGAAACTTGTACAATTGCGTTCGTGGCAATTTTCTGAGCCACTTTCATATTTGAAGTTTTGCGATCGAAATTCAAATGAAGAAGCTATTAGTGTTTGAAGTTTTAAAGCATAAATAATTTAAAACGAGAAAAAGGAAATAAATAATAATAAATGCGAGACATCGTCGGTCGACCCCTTACTTAGGTCCGTCAATCGCTTATAAGGGCAGTCGAGCGATCAAGAGCGTGGCGGCTAGAGTCAAACCTTGGCTTAACGATCTGGATTTAATTATTTTAATCTAATGGATATGATTGTTTCGAGCGCCCATAAATACAGGCTTAACTCCTCACTTCTCTTCTTATATTTTCTGATCAAAGCAGCAAAGTTATGCCATTTTCCTTTCTCCACTATTTCTATTAATTATAAAATATTATATTTTATGTATATTTAATTAGAGAAGGGCAGAAAATAAAAGAGAAGAAGAGAATATGTGAATCAATACCGTGGAAAAAGGTAAAATTCATAAATGTAAATCTGTATTCCCCATAACTCCAAATCTCTCCTCAGATATGTAATTATAATAGTATGCATATATCTTATTATACATTTTCTTTTGATTAGAGTGGAAAAGGAGTCAAGTAAAGGAATGAATTCGGATTTGGGAGATCTAGAAAGCTAGATAGGTAAGTGGAACATTATATAATTTTTTTATAACATTGAAATTTATATCATTGAACTTATTTAATTATTATGCCTATATAAGATCTGATGAGTTGTAAGTTTACACGAACGTATAGGATTATCCCTTACATATTCTGTAAGATAGGTAATTGGAATAGGAGTTGTATTTTCACCATAATCTCGAAATTTGGAAACTAGTCCCTAAATTTGTTAAAATTGAATGTTGATAAAGTGTAAAGTTTATTCCGGATTTATAGCTGGGTTGAAAAATGTTAGTATTACTTTAAATTGCCCCGATTTTACTTATAATATGAATTTCTATATTTTAATTTACTAGGAGGGGATATAATTTAATTGTATCTATTTCGTGTAATTTCCATAAATTGTCTAATTTCATAAATGTATAAAAAGTTCATTGTTTGAAATAATAAGGAATATACCACCAATGAAAGAGGTGTGTAAAGTATAGAGGTTCTTCCCCATAGTTTGCACCATTTTTTTCAATAAAAGAAAACATAATAATTTCTTATAATTTCAAATGGAGCACAAGTCTCACTTTGGATCATTTATGGAAAGTTATAACCGTAATCCTTTGTGGGGAGGATAACATTAATAAATTAAAATATGGAAATTAATATTCTGAAATTCCTAAGCATAGAAATTAATGTGTTAGGAATACACCCACACACACACCACACACACACACATACATACACAAACGTAAAACCATGCTTATTGATTAAAAATATAAATATATTTATATAGCGTAATGTACATCGATTTTTGCATTAGTTATAATTAGGATGTCTAGTAATAAATAGCGTAACATATTAAGAGCTGTAGATGGAAAAGAGATAGTAACTCCAAAATTAATAGGGTATAAATTTGCAGTTAATAGGGAGTAACAGAAATTAATTGAGACATAAATATGGTTAATGGGACTGGTTAAAGGATTTAATATGGCATTTATAGGGAAATGAAATAGGCATAGGTTGAATTAGAACGAATAAATAAATGTTATTAGAAATTGTCCTAATTGAATAATAATGACTATTTATTATAGACAATTGGTATTTTAGAGACATTAGAAATAAGTTGATAAGATAGGATTTAAATGCTATGAGGTAGTATAATTCTCATAGTGCCATATTTATACGTTTAGGATAAGCATGAATCAATGGGCCCAGTCTAATATTTAGGCCTAGGATAATTGGTTTGATTTAGTGGATTGGGCTGCGAGGTCATTAGAGTTACAAAGGAAAAGTCTGCTCTTCACCTAGAGGCTACCAGTAGTTATGTATACTTACTATTAATGTGGGACATCTATAATCATAGGACCCATGGGGAAGGGATACACATTTGCATGTTGGTAGGGGAAAATATACCAAGGGTTCGCCTTAGATTTGAAGTATTAAGTGGCCCAGAACTTTAAGGAAATGAGATCTACTTTATTTCTAATAAGAGGTATTAAGTAACTAAAAAGAGGCATTTTGCTTGACTTACATTAGGTTATCTAAACGAGATTTCAGCTGTAGAAGGTTGACAGGCTATGTCAGTATTGTTGTTGGATCGGTATTGACTAGTAGGCTGGCATAAAGGCTATGACCACCAGTGGTCCCGAGTGGTTGGTAGCAAAGACTCAGGTTATGCCATAATGGATTTCGCTTCCTACTAGTGTAGAATCCATATGGGATATGCACAGACCTTAAAGTTTAATTAGTTAGTTATTTGTTTATTGGAGTTGGGTTAGTTAACCCTTAGATTAGTCATTAAGATGCGTTAGTAATACGGTGATTAAATTATTAAGCCGTATCTAGGAGTCATCGGTCTTTGTAGCTAGAACCGATTGATTAGCGATTACCTTACGGAGGGCCTGCCTTAGGGTTGAGGTATTAAATGGCCGTTGGGTCCACCTTCTCCCTATTGAAGAAGTATTAAGTGGTCGAGGTTTTTTGGCAGTGCAACATTTATATATATATATATATATATATATATATCTGTGTGTGTGTGTGCATATATCTATATAGATTTATACCTCGGAGGAGTTTAGGCATACCGTACGTGCACATAGGATTGAACAAATTAACTGTGAATAATAAACATAACACTTAAATGGAAATAAATCAGCATAAATTAGAGTTGTGGGTAAAGTGTGTAATTTTCTAGTCACTAGAACGTTATTATGACCCCCTCCTTATTACAACCCAATGGACAAATTAGAGGAACAGGTTACCGGAGCAAGACAGGAACGGTGGATGGTTAAGTCTTCTTATTCATGCTCGGCGCTGGCAAGACAATTAGATATCCAAGGAATACTATTGATTTCAAGGTAGTAGCCTTAGTCAGTATTTATATTCTACTATATTTTTCTATTTCATTGTGAGTTTATATTGATCGCACTCTGATATACTTGTGTTTATTACAGGTTACCAAAACCAACGATATGTGCCCTAATGGACTTTGGTTTCAATTTTGTTGAAATGTGGGTCCATTAAAGTGTAGGTAATTACATTTGGTATCAGAGCTTAGGTTAGTCGATCATAGGAATTAGGATACACTGAGTGAACGTATTTGTATTTTTACCAATAATTATATATATATATATATTATACGCCAAACTCTATGAATTCCAACTATAAAAGTAGTTGTTACCATATACTAAAAAGGTGGACGAGGAAACTATGAGTTGGAACAATGTATAGAGTTAAATTTATACACCTACCTCGATTACGTCATGGAGTGTAGGCCATGCCGCAAGGCATTGACAAAGAAGAGCATGAGCATGACATATAGAAGGACCCCAAAAGCTGGATGTACTTGACTCCTTTGTTGGGACTACGCTGCCTTATGATTGTGGATTTTGCTGGATTGTCAATTGAAGACACATTTCATCTAGACATATGAAAAGTAAGAAACCATATGTTGCAAGCATCCGGAAGCAAGACCAGATAATGGATTGAGCAAGTTCCGTCAAGAAGATGTGCATTAATCACCACATGATGATAGCCTGATTTTTATGAAGATGAGTTAAGAACGAGTAGTAAAATAGGTAAATCCAAAAGAAAGGATGAATAAGAGTCCATTTCTGAGTCAAACCCCATGTGAAAAAATTTGCCAAAAAGATTTTTAAAAATTCCTTGAAAGGTTTTGAGTGGGGTTTTCAAAGGATTTATTGGGAAGTTGTTGTTTCAAAAAAGAAAGAAAATTTGTAAATTCTTAGTTAAAATTGGTTGGGTCCAAAAAAATTCAATTTGAAGATTTTTGATGAAGGAGTTTTTCGCTTTTGAAATGAATGGAAAAGAGTGCATATGTTTGGCTCAATTATTTTTTATATTTTATATATTTAGAAGTTCCTTTTAAAAATTCTTCTAAGGGGTCAATAAATGGAAATGGTACTTCATTAAAATGGGATAGAGAGAATAGAAAGGTAAGAATGACCGATAATAAAGGTAGGAGGAACATTCCCATATAAGGAAATACGGAGAATAACAACTGATATATATATATATATATCTTTACGTTAATGAAGAAAAGCCCAATGAATAAAGCAGTAAGCGAACGCATTGCAATGAGTTAATGGGGAAAAACAATAACAGAGAAAAAGAGCTAGATATAGAGAAGCACTTGAAGGCAATTTAAGTAAGAGAAATTTTGATAGTAGCAATATCAGAACATTTAGATAGGAACAGCGTTAGGAATTTATTATAGGGTTAGCAATCTAATTAGAAATAACATATGAGAAAAGAAATTGGAATAGGATAGGAAGAATGGATGAATTCAGTAGATATATGTAGTAATTGTGCATATGTTTTAGATAGATGCTTAGATAGATGCAGCAATAGGAATTATAATAGGGTTAGCAATCTAATTAGAAATAACATAGATGAAAAGCAATTGTAATAGGATAGGAAGAATGGATAAATTCCATACACATATATGTTGTAATTGCGCATATGTTTTAGATAGATTTTTAGATAGATGCAACAATTGCACGTATCTTTTAGAAGTCCCACTTATGTGCTATTAGAATCCCTGCTAAGGTTGAAAGCGGAAATAGCAAGAGTTGTGGAAAAATTACATAATGGAAGTTATCCTTGTCTATTCCAGTTTTTATTATTTAAAGATGTTTTTGAATATAATGTGGAAATTAGGTTTTTGAATGCAAATAAATGGTTTGAGTTAAAAATCCCACTTTTAAAGAAGTAAATTTATATTATAGAAAGTCTTTGAAAATGGAAAGATTGTTAGAATAGGAATTTTTCATGGCTCCTTTTGGAAACTATGCAGCTTTTAAATTTAATAAAAAGGTTTTGAGTTTATGTCTTCAAAGATAAAAATTTTCGATTAAGTACTTCATGACTATGAAGTTTTATTTTATTAAAGAGTGTGAAAAACCAAACCACTTTTTTGATATAGAGTAGATGAGGATCACTGCCTAGGTAAGACAAGGTAAAGGTCAAGGCTATGAATAAAATAGCCATATATGCTCGTAGGGTAACAAAACGGAATCCTCGTTGAATATAAGGAATATTGGTATGAACCTAGGTATATTTTATTAGAGATTTATGGAAGCCATAAGAAGAACCATCAAAAGAATAGGGAATGGTATCATATATATATATATGTTTGATATATATATATATATGTATGTATGTATATGTATACATGAACAATAAATAATTAAACAAGAATAATGCATTATATATAAGCTAAAAACTTACCTAAGACAAATTCCCTTAAGTACACTTGCAATGATGCGTTCTCCTCCCTTTGAAACATTCTCGATTGGACAGACTGCTAGTCCTTAAACCGCATACCCTTTGCTATCAAATAGATTTTGATTTGAAATGATTCGATTTGATATTTGATGGGGTGTAGAGATGTATGGTTTAGCCATAATATGGATAGAGGAGGCAGCCAAAAAGTCTCTTGAAAGTTAGGGTTTTTATTCCTTTTATAGTGGTTGAATTAGAAAGAAAAGTGGGTCACATCACTTACCTTTTCTCACCAGATCTTTGCCATCCATCAAATACCCTAACACCCTATTTTGACCACCCCCTACATCACATAGTTGCTGCCAAATTTTTCCTCTAACATCATTTGCTAATAGCCCATTTAAGCCCAAGTAAATATATTTAATTAAATCTAATTTAATTCCTTATCGATATCATAACTATTATAAGTATATACAACAATATTTATTCCTCAAATCATATTCAAATGATATAATTAATATTTCATAAATATTAATTAATTTAATTAATTTATAGCAATTATAAACTAATTAAATCGTTTGGTCTAAAGAGAATTCACCATTTTGGTTGTGGTACTCTCCGGTGTAAATTTCGTCGGTGATCAACATCGAATTATTCGAATGTTAACGTTCACACCTCACTTAGCAGGTGCTGTGACATTTTGGTCAAATTTACCGCTTACTTAGTTTTAGAAAAATCCAATTTTAGTTTAATAAGTGTTATCCGGTTGTGACTTTTTGTTTACACTAATTCTCTTCATCAAGAATATATCATTTTGGACTTATGGAATTTGGTAACGGTCAAAATTCCAATATCATCTATATTCAACTCTATAGCCCAAACACAAAGTCTTTGGTTCAATAATACAATTATAATTAACTGAAATGCTCTGGCCAGAGACTTTGAGTTGACTTGAGTTAATCGTGAAGTTAACCTCATATAACCGAGGAGACGAATCCTCTCTTGAATAGTGTTTCACTTCCAATACTTCCACTCGACCCAACTATAGTCACTCAATGGAACGACATGCCATGAATTGACTATAATCAAAGCAAAGCTTTCATATTGAAGATCCATAGTATTCTCAAGTCGAGAGAACTGTGTAAATTAGTCACATCGATATTTTCTGTTTGACCTTAGTTATTAACCAACCAAAATTGTCGGGAGAGTCATTCAATATTTATCCAATAATTATCAGTATGTAACCTCTAGGTGCCCCCAGCAGCCATGAGTTATACACCGCCCAATATTTGGAGAGCGCTACATACTCTATTCTCAACGGACACATTGATATCCAGTCTCGATGCATCTTGACTAGGAACATTTAAAATGGTATATATATTTGTTTTTATTGAGATAAATTACTCATAGTTACAATACTTTGTAACAACTATCATAAAACATACCATTTATGGATTTTCTATTAAATATACTTTTAATTAAATCAAGCAATTAATATAACACATTATATCAAGTATATAGTAGAAAGAAAACACCATTTATTTCAAACAAGATTGGTTATCGAGTTAGATACATGTAACAAATTACATAATTGCCCCTAGGGCATACCCCTAACTCTATCAATCTCCCACTTGCACTTGGGGTCAATTATGGAATCTTATTACAACTTCTTTAATTAGTTCTCTCAAAACCAATTGGGCTAATCCCTCAATGAATGGGTATGCTATTATGTTTTAGTTATTTGCTTTGTCAATAAACTCTCCCTGATGCTGATAAACTACCTTTGTCATGGGGAACGATTCGGAGTATGTCTCCCGACCTCCAGTGAGTTCTAAGTTCTGTTATGATCTATATCGGGATATTGTTACCGTATAACAATGTTACGGGATTCTCAACATTTGGAATCACCCTTAGTTCATTTATAAATTTGTGCATTTATATTTATATACATTGCTTTTATTGTGGCACTTTTCAAGGTGATGTACTTAGCCTTTTTTCATTGAACTAACCACAGTCTTTCATTTGGAACATTTCCAACTTAAATATTCTTAATATGAAGTTATTATTGATATATTAGACTCAATATCACTTATGAGAATTTGGGACCGAACATTCCTTCATTAGGAGTTCACTGTTTCTGCAAACAATTCTCTAGTATTTCATAAATACACTAGAAAATTCAAACAACCATTTAGTGATATCAATTTGGATTTGATATTTTCTTCATGTATTAAATACATAAACAAATCATGATATCATAGACAATATAACATGTATGCTAAT
Organism: Allium fistulosum; assembly: GCA_030737815.1. NCBI lineage: Eukaryota > Viridiplantae > Streptophyta > Magnoliopsida > Asparagales > Amaryllidaceae > Allium > Allium fistulosum. The sequence goes on from CM060902.1 coordinate 809,875,550, forward strand.
TGCTATTGCCAATGCATAAGGAATCCATCTCACATATTCCCTATTAAACATTTTAATAAGGTGTCCATGCATATCGTTTTGGGACATTCCCTACATCTTTTAAACTTTCTATAAATGACATCATTTACAAATCCAATGTTGAGTATTAAAAACAACTAAAACTGATTTTAACACAAGTACATCATTAAAAATCAGTAGTATGTTGTTTACTTATGATTTAGAAATATCTATGTACCTTTTTAATCTTCTTTCTTATGAGCACACTTTCTCTGCATTTTGATTGATAATCAAACTATTTGATATTTCTATCAAAATATTTTTTTAATTCCGATGCTTATAAAATGATACTTTCTATAATTTATTGGATCATAACCAAAATCCCACAAACTCAATATCGCTTCCACTGACTTCAAGACACTTTGGTTGTTATGTGCAAACAGTCTAGTCTAAATATATATTTAGAACTTTTTGTTTCAACACATACATACCAAAACTTAACTCATACTAAGCAATAATTTTAGGAGTAAACGAATTAACTTGAGTACCTTGAATAACGAATCCATTATGCTAATTTCAACAATTGAAATTAACGAGATTATTCTTATAAAAATTGCTCATTCAATTCCAATCGCGTTAGTCTTGCTCATAACGACACAATCGCGATCGATGGATCACATCCCCAATTACGACTACCAAAATCATAGTTTGATAACGTACTTGGAATTCATTTTCTGATCTTCACATCATACCATATTATAGAGTCAACATTATTAGTGGTTTATTTAAACAATCGAGGAATATTATTTTCAACATTGATAAGAAACTTGTAGTTTCTCTTCAATATGTGTGAATACTTATTAGACACTCTAATGCGATGTGTTCATTTAAGTTATTTGATTTTATTTCATCTCATGTAATCAGTTTTATCGTTGGACCATATCCAATTCAATTTTACTACCAATAATTTCTCAAAGAAGTTCCTTCACTATGAAGTTGGTATTTTTGAAACAACGGTCATTTCTTAATGCAATGGAACATGTATTCATAAACACTTTATGAATTGCCTTTTAATTAAAAGCGGTTTAGTTTTAGTTTACAAAACTTATGTTCAAAACATAAGTATGTCATCCAATGATAGTCCTTCCAAAACTCCTTTTGGAGAGGTTTATACAAGACCCCTCACGAACAATTATTACGTGCAGACTTTTGACTCGTACAATCTGCCAACTCCTTAACCTAAGATGTATTGGTGTTTCTTATAAACCCTTATCTTGTATGATTTTGTAAACTATTGCTTCGATGAAATAATATTAACCTTATGTACTACTCTTTAGTACATGACCTTATAGAAAGAAACTAACTCAACTTCACTCATAATTAATCGAACATTGTCGAATTCGAGTCTTCTTATTTATACATCATTATGTATCACATGGAGGAGTGATTTATGAGATTGAATCTTTATTCAGTTTAGGTACGTTCGAAACTCTTTCCAATATACTCACTCATTCAATCAAATCAAATCATTTCTATTGCATGTTATATTATTTGCTTTCGTTTTATACTCTATGAATCCATCCTAGAGATACTAAATATATATCAAATACACATGTCCATGTCGGCGATAACTCATCGGTGAATATGACAAAGTACATGGAACCATTTTGGTCTTAATAGACTTACGATTGCATACATCTATATGTATCAATCCGAAGAGTTCATCAACTATTATGATGCTTCCACTTAATGGGTGCATAGCCCTTTATTGTTTGAGATATAATTAACCAATACCATATGGTTCGTAATTATATAATAAAATTATTTCTCAAAATTTTGGCCTGGTCTATTATTCCAAAATAATTGTAAATAATTTTAGACACTTTAGTATTTTCCAATGCACCACTTTATTATGAAAACAATTACCATGTTATAGTTTTATTTCATATTGAAATATAACTATGTCTATTTTAAACCAACACCGAAAATAGTCATTATTTCAAAATAATGCTCAGTATGTTTTATAAAAACAAACTTTGTAATGTGATGCAATCAATGTCTATATGGCATGCTCCCACTATTTCCGCCATTACTATAATAGCATACTAAATTTGAAGGTCCATCATTCAATTAATATAAATTATTTATTCCATGTAGTGTAACTATATTACAGTGAAGAGTTCTTTGATCAAATATCTTGAACTCAAAGAAATAAATCTCATAGAAAAAAATTTCTATATGAAAATACATTTCGGAGTAGAAATTATATTTCTTATTCCAATGTCAGGTGTCAATTATTATCACAGTTCTCGTTTTCGATGTTTCTCTATTGTAACGACCCGCCGTTCCGTACCCTTTGAGTTGACGATAAACCACACTTGACCAACCCAAATTATACGAAAGGGCGAATAACTAGGGGTGAAGAAGAAAAGATAGAAGAAAATAGAAACAACATCATAGTTACTCACAATCGCAGCGGAACAAAATATAATATATAATAACAAATTTTTATACAAAAGAATCTATAGCTGTTAATTTACACACAATCATCAGAGTACAAAAATCAACAATCAATCTGGACAGTTATTATAACTTGTCCTCACCAATGCTGACTATTTAGTCTTCATACACAGCAGAATATAATCAAGTACGTGATTTACGTCTGAAATCCTTCAGCTCGTCTCCTGAGCTCCATAGCATTCTAACCTGAATCTGTAATACTCGGTGGTGACCCAAACATTATAATAAAATAAAACCCGAGTCAGTCTGGAAAACCAGCATGAGAAAACACACTCAATTTGAATTATTATTATCAAAATCCTTTTGAAAACAAAGGTATCATGTAAGATGTAACAACCCGAAATTTAAGCTATAGTAATTAATTAACGAATTGATTAAATAAGAAAATAACATTGTGAAATTATCAAAATTGAGCCACGGGAGTTGCACCACTGTATCCGTGGTAATTTTCTGGTCAATTTCCATATATAGAACATCAAAATCCAAGCCAGTATGTAGAAGATATGAATTAATGAGGAAACGAGAAAATAAGAAAGAAATATATATATATATATATATATATATAAGTAAGGGGCTAGGTCGACCCTAGGGTCGACCCTCACATTGAAAAGGTCGACCCTTGCTTGTGATGGTCGACAGGTAGGTCGACCTACCTACCCAAGAATGCGTTCTCTTACGTAACTTCGTTCGAACACGTCATTTTGCTATTTTTGCTTCATCTCGTGTGTCCGTGCTTCCATCTGATGGTTCCTATCGAGCCTATGACGTGGTTGCACCAGATTTAATCTCCAAATCCAACGGTCTGAAATCCACAAGTGACACTATAAATAAGACCCTAGGCCTAGCTATTTTTCTCATTCAGATTTTCTCCATTTGGGTTTATTGCCTGAGGCTGGACCCTAAAAGGAATATTTTTCCGAGGAGAAGATCTTTTTAATTAAAATATTTTATACCCCTCAAGTGGATCCGGAAAGGCCAAAGGAAAGAGCTAAGGACCATAGGTGAGCGTTTAAGTAATTATTTTAGATTTTTAAGTAATTTAAAATAATAGGGTTTCCAATAGTTGTAGTTTTTCTACAATTTTGAGATAACCTTTATGCAAGTTTATTTACAGTTAATTTTTAAGTAAATTTTAGACTTGTTTCCCAGTCCATTTTTTAGCTATTCTATTTTAGTTATTTGCAATTATTTACTGTTAGTTATAGCTTTTCCAATTATTTATAGTTATTTACGGTATTTACAGTAATTTACTGTTATTTACGTTTTATTTACATCTATTCTACGTTGGGATTTGTTCTGTAACTGTCAGTTTCTTTTTAATTCCCATTTTATGCGAGTGGAATAAATAGAAGAAGATAATTCGTTAATATGGACTAAAATATAAGAACACTGAATTTACAGAAAATTGGATGTAAAATAAGAAGAACTGTAATAAACTGGACTTAGACTGAAATAGGTAAATTTAAGATATTTGCAAGCATAGTTATAACATGTAATTATAACTAAAAAGAGAAAATAGAAGAAATAGCAAGAAGTAGCTTATTTTTAAACTTAGACCTTGGGTTAAGTAAATAAGCAAAATTATAACACACATGTTATAATTAGAGAAAATAGAAAAGGCTTATTTTTAAGATTTAGAATAAGTTAATAAGCAAATATAGCAAGGATAACAGTAGAGGCGTATTTAAAAAGACTTATACTAAGTTAATAAGCAAAGATAAAAGTAGGACCCATACCGGCAGCATTTCCCTTGGAACACGCTTATGCTGAAGTGATGGTAAATGAGTGGTCAATAAATAGAAGCTCAAACCAAGGGGATTTGGGCAAGGGGCGCAACTAGATTTTGTTTGTTAGGACCCATACCAGCATCATTCCCTTCAGTTAGACACAGGTGGTCTCACAATAGTAGAGGTGAGGCTAGGGCACGCTTATGCTAGAGCTATGGTAAATAAGAGGTCAAAAGAGGAAGCAACATATAGCGCCAGCCTAATGGTGGTCAAGCGTGCGGCCTCAGTGCAGGCCGATAAGTCGTTATTGAGTTCCAAGCGCTTAGTAGGTGTCTTTTACGTAGGGACCAACAGGATGGGTCTAGTCCGCAGTAGGCACAACAGAGATAGAAGGCCGATCAAAGGGTAGGATTAGGATTTCAGCCTAATTAAAGTAGGATTAGGAATTCAGCCTAATAAAAGAAGTTATCTAAGACAAAGTGCAAACAATCCAATCGAACTATCTAAGCAAAGCAAACAGTTAAACCATATTTTATTCCAGCTTTATCTTTTCCTTTATTTCCTTTATTACTAGAACTGTTGCAAAGTCTATTATCTTTACCTTGCTTAAGAATATTAGTAATTACTTTCATTCACCAGACTTTTAGTCTGACCCACTCCTCTATTTCCCGTTTTCCCCCTTAGGCCAGCAGAGGCAGGGACAGTAAATTTTGGATTTTCTCGGAGATTCAGCTGTAGAGTTTTTCTTCATGTATTCTTCTTCTTCTTATTTTCAGTTTTATTTTCATGTACTGGCACTTGTTGAGAGGGATGGTTTTATGTATGTACTCTAATATTGTGACTGAGATGATGTTTTCCATAAGACATATGTATTTGGTATTTTGAGACTTATTTTTGTTATGACTTATTTTATGAAGTTTGAATTTTAATAAGTTATTGTTTTAAATGTTTCCACTGGTTTATTTATTTTGTCTTGTGAATCTTAGTCTCTATAAGTTTTTAGCTATACCTAAAACGCACCATATTTTTTAGTGTGCCCTTTTTGGGTATATTAAGCGGTGTGGGGTGTTTCACTTGGTATCAGAGCCTAAGGTTACAAGGTTCCTAAAAATTTGTTTTAAAAGTAAAGTATTTCTCAAAATAACTTGTTTTAGAAGTATTTTTTAGAAAGAAACTCTTAGAAATAGTTTTCAAGTATGAAAGAGTTTTTATAAAAATCCCCTCAAAGTCCAGTTCAATCTTCCTTCGATTCTTTCGAGCCTAAATTTTCTTTTTCTTTGCATAGAATGGCGGATGCCCTTGATCTTCCAAAGGGCGTCCAAGTCTCAGGCTGGTTTCATATATACCTGCAAGCTATGACTCAAGAGGTGCAAGGGCAAGCGCCCAATCTAGCACCAACAGGTGGAAATCCCATCAATCCACCCGCAGCAACCAATTTCTCTAAGTTATGCAAGGACTTCTCCAATTTAGGAGGCAAGACATTTTTTGGTATAGAGGATTTTGTGGAGGCGAGAGCTTGGTTAAGGAGTACAGAGAGGATATTTGGGCTATTGGGAATGGAGGATCAGCAGAGAGTTCAGCTTGCATCTTGGCGGCTGAAAGGAGAGGCTTCTTATTGGTGGGAGGTTGTTGAGTTGGTAGGAAGAGACGTTGGATGGTTTGGATTCCAAGAATGGTTTGAGAGGAAGTTTCTGTCACAAGCAGAAGAGAGTATGCAGTTGGAAAGGTTTATTAGCTTGAAGCAAGAAAGTTTTTCAATAAAGGAGTATGTCAACCAATTTAATGGGTTGTCATGGTTTGGGATGGAGTTAGTGAATACAACGCACAAGAAGGCCATGAAGTTTGCGAAGGGATTGAATCAGCCCCTTCAAGGATTGTTATTGACCTACGTACCGATGTGAGCTACCTATGAGTCACTGGTGGAGATGGCGCTTATGTCTGATGCAGCTAAGGAAGGAGAGTCTAAGGAGGTCCCTAAGATGGAAGGTTCTAAGAAGAAATGGTGGAAGAACAATAAAGATAAGAAAAAGGAGACGGCCCTCAGAAGCAGATTAAGAAAGGAGGGAAGTGCAATAGCTGCGGATTGGTTGGTCATTACGCAAAAGACTGTAAGAAAGCCGGGATGAAGGGAAAGTGTTATAATTATGGACAACCCGGTCACATTAGTAGATTTTGTCCTTAGAAGACGGGGCAGGGAGCGGGTGCACCAGCAGCAAAGATTCAGGCATTGGATGCAGCACCTTCAAGCAGCGGCCCAGTTAGAGGTTGGAAAGTCACCGCGGAAGATTTGATTTCTATTTCCGATTTTCCCATTCACACCCTTTTCGATTCCAGAGCATCACACTCTTTCATTTTGAGTTCTTTGTTTGATTGTTTGCACTTAGATATCTCCTTAGCAGTAGACCCCATAGTTGTTTCAAACCCCATAGGAGGATCGGCACATTTATCTATGATTTGTAGGGATTTGAAATTTTTTATCCTAGATGTAGAGTTTGATTGTGACGCCTACGTATTGGGATTTTTGGGGTATGGGATGATTTTGGGGATGGATTGGCTATCCATATATGGAGCGATATTGGATTGCGAGAGGAGAGTCGTTAGACTAGAGACATGCAATGGTAGGACTCTCGAGGTTTCTTGCGACCCACAGGAGTCAATCATGTTGAGCTTCCTTTATTCCCTCGATTCATCATCAGCAGAGTTAGATTCAGTTACGGTCATCAAAGATTTCCCGGACGTCTTTGAGGAGGTTAGGGGACTACCCCCTAAGAGAGAGATCGACTTCAGAATCTATTTGAATGACAATGCTAAGCCAGTGGCATTGCCCATGAGACACATGGCACCTAGGGAGAGGAAGGAGTTAAGTAAGCAGATTAGTGAGCTATTGGAGAAAGGCTTCATCAGAAGGATCATATCTGAGTGGGGAGCGCCAGTTGTCTTCACTACAAAGGCGGATGGTTCCCTTCGACTTTGCGTAGATTATAGAGAGTTGAATAAGCTTACAAAGAAGAACCATTATCCACTTCCTAGGATAGATGACCTTTTCGATCAGTTGGTTGGCCCTTCAGTATTTTCTCAACTTGATTTAGCCACTGGATTTCATCAGCTTAGGGTCGCTGACGATAGCATTGACAAGACGACATTTAGGACACTCGACAGATTCTTTGAGTGTTTGGTTATGCCTTTTGGGCTAACCAATGCCCCAGCCTATTTTGTAGATTTGATGAGCCGTGTTTTTTGAGATGTCCTAAATAAGTTCATAGTTGTGTTTGTGGACGACATTTGGGTGTTTTCCAAGAGTCTGGAGGAGAATGTTGTTCATCTAGAAGAGGTTCTTTGTACACTTCATGTTCATCAGTTGAGGGAAAAGTTCTCAAAGTGTCACTTTTGGCGAGGGGAGGTACGTTTCTTGGCGCACGTAGTCTTAAGAGAGGGTTTAGTTATTGATCTTGCTAAAGTAATTGCAGTACAAGATTGGAAGGCCCCCAAGAACGTTACCGAAGTTAGAAGCTTCCTAGGATTGGTTGGCTATTATAGGAAGTTCATCAGAGATTTTGCCAAGGTTTCAGCACCGCTTACTCGCCTCACTAAGAAGAATAAAGCATTCGTGTGGGACGTGGATTGTGGGGATTCCTTCACGATGCTAAAGAGAGCCATTACTAGTGCACCAGTGTTAGTTTTACCCGATGGAGCTAAGCCTTTTACAATATACACTGATGCATGTGGGATGGGTCTAGGAGCAATGTTGATGCAAGAAGGGAGGGTAGTATGTTATGGAAGTAGACAGTTGAGGATGCATGAGATGAACTACCCTACCCATGATTTGGAGTTAGCTGCTATAGTTTTCGCACTCAAGTCTTGGAGGCATTACTTGCTAGGAGAGAGGTTCGAGCTTTTCACTGACCATAAGTCATTGAAGTACATATTCTCACAGAAGGATTTGAACTTGAGGCAGCAGCGATGGATGGAGTTTTTGGTATCGTACGACTTTGAGATAGCTTATACCCCTGGCAAGGGAAATGTGGTTGCGTATGCGTTGTGTAGGAAGAAAGCAACCCTTAGTCCAATGTTCATGGAGTGGAAGAGCCTAGAGTTTATTTCCACTTTTGATTTTAAGCCCTCCATGGACATTACCCCGGGATGTTGGCAGCACTTGAGGTTAAGCCTACCCTCATAGATCATATTGGCTCGAGGCAGGGAGAGGATTTGGAGCTTATGGATATTTTAGAGAGGATTAGCAGAAGAGAGGTCTCTAGACATCTCCAACGCTATTCCATAGATAGCAAAGGGTGGCTAAGGAGAGATGGAAGACTTTGTGTCCCCTGCGCTAGTGATTTGTTGAGAGCAGTTCTAGAGGAAGCACACCATTCTTGAATGACTATTCATCCGGGTGGTGATAAGATGTATAGGGACATGAAGAGAATGTTTATTGGGGTGGCATGAAAAAGGATGTGGTGGAGTTTTAGCTAAGTGTCTTGTGTGCCAAAGAGTTAAGGCAGAGCAGTAGAAGCCCGGCGGATTACATCAGCCATTGGATGTACCCGAATGGAAGTGGGATAGTGTTTCGATGGACTTCATAGATGGTTTACCCCGGTCTAGGAAGGGGAATACTAGCATTTGGGTGATTGTAGATCGATTGACTAAGAGCGCCCACTTTATTCCGGCCAAGAGTAAGAGGATGACATCTTATTTGACATCCTTATATGTTCGTGAGATAGTCCGACTTTATGGAATTTCCTCTAACATAGTGAGCGATAGAGACCCTATTTTTACTAGCGAGTTTTGAAGAAGCTTGCAAGAGGCTTTAGGGACGCAGCTTAGATTAAGTACGACCTATCACCCCCAGACGGATGGCCAAACGGAGAGAGTTGATAGAATGCTTGAGGATTTGTTGAGAATATGCATTCTTGATTTTGGAGGAACTTGGAAGGAGCATCTTCCATTGATGGAGTTCGCATATAATAACAGTTTTCAAGCTAGCATTGGGATGGCACCTTTCGAAGCCCTTTATGGGAGACCTTGTAAGTCACCTTCATGTTGGGTGGAGTCTACGGAGAGATTGCTACTTGGTCCTAACATGGTTAGGGAGACTTCAGAGAAGGTAGATTTGATTAGAAGGAGGATGAAGACAGCCCAAGATAGGTAGAAATCTTATGCAGACAAGCGGAGGAGAGATATTGAGTTTGAGGAAGAAGACATAGTTTTCATTAAAGTATCCCCGCTAAGGAAGGTGGTGAGGTTTGGATCGAGTGGGAAACTAGCTCCCAGATTCGTAGGACAATTCCCCACTGTAGAGAGGGTAAGAAAGATGGCGTATCGAGTGAAGCTACCAAAGAGGCTCGCGGGAGTACACGATGTTTTTCATGTTTCGCATTTGAGAAAGTGCTTACATGACTCAGCAGAGATTGTGGAGCCTAGTCAATTGGAGCAAGTGGAAGTAGAAAAGGAAGCACCGGTTCGTCGTATTCCTACTAAGATCATTGGATGTGACATCAAGAAGCTTAGGAATAAAGAAGTCCCATTAGTGAAGGTGTAGTGGGGAGATGATGTTGAAGACGCTACGTGGGAAGCTGAAGAGAAGATTCGTACCTCTTATCTGCATCTTTTCGATAGTAAGTTTTAGAATTTTCTATTTCCATCTTTCGTTTTGAATAGGTTCTTTCCTTATTATCCTTTAGGAGGGTAGAACTTAGGATTCAACCTATGGATGGTAGGATTTGATGTAAACATGTTCTTAGAACATGTTATGTATGATGGATACTAGTGGTTGCAAGTGGATGCTAATGGACACATATACTTACACTAGGCACTATTATCTCATAGGGATCGGCCTAACTAGGACACTAGAGCATATACATATAAATGTGTGCGCATTTTTGCTATAAATGGATGATTATCACATGATTGTTGCATTTGGATGATGATTGTAGCACGCATATATTACTATCAGTTATCATTAGGAAATTTGCTTTCATTTGGATACATGACACAGACATGATTGCATAAAAGGAGGTCAATTGAATCAGTAGACCGCTTAATCTTTTGCATTAGTTAGGCACATTGACACTACATTATTGCCTATGTATCATAAATTGCATTAGAAAACATAAGGACAATGGATGTGATGGATGATGGTTGAGTAGTTGATTGTAAAACTTGGATGAAAATATTTATTTCATTCTTCTATCCTTAGAGATTTCGGGGACTAAATCCCTTAAGGAGGGGCGAATGTAACAACCCGAAATTTAAGCTATAGTAATTAATTCAAAAATTAATTAAATAAGAAAATAACTTTATGAAATTATCATAATTGAGCTAGGGGAGTTGCACCATTGTGTCTGTGGTAATTTTCTAGTCAATTTCCATATATAGAACGTCAAAATCCGAGCCAGTATGTAGAAGATACGAATTAATGAGGAAACGAGAAAATAAGAAAGAATACACACACACATAAAGGGCTAGGTCGACCCTCACATTGGCAAGGTCGACTTATAGGTCGACCCTTGCTTGTGATGGTCGACAGGTAGGTCGACCCGCCTACCCAAGAATGCATTCTCTTACGTAACTTCGTTCGAACACGTCATTTTGCTATTTTCGCTTCATCTCGTGTGTCTGTGCTTCCATCCGATGGTTCCTATCGAGCCTATGATGTGGTTGCACCAGATTTAATCTCCAAATCCAACGGTCTGAGATCCATAAGTGACACTATGAATAAGACCCTAGGCCTAGCTAATTTTCTCATTCATATTTTCTCCATTTGGGTTCATTGCCTGAGGCTGGACCCTAAAAGGAATATTTTCCGAGAAGAAAATCTTTTATCCCCCTCAAGTGGATTCGGGAAGGCCAAAGGAAAGAGCTAAGGACCACAGGTGAGTGTTTAAGTAATTATTTTTGATTTTTAAGTAATTTAAAATAATAGGGTTTCCAATAGTTGTAGTTTTTCTACAATTTTGAGATAACCTTTATGCAAGTTTATTTACAGTTTATTTTTAAGTAGACTTGTTTTGCAGTTTATTTTCTTTTAGCTATTCTATTTCAGTTATTTGGAGTTTTAGACTTTTCCAATAGTTGGAGTTTTTCTTCATGTATTCTTCTTCTTCTTCTTATTTTCAGTTTTATTTTCATGTACTGGCACTTGTTGAGAGGGTTGGTTTTATGTATGTACTCTGATATTGTGACTGAGATGTTGTTTTCCATAAGACATATGTATTTGGTATTTTGAGACTTATTTTGGTTATGACTTATTTTATGAAGTTTGATTTTTAATAAGTTATTGTTTTTAAATGTTTTCGCTGGTTTAGTTATTTTGTCTTGTAAATCTTAGTCTCTGTAAGTTTTTAGCTATACCTAAACGCACCATATTTTTTAGTGTGCCCTTTTTGGGTATATTAAAGGGTGTGGGGTGTTTCATAAGACCACGTCACACATAAGCACAATGGGTTTTTACCTTACGATAACCATAACATTTTATATCAAAATCATATGATATTATAATATTGTCTATAGAAAGTAAATTAGAAAATAGCTGAAATGCTTGCATCTCACATTTCAACATAGTCGGGCACAATCAAAACCGTGCGATGCTTATTGGAGAATGGATTCCACACTATGACCAGGTAAGGAACTACCATCCGATGAGTGCATCTCTAGACCAATGCACCCGGGTCTGATAAGAACATCTTATACTCTGCCACACATGACCGGCCTAGCACTTGACTACTAGTACCGAATATGTTATCACTCCGGGTGTTCCCACTCTTATCGAGTGCTCTCTTTCCATGCACAACCATTTCCATAATTATAATATATACGAGGGTATCTAGAAAGGTGATAACATACCCTACTTGGGTGCGAACCACTTAGCCCTGCTGCATGCCCTGTTTCAGTTATTTCCCGGTTGATGAGGCTTGAGGCTATGTTTACCTTTAGAATAGCATTCATACTTGGAATGCTAACACAACCTTCCAGGCAACGATGCAATGATAGCATTCATCAATACAAGTTGTTCTGGGTCTGAACAAACCGAATCTCCAAATCAACGCCTCCATTAGCTTCTTGATTTCATAATTCATAACGCACAGACAGGATCGAAGTGGTTTTCGGATAATTAAATCCGATCCTGGTCTTTTCGAAACGATCAACGAATTTGGCCAGATTATGATAGTTGGTTATTTAACTATAAAATTACACTCATAAGCAGTCACTAGGCCTTATCTTATACATCTTCAAAACATTCATTCAAAATATCTTTCAAAGATATGTATAAATATTCAAAGCTCTTCTACTATTTCAATATTTAGAAACAATTTCAAATACTTATCCGTAATAGGCTATTTTATTCACCATTTCAACACTTAGAAATAATTCCGAATTCAATTTATACTTCAATACTTAGGAAATATTTATGAGTATAATTTCCCAAAATCATTTATTTCCAATACTTAGGAAATATTCCATTTATTCCTATTCCTCAAAATCTTTTTCAATTTATTTGAAAATTCCTTAACTCACTTATAACGAATTCATAAGTTCCGGAATTCATTAATTAATTTCCTTTAATATTTTCAAAATCGATTACACTTGTCTATAATTCCAAATCTCCATCTCTAACTTCTTTTCTGAATTCTAATTCATTTTTCGAAGTTCTCTTATTTCAACAAATTCGGAAATTTCCATAAGTTTCCAAAATTGCACTATACAATTTCTCTTATAAAATCATATCCATTAAATAAACTCCGTTTACAAATCTCGAGAGGATTTATAAATAAATTTCAATCATTTCAAACTATAAATGTAATAAGTATTTTTAAATAATAATTCATTTTAAAAACATATTTAAGAAATTATTTAAAATATTAAAACGCTTTATATATCATCGATAATTAATTTCCAAATCAATTATTAAAAAAACTAATCGATTTACAAATCTTATTATAAAAGATAGAACTTATTTCGATTAATATTAAATTTTTGAATAATCTACTTTCCGAAATATTTAAACTAAAGCAGCTTTAAATTACATAATTTGAATAAATAAAATTTCCCCTTTTAAATCAAACTTAACTTCTCGATAAAATATATTTTTAAATCCCAATAACCAATTTCAATTTATAATCCCTCTCGATTCATAACACATTGATTTCTTTTCGATTCCCTAACCATTCTCACTTTTCAAAATAAAATCCATTATATTTTTCAAAAACCATTTCCATATCATGATATAAATTCCAATTTATCGACTGATATCATTTTCCCTTATTTAGAAACATCGTTTATAAATTTATAGATTCACTTGGATTTTTCTTATTTATAAAAATAATCTCATTTGTAAAATTTCATTTTATAAATCCATTTCTTTATAAATTCCATTTATTTTACAAATCTATTTTAAATATTGATTTTTAACTTCTTTCCATATTCTTTTCAAAAATATCATTTTAAATCCATTTTTAAAAACCTTTTATATAATTTATTTTAAAATCTCTATTTAAAATATTTTACGAATAGTTATGTACAACCCATTATCAATTATTGTTTTATCCAAATCCTTTTCTTTTAAAATAATTCAAATTCCGATATAAATATTTTTATATTCAAAATCTTCTTTTTAATTCTTTCAAATTCAAAAATAATATTTTATGGTATCTAAAATACCAAAATTTTGGCCAGTGCTACTATAGCATCCAAACATTCAAATCACACAACAATCTATAACAGATTATTCACAAAAATCATATATCGCTATATATGAAATTAAAATCAACATTTTTGAGGAACCCAGTTGGATCCCTCCAACCTGTTTCCCTACATCCACAGATGTTAGATAACATAAAATACCAATCCCACATTGAGGGGAATATCACGGTAATATAGGGTCATCCGCTATTATGCGGGCTATAGGGTCTCATCCGCTCCAACGGCGGGAAAAATATCCAACTACTAATATATATACTACTATATATATATATATGTCACATCCAACTGATAATAATTTATAAATTCAATCAATCATCAAAAAATTAATTTTAATCATTTAAAATCAATAGCAGTAATCCAAATGAGTGAGATTTACTCACCTTGATTTTTTATTTGCAATCCATTCCATTTTTAATTCTATTGCGTAGATTCCATAACTACGAATCTTATATGGCTGATTCCGTGCGATTTAAACCTTGTATGATAAAGTTATAAAATTTATTAACATTCGAATTTATATAACATAATCAATTAATTTTAATTATCATTAATTTCTTAATTAACTTAGCTAAAAGAAAACTGTCGTTACCTCCATCCCAAAATCATGCTCGAACTCAAATTCCAGGCGACTCCATTTCCTATCTCAATAGCCAAGAAGAAGCTCACCTCCATCGATATCACCTGGCCCGAATACGACCCACATCCCTGAATCATGACTACCAGCTTCCTCGACCTCGAGCAAACCATAGTCGTGATTGAAAAAAAACAACATCGAGCGCCTCGCCAATCCCCAGTCTAACAAGTCGAGCCCAAATCTGCTATCAAATCTCGACTTCACCAGAGCTCGCGACTATCGCTCCCAGGCTGCCGCCTCCACCTTGCACTCCGGATTTTCCCCTTCGCCGTCATGAAAATGAACCGTCACCTACTTGCTAACCTCGACCCTCTCCTTAACATCGCGACACTCCTCGCCTTCCCACGTCTGTACAAGAGAACGGAACCACGCCTCCATCGATCGCACTCGCCACTCATTACGTCAATCAACACGCGACATCTTCGATTGACCACAACCTTGCCATCACCGCTCCTTCATGTGTATTTCGTATCGATCAATGGCCGATCGATACGAAACATATTAATGGATGGATCGATACGAAATAGCAGGCTTCCATGGGTACGAAGCATTTCGACTTCGATGGATAGGAAGGTAGTTGACACACAATGGATACGAAGCGATGCTCACTTGATGGATACGAATCGTTGTATGCTTGATGGATACGAACCAACGCTCACTTGATTGATACGAAGCGATATATACTTGATGGATACGAACCAACGCTCACTTGATGGATACGAAGCGATGTATACTTGATGGATACGAACCAACACTCACTTGATGGATACGAAGCGTTGTATACTTGATGGATACGAACCAACGCTCACTTGATGGATACGAAAGGTTGTATACTTGATGGATACGAACCAGATGTGTTTCACGTGAGACTTGATCGATCCATACCTTGAGCATACGAACTCCGATTGACTTGAAATTTGGAACGTTGGCTTCCGTAGCTTCGCTTGTTGTATCATAACGATTGTAGCTTGATCCGGACCCGGACCAATTTCGCCAGTATCCATAGTGAACCTATGTATAACCGATCTTCGGGGCCGACTGTCCTTGGTCTCCAGTCAATTCCTTGGTGTCACGGCCTTGCCAAAAGGCGGGATAACATTTGCCCCACAAAGTACATCTTGTGAGAACATGATGTGCTTTGAAAAGCTGCAATCTTTATTATGAAAAGTTCTACCCAATTCGTTGAATATTAGTTGTCTTTTCGTCAAAATATGTAACCTTTCATTGATTCCCGGTAATATAAATACTGAAATGTTGACTACCAATGATTGCACAGTGCGTTATTGTAACTGAGTGTCGAATGATAACAATATGTCGTTTACTGTTGTAATTGTCACCAGGTGAGCATTCAATTCCTGTAAAATTTGAAAATTGAATATTAGTTCGTCATACATGAACGTATGTCAACCTGACTCCCGTTAATGTTTGCACGTTCATGAGTCGTTGTCAAGTCTTTTTTTTAAATCGAGTTTCGTATTGATCCTCTCTTGGATCGATGTGAAATTCAAGTTCTAATGATGCTTGATGGTCGTTTTAGAGTATCTCTTTGTATCGATCTTCTCCTGGATCGATTTGAGAAGTTGGAAAATCATCTCCGTATCGATAGTGATCGATACGAATTAGTTGGCCTTTTAAAATATCTCGTATCGATGGATACGAATTTCTGTGGGCTTCAAAGCAATGGATACGAAGTTGCCATTTCGTATTAATGAATCTCTGATGGGTTCGAATGGTTCAAACAAGCCTTTGCTTCGTGTTTCATATCGATAGCTTGATGGATACGAATTGCTTCATCTTGAATAAGTTGTGGATGGATACGAAGGAAGCTTCATATCGATGATGTTAAAACTGTTTCGATTGGTCACTGAATATGAATTGGTTATTTCGTATCGATTTGGTGGAAAGGTATAAAAAGGGCTCTTCGTATCGGTTATATTATAGACCGCTCGACCTGTCACCTTGCACTGGGAGACGAATCGTCATTTGCCTAGGGTCGAATCATATAAATGCTCTTGTACTTAGAATTTTTTTGCACTTTCTCATTTTCTGCTGCCCTGCTTTCGTATCACTCCGATTTAAAGAAAAATTAAAACTGCCTTTGCCTTCGAGTTATTCAATCCATCTAACTTCTTAAATTTGGTAAAGCATTGAACAAAATAACCATAAGATGATGAGACTTGAATTCTCGTGTCCTTCCACTTGTATCCGTGGCTGATTCTGGTGAAGAGGAGGCCATAGATGGTTGGAGCATGAGGAAGGTCAGAGTGGTTTCTGTGTTGATTGGGGAAGATGAAGCATGGAGGGATACGAAGTATTCATGGAAGGGATGCTCAGCCTTGACTTCGTATCGATGGGAGAAGGAAGGGAAAATACTTTTGTATCGATCTGGGATGAGGAGTTCGTATCGATCTGGAACTGATGGGTGGAAGGAGGAAGTTCATATCAATCTTGGATACAGTGTAATTTCGTATCGAAGGAAAGACTTGCTTCGTATCGATGGCTGGTGGACCTTCGGATCGATCGATATGAAATCTTGGGCATGGCGATCGATACGAAGGCGTTGTTGTTGATCTATACGAAGTAAGGGATTTTGTATCGATACGAAATGGCCTTTCTTGATCGATATGAAATGATGTTCTATGACCGATACGAAGCGATGGTTCCTGGATCGATACAAAGTGTATTTTTGGTGATCGATCCAAGTCTAGATTTTGACGGATACGAAACATAGCATAATCGAACATCTGACTCCGACGAGCTTTTGCCCTGCACAATTGGACTTAACCATTTCATTGCATATTTGACTGCCCTTCGAAGCTCATCGATGGAACTGTAACTTAACCAATTTGAAGAACTTTAACTTGGATCGATTTCCGAAGTCTTGATAGCACGGTTGTGATGGTCAGCGATGACGGTCACTTCGATTGAATCTCAAAGTCTTGTTGTTTGAACATCTCACAAATCCCGTAGAATTTCTAAGTATTATGTAGCATTGCACTGTACAACACATTTACGCACTTCACACTGGGGAGAACACAGGTTTATTGTCGTCTAACGATGATTTTTACTGATTTCAATAGCTATGGAACCCAGAAGTTCACAATCACAGGATATCCAGAGTCCACCCCTTCCCGCAATTGAAATGCCGGTTATTGCAGCCGACACTATTAGCCCTGCTCCGGATGAATTACCAGGAGCAGTCTTTATTGCACACCCACAAGACTCCATTCCTCCCAAAATATCTGAAGATATGCTGGGCAGGATTTGTCTAAGGCGTGGGCTATCAATAAATGATGTCTTATTACCAGGGCTAAAGGATAGAGCTCACACTCCCCCGGAAGGGTATATAGCCTATAATAGATTTATTTGTGTAGCTAGGACACTCCCTCCATTTAATCAATTCATCCAAGAGGTTCTACTTTTCTTGAGGAACGCTCCATGCCAATTGCATCCGAATGGGTATGCCCTGCTGAATAGTTTATTCATCGTCTTCATGGAGCACCTTTTCCGACCTCCAACTCCAGAGGAAGTCAGATATTTGTTTAAAATAAAGAGTCAAGGAGATAATCCTTCCTTCACTTTCTTAGAGGTAGTTAGGAACTGTCAGATCGTGGTCGGGGCTTGGAGCAAGCTGAGCTATTTCAAGACCGAATGGTTCCACGTTCGGTGTCCACCGGGGTTCGCCAGACGGTGGCTAGCAAGACGTAAGTGCCCTAGCCTCCTTGCTGATTAACTGGATAATAGCAGTTGGTGTCGAGTCTTACATTTTCTTTCTTTTACAGCTTCAATTCCACGACCTGAAGGTGCTCAGTTTAAGGAGATAGTGAGAGTTCTTCAAGAGATGCCCGTCGAGTACAGAGAGATCGATGAAGTCCTTACGGAAGAGAATCTGATTGCCGTTGGGCTAATTGACAGAGATCAAAGCATTGGACTCGCAGGAGTTCTTAGGAAGGCCCCGGTGAGGCTAGCTCGAAGGAGAACTCTCGGGATAGTAATTATTGAACAAGGCGGTGATGAGAATATGTTTGCTGGAGATGAGCCCGTAGTTGGGCCTTCGCAAAGTCCTCGATATTTAGAGCGGAAGAGAAGAGGCAAGTCTACTGCTCGAAAATCTATAAGGCGCAAAACCTTTATAGTCTCTTTGTCTACTACTAGTCAAGAGATTCCTCCTTCGTAGATGGAGAGCACTTTTGCGGGACTGGCGGACATCCCCATTCCAGATGACTTGCCTTTGCACCAAGATACCGGGTTAGAGGGGATTCAAAGCGCCTTAGACATGGGAGAGCCAACTCCTCCGAGTACAGCTATTACAACCAGTTGGTTGGGGGGTTTGCACATGCATACACACACTTCATGGCACCACACAATTTCTAATCACAAACTATTCATCTCTGGAGATTACCAACTCTGTTTCTCTTCTCATTTTATAGATACGATGTCGAGGCAGGGATCTATGCTTGGCAGTCTCCATTCTGCGAGCCATTCATCTAGCTCATATTCTAAGTTTCGCAGATGTGAGGTCGAAAGAGAACGCGACCGCGGCTACTCCAGTCAAGAGAGGAAGCGCTATGAGAGGGAAAGGGATAGGGAGAGGGAGAGGCAGTATAGGCGCCATTCCCGGTCGTGGTCTTCGCCACCTAGAATTCCAACGAAACCTACTGATTCTGGTAAACAACCCTCGGAATCTTCACGTCAAGCACCACCCCCTCAAACTTCAAGGCCCGACGAACAAAGTCGGAGGATTGAAACTGAGACCCCCGTCACCACTGAACAAGCCGTTACAGAACCCACCGGGGAAGGAGCGATTAGAATCTCTAAGTTGAAAATGGATTTCCCGAATGTCTGCTTCGACAGCTTCATATTTCCTCAAGATTTAAAGTGAATTCCCAATGAGGCAGAATAGACAATGCATGACTACATATATGATGTCTATGTCCAATATTGGGAATGGAAGAAGACCGCAGAGAAAGTATCATCGGTGGCCTTTGAGCGAGCGAAGACAAAGAAACTAGAAATCGATCTCGCTCAAAGGGACCGCATAATTTAGGTGCTTACCAACGAGAATGAGTCTTCATGGAAAGTAGAGATGGAAGCTACACAGAGAGCCGATGTGGCAAATAAGACTATGGAGAAAATGAGGTAGGAACACTTGGCCTTGGTCGAAGAGATGGGCCATAGGACCACCACGGTCGTAGCCGAAAGGGACGCTGCGCTAAAAGAGCTCGAGGAACTCAAAGCCAAATTTACTGAAGTCATTAAAGAAAAAGATGATGCCAATAAAGCTGCTCAGGAAGCATGCGAGCAGGCTGTGGTGCTCAGGGATGAGAGGGATGCCGCAACGCTAAAGGTTCAGGAAGCCGAGACCAGGGTTGAGGGTGAAGTGAGAGCGGTAGAGGCCAGGTTGGAGGGTAACATTGAGGATCTCCTGATGACATATAACGTCAATGTTCTGAAGCACCGTAACCTGAGCTGGCTCGAAGATTACCCGTCATATCTGTATAATGCTTGGTGCCGCTTGGTTGAAGATGAAAAGGCGGATCATCACACAACGTCTATTGATGAGTTTGAGCTGGAGAACCGGATATTGACTGAGGATGAAAGAAAGGTTCTCCATGATGCCATTGTCACATTTGAAAAGGAAAAGCTCGCCGCTCAGCGTCTGGAAGTTGGAGAAGGGTCTGGAGTTGAACATCACAAAACAAGTTCTGAACTGCCTGCAGCAACCCAACCCGAACCTACTTCTATAGTAGATCCTCTAGTTGTGCCTGCTTATGATCCCGGTCAACCGAGTTGTCTCCGGTTCGCGAGCATGATTCCGAAAGTGCTCCGGCTCCACCCACGAGCCAATCTGAGGAAGGTATTCTGGACACTTCTCATGTTATTCAAAGTCAGGAGCATTGTCTGAAGTAGTCACTAACACCTTTTCTCATATCTTTATTCAGTTATAGAGTCTACACCGGCCGAGCCTCCTGCAATTCAAGAGCAACATCATGAGCAGGAGGCCCTTATGACGGAGGCAACCACGACAATGGCCACCGCACCAACTGAAGGAGTGCGGGAGAGCGCTTTCATTTTTGATGAAAAATAATGGAGGGACTCCTCGGTTACCATAGTGATCCCCTCACCGACTTGCCTTTTGTCTTGGGCGAAGGTGCATTTATGACTGGCTTTTCGAGCCAAACTAGCAGCATCCCCATTGGCGCTCAAGCGATTCACAAGGAAGAGATAATGGCGGATATTAACGCCGAGATGGAAGCAGCCGCACATGCCAGTGGTATTGGAGGTGGTATGGTGGGTCCTGGCCCAGCTCCTCTACGAATGATTTCTCCTGGTGGTACAGTTGTCGACACTGGAGTGCCTCCCTCATCTTCCAACATCGAGAGTATTCCTATTCCTCCGACTCCGCATTCAGAAAGTATTCCAATTCCCGTGGGCTCGAAGGAAGAGATTACCATAATTCCTCCGACCGAAGACCAACCACCAAGAGGCAAAGGCTCGAAGAGGCATCCGAGCGGTAGCTCTAGTGGGTCAATGCCGAGGAAGAAGAAGAAACAGAGGTAGTAGACGTGTCTTCTTGCTCCCTTTTTTGGTAGATAGATAGGAATTTCTTTTTGCTTCCTATAGGCCATGTATAGATGCGGGTTCGGCCCCTGCTTATAGAAATAATTGGAATGATTTTTGTACTTATCATTTTCTTTCAAAGAATAGTTGAAATAAAATTCCATTTTGTTTTTAGCATAACTCCGTGTTTATTTGCTTAAGTGTTTTAGCACTCGAATTTCCATTCAATGTACTTGTGAGGTTTTAGTCTCTGAATCGGACCTGAGTTTAGTTGTTAAGTCCCTAAGTTATGGTTTCGGGTCATAATCGAACGTTAAGTCGAGTCCCAATATTGCACTGTCTCGATCAGTAGCTGGTACTTGAGTTTTGCCCCCAGTCCCGTGGATAAATTGAAGTGGTCGGTCGGCAGTTGCTTTCGGCCTTCGATAAATTAAGCTTAACTTAGTCGGAATGAAGTTGAAACGAGATGAGTTCGAGTGGTCGGATCACACTCGCTCATCTATTGGTAATCGCATCCACACTCAGAGGATTGCACTTGTGTGTCAGCGGTCGGTCATGCCCATTTAATGTTTAAAGATATGTCCATGCTTCGAGGACTTAAGTTATTTTACGGGCGGTTAGTCACACCCATTTAATGTTTAAATATATGTCCACACTCCGGGGACTTAGATTGATTTGTGGGTGGTCAGTCACACCCAATTGGTGTTTATACTCCATCCCACGCTCTGGGGACTTAGAGTTAGTCGATGGGTGGTCAGTCACACCCATTTTGATGTTTATACTCCAGTTCGCACTTTAGGAATCTAGAGTTGATCGACAGACGGTCAGTCACATCTGCCTAAGCGTTGGAATCTCGTTCGCATTCCGGGAACGATAAGTTGATCATGGACATGGACGGTCGGATCACATCCACCCTGAGTAGGTAAGCGAAGTCGTAGATGGACGGATCCATCCTCCTTGAGTTTAGATTGTACATGGGCGAAGTCGTGGGTGGTCGAGTCTACCCTCTTCGAACCCATGTTTTGGATTTGCAATTTATACTCTAGCTTGCACTCTGAGAACCGGAGTTTGTTGGAGGATTGTCGCGTATCAATCCTTTTTGGCTTCAGTGTAGATGTTTGCCCCCTGAGCCTAGGGTTTCACTTAGCGAGTGACCGGTCGTATCACAGCCACTCCCTATTTGAATAAGTCCCACCGTGGGATGGAACTTAGCTCTCCGAGTATCGATCAGATGGAGACGGACTAGGTGCATGAGGCAACGCCCAAAAAGGAGTCATGGATGACCCCATTCAGAAACTATCTCGAACACGGAGCTTTGCCTAAGCGCAGAAGTGAGAAAAGACAAGTTCTACGGAAAACTTCGCGATTCATTATCCAGAATGGAGTCATGTACAGGAGAGGATACTCTATTCCTTTACTCCGGTGAATCGTTCATGAAGAAATCAAATGAGTGTTACACGATGTACACGAAGGAGAATGTGGCGATCACACTGGGGGGCAAGCCCTTGCTAAGAAAATACTCCGATACGTGTATTATTGGCCGACCGTGAATCGAGATGCATCAGACTATGCCAAGAGATGTAACAAATGCCAGAAACATGCTCGAATTCCAAGAGCCCCTCCTACTAAAATTACTCAGATGGTCAGTCCATGGCCATTCGCCATATGGGGCATCGATATAATTGGATCTTTACCTCTGGCTAAAGGTGGTGCAAAGTACGCCATCGTTGCAGTTGACTACTTTACCAAATGGGCAGAAGCTGAGCCCCTTGCTACTATCACGATGAAGAAAGTAATCAACTTTGTTGTCCGCAACATCATCTATCGTTTTGGCCTCCCACATACGATTATCACTAACAACGGGACCCAGTTCGACAGTGTCGAGTTCAAGAACTTCTGTCAACGTTTCCATATTCAGAAGAAATTCTCAGCGGTTGCTCACCCTCAAGCAAATGGATAGGTCGAAGATGTTAATAAAGTTAACAAGTCCATTCTGAAGAAGCGACTGGAAAAGGCCGGAGGCAGATGGGTCGACGAACTTCCCATGGCCCTATGGGCATATTGAACCACCCATAAGTCCGCAACAGGCCACACTCCATTCTCACTTTCCTACGGCTCTGAATATGTTATTCCAGTTGAATTGGAAGTACCTTCTCATTCTGTGACATATTATGACCCGAAGATGAATGCCATATTACTCGCTGAATATATGAATTTATTGGATGAGAAGCGTGAAGAGGCTGATTTAAGGGCAGCCACGCACCGAAGTCGAGTCGCCCGATTATACAATGCTAAGGTCCGACCCCGAACCTTTGAAATTGGCGATCTCGTACTTCTCGTACTCAAGAGAATCTATCCGGTCCCTTCGCATATAAAACCAACATGCGAAGGACCGTATGTCATCGAACGGAGACTTGGAAATGGCACATTCAAATTATCAACTGTTGATGTCTCACTTTGCCGAGAGCTTGGAACAAGGAGAGTCTCCGTCGCTACTACACATGACAGGCTTTATTTATTCATTTAGTCTAATTTTCATTGGAAATTTGTTTATGCATTTCGAAATTTGAACTTGTAATAAGGCAACTGACTTTGCTGTACTTTCTTATTTCAGCAATAAAATGCAAACTCGTCGAGCCAGAGCAGCGATTCTTGAAATTCGTCTTGCGACCATCACAATGCACTGTACAATCATTGGCAGCAACATTTCAGTATTTATATTACCGAGAATCAATCAAATGTTACATCTTTTTACGAAAAGACAACAACTATTCAACGAATTGGGCAGAACTTTTCAGAATGAAGATTACAGCTTTTCAAAGCACATCATGTTCTCATAAGACGTACTTTGGGGGGCAAATGTTATCCCGCCTTTTGGCAAGGCCGTGACACCAAGGAATTGACTGGAGACCAAGGACAGTCCGTCCCAAAGACCGGTTATAAAAAGGTTCACTATGGATACTAGCGAAATTGGTCCGAGTCCAGATCGAGCTACAATCAATATGATACGACAATCGAAGCTACGGAAGCCAATATTACAAATTTCAAGTCAATCGGAGTTCGTATGCTCAAGGTATGGATCGATCAAGTCTCACGTGAAACACATCTGGTTCGTATTCATCAAGTATACATCACTTCGTATCCATCAAGTGAGCGTTGGTTCATATCCTACATCGCTTTGTATCCATCAATTCAGCGTTGGTTTGTATCCACCAAGTATACATCACTTCGTATCCATCAAGTGAGCATTGGTTCGTATCCATCAAGAATACATCGCTTTGTATCCATCAAGTGAGCGTTGGTTCGTATCCATCAAGTATACATCACTTCGTCTCCATCAAGTGAGCATTGGTTCGTATCCATTGTGTGCCAACCTCCTTTGTATCCATCAAAGTCGAAATGCTTCATACCCATGGAAGCCTGCTATTTCATATCGATCCATCCGTTAATATGTTTCGTATCGATCGGCCATTGATCGATACGAAATACACATGAAGGATCGATACGAATGTCATCATATTTGATCGATACGAAACTAACCCAGAACATCGATACATAGTGAAGTGCAAAAAAGTGACACGAATGGAGTTGCACTAGATCGTTATGAAGGAAAAACGTTCAAGTGGAAGACTCGGTCACTCGGCATAAAAAGTGGATTGGTCCTAGGATATAGCGCCACGTCACCTGATCGATACGAGCTAGCATCGACACGAAGCCATCGATACGAATTGTATTGATAAGAACTCGATAGTGTTTTACAAACTTGGATCGATCATAACTCAAAATCTACAAGTCTAAATGCCACCATATTTTCACAGGAGCTTGCGTATCGATCTCAGGCCAAATGGAGGTGTTTTTTATCGATACGAAATGTACACGTATCGATCAGGGATCGATATCAATCTACCTCGGATCGATCACGTGGGCCCGCCCACGTGTGAGAAGGAGTATTCCGAGATCTAAGTCAGAATTTTTCAGCCTACGCCTATAAATAGCAGCCCAATGCCTCCAGAAAATGGACTTTTGACTCTTCTACACCGATACTCTTCCAGAACCTCCACTGTATCTTGAGTGCTCAAGAGTGTACTGTTGTAATCAGCTGTAACCAGTTAAGAAAGTCAATAAAAAAGCAAACTTTCCATAGTGGACGTAGGCTAAAACACCGAACCACTCTAAATTCTTGTGTTCTTACTTTTCTGTTTTTCTATTTTGGCGTGTTTATTAGATTAACCTCCTTTTTCATTTATACTCTTCACTTTAATCTCTTCAAATACGTCCGAAGAGTGTTGTGCCCAATTTTGGTACAAACACTTTGAACAAAAACACCTCCATTTGGCCTGAGATCGATCAAGGACATTCTTGAGGTGGTACCGTGGTACACAAGCTCCTGTGAAAATTTGGTGGCATTTGGACTTGTAGATTTTGAGTTATGATTGATCCAAGTTTGTATTTGTAAAACACTGCCGAGTTCATATTGATACAATTTGTATCGATGGCTTCATGTCGATGCTAGCTCGTATCGATCAGGTGATGTGGTGCTATATCCTAGGATCGATCCACTTTTCATGCCGAGTGACTGAGTCTTCCACTTGAACGTTTTTCCTTCATAACGATCTAGTGCAACTCCATTCGTGTCGCTTTTTTGCACTTCACTTTGTATCGATGTTCTGGGTTAGTTTCGTATCGATCAAATATGATGACGTTCGTATCGATCCTTCATGTGTATTTCGTATCGATCAATGGCCGATCGATACGAAACATATTAATTAATGGATCGATACGAAATAGAAGGCTTCCATAGGTACGAATCATTTCGACTTCGATGGATACGAAGGAGGTTGGCACACAATGGATACGAAGCGATGCTCACTTTGTGGATACAAAGTAATGTATACTTGATGGATATGAACCAACGCTCACTTGATGGATATGAAGCGATGTATACTTGATGGATAGGGTTTTCTCAGTGAAAGCACCAAATTGTTTGTACCAAAATTGGGCACAACACTCTTCGGGCGTATTTTAAGAGATTAAAGTGAAGAGACTCGGTCACTCGAGATGAAAAGTAGATCGGTCCTAGGATATAGCGCCACGTCACCTGATCGATACGAGCTAGCATCGACACGAAGCCATCGATACGAATTGTATCGATACGAACTCGACAGTCTTTTACAAATACAAACTTGGATCGATCATAACTCAAAATCTATAAGTCCAAATGCCACCAAATTTTCACAGGAGCTTGTGTACCACCTCAAGAATGTTCTTGATCGATCTCAGGCCAAATGGAGGTGTTTTTGATGAATACGAAATGTATACGTATCAATCAGGGATCGATCCCAATCTACCTCGGATCGATCACATGGGCCCGCCTACATATGAGAAGTAGTATTCCGAGATCTATGTCAGATTATTCCAGCCTACGCTTATAAATAGCAGCCCAATGCCTCCAGAATGGATTTTTGACTCTTCTACGCCGATACTCTATCGGAACCTCCATTATATCTTGAGTGCTTGAGAGTGTACTGTTGTAATCAGCTGTAACCTGTTAAGAAAATCAATGAAAAAGAAAACTTTCCATAGTGGACGTAGTCTACAACGCCAAACCACTTTAAATTCTTATGTTCTTACTTGTTGGTTTTTCTGTTTTGGCATGTTTTTTAGATTACCCTCCTTTTTCATTTATACTCTTCACTTTAATCTCTTCAAATACATCCGAAGAGTGCTGTGCCCAATTTTGGTACAAATAATCACTATATATGAAATTAAAATCAACATTTTTGAGGAATTCTGTTGGATCCCTCCAACCTGTTTCCTTGCATCCACAGATGTTAGATAACATAAAATACCAATCCCGCTTCGAGGGGAATATCATGGTAATATAGGGTCATCCGCTATTATATGACGCGCATAGGGTCTCATCCGCTCCAACGGTGGGAAAAATATCCAACTACTAATATATATACTATTATATGTCACATCCAACTGATAATAATTTATAAATTCAATCAATCATCAAAAAATTAATTTTAATCATTTAAAATCAATAGCAGTAATCCAAATGAGTGAGATTTACTCACCTTGATTTTTTATTTGCAATCCATTCCATTTTTAATTCTATTGCGTAGATTCCACAACTACGAATCTTATACGGCTGATTCCGTGCGATTTAAACCTTGTATGATAAAGTTATAAAATTTATTAACATTCGAATTTATATAACATAATCAATTAATTTTAATTATCATTAATTTCTTAATTAACTTAGCTAAAAGAAAACTGTCGTTACCTCCATCCCAAAATCATGCTCGAACTCAAATTCCAGGCGACTCCATTTCCTATCTCAATAGCCAAGAAGAAGCTCACCTCCATCGACATCACCTGGCCCGAATACGACCCACATCCCTGAATCATGACTGCCAGCTTCCTCGACCTCGAGCAAACCATGGTCGTGATTGAAAAAAACAACATCGAGCGCCTCACCAATCCCCAGTCGAACAAGTCGAGCCCAAATCTGCTATCAAATCGTGACTTCACCGGAGCTCGCGACTGTCGCTCCCAGGCTGCCGCCTCCACCATGCGCTCCAGATTTTTCCCTTCGCCATCGTGAAAACGAACCATCACCTACTTGCTGACCTCGACCCTCTCCTTAACATCGCGACACTCCTCGCCTTCCCATGTCTGTACCAGAGAACGGAACCACGCCTCCATCGATCGCACTCGCCACTCATCGCGTCAATCAACACGCGACATCTTCGATTGACCACAGGCTTGCCGTCACCGCTCCTGCCTGCACTCACACGCGACCTTCCCTTTCTCGTGCACTCATGATTTCGATCGAGAGAGGGTTTTTTTCTCTATAGATCGATTTCTCCCATTTGATTTTCGTTCGATTTCATTACGAATAAGAAGTTTTAAGAAGAGATACGAGATTTAAAACGAAGGGAAAGGTGACTGGATGTACATGTAGGGTGGCTCGAGAATGATTTAGGGTGGCTGGGTTTTTGACTAGATTATATATATGTATATAATATTCAAAATATCTTGTTTGCACATCTCGAAATTTCAAACCCCTACTGAGGGGTGCCGCCTAGCGTTCATAATGTTATAACCATATTTCGAACGCAATGGAACAAATTTCGAAGCTTAATTTGATCGTATGGAGAAGATAGCCTTTTAAATCGACTATTTAAATTAAATTAAATTATTTCTAGGCATTTTCAGATCGCACGACCAAATGGTAAATCCAAACGTTACAAAATTTGAAATCCGATAATAATACACTATTACGGATCCAATGGAACTTGTTTTGTCGAATTCTAAGACCGTGCCCCGGATCGCTATTTTAGCGCGTCGATTAAATCGACGATTTCAAAAATTGGCAAAATCACTTGAAATTTTAGTTTTAAAAACTTACTAACTGAATTCTAATTCAAATAGAATCTGTATCCAGATTAGAGGTCGTTTCGATTCATATTCAATTCAAATTTCAATTATTCACTATTTTCTTATTACGATAAATCGCTGTATTTGAAATTTAAATTTATTCTAAAATTTCAAAACGAAATCTTCATATTCAAAATCAACTTATATTCCAAATTCAATATTCAAAAACATTTAAATATTCAAAATTAAACGGTGAAAAATCCGGGTCGTCACATCTATGAAGCAGAAGTGACTATTCATTCTCTTCATCCCGACTATACCTTAAATCACATCTTTTTTTGTACATTTGTTTTCCTTTATAAACGATCAAAACATTCAAAAATAAAATCCTTACTACAATATCATAACGAACTCTTTACAAAAGTGTATTCGATTATCCTCAAAATTTAAGGACATCAAATATGTTTCACTTTACGTAAACTGATCAAACTGACATTTCAACGATCGAGTGAGTAGATTTATATTGTAGTTTTGGTCTAGTGTTACATTTAACACAAAATTATTCTTTTGTAATTAATCAAATTGAATACTCGATCTTACAGTACTGTTTATTGGCTTATTTCGAATGAACTAACTTCATCGAAGTATCGTACATTACGAACTGTGGTCGTTCCTCATATAACATTTATATACGATAGTATATGGATCAAATATCCACGATCTTGTATTAATTTAGAATTCAAAACTCATAAAATGTAATACATGGTCTCAACCAAATAAACACATAAGTGAACAAATTACAAATCTATTTAGTAGTTATAAAATCAGGCGCTTGCATGGGTATTGAAACGGTAACATGCAAGAAGCATTTACTGGTAAGTATATGTTATATTTTTATTTGTCAACCTTCAATTCAGTTTAACTATATATCTTAATTAATAAACTTTTATCAATCATTTTAAATGAAAAAATTTATCAATGTAGATTATTATTAACATTATATAGCTTATGTTCTTACAATATTTGAAAGGTTAAATATTATCATTTTATTTTCCTAATATGGCTCCCATTAGCCTTTTATGTCTAACCAAACCATAAGCAAAATATAAAAGTCTTTCAACTTCACTAGCGGGTATTAGGACTCATCCATCTTGGAATTCTGATCTTAAGTTTTCTCAAAAAATCATAGCTCCACAGACGATGGACAACTCCTTATCCATTGCATCACATACAACTCCTAACCCATGGTTCCTTGTCCTAATTGCATTTCGACCTTGAGTTTGCTCAACAAATCGAAAGAGATAATTCACTCGTACCTACCATATCGCGATGGCCTAAGTATATTATATGTACCTTGAGTTTGCTCAACAAATACATATGGTTATCTTACCTCGTTAATTCAATATATTAATAATACTACACATAACATCCCTAGCTTGAGTTTGCTCAACAACTAAGGAGTATGCAAGTAATTTATTAATATATATATATATATAGTAGAGGACAACATTATATTGAATATTCATGATCTTCAATATATTATATTGAGTGATATCGACTTATGGAATAATGTATTTCTTATGAAACACCTTCGTGGTTCAAGGGTCGGACACATTTGGACTCACGGTATATGTACAATACATATGTATTTATCCCTTAAGTCTGTTTAGGGTTTCTTTAACGTTCCACGTTTAGTTTATACATTCATATTATATAAGTTTCATTATTATATAACTTTTATATTTGATACTACTTATATAATGGTCTTATGTATATTATTATAATAATTAAATCTTATGGAATTAATTATTAATTAATCAACATTTTAATTAATTTTATATTATTTTAATATAACATTTATATTAAATATTTATTCCATATTATAGCCTTTATAGTATTACACATATATCTTGTTATGTGTATATTCATTTAATTAATTAAGCTTTAATTAATTTATTTAATTAAAAAATGTAACTAAATTATATTAATTTCGAAATTCAATTCATATACATACATGTATACGTATGTTATTTCAAAACATTTTAAAACAACATAACATATATCCATAATATAATACATGTATACATTTATTAATTAATTAACTTATTTAATTATTTTATTTTATTAATCTTATTAATAAATTTTAATATTTCAAAATTAATATTTATTTTCAAACATTTTGAAAATTTTATTGTATTATAACTATTATAATATACTTATATCTTATCTTAAATTTAACTTTTAAATCTAAAATCTTGTATTTTAATTTTCAAACAATTTTGAAAATTAGCCCAAGACCCAATTCAAATTTGAGCATTTTCTATTAGGGACAACCTTTGGGCTGTGAGATTAATAGTTAACTCTAATGTTATTTGGCCTTTTTACCCGGTTATACCCGAACTGACTGGAGAAGTTAAACTCGACTGTCATCAAGATCGACATGTTAGATTAACAATCATGAACCGCAGAGATCAGGCATAGATGACTATATGAAGCAGTGGTGAAGCGAAAGTGGAAGATGAACTCAATAAACCGCTCAAAATATTAAAATACACACTCCCTAAAAATGGATCAGGTATGATCCATATTCATCAATTATAGATTATACCGTATCGATTTAACATGTCAACTCAGCGGAAAACGATCGATATCTCATAATCTACAAGTCAACTACATATGAAACTTTGGAAACATCAATATATTGAAGAGTGGAGCCCACCATATTGATTGCATGCCAAAAGGAGCTCATAAAAAGGTCGGTGACGATCGTTATTACAAGTGATGTGGAACCCGCGATCGATATTGTGACTTCTTCTGGATATAGAGACTCCGCTGTCAAAATTTCAGGAAGATATTCGCCGTCTTCCCATATAAATACAGACTTGATTGTTTATTTTCGGGATCTTGATGCTGCTTGTTGTTTTGTACTCTTTTGTAACTAAGGATTCTAATCGGATCCCTGCTGTACTCAGTTTACAAAGTGATTAAAATAGCTATCTCTTCAAAGTGGACGTAGGCAAAAAAGCCGAACCTTTATAAATTGCTACACTCTATTATTAGCTGGTTTCCGATTACTTTACTACTATATTCTCTCTGTTTACATTTATTATTCTTCATTTATTCCTCTACAAACTCTCTATTGGTTGTTAGTGCCAATTTTTGGTGTAAACATTTTGGTGCTTACCAAGAATCAAGATTCTCACCTCTATTTGGATCACTTTGCTGCTATTGGATTGCATAAATCTCAGGAAGAGATCTATAATTATCTTCAAATAGTTTATCCGTTCTTTTCAAATTTGCAAAAGTCTAAGGAAAACCATCAACAATGGTTAGGAACAGCAAATCTACTACTCCAAACACAGAGAGAAACGAGAATGCCATCATCCGACAAGGAAGCCAGAGCAATCTACCAGTAGATGTTAATGTTTTTCCATCACTCTTTCTGGCATAGCAACAATGTGGTTCACGAGATTGCCCCCAAGGTCAATCTATAAATTTAATGATTTAGCAACAAAATTTGTGGAGCAGTTCCGCATGCATGCAACTCGCCCCAAAGATGTTATGTACCTATCAAGCGTGATCCAGGCTCCGGGAGAATCGCTGAATGATTATTTGGAGAGATTTCATATAGCCATCATAGAAGTCAGTAATCCAAATGACCATTCAATATTGATGGCGGTAACAAGAGGGATTAACGCAGAATCTGACTTTGGTGATTGGTTAGCTGGCAAACCACCCACAACATTGGAGCGTTTCTATACAAAAGCAGCTCTGTATTTGAGGAAAGAGGAAGCTAGATGCTTTAGGAAAAATAATGTTATGGAACCAAGTAGAGAGAGAGTGCAGAGTAACATTGCAAAGAAACAGTCCGGGGAGAGTTTCAAAAAAGTTCAATTAAATGTCCAAAATAAACTGAATCAGCAAAAGGAAGACGGTGATAGGAACTATGCACAAAAGAGTTGAAGAAGAGAACTCGAATAGAATGATCATGGAATAAAATAGAGCCTTCAAGGATAGAAGGAGATGTACCTCTGCGCTAAGAAGACCCTCTAGAAGCATCCACTACATTCAGCTTGCCAGAATGGGTATTATTTGAAGCAATAGGGTAAGTGGCACCTCGATGTCCCTCCTTCTTGCAATAGCGGCAAAAGAGAGGCTTAGGACAATCTCGAATCATGTGGTCAGGAGAACCACTATTGAAACACCCCTTCCGAGTAGGAGGTGCTCCACTTGGCTGAGAATGAGAACTAGATCCAACGGGCTTCTTCTTCTTGGAAGGGAAAGACTTTGACTTCTGGAAAGGAAACCGCTTCTTGTTGGGGTTCTTGCGAACCTCAACCTCATCACCGCTATCGCACTCCTTCTCGACGGCTTTGAGATGAAGCGCCGAGTCAACCAACTCCTCGAAAGAAAGCTTGAGCTGGAGCATCATAGCCTTCTTGAGATACTTATTAAAACCAGAGACAAACTTCAGATTCTTCTTATAGGGAGTGCTAATGTACTCAAGACCATACTTAGATAAGGCCTCGAATGAAGAAACATAATCAGAAACGGAAGATTTCCCTTGCTTCAACTCGAGGAAGCGACGGGCCAATAAAGCTTTCTCAGATTCAGGAACGAACTTGAGCTCGAATCGGACCCGAAACTGAGTCCAAGAAAGAGTAGACTCATCGAGCTCGGCTATGAGAAGCTCGTACCAGTCAAGGGCACGCTCTATCATGCGAATAGGCTGCTACATGATAGATAGGTCTGATGACATCTCAAGCTCTTGAAAATCGGGAGAATCGATAACATAATCCGATTCTCCTAATTTATAAGAGCTTGAGATCTCACCAGACCTATCTATCGGGCAACAGCCTATTCGCGTGCTTGCTTCGGAGGTGAGACGCCTTCAAAACAAGCACGCGAATAGGTTGCTGCACGATAGATAGGTCTGGTGAGATCTCAAGCTCTTGCAAATCGGGAGAATCGGATTCTGTTATCGATTCTCCCGATTTGCCAGAGCTTGAGATCTCACCAGACCTATCTATCATGCAGCAGCCTATTCACGTGGAAAAGCGGATCACGGTCACAAACAATCGAACTAGGAACACCGTGAAGTCTCACGATTTCCTTAATATACAACTTGGCCAGATGAGAAGCACTCCTATTGGACTTAATAGGAATGAAGTGAGCAGACTTAGTGAGGCGATAAATAATAATCCAAATGCTAGAATGGACCGATCTCGAACGAGGCAGGCCATCAATGAAATCCATCAAAATCTAATCCCATTTCCACAACGGGACCTCTAGTGGCTGAAGGAGACCAGAAGGGCGCTGATGCTCGGCTTTGATAAGTTGACAAGTCATGCAATTACTCACATAACTCGCCACATCGCGCTTCATGCCTTCCCAACAATAAAGGCGATGCATATCGGCATACATCTTACTACTGCCGGGATGAATGGTACACTTAGAACGGTGATAGTCATTGAGAATGTCATGCCTAAGTGCAGAATCAGAAGGCACGACTAGACGGTTCTTCTTATGAAGACACCCATGAGAACCAATGCTGAAATCCTGCAACTCCTCATCACGGGACTTAGACTCACAAATCTAGATAAGGTGCACAAGATCGGGATCACGCCGCTGAGATAGAAATAAATATATATAGCATTTATCGACGTATTCAATAGATATTTAAGACAATGCCATAGAAGGTCTCTCCTAAATAGCCATATTCTCCGCTTTAGTAGACGATATTACCCAGTAATACTCTTTGTTAATGTGGGTCACGGGGTGGGGCGTCACAGCTACCAAGCTGTGACGCCCCATTTGAAAATTTCCCTTATTATAGAGAATAAATAGATTTTACAGTTGAAAATACTTTAAAATATTATATAATAATTATTTTTGAAATGATTTTTAAAATTAACACTTTGTCTGGTAAGAAGAGGAAATAGAATTAGCTGTACGTTCATTCTATCTTGTGCTCCTTCTTCCTCTTCTTCCAGTAACAAGAAAATAGAAAACCCTTCCTCCAAATTGCAAAATCCAACCAATTTCTCAATTAAAATTCAACTTTCAATGTTGAGTTTTGAGTTTGAGATTTGGGATTCTCCTATTTTGGAGATATGGTTCATAGAAACCATTTTAGTGGCTTTTGGGATTTCGCCGATGATATGAGGCATTTATTATACTTAGTGTTATTTGGTGAGTTTACCTATTTCGAGGACATACACTTAGTGTAATTACCTTATTTGAAGTAGTGGCATGCTTTTATTATTGTTTCTTCTCATTCGAGAGGATATCTTACCCTTTACCTTATGCTCATATGATCACTTATCCTTATAAACTGATTTTTTTTTTAGCTAGATTGACCCGTGTATTTTATACTCGGGTCAGACCGAGGTGTTTCAAGTTAGGTACCCTTATGGACTTAGCATATTCTGCTTCCGCATGGACTCATCTGCTAGCCCTTTTTCTTGTAGTCTTTTTGTTGCTACTCTGATATGTATATTGTTTTGACTCGTGTGTATATTGTGGTCATCATACCACTTATGATGTATTATGTGTATTGTATTGGGATGTATGAGTATATAAGTATATATATCTGTTTGTTGTTCTGTGATGTGTTATGCATTTGAGTTGTTGTATTTTGTTCTGATAGATCCTATAGCCACCTATGGCTTTGTATTAAGTATTTATTGGATATGTCGATCCACTTGAGTTAGAAAAAAAATATAGAGCATTTATCGACGTATTCAATAGATATTTAAGACAAGGCTATAGATGGTCGCTCCTAAATAGCCCTATTCTCTGCATTAGCAGACGGTATTACCCAGTAATACCCTTTGTTAATGAGGGCCTCAGGGTGGGGCGTTACAGCTTGATACTTAGAAAAATATTTCAAACCATTTCCAAACATAATTTATAGCCAAAACATATTTTTAACCCAATTTCCACCTTTTATTGAAATAAAAGGTGGAAATTGGTTTAAAAATATGTTTTGGCTATAAATTATGTTTGGAAATGGTTTGAAATATTTTTCTAAGTGGGTCTCAAGGTGGGGCGTCACAGCTTGGTATCAGAGCTGAGTTCAGAACAAAATATGATAAACTACCAAGCTGTGACGCCCCACCCTGAGACCCACATTAACAAAGAATATTACTGGGTAATATTGTATGCTAATGCGGAGAATAGGGCTGGTTAGGAGCGACCATCTATAGCCTTGTCTTAAATATTTATTGGATATGTCGACCCAATTGAGTTGAAAGAAAATAGCATTTGTCGACGTATTCAATAGATATTTAAGACAAGGCTATAAATAGTCGCTCCTAACCAGCACTATTCTCCGCATTAGCAGACAGTATTACCCAGTAATATTTTTCTATGTGGGTCTCGGGATGGGGCATCACAGCTTGGTATCAAAGCTGAGTTCAGAACAAAATATGATAAACTACCAAGCTATGATGCCCCACCCCGAGGCCCACATTAACAAAGAGTATTACTGGGTAATACCGTCTGCTAACGCGGAGAATAGGGCTGTTTAGGAGCGACCATCTATAGTCTTGTCTTAAATATCTATTGAATACGTCGATAAATGCTCTATATATATTTTTCTCTATCTCAAGTGGATCGACATATTCAATAAATACTTAATAGAAAGCCATAGGCGGCTATAGGATCTGTCAGAACAAAATACAACAACTCAAATGCAAAACATATCACAGAACAGCAGATAATCCCATATATATACACATAAGAAAAATATGAAAACTTGTATACATACAAAATAAAACATTTTCTATCATATAAAAAGATTAATTTATATTTTTAAAACATTTTTATTATTAAATTCCTTAATTTAACAAAAATGCACTATTTACTCAAATAAATGAATAAAACCATGTTTTTAACTTCTAAAATTTCACAAAATTTATTTTCCCACTTAGAAAAATATTTCAAACCATTTCCAAACATAATTTATAGCCAAAACATATTATTAAAACAATTTCCACCTTTTATTTCAATAAACCACCTTTAAAAATTACATACTTCTTTTAAAAATTTATTAAAAGAAGCAAATGAGCAATAATTAATATAATTATTGCATTTTCTCTAAAATAAAGACATTTTCTTTATTTAAAGCCCATATTCCATTTATTATCACACCAACAGAATAAAATAAATCTTGGAATTTTATTTTCTCATTTTAAATTCTAATTTTTATTGTTTATTTCAAATAAACAATTTAATTTCTCCAATTTTAATTTAATTTTCAATATTAAATTATAAGAAAGTCGAGGATTCCAATGTATGGTACCTACACACAACTGAATACATCTTTAAAGAACATCTACTTGTCTACATGCAATACCATGCACAGGAAACCGCCTTCGAAAGAATCGACGGAGAAATAAAAGCAGACTGGAAAATATTGCTGGTTCCACGAATGCTATGGTCACAACATGAATGAATGTAGGCATCTCTAGGATGTTATTGAGAAACTGATTCGGGAAAGAAAACTACAACAGTTTGTTAAAGCCCTGCAGGATGGTGGGCAGGGGACATCCGACCCCAACCAAGGACAAGCGCCACACAGCGCTGAGGAGCCTACGTGGACTGGTGGAAGATTAGCTATCAATACGATAGCTGGAAGACCACATCCAGCTGATAAGAGCTAGCCCGAGATGGAGCTCTATGCTAGCGCAATCAAGCATATGAATTTTGTGTGTTGTTCAAATATAGAAGATGGGGTTCCGGCCAAACAGCAGCGTACAATGGCAGACGACATTGTATTCAGAATCAGAGAGAAGGTAAGGTAGAGGCACCGATGATGGACACGTTGGTCATTTCGGCCATGATCGGCCCCGCCTTAGTGAGGAAGATATTGACTGACTATGGTAGTTCCATGGATATAATTTTCAAAAAGGCTTACGATCAGATAAGGATGGAAGCCAAGGACTTGAAACTGTCTAAAGTCTGCATTCTTGGCTTTAACGGTGCTGCGACCGAAGTTGTCGGTTATGTTGAATTGCCCGTGGAGTTGGGAGAAGGCGACCGTAGGAGAGTGTGGATGTTGCCATTTATTGTCTTGGATGTTAACTCTCCGTACAATGCTTTTCTGGGCCGACCGAACCTAGCTAAATTCTTGGCATCTCTTGCCTCATGGTGTTTGACTTTGAAGTTCACAACTGATAATGGCATTGGAGTTGTGCATGGTGATAAGGCAGCTGGACGTGCCTGCTGTGTAGTTGAGTTGAGAGAGGCCCAGTAAAGAGAGAAAGGAAAGAGTGTGGAGAAGTCTCTCCATATCCAAGTCACTGAAGATTGAGAACCAGTGCCTGAGCCTTGGCTTGGGCCCTATAGTCAATTCCATAGAGATATAGATCCGTGGAATGAAGAGGAGGAGCCCAAAGAGACCAAGGCTGCATCGACTGAGCTGACTATTGACATCATAGTCAGTCACGATGAACCATCGCGGGTCCTAAAGATCGGGTCATAGCTCATCCCCACGATGATGAAAGAACTTGCTAGCTTTCTCCGTGCGAATCTTGATGTGTTCACTTGGACTGACTCTGGCATGTGTGGGATCTCGCCTGCCGTTGCGAGCCACGCATTAAATATTGACCCGAGACATGTCCCGGTGAAACAGAAAAGGCATGGCATGGATTCAGAGAGATCTGCCGCACTTAAAGAGGAGGTGGATAGGTTCAAATGCAATGGTTATATTCACGACACCCTCTACCCAGAATGGGTATCAAATCCTGTACTTCTAAGAAAGGGAAATGGAACATTGTGAACGTGCGTTGACTATTCGGACTTAAACAAGGCTTGTCCAAAAGATAGTTTTCCCCTTCTAAGGATCGACCAGCTGGTGGACTCAACCGCAGGACACGAGTTGCTATCTTTCATGGATGCGTATTTCGGATATAATCAAATCTCGATGCACATCTCCGACCAGGAGCACATCAGTTTTATTACCGACGTTGGATTGTACTGCTATATGGTAATGCCATTCGGGTTAAAGAATGTTGGAGCAACTTATCAACACCCAGTTAACAGAATGTTCAAAGATCAAATTGGAAAGACGATGGAGGTATATATGGATGATATGCTCATGAATTCACGACAATCAAGCGATCACATTAAAGACTTAGCAAAAATGTTCGATATCCTCCAATATTACAAAATGAAGATCAATCCTCTAAAATATTCTTTTGGTATTGCATTAGGAAAGTTCATGGGTTTCATCATCAATGCTCGCAGAATCGAAGCTAAACCTGAGAAGATTCGAGCAATTTGCAACATCCAAGCGCCAAAGACCATCAATCAAGTACAGAGCCTAGATGGAAAGGTTGCCGCCCTAAGCCGGTTTATTTCCAGTGCTACTGATAAATGCATTCCTTTCTTCGAATTGATTGAAAGAGGGAAAAGGTACTTTAAATGGACACAGGACTGTAAAGATGCATTCCAAGCTTTGGTGAACCACTTAGAGAGACCTCTCATCTTGTCAAAGCCAGTGGATCATGAAGACTTGTATATTTACTTAGCCATGTCGATACTATAAGTGCCACACTGCTTTGCGAGGAGAATCGAATCTAGAGATCATTCAATTATGTTTGCAAGCAATTAACAAGAGCTGAAAGAAACTATCCGAAGATAGAGAAATTAATGTACTACTTGTTGATTGCTTCATGAAAGCTTCGCCCCTATTTTCAGGTTCATCCCATAACTATTTACACCGAAAAGCTGTTACAACAGGTCTTACACTGACCTGAGACGTTTGGAAGGTTATTGAAGTGGAACATCGAGCTGAGCCAATTCGACATCACTATCTCCCTCGGAGAACCATCCAAGGACAGGCACTGGCGGACTTTATAGCAGAATTCACTGCATAGGATGATCACCCAGAGAATGGTGGAGCCCCTACCATTTAGTGGAAAATTTATACGGATGGAGCATCCAATGATCGTTGTTCTGGAGCCGGAGTTCTGCTAGAAACTCTAGAGGATTAATCAATTTGCTATACTTTGAAGCTTGACTCCCTATAATGAACAACGAAGCTGAGTTTGAAGGTCTGATTGCTAGACTCAAACTTGCTAAAGAATTTGAAATAAAATCTCTTGAAATCTTTTGCAATTCCCTATTAGTGGTATACCAAGTCAAGGGAGATTACCAGGCTAAAGGAAAACAACTCACTCCGTACCTTATCCGAGTCCAAGAGCTATTGACTGAGTTTGAGTATTATGACATCACGCACATCCCTCGAGATCAAAACAAAGAGGCCAACTCATTGGCAAAGTTTGCTAGCACTGGGGAGGCACAACAAATGGGCTCGGTTCCAGTCAAATTACTAAACCCTCCAAGCATAAACCTGATGGAAATTGACTGGGTACTAGATACGGAGCTCAAGAAGGAGTTGTGGATGACTTTGATTAAAGATTATTTGCTATAGGGAGTCCTTTTCGAATGGAGGAATGAAATACGACAAATCCTCCACAAAGATTCATGATATATTTTCAGAAAGGAGTCATGTATAAAAAGGGTTTTTCTATTCCCCTGCTTCGGTGTCGCTCATAATGAAATAAAATGAGTCTTGATGGAAGTTCATGAAGAGGAATGTGGCGATCACACTGGGGGCAAACCCTAGCATAGAAAATACTCCGTTATGGGTATTACTGGCCAACTGTCAACCGAGATACCGCTAATTACGCTAAGTGATGCAACAAATGCCAGATGTATGCAAAAGTGCTAAGAGCTCCGTCAATGGAAATTACACAAATGGCTAGTCCATGGCTATTTGCCAAATGGGGCATAGTTATTATCGGTTCATTACCGATCTCCAAAGGTGGTGCGAAGTACGTTATCGTAGTAGCTGCTTACTTCACCAAATGGGTCGAAGCAGAACCTTTAACCACGATCATGACGAAGAAAGTAATCAACTTCATTATCTGAAACATCATCTATCATTTTGGCCTTCATAAACCATTGTAACTGGTAATGGAACCCAATTTGACAGTGCCGAATTCAAAGATTTCTACCGTCGACATCACATTGAAAAGAGATTTGCGGCAGTTGCTCACCCTCAAGCAAGTGACAATTTAAAGCCGTGAACAAAATCATAAAGTCCATTCTGAAGAAATGTTTGGAAAAGGTTAGATACAAGTGGGTGGATAAAATCCCAACAACAATATGGGTTTAAAGAACCACCCATAAGTCCGCGACTGGCCATACTCCATTCGCCCTTGCTAACGGCTCCAAAGCCGTCATTCTTGTTGAACTCAAAGTCCCTTTTCATCGAGTGACATACTACGACCCCAGAACGAATAGAGATCTCCTTTTAGAATCTCTAGACTTTGTAGATGAGAAGCACAAAGAAGCTGATTTGAAGGCAGCTGCACATCGGTATCGAGTCGCCCCGATACTACAACACTAAAGTCTGACTTAGAACCTTTGAAATCGATGATCTCGTCTTGAAATAGGTTTTCCTATCCCGTCACACATGAATCTTACTTGAGAGAGATCGTACGTCATTGAACAGAGGCTTGGAGAAGGAACTTTCAAACTAGCAACTATTGATGGTGTCACACTCCCAAGAGCGTGGAATAGAAAGCATTTACGGTGCTATTTCACTTAGTTTATTCTTCTTCATTCAATTGGATTTAATTTATAAATTTTCTTTAACATTTGATTTTCCAGATATGTAATAAACAGTTTATGTCATTTCTTTGCATTTGGCAAATAAAATTTGAAATTTCCTTCGTATATATAATTACTGTAGCATTACATATTAGTTATGATACCCGACTAACTAACTAACTAATACTGACATGTCCAAGCAGGTTCCTAGAGTTTGGAGCCAACTGATTACA
Organism: Allium fistulosum; assembly: GCA_030737815.1. Taxonomy (NCBI): domain Eukaryota; kingdom Viridiplantae; phylum Streptophyta; class Magnoliopsida; order Asparagales; family Amaryllidaceae; genus Allium; species Allium fistulosum. Next base: position 809,916,928 of record CM060902.1, read on the forward strand.
CAAGTTCATGATTGGACTAAACAAAATGAACGTGATATGATCGTTCATTCAATGATTCTCGCTCATAACCCGATAAGTGGAGTACCTAACGAGAAATGAATGTGACTTGACCATCTGATAATCAAATTGATCCCACCAAGCAATGGGACAGACGTGAATCAAAAAGCAATTGTAAGACGACCGATCGCTCCCCAAGTTAAACCTCGGGCTTGGGGGCAAGTCAATCAATCAAAGAAAATATGGTTCAACTATTTTTCAAAATAACTCTAAGTATCCAGAGCATGTACCGGAGTATAAACACAAATTGGGTGCGATCTGACCATCCACCAACGAACTCTTATCCCCCGAGTGCGGATATGAGTATAAACAAATAGATGAGTGTGGTACGACCGCTCACTATTCTATTAACTCTGACCTGAAATCGACAGGAGGAGTATAAATTCGCTAAAGATGGAATTCGACCATCCACTATCTTAGGCCTTTAACCCGAGAATAGGGGAAGGAGTATAATCACTTGAACTGCTAAATCCGACAGCGTAACACTAGGGCTTGAGCCTAGTATTTAGTACGACTTGAGGTCATGACCGTGAAGAGGCCTTGGGATAAAATTAAGGGATTATCATCCGGAACAATGAGCAATGAATTACGAGTACATTGAATGGAAAATGTAATAGCTCAACTACTTAAGCAAATTCACATAAAATTTTGACAAAAGTAAAAGAAATTTATTTACATAAGCTTGGAAAGTCAAGTACAAGTATTCATAGCAAAAGAATCAAAAAACGGGGGCCGTTCCCATACAAATTCGGCCCAAAACCCAAAAGACTGGGGAGCATGAGTACATGCAAAGAATCACTTCCTCCTCAGCTTCCTCTTCTTCTTCTTGGAATCGGGAGGGATTTCACTCTAACTTTCCCCACTCCTCTTCTGTCCTCTCTTCCCACTTCCTTGGCCTTTCACCGGAGTAGTCTGGGTTGACCTAGTAGGTGCATCTTGAGCAGGTTATGGCAAGGAGTGGAAGCATGCACAATTTCTCTAGGAAATATGATGGAGATGGGAGGGGGAACGGGCTCCATTTTCTCCTGCTTGACTTTCGTCTCAAGGGCAATGTCCACCTCGAGTTTCTGTGCTATTTATTGCAAAAAGGGCCTGACAAAGATTGGGAAGCCCCAATAATCACAACGTCATTATCAGTAGGAATATTTTGACGCGGATCACTTTCTTCCCTCAACAAAGCGTCCACCAAGTGCTCATTGATCACAAAAACTTCCTCTTCCAAGACATCCTGGGCTATTGCCGAAGCCATGACAGTAACGGACTATGTTGCAGGCACTTGAGGTCCTGGTTAAGATTCTTGAGGAGGAGGTGGAACTGCAGCTGGCAGAGCTGAAGCTGAGGAAACATAACTAAAGAGATTAGATATATCGATCGGGTACACTCCAGCTTTCTAAAGGACGAGTGAGGTTAATGAAATACCTTCTCCAGATTGGTCCCCCACGTGAGCCAGAGTGCCACCAGAACCACCCTCCATAATCAAGGAGAGCGCACTAGACGTTTCAATATGAGGCTTCTCTAGATTGTAACCAGGTTCGATAGAAGAATCCATAGTGGTGCTGGGAATAACTTGGGTCACTGGATTCTGGTCATCTTCGACATTGTGTGATACAGATATGGAACATTTACCAGCTTTATGTTGAGAGGTTGTGGTATGCTCTTTTTGGAGTATAAGCCGTGCTTCATGTACAACATTGGGTTCGTCACCCAATAGAATTTCGCCTTCTAGTCTCATCAGATCAATTTCTTCAATGCTGAGAGCCTTTTTCTCCTCCTAAACAGGATGCTCCCAAGCACGTACAAGATGGTAAGGGTAGTCACCCTGGAGCCACTCCAAGTTTCTGTTCTTCAGAATGTTGGTGTTGTAAAGAATAAGCAGTGGATCTAGTTCATCCATTACCTCCTCCCGACCTTATCTTTTGCAACCTGTACTTCTCGTTTAACAAGGGCATCAATGTCTTTGGCCTTTTCAACAGCCATGTCACTTTCAAGCCCGACGATAACAAATGCATCATAGGCATCCTAGCCAATTTTCAGCGCTTCTTCTTTATATTTTGATTCACGATCAAACATATTTTTGTACTCAGCTGCGCTTCTTTAGGCTGCATCCCTTTCTAACACCAGTTTATGGTTTCGATGATGAATCGCTTCAACCTTGGCCAAGTGCCTGGCTTTCTCATTCTCAAGTTCCTTGATGGACGTTTCTGCTTTTTTCTCGGCTTCTAGCTGTGAGCTTCTTAAAGATTCTAACTCATGGTTAGAGTGTTGTAACATCCCCTATCTAGAGGCCCAAAGCTAAGCGTTACAGATGCTGCAGTCATCCATAGTATTAACTTATGGCGACTAAATATAGTTATGTTAGTGGTATCCATAATATCAGAAGCACTTGAATATGAAACAAAATCATAGATTTCAAAAACAACATTTTACTGATTGCATTTCAAAACACATGTTTCACATTCAAATTACATAATCCCATAATCGTTTCCCAGATTCAAATAAAATATAATTATTACATGATTACGCCAAGAGTGACATATGACGATGCCACCTTGAATGGCCAGAGTACTACGTAGACGTAACTGTTTTAGATACAAAACAGTGGAAAACAAAACAAAACAGCAAATCCTAAATAGCTATCCGTCAGCCACCTGCTCGTCCCCATAAGCTTTATTCGACAACCTACTAAAAACCTGTAAAACCTCAACCCTCAGCCTACTCAAATCAATTTTGAGCACCCGAGAGTTTAAGGGGTAAAACATAAATTTCGAGTTAGACATAAAGCCTGGTGTGAATAATATAATGCATCTCGATTATTTAATGTTAAGTGAGACCATGCTGCTTAGCGGAACGGGTTTCCCCTCCCTAACATCCTTTTAAAACATATCTTTTGCAAATCATAATCCTGCACCCAAAACTGGTTAAAACTGTAAAGCGTTATTATGTAAACATACATATCATGTAACAAATGGACTATCTGTCTGAATAGTATAGTTTTGTTTGGCTTACTAGTAACCTTTGGCTAACTCGGGCCTACCAGACAATATAACAAAATAATCTAACATCTGTTAGACTCCGATCCTCTAGACGGTCTGTCCTTAACTATATGTTAAATACTTCTCTTCTGGATGGTCTGTCCCTAACTTAACACCTCCTAGGGTCACCTGATCCTAATGGTTTTGAGGGCTCACCAATAACCTATCTGTATACAAACATATATTCCCTTCTGTGTGTAATCATAATTTTAGTCTTACCCGTGACAAAGCCCTACACACTAGAATTTTGGACTAAATTAGCTAGGGCCAATAGCTAATGTATAGGGCGCGATCCTATACCAGTCCCATCTGGTATTCTAATATTTGAGTCATTTTACTTAGGGATACCTTCCCAAAATTTTCCTTGACAACCTTTTCAAACTGATATAAACCTTTAAATCAAACTTAAACATGGAAAATATATAACCTCTAAGCTTTACTCAAAATCACCTTGCCATGTTATATATACTTTACTCAAACCTTTGATGATGAAAAAATTTAAATTTTAAAAGTATCCCTTTCGAATCCATTGAAAGCACCTATTTCGAAACCAAGTAAAACCCTGTATTCAACCTAGGCCGAAAGGCCAAACCTTCCTTTCGAAACCATTCATAGAAACCTTTCGGAGCTATTAAAACCTTCCCTTCGAAAGCTTTAAAACCTTAGACATCTTTCTTTTAAAACACTTTAAAATTTCCTTTCGAAAACATTGGAAAACCTTTCCTCTTAGACCTTTCGAAACCACTGGAAAAACTTTCTTCAAAATCTTTCGAAATCATCGGGGAACCACCCCTTCGAAACCTTTCGAAAGCATTGGGGAAGCACCCCTTCGAAACCATCACTTAAAACCTTTTGAAAGCATCAAACCTTTCAAAAGCATTTGGGTTCAATTTAAAACATGTAGAAAACACCTTTCGAAACCATTCAAAAATTTACCCTAAACCTTTGAAAATCGTTTCGGTCGAAACCATTTGGATTATGCCTTCAAGTAGAGCAAAAGGATCAGAAACCTATTAAAGTCAAAAGCATTCCTTTTGAAAGCTATTCCTAAGTAAAGAAGTGATTGCGTCGAAACCAACCTTCCGAAAGCATTGGAGAAGTGACCAAGTTTAAAAACCAAGTATGCCTTCCGAAACCATTGACTTCGAAAGGTAAGAAAAGCGGCAGCTAAAGGGCCTCGACCTAGTCGAAATCCTATATTTAAAAATAAAGGTGCACCCTCCTTAAAGCCATTTCTTTAGACCATTTGACCCAGTCAGAAGCCAACCAAGTCGAAAGCAACATAGTCGAAATTAAAGCAGGCGCATGTTTCACTTTAAAACAAAGCAGCGCTTCGACACCTTCGGAACCCTTGGGTTTCGACCTCATCCCTTCCGCCTTCTTTCCAATTCACCGCGCACCAAGTCTTTGATGCCATGCGCATTGGTTTCAATAGTGATTGAGGTGAACGGATTAAGTCGAATGCCGTTTGTGTCGGAAGTAGAGTGCCGAAAGTAGCGAAACGGGCTAAAAACAAGCAAATTTTGTCTTTAACTTAAAAGAGAAATACTTTTTGACTAACCTGCTATGTTTGTTAATACCTTATTGGTTGCTAAATTTTCTTCTCTAAAAGTACTGCCATAATTTCAGAAATAAACAATAATTTTATTTTTATAAAATACCCTTTCTCTTTTATAAATATATAAAACATTTAAGTCCCATACCTTAAATAATTTTATATATATTCATCAAAACACTTTGGAAAATTCTACAAAAATTCCAGAAAATCCTTTTTAATATGTCTTCTAGCATATATAAATTTTAGACCCAAATAAATTATTATTTAGCCGTAAATAATTTATAACCCAAATAATCATTTTCTGCACTAGAAAATTTATATAAAATCCACAATAATTCAGAAAATTATGAAATTTTAAACCCATCTCTGAAATATCAGTTTTGGTCTAAATCTAAATTCGCAAGGCATTTGGATGTCATTAAATAAGGTTTTCAGATCAAAAAATATCGTAAAATCTATATGAATAAGCATAAATCATCAACAAGCGTATATACACATTTAATCATTTAAAAACATAGCATAAACTTGCAAAACACTTTGGATTTAACTTAAAGCCGAAATCAATTAAAAGAATGAGATGTAGTAATTATTCACCTTAGCTTTGTGATTAAGGATGTGAGATTCGATCTTGATTAATTGTTTTGATTCTTCTCTTAATCCTAGCTTTATCTTCTCTTGAGATTGCTAATGATGGTCGGCCTTAGAAGTGTTTTTTTTGAGAGAATATGAAATGAACGTGTGTTTTGGTTTCTTATGAGTTTAAGGTATAAGTTTAATCATTTCCTTATTTTTCCCTCCCTTATTTCCTAACGCCTTAATTCTTTGATTCATTGTTTACTCATTAACATGGCACGACCACCCCTTAATTAAATCACAAATCTCAATCCATTAATCAATCCCACATTATTTAATTTAATTTAACTAATTAAATTTCCTAAAAAATATCACTAAAAATTTGGGGTGTTACAATCTCCCCTCCTTAAAGAATTTCATCCTCGAAATTACGATAAGGTACACATCAAACAATTAAAGGTAAAATATACCATTAAATAAATCAGGATAAGCGTCTCTAATCTTGCTCTCAGTCTCCCAACTACAGTCTCTAGTATCATCACTCCACTGGACCTTTACTAATCTGAATTTCGTGTTCCTCAACTGCTTCTCATCTCGCGCGACTATCCGGATAGGCTTCCTAACTATAGTCATGTCTGGTTCCACTACTAAATCTTCTAACACAGTCGGTGCTATAGTAGTGTCTTAATCCCTAACATACTTCCTCAGATGAGATACATGGAAAACATTGTGAACTCCTGCCAAACTACTCGGTAACTCTACTCTATATGCGAGTTTCCTGATCCTTTCTAAAATAGGAAACGGTCCTACGAATCTCGATGCTAACTTCTCTATCTTCCCGAACCTGATAACACCTTTCATTGGCGATACTTTGACGAAAATATGATCTCCAACAGGAACTCTAAATCTTTCCGTCTTTTATCTGCATAGCTCTTCTGCTTAGACTGAACTTCCTTCATTCTTTCCCTTACTAACTCAATCTTCTCTGCTGCTTCTTTTACCAAATCAGGACCAAGGATCAATCTATCTTCGGTCTCTAACCAACATATGGAAGATTTGTATGGTCTTCCATACAAAGCCTCAAACGGTGCCATCCCTATACTAGTCTGATAACTATTGTTATACGAAAACTCGACTAGGTGTAGATAGTCTTCCCATGATCCCCCGAAGTCTAATACACAAGCTCTTAACAAGTCTTCCAAGATCTTGTTAACTCTTTCCGTTTGCCCATCTGTCTACGGATGGTAAGTGGTACTCATCTTGAGCTTGGTTCCTAAACTCTCTTGTAGACTCTTCCAGAACTTGCTAGTAAATAAAGAATCTCTATCACTAACAATACTACTAGGAATTCTGTGAAGTTTAACCACATTCTTCATAAATAACTTAGCCAATATAGGTGCCGTCCAATTTGACTTAACTGGAATGAAATGGGCACTCTTGGTCAATCTGTCCACTATGACCCATATACTTCCATTTCCACTATTAGATCTCGGCAACCCGTCTATGAAATCCATAGAAATAGAATCACATTTCCAAATCGGAATATCCAATGGCTAAAGCAACCCACTTGGCTTTTGATGCTCGGCTTTCACCTGCTGACAGTTCAAACACTGTTTCACCCATAAGCCAACATCCCTCTTCATTCCTTCCTAGAATAAACTTCTCTTCATATCTTGATACATCTTCATTCCTCCTGGATGAATAGTAAACTTCGAACGATGGCATTCCTCCAAAACTTCCTTCCTTATGTCTCCCACATCTGGAACACATAATCTACCCTTCTTTCTCAACCACCCACTTTGGTCAAGAATGAAGTCTTTCAAGTCATCGCTCTCTGTTCCATCTCTTAATTTCCAGATCCTTTCAACTAACACTGGATCTTCTTTCGTTTTAGAAGCAATCTTCTCAATCAATACCTGTCGGACTTCTAAACAAGACAATATAGCAGATCCTCAATTAGACCCAGCCTCGGATCTCCATTGCACTCTACAAGACGAAAACGCTTCTAAGTCTTTCCATTCTGCTATCATAGCTAACATTACATTCTGATGCTTCCTACTAAGCGCATCTGCAACCTTGTTGCCTTTCCCTGGTGTGTATTCAATTCCAAAATCATAAGCAGCTAAAAACTCTAACCACCTCTACTGTCTCATGTTCAGCTCCTTCTGAGAGAACAAGTACTGCAACGACATATGATTTGTATAAAGCTCGAACCTCTCTCCTAAAAGCTAATGCCTCCACACCTTCAATGCAAATATCACTGCAGCAAACCCCAAGTCATGCGTTGGATATCTAACCTCATGCGGTCTAAGCTGTCTAGAAGTGTAGGCAATCACTTTAACTCTCTGCATCAACATAGCCCCCAGTCCAGTTCCACACGCATATGTACAAACTACCAAGTCCTGATTCCCCTCCGGAACCACTAACACAAGTGCATGGGTTAATAAGTGTTTCAAGCTCTGGAACGCTTCCTCATACTTATCGGTCCACACAAACTTCACATCCTTTCGCGTTAGCTTAGTCATTGGCGCTGTCATTCATGAAAAATCCTTTATAAACCTCCGATAATATCCAGCCAATCCAAGAAAACTTATTATCTTAGTTACTGTTTCTGGTCTTTTCCGATTATTAACAGCTTCGATTTTATCTGGATCGACTGACAATCCTTTCTCCGAAAACACATGACCAAGAAACTTCACTTCCTTCTTCCAAAAATGGCACTTCGTAAACTTTGCCTTTAGCTAATGCTGCCTCAGCGTCTCAAGCACAATTCTAAGATGAACTTCATGCTCCTTCTCATCCTTAGAGTATATCAGAATGTCATCTATGAAAACCAACACGAACTTATCCAAGTGCTCTCGGAAAATCCGGTTCATCAAATCCACAAAGAATGCCGGCGCATTAGTGAATCTGAATGGCATAACTAACCATTCGTATGAGCCATACCTTTTTCTAAATGCTGTCAAAGGTATACTATCTTCTACCACCCTAAGCTGATGAAAACCTGTAGCCAAGTCCAACTGAGTAAATATCTTGGCTCCACTCAACTGATCAAACAAATCATCAATCCTAGGCAACGTATATCGATTCTTTATCGTCTTCTCATTCAACTTACGATAATCGATACATAGCCTTAACGACCCGTCCAGCTTCATAGCAAATACTGTAGTTGCTCCCCAACGTGAACTACTCGGTCTGATAAAACTCTTGCCTTCCAAATCTACCAACCGAGCCTTCAACTCCCTCATCTCTGTAGGTGTCATCGGGCTTGGCGGTCTACTTAACGGTTCTGCTCCAGGCACCAAATCTATCTGAGACTCAATGGCTGGTTTCGGTGGAAATCCTACTACCGGCTCGAAGACATCTACGAATTCTCTAACCACAAAAACGCGGTTTAACTCTTCTAACTCCACAACCTCCAACAAAGCATTCACCTCACAGCTAAGGTTTTCTATGGTATAAACTATCCGATCAGTACAGTCCGGGTGTCTAAGTGATATTTTCCTATCCTGGCAAAATATCCTAGCATCATATTCACTTAACCAATCCATACCCAATATAATTCTGAACCCTACAAAGTCAAATATATGCAAACTGCAAACAAAGGTATGACCTAACAAATCAAACTCTAAGTGGTCACACTTCATCCCAAGTGTCGCAGACCCTCCTATCAGATTTGCAACCCTTAAGGACATAACTAAATATGTTGGTTCTAGGTTAAGTTTATCTACCAAATATCGAGATATAAAAGAATGTGATGCACCGGTACCAAATAAAATGCTAACAGACATCATGGATCTAAAACATACCTCCCAAAATTGTCTTTCCTTTCTCCTGCACTATGGGCTTTGAAGTAGTAGGCTCCAATGCAAATACTTGGCCTTTATCTCCTTTACCTGGCTCTTTGCATCGGTTCTTGTAGTGCCCAACTTGATCACAGTTGAAACATCTAACTCCTTTCTTGTCAGCAGCCTTCTTTCCTTTGCCTGTCTGGCACTCACGAGCATAATGGCCTTTCTTATCACACTTGTAACATACCACTTCAGACTTTCCTTTCTTCGCTGCTCCACCTTTCTGAGCACCTTTCTAATGAAAGAACTTTCTCTTCTAACCTTGCCCAACATGGACCTCCTTCTCCTTCTTCTTCGCCAAACAAGCAAGCATCTATTCATGTCTTAAAACCATCTCCACTACCACATCACAGGGATCTCTGATATGCGATAAGGTAGCCCTAGCTAACTCAGGCTTCAATCCTCTGATGAACTTCTCATTCCTTTTCATCACTGTATCAACAGTGACATACCCATATCTAGCCAACTCTTCAAACCTGCTAGCATACTCCAAAACAGACATTTCTTCTTGTCTAACTCAGAAAACTTCATGATCAAAACAAACTGCACCATTACTGGCATGAACCTCTCCTGGAACCATCTCCTAAACTCAGCCCATGTCATTTCCTCTTCATTTACTCCAGCCGTCACACTATTCCACCAAAACAAAGCTGCCCCTGGAAGCTGTCTCGAGGCAAGTCTCCTCTTCTGCTCGTCATTGAGCCCTAAATCAGCAAATATCCTTTGCACAGTGCAACAACCAGTTCTCCACTTCTATAGCATCCTCGGTTCTAATAAACGGCTTCCCTCCAAGCCTAGCATAGTCTCTACTCAAATTGGCATAGTGATTGACAACTGGGGCTTCTTGAACTCCTCCCCCAGCATTTCCTCCAACAACCCCAGCGGCAATCCCAGCTTGCATCATGTTTACGAAAAACTAAGACATAGCCCCCATATCTACTTATGGGACTCCAGCACCAACATTCTCAGCTTGAGCCTAACCTTGTGTCCTCCTTGTATTGGGTCGGGCATTTCCATTGGTGGCGGCGATGTCCCCTCCTAGGTTAACTCTGCCTCTTCTAGCGTCCATATCTGTATTCAAGCCTCGTGAGATACAGAAGAATAGCCTAATAGAGATAGGAGAATAGTGATATAGCGTATACTTATATATAGCAAATACAAGTATGTTACTAAAGCGTTATCCCATACCCCATTCTTACTCTACTTCCTAAGGATTATGTTTTCAAAAATCATTTTTAGTAAAGTATTTCATAAACCTATGCTCTGATACAAAGTTGTAACATCCCCTTCTAGAGGCCCAAAGCTAAGCGCTACAAATGTTGCAGTCATCCATAGTATTAACTTTTGACGACTAAATATGGCTATGTTAATGGTATCCATAATATCAGAAGCACTTGCATATGAAACAAAATCATATATTTCAAAAACAACATTTTACTGATTACATTTCAAAACACATGTTTCACATTCAAATTACATAATCCCATAATCGTTTCCTAGATTCGATAAAATATAATTATTACATGATTACGCCAAGGACGACATATGATGATGCTCCCTTGGTTGACCAGAGTACTACATAGACGTAACTGTCTAAGATGTAACACAGCGGAAAATAAAACAAAACAACAACTCCTAAATAGCTATCCGTCGGCCACCTGCTCGTCCCCGGAAGCTTTATTCAACAACCTACTAAAAACCTATAAAACCTCAACTCTCAGCCTACTCAAGTCAATTTTGGGCACCCGAGAGTTTAATGGGAAAAACATAAACTTCGAGTTAGACATAAAGCCTGGTGTGAATAATACTATGCATCTCGGTTATTTAATGTTAAGTGAGACCACGCTGCTTAGCGGAATGGGGTTCCCCTCACTAACATCCTTTTAAAACATATCTTTTGCAAATCATAATCTTGCAACCAAAGCTGGTTAAAACCGCAAAGTGTTATTATGTAAACATACATATCAGGTAATAAATGGACTATCTGTCCGAACAATATAGTTTTGTTTGGCTTACTAGTAAACTTTGGCTAACTCGGACCTACCAGACAATATAACAAAATAATCTAGCATCTGTTATACTCTCATCCTCTAGATGGTCTGTCCTTAACTATCTGTTAAATACTTCTCTTCTAGATGGTCTGTCCCTAACTTAACACCTCCCAGGGTCGCTGATCCTAATGGTTTTGCGGGCTCACCAATATCCTATATGTATACAAACATATATTCCCTTCTGTGTGTAATCATAATTTTAGTCTTACCTGTGACAAAGCCCTACACATTGGAATTTTGGACTAAATTAGCTGGGGCCCATAGCTAATGTATAAGGCGCAATCCTATACCAGTCTCATTTGGTATTCTAATATCTGAGTCATTTTACTTAGGGATACCTTCCCAAAATTTTCCTTGAAAACCTTTTCAAACCGATTTAAACCTTTAAATCAAACTTAAACAAGGAAAATATATAACCTCTATGCTTTACTCAAAATCACCTTACCATGTTATATATACTTTACTCAAACCTTGTTGATGAAAACATTTAAAATTTAAAAGTCCCCTTTTCGAATCCATTGAAAGCACCATTTTTGAAACCAAGTAAAACCCTTTATTCAACCTAGGTCGAAAGGCCAAACCTTCCTTTTGAAACCATTCATAGAAACCTTTCGGAACTATTAAAAACCTTCCTTTAAAAAGCTTTTAAACCTTAGACATCTTTCTTTTAAAACACTTCAAAATTTCCTTTCGAAAACATTGGAATTCCTTTCCTCTTAGACCTTTCGAAATCATTGGAAAACCTTTCTTCAAATCCTTTCGAAATCATTGGGGAACCTCCCCTTCGAAACCTTTCTTTAAACCTTTCGAAAGCATTGGGGAAGCACCCCATTGAAACCATTATTTAAAATGTTTCGAAAGCATCAAACCATTTAAATAGCAAACCTTTCAAAAGCATTTGGGTTCAATTTAAAACATGTGGAAAACACCTTTCGAAACCATTCAAAAATTTACCCCTTCGAAACCTTTGAAAACCATTTCGGTCGTAACCATTTGGATTATGCCTTCAAGTAGAGCAAAAGGATCATAAACCCATTAAAGTCAAAAGCATTCCTTTTGAAAGCTATTCCTAAGTAAAGAAGTGATGGTGTCGAAGCCAACCTTCTGAAAGCATTGGAGAAGTGACCAAGTTTAAAAACCAAGTATGCCTTCCGAAATCATTGACTTCGAAAGGTAAGAAAAGCGGCAGCTAAAGGGCTTCGACCTAGTCGAAAGCCTATATTTAAAAATAAAGGTGCAACCTCCTTAAACCATTTCTTTAGACTATTTGACCCAGTCGAAAGCCAACCAAGTCGAAAGAAACATAGTCGAAAGCAAAGCAGGCGCATTTTTCACTTTAAAACAAAGCAGCGCTTCGACCCCTTTGGAATCCCTGGGTTTCGACCTCATACCTTCCGCCTTCTTTCCAATTCACTGCGCACCAAGTCTTTGATGCCATGCGCATTGGTTTTGATAGTGATTGAGGGACTAATTCGAAAGCCGTCTGTGTCGGAAGTAGGGTGCTGAAAGTGACGAAACAGGCTAAAAATAAGTAAATTTTGTTTTTAACTTAAAAGAGAAATACTTTTTGACTAACCTGCTATTTTTGTTAAAACCTTATTGGTTGCTAAATTTTCTTTTCTAAAAGTACTGCCATAATTTTAGAAATAAACAATAATTTTATCTTTATAAAATAGCCTTTCTCCTTTTGTAAATACATAAAACATTTAAGTCCCATACCTTAAATAATTTTATATATATTTAGCAAAACACTTCGGAAAATTATACAAAAATTCCAGAAAATCCTTTTTAATATGTTTTCTAACATATACAAATTTCAGACCTGAATAAATTATTATTTAGCCGTAAATAATTTATAACCTAAATAATCATTTTCTACACCAGAAAATTTATATAAAATCCACAATAATTCAGAAAATTATGAAAATTTAAACCCAACTCTAGAATATCATTTCTGTTCTAAATCTAAATTTGCAAGGCATTTGGATGTAATTAAATAGGGTTTAAACATCAAAACATATCGTAAAATCTATATGAATAAGCATAAATCATCAATAAGCATATATACACATTTAATCGTATAAAAATATGGCATAAACTTGCAAATCACTTTGAATTTAACTTAAAACTGAAAATGATTAAAAGAATGAGATGTAGTCATTATTCACCTTAGCTTTGTGATTAAGGATGTGAGATTTGATCTTGATTAATTGATTTGATTCTTCTCTTGAATCCTAGCTTTATCTTCCCTTGAGATTGCTAATGGTGGCGGCCTAAGAAGTGTTTTTGTTTGAGAAAATATGAAATGAACGTGTGTTTTGGTTTCCTAAGGGTTTAGGGTATAAGTTTAATCATTTTCCTATTTTGCCCTTCCTTTTTCCTAACACCTTAATTCTTTGATTCATTGTTTACTCATTAACATGGCATGGCTACCCCTTAATTAAATCACAAATCCCAATCCATTAATCAATCCCACATTATTTAATTTAATTTAACTAATTAAATTTCCTAAATAATGTCACTAAAAATATAGGGTGTTACAAGTTTCGATGACCCGCTTGTCATGGGCCTCTTAGCGTTTCAATTTCTCAATCTCTGTTGCCCTCTATAACATCCCCCTACTTGAAGGCCCAAAACTAACGGTTACAGATGATGCAGTCATCCATAGTTATTAATCCTCGGCGACCAAATACGTCGATGTTAGATATATTGATATACAGAAACACATGAATATGGAGAAATTTTAAAACATCAAACAAGATCACATTCCATTTCAAAACATTTCCAATTCATTAGATAATCCCACAATCGTTAACCATGTTTAGCGAAAATATATTTATTACAACATACGCTAAGAGCGACATATAAAGATGTCCCCTTGAATCAAAATAAAAGAGAACTCTAAGTAGCTATCATACCTCATGCATGCCTCCGGAAGCTTTATTCGTATAAAGAACACATGAAAACCCTAAACCTCAAACTACTCAAAATCAATTGAGCACCCGAGATTTTAAGGGGAAAACATAAACTTTGAGTCAGACATAAAGCCTGGTATGAATAATAATCCACCATCTCAAATCATTTAGATATCTAAGAGACCAAGCCACTTAGCGAAAAGGGTTTACCCCTCAATAGTATCCTAAAAACTTTTATAAAACCATATACTATGCTCCTGCATCCACAATGGTTAAAACAATTCAAAACAGTATGATATGATATGATATGCAAAACAAGTGAATCAATTTTGGATTACCCATTCTTATTCATTTTTGACTATCTGTCATAGTTATAGTTTCTAGGATTACTATTAACCTAATAGTTTCATGGGCTAACTAATAACCGGTAAAATGATTATGCACTCCCTATCCAGTTACATAGTTTTCATGGGATCACTAAGAATCTATTGGTAACTCTAATATCTTTACTCTTATCCTAGTTTTCATGGGCTGACTAGGAACCTATTGGTAACTCCAATATTTTTTCTTCTTATCCTAGTTTTCGTGGGCTGACTAGAAACCTATTGACATCTATCAATATCTTAATCCGAATATAGTTTTCATAGGTTCACTATAAACCTATTGGCCCCTGCCAATATCAAGTCATAGTTTTCATGGGCTAAATATGAACCTGTCTTTCTGACATCTTCATTTATACATAGTTTTCATGGGCTTACTATATACCTATTGGCCTCTGCTAATATCTTTTCCAATACACAGTTTTTATGGGCTTACTGAGAACCTATTGGCCCTTGCCAATACCTTTTCTTTTAATATTTTTAGCATCCTATATTCAGGTCTTCCTGACCTTCTGGATGCAATTCTACTCATTCAGGAATTAACTTAATTTATATTTACTACTGGGTTAACCTAGCTGGTTATTCTGCCCTTCTCCAAAATACAATTATGGGTCCATTACAATGTGAATATATACATATATGAAGAAGCAAACACAATAACTTGGTTAATCCATTTAACCCTTTAATCAAAGAAAACTTTTTCAAAATCTCCTTTTCAAAACACTTTATTTATTTATGCCATGGTTTTCTTTTAAAATGAGATTGGGTTATTTGTTTTGAAAAAACTAAGGCTTTCGAAACCTTCAAAACCTTGCTTTCGACTTCACTAGATAACCTCCTTCGAAAACATAAAAAACTCTTTTCAAAACATTAGGTCCCTGCCTTTCGAAACACTTTAAAACCTCACTTTTGAGGCCTTTCGAATGTAATAAAGTATTACTTATTAACTCTTAGAAGCATAGCTTTGAAACCATTGAAAGTACCCCTTTCGAAACCTTTGGAAGTATCCCTTCCAAAGCCATTGAAAGTCCCCTTTTTGAAACCATTGAAAGTCCTCATTTCGAAACTATTGGGTTTATATTTAGAAATATCATTTGGGTCAAAGTGAATATAAATAAAAGTATCTCTTTCGAAACCATTCTTTATCATATAAAAGTATTGGGGAAAACATGATGGCGTCGGCACCATCCCTTTTGAAAGCTTCAAATCATTTTAAAATAACATTGAAGGATAACGTCAAAACCCCCTTTCGAAGCCATTGCATTCGTAACCCTTAGAACCTTTCGAAAGCATTTAGGAAGTGGTGTAAAACATCTTTAAAACACAACTACCCTCCGAAGGCATTGATGACTTCAATATACTCGAAAGGCAAAAGGATGGCAGCAGGGCTTCGACTAGGTCAGAACCCCTTCTTTCGAAAGCATTATTTTATAAGTAAAGAAACCCACTCGAAAGCTTATTATTTAAAATATAAGATGGAAACACCTTTGAAAGCTAGTAGAAAAAACCCCTTTCGAAAGCATAGGTCTCGTCTCCTTCGAAAGCTTTAATAAAACAAAGGTAGGCGCTTAACTTTTTAAAACAATCAAAAGGTATTGACCCTATCAGAAGCAGTGCTTTCGACACCATGCCTTCCACCTTTCTCCAATCCATTACGTACCATCTAAGTGATACCTTGTGTATTGGTTTCGACTTAGTGGGGTTTCGACTTGATTGAAGGCGGAAGTTCAGAGTCGAAAGGTACTTCTATTAGAGGCGGAACCTGCTTTTCCGAGTAAAAGCTGATTAATGCCAATTAAAGCAAATTCTATCTAACTAACCTGCCATGTGTAAACATATGATTGGTTGCCTTAACTTTTCAAATTCTTTACCAAAATAACTGCCGTTTAATTCCAGATCTAAAATAAGGTTAATTCAATAAATAAATGTTTCCATTAAGCAAAACCAATATTGCAAATAAGTCCTTCTTCTAAAATAATTTAATTTACATAGCAAATCACTTAGGAAAAATACCCAAAAAATTACAGAAATTCACTTCCATCATGTTATCTAACATATCAAAATTTTAGACCCAAATTCTAAGTATAATTTCTAAAATAAATTTCTAAACCCAATTAACCATATTTTCCTTTGAAAATTCATAATAATCTTTCCATAGCTTGGAAGATTATCAAAATTAAAACCCAACTCCAAAGTCATGTTTAACATAACATAAATTTTTTCCATGGTATTCAAAATCAAATATAATCGGTTTTACCCTTAAAACCATGAGAAATCATATTTAAACAATCTTGTTTAAATTTAACATATGTTTGATCTGAGCATATCATCATTCAATACATTATAAAAACGAATTTAATCTCCGAAAACGTATGATCATAAAAAAATAAAGATGGTATAAATTATTATTCGCCTTGATTAAGATAAGGAGATTGGATTGAGATTGAGTTTTATTCCCCTTGCTTTAATTCTTTAGCTTGATTTGAATTCTCTTCTTTTACCTTCCTAGCAATGGCCGGCTCCTCTTACGTTTGTGTTTTGAGTTTTTATGAAATGAGAAATAACCGTGAATAGTGTAAGGGACGTGAATATATATAAGGGTGGGGGTTATGTGCAGCTAATTCCCAATATACCCTTATGTAAATTAATTATCTTTAAGCCCGTTTAATTAAATAAATTGAGCACGACCCCTTAAGTATTAATTCAAATCTCAATCCCCCTATCACTTAACATTTACATTATTCTATTTAATTTATCTAATTAAATATCTCGAATAATGTTATCAAAAATTAGGGGTGTTACACCCTCTCTCAAGATACTTTAGAAATCCTCTCTACCACTCTCATCCACTCATTATACTGCTTGTGGATATCATTCATACAATCCATAGTCATTTGCTAGACTTTTTTAGGAACTTTCTTAAGATTTGGTATAAAGAAAAATCAATCGAGACATACATTTGGAAAATCTGACTTATGTTGGGCCATACGAGCGGCGGCATCGATTTGTTGAGCTTCGGTGACAACTTGGGTGTCAGCATTTTGTTTGCCTGGCCTTTGTTAGTGAACATCATGCTCACTATGACACCAGAGATCGCAGGGTTGTTGAGCATGAGATGGGACAACGGACTATGAAGAAACTGAAGTGGGAGGGGGACCACGAGATGTGTTAGTAGGAGGAACGTCGTCGCAGCGATCTTGTTGCCTTTCAGAACATTTAGGAGGAGGAGATCTAGACTTGGATCGATGTTTATCAAGGAAAGACCTGTCTCTGTCACCTCTATTCTGGTAATCCCGATCCCGGCTGGAGCGATAGCTAGGGTCGTATTCACGACCACTACCTTGTCGGTATAGGCCCGAACGAGAACCGGGAGTTTGGCGTGATATGTCCTATAGGGACTGAAACATGTGCTTCTTCCTCACCATTTTTTCTACAAAAAAACAAAGAATGAATTAGCTCTAAGTATTAAAGGACACAAGATAAGTTCAATGCAATATTGTGAAGTGCGTACGAACGTATGTGTCTTTGTGTACCCCCAACGGACTAGTTATTAAAGCTTTACCGGCGGGAGTAACCTCTCCCTTAGTGGTAGAAGGGATTCTAGCCCCAGCTCTGGAAGGAGATTCTGATCCGCCGACGCTCATGTAAGTAAAATGAAAGGTATCAACGTCATCTAGTATCGGAAGATCAGATAATTCCCTAAATGTTGCGTCTAATGCTCTGAAGGTTGAAAATCAGACTGATCCGAAATAACCTAAGGAGTGATGGATAACTTGGGCTGTTTGAAGAGGCAACTCTTAGGGAACCTACAAACGAGTTTTTCCCTTTTTCCTTTGACAAGAGCGAAGGGCTATGGGTTTTATGAGCCTGAAACTAGAACCCGCGTCATCGCCACCAGGGTCGTCACCCTCATCTCCTGTTGCATCTTTATCGATAACTTCCCGAGCCCCCTCAATTGGGGGCATGACAAGATCAGCTTGATTGCCTTCATCGTCAGCTGCATCCCGTTGCTCAGTCACTGTAACTCTAGCAGTTATCGGTAGCCCTATGCTACGACCCTCTTCCATCAGGCAGTAGGTAATGAGGCATTCATCAGTAAGGAGATTCTCAATGTCTTTATCTTTTGATGGAACCCTTTTGAGTGTTAAGACCGCGTCTGTGTATTGTTTTCCATCGGGTCATGGATAAGAGCCTGCACAAACTAGAAAAGTTGCTTAGTTCAGGATACGACTTGGATACAAGCATTCAAGAAATTAAGAAAGGAGTAATACTTACATCCTATTAACTACTGTCTGGCAAAGCTGAGCGGGCAGCGAATATAGAACCACTCGCTTTTAAAAGCGCTTAACTTGTTTTAAGTACCAGTCAGGATCTGGCATTTTTTGGCCGACTCAAGAAATATGAACGAAAGGCTTCCCTTTCGTCGCTTGAAGGTTAAAAGAAATTGAATGTCTTCAAAAGTTGGAGGACATAATAAAAACTCCACGAACGCCATGTAGGTACAGTTAAGCAAGGCATAACTATTTGGATGTGGTTGTGCCAGTGCTACCCTCATGTGATGTAGCATCTCTCGGATAAATGAATTGATGGGTGGGACACATCCTGCCCAACACATGAACTTGTTGCATGCAGCGAACCCCTCAGGGGGCATATGAGTTCTGTCCTTTCCAGTCGGGACTTGCACGTCATCAAACAGAATCCTGTGTCTGGCACAAATTTTGTGAAGCGAGGCTTTATTTATTTTTAAAGCGACAGAATCCTTCGGATCTTCCAAAAATATCGCGACTTCTAGGGTGTCGGGAGAAGGATCTATTACATCTACTGGAAGGACAGGAACGATGGATAAAAGGTTGAGTAATGGATAGGAACTTTCCGGTTGTTCAGCTTGATATCTAGGGGAGAGTCTATCTTACGGAGATTGATTCGGCACTTGTATTGTTGTGATGTGAAGACCGTTCAGAAGACATGGCAGCTAAACGCTCCGAGCATTTGGAACCCATGACTACTGAACCCAGTAGATAATCATCATTAGAAAAATAACCTATTTCCCATATGCAAAGCATGTGCTAGTGTAGAGTGGTGTAGTGCAATGCAGTGAAAAATAGTTCAAAATTAAAGATTGCAACTATGACGAGATTCTAGGGTTCGATTGGAGTGACCGTCATTGCTGACCATCTCAACCGATTCTCTTTGTCACTGGCTAAGAATTTAGTCTAAACATCAGGATCAGTTGTTGGCATGTTGAAGTTCGAAATGTGTGTTCAGAAGTGGATGAGCTTCAAAAATTTGTCCAAGTCCATTTCATATGCAAGTCATATATGTCCATTTAAGCATTCTAGGTCGAAGCTCATCACAAAGTTCTAATTAAGATATGAGGGTTTTAGGTATGTTCATCAAAGTTAAACTAACAATTGATCCAAAACGATGTTACGATTGATCTATCCCAATGCGCATGAAAGATCTATTTACTAAATCCCAACTTCCAATAACCAATTGTTTCTGTATGATCATTTCACAACCGATCGTTTTAGCAACTTCAACCAATCGTTATCCTATATTGATCATTGCGATCGATCCAACCTTCGACTCTGATTCCACACTTCACTTCAATTCAAAGCTCCAAACATCGATCCAGATAAAAAACGATCAGTCAATAAGCCATCTATCTCCTCAAACTCCATAATGCCCAAGATGGTCCATTATACCACAAATATCACACTAACATAAACAACTTGACCTGATCGTGACGACTATAACCGTGTCCTCCAATTTCACCACCAACCATATCAGCATCTCCCCCTCTGTTCCAACCGATCGAACCGCCATGGCTTGAATCATGCAAACTAGAACGAGATCCCATCATCTCATTACTAGACTATTACAAGTAAGAGAAGTTCAACCTACCTATGTCAGAAACTAAAAAGCGGAAGCGATTTGTATTCGATTATGAAGCAACATCCAAGGAGATGGAGGCAGTGATGGTGGATACGGTGAAGGAGTTGGTCGGTTAGGAGATGGATGACGTTTGGGAAATGATTTTGGATTCGAGAATTCAGATCGGAAGTGAAGGGAAGGAAGAAGATGGATTTTATTTTCTTTTTGTTCGGTTAGTATACTCTTGCTAATGAAATGAAGTGGGGTAAAGTGGGGAAAATAATCTAAGTGTCCAAGTATATATGAAGGAAGCAATATGAACCATCAAAGTTTGCAGTTCAATGAAAAATCCAACCGATAAATGATCGGATACGATCATTTTATGATGGTCTTAAGTCGATCCATTTTTCTTAACTCGCAATTCAATTAATTGGCCAAACCAAAAAATGATCGGATGTGATTGTTCTGTGATGGAGGTATACCGATCCTTCTCTTTAATACGTGGTGCAATTGGTTCGTTCAACATATACTTGGATCATATATGATCCATGTCTAATGGCTTTGGAACGATCCATTATTTTCTTTAAAAAAACGATCGGACATGACCCGATATCAACGGATTTGACCCGATCCAGAATAGAAATGGATAAAATATGATCTATTATTGATGGATTTATGCTGATCCATCTAAAAATGTGCAGGGAATTGACAATGACTCGTGAACGTGCAATTGTGATCAGGTGTCGGGGATGGAAACTTATACATGCAAGTGTACGTCCCAATTTGATTTCTTGAAATCGACATAAATTGAATTCTCACCTGGATTAATCAAAGGAAATCTGAACCAGTCAACCGAGGCCTACTAACTCACTGAAACAAGACATAAATAATCACCGACAAGATGAGACAAAAAATTTATACTATTCGAAATCAACCAATCATCATGTCAAACAGAAAGAGATGTGGCTCTTCAAGAAAACAATTCATCGAAGGGATAACTACTGTTTAGAAAACTGGATGGATTCCTTTCCGATGACACTAACTTGCATTAATTCAAAGCACGTCATGTTGAAACAAGATGTACTTTGGGGGCTAAGTGTTATCCGGCCTTTTTTCCTAGTTATACGGTATACCCGAACTGACTAGACAAGTTAGACTTGATTGTCATTAAGATCGACACATCAAATTAACGACCATGAACCCCAGAGATCATGCATAGATTATTATATGTAGCAGTAGTGAAGTGAAATTGAAAGATGCTCAGAATATTAAAATACGCAACTCCCTGAAAATGGATAGGGTATGATCCATATTCATCAATTATGGATCGTACCGTATCAATTTTACAGCTCAACTCAACAGAAAATGATAGATATCTCAACATCTACTAGTCAACTACATATGAAACTTTGGGAACATCAATATATTGAAGAGTGGAGCCTACCATATCGATCGCATGCCAAAAGGAGCTCATAAAACAATTGGTGCAGATCGTTATTACAAGTGGTATGGGACCCATGATCGATACTGTGACTTCTTCTAGATTTGGAGACTCCGCTGCCGAAATTTCATGAAGATATTTCACCGTCTTCCCCTATAAATACAAACTTGATTGTTCATTTTCAAGATCTTGACGCTGCTTGTTGCTTTGTACTCTTTTGTAACTAAGGATTCTACTATGATCCATACTATACTCGGTTTACAAAGTTATTAAAAAAGCTATCTCTTCAAAGTGGATATAGGCAAACAACGCCGAACCACTATAAATTGATGCGTCTCTATTGTTTGCTGATTTCTGATTACTTTACTACTATATTCTCTCTATTTACATTTATTATTCTTCATTTATTTATCTACAAAATCTCTATTGGGTGTTTGTGCCAACTTTTGGTGTAAACACCTAATATGGCTAATTTAGACCACATAGGCTATTGGGCTCTGATACCATTATTGGAACTGGATCAGCCCATAGTAGAAGTTATAGGTGAATTTCAAAAAAAATTACCTCATTGGATCTTTATTGGGCCTATAAAGTCAAATTAATTTAAAACATTTCTAAATTTAATTTAAATAAAATCTTTATTTCATTTAAATGTATAATTAATGGATTGAATTTTATTTAATTTGTTTTAAATTAAATATAATGGTGCACATATTTATCATATATGCATATGTGTGTATGTGCGCAAGTGTAACATGATAATCCTGTAAGGTATAACATGCTCATATATAAATGTTGGGACTTCCATTGCAACAGACACATTAGCTCATCTAATATGTATTTTATGTTGTCCAAATATGTGCATATATTTATAGTTATTTTATATATATATCCAAGTGAAATATATATATATATTTATATTATAGAAAAATATTATTTATATATATGTATACATAAAATATTTTAGTATCAAATATTAAACAAACATATGCATGTATGTATGTATGTATGATATGAGTTTAATTTATTATATATAATTATTTACATACATACATATATATATTAAAGTAATATGATTATAAATATATATATAAATATAATTATAATAATTAAAATGTAAATATGAGTTAGAATAGTTTATATAAATTATAAAATCAAAATAAATATTATTATTATTATTTTGTATTTTTTTAAACATTATAGATCATATACACAACAAATAAAAATATAAATAAAATTTATTATATTAATATATATTATGAATTAAATAGTTAAATAACAATAAGTGAAAATTATAAAATATTTATATGTTAGATATTTCAAATTTTAAAATTTTAAAAAATTAGAAATGGTATTATATAGGTTGTGAAATACTTTCATAATTTTCCAAGTCAAATTTTTATTTTTTATTAATTAAATGCTTTTTGACTAAGTTTTAAATGGTTTTCTAAAAGTATAGAAAATGGGTTAAAAATTTATATTTTTTGAATGAAAGCATATATGATAAGAGATTAATTTTATAATATTTAAAATTGAATTTTTGAAACAACATTTATTTTATATGAATTTATTAATTCATGCAATGATTAAGTAATATTAAAATATATTAAATAATTTCCAAAAATTTATTTTTGGTTACTAAAAATCATAATTAATATAAAAAAACATTTGAAAATTATTAGATCAATTATTCATGTAGTATAATTATATGATTTAATACAAGTCGTATAAATAAATTGGTTAATATATTAACCATCAAAACCGACATACTTGACATGTGCGAAGAATTCCAAGCCAACCCCTATTCAATTGCCCGCCTCAATTATGCCAACGTCATCCTTCTCCCCAAATCCCCTGGCGCCAACACCCTTCCCGCTTTCAGACCAATCAGTCTCCTTAACACCACATTCAAAATAATCATGAAGGTCCTTGCCAACAGACTCCAAGCTGCCATCGACCCCCTGGTTGGAGCGGAACAATCGGCCTTCATACAAGGCAGAAACATTTTAGACTGCGTCGCCGCCACCCAAGAAGTCGTCTCCTACTGTCATAGAACTTCAACCCCTGGAACCCTTTTAAAACTTGATTTCTCCAAAGCTTTCGACACGGTACATTGGGACTTCATCTTGGACCTTATGAAGCACAGGGGTTTCCCGACAAAATGGTGTGGGTGGATCGAAGCGATACTCAACACAAGTACCTCATCCATCTCAATCAATGGCTCTACTGGTGGTCACATTAAATCAGCAAGGGGTCTGAGGCAAGGAGACCCGCTCTCTCCCTTAATCTTTGTCCTGGTAGCTGATGTGCTCAACCAAATGATCAAGCTTGCATCGACCAATAATCTTTTTAAAGGTATCCAGCTCCAAAACTCCGATTTAGCTGTGTCTAACCTTCAATTTGCAGATGACACGATCCTATTCGCCTCTACTGACATCAAACACATCCATTGCCTCAAGGTAGCACTATATGTTTTCGAAACAATCTCTGGCCTCTCCATAAATTTTAACAAAAGCTCC
Organism: Allium fistulosum; assembly: GCA_030737815.1. Classification (NCBI taxonomy): domain Eukaryota; kingdom Viridiplantae; phylum Streptophyta; class Magnoliopsida; order Asparagales; family Amaryllidaceae; genus Allium; species Allium fistulosum. The sequence continues at coordinate 809,941,179 of CM060902.1, forward strand.
GTCATCATGCTAGGCAACTCCGCAAACCTCGGCCCCACAATCTCATCCCTACTCAACTGCAACTTAGCCTCATTTCCCATTTCCTATCTAGGCATCCCTATCCGTCCTTCCAACCTCCACCGGGCAGACTGGCTTCCTCTAATTTCCAGAATTGAATCCAGACTCGCAACCTGGAAGGCACACTCGTTATCCTCTGCAGGTCGTCTCGTCCTAGTCAAATCGGTCCTATCAACTATCCCCGCATACTGGATGTCCATCCTCAAGCTTCCATCCTGGGTTATCAAGAAAATCGACTCAATCAGACGTACATTCCTTTGGAATGGAGGCAAAATAAAATGTCTGGTGAACTGGAAGACGGTGTGTTTGCACCGCAACCATGGTGGGTTGGGGATTACAGACCTTCGTTCCTTCAATCAGGCGCTGCTGTCCAAATGGCTCTGGAGACTACTTACTCCTGGAAATTTTATCTGGAAATCGTGGATCCTAGGTTATCATTACCAATCAAACCCTCACTTGGCACTTCACCTTACCATCCGGTCCCACCCATCCCCTTTCTGGTCGGGGGTCCTTCATACCTTACCCAGAGTCAAAGCACTGTTCCAGGTGAAAATAGAAAGCGGTAACAGATGCCTGTTCTGGTTAGATACATGGTTTGAACAACTACCCCTCGCTAAAACTCTACCCAACCTCTTTTCACACACCACCCTCCCCAATGCAACGGTCGAAGACTATCTCACCCTAGGTCTTGACCACCTTTGCCCTCCCTCCATCTTCGAAGCAGACCTAATCCCTGAACTTCTCTCTGCCACAAATATCCTCCAGTCGATCCGCCCTTCCAGCAGTCAAGACCTTTTTCTCTGGGCCCTTGCACCTTCCAAAGGATTCTCAGTCGCCTCCTGTTATCATTATCTAACCCACCCCGGTCGCCTTTTCTCCTACCCCAGGGTTTGGCTTTGCAAACTCCCACCCCGTATAGCCTTCTTCCAATGGTGCTTAATTTCAGGCCGAATCAATACCAAAGACAGACTCATCAGACTCAACATCCCTATTGACCCACGCTGCGTCCTTTGCTCAACCCAGAACGAATCAGTAACCCACCTCTTCTTTGAATGCGATTTCTCATATTCAATATGGGCGGCAACTAGTGCCTATCTCCTAGGATATATTCCCAGTGTGACCTCTCACTTCGAATATTGGCAGCTCAATCAGCAGAATCTGCTGATGGACGCCTTCATATCAACCTTTAGCTGGTACATCTGGAAAGAAAGGAATGCCATTGTATTTGGAAAACCATCACGACATTTCGAAGGAACTTGTAGAAGTATCACTCATATTTTCTCCTCCATAACAGGTCAAAGCCACTCCGCACCCTTCCGCCTGAGCCTTCCACAGTGCAGCGTCCAACCAGTAGAATCCCAAGGAAGCACCACCGCATCTCCGGAAAGATAGTCTCGACCTTCAGGGAGTTATCTCGTACTACAATTAACATGTAATAGTTAATGATACTCTTGTATTTTCAGTACAGTTTGTAGCTTCACTTCTATTTTTGGCCATCGATCGGGCATGTCGATCGACCTCTTTAGTACCATATAATATAAATATTTAACCGGCTGTGTAGCTCCACGCTACACACCCGTCACTCTCAAAAAAAAAATATTAATATATGTATATATTAATATATGTATATATTAATTAATAAAATATAAATAATTAAAATATAATGATATCAGCTGTGTATATTAGATCCTTGATAAAAACTATTTTTATTTGATAGACATAGACATATAGACATAACCAATCAATATGTGACAACATCAATACCTACAGGAATCTCACATAACTAACTATATAATAACAACAATGTGTGTGTGTACATGAACAATAAATAATTATACAGGAATAATGCATCGTATATAAGCTAAAACCTTATCTAAGACTAATGCTCTCAAGTAAATTTTTTAATGATGATTTCTCCTCCCTTTGAAACATTTTCGATTTAACAGATTGCTAGTCCTTAAATCGTAGACCCTTTGCTATAAAATAGCCGTTGATTTGAAATGATTTGATTTGATATTTGATGGGGTGTAGAGATGTATAGTTAGACCATAATATGGATAGAGGAGGTAGCCAAAAAGCCTCTTGAAAGTTAGGGTTATGATTCCTTTTATAGTGGCTAAATCAGGGAGAAAAGCGGATCACATCACTTACCTTTTCTCACCAGTTCTTAGCCATCCATCAAATACCCTAACACCCTATTTTGGCCACCCCCTACATCATAAAGTTGCTGCCAAATTTTTCCTCTAAAATCATGGGCTAATAGTCCATTTAAGCCCAAGTAAATATATATAATTAAATCCAATTTATTTCCTTATCGATATCTCATATTGATTGATAGATTTATAACTATTATAAGTATATTCAACAATATTTATTCCTCAAATCATATTCAAATTTTTTAATTACTATTTCATAAATATTAATTAATTTAATTAATTTATAACAATTATAAACCAACTAAATCATTTGGTCCAAAGACAATTCATCATTTCCGTTGTGTGACTCTCGGGTGTATATTCGATCGGCGATCAACATCGAACTATTCGAATGTTAACGTTCATACATCCCTTAGCAGGTGGTGTGACATTTTGGCCAAATTAATCGCTTACTTAGTCTCAGCAAAATCTAATTGTATTTTATTAAGCATTACCCGGTGGTGACTTTTTATTTACGTCAATTTTCTTCATTAAAACTATATCACTTTAGACTTATAGAATTTGGTAATGGTCAAAATTCCAATATCATCCATATTCAACTCTATAGTCCAAATACAAAGTCCTTGGATCAATAATAACAACTATTATTTACTAAAATGCTATGGCCGGAGACTTTGACTTTGAGTTAACTTGAGTTGACCGTGATACTAACCTCATATATCTGAGGAGATGAATCCTCTCTTGAATAGTGCTTCACTTCCAATACTTCCACTCGATCCAACTATAGTCACTCGATAGAATGCCATGCCATGATTTGACTCTTATCAAAGCGGAGATTCCATATTGAAGATCCATAGTATTCTCAAGTCGAAAGAACTATGTAGATTAGTCACATCAATATTTACTATTTGACCTTAGTTATATTAACCAACAGAAAACTATCGAGTGAGTCGTTCCATAGTTATCCAATAACTATCGGTACATAACTTCTAGGTGCCCTTTGCAGCCATGAGCAATAATACCCAAAATTCGGAGAGCGTTACGTACTCTAGTCGCAACGGACACATCAATATCCAGTCTCGATGTATCTTGACTAGGAATATTTAAAATGGTATATATTTGTTTTCATTGAGATAAATTACTCACAGTTACAACACTTTGTAACTACTATCACAAAACATTCCATTTATGGATTTTCTATTAAATATACTTTTAATTAAATTAATTAATCAATATAACACATTATATCAAGTATATAATAGAATGAAAACACCTTTTATTTCGAACAAGATTGATTATCGAGTTAGATATATGTAACAAATTATATAATTGCCCCTAGGGCATACCCCTAACTCTATCAGTTTATACTTCTTACCCACTTCATTGTGGAATGCATAGTTCATCCTATAATCGGGTGTAGTAAGTGATGTAATGGATGGACCTTATTTATTGGGAGTCAAAGAGGTAAGTTAAGACATGTGAATTATAGTTGAATGGCATACTAGAAATGTCCATCTTAATTGAGTAAGGAGTGATAGGGCTACAACATCATTAACACCAGTTGATGATGAAGGGAAGCTTCTAGAAATTGATTCTTTTAGGTTATTTGGGTTGTAATCGCTAGTTGTTTCCCTTCGGCTGTTGGAAAAGTGTATAATATGACATGAAATATGTTCCTATTTTATCACTTGTTAATTTTCTGGATGAGCTTAGATCGCTATATATATCGGGAAACATTGTAAATAAAGAAACTTCATAAGGACACTTAACTAGTAATAAAATATAGGTAAGATTGGAAGCATATAAAATAAATTAGCAAATGCTTGAATCCCAAAAACTTCAGAATTTAGGGAAAAATAAATTTTAGCAAGGACAGGGAAAGGTTGTTGCGAAATCATGGGTCACTATCCATATGCCTTAAAGCTAAAAATTTATAAATATGATTGAGTGTTATTCGTTGTTTTGAAGAAAAAGGAAAGGGTTCCCTAAATCTAAGATTAAGTGCACATTGTTAGGGTCAATCATATGCGTTAACTTATTGATTGAGTCCCGATTACGTTAAGATGTGGCTTGATTTGTTTTTAAGGATGGAGAGGTAAATGTTTTGAAAAATCATGCTCGAATGCTTTTGAAAACTTTTGTTGAAATGTTTTTCAGAAGTTGGATCAAATGATTTTGGAAAATTTTGTTCAAGTGCTTTTGAAAAAAATTGGTGTTTAAATGCTTTTGGGAATTCTATTTTTCAACCTATTTTGCAAGTTTGATTGAAAGGAGGAAAAAGATTTTTGATGGAAGCTGAAATTTTCAAATTCTCTAGTGCCACATGCTTAGCGTAGGGAGGGTCAATGTAATAGTGAATATAAATTTTACTGTCCAACAAGGGTGACAGTATATAAAACATAGGGAATAACAAGGGAAAAAGTTATCTCAGCTTACCTCATTGATAGGGAACAAAACTTGTATTTATGATAATTCCATTTTAACATCCAAAAATAAATCTTTTGATGCAAATTATACGTGGAAAAGTTGGAATAGTTTTGAGGGCAAAGGAGAAGGTTCCAAATTACAACGGAATAGGTATCCAAAAGAAGGGTGGAGATATGAAATTCTCCCCCTAAATTCCTTTTTCGGCATAGGGGTATCGATTTAGAAAACTAACTTTTCAAAATTTTGGATGTTAGAAATTGTTTTTTAGGTATTGGATAGTAGAGATTGGATGCAAAATTTGTTAAACCATATTCCTACAAGTAGGAGTGTGGAAATTATTGTGTAAAAAATGGATTTATGATTTTTTAAAACTTGCATCATATAGAACTGCCAGTATATATAGGTCATTTGCATCATATTTTCAAAATGTTTTTAAAGGAATGCATTCATATGAAGCGTTGATTTAGAATTATTCTGTATACATATCATATATTTTGTAATACGTCATGCATTTGTACATGATAAGCTGTAAAATTGGTTGTACACTAATTGATTGGATAGTTTAGATAGTTGCACACCATGTTACATGATTCAACCCTCAAGGAATTTTGGGGATTAAATTCTTTAAGGGGGAGAATGTAATACCTCGTAAAATTAACAGTAATTAGTAAATAATTATTAAGGTTCAGAAATAATTTTTTAGCAAACATTAGAATTTGACCACAAAATTTGCACCATTGTGTTTACGACGATTTTTTGAGCAACTTTAATATTTGGAGTTTTGCGGTCGGAACTCAAATGAAGAAGTTATTAGCGCTTGAAGTTTTCGAAGCGAAAATAATTTAAAACGAGAAAAAAGAAATAAATAATAATAAATGTAGGACCCCACCGGTCGACCCCTTTACTTGGGCCGGTCGATCACTAGTGATCGACTACTTATAAAGGGATCGACCGATTGAGAGTGTGGCGACTAGGTTGAACCTTGACCAAATGGCCTGGATTTAATTATTTTAATCTAACAAATACAATTGATTCGACCGCCTGTAAATACAGGCCTAACCTCACACTTCTCCTCTCATATTTTTTTATCAAAGCAGTGAAGCTCTTTCACTTTCTCTTCTCCACTATTTATATTAAATATAAAATATTGCATTATGTGTATATAATAGGTGAAGGACAGAAAATAAAAGAGAAGAAGAGAAGGAATGAATCAATTCCATGGAAAAAGACAAATTTCATAATTGTAAATCTATATTCAATTTAACCCCAAATTTCTTCTCAGATTTGTACTTCTAGTAGTATGTATGTACCTTATTATACATTTTCTTTTGGACTAGAATGGAAAAGGAGTCAAGTAAAAGGATGAATTCGGATTTGGGAGATTTGGAAAGCTAGAAAAGTGAATGAGAAATTATATAATTTATTTATAACATTGAAATTTATATCATTGAATTTATTTAATTATTATGCATATATAAGATCTATTGATTTGTAGGCCAAGGGAGCATATAGGAATATCTCCTACATATTCTATAAGATAGGTAATTGGAATAGGAGTGGTATTTTCACCTTAATCTGGAAATTTAAAAATCGGTCCCTAAATTTATTAAAATTGAATGTTGATAAAGTGTAAAATTTATTCCAAATTTGTTAAAAAAATGTTAGTATTAGTTTAGACTGTCCTGATTTGACTTGGAATGTGAATTTCAATGTTTTAATTTATTGGAAGCTAGACACAATTTAACTATATCTATTTTCATATAATTTTCATAAATTATCCAATTCCACAAACGTATAAAAAGTGTGTTGTTTGAAATAATAAGGAATATACCACAAATGAAAGAGGTGTGTAAAGTATAGAGGTTCTTCTCCATAGTTTGCACCATCTATTTCAATAAAAGAAAATGAAATAATTTCTTGTAATTTCAAACGAAGCACAAGTTTTACTTTGGGTAATTTATGGAAAGTTATAACGATAATCCTTTGTGGGAAGGAAACACTAATAAATTAAAATGTGAAATTAATATTTTGAAATTCCTAAGTGTAAGAATTAATGCATTAGGAATATATATATATATATATGTGTGTGTGTGTGTGTGTGTGTGTGTGTGTGTGTGTGTATGAATGTATATTTATGTATAACCGTACTTACCAAATAAAAATAAAAATATATTTATATAGCATATTATACGTCGATTTTCACATTAGTTATAATTAGGACATCCAGTTATAAATAGCATAATAAATTAGGAGGTGTAGATGAAAAGAGATGGTAACTCCAAAATTAATAAAGCAATAAATGTGCAGTTAATAGGGAATTAAATAGAGACATAAATGCAGTTAATATATGGTTCTGGTTAAAGGATTTAATATGGCATTTATGGGGAAACGAAATAGGCATAATAGGTTGAATTAGAACGAATAAATAAATGTTATTAGAAATTGTCCAAATTGAATAATGATGACCATTTATTACGGACAATTGACATTTATGGAATATTAGAAATAAACAGATAAGATAGGAATTAAATGCTAAGAGGTAGTATAATTTTCATAGTGGAAATTATAAAGCCTTAATTATACATTTAGGATAAACATGAATTGGTGGACCTAGTCCAATATTTAGACCTAGAATAATTGGTTTGGTTTAGTAGGTTGGGATGTGAGGTCAGTAGAGCTACACAAGAGAAGTATGTCCATTACCTAGAGGCTACCAGCAGTTGTGTATACTTTATATTGATGTGGGACATCTCCTACCACAGGACCGTGGGGAAGGGATGTGCATTTGCATATAGGTAGGGGAAAATATACCAAGGGTTCGCCTTAGATTTGAAGTATTAAATGCCCAGTACTTTTAAGGAAATGGGGTCTGCTTGATTTCTAATGAGAGGTATTAAGCAACTTAAAGGGGCATTTTCCTTGACTTATGTTAGGTTAGTCTAAACGGGATTTCGGGTGTGGAAGATTAGGAGGCTATGTCAGTATTGTTGTTGGACCTATATTCAGTAGTAGGACTGGCATATAGGCTATGACCACAAGTGGTTCTGAGCTGTCGGTAGCAAAGACTCGGGTTATGCCCTGACGGAATTCGCTTTCTACTAGTGTAGAATCCACATGGGATGTGCATAGATCTCAAAGTTTAATTAGTTAGTTGTTTGTTTGTTAGAGGTGGAGTAGTTAAGCCTTAGATGTGTCTTAGAAATGCATTAGTAATACAGTGATTAGATTATTAAGCCATATCTAGGAGTCATCAGTCTCTGCAACTAGAACCGATTAATTAGCGATTACGATATGGAGGGCACACTTTGAGATTGAGATATTAAATGGCCGTTGGGTTTGCCTCCTCCCTATTTATTAAGTATTAAGTGATCGGGATTTTTAGGTAGTACAACTTTTAGATATATATGTATATAGGAGCGCACGCGCGCGCGTGCGCACACACATACATATATTGAGTTATACCTCAGAGGAGGTTAGGCATCAGCCGTGGATAATAGATATAACACTTAAATGGAAATCAATCGGCATAAATTAGTGTTATGGGTAAAGTGTGTAATTTTTCAGTCACCAGAATGTTATTTTGACCCCCTCCTCATTACAACCCAAAGGATAGATAAGATGGACATGTTACTAGAGAAAGATGGGAATGGTGGATGAAGAAGTCTTCTTATTCACGCTCGGCACCGACAAGGCAATTAGATATCTAACGAATACTATTGATCCTAAGGTAGCAGCCTCAGTCATTATTTATATTCTATTATATTTTTCTATTCAACTGTGTGTTTATATTGATCGAACTCTGATATACTTCTGATTGTTACAGTTTACCAAAACCAACGATCCATGCTCTAATGGACTTGAGTTTCGATTTAGTCGAAATGTGGGCCTATTAAGGTGCAGGTTGTTACATTATGTAAACTGATCAAACTGACATTTCAATGGTCGAGTTCTTAGATCTATATTGTAGTTTTGGTCTTGTGTTACATTTAACACAATAAGATCTTTTATTATAATTAATCAAATTGAACACTCGATCTCACTATGATTTATTTGCTTATTTTGGATGAACTAAATTCATCGAAATATTGTACATTACAAAGTGTAACCGTTCACCATATAACATTTATATGCGATTGTATATGGATCAAATATACATAGTATTATATTGCTTTTGAGTTCGGAACTTATAAAATGCAATACACGGTCTCAACCAAATAAAAACGTAAGAGACCAAATTACGAACGTATCTAGTTGTTGTAGAATCAGGTGCTTGCATGGGTGTTGAAACTTTAACTCGCAATAAGCATTTATTAGTGAGTATAGGTTATATTTCTATTTGTCAATCTTCGGTTTAGTTCATTTATGTATCTTAATTGATAAAATGTTTTATCAATCATATTAAATGAACAAATTTATCAATATAGATTATTATAACATTATATAGCATATGTTCTTGCAATATTATAAAGGTTAAATGTTATCATTTCAATTTTCTAATAAGGTTCCCACTAGTCTTTTATGTTTCATCAAACTCTAAGTCGAAATATAGAAGTCTTTCGACTTCACTAGTGGGTGTTACGACTCATCCGTCTTGGAATTCCGAACTTGAGTTTGCTCAACAAGTCATAGCTCTACGGAAGATAGATAACTCCTAATCGGTAGTATCGTATATAACTCCTAACCCTTTGTACCTTGTCCTAATTTCACTTCGACCTTGAGTTTTCTCAACAAATCTAAACGAAATTATTCTCTCATACCTATCATATTGCGATGGCCTAATTATAGTATAAATACCTTGAGTTTGCTCAACAAATACATATAGTTATCTTACCTCATCTATTCAATATATTAATAATACTACACATAACATCCCCAGCCTGAGTTTGCTCAAAAACTAATGAGTATGCAAGTAATTTATTAATATATATGGTAGAGGACAATATTATATTGAAGATTCATAATCTTCAATATATTATATTAAGTGATATAAACTTATGGAATAATGTATTCCTTCTGAAATACCATCGTGATTCAAGTGTCGGACACATTATAAATCATAGTATATGTACATTTACTTATATATTTATTCCTTTTGTCTATTTAGAGTTTCTTAATTTCCACCTTTAATTTATACATTCATATAATATAAATTTATTATTATATAACTTTTATATTTCATGTTCCTTATATAATAGTCTTATGTATAATATTATATTAATTCTTATTTAATTAATTTTAATTAATTAACATTTTAATTAATTTTGTATTGATTTAATATAACATTTATTTTGAATATTTATTATATATTATAACCTTTATAGTATAACACATATATCACATATATGTGTGTATTATTTAATTAATTTACCCTTTAATTAATTTATTTAATTAAATTTTTTTAATTAAAATATATTAATTTTGAAAAATTATTTTATATACAAACGTGTATACTTATGATAGCTTAAAAATTTTCAAGTATCATAACATATATCAAAAATATAATACATCCATATATTTTTCATTAATTAACTAATTTTATTAATTTATATATTTTATTAATCTTATAAATAAATTTAAAATTTTGAAATCAATTTATATTAATTTTCTGACATTTTGAAATTTTGTATTATATTATAACTTTTATAATATATGTATATCTTATTTTAAATTTAACAGTTAAATGTAAAATCTTATATTTTTATTTACAAACAATATTGAAATTTAGAGCAAGGCCTAATTCAAATTGGGCATTTGCTATTAGGGACAACCCTTGAGCTCACATATCTATTCAGGCCGGGCCAGTAACCAGCTATGGCAGATTACTTAATTACTCAAACTCAATCCTTTGACATTAGCTTTCTAGACACCCTACTATCTGGATTGTAAGCCTACGTAGTTAGCCTTAACATGACTAATTTAGACTACATAGGCTATTAGTCTCCAATACCATTGTTGGAACTAGGCTAGTCCGTAGTAGAAGTAATGAGTGAATTTCAAATTTTTTTACCATTTTGGATCTTTATTGGATTTATGAAGTCTAATTTATTTATAACATTTCTAACTTTCTTTTAAATAAAATCATTATTTTATTTAATTTATAAAATGATTTTATATTATTTAATTAATGTTATATATATATATATATATATATATCCGTGTATCATATATACAAATATATGTGTGCGCATGTGTAACATTAGAATCCATGCAAGGTATAACATGTCGTATGTAAGTGTTGGGATTTACACAACAATAGAAAGTTAGCTCATTTAATATACAAATATATTGTCCAAATGTATATTTATATACTTTAATTTATGTAAACAAAATATAGCAGTATATATATATATGGATACATATAAATTATTTTTTATTTTAAATAATTATATATATATATATATAAATATGTACATGCAATTTTAGCATTAACTATATATATATAATTATATAAATTTGTTTAAAACATTTTTAAAATTAATTTTTTTATTGCAAAGTCGAAAGCTGTGCATATATATAATTATATATATATATGTGTGTGTGTGTGTTAAATACATATATTCAAATATATACATGTATGTATTGATAACAAATATATATACCTATTAATATGTTTAACATATATATATATATATATGTTAAAAATATATATGTACCTATTATTGCGCATAGCAAAATGTTATTTTTATTAATTTAAATTGTATTTTAAATTAATAACCATATGAGTATTATTAAAAAATTAATAAAAATATTATTTTCGAGCATAATTTAAATTGGAAAATTTTAGTGAAAACTATGAATGATATTTTATTATTTTAACATTTAAAATCTAATTTTATAACTTTAAAATAATTTTAAATCTATTGTTTTTTAGCTATCATTTAAAATTTAAATTAAATAAAAAATTAGGTTTTTATTTCTACTAAAAGTACATTAAGTACAAATCTAACTTTATAAAATAGAAAACATATTTTATAATATATATTGTTATAATTAATTTACGTAATTTATTAGTTCAAATAATATTTAAATAATAATATATATGTAAAACATTATTTTTTTTTCTGCCAAAATTATTTTAGATATGGAACTACTTATATAAAATTTTAAAACTATATTTTAAGTGTTGCATATTAAACTAATTTGAAACAAAATTGGTTTTTTAGTGTCGTATACATCATAGGTGTGTATATATGTCATAATTTTTTTAATATATAAATATATATATGGGTATATACAAATAAACCACTAATCTAATTATGACAATATATTTATATAATAAAATCGTCACCTAGCTAACGATATAATATAAATAATATAAATAATATGCATACACCAATATTCATAAATACATTAGAAATGTACTTTATATCCAATGCCTTTAAGTGCACCTTGAAACGATGAGATCTACTCCTTGAAATAGTTTCCAATCCAGTAGAGTGCTAGTCTTTGAACCGATGACCACCAACTATCGAAATCGGATTGTTTTTACTTTGATTTGACTTTGGAAATGGAGAGGTGGGAGCCCTAGATATTGGCCAGATGTAGGGTTAGATAGAGGCTTCAAAATTCCTCTAATAGGTATGGGTTGAGATGCTTATATAGAGGGAGAATGGAGACAAGTTATGATCTAGACCTCTTGCTAATTCTCCCTACCTTATCCATACAAATCTAGTCCACCTAGACGCCATCATATGGCCTCACCATCGTACCTTTCCATAGCCGAAATAACCAGCCTCTATATGGGCTTCAAACCCATATAAAGCCTAAATAAAATATTTTGTATTCAAATCCAATTTAAACGATTATCGATATCGTATATAGATTAATCTACAAATATTAGTTATAAAGTTTTATTTTGATTTGATGAACAAATATTATTAAATGCATTTATAATAGTTATAAATATATTAATATATTAATATTTTGTTTAATTTTTGAACCTATTGAACCTTTGACCCATTCAAAAGCTGGCTGTTGGTTGGTAAAATTGATAAAAGAACAATACTCAAAGCTATCTATTTACACATTCAGAATCTCACAGCGGAAGGATAAAATATAATATCAGAAACAGTGCCCATTTTATAAAAATTCATGTGTTAGAAAAATATAACATAATACCACATAACAAAGCCAAATATATGTAGTGCATTATCACAAAATACATTATCATGTCTACATGGTTACATCAGAAATAAAAACAACATAAGTAAATAGATAAATAACTGCCACAAGTCTCCGTCTCTGCAACTATCTTCGAAATCTACATCGTCTTCTATAATCTGTTCTATAATGAGGAGAGAGTTAAAACAACAATGTCTAGTGAATAAAAATCTAGAGTATTTTTATAATAGTACTTGGGCAGTATAATTTAAATAAGAATATGCCTTACGCATCCTAACTATATTCTATGTAAATTTCTCCGACTATAAGCCCTAAGGCTTTTCCAGTTCAATTTTATAATATATACCCTTTCCAATCCAACTCAATAATCCATCTTCAATTGCAGGCCAAAGGCCATTCCTAGTCCCACACATCTACTGTCAATAATGTCCTAACAATATAAGAGATAATACCTAAGACACATAATACCTTTTCAATGGGAGCTAGGCAGACTTTGACCATTTAATACCAACATTTTAGGCCGTCCCCGTCATTTAATACCTATCCTAAGGCAAACTCCTCTTCGATACTATCTAGATGACATCGCATGGAATCTCACCAGGCCACTTAATACTTCTTTATGGGAGAGGCATACTCTATTATAGCTACTTGATACCTCAAACCCAATGCAGACCCTTCTCGAGATATCCACTAACATGCTTAACCGCTAACCCTAACCATTTAATACTTCCTAAATAGAGAGGAGGCGGGCCCTCAATCAACCACTTACTACCCTCGACCCCAAAGAAAGTCCTGTGTATTATGACCATAACCCAAACTATGACGTCTCATATTAGTCCGGCTATTCGTAGGTATTGTTAGCCAGATTAGCTGGGCAGGTTTACCCTACAGAATTTGGAACTAACATCGTGTCCTCCATGGGTACTTATTATAGGTGATGTCTCACATCAGTCCCAAAGTCACACTACTGGTAGCCAAATTAGCTGCACAGACTTTCGTGTGCTTTTACTGACCTTGCAACCCCATAAATTAATCATAATTTCCACTTGCCTAACATACTACCATACACCTCACTGCATTCCCTATCAAGGACTTTAAATAAATCCTTATTTTGCCTTAACTATCAATTCCTTTCCTAAAGGGGATTTTAGTACTAATTAATAACATATTTACTACGCAATTAATACATTATTAATTATACTTTATTTATATGCTAATATATGTGTGTATATAATTATGTGACTAAATATTTCTAAGCATGCGAAGATTACGCCTTATGCTAATCGTTTAAATGTCAAAACTTTCAATTTATACAAGTCCAATTCTATATCAACAAGCATGTAAAATATCCAGCGTCCTCAATCACCTAATAGACTTGTATAAAACTAGAACCCATACAAACTATTTTATGCTAAACATTAATAGAATTTACAATTCAAATCCTTTTACATCTATTCAACTTCTACATATAAAAATGAATAAGGGAATTTTCATTTAAATTATGGAAATAAGTGGTGCAAACTATGAGTAAAGAGAATCCATACCTTACTCACCCTTTCCTAACTTATTTCTTTTCAAAACCCTTAATCAGATCCAAAGGAAAAAGTTAGAAGTGGAATAGAATGTAAAACGTTAAAATTCAATAACTACATAGTTCCACTATTTTAATATAGAATAATTGAGATTCTAACATAAGAATTGATATTTCTCTTAGGGGAATTTTAGGGTTTTATTTAATGTTTTCGTCAACAAAATTCCCCAAGACATATATCAAATTCAAGTTATGCTAATACAATTACTAAAATAATAAAAACTAAGACTTCCATTCACAAAAGGTCCTTATCTCTTCCTCTTAGATTTATTTACGTTCGCTTTAAATCCCTTTCCAGATCTATCCATTTAGAAATGTACAATAAGGGGACTATATATGATTAAGATTTAGAATTTTGGGGATTAGAGGAGAGTAGAATTAGAAATTGAATATTAATCACCTAAAATGCTTCACATGAAACCTTGGAGAATTCTTGAATCTTAAAGAAAAGAGAAACCGACAAAGTTCCCTTTAGTACCCAAATAATTTATGATAAAAGCGAATGAGCTAAGCTCTTATTTATAACGGTTAGAAAGCACCATAATCGTCAGATTTAAGTCGGTTTAAAGTAATATAATCCGGACCATTCCTGGTCTTCTTAACGTTAGCCGCCACAATAGCACTGATCAACCGCTCATATCTAGGCGGTTGAACGCTAGTAGTCGACCGGCCCAAGGTAGGAAGTCGATCGATAGTGTTATTCTAGGAACGTATTTTGCCGTCGATATTTTATTTAATTCCTTAATTAATATTTAACATTAACTCTGTTTTACCATTTACTTAACCCCCAAGTCTATTATCGTAAAAAATTTAATTTCAAACTTATCATTAATTATTTATTTGAACTCCATTTGAATTAACTTAAATATAAAAACTTCAAACTCCAATACCTTTTTCGTTTGGCTCCGATTTCAAAACTTTATCTCTGAAAATTGATAAAAAAAAAAGTATCACAAACGCAGTAGCACAGCTTTTGTGGTCAGATTCTAATATTTACAAAATTTTCAATTTTATCCTTCTCTTAATTAATTAATTTCTTATTAATTTTTATGGGGTGTTACATTCAACCTCTTTAAAAAGGATTTTGTCCTTAAAATCCCTAAGGGACGGACAATGTAACGCACATTAAGCATCCATATTATATAACAAATTGATCTACATGACTATCTACTCAACCAAAAGTGCAAGTTGATTATGTATGCATACATACTATAGGTGAGCTTAATCATAGCGTGTATGCAAGGCCATGACATA
Source organism: Allium fistulosum (assembly GCA_030737815.1). Taxonomy (NCBI): domain Eukaryota; kingdom Viridiplantae; phylum Streptophyta; class Magnoliopsida; order Asparagales; family Amaryllidaceae; genus Allium; species Allium fistulosum. Next base: position 809,956,785 of record CM060902.1, read on the forward strand.
TAGGCATGTATGCAAACATCCTAGATATGTAGTAAATTTTCTACATGAGTGCAAAAATGACAGTAAAAGATGTGGCAACCATCCCCTACCAACCAATCTAGCAACGACGATGCAACCAAAACCTAATTTTAGAGAGAGAAAGTTTAGTAGTGAAAAGCTCAGGATAAGAAGCCCACATTTTCTCTTTAGTTTCACATATGCTTTCCACCGGGTTATCTCCCCATTTTACTCGAACCAGCCTAATTTCTTTGTTGTAGATCTTCTTAATTCTGTGCTCCATAATGCATGCGGTAGCACAGATGCTAACAGCTCCGCCTCATTGTCTCTTAATTGATCAAGCTCTACCATGGTGGTTGTGCTATGAAGGCATTTCCTCAAGTGCGAAACATGAAAAATGCCATGGATTTCTGCCTACTTATCCGGTAGTTCCATATGATGAGCACGTCTTTTTATTCTTTCCAAAATTGGGAAAGACCCAACAAATATCAGTGCCAACTTTCCAAAACTCACAACTTCCCTAAGAGGGGGAACTTTAACGAATACCATATCCCTTACCTCAAACTTCAACTCCTTTCTTCGCTTGTCCGCATAGGATTCCTGGCGATCTTGTGTAGCCTTCATTCACTGCCTAATCAATTATACCTTCTCCAAAGTCTTGTGAATTAAATCTTGTTTGAGTAAAATTTTGTTGATGGATTCCCACCAATAATTGGATGATTTGTATGGCCTCCCGTAAAACGCTTCAAAGGGTGCCATGCCAATCATTGCTTGATGAATGTTGTTATTAGCGAATTCGACTAAAGGTAAGTGTTGCTCCCAATACCCTCCAAATTTCATGATGCAAGCTCTCAACAAATATTCCAAGATCCTTTTCACCCTTTCAGTTTGATCATTGATTCATGGGTGGTAAGCAGCACTATGATTCAATGAGGTTCCTAAAGCTGCCTGCAAACTCCTCCAATATTCTCTAGTAACTAAGGGGTCTCAATCACTAACAATGCTAACTAAGATTCCTTAAACTCAAAATACCTCCTTAATATAAATTTGCGCTAGGGATGCTGCAGTCCTATTGCCTCTAATCCGGGAATAAAATGGGCGCTTTTAGTGAGTCTATCCACTATGATCCAATTTGCTTCATTGTCTCTTTGGCTTCTAGGCAACCCATTTATGAAGTCCATCGATATATGCTCCCATTTCCAAGTCGTAATCTCCAACGGTAATAACAATCCTCTGGTTTTTCCTTGCCTAGTGTTTATTCTTTGGGATGTCAAACATTTGAAAACAAATTTAGTAACCCTCTTCTTCATCCCTGGCCAACAGAAAATTCGCTTTATATCCCTATACATCTTATCTCCTCCGAGGTGAATGGTTATCCTTAAATAGTAACACTCCACAAGCACTTCCTCTAACACACTATCAACCGTCGAAACATAAAGGCATCCATCTCACCTCAAACATCCCTTTTTGTTAACTGCATATCTACCAACGTAGGGTAATTGTTCTCCTCTACTCAGCTTTCCTAAAATATCTACTACCTTCTCATCCTTCTTTTGCTCGAGTCCAATGCGGTCCATCAATGCTGGCCAAACCTCCATTGCTGCTAAATAAGCTAGAGTGGATTCTGTTGGCAGTTGGAAATTGTAATTCGAAAGGAACTCCAACTGCCTCAACTCATATGTACTACTTAAGGTAGCATGTCTCCGTCTAAGGTCATCAGTGATGACATTCCCCGTTTTGAGGGTATACTGTATCCCAAATTCATATGATGCTATAAACTTCATCAACCTCTGCTACATAAGATTTAAATCTTTTTTAAAATTAGGTATTTGAGTGATTTGTGGTCGATGAACAACTCAAATCTTTCTCCCAAAAAATAGTGCATCCACATCTTTAAGGAAAAAATGATAGCCGCTAACTCTCAGTCATGTGTTGGTTATCTCTTCTCATGGTCCTTTAATTGCCTACTAGCTTAAGCTATCTCCATTCCTTCTTGCATAAGAACTGGTCCTAATCTTGTGCCACATGCATCTGTGTAAACTGTAAAAGGCTTTGTCCTATCGGGAATGGTAAGTACTAGTGCACTTGTTAATAGTTCTTTTAACTTCTTGAATGCTTCCATGCATCTTTCATCCAGTGCAAAGACTAAATTTTCTTGGTTAAACGAGTTAAAGGGATTGCAATTTTTGCAAACTCCTTTATGAGTTTTCTATAGTAACATGCTAACCCGAGAAAACTCCTAACCTCTATGGCGCTCGTCGGAATCTTCCAATCTTGAATTGCTTTAATTTTGCACGGTCTACTGATAATCCCTTTTTAGAAAAAATGTATCCAAGAAATCTCACCTTCTTCTTCCAAAAGTGAGACTTTGAGAATTTGACTTTAAGTTGGTGCCTTCTCAAAGTCCTTAATATATCTCTTAAGTGATTTTCATGCTCCCTTTCACTCTAGGAGAATACTAAAATGTCATCAACAAACACTATGATGATAGTTGTCCCCTAAACACTCTACCCATCAAATCTATAAATTATGTTGGGTGCATTCGTCAATCCAAAAGGCATCACTTCCCATTCATACAGTCTATCCGGAGTGTGAAATGCAATCTTCGGCTTGTTCTCTCTGCTATCCTCAACTGATGAAATCCAGTAGCCAAGTCTAATTGGAAGAAGATTTTGGCTTCCATAAGCTGATCGAACAAGTCGTCTATTCTAGGTAAGGATGCCTATTCTTTTTAGTCAACTTATTGAGTTCTCTATAATTGATGCATAGCCTTAATGAGCCTTCTGCCTTAGTGGCAAAGACAATAGGGTCTCCCTACTCTGAAGTACTCCGATGGATGAACCCTTTCTACAACAACTCCAAGACCTACTTCTCTGACTCTCGCCTTTCTTTTGGAGCCATGTGCCTTAATGGTAGAGTGACTGGTCTAGTGTCCTTCTCCAAATCAATCCTACACTCGATCACCCTTCAGGGTGGAAGACCCGACACTTCTTCAAAGATGTCAGAAAATTCTCAAACTACAGGTATGGATAAGAGCTCATCTTGTGATCATTGAGTGTAAATAGCTTAATTTGACTGAGTTTTTGGGTGTACAGGGAACATCTATATCTCATCCTTTACAACACTTCAACAATACAACCCTCCTATCACAATCTAAGACAGCCCTGTAATACGATAACGAATCCATTCCTAAGATAAGTCCATACCCCTCGAAATTAAGAACATACGCACTACAAATTAAATCAATGTTACACATGTCCACAACTAGGTCCCTACAAATTGAAGAAAGATGTGTCGACCCCCCAATAGGATTTGATACTACAATTGGGTTGGTGACAATTTAGGTTTGTAGACTTAAGAAGTTAACTACATTCCTAGCTACATATGAATGTGATGCTCCAGAGCCAAATAGGGTACGAATAGTGTTCCCAGAAATAAGAGTTGTACTGCAGCCTTTCCTTGATCTATAGGGGAGGTCTACTCGATATAGGAATAGCCTCAATGGCATAGGCTTGCCTACTTTGCCCATCCTTCGCAAACTTTGGACGCTGATTCTTGAAGTGTCTCTCTCCGTGGTAGTGGTAACACTTCCCCTTAAACGCTTCCTTCAACGGACTCATCCTACAATCCTTAGCGATATGTCCTTTCTTTTGACATCTTCAACATACTATACCCTCCTTCTTGAACATCCCTTTCGCCTTCTTATTTGCCCAAAAACCTCTCTTTTTGGCTCCTCCTTGATATTGAGTAGATCCTACCTTCTCCTTCTCTTTCTCCTTTTCCTCTGAGCTAACCATCTGAAGTAAAGTCATCTCAACCAACGTCTCATACATAGCACCAGTGGATACATAGGTCAAAAGTAATTCTCAAAGTGGGGAGTTTAGGACTTTGACATATTTCATGGCCTTTTTCATAGGGTATCAATCAAGTTCATCCCAAACTTAGCTAGTACTGTAAATCTACTAATATACCTTTTTAAAGTGGAGTCACCCTGCCTAAGTTGTATAAATCTTTCCAACTGCTAATTTACTTCACCCCTCGACATAATTCACGACTCAAATTGGTTTCTAAACTCATCCCAAGTAATAAATCTCATAACATTATCCTCATCCACAATTATCCACCAATCTAAGGCCACTCCTTTAAAGTGCCATCCCACCATTCTCCATTTAATCTGGTCCTCCTAACCAAGCTCTTGGAGTATTCTCTCACAATCGTTTATCCAAGCCTTTGTCTCCACAAGACTTTCTACTTCCATACACACATTTCCACCTATGTTTTGGAAATCCTTGTACTTCTTGGAGAAGTCCATGGGGAGGGTGCTGCTTTAGCAGGTGGGGCAGTGGGTGCCGCTGGTGCAGCATGTTGAGGAATGGGAACTTGCCCTACATGCCTTAGTATTTCTTGAACTATTCAGCCATCCCTCGAATAGTGGGTATCTCTTAGAAGGGTCCCCAATCTCAGAAGAACTATTTTTAGCCATATTCAACTATCTGTATGTTAAACTTTAGTTATAATTTCCTAAAATAGTATTATATGCTAATATAGATTTGCCTAATGTTTTTGTGTATGTTTAAAAATAATGTATGTATGTATATATAGTAGGGTTTTTGAAAAATGCTTACAAAAATAACAAGTACGCACTTATACGTATGCTTATCCCTATTGATCGGGTAACCTAAGCTCTGATACCAAATGTAATAATCCACCTTAAAACGGGCCTAATTTTTGATCCAGAAAAGGCCTATCGAACCTTAGACCCATTCCAAAGCAAGTTGTTGGTTGGTGAAATTGATATAAAGAACAATACACAGAGCTATATATCTACACATTCAGAATCTCGTAGTGGAAGGATAAAATATAATATCAGAAACAATACCCATTTTATAAAAATTCAAGTGTTAGAAAAGTACAACATAATACCACATAACAACGTCAAATACCTATAGTGTAATATCTCAAAATACATTATCATGTTTAAATGGGTACATCAGAAATAAAAAAAAACAAGTAGATAGATAAATAACCGCCACATGTCTCCATCTCCACCACCATCTTAGAATTTTGCATCGTCTCTCTAACATGTGTTGTAATGAGGAGGGTGTCCGAACAATAATGTCTGATGAATAAAAATCTCGCACCTTTTTATAATATTACTTAGGCAGTAATTTAAATAAGAATATGTCTTACGCAGCCTAACTATATTCTATGTAAATTTCTCCGACTGTAAGTTCTATGGCTTTTCATGTCCAATTCTATAACCTATACCCTTTTCAATCCAACTCAATAACCCTCTTCATCTGTAGGCCAAAAGCCATTTATAGTCCCATGCATCTACCATCAATAATGTCCTAACAATGTAAGAGATAGTACCTAAGCCTCTTAATACTTTTTAATGGAAAATAGGCAGACTCTGACCATTTAATACCTAAATTTTAGGTAAGTCCCCGTCATTTAATACCTATCCCAAGGCAGGCTTCACTCCGATACTACATAGTTGATATCGCACAGAATCTAACCAGGCCACTTAATACTTCTTTATGGGAAAGGCGGACTCTATAATAGCTACTTAATACCTCAAACCCAAAGCGGACCCTTGCCGAGATATCCACTACCATGCCTAACCTCTAACTTTGACCATTTAATACTTCCTAAATAGGGAGGAGGCGGGCCCTCAATTAACCACTTACTACCTCGACCCCGAAGCAGGTCCTATGTATTATGACCCGTAACCCAAACTGTGACATCTCATATTAGTTCGACTATTTGTAGGTACTGGTAGCCAGATTAGCTGGGCAAATTTACCGTATAGAATTTGGGACTAACCTCTCGTACTTCGTGGGTACTTATTATAGGTGATGTTTCACATCAGTTCCGAAGTCACACTGTTGGTAGCTAGATTAGCTCGGTGGACTTTCGTGTTCTTTTGACCGACCTCGCATCCCTATAACTTAGTCACAATTTTCACTCACCTAACATACTACCATACACCTCACTGCATTCCCTATTAAGGCTTTATAAGGAAAACACTTATTTCGCCCTAACGATCATTCCTTTCCTAAAGGGGAATCTAATACCAATTAATAACCTATTTACTATGCAATTAATTTATATGTTAATATATATATATATAATTACGTGTCTAAATATTTCTAAGCATGCGAAGATTACGCTCTATGCTAATCATTTAAATGTCAAAACTTCCAACCTATACAAGTCCAATTCCATATCAGCAAACATACAATATATCCAACATTCTCAATCCAACAATAGACTTGTACCTAAGAATATTATCCAATTCCATAACCCATAACCATCGTTATTAATGCCTACCAATGCGAGAGATAATACCCAAGCCATATAATATATTTTTAATGGAAAATAGGCAGACTCTGACCATTTAAGATTTCGATTGAGGTAGCCCTCATCATTTAATACCTATTCCCAAGACGGACTCCTCACAAGTATCTATCTAGCTAACACTGCTTGAAAATCTCTTCGCATACCTAATACTTCCATTGAAGTGGACCTTTTCGAGATATCCTCAACCGTGCCTAAACCCAATCCCGACCATTTAATACTTCATATAAGAAAAAAAGGCGGACCCTCAAACTATCACTTAATACCACCAATCCTCAAAGTAGGTCCTTCGTATTATGATCCCTACTCCACGGAGACATCTCACATTAGTCCTTTTATTCATAGGAACTGATAGTCAGATTAGCTGGGAAGATTTACCCTATAGAATTGGGAATAACCTCACGTTATCTGTAGTTACTTTTTATAGGTAATGTCTCACATCAGCATCATAGTTACACTACTGGTAGGTTGATTAGCTAGACAGACTTCTGTGTGCTTTTGACTGATCTTGTATCCCTATAACTTAGTCATAATTCATAATACTCTCTAAGTATAGTATAACACATCTCACCATATTAATTATTTAGGCCTTATTAGAAATCCTTCATATTTTGCCTCAACAATTAGTTACTTTCCTAAGGGGATTTAAAGGATAATTATTAATATAATTAACTGTGCTACTAATATGTTATAATTGTGCGTTATTTATGCTAGTTTACATATATAAATATGCGTTTATTGATTTATATGCATGTAGACATTACTTCCTAACCTAACGTTTTAAATGTTAATTCTTACAAAATTATACAAGTCTCATTTCCACAATAACATATATACCATAAATCCAATATTCCAAAATTAATCAATAGACTTGTATATAGCATCCAAATCCAACTTACTTCATATTACAACAATGGAATAAATCAATAATAGAAACTTATAATTTAATCGATTTTACGCTCCATTCAACTTCTTTTACATGAAATAAGACAAGAGAATTTCTATTCAATTTGTAAAAATAGGCGGTTCTAACTACAAATACGGATTCGTACCTTACACGTCATTTCTTAATCAAATCCCTGAATCAAATACAAAGAAAAAGAAAAAGAAGTGGAATTGAAGGTTAAACACATAAATTGCAAATCCATACAAACTCTGTTATTTTAATACAAAGTTATTAAGATTCCAAACTAAGAATTGACATTTCTCTTTGGTGGAATTTTGGGGATTTTTTATGTGATGTTTTCATAATCCAAAAGTACTAAAGGCATATATATCTCCAAACTACACTATTCAATTACTAAAATAGAAAAACTAAGATTGCCACTCATAGTAGGTCCTAGCTTTACCTTCTTCTTGGATTTGGCACGCTTAAAATAATCTCATTTAGATCTCTCTTTTTGATATACAACAAGGGATTTGTATATATGTTAGAATCGGAAAATTAGAGGTTTGGAGGAGAAAAAGTTTAGAAAATAAACAATAAAAAAGAATATTTATATATATATATATGGGATTTCTTACCTGAAATCCTAATGGAGTTTTCTGAATCTATGAAGAGTGAACTAACAGAGTTTTGCTGATGTTTCCAAAATATTTTGTAAATAAAAGTCTGGGGGCTATGCTTTTATTTATAATGGTTGAAATGCATCAGAACCGTCATATTTAAGTTGGTTTAAAATAAAAATCTGAACTTTGACTGTTATAAAAACCCTAGCCGCCACTAAGCTTCACCTGTCAATCACCTCCATCCATCGGTTGATTGCTAGCGGTCGACTGGTCATAGGTCAGGGATCGATCGGTTCCCTATTTTGGGGACGTTTCGACTGCCACTGATTTATTTTTATTTAATTCCTTAATTATAATTTAATGTTTACGTTAACTTTAACATTTGCTTAACCCCCAAGTATAACTACTGTTAACTTTAAATTTCAAATTTAGGAATTTATTATTTATTTTAATTTGAATTCTATTTAAATTAATTTGAACCTGAAACTGCAAACATCCATAACTTCCTCGTTTAAGCCTCGTTTTCAACGTATTATATATGAAAATTGACCAGAAAATCACCACGAGCGCAACAACATAACTTTCATGGTTAAATTATGTCCTTTATAGAATTTACTTTTTTTTACCCCTATCTTGTTTAAATTAGTTTATCTAATTTATTTATTTATGGTTGATTTTACGGTGTGTTACATTATGTCCCCTTAAAAGGATTTCGTCCCTGAAATCTTTCCGATGGGCAAACAGCGTAACATGCAATAAACACCCATGTTGTACAACCAAATTATCTACACAACCACCTACTCAATCAAAAGTGCAATGTGATTATGTACCGTAGACATACTATAAGTAAGCTCAATCCTAGAGTGAGTGGGTGATTGTTACATATAAGTACGTATGTAAACACCCTAAACATGCATAAAAATTTCTACATGAGTGCAAAGTGGTAGTGAAAAGTGTAGCAACCATCTCCTACCATTCAATCTAGCAATCATGATGCAACCATAACCTAATTTTGGAGTGAAAAATTTACTCGAGAAAAGCTTAGGACAAGAAGTCCTTACGCTTTCTGTCGGAATTTCTCCCAATTGTAGTCGAACCAACCTAATTTCTTTGTTGCAAAGCTCCCTAGTTTCGTGCTCCATAATGCGTGCAGTGGTATGGAATGCTATTGGCTCCATCTCAATATCCACTAATTGATTAGGCCCTACCACAATGGTTGTGATGTGAAGGTATTTCCTCAAATGTGAAACGTGAAAAACATCGTGGACTCCTGCTAATTTATCCGGTAATTCCGCAAGTTTTCCTATTTTCCAAATTGGAAAAGGCCCAATTAACCTTGATGCAGACTTTCCTGACTTTCCAAATCCTATACACATGCTGCCTAATCGACTCTATCTTTTCAAAGTCTCGCGAATTAAATCTGATCCGAGTAGGATTTTGTCGGTGGTTTCCCAACAGCAATTTGGTGATTTGCATAGCCTCCCATATAGCACTTTGAAGGGCGTCATATCAATCGTCAATTGATGATTATTGTATGCAAATTCTACTAAAGGTAAGTGTTGCTCCTAGTGTCCTCCAAAGTTTATGATGCAAGCCTTTAAAAAATCCTCCAATATCCTATTCACTCTTCCAGTTTGTCCGTTGGTCTACGGGTGGTAAATAATACTAAGATTCAACAAAGTTCCCAAAGTTGTCTACAAACTCCTCCAAAATTCACTAGTAAATAATGGGTTCCTATCACTAATGATGCTAACCGAAATTCCATAAAGTTGAATCACCTCTTTGATATTAATCTGTGCTAGAGACTCTATGGTCTTATTTCTCCTAATGGAAAATTCTACCATTATCCAATAGGAAATTTTCTTCACATCCCTATACATTCTATCTCTTTCTTGAATGGTGACATTTTATAAGCTAAAATTTATTTTTACCAAAATCCTAAAAATTTTAGGATCGAAGCATTCTTTTATTTCTGGTTTCTAACCTAATTTTCCTCGTTAACTTCAAGTCTTATCTACAGTTCATCACTAGTTAAGTGTCTTTATAAAATTTCTTTATTTATGTTGCTACTTAAGACACATATATTTATCAAGCGTTTCAGTTCCATCCACAAAATCAACATCGTGATAAAACAGAGACATATCTTATACAAGGGATGGGCATAAACCGCACGACTATATGGAAACCGCCAGCACCGGACCGTAAAAACGGTGCGGAAACCCACACCAAATCTTCTAACCAAAGCAAATACCCCAAACTGGACCGACCCGCATTGATACAGTTCGGTTGTGGTTCAGACGATTGAATCGTCTACATTAAACTGGACCGAACCAAAAATTTACACTAGTAATCTTATGGTAAAAATATAAGCTACTCTTATCTCATATTAGATTCTAACAATGTATATTCTATTTTCAGGTATGTTGTTGTTATATTGATAATATTGTTGTCACAAAGGAAAAAGGTATAGTTTTAGTATAATATTTTTCATCTCATTTTTTGTGGATAAATGCTTATTATAATATTATTCTAGTCATTTTACTTAATGATTATGCATTGATTAACGTTGACGTTTGGTTAACTACGACAAAATCTCACTTGTAGCTAAATGTCAAATTGAAATATTTATACAATTAAGAACTAATCTTTCATTTAAGTGTAAAAACTTCACACGGTTGCCTTCGTAGATTGATTGTTGACGAAAGTAATTCTCTTATTTCATATTTAATATGGGTTCAAACTAGACCGGACCAAAAACGAACCACATTACATCAAAACCGGACCGAAATTGAACCGTTTAAAATATGAGTACAATGGTTTGTATTTTTGATTAACCGTTTGATAAGGTGTGGAAGCGGTTTGAGTTCCAAACCGATCCGCACCCACCCCTATCTTATACCATATCTTACTTTTTTCCAATAACTAAGGGAGACAACTAGTGATTACAACCAAAAATTCTAAATGAAAATTTTGCTGGAAGCTTTCATTTATTACTTCAGTCCAATATCGCCCACTTTCCTAAATTTTCCTTCTTGGTTTCTAATAAATGCAGTCCATATATTACTTCAGTCAGTATACCCATAACAACTATTTATTAATGCCAAAATTAGACCATCTTTATTCAGTCCTCGTTTAATCTTTTACAAATTTCAAAATCTTTTTATTACATCAATTCAATTCTTCCATAAATTCCATATTAAACTCTTCCAGATCAGTCCCCCTTTTAATTTCTTTTAAATCTCATTAATTACAAATTTATTGCCTGTTAAATTTGTAATCAATGTCCATAAATCTTAATCTGTTAATTACTAACTAATTTGTATATAATCGTAAATTATGCTATATATATAGTCGTTAAGAGTGGTTATATGTATATGTATATTTCTAAATAGAACACATATTTCCACATTTTTAATTTACCAGAGTTGTCCTCCTAAAAAGGATTACTGTTATAATTTTCCATAAATTAACCATGAATGAGATTTTTGCTTTGTTTGAGATTAGAAAGGATTATTTCTTCCTTCTATTGAAACAGACAGTGTAAACTATGGAAAAGAATCTCCATATCTTACACATCTATTTCTCTTTTTGGTACAATCCTTATTAATTCAAACAACACGCTTTTATACATATTTTGGATTTAGTTAATTTATGAAAATTACCCGAAAACTGCTCCAAAATAAAAATATAGAAATTCACATTCTATAGGCAACCTAATTTACAACCCAATTACAGATCTGGAATATCTCAACAACTTTACCATCTTCTATAAATAAATGTTTGGGACCGATTTCAAATTTTTAGATCAGATTGTACATACTTTTCCCATTTATTCATATCCTAAAACATTTAACCTGTCTTACCTAGTGATCCTTATCTACTCCATAAAAAATTTGTTTAGCTCTAACCATTCCTTGTAAAACTAAAATTTCATAACCATGAAGTGCTAAATCCAGAATCTTTACCTTTGAAAATATAAACTTAAAAATATTTAACATGAATCCAAAATTACTTAGTTCCAAAAAGGAGTAAAATAAATTTCCTCCTCGAATACTTTCTCCATCAAAGATTTATTCTTTTAAAAGTTGGACTTTTCATTCATAACATTCAAGAATTGATAGGTTTTCAAAAAGGAACTATGAAAAATTTCTCTTCTTAATTACTTCCAATAACAAAAGCTTTCTTCTTTTAAAAGTAGGATTTTTAAACCAAAACATCCAAAAACTCAATTATCGTACCAAATAATCATTCATTGTAATTTTTCAAAAACATATTGTATAACCTTAAACAATGAAAAGTGGAGTAGACAATGACAACTTCCATCTTATTATTTTACTCTTATATTATTTCTAACTAGATTGCTAATCATACTTTATATAAATTCATAATGCTATTACTATCTATCTTAGCTATTATTCTCCGCAATTCCTTATGCAGGAATCTTCCTCCTACCTACCTTATCGAGCAATATTAACCTTCTATTCTTTCTATTCCATTTTAATCAAGTGTCATTTCCATTTATATACCCCTTTAAAGGAATTTTAAGGAAAAGAACTTACAATTTTATAAATTGGGAAAAGTTTCAAGTCTATCCTATGTTCTACTAAAAGTCCCTTACCAAAAATCTTTAGACCAAAAACTTTTTGGCTCAATAAATTTTATTTAATAATTTCAAGAATGCAAAATCCTTTAAGTTAGAACTTTTTAACTCAACTAAGTTATAGATTATGAATCTCCAAATTTTCATTCTCTTTCAAAATATTAACTTCCAAATTTATAAAGTGAGAAAAACCATTGGTTCCAACATACACCCTATTTTGCATTTATTTCAAAAACGAAGAATCCAGAAATTGAAATTGTTTTACTCAACTACTTGTAAACTAAAAATTTCAAAAATGAAAACCCCTCATTTTTCAACTCTTCAAATCATCAGATTTAAACAATATTTTTATAGAGTTTATCCGCCATTTTGTTTTTAAAACATTCCACCGCTTTTTTAAAATTACATCCCCTTCCCAACTTTTCACAAAACAATTGGTAGCATATTCCCAAACCTGACTAAAATCACATTCTTTCAAAAATAAAAAGAAATTTTAAGTTATGGCATAAGATCTTCAATTTATAATCCTTTGAAAGCCCTTTCAATACATTTCAAGGATTTTTCAAAAATCATTTTGTCAAGTTCGTTTTAATGTGGTTGGATTTAGAAATTGACTTTAGTTGTTCCTTATTTTGAACTTTCTTACTCAACCTTTAAAAATCTAGTTATCTTCTTGTGGTGAGTAACCTTCTTATGGAAGCTTGTTTCACTCCTTCTCTACGTCTTTCTTTCGGATGTTAACAATATATTGCCTTATAATATGTACTTACTACCTAGCATGTTATTTGCTATTTCAATAAATGTCAATTGTCCATGATAAATGGTTATAATTCTAACGGACAATTCTTAAAGACATTTATTTATTCATTCTAATTTCACCTAGTATACCTTCCTTATCCCTGCAGAGTTTCTCTAATAATCTCTTTAATTAGTCCATTTATAATTATATTAAATTCTTGTAACTCCTTATTTATTCCACATTGATTGCCTTATTAATCTTGGAGATACAACCTTTTCCATTTGCGATTTCTATCCCTATTATTTATTAGGAGATTCATGTTAATGTTCTAATTACATCTATTATGAACATTGATGTGTATTATGCTTATAAAGTTCACCATTATAAGGAAGCCTAGGTTAATAAAGGAATCAAGTACCATTCAGCCTCTAGGGTGCTTCCATATCTCGCACTCATCCTTTTTTTTAGTCCACTCCTTACGATACGACCTTTGTCCCGTTATAAACGGAGCAAGAGTAAATCTAACTCTATTTATTTTTCCAACTCATAGTCGCTTCGTCCATCCTTTTGGAATATGGTTGCAACTACTTCTATAGTTGGAATTTATAGAGTTGGGCATATGTTAAAAATAAGTATATGTATTTATATATAGTAGGATTTTTGAAAAATACTTTTCAAAAATAACAAATACGCCACTCATACGTATACTTTTCCCCGTTGATCGGGTAACCGAAGCTCTGATACCAAATGTAACAACCCCCCTAAAACAGGCCTAAATCTCGATCAAGGAAAGGCCTATCGAAACTAGACTCATTCCAAAGATAGTTGGTGGTTGGTAAGAAGAACAATACATAGTTATTTATCTATCATTCAGAACTCATAGCGGAAGGATAATATAACAGCATAAATAATAACCATTTTATTTAAAATTCTAAATGTCATAAAACCATAACATAATGTCAACAATAACCGTTACATAATCATGTTCAAAATTACATTGTCATCTTCAAATGGATACATCAGAAAATAACATAAATAGATAAATAGACTGCTGCCACAAGCTCTTTTCATCCCCATCTTCATCTTAATCATCGTCTCCTTCCCTAACATGTGTTGTAACGAGGAGGGATCGGAACAACAATGTCTGGTGAATAGAAATCTCAAGCCTTTCTATATCAGTTATTAGATAGTATAATTTACATAAGGATATGTCTTTCGCATTTATACTGTATTCAAAACCAATTAATAATACTTCATATAAATGAAAGAGGCGGGCCCTCAAACAACCACTTAATACCTTCAATCCCCGAAGCAGGTCCTTCATAATATCCACTTCGATTACACATAACCATCGTTATTAATGCTTACCAATGAGAGAGATAGTACCTAAGCCACTTAATACATGTTAATGGATAATATGCAAACTCCGACCATTTAAGACCTCAATTGAAGTAGACCCCATCATTTAATACCTATTCCCAAGCCGGACTCCTCACAAGTATCTATCTAGTTGACATTACATGGAAATCTCTTTGGACACTTAATAGAACTATTGAAGTGGACTTTTCAGAGACATCATCAACCGTGCTTAAACCAAATCCTGACTGTTTAATACTTCATATAAGGAAAAGATGTGGGCCCTCAAACAACCACTTAATCCTCCAATCTCCTAAGCAGTCCTTCGCATTATGACTCGTACCCTACGAAGACGTCTCACATTAGTCCGACTATTCATAGGATGGTAGCCAAATTAGTTGGGCAGATTTACCGTACCAAATTGGGACTAATATGACGTCATCCATAGTTACTTTTTATAGGTGATATCTCACATCAGCCCTAAATTCACACCGATGGTAGCCATATTTGCTGAGCAGACTTCTATGTGCTTTTGATTAACCTCACATCCCTATAACTTAGCCATATTTCATAACACTCTCTAAGTATATTATCACACATCTCACCGTGTTAATTATTTAGGCCTTAAAAGAAATCCTTTTTAACAACCTGCCCTTTATAATATCCTGAAATCAGCACTAAATGAAAACGTCTGACTTTCTAATACCAGAAAAGGCAAACTATCGGGAAAGGAAACTTAAAACAAATATTACATCAAGGAATATCGATAGAATCTCACATCGAAATGATAATATATAATATACTGAATATACATGATAGAACAAGATTGCAATATATATAAGAGAATGCGCTAGCAGAGCTAGCTGATAAATAATTATCAATACAGAGAGTCAGAATAGAACATCTGATACAATAAGTCTCATATATAAATAAAATATGTCATGTACTACTACAATATCAAATACACAAACGAAGTATCGACCTCGTCTCCGCAGAATTCTCCAGCTATCCTAAAAGCGTATCCCCAAAAGCACTGACTCCCGGACTACTCAATCGAGTACCCGAGAGCTGTCATGACATAAGCAGACAAAGACAAAACACGAGTCAGACATAAAACCTGGTGTGAGGGGAACTATCTCAAAATACTGTATATTAAAGCTATATACAAATAAATAGGAACTATTAAGGCACAACCGATCCTCTTCACAATCGTGGCTCAGGGGTAATCCGGATTGTCCATAAATAAGTAAAGTAAACCTATCCAAAAGATAGGAAATCATATCATAACTTGCTCTTCTCCTATACTAACCGAGTCAGCACAACTAATATAATGTGACTGAAACGTAACAACATACTATGACAAAGGTAAACCAACATCCAAAAGTAGGATGATCATAATATAAGTCTATCACAAAGTAAATAATGATAACAAAGGTAATAACAATAACATCAACCAACTAACAATGCACACAATATAGAAATGAAAGACAACCAAAGAAAACAAATCAATACCCATAATTACTGATGGGTGAACTAACTTTAAACATCAATCATAATCCAATGAGTCCTATCAAGAATTCAATATATAGTCTCATGTAGGTCTTACCGTAGCCTCTGAAGCAAGCTTTGATGATATATAACCTACTTTCTGAGCCACACCGTACCCTCTGAAGAAGGCTTTGGTAACATCTAGCCCACCCACTTGAAATGATCGTTATCCTATGTGAACCATACCATACCCTTTACATCGAGCTTTAGTGACATCTAGCTCACTCTGGATGATCGTCATCATATGTGAACCACACCGTACCATCTGAAGCAGGCTTTGGTGACATCTGGTTCACTTGTGGGTTTCTAAAGTAACTTGTGTTCGCTCCTACCAAAAAGAGAACGACACTCGTGTCTTGTGTAATATGCTATTGGGACCACAAAGGAACACCGATGCCGTATTTTTTTTGAAAATGAGTTCTTTTATTATTAGTAAAAAAAGTAATACATATCATGCCATTACATACTACTCAACTCTTGTTGAGTCAACTAGCTATACACATAACAATCTAAAGAAATAAACACAAATAGGTACAAACCGAATGTCTAGGCTTATCCTATTAACCACATAGGAATGTGTATACCCATATTGAGCACAATCTTCTTAGTAACTACAAAACATGGTCCACATACCGTTTCTGACATTGACGAGAATTAGCAGCTGCAATTAAAATGAATTAAACACGTGTTGCCATCTGTCCATAGTACCCATACGTAAAAAATGTGGCTTATCATGTGATCTTTTCTTCTCAAACTGCTGTAACCGTTCAAGATTCACGTGATGTGTTCTTCTCCATCCCATTGTACACATGTTCCCAAGTAGTTTCCTTAACCGTCCTTCTTTATCTATGGCACAAGGTCTATCAGTGTTTAAAACCATCATTTTCATAGTGGCCACCACTTTTCTCGCTTGACACCGTCGTGTTTTCAATCATCGATCTTCTTTTCTGTACCTATCATTCTATATCTAAATTCTAGTTTGTGTTGCGAGGACCAATGATCGTTTCTGCATCATAATTATAGGAAATACATCCTTATCGAGTTTATCAGTAGCCAGTGAAAATCGTAAATCTCAAATCCATGTAGGATATCAATGTTCGGCCCTGATCCTTATTAATTGCCTTAAACATCTTACAGATTGCTCTACATTCTAAAATTAGATCTAATACTCTATGGACAACAATTCAGTGATTATCAGGGACGATCCAAAAAACCCGTTCGATTGTTAGTGCACTTGATTTACAGGGTTCGCGTAAAACACAAATGCTAACGATCGATCTTCCATGTAAAGTCATCATGTTGAGAGTCCAGATCTAAGATCGTTCGCATTGGAAAAAAACCCAAATCAAGTCAAATAAAAACCGTGCTTAATTGCTTAATCTCTGCCATCGCTTGCAAACCTAAAAGTTCTAGATTTGGTTTCGTTTCTTTGATAGCAGCATTTTGAGAAGTCGCGAATAGGGATTCTGAATTGATGCTTGCCTGCAATTTTAGATCTCCGAATTATTTCATTAAAGAAACATTTTTAGATGCCTTGAGAAACGTAATGAAGTGGTTTAATAATAGGAAACTAAAATTTGAGAAAATTATCTCCTCCTTCTGACTATTGTTGCGAAGTTCCTCTCTAAAAGAGAGGATACCGATGTAATACATACATACATGCACGCATTAAATATAATATTACGTAATCAAATGTGCCTATCACAAACGAAGACAAATATCTCATCATTGTCTATCAACGTGGATGGTCTCTACTATAAGATCTGTAATCAGTACGACCGCTAATATAAAGGCGATACCATTCATCAAACATATCTACCCTAAAGCCAAAGCTAAAGGGCACAGACTAACTCTGCTCAATCATACATGCTTACCAAACATGACCATGTAATCAGTCTCTACATTGATATCGATTTGATGGTCATTGATCGCATACATATCGCTATACTTTGCCTCTGAATCTCAAGCTTCGCCTTACATTCCAGCTTCCACAAAGTAACATGAAGCCTCTTTGAAGTCATGCCATGACCCCACGAAGTACTGCAATCGAATAAGGAAGAAATTTCCTGAAGTCATTCTCAACCCACGGGCTTAGTCAATTAGGGTTGTTGTTCTGTCGACTGAAACTAAATCCCCCAGCCTGTTGTTTTTGCTTCCTCCTTTGGGAGTGTTTTATACATAAGGCCAGTCAACTGAATGTCCACCTTAGTCGACTAAACCTATGTACTTTTAGGCTTTCAGCCTAGGCCAGGGAACAAGGTCAGCCAACGCTCATCGATTTGAGTCACATCTTCTCCTGTGCTTACACGATGAGTCGTCTAGCTCTTATAGTTTGCCTTCACTGCAACGGAGTTCATTGGTTGAAAGTTGGAAGTGGTTTCTTGCATATAAAAAAATCAATTTCGATACTAAAAACAACTCTTTGCACGTGTAGAGTTCTACGAGCGAATACAACGACCTGGCCTTCTTTAACATGCCAAAATGAACTCTAATAACATTCTCACCTCATCTGACGCTTACGTGTATGTTGATACACCCACTCGTGCACGCATATGCACACACGTGTTCGCAAACACGTAAAACCTCATAAATCATGTTTGATCTTTTTTAGAGCGATTACTCGACTCGGTACTCTCTTATGCAGCTTGGCGCAGTGGTCGTTATGGCAACATAAGATTTCTCACAACTTGATTATATACACATATGGATATTCCCGTACACATATATGATTATTCACACAATTAAACAAACGTTATCAACAATTCTAGCTACAATGCAAGAATTGTACCGATTATTATGTAACCTGAAATACATATATACGCATATCCGCTCGTGCATATATACGCACACGTATATTCAAGCAAGCAATTAAATTATTACTTAAATAGGGTCATACTTTTATATATTTTAAATAAAAGTCCAATCTCTTTTCTATTATTCTATAAAATTATTTCATTATTTTATAGAATACTTCATTAGCTTATAAATCAATTTCAAGCCCTTTAACTTATTTATCAAAGTTGTACTCTTATTTTCGATAAGTAATAGAATATATAATAATATTTCTATCACCAATATAACGATAATTTAGAATCTAATAATTTATAATCACGTTATAAATCAATGTCATCGCTATCTGCTTCTATTAAATACAAAAAGAACACAATATAAATATGCGGGATTTTAATCCAATATCCTGAATATGCACTCAAATAAATCCAATCAAATGGGGAAACGATTTCAGATATATTTATTCACTAGTTTTATTGGGTAATATATATACATATATATATAATTACCGGGATTTATATTGAAATATAAATTCAAAGTTATAATTCGGCTTACTTGAACTATAAATTCCTAAATGTCCAAATCTAGTCTAAGCCCGTACTATATCGTAGATAAACTCACTACGAGTGCAATGGCGAAGACCGCGTCTCGATTGGACCTCGTATGCAAGAGATACGAATTAAATAATTAATGGTAATTAGTAAACTAATTACCTTATTAACAATAATTCCTCTTCTTCTCCAAATCATCTCACTGTGCACGAATGCATAAATGCATAGCCCATTCCAAAACTCGTGCACCTTCTCTCCTACTAAACTCGCTCCACACTTAACAAAATCACACACCGTCAATTCTGACGTGCCACACTACGCGTGCACTCCACTCGATTCACCATCATGTCTCTTTCCACCCTAGCTCACCGGTGCTCGGGTGGTTGATGCTGGAAGGTGCATGCAGCTAAGAGTGACACGATAGCATCGTTCGTTTCCCCCAAAACCCACTCCATCTTCGGCAATTTCAAACCCTAGTTGACGGAAAGCAATCTCGACTTCGACCAAACTATGTCACACCCCTAAACATCATAATAGATGTGAAGCTCCTCTCTTTTTGAGTCCAAAGAATCTGATCTCATTGAATTTCGTGGCCTATAGCACTCAAATTAAATTTGTAAAGGTGGAGGCTCTCCTTTCAAATGAGCTGGAGAATGAAAAAATTAAAAGAAAGGGGGAAAACTAATATCTCTGAGTGAATGTACATGTGTGTGCGTAAATATATATATATATATATATATATATATATATATTTGATTTCTCAAATAAACCACCCACGTTTTGGCTTCGCACGATCACACAACACATCGGATCACAACAAAACTCTTTGATGCACATCTCCTCATTATTTCGATCCTAGTTGTATAAATTTCGTCTCTGTCCGAGACAGCGCTCAGGAATAATAATCTCACACATTTCGATGTTGTTTTGGCCATGGCCATCGGGTCTTCTGATTCCAAATATAGCAATATTTATACACATTTTAATTCGCGACATCGATCTAGACTCAACGGAGGTAGTCTCGAGTCCTGATTAAACTACATGGAAAAATTCATATTTTGGACCTTCAATTCAATAATGGTTCGATATTTAAATTAATTATTTAAATATACCATCATTGAAAATACGGATTGTTACATTCTCCCCTACTTAAAAGGATTTCATCCTCGAAATTGCTAAAGGAGTATAATGACTCCAACCCTTAGGCCCTTAAAGCCTCTCTCATTTCGGAAAAATTTGGCAACAACTCCTTTGCAGGCCAGGTCCGAAAAATCCAAAAACAACAATATAAGCCCGTATCTGAGACCTCCCATATTTGGGGACAACATAACAATAAAATATATGTATGATATACTTTATAGAGTGTGTATGTCATGTAGCAAACACAACCGTTAAGCATAAACACATACCATGTTGCGAGCAAGCTAACTCGACTCATGAAACCTAAAGCAACAAGCAAGCCTTTGCTTCCATATACCTGCATTTTACTTACATAACCCAAAAGAGAGTTAAACATGACAAATGAAACAATACAACAACTTATTCATTATGTCATGAATCTAAGCATGCTAAATCACATATAGAAATCGTCTCTAATAAACATGCTATATCAAATCGTGTAACTAGCGTTTCTAGTGCAATAATCATGAAATTCAAACATGTATAATTATAGTGTAGTAATTAATACTATCATAACCATACATGACTATCAATTGGAGAGTAAGCTCAAATACATCGATATCTAAAATATACCATTGACTCCTAGTCACATTAAAAATGTAATAGACTCGTATAGATCCCAGCTTGAGCTCTACAATATCCATGGATGGCATAATCTATTCTAGATAGTTATTGTTATCCCTCTCTCTCCGAACATACTTTAATAGGAAATTTAAATTAAGATACAAGAAACCAAATACACAACAAGTAGCAACCGACAACAACATTTTGCAAACATAATACCAAACATACAAAGCGTGCAACAAATAGCAATAAAAATTAATAACAAACAATAATCAAACGAGAGAAAGCAAAAATAAGCAATGATACACAATAACCAAGCAACCAAAAATGAGCAAAAATAAATAACATATAAACTACCAATCATACAGAACAAGAAACAAAAACATCAACAATAACCAAAATCAATCGACCACAAATAATAGCAAACAATAGCCAGCAATAACTAACAACAATCAAATAATAGTAAGCAACAATAAACAAGTATTCAAAAAAATTGAACCTATCAAAGAGTCTATACCGACATGCACTGTTACCGACAATAGTCGAAAAGTGCATAGCAAACTATAAACTCCAACGAGTCTGTCTGATATCCAAGATGGATAAAATGTTTAAGTGGCGTAACTCTCCTTTTATAAATACAATACACGAAAGACTATTACACCTCCTGCTATAGAAAAGGAAAATTACATGACATATAGGATCATCGAGTCCCAAAACTCTCGAATAAATCCAACGAACTAAGTCTTAACGCGTCCTTCCCTTTCGAACAGAACTTATTTTCTAAAAGAGAACATTCTACTAATTAAATCATCATTTAACGACGATTTATAAATGTTTGGGTTTGCTAGGATCCAAATTCATCCCAACCACACAATGTTGATATGGATAATATACTAAGTGTATTATGATGCTCGCCTAGGCAAGTGTCATATCGCCACTTAGAACATTATCCGAATCGCCACAAAACTAGTCGAGAAGTCCATCCCGAGCTATTGCAACCATTCTATGCTATAAATAATTTTACAATAAATAAAGATCATCCAAAATAATCTATGATACCTGATCTAATCCTTTGTTTGCTCACATGATTTCTTTGTTAGACTAGGGTCGGCCACTTGACTCCTCTCATGCGAACTCCGATCTAGTTCCTTGGTTGGACCATCAAAATTTTCTCGCACGACTGGTGTCATACTTCGGAATTTCTCAATCACCTTAAGCATCTGACTCAAGTGCTTGTCTTTAAGAATCAAGTGAAAAAAACCCTTTCCTAACTGGTGCAAATCACTTAGAAACCCTACACTCAAACTAGTGACTAGGAACTAGAAGGTGAATGGATAAAACTTTAAAAAATATTCCTTTCGATATATGGGATTACTCCCATCACTTAAGGTTTACTAACATAAGGACAAACAATTCCAATACAAATGACTCTACGCAAAATGTATAAGTTACTCGACCAGTTTTTTTCCTATTATTGGATAATTACCGAACTCTACCTGGATACCGAATCCAAGCCATCACCGATCAATCCCACTCAATCTGGATGCTCATTTATTAAGTTCGAATGGCAATATGCCAGATCATTTTATCTTAGTCTAACACTAAGGTTATTTATACAAAGCTAGCATTTTAGAAGAATTCACCTACTATGGCGGGTATCAATTTTTGCCTATCTACCAAGTAATTAGCAATAGATAAATATACCGCTCAATTATTGGAAGGAACAGAAATGAGTACCCCAAATATAGAGCATTCCAAACTACATAATCTCCTTCCATTTCACTTGAGTAGCAGGCTCGCTGGGACCTGGTAATGCCCATAAGGCATAAGTCATCATCACTTACTCAACCATCTAGGAAAATCTTTCTTCAAGTGATCAAGCCAATCGCAATTGAAGCACTTGCGCTCATCTTTAGTTGGATGACATCTCATGGAGAAATGCGCCTATATGTCATGGGAGTGACATGCTACTCCAGCTTTCTTCTTTACATAAGCTCGATCTTCTTGTATCTTGGTCTCCATGCTTTGGTTGCTTTCCACTTTCGCTGCTTTAAATGGTATCTCGTGGGCTTTTTCATGGAGGAGAATTATCCCAACGAGACTTCAAAAAGTGGCCCTTACCAGGGGTAAGACTAAGCAATGAATCCCCAACTAATGCTTTAAGACCCAAGGCAAACTCCTTGCCCACACCAACAGAGTACCGACCATCTCAATCCCCAAATACAAAAGATTGAGTTAGTCAACATACTCCTTCATTGACAAACCATCCTGTTTCAGTCAGACGAAATAGTAAAATCACGCACCCCTTGTCGGTCTCAAAGATAAACCGAAATCAAGGAGACACTCGGAATCAATCCAAGGTACAACTTGCTCGTTAGCTACAAAACATGTCTTAGCTAGCGTCATAGCACAGCCTCAAACTCGGAAATGGCTTTCTGCTTGGGCAAAAGGAATCCCAGCATAATTTTGGGAAGTTAAAAGCTGGTGGAGCTAGAAATATTGGTGCCTAAGGGCTACGCCACCTTTATCATCTACTACAGGTACTAGAATGTTCACAAGGGATGAAACTGTTGGAACTAGGCCAGCCTGCAGTGGAAGTTATGGGTGAATTTCAATTTTTTACCCTATTGGATCTTTATTGGGCCTATGAAGTCTAATTCATTAAGAACATTTCTAAATTTAATTTAAATAAAATCATATATTTCATTTAAATTTATAAGTTGTTGATAGAAATTTATTCAATTTATTTTCAATTTATGTACAAGTATACATATGTATCATATACATATGTATATGTGCGCGCATGTGTGACATGATATACCGTGCAAGATATTGCATGTTCGTATATAGATGTTGGGATTTATATTGCAACGGGCATGTTAGCTCATCCTATGTGTATTATATGTTGTCCAAATATGTGTATACGTTTACAATTATTATATGTGTATATAAACATTCAAGTAATATATATATATATATTATTAGAAATTATTATATAAATAAATACATGCATACATATATGTATGTATGTATATGTAAAGTATTATAGTATATAAAAAGATAAACATATATATATAGTATACAATTTAATTATTTTAATAAATATACATACATGTACCTAGATGTATTAAAGTAACATAAACATATATATATATATATGTATGTATGTATATGTATGTATGTATGTATGTATATAAATATAATTATTAAATGTAAATGTAATCTAGAATATTTTATATAGTTAAAAAAATTAAAATAAATAATTTTTGTCATTCCAGATCGAATACATAGAAATTCAAAATTTATGTATAATTTTATTATATTAATATATAAAATTTTAAGAATTAATTAGTCAAACAAAAATAAATTAAAGAAAGAAAATATATACATGAAAAATATTTTGAATTTTCAAATTTTAGATAATTACTAATATTATTAAATAGGCTAAGAATTTTTTTTTAGATTTTTCTAAGTCAAAATAATATTTTTTATTAATTAAATGATTTTCGGTCGAAATAAAAATAATTTTTAAAAATATTAAAAATGATTTTAGAAATATCTAAGTTTTTTGGCCAAGAGCTTATGAGATATCATATTAATTAAAAAAAATATAAAAATGAATTTTCAAAACATAATTCATTTTATATGGATTTATTAATTTGTATAATTATTAAATAATAATAATAAATATTGAATTATTACCAAAAAATTATTTTCGGTTGCCAAAAATTAAGTTTAATATAAATATACATTTTAAAAATATTAGATCAATTTTTTATGTGATATAGCATATAGTTTAATATAAGTCATATAAATAAATTAGTTAATATATAAATATATATATATATAATATTAATTAATAAATTATAATAATTTTGGCTGTGTGTATTCGATCCTCATGGAAAATTATACTTTTATTTTATTTTATAGACATATACACATAACCAATTAATATGTGACAACAACAATACCTATAGCAATCTCACCTAACTAACAATATAGATAGCAATATATGTATGTACACGAACAATATACATTTATACAGAGGCAACACATCATATATATAAACTAAACACTTACCTAAAACTAATGCCCTCAAGTCCATCTTGCAATGATGAGTTCTCCTCCCTTAGAAAACTTCTCGATTAGATTGCTAGTCCTTGCACCGTAGACCCTTTACTATCAAATAGATTTTGATTTGGATTTATTTGAGTTTTAATGGAGTGTATAGAGAGATAAATTTCGACCATAAAATGATGAAGAAGGCAACAAAAAGTTCTTTTTGCATTAGGGATAGGTGTCCTTTTATAGTGGAAGGAAAAGAGGGAAAGGTGGATCATACCTCTTAACCTTTCTCCCCAAATCTGAGCAATCCATCTAAAATACGCCTAGCCCATTTTTTAGCCTCCCCTTACATCCTTTTTGGTCAAAATTTGTAGCCCCTTTCATGGGCATTAAACCTATTTTAAGCCCAAATAAATATTATTAATTAAATTTAATTTAACTGCTTATCGATATCGCATATCAATCGATATATTTATTAACTATTATAAATATACAATAATATTTATCCCTCAAATCATATTTAAATTTCATAATTAATATTTCATAGATATTAATTAATTTAATTAATTTATAACAATTATAAACTAATTAAATCATTTTTCTAAAAAGAATTCATCATTTCAGTTGTATGACTCTCGGATGTAAATTCGGTCAGCGATTAACATCGAACTATTCGAATGTTAACGTTTACACTTCACTTGGCAGGTGGTGTGACATTTTGGCCAAATTTATCACTTACTTTTAATAAAATCCAATTTCACTTTATCAAGCATTACTAGGTTGTGACATTTATTTACACCAATTCTCTTCGTCAAAACTATATCACTTTGGAATTACGGAACTTGGTAATGGTCAAAATTCCAATATCATCCATATTAAACTTTATATTCCAAACATAATGTTCTTGGTTCAATAATACAATTCTTATTAACTGAAATGCTATGGCCAAAGACTTTGACTTTGAGTTGACTTGATACTAATCCCATATAACTGAGGAGACGAATCCTCTCTTGAATAGTGCTTCACTTTGAATACTTTCACTCGACCCAATTATAGTCACTCGATGGAACACCATGCTATGATTTGACTATAATATTCTCAAGTCGAGAGAATTGTGTAAATCGGTCATATTGATATTTTCTATTTGACCTTAGTTATATTAACCACAGAAAACTATCGAGTGAGTCATTCCATAGTTATCCAATAATTATAAGTACGTAACTTCTAGGTGCCCCCAACAGCCATGAGTAATACACTGTCCAATGTTTAGAGAGCGTTATGTTCTCTAGTCTCAATAGATACATCGATATCCGGTCTTGATGCATCTTGACTAGGAACATTTAAAATGATATATTTGTTTTCATTGTGATAAATTACTCACGATTACATCACTTTGTAACTACTATCAAAAAACACATATCATTCATGGATTTTCTATTAAATATACTTTTAATTAAATTAGTTATTAATATAACACATTATATCAAGTATATAATAGAAAGAAAGACACCTTTTATTTCGAACAAGATTGGTTACCAAGTTATATATATGTAACAAATTACATAATTGGCCCTAAAGCATACCCCTAACTCAAATAGTCTCTGAACACTTCAGGCATCACATACTACCTGTCTGTAGTCGCTCTTGCATTCCGTCCGCTCATAATGGTAGTCGGAACGAAGGTATCCTAGCAAAAAATGGAAAAATAAATCATAGACCATAGGACAAGTGGTGTATGCAGTATTATATAGTAGAAAAATACAAGTATGCACTCTCAAGGGATCTCCTTCCTACAGTTTGTTTAATCAAATTGGTCTAGTTGGCCTTAAGTGTTGAACCTAGGCTCTGATACCAACTGCAACAACCTACCCTTCGTAATATCCTCAAATCAGCACCAAATGAAAACGTCCAACTTTCGAATACCACAGAAGGCAAATTGTCGGGAAAGAAAATTTAAACAAGCATTACACTAAGGCATATCGATAGAATCTCATAGCAGAATGATAATATATAATATACAAAATATACATGAACAGAACAAGATTACAATATATATAAGAGACTGCACTAGTAGAAATAACTGATAAATAAATATCAATACAGAGAGTCAGAATAGAACATCTGATGCAATAAGTCTCATATATAAGCAAAATCTATCGTGTACTACTATGATATCAAGTATATTTATGAAGTATCAACCTAGTCTCCACAAAATGCTCCAGGTGTCCTGAAAGTGTAGCCCTAAAAACACCTGACTCCCAAACTACTCAATCGAGTACTCAAGATTTGCCATGACATAAGCAAACAAAGACAAAACGCAGGTCAAACATAAAACCTGGTGTGAGGGGAACTATCTCAAAATACTGTAAATTAAAACTATATGCAAACATGAACTACTAAGGCACAACCGGTCCTCTCCACAATCGTGTCTCAGGGGTAATCCGGACTGTCCATAAACAAGTAAAGTAAACCTATCCAAAAGATAGAAAATCATACCATAACCTGCTCTTCTTTTGTACTCAACGAGACAGCGCAACTAATATAATATGAATGAAACATAACAACATACTATGACAAAGGTAACCCAACATCCAAAAGTAGGGTGGTCGTAATATAAGTCTATCGTGAAGTACGTAATGGTAGCAAAGGTAATAGCAATAACATCAGCCAACTAATAATGCACACAATATAGAAATGAAAGACAACCAAAGAATACAAATCAATGCCCATCATTACTAATGGGTGAAACCAATAATAAACATCAATTGTAGTCCAACGAGTCCCTTCGAGAATTCAAGGTACATAGTCTCGTGTAAGTCTCACCATGCTCTTTGAAGCAAGCTTTGGTGATATATGACCTACTCTGTGAGCCACACCGTACCCTTTAAAGCGGGTTCTAGTGACATCTAGCCCACTCACTTGTAAATGATCGTCACCCTATGTGAACCACACTGTACCCTCTACATCGAGTTTTGGTGGCTCTAGGTCACTCGTGGATGATCATCATCGTATGTGAACCACACCGTACCATCTAAAGCAGGCTTTGGTGACATCTAGTTCACTTGTGGATTTTTCAAGTAACTTGTGTACACTCCTATCAAAAAGAGAACGACACTCGTGTCTCATGTAATATGCTATCGGGACCATAAAGGAACACTAATGATGTATATACACTACAACAAAATACCCTTTTTACAATGGGCAATACCCGTTGTAATAGGGGTTTCGCAATGGGCCATCGCCCGTCTTGTTATACAATGTTGTAATAGACCCAAAATATTTTACAACGATTTCAAACCGTTGTAAAATCCCATTGTAGCAAACATTTTTACAACGGTCCAAAGCCGCTGCAATATAGTCATTTACAATGGGCATGGACCGTTGCAATATGCCCCAACCACAACAGACATTAACCATTGTAATAGATGTCGTTTACAACTGTTTTTTCCCGTAGTTAAAAATATGTAAAATTAAAAAAAAATAGACCATTGGTGCATGTACAAGTATTGAATACATCAATTTAACATCTAAATGAGCATCAATTGATAGGCATACCTTGTAGATTTTGACATGATCAACAAGCAAACTAGACCAATAAAATAAATAAATAAATAACGTATGTTAAAAGGAGGGAGAAGTGATATGAGTAAGAAGAAGAATATTGTTACATTAGAATTGTGCATAAATATCCTTATTACATTAACACCAAAACTTATATAAATTGAGATCATATCAGAGTACAGCAGATGTGGGAAAAAAAACATAAGTGAGGAATGAAAAAGCAAAATGGCTTACTACTATTTATCATTCCTCGCTACAAGATCCATCTTAAAATCTTCTCGAATCTCTGCCAAGCTCTTTATCATGATAGCAGGCTTATTGCTGCTATTCTTTTTAACAATCTTTTTGTCTTCTTGTCCAATTAGTCCTGCTTCCTTGTCGAAAGCAGTGATAGTTGTTGTCATGGTCATACCTATTATGTCAAAATTTACACCGTATCTATCTTGTAAAAAAAAGACCAGCTTGTGAGAGGTTAATAAACTTTGAAAATGTTAAAAATTTATTAACTGTTGATAGGACTACCCATCATCGTATGGAATTTTATATAGAAGTAATTTGCTCCTCACAGACGAACTAAGCCTTTGCACCTGGCAAAGGAAAGATAGCTCCATGGATTTATAGTCCTAAGTTTCGTGATGGTTGTAGGAACTAATACTTTTTAAGTTCATAAACAATGTAAACAATAGGTATGGCGATACAAGATGTGGTAATAACACTGATTTGAAGTAGGCAATGAGTTTTGAAGAAATTAAAAACGATTCTAGAACGACGTGCATTTTCGTTTGAAAAAAGAAGCATAATCCACTCATCATTTACCAAAAATAAAATTCTGGAAATGGATAAATGCTGAGTACACAACTTAAAAGTTTCAAGCTGGTTTCCAAGTTGAAATTTATTGATAAATATCCACATCATTGATTGGTTGTAAGTAGATCATTTGATTATTATGTCTGATTTTGATTTTGAAATCATATATCAACCTTGTTTCACACCAACTCTCCAATGTTAGTGCGATGTGTTAATGCATTGACAGTAAAAATTGAATCGCTGTTGAGAGGTGGTTCATGAGTCTTTACCAATATACTGAAATATATTTTCAAAATCAAATAGTGGAACGGAAATTTGCACTGTCTTCGTGTTAAAGTAACAAATCTTAAGTGTTAGTTATAGTAATAAGGCATGTAACATATGCACACAACCATCTTTTGTTTTCAAAAACAAAAAAAAGGGTAGGGATGCAACTGTAGTCATACTACTACATCATGGTAAAGATAAATGGATATTTATGAATCGCATTTTTTTACCATTTCTGTATTGATTATGGTCATGAAAACTGATCTATGAAAGGAATATGACATGGAAATTAATTTAGGATGGGAATTTGACATACCCGACAGTTGGTCTTCCTTATTTCATCTCTCATGTGCGCGATATTAATCTCAACTGTCTCAATGGTGGTTGAACCTTATCTGTTTTTGCTGTTGATGTGCAGAGTAATTGTTGTTGAACCATCATCTTGTGCCCTATAGTAGGTAAATTAAGATATGAACAATGAGTTCAAATGTACAACTGTAGAGTAGTTAACATGTTGCTCTTTTTTTCTATTCGAACTGTCAAAAAAGTTGAGCTTAAAATGGAATTACTGCAGATAATGCTATAATAGACAAAGCATACATACACGAGAGTATTAAGTTTCACAGGCATTAGGATATCATAATATCCATAGAGGTACAACAAAGTATGCACTCTAATTAAGCATGCAGAGGTGGAGGCATAATCAAAGGCAGAGCAAGATGAGTCCATATTTCAGCTTCAACAACCCTTACCCTTCCAGTAGCCAATCCAGCTGTTAAATCCTTGACCTTGAGCATAACAACATCTCTCCTATTTCAAATATTGGCCATGTACCCACTCGAACAGTACACCCCAATGCCCATGACAACCATACCATACATGTTCGCGCTAATTAACTTTGAAGTAAACGACGCAATCAAGGTAAGCGAGCCTCCGATGATCGAAATGGCCTACCCACCCTGCCTTATGATCCCCTACACGGCCACCAGGAGCCCCGTCTTGCAGTAGATGGCATAATCCTGCAGTTGCTTTTGAACGCATTGTACACCCTGAACCCGTTGGTAAGTAGAGTGGTACTTGCCGAAAGCAGTGAAGTGTAAGTACTTGCATTGGGTAATTTTTAATGCTGTTGCAAAATAGATGCTTTACTATATCCCTACACATGTGATTGTTTCTCCCATTCTTTAAATTTAATACCAATTTTAATTTGTATTTCAATATGGCATGCTATGTTATTTATGTGATATCGTGTCTGTACTCCGCTAAACATCTTCGTGTTTTGTGTTTATCAAATTGAACAGGCACATGCAATACAATTTGTTTTGGATATGTTTTCTTATTGATAATTTGGATCTCTTTTATAGAGCAAATGCTCACATGAAGCAACATGAAGAACACATGCTTAAGGAAAAAAATTGCTCCTTAAATTTTATATTCTATTTTATAACATGAAGAATACATGCTTAAGAACACATGAAGTACTTGATCATTGTCATAATCTGCTTCTTAAATTATATTTTGCTTTCCTTTAAACTATATTGTACTTGTTAATAATATGATAAGAATCTTCTTACTTTCATGTCTGCAATGTTCACCAGAAAAAGAAGAACCTTATATTGATAAATTAACTATGTTAAATTACCCTGCAGCTTCTATAAGAATGTCCTCTTTCAGACGAGATTCCATCTGCTCAACTCTACCCCTATTTATTCTCTTAATCAACAAAAGAAAAAGAAAAAAATCAAACGATGGATAATTAGATTGGGCATTATATTCATTAGTCTGCAGTAAACACATTTTTAAATTTTTATGATATAAACATTGGCTATAATGAGTTAGTTGGGCTTCCAATTCCTGTCAAGACTTGTTCTTCATTTTCAAAAATGAATTTTCAAGTGATTAAATTCAACTTGCTGCTACATCCAACCGTTGCAAATAACAAAAGAAAATCAAGTTACCTTGTTGTTGATTAAAGTAGTATCTTGAACTGGAGCTTTCCTTTTCACTGGCTTCAGCTGTACACATGAAAGAAATAAGTATTAATCATAGGGCTAATCACAAAAAGATTATAAAAAGCAGTAACAAAATAACTTACCGAAGCAGTGGAAATGGAAATTACTGCAGTAGAATTAGGAAGGAGAGAATGA
The DNA here is from genome assembly GCA_030737815.1 of Allium fistulosum. NCBI lineage: Eukaryota > Viridiplantae > Streptophyta > Magnoliopsida > Asparagales > Amaryllidaceae > Allium > Allium fistulosum. The sequence goes on from CM060902.1 coordinate 809,988,825, forward strand.
GCGGAATCAGGTTTGTTGAGAAGCCTGACTTGTTCAAGCTTTCTCTTGTTATGTTCTACTTTCTTTTTGTAAACTTCAGCAAGATTACCCCTCAGCACTCAATTCATCAAGCCTACACAAATCTGGATTATGACCACTTGAACTACCCCACCACCACCGCAAATCAACCTTCAAAACCCGGACTTCAACTACGACATCCAAACCCTCAAAACGCGACCTCAACCCGAAACCACCTCCTTGCCAATCCGCGACCTCCTTATGTAATCAAATCAAAACTGATCATCAACCCTCAACAACCAACCACCAACCCAAAGCCAATAGACCACTAATAGATATCAGTATGATCGGGATTGGATTAGCGACCATCTTCTCGCATCCATTGGGACTCACCAGCTCGAAAGATTTTGGATTGTGTCGAATTAGGGGTTTTGTCGATGAAAGGTAGGGAGTTTGAAGGGATGCATTGACAAAGTAGTTGAAGTTTGCATAGGTTAAAATTGGATTCGGGTTTGGATCTACAATTAGGGATTTAGTTTGCGTTTGGATTTGGAATTAAGGAGCTGTAGGGCAAAGAACAGCTAAATTGGGAGGGATGGAAGAAAATTATGTTTGGAGCCAAAATTTTGGATATGGAGCCAAAACTTTGTGTTGGGTGGGTAAAGAAAACCTGCAGTGCTTTGTATGATACAGAACTGCACTGCATTTTAGAATAAATTTTGTTTTTAAATTTTATAAATATTATTTTTTATAGAAAATTTCAAAATTTCAAAATATTATGAATATGAATTCTTAATTATTAAATATTACTTATTAATATTGGTGGTTAAATATTAAATATTCCTTAAAGATTTTAAAAACCTATGAGAAAACAACTTCTATTATGGTAAATTAACATTTTCAAGTTTACGGAAAAAGCATGAAAAAATAATGTTTTTCAACTTTTATTATAGAAAACAACTTCTATTGTAATAAATTAATTATTACTTCTTTAGTATAACAGAATATAATTATTAATTACTTAATATTAATTATTCAATATTAATTATTAATATTAATTAATAATTATATTTATTAATTATTAAATTTAATTAATAAATATTAGCTATAATTTACTCATTATTAACAATTCATTATGATAAATTATTAAATATAAAAATTAATTGTTGATTATAGATAATAATTAGTAATTGTAAATTATTTATTAATAATCATTGGTTGTAACTTATAAATAATTGCATATCTAAGTTTTAATTTATAAACTATTAACTATAAACTACAATTTATAAATTATTAAATATAAAGAACTTTTTCACAACCTTTTTACGAAAAACGTTGTAAAACAGGTTTTTAACAACATTTTAAATTCAAATGTTGTAAAATAAACGTTGTAATAAGTTGTATTTATTACAACTAGTAAACTTAAAAGGTTGTAATATGTATTTATTACAACAGGCAAAAGAAAATGGTTATGAAAATGGGTATCTATTACAACGGAAGAAAAAAAAAATGGTTGCAATAGCCATCTATTACAACGGACAAAAAAAATGGTTATAATAGGCATCTATTATAACGGGCAATCAAGGAAGAGGTATTGATGAAAATTGGAATCTATTACAATAGGCAAAAAACTGTTGTAATAGAACTATATTACAACGGGCCAAAACCGTTGTAATAGAGCTGAAAACTAGTATCAATTACAACGGGCCGAAAACCGTTGTAACAGGAACATATTACAACGGGCAAGCTGACAACATTATAATAGGTGTACTGGATGATGAAAAGTTGCATCTATTACAACGAGCTTAAGAAAACAATTGTAAAAGGTTTTTATTACAACGGTTGTTTATGGCTCGTCGTAAAATAAGCGTTGTAAAAGGATAGTTTTGCTGTAGTGATATATGAAAACATCAAATATAATATTGCATAATCAAATGTGTCTATCACAAACGAAGAGCGATATCTCATCATCGTCTATCAACATGGATAGTCTCTACTATAAGATTCGTAATCGATGTGACCGATGGTATAAGGCCGATACCATTCATCAAACATATCTACCCTAAAGCTAAAGCCAAGGGGCATGGACTAACTCCACTCAATCATACACACTCACGAAACATGACCGTGTAATCAACCTCTACATTGATTTCGTATTCGATCGTCATTGATCGCATACATAACGATGTACTTTGCATCCGAATCTTGAGCTTTACCTTGCATTCCGGCTTCCCCGAGTAGCCCAAAGCCTCTCTGAAGTCATGCCAAGACCCCATGAAGAACTGCAATCGAACAAGGAAGAAATTTTTCGAAGTAATTCTCAACCCAGGGGTTCAATCGACCGGGGTTGTTGTTCAGTCGACTGAAACCAAATCACTTATCCTTTTGTTTTGGCTTCCTCCTTCGAAGTGTTTCACATAAGGCCAGTCGAATGTCTACCTCAGTCGATTGAGCTTGTGTACTTTTGGGCTTTGAGCCCAGGCCAGGGAATAAGGTCGGCTACCGTTCATTGATTCGAGTCCCGTCTTCTCCTCTGCTTTGCCTAATGAGTCATATAGCTCTCGTAGTCTGCCTTCACTGCAACGGAGTTCATTTGTTGAAGTTTTGGATGTAGTTTTTTAAGTATTCGAAAACCGATTTCGATACCAAAATCCACTCTTTGCGTCTGTAGAGTTCTATGGACGAATAATGACCTAGCCTTCTCTAACACGCTAAAACGAACTCAAATAACATCGTCGCCTCATGCGATGCTTACACGTGTGTTAATACACCCGCTCGTGCATGCATATGCACACACGTGTTCGCAAACACGTAAAACCTCACAAATCATGTTTTGAGCTTTGCCGGCGCAATTACTTGACCCAGACTCTCTTACATAGCTTAGCACACCCAGTGGTCGCTATGGCTACATAAGAATGCTCGCAACTTGATTATATACACATATGGATATTCCATTACGCATATACAATTATTCACATAATTAAATAAACGTTATCAACAATTTTAGCTACAATACAAGAATTGTATCGATTGTTATATAACCTCAAACGCACATATACGCATACCCGCTCGTGCACATATACGTACATGTATATTCAAGTAAGTAATTAAAGTATTACTTAAATCGGGACATACATTTATATATTTTAAATATTTTAAATAAAAGTCCAATCTCTTTTCTATTATTTTATAAAATTATTTCATTATTTTATAAAGTACATCATTAGCTAATAAATCAATTTCAAGCCCTTTAACTTATTTTTCAAAGTCGTATTCTTATTTTCGATTAGTAATAAAATATATGATAATGTTTCAATCACTAATATAACGATAATTTAGAGTAATTAATTTATAATCACACTATAAATCAATGTCATCGCTATCTAGTTATATTAAATACGAATAGAACACAATATAAATATATGGGATTTTAATCAAATATCTTGAATATCCACTCAAATAAGTCCAATCAAATGGGGAAACGATTTCATATATATTTGTTCTCTACCTCTACTACGTAATATTTTTCTATATATAAAATTACGGGGATTTATATTGAAATATAAATTCAAAGTTATCATTCCGCTTACATAAACCATAAATTCCTAAATGTCTGAATCCAGTCCAAGCCCATACCATGTCATAAATAACCTCACTACGAGTGTAACAGTGAAGATCGCGTCTCGATTAGAACTCGTATGCAAAAGGTACGAATTAAATACGAATCAAATAATTAATTCATTAATTAATTGTAACTAGTAAACTAATTACCTCATTAACGGTAATTCCCCTTCTTCCCCAGATCCCCTCACTGTGCACGAATGCACAGCCCATTCCAAAAGTCGTGCACCTTCTCTCCTACCAAACTCACTCCACATTCGACGAAACCACACGTCGTCAATTATGACGCATCAGACGACACATGTTCTCTGCTACGGTCACCATTACATCATGCTCGGCTGCCCCGTGTAATTTGCGACCTTAAGCACCCGTAGGTGATAAACAAATGTCGATTTCCACTCGAGTTCGCCACATCTCTAGTGGTCAGGAATACGATGCAATCGTTCGTTTCTCCCAAAACCCTTCCCATCTCCGGCAATGTCTAACTTTAGTCGACGGCAAGCAATGTCGACTTTGATGAAACCATGTTGCACCCCTAAACATCATAATAGATGTGAAGAGCCTCCATCCTCGAGTCCAACGGATCAAGTCTCATTGAATTTCGTGGCCTAAAGCTCTCGAATTAAATTTGTGAAGGTGAAGGCTCTCTTTTTCAATGAGCAAGAGAATGAAAGAAATAAAAGAAAGGGGAAAAACTAATATCTCCGAGTGAATTTGTGTATGTGTATGTATATATATATATATATATATATATATATATACATACTTGATTTCTCAAATAAATCACCACGTGTTTTGGCCTCTCATGATCACAGAACACATCGGATCACGATGAAACTCGTCGACGCACATCTTCTCATTATTCCGGTCCCAATGGTATAAATTCCGTCGCTATCCAAGATAGCGGTCCGAGATGATAATCTCACGCATTTCGATGTCGTTTTGACCATTGGATCATCTGATTCCAAATATAGTGAAATTTATAGACATTTTAGTTCGCAATGTCAAACCAGACTCAAAGGAGTGGTCTAGAGTCCTAATTGACCATATGAGAAATGTCATATTTTGGATCTTGAATTCAATAATGATTCGATATCTAAATTAATTATTTAAATATCCTACCATTAATAATACTGGCTGTTACACCTTCTATTTCGTCTCTACAATTAATTACTTCCATAAGGGAGATTTAAATGATAATTAGTAACCTAATTAACTACGCCATCAATACGTTATAATAGTACGTTATTTACGCTAATTTACATATATAAATACGCATCTATTGATTTATATGTGTGTGGAGATTACGCCCTAAACTAACATTTTAAATATTAAATCTTCCAAAATTATACAAGTCTTATTTCCACAATAACATATACCATAAATCCAATATTCTAAATTCAATTAATAGACTTGTATATAGAATCCGAATTCAACTTTTTTCATATTAAAACAACGGAATAAATCAATAATAGAAACTTACAGTTTAATCGATCTTACGCTCTATTCAACTTCTTTTACATGAAATTAGACAAACGAATTTCTATTCAATTTATAGAAATAGACAGTGCAAACTACAAATAAGGATTCATACTTTACACACTATATCTTAATCAAATCCCTAGTCAAATCTAAAGAAAAGGAATAAAAAGTGGAACAGAAGGTAAAACACATAAATTGAAAAATCCACACAAACTTTGTTATTTTAATACAAAACTATTAAAATTCCAACCTGAAATGACCCGCAGTTCCGTACCCCTTAAAATCAACACTATTCTCCAACATCGATTCAAAGTGAATGGAAATACGAACCATTTGGGTTAAAGAAGAAGAGGTAGAAGAAGAAAATAGAACAACAACAGAATCTAACCATCGCAGCGGAATAAAATATAATAGATAATAAATGATCTTTACACAAAAGAAAATACATCTGTTTATACTTTACATCTTTAGAATACAACATCAGAGTTCAACAAAATCTAATCACACAACTATACAGTAATCACTACATGTCCTTACAAAACTGAATACACGGTACGCACAACACAACAGAATATACATCAAGTACGAGTGATACGTCTCGCCATCCAGCTCGTCTCCTGAGCTCCACAACATCTTATCCTGTAATCTATAATACTCGGTCTGACCCGAGCATTATAATAAAATAACACCCGAGTCAGTCTGGAATACCAGCGTGAGAAAATCACACTCGATTTGATTATTAAAGTTTCAAACCCCTTTGAAATCAAAAGCATCTCGTAAGACCACGCCACAAATAAATATGTCGGGTTTTTACCTTACGATAGCCAAAACACTTTTTATCAAATCCGTCTGATATTATAATAGTGTCTATAGAAAGTAAAATAGAATCTAGCTGAAATGCTTGCATCTCACGTTTCAGCAATAGTTGGGCACAATCAAAACCGTACAGGCGCGTAGGGAGAATGGGTTTCCAACGAATGACTAGGCACTGGGGTACCACCTGTCACAGTACCCGATCTAGATCAGCGTACCGAGGACCACGCCCGATCCGCTGCAACACAAGACCGGAACTACCTATGGGTAATTCCGAGTAAGATCACCCCACGGTTGGCGCGACCAACCGCCACACAGCCGAAATAAAAAGGGACATCTAGACAGGGATGACCACACCCTAATGGGCGCTACCCACATAGCCTTGCTGCATAACCCCTGATTTTCAGTCATTCCCGGTTGATGAGGCTCGAGGATAAGCGTTACCTGTATAGAACATAACCCTTAGAATGCCCATCGTCCACCTGACGAAGTTCCGAAAGCATTCATCCATACAAGTCCGTCCCGGGTTCGAACGGAATCGAAGGCACTACTCCTACTACATCCATTTTGGAATCATCCTTAGGATTAGTAGCGACTAGCCCTTGCACTTCATTACTCCATCTTCGATTCAAACTCGTTTTCTCACGAAAACGTACAAATCGGATCGAAGTGGTTTTCGAAAAATAGATCCCGGTCCCTTCGAAACGATCAGCGCATTGTCCAATATTGATAGTCGGTGATTTAGTTATCAATTAACATTCACAAACATCCATCAAACAATAAATAATTTTCCAAATTATTTATTTATCTCAAAATATCTTCGCAAGATATATTTCCACTTTTCAACCTTTGGAAACAGTTTCAAACCATCTTTCTCTCACATAATAAATTTCCCAAATATTTTCTATTTCCACTGAAATCACCAAGTAAAAACACTTTAGATTTTTAAAGTAATTTAAAACACTATATTACAAAATATAATTTAAACAAAACATTTAAATTAAAACTACTTAAATACTTTATTCAAAGAATATATATATACTTTAAGAATATTCAAAAATAAAGCTACTTAATAAAATATAAAACTAGATTTTTATCATTTAAAACATAGTACCAAACCATCTTTAAATAATTAATATTAAAATAAATTTGAAAAATACTTGCTTTAAAATTTAAAAATTTAGGAATAATAAATTTTCTAAACATATTTTAAATCAACTTTAAACTTTTAGCTTATACTTAAAAATTTGCTTTGAAAACGTTATTGGCTATTCAGGGAAATACACTTCTCTCTCACATCTTTAAAAATAAATCACTATTTATTTTTATAACTAATTACCCATTCCTTTAATAAATTCCCACCGTGAATTTATTCTTCCAAATATCCACTGATATATTACTTCACTTTTATAAACCCAGTTTATAAATCTCATGGTCTCAACTTCCTTTAAAATCCAGTTTCAAGTACTTAACCAATTTCCAAATTGATTTTCAAAATTTACTCCATTTAAAATAATCCTTTTACTTATCAAATTCTATTTTTAAAATCCGTTACTTTTATTAATTCCAGACTTAACTTCTTAACTTCTTAGTTAGGTTTTAAAATCTTATTTAACTTGAAACTACAAATTTTGTATTTACTTCAAGTTCTTTCCTTTACTTTTTCCTTAACAATTTTAAATTTTAAATTTTTAGAAATGATCTATTATTCCTTTAATTAACATCACTTAGGTTTTAAAATTTCATTCATTTCCGTTTATTCAAAAATCTCCTTTCCCATACTTAGAATTTATTCATATTTCAATAATTATTTACTTAAACATTTTCTCCTTTATTTTCTTTTCAAAATTCCAATTTTATATATTTTGATAACTCATTATACCGAAAGGTATATTCAATCAAACCATAGCATCCAATATTCCAATTATCAATATAATTCATCACAGAATATCAAAAATCATAACACAAAATTATTAGAACAATCTAAATAATTTTGAGGAATCCAGTTGGATCCCTCCAACCTGTTTCCCTGCATCCACAGACGTTAGCACAATACCAATTCCACTTCGAGGTGGAATATCGCGGTATATGGGTTTAAATAATATCATCCGCTATTATGCGGCACATAGGGTCTCATCCGCTATATAATGCGGGAAATCAATCACTCCAATATATACTATATACTACTATATATAATATACCGCATCCAATCAATTCAATCATTCAACCAAATATTTAAACTTAACTATTTAAATTTAAATTAAAACCAGATGAGTGAGATTAACTCACCTTTGACCATTAGTTTGCAATTCATTTCCATTTCAACTTGTTTTCTTCACAGTCCTTGACCTTGTATAAACATTTCATGATTAATTACTATTTGATTTAATCAAACAATTAATCACCATTGACTTATTTAATTTTATCTTATTATTTGATTTAAACTAATTTTCCCTTGAAATTTTAGTAACTAAAAATATTTTAAATAAGTTAATTAAACAAATTTATCACTTAAATAATTTTTTTAAAATTAACTAGTTAGGTGAACATATGTGCATTTATTTCCCTTTTTAAATTATACACTTATAAAAACAATCTATATAGGTTTAAAAATCCAATTTTTATATAAACTTCCAACATTTAAAATTCCTATAATTTTCCAAACTTTATCAATATAAAATAATTTCCTATTTCCATATATACATTTAAATTAAGAACAGGCTGCTTAGAAAAGATATTGCTGATGTTTATCTATATACATATTTTAAAATAAAACATGACTTACTGTGATAATATATATATATATATATATTGGTTCCCTGCATATATTCTTAATTCTTAAACAGTAAATAGATGTATTATACATACATATATATATATATACGAGTAATTTGGCACGTGCGATGCACGTGCGCAGGAGGAACTGGTATTAAGAAACGATGTTTGTGAAGTTTTTTGAATTTTATAAAATGACTTTGACGTGTACGTAATGTTGTATTTTTTGGATACTGACATTCAGAACGCATCCACGTCCGATGGATTATCAAACATGGAAATAAGCTTTAAATTAGATCAACCTTACGTAGCCAAAAAGAAAAGTAATAAACCATGGAAATATGAATTATTTTTGCATGTTCATGCATTCCCTAGACAATAGCTTTGATTCCTAATAGAAATAGAATATTTTCTTCATTAGATATAGTAGTTAACCTGAAATAGATATGGTAGCATTTTGCGATGAGAAGGAAGCAAAATGACATATTGTAGCTCACAAACTATTTGAAAGTAAATTGTAAGTACTAAGTATAGTTGTCGTAATCGTTTTCTTTCCTCCTTGTTCCGGGCTTGAGACCGGCATCAATAATAAGTTGATGGCGGAGTTAAAAACAATTTATAAGGGATTTTTTATGTTAACTAAAACTGAGTTGTAGTAATAAAGTTGGAAAAAAATTCGTACATATATACAGAAAATTAACCTAGTGTTGTAATTTATAGAAGCTATAGTTGAATAAATGACCAAAAAAGGATAAAATGGAGAAAACAATTTTCACTGTAATTATTACTCATATATGGTCGTATAAAAAATCCCTTATTTAAAAAGAGTAATACAACATTTGTGAAAAACACATGTGTATACATGGCGAAGAATAATATTTAGTGTAAAAGCTCTTCCTAAATAGGGTGAAGGGAAACATCAATCTACTTATGAATTTAATGCATACCAAGGAGCATCAACATGAAGGTCAAAGTTATACTGTTATGTTAAAGCTGACAGAGCAGAACCAACTCCTAAAGTAGAGATATTGCACTGTAGATCAGATGCGTAGTTTGACATCTCTCCCACTTCTGTCTACACTGATCATTTACTGAAAGAATATAGTGATTCGGTTGTTTCTGCAATACATGTAACAAAATACATAAGTGTCAAAACAAAATTCATGCATATATACACCTTGAAAATTTTTAGCCTTAAACTTTGGTGCATGCATAACCACTACAATCAATTAAGGAATCCAATACTATTTGTATTTAATAATATTTTCTTATTTGTTGTTATACTGGAAAAAATTTGTGTTCGGTTAATAAATGAAAAATATGTTAATAAAAAAGTATGATATTACATTTCGACATGTTAACCATGAAATTTTTTGTTATACTGGAAAAAAATTGTATTGGGTTAAAGATTGGCTTACTCTGGAAATGTCAATGTGTAAAACCTATCTAAGTATAATATTGATGTATGTCTGTTCTCTTTAGTTAGATGGAGGCTATCAGAACTACTGCTATATTTGTGATGCATGAGCTTTCAGAACTAATGATATATGTGTGATGAATACCGCTTCTGGTGCACATAGCATTATTGCCATCAAACAGAGTTCGATGTAGTTGGGCTTCATGTAAATAAATGAGAAATAATAGATGAAGATTGCTTGAATGCGTTAAAATATGTTCCTGTCATAAAAAAAAGTAAATTAATTAAATTACAAAATATACACTCAGTTTAGAATAGTCTTTTTGTGTGCAAGTCCAAGTGCTATCTCAAATGTAATTCATTCAGTCATAGACCTGAATACTACAACTAACAGTAAATAAAAAGTTCTCACATTCATAACATTGCTTGAACTAAAACTCAAATTGCTAGATATGTGAAGGGGTTGAATGATATAATTGTTCAACAGAATAACATCGAGTCTTCTATTTTATTGCCAGCTCTTCCTAAATAGGGTGAAGGGAAATATCAATCTACTTATGAATTTAATGCATACCAAGGAGCGTCAACATGAAGGTCAAAGTTATACTGTTATGTTAAAGTTGACAGAGAAGAATCAACTCCTAAAATAGAGATATTATACTATAGATCAGATGCGTGGTTTGACATCTCTCCCGCTTCTGTCTACACTGTATCATTTACTGAAAGAATATAGTTATTCGGTTGTTTCTACAATACATGTAAAAAATACATAAATGCCAAAAAGAAAATTCATGCATATATTTACCTTGAAATTTTGTAATCTAAAACTTTGGTACATGCATAACCACTATCCACTACAATCAATTAAGGAATCCAATACTATTTGTATTTGATAATATTTGCTTATTTTTTGCTATACTGGAAAAAATTGTGTTGGGTTAAAGATTGGCTTACTCTGGGAATGTCAATGTGTAAAACGTAATTAAGTATAATATCGATGTGTGTTTGTTCTGTTTAGTTAGATGGATCCGTTCTCTTTAGTTAGATGGAGGCTATCGGAACTACTGCTATATTTGTGATGCATGAGTTTTTAGAAATACTGATATATGTTTGATGAATGGGCTATCCGAGACATCAGAAATGTTCATAAGCAAGCATAAGCAAGGTAAATGCACAGTGACCTTTTTCAATAATGTGTGGTGGTGACATAGACCAAGTAATGCAGCAACCTCATTCGTGTATGTGTGTACCCACAGAGAAGTATATGTGGATGTGTAGGCATGCACATATGCATATTTGAGTCTAAGTATCACATTGCAATTTACTTGCATATAAAAAAGAGATTTGCTAGTAAAAGGACAGTGCACCTGAAGGAGAGACAGAAGTGTATTATTCATCTAAACTACCATTCGCTATGTTAATCATATTAAGGGACCTATAATATATGGTTAAGGTTACACGCAATGCTAGAAAAATATTAATACAAATGCAGGTGCAACAAAGAAAATAACATCTCACAATTTATCAAACTGTCCTATTCATAGGAAAAAATACCCGTAATGAAGCAAAAACTGTTGCAATGCGGTTGGCATGGTATTTATACATGAGCTGTATTTATGAGAATGCTCGGCAATTTCAGCAAAAAATAAACAAACACGCTCTTATTATTAGCAATAATATCCTGCATAACATAACTTTATGTTTAGTGTCATTCTATCAAATTTTGGGTTCCATGACACCTCATGCCACCAAAATTTGTAGTATATCTTATTTATAAAGAATGTTCAATATAAGTACTGAAATTAGTAAATACCAGACTGTCAATGGCAGTTGCAAAATCTATAGGCGAATGATGTAACTAATTTTATCGACCAATTGTAAAATCAACATATTGAAATACAATATTAATTAGAAGTAAGTTAAGAAGGTATATGCCATTCATAGCACACAATTTATGTTAGTCTATTTATTAAGTAAAAGCATTGTGTAGTAAATAATTAGCAACAATATTAAAAGAAAATACATGAAAACCCAAGTCCTTGTCTTAACCCAAAAAACTCATCATATTTCATGTATATCAAGCATAGCTCCTCGAGATAATTGATTTATAGTATTACCGCAAATGCATATGGAAAAACTTATGACATAACAAAATTTTCAAAAGAATGGTAAAATTCAATATTTATACCTTTTACATGATTGGATTCATAGATTCGTCCATCTCCATTTGTATCCGTTTGTATTTGTTGTCGTGTCGACCGAAGTAGTAATGGATTGTATTGGTCTTTATGGCTTATGGTAGGAAGCGAGTGACGATCTCCGTATTTTTTACATAAGCTAAGGCCGTAGTAATGGTGGAGCGAAGGAGTCAGTTAAGCCTGAAAACAATGGGTTTGAAGTAAATTTAGCTAATAGGATACCGAGTTCTTTTTATTGCAAAGAAGAGGTGTTGAGGCTCGCAAGTCACTATCTATTGGCAGAGAAATAAATAAATAATGAATTGTTCAAATAGTTACTAAGTGGTGCAAATATATCATGAACAGTTTAATACAAACAATTCTAGAAGCGATAATATTCAAATTTTCATAATACGTTGATGGATTTTCTAAAATATACATACAATAAGTTAATTCCTTACCTAGTTTACATCTTTACATGTAGAACTTAATTGTGACCATATGGGTATCTGTTTAGCGATTAATGCATACCAAACAAAAGACAACTTTGGATTAGAACGAAATAAATAAATAAATTATTTCATGTCAGCTGTTGACTTGCCTTTGATAATGATCATCATCTTGGTAGTGTCTTAGGCCTCTAGTCAAAGCAGAGGAAGATTCTGAACCTAACGCTCGTGCTTTGTGTGCACAAATTAAAATAGATAAGTAAATGTTAGTTAATGAGTAAAAATGCTTACAGTTGTATAAACCACAAAGTTGCATATGGAAAACTTAGTATTAACTAACTAAAACAGATCCAAAATTCATACATACCATTGGTATTCACATAGCTCAGGTTGATATTTTCTGAATGCAGCATGTTTCTGTGTATATTCCTCTTGCTGTGACATTAGAGGAAAATGTGTACACAGTTCCATCATAAAAGTATCTCCTGCAAAATATCATGAAGACTAAATTGCAGTTTATCACTACGCCATTCGTCCCAGAAGTCATGACCTCAGAGAACTACATCAAATCGCGAACGAAGATGCCGATTTCTGAAATCGGGACTCAAATAGATCGCAAGGGAGATGCAAGATGATGAAGATTGGATAGATTATAGATCGGGTCCCTGCATCATCAACTCAATCTAGATTTGCGAAGTGCCCATTTTTTTGTGGATTTCTGATGCGTACGCGAGGGGTTGAGCAAAATTTGAGAAGACGGAGGAAATAGATGTAGGGTTGAGCGAAACAGAAGTAGATTCACCATTATTGATTGATGTTGCAGCCTGAAGGAAAGAAATTGGGGATGGTGACGTGAGGAGGAAGTGGGTAAGTGGTGGAACATGGCGTGGTAAACGACATTTTTTGGGTAAGACAATTATACCCTTATATATTATGATGGGAAATCGGTTCTACAAAAAGAAAGAATGGTTAATTTTGGCAAATCAAAAAAGGCTTCACTAAGGGAAGTATTCGCTTTATATATAAGATAACAATTTTCTGCTTTACTGAATTAGATGTGTGCATGTGTATGAAATTCAATAAAATAGGAAATTACCCAAACTACTCCGAACACAGCCCGGCCTTAAAATCCACTCTGGCCTCCCCCAATTCGATGACGAAGACCACTGATGCCACCTCAGCCCTAGGCCACTGCTTCCTGCCTCTATCAGAGCACTGCGCGACCCGTGACGCTCGAGTGCCCCTCGCCTCCTTTCCAGACTTCGACCGACTAAACACTGGCCATGACATCACCCTGCCCCTCCATCACACGCGCTCAGACCTACACTTGAACGTGGCCACCCTATCGTCTCGCAAACGTCCATACCCACTTGCGATAACAAATCCCAACCCTTGAGCCTTCTAGAGCATCGCGCGTTCCACCCATGAAGTCGAACCCCAAAGAGATGCTCGCGAATCAAATTGTCGTTCGCTCGAATTGATTTGAATTGAGAAGGAAAGGTTTTCGTGGATTCTGAATGAGGGAGGAAGAAAATTGTTTTGAACGAGATGCTTAAATAATATAAAAGAAAAGAAGAGAGGGAAGAAATTTTCTTCGGCCATTAAAGGAAAGCAGGCTCGAGATTTTTCTGAGATTGTTTATCTCTTTTTTTCCGTTACTTATGTTTGAACTATCGCTTCTTAGAGAAGAATAGGGGAACAGGACTTGATGTATGCATGCTAAGGAACACCACAGTGTTTCTGAAAAGCAAAAGCTGCTGCTGAAAGGAAGAAAAAGGTTTGATGTGGATATATTTTCAGCTGATATGAATGGTTTGACCAGAATATATATATATATATATATATATATTAAATTTAAATTGTCTCGATAAAGGCAACTCAAAATATCGACTTCCTATCGAAGCGTGCCGCTAGGCGTTTATAATGTTATACCCCTATTTCGAACGCAATGGAAAAGATTTCGAGTCCTAACTCGATCGTATGGAGAAGATAGCTTTTTGAACCGACTATTTAAATTAAATTCGATATTAATTTCAGCGCGTTTACCTATCATACGATCACACGACAACTCCGAACGTTACGAAAATTGAAATCTGATAATAATACAATATTACAGATCTAATGGAACTGGTTTCGTCGAATTCCGAGACTGTGCCCCGAAAAGCTATTTTTAAATGTCGATTTAAACAATATATTTTTAAAACTTGACAAAACACTTTCAAATTCAAGTTTAACACTTTTACTATCTTCAGTACTATCAATATAAATTTTACAAGCCTTCAAATTATTTTTAACTGGCTTAAAACCCCAGATTCAATAATTTACCTAATTTTCAATTGTTAAATTCAAGAATTAAATTATCCAACAAATATTGATATTTGAAATTCGAGTTAGAAATTCACTCTTGAATATTTAAAATCAATTAAATATTCCAATTTCAAATATCCAAAATTCCGGGTCGTCACACAACCTAAGAATTGACATTTCGCTTTAGGGAAATTTTGGGGATCTTTAATGTGATGTTTTCGTAATCCAAAACTTCTCAAGGCATATATCAAATCCAAACTACACTATTTAGTTACTAAAATAGAAAAACTAAGATTTCTACAGGTCCTTAGCTTTGCCACCTTCTTGGATTTGGCATGCCTATAATAATCTCTTTCATATCTCTTCGTTTTGATATATACAACAAGAGATTTGTATATATGTTAGATTCAGAAAATTAGAGGTTTGGAGGAGAAGTTTAATGAACAATAAACAAGAATAGATATATAGGATTTCTTACATGAAACCCTAATGGGTATTTTTGAATCTATAAAGAGACGAATTGACAAAGCTTCACTAGTATTTCAAAATATTTTGAATAAAGGTAAGGGGGCTATGCTCTTATTTATAGTGGTTGGAATGCACCGGACCCGTCAGATTAAGTCGGTTTAAAATAATAAAAATATAAATGTTAACTGTTGCACAAGCCCTAGCCGCCACTAAGCTTCACCGGTTGACCGCTAGCGGTCGACCGGTCCCCTACTTTGTGAATATTTTGACTGCCGTTGATTTATTTTTATTTAATTCCTTAATTATAATTTAATGTTTACGTTAACTTTAATGCTTGCTTAATCCGTAAGTATAATTACGGTTAACTTTTGAATTTCAAATTTAGGAATTTATTATTTATTTGAATTTGAATTCTGTTTAAATTAATTTGAACCTAAAACTTCAAATATCCATAATTTTCTCGTTTGAGCTCCGTTTTCAATATATTATATACGAAAATTGATTAAAAAATCGCCATGAATGCAATGACATAAATTTTGTGGTCAAATTCCAACTTGTCATCTTATTTAAATTAATTTATCCAATTTATTTATTTATGATTAATTTTACGGGGTGTTACAAGACTTTTGTCTGACCCACCCTTTTTTCTTTTTTTCCCTACCACAAGAGGACAAAGCAGCAGGTGATTTGGCCCGATCTTAATACGTTGAGAGACGAGCTCATCACATGAGTTGCTTATCCTATATTTACTCTCCATGTAACTATCTATCTATCGTTACTTAGTATTTCTTTTATCAGATTATGAGTGCTATTTCTATGTACTATGTATTTGACTGTGTACAATTTTTCTAAGATGGTTATTTTCTACGTTTATATTTTATTCTATTCCGTTGTGAGTTCTGAAAGTGTAGTATGTCTTAGATCATATCTATTTGTTTTTAGTCTCTGTAATGTTATAAAAACCCGATATCTTGTATTTCTTGGTATTGACGCGGGTTTGAAAGTCACCATAGGCTTTGGGTTGGTATGACGAGGGGTGCGGGTTGTCGCAGAATAGGTCTCGGGTCATAATTCATTTATTTTTAAAATTTCACTTTTTAAATCATTCATTTGACTAAGTCGTTTAGTTCAATTAAACTGATTGATTATCTAAGTTACTAAGTATATAAAAATACGTGTTGTTACCGCTACTGTAGATATTCAGAAGCGTGGGTCCCAAGTATGGCTTGGCTTGTGTATGATAAAGCTTGTGGTTGCGGAACGGCCAGATACCCTACGAAGGTCGGGCCAGGATGCTGACGACTCCACACCGCTATGGATTGTCAACTAGGGTATGCATGCACAGGTTGTATAACGGACGTCATTCAACCATTGTTGTGTATTCGGCCTTTGTTGATAGTTGCCTAGGTCGTTGCTGTTGCATATGCATGTGTAGGTGTTGGGGCAGAGGGGTGTGGGCGAAGGGTTGAAAAGACTTGAGGTCAAGAAAGTTAGTGGGCTCATTGTGGGCATTGTGATCACGTTTTATTACATAGTAGGATGACTCATATTGGTTGTTTTGCACGCAACATTTTCGAGAAAGGGAGCTAAAAATATTTGAGTTCATTGTTTTAAAGGGAACACTCCCACTTTCCTTTTGGGCTCTTCTCATGTCTGGAGAAGATTTTTAAATGAAACCACTAATTGCAAGCTCTTAATCTTAATGCGCAAAAAAAAAGTCCATGCAACGCTTTTGAAGTAAAAGCAAAATCCCTTTATGAAAGCATGTGCCCTTCCCAATTATTTTTATTTCATGAAACAAACAGACTCGGCCCTAGAGGTAAACTGCCAAGACAACCGCATAGGGCAACGGACGTGAAAAGAGCAATCGTAAAGATGATGGCATTGTTGATTTTTAAAATGATTAAACTTAAATAATATGAAAGTGCAACTTAGTTAATAGTTGTGTTATGCCTTAAGTGATTTGTTCATTGCTCAATACAACAAGCGACGAGTTCAACTTCCATCACATCGACTATATTTTAGTTAATTTTTCTAGACAACAATTTAGCTCGGGCCGTTTCTGGAAATACATCCACACACATGTGCATACATACAGATGTGCGCCATCTTTATTAGATTTTAGGGCTTAGCTTCTCTACGTTGCCCAATTTGCACATACTGCATTTCCCTTCTTTGGCATCAATGATCCATTTTACCATATGTATTTTAAAAGGATCTCCTTGATATGAATCAACCTATGCCCTTGTGTAGGGAAAAAAACTGAACCCAAGCATCAATTTTTACTACATATATGTAATAAACAAAAATGTACGCTTTCAGCAAACAAGAAAAACTCACTTTCCTGATATTAGATGTTGCCCTAAGCAACAAGATAAAATAATTCAACATAACATATGCTTACAACTTAGAATTGAAGAAAATAGGATATTAATAAATGAAATTATAGCTACAAAAATGTGACTAAAATGGAACTAAGTCACTGCTTTCCTTAAGCAGATTCACCGGTCCAGTATGACTTAATAGCAACAAGGATCTTTTCCGGATTGAAAGGACCACTTTCATGATCACTTATATGTCCATTCCATCTCATCCCTTCAATGGTTTCCTTTATTTTGGTCAAAACATCTACAGTGTCTCGGAAAATAACAGTGCCTTCTGGCCTCAGTATTCGATCCATCTCTAGTAAAATGTTTGCAATGTCGCACCTACAAGTATTTCTCATATCAGAAAAGGAATGAATGACATTATAAACATATAATGATGTAAAAAAAATGCTCTTTAAAATATATGATTCATATGTCAGAATTGTGAATGTGTAAGCAAACTTGTTGAGTTTGATTCGCCAAGTTAAAAATACATGATTCAGGCTAAGACAATATGTGCACATTATTATGCAAAAGATGTCCTAACATTTTACTACATGGTTATGTGATGTTAGCAGTAGATAGACTACATTATTGTAACTATACATAATCAGTCTTTAAAGGATGCAATGTGTGCATTATTGTAACTATACATATGGGGCAACAGTAAATAGACTACACTGCAGTTATAGAAACTACTCCACAAAACAATGAAACACTAGGAATGCTACGACAAATTTGAATCATTATAATGGTGAAATTTGCTTGAAAAAGCATGCAATGTTTAAACTTAATGCCATGTGCTAGGCATATAATACATAACATATGAATGCACTCACTGTTTGAGAAGTCCTATACTATACATCGCACATGAACACTGTTACTTGTGAGAAATTAATACTATATATGAGTCCTTGTGTACTATACTGGTGCTCTACCAGTATTATGTAATCATAACCTTGCATGTGTTTGGGTTAACACGATTAAACATACTCCACATCACAAAATCTAGTATATGTGTGTGAGCGGGCGTGTGTATTCTGGTCTAAATAGATTCCACACATGAACACCATGCTAAAGAATAGTTTCATATCGAAAATAAGATGGTAAGCTTTCCATATAGATATACTAAGATGATCCCCCCACAGAAGCCAAAAGCAGCAAAGGATGTGGAAAAAAAAATATGGAAACTAAAATGAGAAAACTTCAATTTAAGAAAAGAGTCTGTAGTCAGAAATGTGTGATTTAAATTTTTTTTATGGACATTGTGTGAACTTTTTTGTAACTGTTTTGAGAGATGATAATATTTCTTGATATTGTGATAAAGAATGTACAAATTTTTACAAGATTGATTTACGCAACATCATCCTACTTCTATTTTCAGGAAAAAGTCTCTCTTTTGATTTAAATAGCGTAACCCATACGTTGCTCATAACAGTGTTGTAGCAAAATTTTAAAATTTTAAATATATTGTACACAAGTTTATTTTGCTTCAAGTATTATTATGTGTTTTATATTTGAAAATAAATTAAGTTTGTTAGTTTCATTAAAATTGATTATATAGATTGAATTTTTTATATTTGAAAATTTATTATGTGTTATTTTAGGATTTAATGTTTCTTAGACGAATTAATGGGTAATTTCTTATGTTTAATTAATTAAGTTTAAAATACAAAAATATAAAATATATTGAAAAGATATGTTTTTTTGGATGAATTTAGAACTTCTTAAAGATATAATATATGCATGGATAAATGAATGATGGATCTGATTGAAAAAGGTCGTATAAGAGAAAGTAACCAAGAATGCAAAGATACAGAGGACTTCAATGAAAATGTAATGAGAAAATAAAGAAGAGCAAAATAAATGCTTTTATTTTTATAACAGGAGTGATACTTAATTTAAGCAAATCACTCATTTTTGTGTCTTAGAGGATCGAGCTTCTACAATCACAATCTGAAAATCTTACAACTTAGCTAGTAGTTCTTTGGAAAAAAAATGCTTTTGTTTTAATATTGATTCAATACATCAATGCTATCAAAAGATTCTCCTGTATGTTGAAAATTTGAAAATGTTATCTGCTTATAATTATGCTTTTGTTGAGTTCTTACTGAATGGAAATATTACCAAGGAACGTTGGTATTCTACGAAAATTTGGCTTCTGAGAACCCTCAAATTCATTAAATTAGAGTGGTAAGGGCTTTAGTATTGGATACATGGTTCTAGAATGGTATCGAATTAGGTCTAATAATTGAGAACACATGCTCCATGCCAGGCAATGAATGTTCCGTGTAATAGTACAATAACCGAGGAGATGGGTAAGATTAGTGTAACACTAGAAAAATGACAAGGATACATGTATTAAGAGAGCAACGTATGCATCGTCAATTCGTTAATGCTGTGTGAGAGAGAGAGAGAACTAATGCTACATGTCTATGCTCAGACCATCAGAATATCTTAAATTCATCGCCGAGTCTTTGACTTGTAGTAAGTGTTTTGTAACAAGAACATGTTGGAGAATAGACGAACATCACCACATCTGCAGAACATCTATGGGCACTTGCAGAGACATGATAATGAGGGTCAACATTCAAGGGTTGGTGCCAAATGCAAATAAAATAGGTTTATTCAGGTTTAATGAAACATGGCACACAAGTTTACTTGGCATGATAGTTTGAGAAAATAAAGAATGACAGTGGATGGTTTTATAAAAGAAACCATGGACTGGTTACTTAAAAAAAATTTACTACCAATTGCATTTGGTGAAATCATGTTGATCTTTGGAGGGGAAATAAAAAAGAATGCTTGACACTCTTTTTGCATAATACATGCGTCCACATATCTAGAAATATTTGTTATGATTCAAAATTTCTGGTAGCATTTGTCCTGATATGCGACCACTTATCTGACCTGGTTCATAGACTAAGGCAATAACACGCGCGCGTGCACGTGCACACACACACTCTTTACATGCAAGGAAAGAAAAACTTGCTGCATTTACATCTACATGTAGTAATAGAAAATGGATGTACACTTACCTATCCTGATAGATGCTAAAAACTCCATCTGCATGAATTACATCATAAGTTCTTGGGTAAGTCGAGAAAGCCTCGCACCAATCCATATATGTACCAATGAATCCTCGTTCATATATCAACCCAAGTGTATCTTGTGCTGCATTCGTGGGAACCACATTCATAACCCAAACGGGATATTTGATCAAAGCTGCAGCAAATCCACCCATATTGGCATTCATGTCCATAATGTTTCTATATCTGCCTTGAGTCAAAGCAGGAACAATACGTTTGTAGTGTGTGATCCTCTTTTTCCACATAGTGTTGTCTTCTTCAAACTTTTGAGCAGTAAGTCCAGGAATTGTGTTCAAGGCTATTCTAGGTGGCACAGTAAATGCACGGGCAGGCCATTTCTCAACTGCTCCACCAGCAACTTCATCTTCGTTGCTTACTTCTGGTAATGGAGTAATACATGATTCCATTTTTGTGTACCTGGATAATGGGACCACTAGTAATTAATAATGTATTTGAGACACAATGTGTATAGCTTTGTTATAAAGTATCTATTCTGATTGATGATTTAGTGGTATCATATCAGAGTAACTTTGATTGAATTATATACTTGATCAATGCATCACACCATTATTTCAAAAGCTATGAAGATAGTTCGTGCATTTAGTATCAAGGTTCTGAGTTTGCCTTACCAGGCAGAATCAGCATTGTCACTGTCGCACATGTGAGCCTTTCTTTTTTCATTGCACTCAATATGATTGATGGGTTTTTGCCAAATAGCAAGATCTCCTTTTTCAATCACCTTATTCCAACACAAGTTCCTTGCTGCATCTTCAATGAAGTCTTGTTCTTGTTTCAAATCTTCTTTAGTTCTCTCCCAACCTTTGAAATGCTTCTTCCAATTAATTGGTGGGCCAGAAAGAATCCAGTATCCACCTGGTCTCAATATTCGATCAACTTCGGAGAGGTATAAGGCATCTGAAACATAGGTTCACACTAAAGAATACTGATATGGAAAACCAAAGGGTCGTCAAATAAATGAATCACGCTAAGAAAATGCTTACTGTTTGAAGACCAAGGAATCAAACAACGAGAGCAGTGAGCCATGTCAAAAGCTCTAGAAGGATAAGGGAGTCTCTGAGTAGCCATAATACCAATCATCGCTGGAACTCCTCTTTCTAATGCAAATTGCACTTGTGCCTCATGAGTGTCTCTCGGTGCTAATGACATTGCCAAAATGTCTCTCTTTAACAAATAAGCTCCCCAACTTGCAACCTTCAAAAATAATTATTCAAAAATTATTGAACTATCACGCAAGATATATTATGCGTCCCTAAAAGAACATCTAAATGAGAAAACATCCTGATAATTTTTGTAAATCTTAAATTTTGTTTCCAATTTTACTTTGTCAATGGAGGCTTTTTTCAACTAAATGCAAACATCTTGAATAAAACTGCTAAAACTCAAATTGTCAACTACCATCTGTTTACATTCACCCTCAAAATTCTTAATAAAAAAACTGCTGTGTTGCAAGTTTACAACTCCTGAGGTAGGTTGAGATGATCGAAGTAATAAGATGCTTCATTTATTTTAAATAAACATCAGCACATGAAAATGGCCAAGATTCCAGATAATAATCCTAGAATAGTGCTGAATGTGCATCCTCGCCTGACGTGTTCTGAGTGTCATCGAAGTGCTGAATATCATATTTGAACTATCGTGTGTTAAGCACTTGTCAATGCTTATTGAAGTTCTTATTCCTTATTATTGTATAAAAACTCATAGTTAACAAAGTTATGATTGCAAACAATGACTACAAAAAAAGATCAGCAATAAGCGACTAGAGTTCTTATAGGAAACAAACACTACCTTTATAATGATGCACCACGGCTATAGTCTAACACACTTAATTAAACAGCACAATTAGCATATTTGATAGCATTTACACCTTAACAAAACATAAGACAAGGTTAAAGTAAAACATCTCACCCCACATCCAGTGTCAATAGCAGTTCTTATACTCCCATCAGTCAGTGAAATAAGCTGGTTAATATCATCAATATATGCATCAGCACCTCGTGGGAACATAGTCCCACCGCCAGGAAATTTAAATCTATCGCCTTCTACCTGGATCCAGTTCTGAATAGCCTTCTCAACACTAAGTTCTTTATGTGGAATATTATCATACCAAGCATAATCCCTGCTTTGAGGCCATTTAAATGGAGTTTTATACTTAGGTGGGGCAGGTATCAAGCATTTTATTTGCTCATCAGGGCCTGGGCAATGTCTCTCTCTGTAAATAAGCATGGTCCTAGGGAACCTTCTCCCTCTTTTTGTGTCTTGGCATGGCGTGTATTCACTAAAATTCATGGCACAAACTGGGAAATTTTCTACTGTTTTATGTGTCGTGTTCAAGTTGAGCTGGTGATGTGCTTGAAAATCGAGAGTAATCGAGTCATCAGTCGATGCTGATGCAGGATCAGTAGTGGAGGTCTTGGAGTTGTCCCCTTGAGAACCAGCATTTTCACAATCGATTTTGTTTGACAAACTTGAGTCTATGTTAGATTGAGGCACGGTGTTGTTTTGCCATGAACCGAACATGTAAAACAGAATGCATAGACCAGTTACCATGGACAAATGCATAAGGCGCCTCTTTCGATTTTCAAGATGTTGGATTTTTGGAGATCCACCTTGATCTCGTGCCATTTTACCTGTAATTCAAGTAGAACACGCATTTGGATCGATAGAGCGACATAAGTTACTTGAAGGTTAATATAAAAGATTTATAATAACTGAATGCATTATTCATCAGTTCAAATGCAAAACTGTAATGCAAAGCTGCATAAAATACCCAACTTCATGCAATCCATTGGTATCCACATTGTAATTGCAGTAACATGAAAATAAAAGGCTAAGCTTTAATAAACCATACCAATGCTTGACTACAAAACCAATTCCACTTCTAAAATTTGAGAAATGATAGTAGATTGAAGGGCAAAACTTTCTTAATGGATATAGACTGTAGATCTGTGTCAATGTCTTTACGTATTGGAATAAGAGAGGTTAAATACACGGCTCCTTTATTAAACAACCAATAGATTCTGAGAAATCACTTTCGACAAACAATGGCATGAGACAAAAAATCATTATTATTTCCAGGACCAGTAAAGAAAACAAAAGATCTATTAAAAACGGGCTCCATCAAGTATGGTTTTTGATTCATGAAATAAAATTAAAAGATATTAAACAAAAACAAAAGGAGACTAAAACAGAGGATAAGAGCACTTACCAAGCAAATCTTAGTAGCTAATGGGTGGATCCTATAAACAGAACTGAAAGTTAAGTTCAGATCTGGATGAGTTGCTACTTATACCTTAAAGATAGGCATAAATATTTACCGCTCTTCAAATAAAAATCAAATCTTTAATAATGGAAGAACATGAAGAATCAATTATTGCAGATGGCAAGCTACAAAAGAGCCAAAAAGAGACGTAAAGATATATAAATGGAACAGTAAAGATTAATTAATATTTTGCACATTGATATTATTATACCATACGCTGCAAACATGCAGAAAAAAATACTGTGTTTACTGAAAGAAACATGGGTCACCAGTGCAATCAATAGTTATGATTAATCATTGTACTGTACCTGATTCGCTTTGAAATTCAATAATTATCTTCTTTTCGAATTTTAAATTAATGGCCAGTGTTACCACTGAAGGTCTAGGATGGTTGCACTTTGGGAAGAAAACACGAGGGCATTTGGATCTGTGGATTGATGCAGTGGTGTTTAAATTGTTCGTTTATTACGTTCTTTCTCTCCTGCTGTCAAAAGCCCGGCCTTTGATTATTTTTTAAAAATGCCCATTCTTCGATTATTTTTTAAAAAGTGGAAATTAGGATCCGATTTTATTTTCAAAGTTAATACATGAAAAGCTCTTTTTAAAAACAAGTTTTATGAACATTCAAAAATATGCATTTTAATTTACAGTTTAAAAAAATAATGGCCCGTTTGGTTTCGTTTTGAGTTTTGTGTTTTGTGTTTTCAACCTACACTATAAAATACAAGAAAATGTTTGAATTATTTTACAATTCTTAGCCATTGCGACGATGGACGGAAAATGGAGGAGATGAATTGTTTTCCGTCTTTTTGTTATGTCTCAAAACACGAAAAATCAAATAAACTTGTTTTCTATTTTCTATGTTAATTTCATTTTTCGAAATTATGTATTTTCCAACAATACATAAGAAATGCGCATTTTTTTTAGACGAAATCACAAAACTAAAAACAGACCAAACGGGGTCTAAGTATTTGCATTTCTAACTGAACATATTTTTTAAATGAAAATTTGCGGTTTTAACTGTAAATATTTAAAATATAAAATGTACATTCTTGCAGCGTGAATTGTAAATTTCTCATTTTACAAAAATATGCAATTGGAACTATAAATACTTGCAGTGTAAAATGCAAATATTTGCAGTTATGGCTGCAAATATATGCATTTTAAACTGCATTTTTCGTTGTAAAATTTGTCGGAGCTGTTTCGTGAAACATTTTTTGACAGAGAGTTGAAGTGAATTTTGAAACATTTAAAGGGTGTTTGAGAAAATGTCCCTTATAAAAAGCCTATTTAAAAGTAAATTTCAATTTACATTAGATTTGAATTGTAATAAATATGCTTTCTTGATCAAGAATGGAAGGTTGAACTCTAAAGACTAAACTTCATAGTTTGGTGAACTGACACTCCAGAATAAGAGTGTGGTTAAAATTTGAATAGGTTTTGGTTTAAACGTAAGACAATAGAAAATCTTGATGATGCTATAAGAAAAGTTCTTTCAAACAATAATAAATATGTAAATCATGTTCCCGAAACAATAAAAGCTTTTCAAAATGCAGTTTAACCTGCATTTTACATCAGAATGGCACGAACTAACTTGCACTTTCTATCCTAAAAAAGCAGAGACATAATTTACATATTTATTATTATAGAGATCTTTCTTATATCATAGGGATCTAGCACTCACAATCCCAGTTTTTTTATTTAATTATTTATAAACGGTAATTATTAATTATTATTAAGTAATTACTATTAATTACTAAGTAATAAACAAATATTAATTAATATATTTTCCTACTAATTAATTATCGATAAATTTTAATTAATAATACTCATATATTTTTATGTGATTACATACAATATAATAAATGTCAGTTAATTATACTACCTAAAAACAAATTTCCAATTTAAGAATTAAAAAATATACAACAAAAAAACGTTTACAATTTTAATACAAATTTCACAATCAAAACTAAAAAACCAATCTAATTGATAGTACATGTGTTAACCCGCTTTTTGGCAAAGTAGATTTCAATTTGACACAGAAGATTCAAACGAGGACGAAACGATTTGAAATTTGGACGGCACACTCAAATGAACTAAGGAAATAGCTTGGAAAAATTCCAATTAAAAATATGCTTAGTCCATAACTCGGTATTGAGTTATCACCATAGGTTGGCACCGAGTTATAGCCAAAGCATTAAGCAGCTCCAACTGGACGTAGAAGATTAAAACGGAATCGAAATGACTTGAAACTTAACATGTCACTTAGAAAAACACAAGGAAGGACTTCGAAAAAATTTGGAGTGGTTTGGCCCAACCATTTAAACTCGGCCCCGAGTTATCTTATAGGTCGGGTCTGACCTATAGATGCTCACCGAATGACTTCCTAGACTACATGCATGGCTCACTCTACTCCATTGCTTCATGCTCAAGTAATGGTACAAGGAATTGATGACTTACTTTAAGTGTTGGCTAAGTATGAAGCTAAGGAAAGTTGGATATCGAAGAGATCCACAGACTTGATTCGAAGACAATGGAACAAGAGCTCGAACAACTCAATTAGAAGATAGGAGAGACATGCAAGTGGATTGGTGCAAATTGCACAAGTTTTATAACTCGGCACCGAGGTATCATGATAACTCGGGTTGGCTTGGTTCTTCTCGGACGACTTCGAGTTATCTCCCGGACCTCCTTGCTAATAGGCTTCTGACCCTATGCTGCCTAATTCCTTTATAAATACCAATCTACCTGCTACCAGAAAAAGATATTCTTCTTTTGGCTGGATCTCCTTCAACATTCTTGGACTTGGAGTTTCCATTACACTTTCTTCACTTCTATTCCCCTCAAATAACATTCTTAACTCCATGGTAAATCTAGGATACACTTGATTGTGGCCAGATTGGATCTGATTAGTTGTAATCAAGAGAGGGATCAACTAATAAAAACTTCTATGTGTTCTCATCTATTTTCTACTTTTTCTTTTACTTTTATCCGAACTGGTGCTTTCATCCTGATTCTGGGTGTTGATCCATTCTTTTGGTTTAACATTTTGGTGCTTTCATTGAGAAAAAAATTTAGATCTGAAAACTTGAAGCTTGAATCTGAGATTTGGAGAAGATGAAGAGGCCTAATACTAGATCTAAAACTGAAGTAAGTCAACCAGAGCTTAAGGCCAGCCAGGAGGTGTCCTCAAATTCTTATCAATCCATCTACATGACTAAGGAGGAGATGGAGAGAATGATGAAGGAAATGCAAAACGGGATGATAACAAGACAATAGGAGATGCTGGAAGGATTTTTCCAAAGGATTGGACAATAAGGAATGGCTAGAGCTACAGGAATTCAGAGCCAAGAACAAGGAGCAAATGCAAGCGCATCTGGAATTGAAGCGGAGAAAACAGGAACAATGCCCCCACAACAGAACTACTCGGTACCGAAAGGATTATACGGGGGGGGGGGGGGCAACGTTGGTGTGACTATTGGGGATGGATAATAATGGAGCTAGAAAAGAAAATCAAAATGTAGTTGCACAATAATCGGAGGGATGTGTGTCAGAGCTTCTTCGTTGGAACAGAGGCCAAAACGAAACCAGAGTTGTGGATCAAAACGTTAATGTACAAGTACAACCAGAGGAATATGTGCTAGAGTATGTGCCAGAATTCCCCTACATGAACAGAGGGCAAAATATTGCTTTTGGACGGAGACCTTTATTGGACGATGAAAACTGGCTTGCAGAGTTGGTAAGGAGAATGATTAGAGGTGGACCCCTAGATCAAAGCTTGGATAATGTGAACAGGAATCCATTCTCTCCGGAATGTGAGAAACCTTCTCGATTTCAAGCTTCCGATGCTGGAAATGTATGATGGAAAGTCGGATCCGACGATTCGTCTAATGAGATACATCCAACATATGGAGGTGTTGGGTGCTTCTGAGGAGGTAATGGGGCGGTGCTTCTCATTGTACTTGATGGACTTGACGGTGATGTAGTTTAGGCAGCTGGAGAATGGGTCCTTTAGCACATAGACCGATCTGGTGAGTAAGTTCTTGAGATAGTTCAGAGTTCACGTCTCACGATCAAAGAATGTGATGACACAATCAAGCGTAAAACAAAGGCCTAAAGAGACCTTGAGAAACTATTTTACAAGATTTAATGCAGCTACAGCTGTAGTCGATAAGTCGGATCCATCTATAATCTTAATAGCGGCAATGTCTGGAGTCGCAAGCAAGACCGACGTTAAAGTTGCATTGGAAAGGGATCCACCGATGGATCTTGCAGAATTCTACCATGAAACTGAAAGACATTTGCATCAGGAAGACATCGAAGTTAAGGATAAGGATGCTGAAGTTAACGTAATGGATGATAGAGAATTGTCCGGAGTAGGAAACAGAAAAGATAAAGGAAAAAGGAGAACTGATGACAACTTCGGAGAACCGAAACGACAAAGGAGGGAGCCAATATTCTTTTCCTACATTGATTTGACTGAAACCCCATAGAGTATATATGTGGGCACTAGGGGACAGATCCTCTATCAAAAGCCAGCTAGGAAAGAGCCTGCTAATTGGGAGAAAAGGTCTAAAAAGTTCTTTATTTTCCATGAGCTTGATGGACATGAAACGGGCGAGTTTTGACACCGTCGTGATCTGATAGAAGAACTGGCTGGGAGCAACCAACTGCAACAGTATCCGAGGAACCGAACAGTGATGGTGCGGCCGAAGCAACCATTATTTGTAGTGAATGCATCATGGAACAACCAGGGACCTGGTCCGAGACTCGAAATTCCATGATCGGGATAAATGGGAGTCGAATTTGATTCCTACATTTGCTTTTTTGTTTCTTTTCTTGTACTTTCCTTTCGCATTATGTAATCAAGACAATAATAACCTCAACATGCTTATATGTGCACGATATCCCAAACGGTCCCTAGGCACACTCTGAGTCGGATGTTTGAGATGACTATTTAGGACGATAATAACCTCGGACCGCTTACGCATGTACGATACCTAGATTGGTCTCTACGCACGTTCTGAGTCGGATGTCTGGGATGAACACTTAGGATTTCTGCTTGTTTGCTTTTCTTTCCTTTGATTTAAATATTTGACTTTTGAAAAATCCACATTGAATGTGATGACTGATATTGATCACTTTAAGTCCCTCCCAGAGAGACGGAGCCGGAGTGCAGGGTGCAAGTCCTCTCGTTGGAGAGCGAGCGGATGGGCTTGTACAATATTGATCGCTTTAAGTTCCATCCGGAGAGATGGGACAGGAGTGTAAGAAGTAAGTCACCTCGTAGGAGAGCAAGTGGATGGGCTTGTACGATATTCATCGCTTTAAGTTTCATCCAGAGAGATGGGACATGAGTGTAAGAAGTAAGTCACCTCGTCGGAGAGTGAGTGGATGGACTTGCTTGCCGTTGAGTCCCCTTACCACAGAGTGACTAGATTGGGCTCATCAAGGACCCAGAGAGGTCAAGGGTAGGTCCCCTTACCGGAGAATGAGTGGATGGGCCTACTCGATCGTTAGGTACCCTTACTGGTGAGCAAGCGGATCAGACTCAGCAAGTGACCACTAAAGAGATTGAACCCCAAAGTGGATGAAGAATGGTCTGGAGAGATCAAGTCCTAGATTGGGAGATGAATGGTCCAGTGAGACCATGTCCCGGAGTGGATGCAGATTGGTTAAAAGGACTTGAATGCCTTGCACTTAGAGAAAGATAAGCCATGGGTAAACACGGGATGACTTGGATTCGAGGGATGATATTTCCAAATGATAGATCAGGATTCAGATAGCTAGAGAGCTTGATTGGAATAACCAAAGAGCTCAACTATCAGAATTTGATTATGGATTATCGGAACTTTTTCTGGAGCAAAGCATACCTTACATTCGAAAGGCATACTTTGGGGGCAAGCGTTAATCCGCTTTTGGCAAAGCATGTTTCAATTAGACTCGAAAGAATCAAACGAGGACAAAACGACTTGAAATCTGGAAGGCACACTCAAATGAACTAAGGAAATAGCTCGGAAAAATTCCAGCTAAAAATATGCTAATTCTAAACTTGGTATCGAGTTATCACCATAGGTTGGCACCGAGTTATCACCAAAGCAGCTCTAACTGGACGTAGAAGATTGAAATAAAATCGAAATGACTTGAAACTTGACATGTGCACTTAGAAAAACACAAGGACTTAGAAAATGTTTGGAGTGGTTTGGCCAACCATTTAAACTCGGCCCCGAGTTATCTTATAGGTTGGGTCTGACTTATAGATGCTCATCGAATGACTTCCCGGACTTCATGCATGGCTCACTCTACTCTATTGCTTCATGCTCAAGTAATGGTACAAGGAATTGATGACTTACTCTAAGTCTTGGCTAAGTATGAAGCTAAGGAAAGTTGGATATCAAAGAGATCCCCATACTTGATTCGAAGACAATGGAACAAGAGCTCGAACAACTCAACTAGAAGATAGGAGAGGCATGCAAGTGGAATAGTGCAAATTGCACCAAGTTTTATAACTCGGGTTGGCTTGGTTCTTCTAGGATAACTTTGGGCTATCTGCCGGACCCTTTGCTAATAGGCCTCTGACTCTATACTGTCCAATTCCTCTATGAATACAAACCTACCTGCTATTAAAAAAAGATCTTCTTCTTTCGGTTGGATCTCCTTCAACACTCTTGGACTTGGTGCTTCCATTACACTTTCTTCACTTCTATTTCCCTTTTAAAAAAACATTCTTAACTTCATGGTAAATCTGAGATCCACTAGATTATGGCCAGATTGGATCCGACTAGTTGTAATCCAGAGAGAGATCAACTAATAAAAAAGATTAAAGTGGACGTGGGTCGGAGGTTACGCCGAACCACTATAAAAACATATGTGTGTTCTCGTCTATTTTCTACTTTTATTTTACTTTTATCTGAACTGGTGCTTTCATCTTGATTTTGGGTATTGATCCATTTTTTTGAGTTAACGAGATGAATATTTTAACATATTAAACATACAATGTAATAGATTTAGTTAACTTTACAAGTAGAAAATAAAGTTTCAAATTAAGGACTAAAAATTTACGATTAAGGTTAAGGACCACTAGCTCAAGTGGCAAGCGGTGAGACGCTCTAGACTAAGGTTATAGAGGTGTTGCGGCGTTCGATTCCTCGAGACATCAAAAAATAGGTGTTATGCTTGAATATGGTATAACTCTTATTCTAAACAAGTACAATTAAGAAATAAAATTTCAACTTAAGGACTAAAAACCTACAAATAAGTAACAAATTCTACAATCAAAAAAATAAACAATAAATTTTAGTCAATAATATTTAAATATTTTATAGTACATTATGATACCAGCAAACAAATTTCTACCTTAAGAATTAACTGCAGTTACAATCAGAAAACATTTTAAAACAAAATTTAATATTTTTTTATAAGAAAACTCCTTGCATTAGATTTAAGACCATTAAGTTGGATATCAAAGACCTAATCGCTCATTTCTAGAGCCACTCTAAAAATTGAAGAGTTCAAAAGCTTTTACAAAGTGGGCATATGTAATCCTTACATTCAACATAAGCTCTCTTACATCAAATGTAAGAAACTCTAAACATTCATTTCCAAGCGTTCCTAAAGTTCAAGAATGGCCCGGATGTTAAATAAATAAGAATCTGAATAAATAACTCGAAACCTTAATAAAATTTAATTCTAAGATATGAAATAAGTAAAATTTTAATGTATGTTTCTTTATAATAAATGTTTCTTAAAAATAAAAAATAGATGATAAAAATATTTAAGTATTGCTGCTAATAACCTTTGTCTAGTGGTAATACCAAAATTGGTAAAAATACTTGGCTAGAGTTATTAACAGATGTCTTGATTTCAATTCCATATGCATACAAATTTACCAAATTTCAAAAAATGTAATAAGTGTTCAGAACTACAATAATTTTTGTTTTCTTTGAACACTATGGTAGACCAGATATCATCGGATGATCCGTAATACATGCCTCGTAATACATACTTAGGTAATAAGAAGGAAATTACGTCAAAAGGATTCAAGCTTTTGTCAATGCGGTTTCTTTATAGATATCTTATCCACTAACAAATTAATATTTTTTGAACTTTTAATATAGTGATATGTTGGTATTTATTACAATTTATTAATTTTGAATTATAATTTTTTAAGTAGTGATTGAGTTTAAATCTTTGTATCCTACTTAGTTTTTTTCCTCCCTCTACCTATGTTTTACTTCAAAACTTATCTATCAAATTTAATTGAGTTATTGTTGTCTTTTCTATACATTTTAGTTATTTAAAGGAAATAAAATCAATATTTGGTTTAGTTAAAAATTAATCACGTTTAGTTTGATTATAACTCCTAATAGTTTCTTTGTCTTTTTATCAAGATATAGCTTCACTTTTTTCATTATTCGACTTTTTATATCGAATCAAACCCATTTGAAATTTCATTAAATCATTTTTTTACTGATATAGATGGTCAATACTATCATGATTAATTTAATAGAGGAATAATAATTATAACTTAAAAAAATTAAACAAACAACTATTTGATACTCAACAGTCAACCGTAGGTATTCACCAATCAATAATCAATATTAAGCCCTCACAATGATAAACGACTCAACCCAAGTATTTCTTATGACTTGTTAGATTATTTGATTTTTTAATTAATAATTAAATTCCTTGCAAAACACTACAAGTTATAGATGTAACTTTAAGCTAATTTTCTCACCCATGAATTATTATAAAACACACCCAAAGTTCACTATAACAAACTATATTTCCATATCACTGTAATACTCGTATGAGTTAGTGTACATGGTTATGTGTACATGAGAATATAGTCATGTTAGTATTTGATTTGTTTGTAAAAGATGCAGTTTTAAGCATAACTGTGTGATCAAATTTGTAGATCAAGCAATAGCACTAGATGTGGTATTCAATTGGGCAAGATGTAAGCATGGGTGTGCTCCACATAATCAAGATGTGTCATTAAATGATTATCTGGTTGCATGAAAAGGGGTTCCAATCATTGGTTGAAGATTAGATGGTAGTGGAGTAACTAACTTTATTCATCGTGCAGTCTTTCCCACTATCCTTCTCTCATTTCATGCTAACGTATAATAAAGAGAAATCTAATGGAAACCATGCAAGGGCAAATGCTCAAATCGAGGGTGTTAGAGATTGAACTTGCTTTTAGTGTAGGAAATAAGAACAAAGGATATGAAGAGAAACATGGATTTGTAAGTTTTAAGAATCTTGAAGATCGTTAAAGTTGATCACCCTTGACCAAGGCATGTTAAAAAATGAAAAGGTGATTAACGATCAAATTAGAAAGGTGCATTGGTATTGGGTGAGTATTTTCTCATTCAAGGTCCATTAAACTATGAACTAAGGGTTATTTTCATATTTATATGATGATATGTCTGGTAGAGTTAAGGGGGTGTCTAAGTGTAATCATGTAATTTATTATATAATCTTAACTCTTGTAAACAAATATCATTCGAAATAAAAGTATGTTTTTGGTTTCGTTTTCTATTGTATGTGGCATAGTAATGTTTTAAATATATTAAATATGTACAAGTAGAAACTCTTAAGGATAAAGTACTTAATCGATCACAATTGTGAATGTGTTCATAATCATGAGTGTCGGGTCATATAAATAAATATTTATCCTTAACTATTTCGATACATCTACTGAGACTATTATATGTAAAGCTCTCCTTATAATGGATGATGAATTACTCAAGACTGATGGGATCACTAAATGGTTTCATACTAGTAGTTGTTTTGAATAATTACAAAATAACTCAACATGGGTCTTCTATATATCAATTATGTCCAAGTCAAATAAAAGATCTCACGTGACAATGTGTAGTAGTCTTTTGACTTAAAAATACAATTAATCTTACATGAATAATACTTTACTTTGATGATGATCAATGATATTGCAATTATTTTCATGTTACGATCATACTTAGGTATTAATCAAAAATATATGAAGTGACACACTATTCTATATAGAATGCATCTCCTTCGATATAGAAGGTTAGCGTCACCAGAATTGGTAATCAACTATAAGTTAAAGCCTTTGGGTAAGGTGACAATGTAAATATGTAAATGATATCGAATTAAATCAAATGACTTATAAGGTTGGATTTGGTAATTAAATATGGATATAAGAGACCCGACGTAGACTAAAAACTAGATGTCTTAGGACACGGTGACAACTAAGAGACACACCATAAACAATATAATGTTGCTTAAGCATGCAACTTTAAGTGATTAGAAATTAAATTTTCACCTAGATGATCTATGGGCAACTGAACTCGTGGCCACTACTGCTCTCTAGCAAGTCCACATAGGCTTTGATGTTTATAATCACTACAATAAAAACACCATTTCCAACGTAGATGAGGTGTTGAAAAGGCATTGGAAAAAACTGTTTCAATGCCTTTTTGATGCCATTTACGATGTAAGAAAGTAGCATGAGAGAAAATATTTTAGACAACTTACCATATTTGTCGTAGAGTAATTTTGAATGCTGTATCAACGACATTGTTCTTTTGATGCCTTATCGACAACGTCATGTTTTGAAGCCTTTGCAACACCATACAGAAGCTATATTAAATTGCATTATTCGAATTTTGCAATACCTTTCTGATGCCAAATTGAATTTCATATTTTAGACATTGCAATGCCTTTCTAATGTCATATCAACATCATTCCTAAAGCACTTTTTGTTGTATAATACTATCATTTTGTTTCCCTCAACCAGATTAACAAAAAATCATATATGGTCATTCAGACAATGCCAAATAGGCAACAATAGCACTTTACATCAAACACAACTATATCGCTATCAAACAAACATAGTCATCAAATACAACATTACAACAACTAATCTATGTGCATCTAAATACCAACATCACATGTCTATCAAACAACAGTATCAACAATAAATAGCTCATAAACAATGATAAAGTTACGGTTGCAGCCTGGGGCCAACTATGAAATTTAATTATATAATTTAACTCTTATAGCGAGCCTTGTTCATAATAAAGTTAGCTTTTGGTTTTGTTTTCTATTATATATATTGTTATATTAGGATATATTAGTGTTTCCAATATATTAAATATCTATAAGTAGAAAACCCTTAGGAAAAGTATTTAGCTGATTGTAGTTATGAATATGTTAGTAAACATCGGCATTCAATCGTATAAAATAAGTACTTGTTCTTAAATGTTCCTACTCAAAATGTATTGAGAATGGAATATCAATATATTTGTTAAGATTACTATATGTAGTGTTGGATCTAGCCCGTTTGGTAGTGGGTGAAATGAGTGAATATGAAAAAGAAATCCCTATTGGAATTTAATGAGCATATGTAAATTATTAGCTAGCATTAGATCCAATTATATTTTAAAATAATATTTCATTTTATTTAAAATGTCTGTATATTAATATATTTAATTATATTTTGGATATAATATGAATATATATTCCTAAACTAATGAATAAATATTATAAATATAAGTATGTGTATAACTTTATATTTATACATATAGATATTAGGATTTATATCTATTATGTATATGTGTGTGTGTGTTATACTTATATATATGATAAATTCATATACAAATCAATGGAAAAAGAATGCTTAAATATGTACATATGCTTAAATATACTAAAATATATGTATATGGTTTGTATACACATATTATTAGCACTATATATATATAGTTTAGACACATATATGCGTATTATATATTTATATATTGTCAGAACTGGGCAGCCTACAACGGAAGCTATGGGTGAATTTTTTTTACCCTATTGGATCTTTATTAGGCCTATGAAATCAAGTTTGTGTAGAACATTTCTAAATTTTACTTAAATAAAATCTTTTATTCATTTAAATTTATAGAATGATATAGTATTATTAAATTTATGTTATGTTATATATATACATGTATCATATATACATATATATGTGTGTGTATGTGTGTGTGCGTGTGTGCGCATATGTAACATATCAATCTGTGCAAGGTGTAATATGCACGTGTATAAAAGATGGGATTTACGGCAATGGACATGTTAGCTCATCCAATATGCAAATATATTATCCAAATGCATGTATATATACACTTTTGTTCACATATATAAAATAATTTAAATATATACATATACATATATATATATAAACTATAATTAAATATATATATTATTATTTATTAAATATAAATGTAGATAAAAATAAAAATAAAATTATTTATAAATAAAATTATGATATTAGCATTATATATATAATTATATGGATATTTTAAATCAATTATATATATATATATTAAATAAAATAAATAATAATATATTTTTTATAAAATCGAGAATAATACATATATATGTAAATAAAATATATATATATATATATTAAATTAATTATTTATTTATAAAGGCATAATGATATATTATAAATATATAAATTAATACTTATAAATACACAAAAAAATATTTTATAAAATATGTATACCAGGTCTTGCGCACGACTCAAATGTGGTCCTTTTTAAAATTTTAAATAATATTTTAATTAATTTTATATGGTTTTAATTTAAATAATAATATAAAATAATTTTGATATAAAATTTGAAATTTAAATTTTCTATAAATTTCTAAATGATATTTTGTACTTAGAAAATTTATTTCATAATTTTATGGTTTAAAAATAATTTTATAATTAATTATTAATTTTGATCTATATTTAAAATATTTTTAAATAATAAAATAAAATACTTTTTATTTCTTTATATTTTTTTTGAATGTTTATTTTATGTCATTGTAATTTTATAAAATGCAAAACATAATTTTTAAATAATATATTTATTAATATATTTAATGTATGTAATTATATGATTTAAATAATAATTAAATAACAATAAATATGAAAAAAAGGTTTATTATTGCCGATTATAACATATGCATTATACATTATATACAAAATTAAATAACATGTTTATATAAAGTATGATGAAATAATTATACTATTAACTATATATATGCATGTATTTGTATACATATATATGTGTGCGCTCGCGCGTGCGCGTGTTTGATTAAATATACCAAAAAATGGTTTTTTATTTCTGAGCCGTGACAATATAGGTATGATAATTTTTTTAAAAAAATATACATACATACAACAAAAACAATTTTATGACAATATCATTTGCATATCAGAATCGTCACCTAACTAACAATATAAAATATATTCATATAATAAAACATTATATTTGAGCATTAATAATTGTATTATGGTCAGAAATATACCTCACTTTCAACGCCTTGAAGTACACCTTGAAATGATAATATATGCCCCTTAAAATAATTTCTGATCCAAAAGAGTGCTAGTCCTTGAACCGTTGACCACCAGCTATCGAATAGCAATCGACTTGATTTGATTTGCACTTTAGAATATAGGGAGATGGGAGGGGAAGATCGACCAGCAATTGGTCAGGTTGGAGGCTCCAAAAAGCTCACCATTAGATGTAGAAAGAGATGCTTAAATTGAGGAAGGAAAGGAGGGAATTTAAGATCTCATTTTTTTACTCAATCTCTTTTAATCTTAGCCATCTATTATCAAGCCCTTCTAGTACATATTCTAGCCGCCCATAGCCTTATGTTTGAGCCGAAAAATTCAGCCCCTATCACGGGCCTTAAACCCATTTAAAGCTTGAATAAATAGTTTGCATTTAAATCCAATTTAAACGTGTATCGATATCATATATCGATTAATATATTTATAACCATTAAATACATTTAATAATATTTATCCATCAAATCAAAATAAAATTTTATAATTATAATTAATATCTTATAAATATTAATTAATTTATAATAATTACAAATTAATTAAATCACTTGGTTAAAGAAGAATTCATCGTTTCGGTTATGTGACTCGTTAGGTATAAATTTGGTCAGCGATTAATATCGAACTACTCGAATATTAACGTTCATACGTCACTTAGTAGGTAGTGTGACATTTTGGCCAAATTTATCGCTTACTTGGTTTCGGTAAAATCCAATTTTGCTTTGTTAATCTTTACCCGGTTATGACTATTATTTACACCAATTCACTTCGTCAAAATTCCAATATCGTCCATATTCAACTCTATAGTCTAAACACAAAGATCTTGGTTCAAGAATATCAGCTATCATTAACCAAAATACTCTAGCCAAGGACTTTGGTTTTGAGTTGACTTCAGTTGACCGTGATACTAACCTTGTATAACCAAGAAGACGAATCCTCTCTTGATTAGTGCTTTACTTACAATACTTCCACTCGACCCAACTATAGTCTCTCAATGGACGTCGTGCTATGATTTGATTGTAATCAAAGCAGAGCTTTCATGTTAAAGATCGATTGTATTCTCAAGTCGAGAGAACTGTGTAAATTAGTCACATTGATATTTTCTGTTCGACCTTAGTTATATTAACCAACAAAAACTATTGAGTGAGTCATTCCATAGATATCCAATAACTATCAGTACGTAACCCCTTGGTGCCCTCAACAGCCATGAGTAATACATTACCTGACATTTGGAGAGTGTTATGTACTCTAGTCTCAACGAATACACCAATATTCAGTCTCGATGCATCTTAACTAAGAACATTTAAAAATAGTGTATTTATTTTTATGGCAATAAATTAGTCACGGTTACAACACTTTGTAACTACTATCACAAAACATACAATTTATGGATTTTCTATTAAATATACATCTAATTAAATTAACTAATTAATATAAGACATTATATCAAGTATATACTAGAAAGAAAACATATTTTATTTCGAATAAGATTGGTTATCGAGTTAAATATATGTAACAAATTACATAGTTGTCCCTAGGGCATACCCCTAACTCTGTCAATCTTTGCAATGACTCGACTTTTTGACCTTCAAATGTCGACACTAATACATCAACGATATTCATGTGTCGAGCACCCAAGTGCCGAAAAGACAGAAAGTTAGGGTGAAATAAACGAAAAGGAAGAATATAACAAGAAAGAAAGAAAACAACATCAGAATCTCATAGCAGAACGATCATATATAATATCAATAGAACGGTAC
Source organism: Allium fistulosum (assembly GCA_030737815.1). Classification (NCBI taxonomy): domain Eukaryota; kingdom Viridiplantae; phylum Streptophyta; class Magnoliopsida; order Asparagales; family Amaryllidaceae; genus Allium; species Allium fistulosum. Next base: position 810,028,189 of record CM060902.1, read on the forward strand.
AAAGAGTTACTCTGAATAAAGAAATTTTAGAGTTACTAAAACCTAAGTGCTATCATCAGCCTGGATAGTTATAACAACCTATCCTTAAAATGATGATACAACAAGTAGTAGTGCAGCAGAAATAACAATACTACGGTAGGTAAATATCCAGCTCATCTCTATAAGCTCCAAAGCATCCAACCTAAATCTGGAACTATACACGGGTTGACCTGAGCATTATAAGAAAATAACATCCGGATCAGTCTGGTAAACCAGCGTAAGAAACTCAAGAAATATATGACAAGTAACAGTAATCATTAAGACTGTATGGATTCCCACAACGGTTTTCCCTCAAAGAAACCAACCATTCGATAAATTTATTATAGTGATATGATAAATATTGTCAAGAGTGTAGAATATAAATCATATCAAATAGTTGCTATGTGAACGCCACAACAATAATAGATATACAATCAATACCACTAATGTGTGTTCGCATATATGGATTTTCCACGAAGACACTTCCAGTAAACCGAAGTGGATCTCCATGACAAGGATTAGAAACTACCTTCCGAGCACCGTATATCTCTAAATAAAATATACCATAAGATAAACACAACTGGCCCTTCGCTAGAACATAGATGAACTGCGTGGAACCAAGTACCAACAACTCCCACTAGCATCATCTATAAGCATCTCTAGATAATGGAGTTGATATACCCTCAAAAGTTAGCTAAACTCGAGATTGTGCATCCTTCTCTATGTTTAGCCATTTCCCGATGTCAAGGTCACATTCGACATCTCTCATACGAGCCTTCATCACTCGAACAGAACACAAATCCTTAAATTGATTCCATTATCTCGAACAGATCACAAATTACTATATGGATTCGAGCATCTCAAATAGATCTCGAATCTCCACATAGATTCCCTACATAAGTCTTCTGAAGAATGTTAATGTTGTCCTCTCTCTTGGAGTACTCCTTGTTGGAACTGAGCTAGCCCGCAACGGTAATGGTGGGTGTATTTCAAATTTATATCCTATTGGATCTTTATTAGGCCTATGAAGTCTAATTCATTTAGAACAATTCTAAATTTGTTTTAAATAAAATCATGTATTTTATTTAAATTTAAGTATTTTGTAATGTAAAGTTAATTGAATGATTTAATTTATATATATACATGTATCATATACAGATACATATGTGTGTGCATGTGTAACATAATAATCCGTGAAGGTATAACATACCCGTATATATATGTTGGGATTTACATCGCAACAGACACATTAGCTCATTTCGTATGTATTGTATGTTGTCTAAATATGTTCATAAATCTATAATGCAAAGTATATTTATATAAATATGTATACATATATTTAAAATATATTTTATAACTAGAAGTACCAAAATTATATATATATATATATATATAATTTAAAACATCTGTATAAATATATTTACATAATTAAACATATAAAATTATACATACATATAAACATATATATAATAATTAAAATTATATATATATATATAAGGTTAAATAAAATGTAGATATATGAATAATTAATTACATTCAAATACTTAAAATATAAATATATATATTTTAAAATTATTTCCAGATTGAAATCAGCATAACAAACATAAAATAATAATTCTATAATTTTATCATTATTATATATATATAATAAATAGTTTTGATCATAATAATTAAAAATATTAATAATAAATATTAAAAAATCAAATTTTAAAATTTATGAAAATTTAGGATCATAAAATACAAGTTCAATTTTTTTTCATGATTTTTGAAATAAAATATTATTTTTAATAAACAAAAGAAATGTTCAACCGAAGTAATTTAATTATTAAAAATATTAACAAAAAATTCTGAAATTTTTTCCGTGGGTTACTACATAGATGTAGTAATTTAAAAAAATATAAAATCGAATTTTCAGTGCAATAATTATTTTAGATATAATAAACAATTCAAATAATCAATAAAAGGTAATTTAAAATTATATATATATAAATTTACTTTCGAATTTGATAATTCATATTATGCATAAATAGGTGTAAGGAAAAATTCTAAGCTGTTTATACATTATAAATATACATATATGTAATTATATGTTTAAAATATACATTAGTCTATATTTAAATTAATATATAAATATACATAAAATAATTAATAATGACAAAATTTAATTTTTTACAGCAAATTAGATTTGTTTATACATAAATTATAACACAAAATAATATAACCATGCACATAACCAAAATAATTTGTGACAACTACATATACCTACGAAAATCTCACCTAACTAGATATACAACATTAATATATATATATATATAGATTTGGGAGTAATCAATATTAAATCATAAAATATGATATGATTACTGTAATATATAAATAAAATACCAATTGATGATGCCTTTGAGTCCACTTGAATCAATGAATTCCCTTCTCTAGTTATGCTCGATCCACCAGATTGCAAGTCTGGAATCGTCGACCTTTTCTATCAAATAGTGCTTTTACTTAACTTGAATTGATTTGAGATTCTTAGAACCGATATGGGGATTAATTTCGGCTAGCAAACTTGATAATTATGGCAGCCAAAAGTTATTTTTGATTAAGGGTTTAGAGATCCATATATATAGCTTGTACAGAAAAATATTAGGACAATCTCATTACCTATTCTCTCTTAATCTTAGCCATCCATCTCTAGGTCTAATCCTAAGTTTTAGCCGCCTCCAATAACTTGTCAAAACCAAAATTTGCAGCCCTAATGATGGGCTTTAAACCCATTTAAGCCCAAGCCAAAATGCTATGCAATTAATTCTAATTTAATCGCTTATCGATATCGTATATCGATTGGTACATTTATAACTATTATAAATATATAACAATTTTTATTTCTCAAACCATATTCAAATTTTTATAATTAATATTTCATAAATATTAATTAATTTAATTTATTTATAACAATTATAAACTAATTAAATCATTTGGTCTTAAGAGAATTCATCATTTCAGTTGTGTAACTCTTAGGTGTAAATTTGGTCAGTAGTTAATACCGAACTATTCGAATGTTAACGTTCACACGTCACTTAGCAAGTGGTGTGACATTATGGTCAAATTTATCGCTAATTCATTTTCAGTAAAATCTTATTTAATTTAATAAGCGTTACCCGTTAGTGACATTTATATACACCAATTCTCTTCGTCAAAAACTGTATCACTTTGGATTTATGCAATTTGGTAATGGTCAAAGTTCCAATATTGTCCATATTCAACTCTATAGTCCAAACACAAAATCCTTGGTTCAATAATAACAATTATTATTAACTGTACTACTTTGGCCAGATATTTTGACTTTGGGTTGACTTGAGTTGACCATGATACTAATCTCATATAACCGAAGTGGCGAACCCTCTCTTGAATAGTGTCTTCCATCCAATACTTCCACTCGACCCAACTATAATCACTTGATGGATGTCGTTCCATGATTTGACTATAATCAAAGCAGAGTTTTTCATATTAAAGGTTGACAGTAATCTCAAGTCGAAAGAATTGTGTAAATTAGTTACATCGATATTTTCTATTTCACCTTAGTTATATTAACCAACGGAAAACTATCGAGTGGGTCATTCCATAGTTATTCAATAACTATCAGTACGTAACCCCTTGGTGCCCCCAGCAGTTATGAGTAATACATTGCCCGACATTTGGAGAGCGTTACGTACTCTAGTCTCAATGGATACATCGATATCCAGTCTCCATGCAGCTTTACTATGAACATTTAAAATAGTACATTTGTTTCATTGTGATAAATTACTCACGGTTACAACACTTTGTAACTACTATCATAAAACATATCATTTATGAATTTTCTATTAAATATACTTTTAATTAAATTTATTAATTAATATAACCACATTATATCAAGTATATAATAGAAAGAAAATACCTTTATTTCGAACAAGATTGGTCAACGAGTTAGATATATGTAACAAATTACATAATTGCCCCTAGGGCATATCCCTAACTCTATCAATCTCCCACTTTCACTTGGGGTCAATTATGGAATCTTATTCTAACTTCTCCAATCAGTTTTCTTAGAACCAATTTGGTCAGTCCCTTTGTGAACGGGTATGCTATTATGTTTTAATTATCTACTCTGTCAATCATCTTAATCCGACAATGATAAACTGTTTTATCATGTGGAACAATTCGGAGTATGTCTCTCGACTTCGAGTGAGCTCTAAGTTCTATTACGAACTATATTACGACATTACTATCATATAAATCTGTCATGAGATTCTCAACATTTGGAATCAGCTCAGTTATAAATTTGTGCACTTATATTTTTTTTATATACATTGTTTTAATTGCGGCACTATTCAAGGCGATGTACCTAGCCTTTTTTCATTGAATCAGCCACGGTCTTTCATTTGGAACATTTCCAACTTAAAGATTTGTTGTTGACATATTATACTCAATATTACTTATGAAAGTTTGGGTCTGAACATTCCTTCATAAGGAATTTATGTTTCTGTAAACAATTCTCTAGTATTTCATAAATACATGAGAACTTCAAACAACCAGTTAGTGATATCAATTTGGATTTGATATTTTTTTCATGTATCAAATACATAAACAAATCATGATATCGTAGACAACACAACATGTATGATAATTCCTTTTGCCAATGCAAAGGAGTCAATCTTACATGTTCTATATTAAACATTTTAATAAGGTGTCTTTGCATGTCATTTGGGTCATTCCCAACATCTTTTATACTTACTATAAAAGACATCATTTATTAATCCAATGTTGAGTATTAAAACAACTAAGGCTGATTTTAACACAAGTACATCATTAAAATCAACAACGTATTGTTTACTTATAGCTTAGAAATATCATTGTACCTTTTAACATTCTTTCTTCTGAACACACGCTTCCTCTGCACTTTGATTGAAAATCAAACTATTTGATATTTCTATCAAAATACTTATTCAATCTTGATGCTTATAAAATGATACTTTCGAATCATTTCTTGGATCATATCTAAAGACTCACAAACTCAATATCTCTCCCACCGACTTCGAGACATTTTGGTTATTATGTGTAAACAGTTTACTCTAAATCATTATTTAGAATTTTCTGTTTCAATACATACGTACCAAATATAAAGTCATATCAAGTGGTAATTTTGTGAGTAAATCCGAATTAACTTGAGCACGTTGAATACCAAATCTATTACACTAATTTCAACAATTGAAATTTGCGATATTATTCTCATCAACGTTGCTCATTTAATTCCTACTGCATTAGTCTTTCTCATAAAGACATAATCATGGCCGATGGATCACATCCCTTAGGTTACGACTACCAAAATCATATTTTGACACCGTACTTGGAATTCTTTCAGATTTGCGCATCATACCATATGATAGAGTCAACACTCTTAGTGGTTTAATTAAACAATTGAGGATTATATATTTTTGACATTGACAAGAAACTCATAGTTTCTCTTCAATGAGCGAGAATATTTATTAGACATTCTAATGCAATGTGTTCGTTTAGGTTAGTCAATTTTATTTCATCTCATCTAATCAGTTCTATCTTTGGATCGTATCCAAATTCTTTTTACTACCAATAATTTCTCAAGGAAATTCCTTCACAATGAAGTTGGTATTTCTTGAAATTTTTCTCAGCGCAATAGAATAGGTATTCATAAACATTTTATGAATTTCCTTATTCATTAAACTGATTTGGTTTTAGTTTACAAAAGTTATGTTCGAAACATAAATATGTCATCCAATGACAGTCTTTTCCAAATCATTTTGGGAAGATTCATACAAGATCCTTCATGAACAATTATTATGTGCAATCTTTTGACTCACACAACCTGCCAACTCCTTGGCCTAGGATATGTTGAAGTTTCTTATAAACTCTTATCTTGTGTGATTTTATAAACCGTTATTTAGATGAAATAATATTAACCTTGTGTACTACTCTTAAGTACATGACCTTATAGAAAGAAACTAACTCAACTTCACTCACAATTAATCGCACATTGTTCAACAAAGTTCAATTACCCCTTATCGATGCATCATTATGCATCACATAGAGGAGTGACTTTTGAGATTGAATCTTTATTCATTTTTAGGTACATTCAGACCTTTTCCAATATACTCACTCATTCGATCAAACCGAATCATTTCTATTGCATGTTATTTTATCTACTTATGTTTTGTACTCTATGAGTTTACCGTAGACATACTACATGTATATCAAATACACATGTCCATGTCGATGATAACTCATCGGTGAATAAGACGAAGTACAAGGAATCGTTTTGGTATTTATAGAATTATGATTGCATACATCTATATGTATCAATCCGAGGAGTTCATCAACTCTTATGATACTCCCACTGAATGGGTGCATAGCCCTTTATTGTTTGAGATATAATTAACAAGTATCATATGATTCAAAATCATACAATAAAATTATTTCTCAAAACTACGGCTTAGTCTATAATTCTAAAAAAACCATAAATAATATTAGATACTTTTGTACTTTCCAATGCATCACTTTTCTTATAAGAAAAATTACCACGTTATAGTTTTATTTCATAAAGAATATTCATAATATTCATATTGAAATACAGCTATGTCTATTTTTTTCAGTCGATACCAAAAAATAATCATTATTTCATAAATAATGTATGGTAAGTTATACCAAAACAATTTTTGTACCATGATGTAATTAATAAGTGCTATATTGTATGCTCCCACTATTTCTGCCATTACTATGATAGCGTATTAAATTTGGAGATCCGTCATTCACTTAATATAATTTGTTTATTTCATACACTACAACTATTTGCAGTGGAGAGTCCGTTGATCAAATATCTTGAGCTCAAAGAAATAAATCTCATAGAAAATAATTTTCTATATGAAAATATATTTCAAAATTGAAATAATATTTCTTATTCCAATATTAAGTATCAATTATTTATTACAATTCATATTTCCAATGTTTCTCTATGAAGCAGAAGTGAGTATTCATTCTCTTCATTCCAACTGTACCTTAAATTACATCTATTCTTATACATTCTTTTTCCTTTCAAATGGTCAAACTATTCAAAAGAAAACCTTACTACAATATCATAGTAAACTCTTTACAAAAGTGCATTCGATTATCCTTAACATTTAAGGACATCAATATGTTGCACTTTACGTAAACCGATCAAAATGACATTTCAGCGATCGAGTTCTTATATTTATCTTGTATTTTTTGGTCTTGTGTTACATTAACACAATATGATCTCTTTTGTAATCAATTAGATTGAATACTCGATCTCGCACTAAGGTTTATTCGGTTTTTTAGATGAACTAATTTCATCGAAATATTGTACATTACAAACTTTGACCATTCACCCTATAGCATTTATATGCAATTGTATATGGATCAAATATCCATAGTCTTGTATTGTTTTAGAGTTCGAAACTCATAAAATGCAATACATGGTTTTGACCAAATAAATGCATAAGCGACCAAACCACTAATGTATTCAATAGTTGTAAAATTAGGCACTTGTATAGGTGTTGAAATGTTAACATGCAATAGGAATTTGATAGTGGGTATTATATTTCCATTTGTCAACTTTCAATTCAGTCCGTTTGTATATGTTAATTGATAAACATTTTATCAATCATATTAATTGCACAAATTTATCATTGTAGATAATTATAACATTATTCAGCATATGTTCTTACAATATTAGAAAGGTTAAATGTTACTATTTCATTTTTCCAATAAGGCTCCCACTAGTCTTTTATATTTCTCCAAACCCTAAGATGAAACACATAAGTCTTTCGACTTCACTAGTGAGTGTTAGGACTCATCTGTCCTGGTATTCTGACCTTGAGTTTGCTCAACAAATCACCGCACAAACGATGGATAACTCCTTATCGGTTGTATCACATACAACTCCTAACCCATTTTTCCTTGTCCTAATCTCATTTTGACCTTGAGTTTGCTCAACAAATCGAGAAAGATTATTCACTCATACCTACCATATCGTGACGGCCTAAGTATAGTATATGTACCTTAAGTTTGCTCAACAAATACATATATTTATCTTACCTCGTCTGTTCAATATATTAATAATACTACACATAACATCCCCAACTTGAGTTTGCTCAACCAACTAAGGAGTATGCAAATAATATACATATGGTAGTGGACAACATTATATTAAAGATTCATAATCTTCAATATATTATATTAAGTGATATCGACTTATGGAATAATGTATTTCTTATGAAATACCCTCATGATTCAAGTGTTAGACACATCAGAAATCACAGTATACGTACATTTACGTATGTATTTATTCCTTAAGTCTATTTGGGTTTCTTTAATGTTCCACTTTTAGTTTATACATTCATATCATATAAGTTTTGTTGTTATATAGTTTTTATATTTCACATTACTTATATAATAGTCTGGTGTATAATATTTTTTTAATTAAATCATATTTAATTAAATTAATTTTAATTAATTAACATTTTAATTAATTTTATACTGATATAACATTTATATTTATTATGTACTATAACCTTTATAGTATAACACATATATCATTTACATAGGTAATTATAATTTCGATTAATTAACCTTTTAATTAAATTAATTAAATCATCTTGATTTCGAAAATCATTATTCATATATATGCATGCATATTTATGATATCTTAAACGTTTTAAAATATCATAACATATTTCATAATATATTTACTACATGCACATACATTTTATTAATTAACTTATTAATAAAATTTATAATTTTTGAAAATTATGTTATTTTGTGTTTCAAACATTTTGAAAAATATGTTACATTATAACTATTATAAAAAACATATATTTTATTTTAAATTTAACAATTAAATTTAAAATCTTTTACTTTATTTTCAATACAATTTTGAAAATTAGCCCAAGGCCCAAATTAAGTTGGGCCTTTTCTATTAGGGGCAACCTTTGGGCTCACTTCACCTTTCAGGCCAGACTGGTAACCAGGTTGGGCAGGGTACTTGATTACCCAATTCCAATCCTAGATATTACCTTTCTAGACACCGTACTGAGTGGAAAAGCTTAATAAGTTAGCCTTAACATGACTAATTTAGACTGCATAGGCTATTGGACTCCAATACCATTGTTGGAACTAGGCCAGCCCGCAACGGTAGTGGTGGGTGTATTTCAATTTTGTTTATCCTATTGGATCTTTATTGGGCCTATGAAATCTAACTCATTAGAATAATTCTAAATTTGTTTTAAATAAAATCATGTACTTTATTTAAATTTAAGTATTTTGTAATGTAAAGTTAATTGAATGATTTAATTTATATGTATACATGTATCATATACATATACATATGTATGTGCATGTGTAACATAATAATCCGTGAAGGGTATAACATGCCCGTATATAGATGTTGGGATTTACATCGCAACAGACACATTAGCTCATTTCGTATGTATTGTATGTTGTCTAAATATGTGCATAAATCTATAATGCAAAGTATATTTATATAAATATGTATACATATATTTAAAATATATTTTATAACTAAAAGTCTCAAAAATAAATAAATATATATAATTTAAAACATTTGTATAAATATACATACATAATTAAACATATAAAATTATACATACATACATATATATATAATAATTAAAATTATATATATAAGGTTAAATAAAATGTATATATATGAATAATTAATTACATTCAAATACTTAAAATATAAAAAATATATATTTTAAAATTATTTCCAGATCGAAATTAGCATAACAAACATAAAATAATAATTTTATAACTTTATTATTATTATTATATATATATAATAAATAGTTTTGATCATAATAATTAAAAGTATTAGTAATAAAGATTAAAAAATCAAATTTTAAATTTACGAAAATTTAGGATCATAAAATACAGGTTCAAATTTTTTTTCATGATTCTTTGAAATAAAATATTATTTAAAAATATTCAATATTAACAAAAAATTTGAAAATTTTTTCGTGGGTTATTTCATAGATGCGGTAATTTTAAAAAAACATAAAATCGAATTTTCAGTGCAATAATTATTTTAGATATAATAAACAATTCAAATAATCAATAAAAGATAATTTAAAATTATATATATATATATAAATTTACTTTCGAATTTGATAATTCATATTATGCATAAATAGGTGTAAGGAAAAATTCTAAGTTATTTATACATTATAAATATACATATACGTAATAATATGTTTAAAATATACATTAGTCTATATTTAAATTAATATCAAAATATACATAAAATAATTAATAATGACAAAATTTATTTTTTACAGCAAATTAGATTTGTTTATACATAAATTATAACACATAATAATATAACCATGCACATAACCAAACTAATTTGTGACAACTACATATACCTACGAAAATCTCACCTAACTAGATATACAGCATTAATATATATATATATAGAGAGAGATTTCGGATTAATCAATATTAATCAATATTAAATCATAAAATATGATATGATTACTGTAATATATAAATAAAATACCAATTGATGATGCCTTTGAGTCCACTTGAATCAATGAATTCCCTTCTCTAGTTATGCTCGATCCACCAGATTGCAAGTCTGGAATCGTCGACCTTTTCTATCAAATAGTGCTTTTACTTAACTTGAATTGATTTGAGATTCTTAGAACCGATATAGGGATTAATTTCGGCCAGCAAACTTGATAATTATGGCAGCTAAAAGTTGTTTTTGATTAAGGGTTTAGAGATCCATATATATAGCTTATACAGAAAAATATTAGGACAATCTCATTACATATTCTCTCTTAATCTTAGCCATCCATCTCTAGGTCTAATCCTAAGTTTTAGCCGCCTCCAATAACTTTTCAAAACCAAAATTTGCAGCACTAATGATGGGCTTTAAACCCATTTAAGCCCAAGCCAAAATGCTATTCAATTAATTCTAATTTAATCGCTTATCGATATCGTATATCGATTGGTACATTTATAACTATTATAAATATATAACAATTTTTATTTCTCAAACCATATTCAAATTTTTATAATTAATATTTCATAAATATTAATTAATTTAATTTATTTATAACAATTATAAACTAATTAAATCATTCGGTCTTAAGGGATTTCATCATTTCAGTTGTGTTACTCTTGGGTGTAAATTTGGTCAACAATTAACACCGAACTATTCGAATGTTAACGTTCACACATCACTTAGAAAGTGGTGTGACATTATGGCCAAATTTATCGTTGATTCATTTTCAGTAAAATCTTATTTAATTTAATAAGCGTTACCAGTTAGTGACATTTATATACACCAATTCTCTTCGTCAAAAACTGTATCACTTTGGATTTATGCAATTTCGTAATGGTCAAAGTTCCAATATTGTCCATATTCAACTCTATAGTCCAAACACAAAATCCTTGGTTCAATAATAACAATTATTATTAACTGTACTACTTTGGCCAGATATTTTGACTTTGGGTTGACTTGAGTTGACCATGATACTAATCTCATATAACCGAAGTGACGAACCCTCTCTTGAATAGTGTCTTCCTTCCAATACTTCCACTCGACCCAACTATAATCACTTGATGGATGTCATTCCATGATTTGACTATAATCAAAGCAGAGTTTTTCATATTGAAGGTTGACAGTATTCTCAAGTCGAAAGAATTGTGTAAATTAGTCACATCGATATTTTCTATTTCAGCTTAGTTATATTAACCAACAAAAAACTATCGAGTGAGTCGTTCCATAGTTATTCAATAACTATCAGTACATAAACCCTTGGTGCCCCCAGTAGTTATGAGTAATACATTGCCCAACATTTGGAGAGCGTTACGTACTCTAGTCTCAATGGATACATCGATATCCAGCCTCGATGCATCTTGACTAGGAACTTTTAAAATGGTACATTTGTTTCATTGTGATAAATTACTCACGTTTACAACACTTAGTAACTACTATCACAAAACATACCATTTATGGATTTTTTATTAAATATACTTTTAATTAAATTTATTAATTAATATAACCACATTATATCAAGTATATAATAGAAAGAAAATACCTTTATTTCGAACAAGATTGGTCAACGAGTTAGATACATGTAACAAATTACATAATTGCCCCTAGGGCATACCCCTAACTCTATCACTCCTTAGGATAGACAGTCCCACGTGGTAGCATCATTTGAAATGTTAATACTGACCTCTCTCTTGGACTTAACCTTAAGGATTGACGGTTCAACTCTATAAAATTTCACTCCACGGCCGCTACCAAAACATAGATCGTGTATATGGTTTTGAAGTGATTATGGCTTTGAGACATCTCATGTAAGTACACTCTTCCCGCTTATCGGAATCTCCAAACCCAATCGATGAATTTTCGTTTAACTCAATTCTGGTTCTCTTAAAATCATGTGAAAGCTAGAGACATTTTGTACCAATGCTGCTCCCCAGGGGTTCTTATTGGTATGAAATAATGAAGCCTTTCGTTAACTTCTTAAGTCATATTTGGCCAAGTTTGATAGTCGACTATCTAGTCAAAAGGAATTGCTTATACAAATCACAATTTGTATACTTAACTCAATTTTGATATTCCAACTTAACAATTCCTCTTTCAAGAGTGAAGTCAAGTAAGTTAGAGCACTAGGTGCATCAAAGCCTTGCCCAGACACTTCATTCTTGAATCTCACAAATAGATAAGTCTACCTCATTGGCTTTTAGTGTTAAGTATAATATTAATGATTTCTAGAAACAAGTAAGAAATCAACACGATTAACACGTTTTCGACATTTTCCAACTTAACTATTCCTCGTTCAAGAGGAAAGCCGGTTGGTTAGAGCTCTATTGCACATATCCTTATTCAAACATCAATCTTAACTCTCACAACTAAATAAGCCTTACTTCGTCGGCTTCTAGTGTTAAGCATAGTTAATTACTTTTCAAACAAGTAATTAAACAATTAACCATTTGGCCATTAAGCAATTACTAACTCCTTTCTAAACCTTTTGTTTATACTTTTAAAACCCTTTTCAAATGAAATATATGCATAGTAATTTATTTATCAAAACTTGATATGTAAATGAACAAGTAAAAAGATATTTTATTACATAAGATATAAAATAGTCAACACGTTTTCTAAAAACTATATATACTTAAAAATGCTTTTAAAATACTTTATAATACTTATAATATGTTTTAAAACATTTTCTCAAAATATTACTTGAAAATAACAAGTTTATAAAATTCCTTAAAAACTTGAAAAGAACAAGTTTCCCTTATATTTTAACAAAAGACATCTTCTTTAAAAATTCACAACTAATTCTTGAAAATTGATAAAAAAAAACCTTAAACCACTTTTAAAATACTCTAATAATAGTTAGCTAACACTTATAAAAGGAATGAAACAAAATACTTAAATTTAAATATCTTCTCAACCCAAAGTCCAAAAATCAAGTCTAAACATTACAGTTTTTCACAAGTGAAGTTTTGGCCATTTTTGAGATGTCACTTAACTTTTTACTAATGGCAACAAATATATATATATATATATACATGTATAACACTATAAATATGATGAGAAACCCCTAAGAACTCTTTACATAGTTCCATAGATATTACCAAAAACAAGGCAATTCACAAGTGCATCTATAGCGACTATCGCTATAAGTGCACTTTCAAACCCGAGTCCGGTCTAAACCAAAGCCCATCTATAACCTATGTGCTTTATTTCAAGGTCTTATCACAAGTCATACAAGTCCATTCAAGTCCATTCCAAGCCTATAAACATGGATCACACATCCTTCATATTTCCAAAACAAGAATTAAACTAATGCTTTTAACAATGTCAATAACAATTCAACAACTTAAACACAATCAAAACACAATATATATATATATATATTATATTTTCCATTCAAAGAGGTGTGTTAACTCACTTTTAACCCAACAAAAAACCAGGATTCAGGCACCTAAGCCCAAACCTAACCTTGCAACCACCTTCTTCTTCCTCATTTCCTTGTTTTCGCCTTGCCTTTGCCTCCAAACCCCCAATATGCTCACGACCTTCAAGAGTAGGGTGAGTGTGGCTTTGTTTCTTCAAATTCTAACTTGGTAGGATGTTTTGTAATGTGGTATTAAGGATTCACTTCAAATTTGAGATGATTTGGAATTGTTTTGCAATATTTTGCTTTAGGAATTTAGAGAAGAAGATGAAGACGACATGGATTTAGCATACTTTAAGCTTTGTAAATTTGTAATTCTAACTCTATGGCATGCCTCTCCTTGTATTGGCACAAGAATGGTGCTCTTTAAGCTTGCATTCTCCCCCCCACCACACCATGCTATGGAAGACTCACTTCCCATCACTTCTTCTTTACGTCACTTCTTCTTTATGCTAATTACCATTATACCCCTCTCATAATAATATCTGTTATCCATATGGAAGCTTCTAGAACCTTCAAGCTTTATGAAGAGGAGTGTCTATTAATTAGTTGCTGATGTGTTTATTTGATCACTAGACAAGTGCATAAGAGTATGAACAACTTATATCGATTGAAAAGTTGTTTACCAATAAACCGATTTTCCATCACATTATCGATTTTTCTTCAAAGAATATATTTTTGTAAACAATTTTTAAAAACAAAGTTTCTTATCATTGTTCATTAATTAAATGATGTTTAACAAGGTTATATTATATTTATAACACTTAACTATATCTCTAAATGTTTAGATATTCTAGACAAAGCGTTCGAATTTCAGGGTCGCTATAATCTTCCACTTGCCCAACGGTCAATTATGGAATCTTATTTCAACTTCTCCAATCGGTTTCCTCAAAACCAATCAGGTCAGTCCCTCAGTGAATGGGTATGCTATTATGCTTTAATTATTTACTTTGTCAATCAACTATCCTCGATGCTGATAAACTATTTTCTCAGGTGAAAGAATTCAAAGTATGTCTCTCGAATTCTAGTGAGCTCTAAGTTCTGTTACAAACTATATCGCGACATTGTTATCATATAACAATTTTATGGGATTCTCAGCACCTAGAATCTCCCTCAGCTCAGTTATAAATTTGTGCATTTATATTTATATACATTGCTTTTATTACAGCACTATTCAAGGTGATGTACCTATATTTTTCATTGAGTTAGCCATAATCATTCATTAAGAACCATTTTCAACTTAAAGATTCTTAACTTGAATATATTATTGACATATTATACTCAATATCACTTCTGAAGTTTGAGTCCAAACACTCCTTTATATGGAGTTAATTGTTTCTGTAAGCAGTTCTATAGTATTTCATAAATACACGAGAACGCCTCAAACAACCATTTAGCGATAGCTATTTGGATTTGATATTTGCTTCATGTATCAAATACATAAATAAATCATGATATCGTAGATAACATAACATGTATGATAATTCCTCTTGCTAATGCATAAGGAATCTTACATGTCCCGTATTAAAGATTTTAATAAGGTACCCTTATATCGTTCGGTACATTCCTAGTATCTTTTATACTTACTATAAAAGACATCATTTACAAATCCAACATCGAGTATTAAAACAACTAAAGCAAATTTTAACATAAGTACATCGTTGACAATTAGCAGTGTGTTGTTTACTTATGGTTTAGAAATATCTATGTACCTTTTAATGTTCTTTCTTATGAACACATGCTTCCTTTGCATTTTGATTGATAATCAAAATATTTGATATCTCTATCAAAATATTTATTTAATTCTGATGCTTATAAAATGATACTTTCTATCGTTTCTTGGATCATATCCAAAAACCCACAAACTCAATATCGCTCCCACTGACTTCGAGACATTTTGGTTGTTATATGGAAACAATCTAGTCTAAATTTATATTTAGAACTTTCTATTTCAACACATATATATCAAAATTTAAAGTCATACTATGCGGTAATTTTGTGAGTAAAATCTGAAATAACTTAATCATCGATTGGTGAATTTGATCCGTTAATTTCAACAATTGAAATTCATGGCACTTTTCTTATCAATGTGGCTCGCTATATTCCAACTGCATTTGTCGTTCTTGTAAAGAAACATTTGTGGCCAATGTATCATATCCCTTCGGGTATAACAATCAAAATCATACTTTGATAATGCATTTGGAATCTATTTCGGATCTGTGCATCATACTATATTATAGAGTCAATACTCTTAATGGTTTAATTAAACAACCGAGGATTACTTATTCTTAACATTGACAAGAAACTCAAAGTTTCTTTTTAATGTACAAGAATACTCATTAGGCGTTCTAATGTATTTGTGTTCATTTAGGTTAACTTCATTTTATCCCTTGCAATCCGTTTTATCATTGGATCGTATCCAAATTCACTTTACACCAATAATTTCTTAAAGAAATTCCTTTGCTAAGAAGTTGGTATTTCTTGAAGCAACAGTTGTTTTTTGGTACAACAGAACAAACATTCATAAACATTTTATGAATTGCCTTACATATAAAACTGATTTGGTTTTTAGTTTCCGAAACTTATGTTCAAAACATAAATTGGTTATCCAATGACAGTCATTCCCAAACTCCTTTTGAGGTGATTCATATAAGATCCCCTGCGAACCATTATCGTGTAGTCTTTCGACTCACACAACCTGTAAACTCCTTGGCCTAGGATATTTTGGGGTTTCCTATAAACCCTTGTCTTGTATAATTTTGTAAACCATTCTTTAGATGAAATTAATTTTAACCTCGTTTACTACTCTTAAGTACATGACATTGTATAAAGAAGTTAACTCAACTTCACTCACAACTAATCATACTTTGTAAAAAAAGTTTGATTACTCCTTATTGATACATCATTATGTATCATAGGGAGGAGTGACTTTTGAGGTTGAATTTTTATTCATTTTTAGGTACGTTCGGAACTCTTTCCAATATACTTACCTATTCAATCAAATTGAATCATTTTTTTATTGCATGTTATTTTATTTACTTTAGTTTATATTCTATGAGCTTATCATAGACTTATACATGCATATCAAATACACATGTCCATGTCTGTGATAACTCGTCAATGAATATGATGAAGTACATGGAACAATTTTTGTATTAATAGACTTACGATTACATACATCTATATGTATCAATACGAAAAGTTCATCAATTCTTGTGATGCTCCCGCTGTATGGGTGCTTGCCCTTAATTGTCTGAGATATAATTAACTAGTACCATATGATTCATAACCATATAATAATAAAATATTTCTCAAAACTATGGCTTAGTCTATAACTCTATAATAATTGTAAATAATTTTAGATACTTTTATATTTTCTAATGCATTACTTTTGTTATGAACACAAATGCCACATTATAGTTTTATTTCATAATGAATATTCATAATATTCAAATTGAAATATAACTATATCTATTTTTTAGTCGACACCAAAAAATAATCACTATTTCGTAAATTATGTTCGATATGTTTTATGATAATAATTTTTGTAACTTGATGCAATCAATAAGTGCTATATGGCATGCTCCCATTATTTCTACCATTACTATAACAGTGTACTGAATTCGGAGGTCCATCATTCACTTAATAAACTATTTATTTCATATACCACAACTAGTTTACGGCGGAGAGTTCTTTGATCAAATATCTTCAACTCAAAGAAATAAATCTCATAGAAAACAATTTTCTTTATGAAAATACATTTTGGAATAAAAAACGTATTTCTCGTTCCAATGTTAACTATTAATTATTATTATTACAATTTTCGTTTTCGACGTTTCTTTATGAAGCAAAATTGACTATTCACTCTCTTCATCCTAACAGTACCTTAAATCACATCTACTCTTGTACATTCGTTATTCTTTCTAAATGGTCGAACAATTCAAAAGAATACTCTTACCATATCATAACAATCTTTACAAAAGCCTACTCGATCATCCTTAACATTTAAAGACATCAAATATGTTGCACTTTACTTAAACCGATCAAATTTACATTTCAGTGATCGAGTTCTTAGATCTAACTTGTAATTTTGGTCTAGTTTTACATTTAACATAATATGATCCCTTTGTAATCATTCAAATTGAATACTCAATCTCATAGTACTGTTTATTGGCTTATTTCGAATGAATTAACTTCATCGAAGTATCGTACATTACGAATTGTGACCATCCTCCATATAACACTTATATAGGATAGTATATGGATCAAATATCTGTATTCTTGTATTGCTTCTAGAGTTCGAAACTCATAGAATGCATTACATGGTCTCGACCAAATAAACACGTAAGTGACCAAATTACGAATACATTTAGTAGTTATAAAATCAGACGCTTGCATATGTATTGAAACATTAATATGTAATAAGCATTTATTAGTAAGTATATTCTATATTTCTATGTGTTAATCTTTAACTCAGTTCAATTTTATATCTTAATTGATAAACATTTTATCGATCATATTAAATGCATAAGTTTTGAAACACCCCACACCCCTTAGTATACCCAAAAGGACACACTAAAAGATGTGGTGCATTATAGGTATAACTAAAACTAGCAGAGACTAAGATTTACAAGACAAAATAGAAAAAAATAGCGGAAACAATCATAATAATTTGCTAAAAGTCAAACTTCATAATATAGAATTATAAAACCAAATACATCATATGTCTCAAAATACCAACATATGTCTCATGATATTGAAACCTTGGTCTCATAAATATCAGAGTACAAACTATCCCTCACAAAGTGCCAATACATGGAATAAGCTAAAATATGAAAATAAATAAGAGAAATACATAAGAAATCTTTGCCAAAGAAGTCTCCAAGTGTCTACAATCTATCGTCCTTGCTCTTGCTAGCCTATGGGGGGAAAGGGGAAAATGGAGGAGTGAGTCAGACTAAAAGTCTGGTGAATGATAGTAATTACTAGAATCTTTAAGCAAAGTAAAAGTAATAGACTTTACAACAGTTCTAGTATATAAAAGGAAACAAAGGAAATAGAAAGAAAGAATAAGCTGGAAATAAATACGAGTTAACTGCTGCTAAATTAATATGATTGGTTAACTCTGATTGTTTGCACTTGTCCTTGATTTTTGCTTTGATTTGACTGAATTCCCAATCCTATTTAATTAGGTTGAAGTCCTAATTCTATCATTTGATCGGCCTCCTACTAATGTGTCTACTATGGATTAGACCCTATGGTCCCTAAACAGAAGACACCGTGATGCAGCAGGCCAAGCTATAACTTTCCAAGGCCTAAGTCGTGACCGACTTAACAGAGTGGAAGGCGTAAATCGTGACCGAGTTAACAGAACTGAAGATATCTAGCGAAACTATAAGTCGTGACCGACTTAACATGATGGGAGATTTAAATCGTGACCGACTTAACAGGAGTAAAGGCATAAGTCGTGACCGACTTAGCATGATGGAGGACATAAGTCATGACCGACTTAACTGGTGCGAGGAGGAAAGTCAACCACGATTTATTGAAGCGGAAGGCATAAGTCGTCCACGACTTAAAAAGACGGATCCAGGAGGAGCAACACAAGTTGAGAATACACGAGAGATAAGTCGTCTACGACTTAAGAGAAGAGATGGGTCGCTGCCGAGTTACGACTTAAGATGAGTCGTCTGGTGTGCTTAAGTCATGAACTAGGTTAAGTCGTGAAGTCACTATTCACTAAGTCGTCCAAGCTTAAGCCGTGTGAGGTTGCTGCTGTGATATGTGTTTAAGTCGCTGCTGAGGATAAGTCATCGCCGAGCTATGATGAGTCGTTAAGTCGTCTACGACTTAAGTGTTGAGTCGTTGTTTGGTATTATGATGTATTTCTTTAAGTCGTATGTCGTCTGCACTTAAGTCGTAGGTCGTAGAATTATGTTTCTGTATTGTAACTCGTAAGTCGTATGCTTTGGATGAGTCGTAAGTCGGAGAGCAGGATAAGTCGTAAGTCGGAGGGTGTTGTGATAAGTCGGAACCGACTTATGAGTTTGTACGAATTGTGTTGTTCGAGTCAAATGCCTATAAATAGGCCGTGTAAGTCATTTGTAATGGTGGTTGATTGTTGAATAAAATTCTTTTTTGTTAGCTTTGTGCTTTCAATTAAAATCGGTAGTTGAGTGTATCTCCTATCTCCACCTTCGACATTCGAGTGCGCTCGAATCTTCGATCGTTGAAGCCAATTCGCGGAATCAAGTGCGCTTGATCAACGCTCGAAGAATTGTAGATCTCTCTTCACGGTATCGTGCGCGATCAACGTGTCAGAGATAGCTAGAATCCGGTATCGTTCGATCAACGGATTTGGGCATTTTAGTATTTCTCAATCCACCGATTTCTACGTTCATCGTATCATCAATTTTTGTATTCCGCCGCTGCGTCATTTGGTATCAGAGCTTGTTTAGCCAATCATAGCTAAATCGAGTCTTGGAGCCAATCATTTTGAAGAAATTTGAAGACGAAGTATAGATTTGAACACGGCCGAGAATTTGAAGAAGTGGGTCGTGCATACTTTTGAAGGTTGGAGATCGAACTTGCCTCATTTGGGGAAGTTGTGTTCATCGTGTTCATCGCGAAGTTGCAACACGTGTGAAGATTTCGATCCATTTCATTTTGGATCAAAGTTCGAAAGGTGTTTGAATTTTAAAGTATTGAAGTGTTTGAGAAATTTTGAATCATGCCACCAAGGAGAGCTAATCGACATCAAAACGTAGAAGCTTTGTATAGAAGAGAGGAAGCTGATGAGATGGAGCAAAGAATCAATGAAAACTTTAGTGAAAAGCTTAACGAAGGAATTGGACGATTAGAGAAGATGAAGTTAGAGATGAATTAGAATCGGAGAAGGGTATCACCTGAATCTACCATGGAGGAAGTAGAGTCTCACCACAATCCAATCGAGAAAGAAGTGTTGATGATGAACAAAGGCGTGGGAGGAACGTGAATGATCGAGAACGGAGGAATGTAGATAGAAGGGATGTTGGCGGAAGACGTGATGGTAGTAGAGATGTGGGTGGACGAGATAGACAATGATATACATCTGATTTTGAAGAGGAGTATGATGGCGGTAGTGTTCGAGGACAAGGACGAGGACAAGGAAGAAATCACTCTGAGTATGATCACAAGTGGGAGTCGGGGATGAAGACTGAAATTCCTGAATTCAAAGGTGGTACGCAAGCGGAGGAGTTTTTGGATTGGGTGGCTAATGTTGAAGAGATTTTTGATTTCAAAGAAGTTCCAGAACAGCATAGAGTGAAGTTGGTTGCTACGAGGTTGAGGGGTAGAGCTTTGGCATGGTGGCAGCAAACCAAACTTACACGTGAACGGATGGGGAAGTCAATGGTTGAATCTTGGGAGAAGATGAAGAAATTGATGAAAGCAACGTTCTTACCTTACAATTATCAATCTTTGATGTATCAACGTTTGCAGAATTTGAAGCAGGGCACAAAAACTGTTAATGATTACGCAGATGAGTTTTATCAGCTTATTGCGAGGAATGATATTATGGAAACGGAAGAGCAGCTAACATCTAGATTCATTGGGGGATTGCGAATGCAGATTCAGGATATAGTTAACATGTTTGATCCTAGATCTGTAGCGGAAGCACATCAGAAAGCGTTGGCTTGGGAGAAACAGGGACGACGAGGAGGTGGTGTGTTTACAAATTCCAATAATCAAGTGAAGGGTGTTAGTGGAAGTTCTAATGTTTCAAAAGTTGTTGCAAAACCAGTTGTGAATGAGGTTGGGAAGGCGAAAGTCAATAATGGTTTCAAGTGTTATAATTGCCAAGAAATGGGCCACAAAAGTAGCGAATGTCCAAAGCCGAAGAAGAGAGCTATGATAGCGGAGGTTGAGGATGAAGAAGCTGAATGTTCCAATTCACCACCTGATGAGGAGGAAGAAGAAGTGTCAGGAGACGAAGGTTATAATCTAATGATGAAGAGGTCATGTTTAACACCAAAGCAAGAGGAGGATTGTAGTTGGTTAAGGAGCAATATTTTTCAGTCAACATGTACCATTCTGGGGAAGGTTTGCAAATTTTTTATTGATGCTGGAAGCTGTGATAATATAATTTCTTCAGAAGCTGTGAGGAAGTTGGCATTGAAGACTGAGAAACATCCGAAACCGTACAAGCTAGCTTGGTTTAGGAAAGGCGGGGAGGTGAAGGTTGGACGAAGGGCTTGTGTGAAGTTTTCAATTGGAAAGAAATACAAGGATGAAATCTGGTGCGATGTGGTAGATATGGATGTCTGTCATTTGTTGCTGGGGAGACCGTGGCAGTATGATAGGGCGGTGCAACATGATGGGCATACCAACAGTTACAGTTTCATGTTTGAAGGCACAAAGATTACTCTAGTTCCAAAGAAGCGACAACAGGAGGAAAACAAGTTGGAGGAGATTGAAGAGCTCAAAACTTTGTTATCTTTGAAGGAGTTTGTGAAGGAAGTAGAGGAGGAGCCTGAAGTGTTTTTGTTGATTGGGCGAGAGAGCAGTGAAGAGGTTGAAATTCCGGAAGAAGCGAAGCCATTTTTGAAAGAATTTGACGATGTATTTCCAGAGGAGTTACCAACGGAGTTGCCACCGTTGAGGGATATACAACATCAGATAGATCTTGTTCTAGGTGCTGTGTTGCCACACAGACCACATTATCGAACGAGTCCAAAGGAACATGAAGAATTGAGGAGGCAAGTGGAAGAATTGCTTGAACAGGGGAGTGTGCAGGAGAGTTTAAGTCCTTGTGCTGTACCAGCTTTATTGGTACCCAAAAAGGATGGAACGTGGAGGATGTGCACAGATAGTAGAGCATCGAATAAGATCACAATCAGATACATATTTCCGATGCCGAGGCTTGATGATTTATTGGATCAAATCAGTGGGTTCGTAATCTTTTCTAAGATTGACTTGAAGAGCGGTTATCATCAGATTCGCATTAGACCAGGGGATGAATGGAAGACAGCATTCAAGACGAGGGAAGGATTGTATGAATGGCTGGTAATGCCGTTTGGTCTATCGAATGCACCGAGTACATTCATGAGGGTGATGAATCAAATTTTCAGACCGTACATTGGAAAATTTGTGGTGGTTTACTTTGATGATATTCTGATCTACAGTGCTAGTAAAGAAGAGCATGTTCAGCATTTGAAGAAAGTGTTAATTATTCTTCGAGAAGAACAATTCTATGCTGCTACAAAGAAGTGTGTTTTTATGGCGAAGAGTGTTTTATTTCTGGGGTATGTTGTGTCGGAAGAAGGAATACAGGTTGACCAAAGTAAAGTCGAAGCTATCAGAGATTGGCCGCAACCCAAGACGATAACGGAAGTTCGTAGTTTTCACGGGTTGGCTTCATTTTATCGAAGGTTTATTCCACACTTTAGTAGTGTGATGGCGCCTGTGACTGATTGTATGAAGGGTAAACAGTTTGCATGGACGGAGGAAGCCAGGGTTGCTTTTGAGCGAATCAAAGGACTCTTGACGTCTGCACCAATTCTAGTATTACCAGATTTTCAGTTGTTGTTTGAGCTACACACTGATGCGTCAAAGGTTGGAATTGGAGGAGTGCTGAGTCAGAGGGGACGACCTATTGCATACTTTAGTGAGAAGTTATCAGGAGCGAAGATGAGATACAGCACATATGATGTGGAATTTTATGCTGTTGTGCAATCTATTAAACACTGGAGACACTATCTATTTCAGAAAGAGTTTGTTCTTTACACTGATCATGAGGCATTGAAGCATTTGCAAGGACAAGATAAAATTTCAGCGAGACATGCATCATAGATTGCATATCTGCAACAGTTTACGTTTGTTGTGAAACACAAATCGGAAGTGACGAATCGTGTTGCGGATGCATTGAGTAGAAGAAATCATGTGTTGACTACAATGAAGGTCGAAGTGACAGGGTTTGATGTGCTACCAGAGTTATTTGTTGAAGATCCTTACTTTATGAAGTTTGTAAATAAAGTGAAGAAAGGAGAGACGGATGAGTTTGTGATGGTAGATGGTTTTCTGTTCAAGGGAAATCGATTATGTATACCTGATTGCAGTTTACGGTTGAAGATTGTGAAAGAATTGCATGAGGAAGGTCATGTGGGTAGAGACCGTACATTACAGCTGATTTCTCAATCTTATTTTTGGCCGTCGATGAAGCAGGAAGTGGGAAGGTTGTGGAAAGATGTCATGTTTGCCAAGTTTCTAAGGGAATAGCGACAAATGCGGGACTGTATATGCCGTTACCCGTGCCTATAAAACCATGGGTGGATATCAGTATGGATTTTGTTTTGGGTTTTCCTAGAACTCAAAGGGGGAATGATTCTATATTCGTTGTGGTAGACAGATTTTCCAAGATGGCACATTTCATCGCTTGTAAAAAGACAACTGATGCCGTCCGGGTTGCTGAGTTATTCTTCAAAGAGATATATCGTCTACATGGTTAGCCGGAATCCATTGTTTCTGATAGGGATACTAGATTTCTAAGTCATTTTTGGCTAAGTTTGTGGAAGATGGTGGGAACGAAATTGAAATTTAGTAGTGCTTATCACCCGCAGACGGATGGACAGACCGAAGTTGTGAACAGATCATTGGGAAATCTGTTGAGATGTCTTGTGCAAGACAATCTGAAAAGTTGGGATATGAAATTATGCCAAGCAGAGTTTGCTCATAATCATGCAGTGAATCGTAGTACGGGATTCAGCCCATTTCAGATTGTATATTCTAATTTACCAAAGGGACCGTTGGAGTTAACAGTCATACCACAACCAAAGAAGATAGTCAAACGAGCTGCTGATTTTGTTGAAGGATTGACAGAGTGTCATAGGATCGTTCAAAAACGATTGGAAAAAGCAAATGAAAAGTATAAACGATATGCATATTTGAAGCGAAGAAATGTTGAATTTAATGAAGGAGATATGGTATATGCTGTGTTGACAAGAGATCGTTTTCCAATAGGCGCTTATAACAAATTGAAAGCCAGAAAAATTGGTCCTGTAGAAATCGTGAAACGGATTAATGAAAATGCTTATAAATTGAAGCTGCCAGAGGGTGTGTACACGTCGGATGTATTCAATGTTAAGCATCTCGTACCTTATCATGGGGATGAGTGTGTCGCGGAGGAGGAAAGTGCAAATTCGAGGACGAATTTTTTCAACCAGGGGAGGATGATGCAGCAGGCCAAGCTATAACTTTCCAAGGCCTAAGTCGTGACCGACTTAACAGAGTGGAAGGCGTAAATCGTGACCGAGTTAACAGAACTGAAGATATAAGTCGTGACCGACCTAGCGAAACTATAAGTCGTGACCGACTTAACATGATGGGAGATTTAAATCGTGACCGACTTAACAGGAGTAAAGGCATAAGTCGTGACCGACTTAGCATGATGGAGGACATAAGTCGTGACCGACTTAACTGGGGCGAAGAGGAAAGTCAACCATGAATTATTGAAGCGGAAGGCATAAGTCATCCACGACTTAAAAAGACGGATCCAGGAGGAGCAACAAAAGTTGAGAATACACGAGAGATAAGTCGTCTACGACTTAAGAGAAGAGATAGGTCGCTGCCGAGTTACGACTTAAGATGAGTCGTCTGGTGTGCTTAAGTCGTGAACTGGGTTAAGTCGTGAAGTCACTATTCACTAAGTCGTCCAAGCTTAAGCCGTGTGAGGATGCTGCTGTGATATGTGTTTAAGTCGCTGCTGAGGATAAGTCGTCGCCGAGCTATGATGAGTCGTTAAGTCGTCTACGACTTAAGTGTTGAGTCGTTGTTTGGTATTATGATGTATTTCTTTAAGTCGTATGTCGTCTGCACTTAAGTCGTAGGTCGTAGAATTGTGTTTCTGTATTGTAACTCGTAAGTCGTATGCTTTGGATGAGTCGTAAGTCGAAGAGCAGGATAATTCGTAAGTCGGAGGGTGTTGTGATAAGTCGAAACCGACTTATGAGTTTGTACGAATTGTGTTGTTCGAGTCAAATGCCTATAAATAGGCCGTGTAAGTCATTTGTAATGGTGGTTGATTGTTGAATAAAATTCTCTTTTGTTACCTTTGTGCTTTCAATTAAAATCGGTAGTTGAGTGTATCTCCTATCTCCACCTTCGACATTCGAGTGCGCTCGAATCTTCGATCGTTGAAGCCAATTCGCGGAATCAAGTGCGCTTGATCAACGCTCGAAGAATTGTAGATCTCTTCACGGTATCGTGCGCGATCAACGTGTCAGAGATAGCTAGAATCCGGTATCGTTCGATCAACGGATTTGGGCATTTCAGTATTTCTCAATCCACCGATTGCTACGTTCATCGTATCATCAATTTTTGTATTCCGCCGCTGCATCACACCGATGTCTACGGAAGACACCGGTGTCTACGGAAGACACCGATGTCTATGGAAGACACATACTAAGCGCTTTGGAACTCAATAGCGACTTATCTCCCCTAATCGATGCCGCAAGCTCAGTCACCGTCGGTTCGCACTATCTATTGCTCCCTCTTTTGACCTTTTATTTACCCTAGACAGCATAAGCATGCCCTCATCTCACTTCAGGCTAATGTGAGATCACCGTGTCCCTAGAAATAATAGGGGATGCTGTTGGTACTGGTCCTTGTTAAACAAAATCTAGTTGCGCTCGTTGTCCAAATCCCCATGATTCGGACTTCTAATTATCGATCGCCTATCTACCCTAAACAGCATAAGGGAAATGCTGCCGGTACGGATCTTCCTCTTTAACTTTTGATCGCCTATCCACCCTAAACAGCATAAGGGAAATGCTGCCAGTACAGATCTTCCTCTTTAACTTTTGATCGCCTATCCACCCTAAACAACATAAGGGAAATGCTGCCGGTACGGATCTTCCTCTTTAACTTTTGATCGCCTATCCACCCTAAACAGCATAAGGGAAATGCTGCCGGTACGAATCTTAATTCTATCTTTGCTTATTAACTTAGATAAATTATTTGAATAAGCCTTTAATATTATTCTTGCTATTTTTGCTTATTAATTTATCCTATGTCTTGAAATAAGCCTCATTATGTTCTTTTTCTTATTATAACCTACATTATAATCATGCTTATTACTTAACCCAATATCTAAGTGTGAAAATAAGCTTCTTTCATCTTTTACTCTTTTTAGTTATAATCCTAAGTTATAACTAGGCCAATTTCTTTTTAATTCAGTCCAATTAATGTCATAATCAGGCATAATTTCAGTCCAATTCCATTTATATTATAGTCCAGTTTATTTATTACAGTCCAATTCCATTATTTATTACAGTTTTTATCTTATTTTCTTCATTCAATATTCTCACTTATATAATCCATATTCACTTTTAATTTATTCTAATCCATATGCGAAGAAAAGGAGGGAGAGGAGAATAGACGCTTGCATAAAATCCAAAACATAGAAAAAGATGTAAATAAAGCCATAAATAACAGTAAATAAACTTAAATACTGTAAATAAATAAAAAGCTATGCTTAACAGTAATAAACTATAATTAACTGAAAAAGAATAACTAAAAAGGAATAGACTGGAAAATAAATCTAAAACTGATAAAAAGGCTATTCCAACATCCTAGTAAAACTACAACTATTGGAAACATATTATTTTAAATTACTTAAAGAAATCTTAAAATAATTACAATCACTCACTTGAGATAAAAGCTAGAATCCTTTTTTTTACAGCAACCAAAATTCTCTAGAAATCTCCTATAATTTGTACAATCTCCATCTTTTATTTGAATGTATATATATAATATAATTTTATTTTATAAATGAAGAATGTAGGTAAATATTTGAGAGAGGGAAATGGAGGCTAGGTTTTGATTTTAGAGTGAAAACCTAAGTTAGTTTAGGTCCTATTTATAGCATTTTAGTTGTGTTTTCAACCATAGATTTGAATCTCTAGAAACTTCTGCTCACTCATTGCTGCGTCAAATCTTACAATGCGCCTTGTCAGCGCCTTATCTTATATTTAATTTAATTAATTACACCCTCAATAATATACAAACTATACATAACGTTTTCTTCTCCTTAATTAATTTCTAATTTGTGAAGTTTTATTTCATATTAAATTTCCATGCGTCTCTCTTTATTCGCATGTTTCATTTCAGTTTTCAACATCCCATTTAATTTACATGTTTACGTCAGAAATAAATAAATAAACAACATATCAATATCTTTCCACATTTACATTTGAAATAAGTAAATTAAAATGTCAATATTTCTCCATGTTAATGTCTAAAACAAATTAATAAATAACTAGAAATTCTTATGCCAGTATCGTACATATTCTCGTTTGAATTAATTGGATGAATAGCATGTGAATTGTTATGTCTACATTTTTTTTCTCCATATTCATATCTGTTGTAATTAGATAAATAACACATGTCCACAAACGTGTATATATTATTGTGTATTAATTAGTAACCTAATTCTTTTCTTTTAAATTGAGCAATCAATTACATTAATTGATTGGTACTAATGTTTTTATGTTTAAAAATCAAACCGACCCTTATCCTTTACTAACAAAGAAATAACATACCTTATAGTTTCTGTAAGAAATGTATCCTTCCATAATACACCCTTGCCTTATCTTTTCAAAATATAACGCTTATTTTATTAAATGCCTTTTTTTTATAAATATATGGTTACATTTTCTCTCATTTACAATAACCCATCTCATTTGAACATCGTCATCTAAATTTATAAAAGTGGACGCCTTCTTTTTAAATACACTGTTATACCTTTTATTTTTCCTCTCTTGTAACAAAACAAACTCCCTGTTTATAAAATCATACATATATTCAAAAATGAGAAGTTTATTTTATTTATCTCAAAACATGCATTTATTTTTATTTAAAATGTTCATTCCATTTTGACAAAAATGCAAGTTCTTATATTAAACTCAATCATTACAATTTAATTCCTTTTTTCCTTTCTAATTGAAACATTTCAATAAATCTACTGCCAATTAATTTCAATACTAATTTCAAACGAATTCTAATTATAAACACTATTTCTTTTCGCTTATAATTATTTATTGATTCCTCCTTAAATTTTGGGTTGTACAAGTTTACCAATGTAGATAATTGTAACATTATATAACATATGTTCTTACAATAATAGAAAGGTTAAATGTTGTCATTTCATTTTTCTAATAAGTCTGCCATTGGTCTTTTTTGTTTCACCAAACCCTAAATCAAAACATAGAAATCTTTAGACTTCACTGGTGGGTATTAGGACTCGTTCGTCTTTGTAACGACCCGGAATTTCACTACTTTAATTTATAAAGATTTAATTAATTTTAAATATTCAAATAATATATTTATAACTAAAATAAAAATATTTTATATAATAAATAATGATTGTGAAATAATTTTCAAAATTAGTTTACAAAAA
The DNA here is from genome assembly GCA_030737815.1 of Allium fistulosum. Lineage (NCBI taxonomy): Eukaryota > Viridiplantae > Streptophyta > Magnoliopsida > Asparagales > Amaryllidaceae > Allium > Allium fistulosum. Next base: position 810,057,664 of record CM060902.1, read on the forward strand.
TATTTAGTTCGAAGAAAAATAAAAAATGTGACCATAAATCGTTTTTCGAATTTTTGACTTTTCATCAGCTAAAAGTTGTCGGAAATGTTGTAAACTCTTTTGTATGAATATACACACACATTTATACATAAAGATTAGGATTATATATATATATATGTATATACTTAAGTATATATAATTAGATGTGACTTATTATGTAAGAATAAAATAAAATTTAATGAAAAAGAAAATGTCACATCACATAAAACATCAGGAGACATTAGTACATATGCATTTAAATGCATGTTGGCTTAGGAAATGAAAGGGGTGGCATGAGCTAAAGGGGGAAGGCAAGCTTGGTGATGTGGCATTATGGTAGCGGAGGGTATGTACCATGAGGCTAAAATGGTAATTTAGTTTATGCACTTAGTATGTAAGAAAAATTTCTAATGTTATTCTCATTTTTCATCTTCATTCTCATTTTCCAAAACCTCTCAAAGCTTCATAAAAGGCTTTTTCATCGGTTCCTTGATTTCTAAAGTTTAAAATCAAAGTTTTAATTCACTTTAAAACTCTTAAATCTTTGTATGTGTGCTCTCCTATACTTTTGAGGATCACACATTTCTCTCAAAAACTCTTAAATCTTTGTTTAAGGCCTCCTTCCATTTCAACACCTCTCCTTCACAAAACAAGCTCTCATCACCTTTTTCTCAACATGGCTAAACAATTATGGACCCATGGCCAAACCCTTTTGCTTGCTTAAGGCCATAAAAACTTCATTATTCCAAGATAGAAGCAAAGATCTATAGTATTTCAAAACATAGTGGGAGTTCGAGCGAAGTTAGTAAGGGTTTGGTTAGCATTTAGGTGAGTTAAAGCTCACCCCCTTTTAATAAATTTCTAACTCTATATATGATATTTACTTTGTTGGTAAAATCATTGCTTGTTGGTTGGATATTTTGTGTGTGTGTGTGTGTATGTTGGATGCGATGTGGTATAACTTGAAATTTGGTGTTAAAGTTAGTAAAAGTTGCAAGTTAGGACTTTTGCTTATATAATGATGTTATGTTCCTAACATATGTTTGTAACCATGCATGAAATGTTGTAGGCTAAAGATAGGTTAACAAATTAGCTTGTTGAATGTTGCGACATCAAAATCCCTTACTTTCTAACTTATTCACTTATAGATTTTTTGAGAAAAGTTATAAAGTTTTAAACTTTAGTTATGTTTTCAAAAAGCTTCATTCAAAGTTTATAAAAGTAAATTAAATATAAAAGATGAGAGTTTTGAAAGCTGTTTAGAGTATAAAATAAGTTTGAAATTATGGCTCATATAGCGGTAGTCGCTATAAATGCAGTTTGTGAAAACGAACTCTTTTGAAAAAAATGTTTTCAAAACATATTATAAGTATTTAAAAATAATTATCATTTATTTATTTATTTAATGATTACTTAATTAAGGTAATTAGTACATCATCATTAATGAAGTTAGGGTAATTAGAACTTAATTATTTTTTAGTATGTTAATTATAATTAGTTAATTAATTAAAGATTAATTGTTATTTAATTATTAATCAAGAGTTAGTCATTATTATTTAGGTATTAAAGATTAATTATTTATTTAAAAAGGGGTTTAATTATTAATTAATTACTAATTAAGTGAAGATTTAATTTGGACTTAATTAAGATTCAATTATTATTAAATAAAGGTTTAATCTATGGTTCAATTACTAATTAAGGGAATATTTATTTATTTAATTAATTATTTAAAGATTAACTATTTTTTAATTATTTATTTAACAGGTAATTATTAAATTATATATTTAATAGTTAATTATTGTTTAATAATTATTTAAAGGTTTAATCATTAGTAAATAAAGAGTTTAAGTGTTATTTAATTTTTAAATAAAATTTTTAAAGTTTTAAATCACTTTGTTTCTAAAGATCGATTTTGTTTCAAAGCAACCCTCTTTTAAAGGATATTTCTAAACCAAGGGATTTCTTTGTCTACTACCCTTAAGTAATCTCAATTGAATATGAAAACCAATGACATTTGTTTAGCAAAATAAAACACCGTTTTGCTAATTAAATTATAATTGACATCTGTTGGTAGAATATATCGCAGTTCTATCATAGTTCACCAAGAAGATTATGTTAACATCTATTAAGGAGAATAAAACCCAGTTCTGCTATTATTGTAACTTAGACATTTACCTATATGTTGACTGGTAGTTATTGATTACATTGTTTCCTTTTACATATCTTCTTGTTTGTAAATACTCATGTTATAACTGGGAAGTTAAATTGAATTAAATGAGAACCATTGTGGTCACTAAGCCTCTTTCTAATTTTGAGAAATCAATCATTTTCAATATATCTAAAAAATGGTTTTAAGGTAAAGTTATTACTTATTTATAATGCTCAAAGTTTATTACCATTTTAAATATGATATTGAAAGGATAATTAGGCAATTATTTTATTAAAGATGTTTTGAACTAATTTAATACTTTTAAATGTTTGTTTAAAGTCACTATTTTGATAATGCAGTGAAGATAAATTTAATGAAGAATGTTTAAATAATAACTTTTTATTTAACGGTGTTTTAAATAATTCCCTTATTTATTAAAGTAACTTTATTGATTAAAATTTATTAAAGAAGTTTTGTTTTAAATAAGGATATTTGTAAAAGAAGTTTATAAATGTTTTGGATATTTATAAAGAAGTTTACAAATGATCTTGGAGATTTATTACGAGGCTTATAAATGGATTTGGAATTTAAGAAAAGAGATTTATTAAAAGAATTTATAGAAGTATATTATAAAAGAAAACCGCAACGAACTAATAAAATAAGAAAAAGTGTGTAATGCACTTTTTACATTTTTGTTCTAGGATGAAATTAAACAAAAGGATTTGCAAATAAAAGTGTTAGTGCCACAACGAGCCCATAAATGGTTAAAGCTTCCATAAAAGCTGGACTAAGCAATATGGTGCCTCTTATTTTTCCTTCTGCTGAGATTGGATTTCCCTTATCTGACCTTCTTAATTTTGGTGGTATGGACATTTGTTCCATACTTAACACCGAAGGAATAGTGTTTGAGGTTATTATTATCTCTAATTTAAATAACATTTGTTTTGATCCTTTTAATATGATTTTGAAATAAGAAATCTGTAACGACCCGTAAATTTTAACTGTTTTATAACGTAATTAGTTGAAATTTTGTGAAATTTTAAACGATAAAATTTGAAATAAAAATTTATTATTTGGAATGCATCTAATTAAACATAGCAAACTGTAAATTTTCATCAGAAAATATGGAAGTTTATTTCGTGCGTAAATTACTTCAACTTAAACAGTTAAAAAGCAATGAAAATAAAATGTTTTCGGAACCTAAATATTTTTACATAGAAAAATTCTAAACCATCTTCTGAGCAAGATGTCAGTTTGTCGTTTTTCCAAATTCGGATATCTTTGGCTCCGTCGATCTTATTTTTCAGCGTTTTTCTTGCATTTTCCGCTATTAGAAAATTTGAATTTTTATAATTCAATCGTACCACTGATATCTATATACCGTTTTGATCGTCTCGTCGTGCTGATCTTAATGGTATATTTATTTCTATATTTTGAGGTCCGCTATGTGGCGGAAACAATGAACTGCTCGAGTGTAACGGTACCATAAATTTTGACTCTTCAATCTCCTTCCTTTTCAAAATTCGAAACGTGCAGTCCAATCAAATCAATTGCTTTATTAAATCTTCAGCGAATCAAGGGATTTGACCGTTGCTATTTCTTTATCGTCAGCTGACTATTCGAATTGCTTTAATATTTGCAATTGTGAAGTCTTCCATTTCTTTCCTTGCGAAAAGTGAAACGTATATCATAGTGTACGTTATAATTTCTTTATTGTTGACAGCTGTTTTCCTCTTCTATTTCTCCTACTCACTAACATATATATTCACTGTTCCATTTTAAAGCAAAATTTTGTTTCATTTTAATAAAAAGTGACAGTACCCCATCACCGCATACACCTTCATCCCCTACCATCTCGCCTTTCTTCCTCGTCACTCCTTCAACCGCCTCCGCTCTGGCCAGCAACCGCCACGCCCACAGCCCAGTATCGGCTCAACCAAACCCATCTCCACCCAGACCTCCGCCTCGCACTTCCTGTTCCGTGACCCAAACCGATCGCCAGTGCAACCCTCCGGCCCTCATCCACTAACAACACCAACCTCGGCCAAAAGCTTCCCCCTCCTCAACATCCTCCGCTCTTCCTCTCCGAGCAGGCTGCCTACCACCAAAGCATCATGGTCGAGCCCGCCTTCACCATTCCATAGCTCAGCAGCAGGTCCACCTCGGCTAGAAAGCCCAGGCGAGCACCACAGCCCAGCCTCCTTCCCCGCGTACAGCAGCCGCCGTCCCTACCATGTCCTCAACCACCTTCCGCCTGTCCTCCTACCGTGACTTGCTCCTCATCTCCTTCTACTATGTTATGTAAGTAATATATATAAACACGGTTATGGCTTAAGTATATATATATATATATATCAGTTTATATAATAGTTACACCCATAGGTTATTTATATATAAAGCCTTATGTTATGATTTTGGTAATAAGATAGTGGTCAGTGATGATTTCATGATGTCAGCTTATACAAAATATACATTTATGTAACTTTAGTAGGTATATATACTAGTTTGTATATTTTCACCATAATCTGGTTTTGTATTGATGTATATTTATTAGTTTATGTGTGTTGTTTCTGTAGTATGTATATGTTTATTTTATAACAATATTACGTATGTATACTCGGTTCTGTAAGTACAAATGCATATTTTCCGAATTTTATACATATTTGTTTATATAAATTTTTTTTAGAATTGTTATATACGTATAGCCCTTATATATGTGTGTTTGTTTATAAAATAAACTAGTGTCTGTTAATGCATGTGTACCTTAGCTAAATAATATGTTTGCAATATGAGTCGCATATATAAAGTCTTATGTATATTATAATAAATGTTTCATGATGGAAGTTATAACAGTTGTATATATAAGTCTATATATATGTATTGTATATATGTATTTCATATGCGGTCTAGGTTGCTAGTTTTGTCTGTAATAATAATAAGCTCGGTTTATATATATATAGTTATATAGGTTTGTATATAATATGTTGCGTATATATTGTATGAAGTTTCTGATATCGATTCAACATATATATATGGGCTTAATAGACAATTATATACTTAAAATGAATTATATGTTATGTTATATAGATATGTTGTTTTATTTATGTGTTTATTTAAACCAATGATTTTGAAATATATATATATATATATATTTAATTTAATATGTGTTTAAATTAATATTGATTTGAAAATAAATATAAATATATAAATATTTTCCGTTTCTACCAAACTGATTTTTTGTTGTTCTTGATTTCCAGTTTATCAGCTTTGTTCGTCGAACTCATTTCCATCGTGCTTTGCTTCGAATTCGTACCAATCTTGCTTCGTTTTGGAATTCGTGCTTGGTTTGTAACTAATCCCACTGTCGAAACTCTCTAGCCTCGAAAGGTGAGCAATCACTCACGATTAACGTTCTTTTATTTATTAAATTTGATTTTAATTGAAACGACAATTGAAATATGCTACTGTTAGTTATTTATATTGCTATATCTATGCCATCATCTGTATCTGTTCACCTGTGACACCTGACATCATTATCTGTTATTTATATTGATATATATATATATGCCATCATCTGTATCTGTTCACCTATGACATCTGACACCCTTATCTGTTATTTATACTGATGATATATGCCTGTTACCGTTGTTATATTATTATCATATCTGTTATCACCCTGAAAGTTCCCTGTTAGTATAGAATCACTATGGGTTGAAATGATACATACCCGAACGGACTTTAGAATAGGAGAAAATCGTTATGGGTTGAAATGATAAACCCAAGCGATTTTCAAATTAAATTAATTTGGGATTTCGGGTTGAAAAGATATATACTCGAATATATTTTAAATTGCGGATTGAAATGATAAATATCCGTATCATTTGACCATAGGATAGAAAATTATATACAGACACCGTTGGTCTATATATAAATGTTTTTTGAAAAACATTTCTACGTTTTGAAAGAAATATATGGTTTTAATAAATAATGATTTTAAAGATTTATTAAAGTTGATTTAATAAGTTGATTTGAATCAATATGAAATATGTTTAAGAATTTATGTAAAATTTATATTTTTAAATATAGAATTTATAATGTTCAGGTTGAAAGATAAATTTGAATTGATTTGGAATTCATAAATATTTAAGAATTATAATTAAATAAGTTGATTTGAAATCTATTAAATTTGAAATTTTAAGATATGTTTTATAACTTGAATTAATTAAGAAGTGGCTTAAATGAATATTTCAAACTTATATAAATTTAAATGGGATATTTTGTCTATATAAATTTGTAAATTGAATTTGTATTTTGATGTATTGAAATGATTAAAGAAATATTTCAGAAACTAAATGTAATGAAATTAAATTGGGACATAAATTGAATTATCGAATTTAGTTTTGAAATGTCGAATATTTAAACATTGAAATATATTCAAATTGAAATGGTTTATTTATGGTTCAAATAGGCATTTGAAATCGGAAATTTGAAAGGGTTTATTGAGAAACTAAATTGAATTGAAATCGATGATTTGAGATTTAATTAAATTTTAATTTTGGAATTCGAGTTTATGTGAATTGATTTGTGAATATCTAAACTGTTTAAGAGGAAAGTGCTAGGATTTCAAAGTATTATGAATTTCAAGTTTTGATTTCCAAAGTGTTATGATTTTAAAAGACTTATGATTTCGAAAGCGATATAACTTTGGAAAGTGATATGATTTTGGAAATGGATTTATTTGAAGTGAAAGTGATATCGTATTGATATGGTTTTGAAATGGCAATGATATGTCGATTTTGAAATATAACTATTTTGAAAATTTATTAAATGACCATCGGTGTAATAATACGTAGTTATTAAAGAGACCGGGATCGGATATGGACATACTCTCTGTCGATACCGAAACCACTTTAATAACTAATATACGCGGAGTGTTGATCCAGAATGAAGTGGATGGTTTGGTGAACGCGTTGACTGAAGAAAGAGAACGATTTTGGATGACCCCTGACATGACTAAAACAGGAGCCGCGCCGGGCCATTGAGGATCGCCATCTCTAGCGGACACACTTCTTCGATACCTTATCTATTACTTTTGTGATTCGATTTGGGTGCACCCCTTGATTTGGGAGTGTTGTTTCGCGGTGTTGGGGTAGTAGCTGCTATGCCCAACATCAGTCCGGATCACGCAACTACTAGTATCCTAGTTGGTATTGCCTCATGTACCTTGTCATACTGATTATCCTATTCGCGACCACTACAATTTTGGTTTGTACCTTTAGTATATGGATTGCCCTCTGGTGACTTTCGGTTTTGGGGAAACTACGGTCTTGTATATGCTCTTGGGAATAAAAATGTGTTAAGGGTGGAATGGGCCATGACTTAACGCTATTTTGATATCGTACTTTACTGATTAGACATTATCTACTTAGCGTATTCTACTGTATATATATAGATAGTTTAATGGATCCTTAGAGGATGGTTATCACAAACATCCTTTGAGTCACTTGTATTTCAGTCGTTATTTCACTTGAGTTGGATTTATTGATATAAGAATGTTAATCCTGACTCGAGTGTTTTTTGTTTTCTTTACGCTCGGGTCAGACTGAGTGATACAGTATTTGCGACTCACCTTTGGAGTTGGAGCTTCGCTTGGAGATCCAGCTATCTATCCAGCTTTCAGTTATTCAGTTGATTCCAGTGATGTATTCTGATATTGTATTCGACTATTGTGTTCGAGACTTCTGTTGTATCTTGTTTAACTCTGTTATATATATAGTAGCTTCATGAACCACTATTCTTTTGTTTCCGCTGCATTATTGTTATATTACTCTGTGTCTGTGATCTGTGATTATTTATTTATTGTATATGCTAAGTTTTGCCAAATTTTAAATTAACAATCTATTATTTTGAATTATTCAAGTCTGACATGTGTGGATTATTGTCGATTTGAATGGTCCAAAATAGTGGGTCGTTACAAGTGGTATCAGAGCTTTGGTAGCTCTAGGAAAAACTTAACATATAGGGTAAATGTATTTACAGAATCACTCTCATTCGAGTTTGAATATCTTCCTTTTGACTCGATTCCTTTGAATTTTGGAACGTTCCCTACGGTTCCAAAAATTCATTCGTGTCCCTCACTATTCGTCTTCTTTCAATTCTGGAGCATCACATAACTCCACTTCGAATAATCTTTATAATGGATCGGCAGTCTCACCAAACTTCGAATGATATGTAAAGGGGTGAAGCTCCTTTACAATAGGCATTGCTTTACTGAAGATTTCTATATCCTCGGTTTTGATACTACTATCTCTTATATGCCCTGATTTTATCTTTGGTGATCGAATGTCGATTTACCTCAGAATTCTGCAACAGTCTTATTCTGGAAGTTACGGACGACCCGGTTAAGGTTGCCCGTGAATTAAATAAACTCATCCATCTCCCGATTGTGGTAATTGAATTATCTTATCTTCTGTTTCAAACTTATTTTTGAATCAAAATTCTCTTGGATTTGAGTCCATCAAATTTGAATTTCTATCTTTGCTTTGAAATCTATTCTTGTATCGTCGAGAGAGGAAGTGTATTTGTAAATTAATATTTAAAATGTTTAAAAAATATATTGTGTCGTTTGAGTTGTTGATGTTGATTTGGGTTTTCGATCGATTCGTCTGATCAACGCTATCGATAGGATTTCCAAAACACTTGAGCAGAGTAAACTGACAAAATATTGTTTTCAAACTTGGTAAATGAAATAATTTTGTATATTATAAATATATAAGTAATTTTTCTAGAAAAAAAAGAAGAAAAATAAGGTTAATTAATTCGTTGTTTGAAATGATAATATTTGATTTTCATCTATTGTTCGATAAATGAATTTATAAGCTTGGTTTACAAACTGATTTAGAATTTGAAATTAAATTAAATTAAGAATTTGAGAATTTAATTTCCAATGATTTCGAACTATGGTTTTAAAGGTTTAAATGCACATTATTTAAAGGTATTTTGACTATAATTTGTTTCCAAAGAATTTTAATGTATATTATTTAAAATAATTTCAAATAGGAACCGTTTCAAAGAATTTTAAAATGTTGAAATCAGTGCTCTTCTCTTTGTCGCTGGAAAATAATTTCGGTGATGGCGGCCGCATCATCGACATTCATTTTCGGGTTTCGAAGTGGAGAGAAATCATTCTTAAATGTTATGTGAATATACTTATATCATTGTATAAAAATGTGGAAAAGTTTTCCAAGTTTGAAAGTGAATAGTTTTGTAAATATACTTATACGGTAGAATAAGTATATAAATATTTTCCAAGTATTGAAAGAAGTATAATAGGTTTGTAAAAGTATCCTTTATAAAGGTATTTTGAATTAAATATTTTGGAAAGATATTAAATTAATGAAAGATTAATTTTAAGAGGCTTAGTGGTTTCAATGGGAAATGTAATTTCTGTTTTGAATAACCGACTATCAAACCTTAACTTGTTTTAACTTAGGAAGGATGTTGTATATATTCAAGTTCCTCGGCGAGGACTCGAATATTTGTTGCATAGTTCCAAAGTACCGGAATTGAGTTAGTCGAGAATTATCGCTTAGTTTGGAGACACCGGTTTTCCAGAATTATCCGAACCACTCCAAACTAATAACATTCGTGATGAAGCATGCTATGAAGCTATAATATTCTTTCTGAGGGTGATTCCAAAATGGAAGAGAGTAAATATTGAATGTTTGTTCAATCCCAGAACAATTTGTATGGATGAGTGATGGAATTGCATCTCTATCTGAAGGGCAGTGTTATCATTCCAAGATGGTTTGCAAGTGGAAAAGGTAAAAGCATAGCCTTAAGCCCTACACCTCAAGAATGGATAAAATAGGGGATGCTCACAGAGTTATGTGGTTAGCCACCATTAAGAGCCGTCATCCCATTCTAGATTGTCCCTTTAGAGTTGTTTTGTGCGTTCCATCGAGGGGCAATGTTTGCAGCCTCGTTGTCAAGGGATGAGGTAACCGACTTATCATTTTAAAGGGGCAGGCTGACTCTGTGCTTGCATGGGGTCCATCTGTGGTCTTCGGGTACATTTTCTAAAGGTGTACCACCGAAAGGTAGTCTCTTACCTATTCGTAGTTGGAATCCATTTTCCAATACGAGCCTTCGGACGTGATTATATATCTATTATGCTGGAATTTAATTGATGTAACAATTTCGCCTATGATTCAATATTTACTTTAACCCTAGATATTATTATAATATCACTAGATTTTCGATAGAAAATGTTTTGGTTATCGTAGGGTAAAAACCCGTCTGTGTTTATATGTTGCATTGCCTTATGAGATACCTTTGATTTTAAAGGGTTTTACAAGTTAAATAAATAAACTCCTTGTGATTTGAGTTTCTCACGCTGGTTTTACCAGACTGACCCAAGTGTTGTCTTCCTATAATGCATGGGTCAACTCGAGCATATTTTCTGATTTAGCTGGATTATTTGGAGCTTTCAGGAGACGAGATGGATTCTCCAAGACATATTCACATATCTTATATTCTTCCACTGTTTATTTGTTATTGATGACTGTTTGTTGTATTTATCAAATTGTAAGGATAGGCTGTTATAATTGTCCAGCTGATAATAGGTTAACGTACTCTGATGTTGTGTATAATAAAAATGATTTCTTTTTGTAAAGACTTGTTTATATTATATATTACTCATCATGTTTTGTGAGATTCTATTCTATCTTTTCTTTCTTTCACCCCAAACGACCCGTCTTTCGAACACTTAAATGATCGGCACATGAATATTGAGGATGTATTAAGTGTCGTCTTTAGATGTAAGAAAGGAAGATTGTTACAGTTTAGAATTTTTACCTTGAGTTTGCTAAACAAGTCATAGCACCACAAACGATGGATAACTCCTTATCGGTTGTAACATATACAACTCCTAACCCATGGTCCTAATTTCACTATGACCTTGAGTTTGCTCAATAAATCAAAGCAAAATTATTCAGTCATACCTACCATATTACTACTGGCTAAGTATAGTATATGTACCTTGGGTTTGCTCAACAAATACATATAGTTATCTAACCTCATTTATTCAATATGTTAATAGTACTACACATAACATCCCTAGCTTGAGTTCGCTCAATAACTAAGATGTATGCAAGTAATTTATTAATACATACATACATACATATATACATACATATATATATGGTAGAGGACAACATTATATTGAAGGATATCGACTTATGGAATAATATATTTCTTATGAAATACCCTCGTGATTCAAGTGTTGGACACATCTAAAATCACGGTACGCGTACAATACGTAGACATTTATCCCTTAAGTCTATTTAAGGTTTTTGTAATGTTCCATATTTAATTTATACATTCATATTATATAACTTTTATATTTCATATTACTTATATAATAGTACTTATGTATATATTATATTTATTAAATCTTATTTATTTTATTTTAATTAATTAACATTTAATTTGATTGTATATTAATTTAATGTAACATTTATATCTAATGATTATTATATATTATAACTTTTACAATATAACATATATAAGTGTAAATTTTATTTATTTAACTAATTAACATTTAATTAATTTTTTAATTAATTAACCTTTAATTTATTTATTTATTTAATTAACCTTTAATTTATTTATTTAATTAAAAAAATTTAATTAAATTATGTCAATTTCGAAAAATGATATTATATACATACATGTATACTTATGATATTTTAAACATATTAAAATATAATAACATATACCAAAATATATAATACATGTATACATTTTTCATTAATTAGCTCATTTAATTAATTAATTTATTTTATTAATCTTATTGATAAATTTAAATTTCAAAACTAATTTATATTATTTTTCATACATTTTGACAATTTTATTGTATTATAACATTTATAATATATGTATATCATCTTTTAAATTTAAAATCTTATATTTTAATTTTCAAACAATTTTAAAAATTACCAAAGGCCTAATTCAAATTTGGGCATTTTTTATTAGGAACAACCTTTGGGCTGTGAGCTTAACAATTAACCCTAACATGACTACTTTAGACCGCATAGGCTATTGGGCTCTGATATCATTATTGAAACTGGTCTAGCCCGCAACAGAAGTTATGAGTGAATTTCAAATTTTTATCCTATTGGATCTTTATTGGGGCTATGAAGTTTAGTTTATTTAGAAAATTTCTAAATCTTATTTAAACAAAATCTTTTATTATTTAAATCTATAAAATGATCATTACAAGGAGTACACTGACTTTCGACGACTCCCAACCGTCGGCGGCTGTCGGGAGCCGTTGAAAATCCCGTCGGTATATAGAATACGGCTTTCGTCTTTTTCTAAAAAAATTGTAACAACCCATAATTTTGTGAATATTTTTAATTAAATTTTTATTTGAAATTTTAATTTTTTAAATCATTTAAAAGTGAATTTTTAGAATTATTCCAATGTAAGTTTGGAATTTGTTTGTAATTTATTTTCCAAATGCAATAAATAAACGATTTTTGAAAATTTTATATTTTGGTCAAAATTTGAATTTTCAGTTTAAATATAAAAAAATTTGAATTTTAAATTTTAATCTTTTTCTTTAAAGCAGAATATATTTATGATATCTGTTCTGCTTTTCGTTTCGTTAAATTCTGAGTTATACTTTTTAAATCAGATAAATTACAGCGTTTTACACGCAGTTATTTACTGTATTTCAATTTCTAGTTTTCTATGTGCGTTTCTATATTTTTATTTTCTATGTTATTTTATTTTATTTTTCTATTTTGTTTATCTAAACTTTATTTATTGGATTTCACTTGCGTGTATGTCTTTTCATAAAAGGTTTTGAAGAAATCAAGGAGACATGCGTTACATTTCTTTAATGCTTGCCTTTTTATTTACCTACCCTCTTTATTACTTACCCTAGCCATTCATTGTTCATAGCCGTGAATTGCTCTTATTAATCACGTACAAACATCTCAAAATATCCTCTTTTCAATTGCATTTAAGAATCATATATACATATATACACACACATATATATATATAAATATATATATATATATATATATATGTATGTGTGTTTCTTTCTCCTTATTTCTTACCTTTTATTTCCTAAGCTTTTTGTTTTTCTATCATTTACTCCTCTTTAGCCGTTCAAATCTTTTCTTGCCATCCACTCCACTTCATAATTCACGTACAAAATTTATTTCCCATCTCTCATTTTTCATTTGCATTTAAAAATAAAATATATTGTACGTTTCTTTCTCCTTAACTTATGCCTTTCCGTTTCCTTAGCATTCATAACTCCTTAGCTCTTTTTTTCTCTCTTCTATAGCCGTGTATTTCCTTTTTCCATACACGTACAAAATTTATTTCCCATTATGTTCACATATTCCACTTGCATTTAGGAATAATATATGTATAAGTTTTTTTTTCTTTATTTCTTGTCTCTTTGTTTTCCTAGCATTTACTCTATCAAATCACATAAAAAAATCTTCTCAATATCTCAGTTCCTCATTTGCCTCTTCTGATTGAAATATTTTACAGTAAGTTCTTTTATTAAACAGGAAATAAATCCCATTCATTCACTAGCCTTTTTATTTGCTAGCCTTTCATTTTCTAAACCCTACATCTTAGTCATTCAAATCTCTTGAAACCCTAGCCGCCTTCTTTTTATTTCTTATTCACGTACAAGTTCTCATCCTCTCATTTTCATTTGCGTGAAGAAAATACAACAAGCTCTAGGTTATTTCCATGGCTTCCTTCTTCTTTTTTTCCACTTTTATTTTTTTTCCTCTTTTTTTCCTTTTGTTCTCCTTGCATAGCTCAGCCTCCACCACCACAACATAACCTCCTCCTCACTATTAGACCATGGCAAAGCCGACTTGGTGGTTGAAAGCAAGGTTACGTTCTTTGATTCGTAATTGCATAGTTTAATTCATCTTTTGTTGTGTTGAATCTTATTCTTATGATTTCTGTATTTGTTATATACAAGATCAATATCTTGGCTCTCCATCCATTCAAATCAGAATTGTGTCTAGTTGTGCTTTCATGCTTTCCGGATTTTTGTTTGTGTGTTTGCTTTGCAAACTTCAGCGTAAAAAGATGAGTAATCACACCTGACATTCATACTTATATTATTGTGAATTGATAGCAAGTGAAAGTGTAGAAATAATTATATTATGTTATACATGCCTGTGATATATTTATATGATATTAAATACTGTTTATATGCCTGTTACATCATCTGTTATATTTTATTTTATTTTACTGTTTATTTATATTCTGTTCTCACACTGCAAGTTCCCTGTAGAATAGAATCACTATGGGTTGAAATGATACATACCCGAACGGACTTTAGAATAGGGAAAGATCGTTATGGGCTGAAATGATAAGCCTAAGCGATTTTTATTTATTTTATTTAACTTGGGATTGCGGGTTTGAAATGATAAAACCCGGATTTTTCTTTGTAAATTACGGATTGAAATGATATATTATCCGTATCACTTGACCTAGGTTAGAAAATATTATACAGACCCGTGGTTATTTTATAAATTTTTCTGGAAGTTTTAAGTATTTTGAAAATGTAAATTTTGATATTTTAATTTAAATTTGGTTTTTAAAATGATTTAATAAAGTGAAAAATGATTCATATGTATTAAAAATGTTAAATAAATGAATGGAAATTTGTGATTGGAAATATAACCTAATTTGGGAATATGTGATATTGATTAAGACAATAAATGCTCTTTATTGTGAAAATAAAATGTAAGTTAAAAATGAACATTTGACATGAAATTTTAATTAATGGAATTTAAAGAGTCTTATTTATGATAAATAACTTAATAATTAAGTTTGATTTAATTTGGAATCTTAAATATAACCTAGTAATTGTAATAAAGGTTGTTTCCTGGGATGGACATATTTTGTATAATAACTAATGTATTTTTGAATAAATAAAATGAAATACATTTTTTTATGGGACATCTTGTAATAAGTTTTGGAATCATAGTGGAATTGATGTCTAAAGGAATAAATTTGTAAAGAATTTGATTGTTATATTAACTATGATAAAATATTCTTTTGTGAAATGTTATGTTTTGTAAGATAAATAGCTATGACTTTAAAATGGAAAAATGTAAGTTAAACACACATGTGAGATGTAAGTTTAATTAATATTTTTATTGATTAATATAAGAAATGTTCTTTACTGCAATAACAAAGATGAAAGAATATGTAAAGTTTAATTTATGAAAGAAACGTGTAAAGTTCTAATTAATGAAAGAAACATGTAAAGTTTTACCTACTGAAAGAAACATGTAAAGTCTTAATTAATGAAAGAAACATGTAAGTCTTAATTTGTGTAATATTGATTTAAAATAATAAATGCCCTTTTTGTAATAAAACGTAAATTAAAACGTACATTTGATAATGTAAGTTTAATATTGATTTAAAATAATAAATGCCCTTTTTGTAATAAAGCGTAAATTAAAACGTACATTTGATAATGTAAGTTTAATTAGTGTAATATTGATTAAATGATAAATGCTCTTTACTGTAATAGAAATGTAAGTTAAAAAGTACATTTAATATGTAAGTTTTAATTAATGTAAATGACATATTTTAATGACTAAAATAATAAAGTTTCTTTATTGTAATGATAATGTAAGTTAATAAGGTACTCTTAACTTAACATAAGAATTTCAGCATTAAATTGGATATTACAGTAACAAAGTTTATTTAACTATAAGGCTATGATAAAATGACCATGTTAAAAATTTGTAAGTATATAAATACTTTGATTATATAAAATGTTAAATTGGAAAGTATTACATTCCAAAAATGCTATGATTCCTTAAGGTTACATTACCAAAATGCTATGATAATTTAAAGGAAGATTTCAAGTTTAATAAATTAAAGGAAATATTCAGTGATTTTGAAATTTGGGTTTTATTGAAATGATATATTATTGAATTGGTTTTGACATGGAAATGATATATTTTTGAATTGGTTTTGAATAGATATGTTTTGGGTTTGAAAGTATGTATTAGTTTGAAATAAATGATATGATTTTGAAATGGTTTAAAGGATGTATTTTGATTTGAAACATAAACTATTTTGAAATTTATAACCACGGGTTATAATAACGATTGGTTGTTAAAGAGACCGGGATCGGATATGGACATACTCTCTATCGATATCGAAAACCACTTTGACAACTGTGTATGCAGTGGAGTTTCCAGAATGAAGTAGGATGGTGGCGACGATCCTAAGGTATATACGTGGACCCAACTCCCATGAGTTGGCGTAAAGTGGCTAAAACAGGAGCGATTGACGGGCCAAGGAGGTAGCACCTCTTATCGGACACACTTCTTCGATACCATTCTATTACTTTGTGATTGTTTGGGTGCACCCAACGATTTGGGAGTGTTGTTCGAGGTGGGCGGTAGTGGCTGCTATGCGTCACCACCAGCCCGGATGCGTAATTGGTATATCTACCCTGACATTGCCTAGTTGTGTCGTGTCACTTACCATATCGAGCCCACTACGATTTTGGTTTAAAGATCCGACCGCGTTAAGGTTCACCATCCCCTTAACGCTATTTTCTATATGATTATACTTTACTAATTAGACACTACTGTATATAGCGTATATTACTACATAGTAAATAGTTTAACGGATCCTTAAAGAATGGGCGATCCCAAGCATTCTTTAAGTTACTTGTACCTTTATTACCGTTCACTTGAGTTGGTTTACATTATATAAGTATGTATGTCCTGACTCGAGTGTTTTGTGTTTTGCTTTACGCTCGGGTCAGACTGAGTGATACAACATTAGAGACTCACCTTTGGCGCTGGAGTTTTGTTGAAGATCCAGATATCTATTCATTTTGTTATCCATTTGATTCCAGTTGTACCTGATTTTCATACTGTTACTCCTGTTGTATCTTGGTATTCCTATTGTATCTTAATTAACTCTAATGTATTTATATAGTAGCTTCATGGACTACTATCTCTTTTACTTCCGCTGCATTATTATTACTCTGTGTCTGTGATCTGTGATTTTATTTACTGTATATTCTGAGATTTGCCAAATTTTTATTTACAACGCGGTATTTTGAGCAATTCAATTCCGGCATGAGTATCTACCTATACACTTATAATGATTGCGAATGGTTGAAAATACCGGGTCGTTACAAAAATGACGGCGTTTTTTCGACGACTTCCAATGGCTATTTTGATGGCACTTCCGACGTCCTTTACGACGGTTGTGACCTCTACGTGGCTTGAAAAATCGCCGAAAAACCGTCGGGAGCCGTTGCTAATTTTTGGTCTATAGGCCGTCGGAAATAGTCGTTGTTTTTCGGCCAATAAGCCGTCGAAAACTGTCGGGGGCCATCGGAAATCTGAGTGATTTTTTTTATATTACAGCAGCCATTCAAATTCCGAACAGCACATCAATATCAATATATATCACAACACATCAAAATAATATATATTAGGTATATAAGCTAAAATCAATATCAATAATAATATAAAACTCAAACATTACCATCTCAATCTCAAACTCAAACATTACCATCAATACAAAACAAACCATTCATCATCAATCTCACACATCCAACTGCAATATGTACATCCAATACCAATGTACAACATATACAATGTCTAAAATGCCAACCAAACACTTCGTCCAACAAATCAATCAAACACCACATGTCGACAAATCAACCTCACCATCTCTCATTTTATATACACACAAGTTTCAAAAACAAACACTGCAAAACGTACCTCATGGCTCGTTGTCAGCTCCGAAACCACCGGACGAAGGGAATGCTCCATGATGCTCCACGTACTCGACCAAACGCTGGTTCAGTTGCTCCCTTTGCGCTGCTCAGAGACGGTCCTGCTCCTGCAGCTGTGCAATCTGCTGTCGAAGCTCATTAATCTCAGCATTGTCCTAAGCCTTTTGATAAGCCTTTTATGAGGTTCGAGCCTATAAAACAAGTCGAAATATGTTTAAGTCATTACGTAACTTTTATAAAATTAAGCAATTTTTAGAACTTAGTTAATTTTTATAAATTACCGCTTGATTGTCGTAGCTATAGCGCCTATTCGCTGTGTCGGGTCCATAACAGAGTCGAATATAGCATCCTCCTCATTAGTGGTCAATTGCTCCCGCCCCAATTGCTTGAGCATCTGCGCATATACTTGCATAAATCTTTCCTACAACGCAAAATTAAATACAATTAAATATTACATTACATTATTATAATATTTATAACTAATTAATTAAAATGATCATTATTAATAACTTATAACTTAAAATGTACTTACATGTGCGGCGTATGTTTTATCATCCTCATGCCAGGCGTACGTCACCGATCCCTCGCCGTCGGTCTGCCTGACGGCATGAGTATGTGCAAATATGTCCATATACGAGACAGAAGCCCCATGCGCTCTTTCCTGCAATAATTGGTGAATATTATTGTTGTTCATACAAATTTATACAAAAATGTAATAACTGTTCGTAATTGCAATTAATCAATTTACCAGGTCCTCGCGATGATGCTAAAATGATTTTGAGCCACCACGGTGTGTGACTGGATTTTTCTACCTGTTCTTTGAGTTCATGTCTGACTCCCCCTGCAAATTAAAATTAGGATTATATTTTACATGTATAAATTATGTATTCTCGACTGAACAAACTAAGGTGATATCTGATAGACTTACCCTGAATTCATTGCTTCTCCACCATGTGACCCAAGCATCCCATATGTTGGTGCCCATCCAGCTTGGCTTCTTCTTAGATTTTATAATGGTAGATATCGTATCCCGGTAATTCTTTTCAACTTTAGAGTTCCAGTGGCCCTGGCAAAGAGAAACGTCCTCTTCTCGTAGGCTTACTGCCCCCTGTATATATGTTGAAAAAATATAAGTTATACATTTATACATAGTCAGTAAATTGTAAAGTGATTATATATAATGATATATATAAATTTACACTTACCAGGAAGTCCTGCCAGATGCTCTCCCATACGTGCTCTAGGATCCTACTCCATTTGGGTCAGCACGCAGTCATACGACTCATGTATGCCTGCTTAGAAATGCTGAGAACTATATTTGAAGGCTCAAGCTCGAAACCCCTGCATTAAATATGATACAGACAAATCATGACTAATATATCATACAAAATATTTATAATGCTGAAGTAAATTTAATACTTACGAGCCATCTGCCTTTGGTAGCAATTTGACCACCGTACGCGGCGTCCTCTACGACGGGTCGCTGCCATCACCTCCGCTGCGAAAGATCCCTCTCTGAGACGAAGAAGGGGAACCAGACTGTGAAGAACTCCGACGCTTTAAGAAAGACATCTACAATACCTATCATATACATATTATTTTATTATGGCAGAACATATCATTAAATTATGAGTAAACATATCAAGATTTAACATCAATAGTCGCATATAACATACAAAAAATGTAACCTCAGTACTCTCATAAATTACCTCTTTTCATCATGTATACTATTAATCAGTCCTCGTCGTTTTCTGATTCAGACTCGGTCTCGTACTCTATATTGTTTTCCTTTGTGGTCTCAAATGCTTCTACAAATACTTTTGATTTATCAGTTAGAGGTCCAAAATCGGTTTGATCAATTGTTATTGTAATTTCGCCATTTTTCTCGATATTCGCTCGGTACGCTTGTTCGTCTGGAATATTCTTTCCATCAAACGTAAATCTTTCCTTCGTTTTAAAAACTGCCGACCAATCTGCTTTATCTTGTTTTACAGATGGATAAGGAGTATAATAAACTTGTAAGGCTTGTTTTACTAGTATAAACAGATCGTACTTATGATAAAGTGATGTATGCTTTATTTCAATAATTTTATATTTTTGGTGCACGTTGATTCTAGAACCTGGAACATTACTGAACCAGTTGCATCTAAACAAATAAACTTTTTCCCCAGGTCTAGTGAAATATGTTAATTGCAAAACTTGAGTTAATATGCCATAAAAATCATTTATGTGATCATTTGGATCGTCACTACCTTTAACATATACACGGGTATTTTTAGTTAATTTTTTAGCCTCATATTCTTTGGTGTTGAATTTATATCCATTGGCAAAGAATATTGGATATGTCTTGACTTTTCTTTTTGGTCCCATCACGAGATGTTTCAATCCTTCGTCGACCACATAATTTACCAGATCATATACGTGGTTCGAAAACCAAGTAGCAATTTTTTTGCTGATATCGCCGCTTGGATGCTGTGATTCGTAAATACTGCATATATAGATAATACATTGCATTATAATTAATACATACATGCATTATTCAAGTAAATAATTTTTAGATGTGTTATTTAATAATACCTAACAAATCGTGCAACTTCTGCACAATTAAGAAGAACATATGTGTAGGCTACATGGTAATCTCTGTCGTCTAACCATACTTCCACACATTTTCCAACAGGGTGTCCCTGCTGTCTAAAAATAGATAGCATTGATTCAGAAGAATCTTGTTTAGCGTCTTAATCATTTCGCGTAGCACTTTCAAAAGATAAGTTCACATGGTCACTGAAATAATGAGAGAGAAAGAACAAAGCTTCTTCTTCGATATATGATTTGCATATCAAACTTTCAACTCATGCTTTTTGTCTCACTTTTTTCTTTAGATGATTTAAGTACCTATTAAGAATAATTATAATTAAATTTTATTACATGTAATTAAACTAAAATTTAACATACTCAATATTAATACCTTTCAAACAGATACATCCATCCATATTGCATAGGACCTCGAAGACGTGGTTCAAACGGAAGATGAATAGGTAAATGCTCCATTACATTAAAGAAACTTGGAGGAAATATTTTCTCCATTTTGCAGAGCAGTAAATTTCTTCCTCAAGTTTATGTAGACCATCAAATTTTAACATAGTTGAGCAAAGCTCCGTATAAAACAAACTATGTTCTGTTACAACCGTCCAAACTTTTGTGGGCAACGGTTCTTTGAAAGCGACGGGTAACAAATGTTCCATCATTACATGACAATCATGACTTTTCATCCCACTCAGTTTACCGTTCTTATAGTCGACACATCTACGAAGTTTAGAGGAAATCCCATCAGGAAATCTTAATCCTTCCACCCACTTTAATAGTACTTTAACTTGGTTACCGTCTTTCTCATAGCATGCTTTGGGTTTTTTGTGTCATTTGGCTTTATATGAAGCCCAGGACGATTGCATATTGCCTCTATATCATGCCTTGATTTCAAATCGTCTTTAGTCTTTCTTTTAACATTCATAACTATGTTAAATACATTATCGAACACATTTTTCTCGTTGTGCATCATGTCGATATTATGACAAATTAGGAGATTTTTTCAATAAGGCAACTCCCAAAATATACTTTGTTTGCACCAATTATAAATCGTCGATTTACCTTGAATTTCAATTTGTACGCTAGTTTCATGTATCTTTCGATAATCCTTTACAAGGTCATAAATATCTTCGTTTGACCAAATCATTGGTTGTCACAAAGTCTCAAGTCTATTACTTGTAAAGTTTTTTTTATCTTTTCTAAAAGGATGATTAATATGGAGAAAACACCGATGACAGCCAAACCACGAAAATTTCTTCCCATGCGGTAAAGAAAATGCTCGTGTTTCTTCCATGCAATAAGGACAAGCTAGACGTCCAACTGTACTCCAACCCAAAAGCATTACATACGCAGGAAAATCACTTATAGTCCATAGCAGAGAAGCGAACATACGAAAATTCTTTTTTTTTGAAATGTCGTATGTTTCAACACCTTCATACCACAATGTTTTCAACTCTTCAATCAACGGTTGTAAATATACGTCGATTCCTTGTGTCGGATCATTAGGGCCAGGGATGACAATAGTGAGATACATATACAAAGTTTTCATACACATCCACGGAGGTAAATTGTAAGGTGTAACGATTATAGGCAAAGATGAATATTTTGAACCAAATTGAGAGAACGGTGAAAATCCATTCGTACATAAACCAAGTCTTGCATTACGGCTCTCCGCTGCGAAAGCGGGGTATGTCTTATCAAAATGCTTCCAGGCTTCTCCATCAGTTGGGTATGTTAACATTCCTTCTTCATGTGTTCTCACACAGTGCCATCTCATATGATGCGTAGCTACAGAAGATGCATATAACCTTTGAAGCCTAGGAGTGATGGGTAAGTAATGCATACGCTTGTACGGAACTTCCTTTCCCTTCTTATTTCTTGATTTGTATCTAATTTCCTGATTACATATTTTACAATTCCTAAGATTGATGTCTTCTTTCCAAAATAACATGCAACCATTTAAACATGTATCTATCTTTTGATACAGCAAATCAAAACAGACATAAGTTTTTTCACTTCATAATGATTTTCGTACATTAAATTATTGAGTGGCATATGCCGTTTCATAGCTTGTACTATAGCTGTAAACTCGGCTTCTATAAAGTTGTATTTTGATTTCATCGCAATGTATTCTGCAGTTACTGATAGTTGAGTACTGCTTGGACAACCATCCCAAAAGGGTTTCTTAGCAGCATCCAATAAATCATAAATTTTTTTTGCTCCAATACTTGTTTCTTCTTTGACATTAACATCGTTACCATCAACTTCAACAGTAGGGAACATTAAACGTGTTGCATCTTCAACCATATCTTCTACGAGATTCGTTGGAACAATTTCATTATCCACCTCCTCCTCCGAATGTACGGGATTAGGTGCTATAAGTTCTCCATGGCGATCCCACACCAAATAATTCGGCACGAAACCATATTGGTGCAAATGAACTATTACCATATCTGGTATCAAATGATTCAATAATTTGCATCTACTACATGTACAACGAATTTCTTCATTGTTTCCATTATTATTTAAAGCGAATTCAATAAAGACGTGTACACCATTTTGAAAATGTTCATTTATTGAACCTCCAATTTCTCTTCCTTATTGGTACATCCAACTCCGATTGATAAAATAATTGACCATTTTTCCTACTTTAAAACATAAAAACGTATTAATCATTTACGTATCGACATTTTATTTTTCAATTAAACCATACATTTAAATTTTTGTAAATATACAATATTATTCTATTTAATTTTATTTTCAAATGGATTTACACAAATTATATGAATATAATCTACAATTTTTAGGTTATTGTTTTACACTTTGACGGTTGGTCATCCTACTTCCCATTACAAACACAGTAGTAAATATATTTTGTAAATCATTTTATTTTAAACGATTCGACAAAATTTTGGCAGCACTTCCCCTTTGTTCCATGTATCGTACACATATGCGTGTACTCAGGAAACAAAAGAGAAAGTGTTGTCGAAATTTTATGAACCGTTTAAAATGAAATGATTTGCAAGATATAATTACTTTATTGTGTTTGTAACTTGTCCAATACAGGGACAAATCCGACAAATATTGTATCAGATGAATATAAATGTCCGTTCTGTGATAAAAACGAATATCCATATAACGATCATATACAATACTTGTCAGACAGGCCAAAAGCTACTAAGGGATTTAAAAAAAGTAAAGCATATTATACAATAATTTTTATAATAATTTATTTATATTCTAAGAAACACATATACTAAATCTTTGTTTTTGTCATCTTAAAAACGCATACACTAAATCCTGGGCATCGACTCTAATTAATCCAAATTAGCCCTAATGCGCGTATGCACTAATTAATCAACACATATACACCAACTAACGCACATACACACTAAATAAATTATTTTTCTCAACATTTAAATGAAAACAATTATAATAACAACTTAATTAGCATTCAATAGGGTATAACAAACAATCAATTCAGTATTATAAACAACTATAACAACAAATTAACCATAATTTGCCAAATCAAAATTAAATAGGGTTTATAAATTAAATCTTCTTGAAGAGAAATAGCTAATGGAGGGACTTGAAAATTGAAGATGGAGACAGTCTTGCAAGCGTGGAGGCTTGCTGGCGGTGTGGAGGAGGTGAAGGACGAGCTGAAGGAGGAGTTTTGGGGAGGAAGATAATGAAGAAAATCGTCGGCCTGGGGCTTTGTTATTCGCGACTTTTTGACGGCCGCCGACGGCTATATTTGCGAAAGCTTCCAATGGTTGCCATCGGCAAGTTTATTTTATTTTCAGTAATGCAACGACGATTGCTTACCGTCGGCAACCGTCGCAAAAAAAAACGATGAGCCGTCGGCAGCCGTCGGAAATGGGCGTCGCAATAAACAGTATTTCTAGTAGTGGATATAGTATTATTTAATTAATGTTATGTTATATATATATATACATATATCATATACACATATATATATATATATATATGTGTGTGCATGAGTAACATATCAATCTATGCAAGGCATGACATACTCGTATATAGATAGTGGGATTTAAATCGCAACAGACACGTTAACTCATCTAATATGCAAATATATTGTCAAATGTATGTATATATACTTTTGTTTACATATATAAAATACTTTAAATAAATAAATATATATATAATTTAAATAAAAATATATATTATTAATTTTTTAAATATAAATGTAGATAAAGATATAAATATAAATATTTATAAATATAATTATGAAATATTAGCATTGTATATATAATTATATAAATATATTTAAATTAATTATATATATTAAATAAAACAAATAATAATAATTTTTCTATAAAACCGAGAATAATACATATATATGTAAATAATATATATATATATATATATATATTAAATTAACTATTTATTTATAAAGGTATAATGATATATTATAAATATAAATTAATACTTATAACTATATAATTTTTGTTTATATAAAATATGTATACCTGGTCTTGTACATGACTCGGAAGTTATTTTTTTAAATTTAAATAAAATTTTGATCAATTTTATATGGTTTTAATTTAAAATAATAATATAAAATAATTTTGATACAAAATTTTGAAATCTAAATTTTCAGTAAATTTCTAAATGATATTTATACTTAAGGAAATTTATTTCATAATTTTATAATTAATTATTGATTTTTGGCCTATATTTAAAGTATATTTAAATAATAAAACAATTTTTTTTTATTTTTTATTTTTCTACCAATTGTGTATTTTGTGTTAATGTAATTTTATAAAATGTAAAACATATTTTATATATAATATATATACGGATCTTAAGGCTGGAATAACACTAGAGGGGGGGGGGGTGAATAGTGTTTTGTGGATTTTCTAAATCTTTTTGAAACTTATGTACATTTAATCACCAACAAATGCAATTCACAGACACAGATATAATCACAGAATCAGACACATATGCAAATAATAAATAAAAGCAGTAAAGGGAAGAACACACCAGGATTTTATACTGGTTCGGAGTTACCCTACATCCAGTCCCGCGCAAACGTACAGATTTCTTATCAAAAATAATCTCCCAGATTACACCCTCGATTTCAAGGCCACGAGGTACACCCTCCTGTATTCGAGTCCGGGGCAAACTCTCTTGATTTCCAAGCCACAAGATCACCTAATCGATTTCCGAGGCAACAATCACACCCAATTGATTTCAAGGCTCAACCGCACCATTTACTCAACAGTTTGATTTACAAATAATCCTATAACTCTGAATAGCACTGAGATCTTATGGAGAGAGTGGAAGATAATCAAACAAGAGATAATCAAGTTTGATTCACTTGGTATTTTGGCAGAGTATAGTTTAGGATTCTTTAGTATAAATGTGGAAGATGAAGAGAAGAAAAAACAAGTGAAATCCGATGATAAATTCGTTTAGAACTACTGGTATTTATAGGAAATCAACAACCATATCTATTCGTGAAAGGATACGACGAATAGACACTTCTTTTGAAAATTTGAATTTTGAATTTAACGGTCACCATGTCGATATGGGGGGTTGTGGGATGTCGACATGCTCTAGGCAAAATTGGTGATTTTGATTTTCTTATTAAAATTGGTTTCTATAATTTGTTAAAACGATTTCTAAACTTTGTAAATATATTTGAATATAGTTTAAACATATAAAAAAGTTTAGAAAGTAATTTTTAATATATATAATCTTAATCTATAAAGTGATTTAAAATCTGAGTAAATAAATATTTTAAAGATAAATATTTAAAACAAGAGATAGTTTAAAATCAATGACAATTTTGAAATCAAAATATTAAAAATGATAAAGATAGTTTTGAGGCTAAAATATTTCAAACAGGAGAGATGTCTTTTTGAAAAGAAGGTTTTGAAAACATTTTAAAAAAACAAGAGATATATTTTTGAAAAACATTTTTATAAAATTAGTGGATATCAAAATAGGACCACTATATGTTCCACTAGATATTGTCGTGGGTTCCATCCCTTTAACAGGCTCGAAGTGGATTCCATTCCACGAATAAATTTCGAATAAAGATGTAAGTGCTTTTAAGAAGTTTTAACATAATTCTAGACTCAATACTTATCTTGTACTATTAAAACCTTGAACTCTTGATAACTTGATTTCTTGATACTCATGAGTCTTCAATCTTGATATCTTTGATCTTTAAATTCATCAGTCTTGTATCTCTATACTGTACAGTCTTCATTCTTGGTACCTGCATGTTTATATCCTGCATATATATATATATATATCTAAACTATAATGTTAGTATTTATATTTTATAACAAGTCCTAAGGTTGTTGTCATCAAAACCATCCTTCTCAAGGACTAACAATCTCCCCCTTTTGATGATGACAACCTATGTTTATAAAATATACTTCTCCTTCACAATAACTCCCCTTAAAACTAATAACTCCCCCTAAAACTAATAACTCCCCCTTAATCTACTAACTCCCCGTTAATCTATGCCTAACTATCCTATTTTATAATTCTCCCCCTTTGTCATCAACAAAACCATCCTAAAACCATAAAACTATAGAACTTCCCCTTAAACTAATACTAGAACAAAGTATAGTAAATGGAATGTGAAAGACATTAACATAATTATATTATAATTATTCAATACATAAATATGTATAAGTATATTTCAGACAATCCAATAACCACACACATTAAATCCAATCATGTCAAATAAGTCAAACAAATCAATCAAGTCAAACAAGTCAATCAATTCAAACAAGTCAATCAAAACATACCAAACAAATCGAAAACTAATAACCCTATACTCTAAGACAATAATATAAACTCCCTCTAAATAAAATACACTTGTCATGTGTACATGTATGCAATATGTAGTTTTTAATGCAGTATGAAATGTATGACATATGCAATGTAGCATGAGATGATATGCAGAATGAAGTGCAACTTATGATGCAAATGATTATGACATTTCATGCATTGTAATTTATGATGTAATATGCAATGAAATGTGATATGAAATAGGATGCATAATGATATGTAATATGAAATAAAATGATAACGAAGTAAAAATAATAATATGCAGAATGATATGATGATATATATACTATGGTAAGAGATATTCAGATTATAAGATAAACATGAGTGATAAGTAATATCTAATTGACAAGCATATAAATATATATGTATGTATGTATGTATGTATACATATATCAAACTATTTATTATAAATCATTTCAACCAAACAAAGGTAATACACGCCAATTACTAGACTTAGGTTAAGGAAACTAATGAATGGGACTGAAAGATTAGTATAGACAAGAGTTTAAATGTAATAAATGATATTAAAACTATAACATATTCAAGAAAGGTAGTAATCAAACTCAATATCAAATTGCTAAGAAATATGGATTTAAACTATATATATGATCAATATGGTTTTTAAAAATTAATACCCTCCTTATTTAATTTCTTTAAAATAAATTTTTTTAACTTAATTGCTTTTTTTTAAGAATCCAAACTTCTATGTTTATGAAATACTTAACTTACTAATTAAAACCTATATATTAAATTATTATTGATTAAAATATTTAAAAACATGGTTAAACACCTTTTAAAAAAATTATCATAATGAAATATTAAATAAAATAACGAAGATTGAAAATCTAAAATAAACATGTGTTATA
Source organism: Allium fistulosum (assembly GCA_030737815.1). Classification (NCBI taxonomy): domain Eukaryota; kingdom Viridiplantae; phylum Streptophyta; class Magnoliopsida; order Asparagales; family Amaryllidaceae; genus Allium; species Allium fistulosum. Next base: position 810,085,946 of record CM060902.1, read on the forward strand.
TTAAGGCCTCTTAAAAAATTTAGTTAATTATTAAAAAATATTTAAACATGAAATTAATTTTAAAATATTTTAATATTAGTTAGAAAATAACCCTAAAAAGAATAGAGAAAAATACTTAATTTAAATATCATTTTTACGTAATTTAAAGTTTCAAAAAGAAAAGACAACATTTACAGAATGCTATAAAAAGTTTTTGCAGTAGATATATTCAAAACATTATAAAACAGAAACAGCAGCATTTAACAAATGCTGTGAAAAGTTTATGAAACACTACAGCGTTTCATAGCACAGTAATGCTATAAAAACGAATTTGTAGTGCTTAAAAAACGTTAACAGAAGCAAAGACAACATTTCAGAAATGATATCTAAAGTTTTGGGCATGTTTTTAACAAGATTTTGCACTAATTTTACGACTAGATTTTGACATGTAAATAATTGATTTTTGACCCAATTTTTTTTATATTAGTTAATATAATTGAAGTAAATAAAAAAAATAAAGAAAAATAATGAAAAAAAGCATGTGTAAAGACACTTGGCATTATGCATGTAAAAATGCTTTTATTAAAGAACAAGTGTAATGACACGTGTCATTTTGCATGTATGTCACTACCTATTTATATGACAAGTGTTATGTGATGTGGCGCAATCTTGTTAAATGAAGAAATCTATAAATAGAGCCTTATTCTAACATTCTAAATTCATTCTATTAATTTCTTAAAGACATAAAATTTGTATCTTAAAAGAAATAGAGTGCGAGAAGTAAAAACAACATTAGAAAAGTTGAAATCACGAATGAAGATATGCTTTTCTACTTAGTATAGTTGTGATAAATTAGTAGTAAGATTCTATTTTTTAGGAAACACATTTTAAAAGACTTTAAAAAAATTTAGACTGGTATATCGATATGTATACCATGGTGTGTCGATATATGGACCAAAATATCAAAACTTATAAAAGAGATAAATTTCTATACCTAACTAAATGCATAAATATATATTCCTAAATGCAACAATAAAAATGAAACAATGGTAAAGCGTACCACTTTTTGCACTCCTCTATCTTTCTAACTTTGTTGTTCTTCCATTGTTGTGAACCACACATTTATATCTTTCAGAATTTGACTACGAATTTGTTCTATTGCGACGGGCTTGTTTTTCTGATCATTGTAGTATATTCATTTGCTGAATTTGAAGACCGTATGAAAAAGATACAGATGATTTAGCAGATTGACCAACTTGGTGCCAAAACTTTGAATTTGAATTTTGAATGAATGGACACTTCAACCACTATAAATAGGCCCAACAGTCACCACTTTTCATAAAACTTTCTCTCATTCTTCTTCTTCTTCCCGTTTTTCTATTTACTATCAAACTTCTAGGAGGCATATCTCCTTCGTTTCTTAACGGAATTGGATGAAACCAGTGGCAAATCAAAGAGAAAGGCAAAGGCTATGATCTAGTATTAGTTTGGTGACGAATTTGGACGATATTGTGGTGCAACAGGCCGAACAGTAAGAGAAATGCAGGAAATCTCGTACATAGTTTTCAGTTTTGCATAGCCAACTTCAAACTGTCATATCTCACTCAATTTTGATCAGAATTTGATGATCCATCCATCAAAACGACCGTGAGAACAAGAACTACAATCTGGAAAAGAACTTGGGACAAAATACTGAAATCTCTGGATGAAATTTGAAGAATACCATTGATAGTCTTGCTTTCTTTTTCTCTTTGTTCACCAAAACTTCATTTGACCATAACTTGGTCATTTCTTGACGGATTCACACGAAACCAGTGACATTGTGAAGCAGATGGAGAGAAGTATAGTATCAAATCAAGTTGTAGATGAGAATCAAAAGTTTTGTATTGATCTGGTACCCGTTTCATTGTCGATTGCCATTATATATCCATTTGTTCTTCTTGATCGATGAATGATTATGTGGTATCTTTTAACCAACAGTCATCAGACATAACTCTTCTCCTGCAAAACAACATAACCTTTTAAAGAATCAAATGACTTTATCAAATAACTAAATATAGTTTTAAACAACAATATCATGATGATTCTGTGACATATTCATATGACAATAGTGTTAATAATTTTATAAAAAATAATTTCCATTTTTATATTTTTAAAAGTTCAGATTATGAAAACTTTGAAAACCTTGCTCTGATACCAAATGTTGGAAATGGGGATTATGGATCTTAAGGCTGGAATAACACTAGAGGGGGGGTGAATAGTGTTTTGTGGATTTTCTAAATCTTTTTGAAACTTATGTAAATTTAATCACCAACAAATGCAATTCACAGACACAAATATAATCACAGAATCAGACACAGATGCAAATAATAAATAAAAGTAGTAAAGGAAAGAACACACCAGGATTTTATACTGGTTCGGAGTTACCCTACATCCAGTCCCACACAAACGTACGGATTTCTTATCAAAAATAATCTCCCAGATTACACCCTCGATTTCAAGGCCACGAGGTACACCCTACTGTATTCGAGTCCGAGGCAAACTCTCTTGATTTACCAGGCCACAAGATCACCTAATCGATTTCCGAGGCAACAATCACACCCAATTGATTTCAAGGCTCAACTGCGCCTTTTATCCAATAGTTTGATTTACAAATAATCCTATAACTCTGAATAACACTGAGATCTTATGGAGAAAGTGGTAGAGAATCAAACAACAGATAATCAAGTTTGATTCACTTGGTATTTTGGTAGAGTATAGTTTAGGATTCTTTAGTATAAATGTGGAAGATGAAGAGAAGAGAAAACAAGTGAAATCTGATGATAAATTCATTTAGAACTACCGGTATTTATAGGAAATCAACAGCCATATCTATTCGTGAAAGGATACGACGAATAGACACTTCTTTTGAAAATTTGAATTTTGAATTTAACGGTCACCATGTCGATATGGAGGGTTGAGGGATGTCGACATGCTCTAGGCAAAATTGGTGATTTTTATTTTCTTATTAAAATTGGTTTCTATAATTTGTCAAAACGATTTCTAAACTTTGTAAATATATTTGAATATAGTTTAAACATATAAAAGAGTTTAGAAAGTAATTTTTAATATATATAATCTTAATCTATAAAGTGATTTAAAATCCGAGTAAATAAAATTTTTAAAGCTAAATATTTAAAATAAGAGATAGTTTAAAATCAATGACAATTTTGAAATCAAAATATTAAAAATGATAAAGATAGTTTGGAGGCTAAAATATTTCAAACAAGAGAGATGTCTTTTTGAAAAGAAGGTTTTGAAAACATTTTTAAAAAACAAGAGATATATTTTTGAAAGACATTTTTATAAAATTAGTGGATATCAAAATAGGACCACTATATATTCCATTAGATATTGTTGTGGATTCCATCCCACTAGGGTTCAATCCCTTTAACAGGCTCGAAGTGGATTCCATTTCACGAATAAATTTTGAATAAAGATGTAAGTGCTTTCAAGAAGTTTTAACATAATTCTAGACTCAATACTTATCTTGTACTAATAAAATCTTGAACTCTTGATAACTTGATTTCTTGATACTCATGAGTCTTCAATCTTGATATCTTTGATCTTTAAATTCATCAGTCTTGTATCTCTATACTGTACAGTCTTCATTCTTGGTACCTGCATGTTTATATCCTGCATACATATGCATATATATATATATCTAAACTATAATGTTAGTATTTATATTTTATAACAAGTCCTAAGGTTGTTGTCATCAAAACCATCCTTCTCAAGGACTAACATATATATATATATATTTAATTTATGCAATTAAATGATTTAAATAATAATTAAATATAAACATGAAAAAAAATTAGTTTATTATTGCCCAGTATAATATATGAATTATACACTATATATAAAATTTATATAACATGTTTATATAAAGTATGATGAAGTAATAATATTATTAACTATATATATGCATGTATTTATAATATATATATATATATATATATGATTAAGTAGACAAAAAATGGTTTTTTATTTTATTTTTGAGTTGTGACATTATAGGCACGAGCATAAAATTTTATTTTATTTTCTAAATATATACATACATACAACCAAAACCATTTTGTGACAATATCATTACAAATCAGAATCGTCACATAACCAACAATATAAAACATATGTATATAATAAAACATTATATTTGAGCATTAATAACTGTATTATGATCAAAAATGTACCTCACCTCGAATACCTTGAAGTGCACCTTAAAATGATGATATATGCCCCTTGAGATAATTTCCGATCCAAAAGAGTGCTATTCTTGAACAATTGACCATCGGCTATCGCATAACAATCGATTTGATTCGATTTGCACTTCAGAATATAGGGAGATGGGAGGGGAAGTTCGGCCAGCAATAGATCAAGTTGGAGGCTCGAAAAAGCTCACCATCTATTGTAGGAAGATATGCTTAAATAAAGAAAGGAAAGAAGAGAATTTAGGATCTCATCTTTTTACTCATTCTCCTTTAATCCGAGCCATCTATTATCAAGCCCTTCTAGCACATATTCTAGCTACCCATAGACCCATGTTTTAGCCAAAATAAGCATCCTCTATCATGGGCCATAAACCCATTTAAAGCCCAAATAAATATTTTTCATTTAAATTCAATTTAAACATGTATCGATATCGTATATCGATTAATATATTTATAACTATTATAAATGAAAGTGACTAAGGATCGTGTAATATGAAATATTGACTAAACTATTTACTTATGCAGAATATAAATATAAAAGTAAAAGTAATAAAGAAATGACACTAGAGATTTTTATACCGGTTCGAACTTCCTGTTCTACGTCTAGTCCCAGACCTCTTCTAGATTTAATCGATACCCTTGCTTAACCCGGAGGAACAGGTATTACACCACTTGAGCAACTGAACAGGACTTTAACCGCCTAGACAAATGAATAGGACTTCAACTATAAATAGCAGAAAAGTATTTGACTGAGTATGCTCTTGAATAGCACTGATAAGTCAATAATGTACACCCTTCATATAATCTTCTCCTTTGTGGTATATCACGTAGTTTGTGAAGAAAGGAAGTAATTTTGATCACAAGATAATATTCTTGAAAGATCGTGTGATCAAAAAATATAAAGCAGTTTGGGATTGAATGCTTGAGAATTCAGTAGAAAAGATAGAAAGAATTATAAGTAGAATTCGTTACTGAAACAACGAAATGAATTTCTTTATATAGAGTTTAATAGTTGCAATCATTCGTGAAAAGAAACAGTGAAAAGTTATGACTGCAACTCTTGATTTAAGAGATGTATCTCTTCATGATGAAGAGGTACCCTTTCAAAAAACTAGCTGTTATACAGATTCAGCTGGCTGAATAAAATTTGGCAGCCATCTGAATCAATAATTTTGTAAAACAACAAGAAAACAGTTCATTTTAGCCCATTTTCAGCCGGCCGAATATTATCAGTCAGTCGGCCGAATATTCATAAATCAATATGCGCATGTGCACCGATTTAGTCGGTCGAATGATCTTGTTCAGTCGGCTGAATTCTGTTGATGAATAAATGTTGCCTTAGCTCAGTTGGTTAGAGCACTTGCTTTCTAAACTAGTGAGTGACCCGGGTTTGAGTCTTGCTCTAAGCATTTTTGAAAACTTGATTTTTATTTAAAATATGATTTCACCGATGACCCGAATTCGAGTCTTGCTTCATATATTATTATTATTTTTTAAAAATCTTTTATTGCTTTTATAAAATGTCACGAATGTGTATGTATATGTGTGTATACCGCTTTGAGAAGATTTTAACATCTGTATACTCTAGACATGACACTCTATGACTAATAATAATTTATTTGTCACCTTCGTCTTGTCTCTATCATGTATATCTCTTCTTGTATCTCCATATATACACTTTTATTCTCTTTTTTTACTATGTATCTTCATGATGAACTTATTTGTTTGTCTCTTTTTGATACTTATGTACCTTCGAGTTAGCTTAGAGGTTCTTTGGCATAATTGTATAGTTGTTGTCATTAAAATCCAACAATAGAGGTTCTAACAATAAATACATTTAATAATATTTGTTCATCAAATCAAAATTTATAATTATAATTAGTATTTCATAAATATTAATTAATTTATAATAGTTACAAATTAATTAAATCGTTTGGTCAAAGGAGAATTCATCGTTTCAGTTGTGTGACTCGTTAGGTGTAAATTTGGTTAGCGATTAATATTGAGCTATTTGAATATTAACGTTCACACGTCACCTAGCAGGTGGTGTGATTTTTCGCCAAATTTATTGATTACTTGATTTCGGTAAAATCCAATTTTACTTTATTAACTGTTACCCGATTATGATTATTTACACCAATTCTCTTCATCAAAACTATATCCCCTTAGACTTATGGAATTTGGTAATAGTCAAAATTCCAATATCATCTGTATTCAGCTCTATAGTCCAAACACAAAGTCCTTGGTTCAATAATCACAACTATTATTAGCCGACATATTCTGGCTAGAGAGTTTGACTTTGAGTTGACTGTGATACTAATCTCATATAACCAAGGAGACGAATTCTCTCTTGAATAGTGCTTCACTTCCAACAATACCACTCGATTCGACTATAGTCACTCGATGGATGCCGTGTCATGATTTGACTATAATCAAAGTGAAGCTTTCATATAAAAGATCGACAGTATCCTCAAGTCGAGAGAACTGTGTAAATCAGTCACATCGATACTTTTTGTTTGATCTTATTTAAGGGACAGTTTCGCTAAAGTCCCTATTAAGTTTCAAATTACACCAAACATCCTTGCTAAAAAAAGTAAGTAAATTAGGTCCCTAGAATTAAGTTGCTGAATAATTGTAGACATTTATGTAATTATATCCAAAAATTGCAGACATTTATGCAATTTTTCACCAGAAAATTATGGACATTTCTGTAATTTTTAAAAAAAACTGCAGAAATTTCCGCAGTTATTCACTGAATAATTGCAGACATTTATGCAAATTTTGGATATAATAAATGTCTGCAATTATTCACTGAATAATTGCATAAATGTTTGCAATTATTCAGTAACTTAATTCTAGGGACCTAATTTACAATATTTTTTTGGGGAAGAGTTTTCATGTATTAAGTTTGATTTTAGGGACCCAAGCCTCATATTCGGTTTATATTAACCAGCAAAAAACTATCGAGTGAGTCATTCTATAGTTATCCAGTAGCTATCAGTACGTAAACCTTGGTGCTCCCAGCAACCATGAGTAATATACTACCCAACATTCGGATACACTGATATCCAGTCTCAATGCATCTTGACCAGAACATTTAAAATGTATATTTAATTTTATTATGATAAATTATTTACGGTTACAACACTTTGTAACTACTATCACAAAATAAATCATTTATGGATTTTCTATTAAATATACTTGTAATTAAATTAATTGGTTAATATAACACATTATATTAAGTATATAACATAAAGAAAATAACTTTTATTTCGAACAAGATTGGTTATCGAGTTAGATATATGTAACAAATTACATAATTGCCACTAGGGCATACCCCTAACTCTATCATATATGTATGTATATGCAAATATATATTCGAAATATATGCATACAAAATTAAATTAGATTTATTAACTTTATTTGAATAAGTAGAACATATGAATTTGAATTAAAATTAAATATTTAAAATTTTTGAATTCAAACCTTATTTTAACCGAATCATAATATTTTATATTTAAATTTTAAATCAAATTTGATTATTTCAAAATATTAACACAAATATCTAGATGTTGTCAAATTCAAATATATCAACTTTAATATACATATACATACATACATACATACATATATATATTTGTGTGTGTGTGTGTCTGTGTATAGGGACAGGATCAACTACACCTTATTTTGCTACACCTTAAATCCTTCTTGATTTCAAGCACATATTTTGAATTAAATAATTATAATTTCTCTCTCTTATCACTTCTGTGATTATTAAAATTAGAACATGTGGTTGAAATCAAGGGGGATTTGAGGTATAACATAAGTGAGGTGTAACCAATCCTTGTGCGCACACATACACACACATACCTATACATACATACATGTATACATATACATGTGTGTGTTTGTATGTATGTATATTTAATATTAACTTTGACCTAAATAAATATAAATTATATATATATATTATAAATATAAAATCATATATAATAAATGATATAATTATTAATTAATAATAAAATTATTTTTTGCATAATTTTTTATTTCAAACCCTTGAGAAAAATAAAATTTATTTTATTTAAAATCAAAAAATAATCATATATTATAATATTAGTTTAGCTAAAAGTTAATTTAAAATAAATATATTTAATTTAAAAATTATTTATACAAACTAAGTATTAGTGTTATATATATATATATATATATTTTAGTTACAATATTAATTTGTTATAATTTGAAATAAACCAAAAGAGTTATATTTGAATTTCTAAATCATTAAATAAAATTATATACATACATACATACATACATACACTAGCATAAGGGATATATAGATTAGAAACAAATAATATATTTATACCTCGATTTGAAATTGCTCCTTAAACTTTCGATTCACCAGCTGAATGTACAACCAAATGAGTGTACCACCTTTTAAATTCTGTATTTGGATGTTTGGATGAAGAGGGGTTTGGCCTTAGATGAATGGGGATGGCAAGAAGGAAGTGATAGCTAGGGTAGAAAATATTGAGAGAGAAATAGTTTAGTTTTAGTGGGTACTTACAGAGGAAGAAAAGGGAGAACTATCTACCACCTTTTACTCAGTCTCCCATACCAATTCAAACCACATCCAAATCCATTTCTTCCTCTTATGGTTGTCCTCACTACGATCTGATCATAGGTCAAAATGCATTTAGCCTATTTAATAAATTTGTTTATTTAAAGCCTGTTATAAATATTGATATTATATCGATATGTGCACATATAACATTTCTATGTACATCCAAAAACTTACAAATGGCACTTAAAAAATTCCTAGGAGTCACCCTCATTTACTAAAAACATCAAAAACATCAAATACATTAACAACTAATATTTCTTAAATATTAATTTAATTAATTTATAACACTTTATAAACTAATTAAATCGTATGGTATTTCGAAGAATTCATAGATGTAGTTGTTTAACTCACATATGTGAATTTAGTTAGCGATCAAGATTAAACAATTCAAATATTAATGTTTGCTCATCACCATAACTAATAATGTGATAGTTTGACTGAATTCATCATTTACAGAACTTTTTGATGAAATCAAATTTTAGATCACCTTAAGCGGTACTTTTAAGTGGTGATATAATATACACATATTCTCTTCATCAACACTATTTCACTTTAGGGTACATGGAGTTTAGTATTGGTCAAAACTCTAATAATATCCATATTCAACTGTCCTATCCAATTACAAAGGCCTTGTTTCAATACTAGCATTTATTATTAACCGTTCTACTCTAGCTAGATATTTTGACTTTGAGTTGACTACAATTGACTGTGATACTAACATCATACAACTGAGTAGACAAATTCTCTATTGCATAGTGCTAAAATTCCCACGCTTCAACTCAAAGCCAACTATAGTTACTTGATGGTCTCCATGTCATGATTTAACTATAATCAAAGTGAAGTATCCACATCAAAGTTCCATAGTATTTGCAAGTCGAGAAAACAGTGTAACATTGTTGCAATGAGATTTCCTGTTTGACCTAATTGTTATCAGCCAATAGGAACTCTTGGTTGAGATTACATAAATATCCAATAACTATAAGTATGTAACTTCTTGGTGCCTTCAATAGCCATGAGTAATACGCTGTCCAACATTTGGAGAGCGTCGTGTACTCTAGTCCCAATAGATCTGTTGATATCCTTTTCTCGAAACATCTTAACCAGGATTATTTAAAAGGAAATGTTATTTTATATTATGATTAATTACTCATGATTGCAACTATTTGCAACTATAATTACATACATTTTATTAAGGATTTACTTATTTATATTTTTTAAATTAATTACTCAATGATTTGTACCATAATATAATAAAGTATATAAAAGAAAACAAAAGCTAAATAACTTTTGTTACAAACAAGATTGATTACAGAGTTGGATATATACAGCAAATTAGATAATTACCCTTAGGAAACGTCTCTAATTCTCTCGATCACCTACTTGCACTTGTGGCCAATTATGGATTCTCAATCTCATTCCTTCGATCAATTACTCAAAATTGATCGAGCTAGTCCCCTCGTGAATGGATCCGCTATATTATTGTTACCATTTACTCTGTTAATCACCACGTCTCCATCATTGATAAACTGCCTTATTTGGTGGAACCTACATAGTATGTGTCTTGATTTCTTCTGAGCTCTTGGTTCTTTCGCGGTTTGCATCATGACATTGTTATTGTAGAATAATGTTATAAGATTCTCAATGTTTTGAATCACCCTTTGCTCACTTATAAATTTGCACATCTAGGCCACTTATGTGACACCCCCTTAATTAATTAAAGAGTTAATTACGAGAATAAAGATCCAGTGGTTAAAAAATGAGAATTTAGTAAGGAAATGTGATAAGTAATTGGGTGTACATTCACTCATCAAGATTTTTTACTTAATAAGACTTAACTTAAAAGAAATTAAATAGGAGAAGGGGTAATGGGCCAGTGTCATAAACATTCATAGGAATGAATTTAGTTATTTCCCTCTTTTCATTTTGTTCTATGTTAAAATTAAAAACAAAAGCTTTGGAGCACTTTAATGGTGGTTGTCCGCTTAAACAAGAGAAATATGAAAATGAGAAGATTAAAGTTAAGGGAACTAGAAAAGGGGATCAACTGAGAAATCTAGATGGGTAATATATTCTCTAATCTTATTTTCTTTCCTAAATTTCTCTAAACGAATTGATAATGAATATTTTACATGTTACTTGTAATCTATTTGATCCGTAAAGTGAACATGTGGTTAGAAACACATTATTAGAGATGAGTTTTGATTTATAGAATTTCCCATATGAACATAAACTGATACAGATTTGAGAGCTGTATATTACCAAAAATAGTTAGGAATAGGAGATTTGAGAAATTTCATAAAAGAAAATACATGTAAATATTTTCTATGATTTTCTAGGAATAAAATAAGTAATTCCGCTGAGAAACTACCCTTGGTGGGAAGGGGATTTTATGGGGGTCGAAGGGTAAATAGTTGGGGTCGAGAGGTAATTTAATTAAATGGAGTATTTAATATTTGGTCAATAGGGTAGATCCACAATTTTTGCTAAACGTGTTAGGAAAGTACATAAAAACAATAAGAAAGGACTAAGTCAAATAATCAGAAGTCAACACGTGTAAAGGAAATCCTAACATGTGCCGAGAGTTAGTGCTGAAGGATGTGGTGCTGAACCGAATATAGTAAAATAAACTAGACATTCAAATATGAAGACTTAAGCAAGAAGGCTATGTAATGCTAAGTATGAGTCTAGGTTTATTAAACCAAAGGCATTAACCAAAAACCGATGGGCATGAGGCTAAAGGAGGAATGATAGGTGGAGGAGGTGATTTTTGAAACCTAGAGTTGAGAGTCCTTGTATTAACTAATTAAAACGAAAACTTGCTTCCCCAGATGAGACTGAGGGTAGGGATTGCTGAGGGAAGTTTAGCTTTTGACAAGGTGTTGGAACCGGAACTAATTGACTTTTGGTAGAGAATTTATGCTATGGCTTAAGTTGGCCGAAAATAATACTTAGAACATTGATGGTAATGTAGTAACATAGCTTAATGAACAACTAAAAGGAAATGCCAATGAATGATTGATTAACGGGTAAGTGATGTTTAGTAGAAGACGTAGTCTAGAAACTAAAAACATAGAAGTAAGGTCTTAGTGGCATCTAGAAACAAAAGTGTAGGTGTAAGGCCTTGGTGGAAACCAAAACCGTGAACATAGGTTTAAGGTCTAATGTGGCAACTGCAACCAGAAGCACTGGTATAAGTCTTCAAGTGGCAATTGTAGTTGAAAGCAATCGATGTAAGGCATGTACTGACAACCAATGATCCGGTAGAAGACGAAAGGTCTGATGTGGTTGTTAAGTATCAAAAGCAAGGTAGGTGTAAGGCCTTAATGTCAACTAAATATGAAGGTATAAGTGTAAGGCCTGAAGTGAAAACTAAAATATGAAAGTGTAGGTGTAAGGCTAGGTGTAGCAATCAAAACACGTATGCGAAACAGGTACAAGGTATGGAGTGGTAGCCAAAAACCGATAGTATGTTTAGTAGAATTAAGTGAAGGTATAAGCTCTTAGTGGCAGTTGAATGATAAGACTTAAACCATTCACCTATCGTAGAAGGCGTAAGGCCTTGGGGACAACCTAGGATAGAATGTTTTAAGTTTTGGCTAGAAAAAGGGATGATTACTGAATAACATGCCGAGAGGAATGGCTATAGATCTCGATTATGGAAAATTTGTAAGAATATGACTTTTGAGAATAAAATATTGACTTATGCTTTGTTTGAAGTTACTAAATTAAATGTTTGATATAGTGAGGGGAAAACTCATTTAGTGCTTTATCGGTGTGGTCTCATTAACTTTTATGTTTAGGGTAATGCATTGCTCATACCAAACTTTATGTATGATCCGTGTTTTTTTCATTTTTTTCCCTATAAAATAATGGATACTCATTTGAGTAGGCTGATTTTATGGTGAGAGACAAGATGCCTTTAGGAAAATGAATAAAGGAGCAGAAGATGAAGCAGGAGGCTTAGGATCATTATTTGTTATTTTGATTCTGAACTACTAGGTATTTATGTCAGCACCTTCATATGTTAGGCATAACATTAATATCTACATTGTATTATATTTTTGGCCCATGTATGGGCAAGAAATTGGAACTAAAATGTTAATCTTGAATTGTAATGATGCGTTTCTTAATTTAGTTAATACCTTCTCCATTTACTTAAGACTATTTAATATAACTGATCTCATCTCTAGTGCAATAAGATAATTCCAAGGTGACTCCAACACATTAGAGTTACACCTTTGGGTTTTGAAATGAGAGATATTTCAGTTGTTATCAGAGCTTAGACAAAGAATACTCAAGTAAAAAAGGGCAAACAAAAGTTTAGGTAAAATTAGGTAGCATAAAATAAACACCTTGGGGAGGGTATACGCTACTATGCGACATATTTGTATTTTGTTATATAGAGGTATAGATGAGTTTAGTAGAGATTTTCTATTGCTAAACCACTTTCTTCCTTTTTTTTGGTAAATACTTTTGTTACCCCAGAAAATCAACCTTTCGACTAAGTCGAGACCTCTCTAAGCAAAGACAAGAGAGAAGAGCTCTAGCTAGGCCTTTCGACAGAGTCGAAGGGATGCTGCCATCAAAGTCTGGAAGCAACATGACCTTTTGAAGTTGTCGGAAGGCTTCCCCAATCAATATCCAGAGGATACTTACTTTTCGAAGAAGATGAAGGAGTCGGAAGCACCCTTCCACTTTCATTTACAACCTTTCGACTAGATGAAGACCTTTCGATTGAGTCAAAGCAACACCTTTCGAAGACAAGGGGAACAACTACTTGCATATGCGCCAAACCTTTCGACACCAAAGGTCTCGCCATTGTTTGAACTATGTGAAAGCAAACATTGACCAGAATAACCCCTTCGGAAGATATAGTAAGCCTTTCGAATCGGTCGAAACCAACGTGGTCCAGGAGGGTTCCGCATCGGATCGAAAACAAGAGCACAGGTGTAACCAACATCATTGAAACTAATGAACAAGGGCTATTGACAGAGTCAGAAGCACTTACAAGGCAATGCAAAGTAGAGAAACGCAGCCTTTCCTTTCGACAAAGACGAAGCATACTTAAGTCATTCGGTAGCCACCTTTCGACCAAGTCGGAAGCATCGGAGTCGAAAGGTGCTGACCCACATCTGTAAATAAGACCCAAGGGGTCACGTTTTGGGATCCGATTCCTCTAATTCTCAACTTGTATACTCTTACGTAAAGTGTTGTAACCCTAATTTGTAAATTGATTTAGGGATTTAAAGCAATAAAGTCATCCTTTGCATATGAAGGGGAAGTTTCATATACTTTTGATTACTTTACAATTTCATCAAGATTTTTGTCGGTTTCACTTTTATATTTCAGATTTCGCCTGCATCGAAAGGCTACTATCGACACAGTCAAAACTCTGCAAACTCCAATTACTTTAGTTGCTTGTCTTAAGCTATCTTCTCCTGAGTCATAGCCTTCGACAAGGTCGAAACCAAGGCACAACAAGTTAAAAACCCTCAATTAACACAAGGAACTTGAGGAGTAAGCTTTCGATAAGATCGAAACCCTTCACCATAACACTGTAGCTTAAGATCATTAGTTTAGACCCAAGAAGGTTAAGCTTAGAGTTTTCGACGGAGTCGTAACCCCTACCTTAAATTTTTGAATCAAGTTTTAACACCCAAATCACCCGGCTTTTGACAGAGTCGAAACCTCTGTCTCAGGTTCTAAGATAAAGACCCTGCCAATTGATAACTAAAGCTTTTGACAAGGTCGAATCCAACTAAGAGAAACCTTATCCAGGGTATTCTTTCTACTTCAAAAGGGAAAGCTTTCGAAAGAGAATCAATACTAACTCTACAGGGTCGAAAGGTCATTAAGCACGGATCCCAACCCTTTTGACACAGTTGAAAGGTCTGTCTAAGAAATTCCTACCTACTAAATCTTACTCAAGAGAAAATTAAAAAGGAATTCATACCTATCATTCTACTCAACTTTCCTAAAAGATAATTCTCATTCCTTAGCATAACTTTGGGGTGTTGACAAGAAATCTCATTAACATTTTTGGTGCTAGAAGGAGGGTTCGAACCTCCGACTTGGTTAAACCCCCAACACTACTATTCTCTAACCCCACTCAACCCTATTTTAAGTTCCTCTACTTTGGTTTGATCATGCCAGAAGGATAAAAAGATCTGAACAAGGGTCATCTGAACCCCACTTGGAAAGATTCTCCCCAATGATCATCAAAGATTCCAACCAAGATAAAGAGCAAAGATTAAGGCTAGAAGCTCAAAGAGTTTTAAACAAGAAAAAAGCAAAACCTTATGATCCTGAAAAATGGAGTAAATCCTTTTCATGTTGGCTCCACCCCCGTCTTTGCACTAGGAAAGAAAAAAAATGGAAGTGACAATATCTTCAATCAAATGAGAAGAAAAATCCAACATTATTCCAAAGGCACTATCTTTGAGAAAGAGATAATGGATGATTACAATGCCTTTGCACATAAGTGGCAACCAACTACAGCAAAAACACTTCCAACTCAAGGAATTCAAAGGGTGGTAAAAAGAAAAGAAATCGAAGAGTGTGAAATAATAAGGCCAAGATATAAAAAGTCAAAAGGCCATCCGCAAGAATCAAGTCTAGACTTCCAAAAGAGTGCAACTTGACAACTTCCATAAAGAATGTCTACTTGCTTACAAAGGATGAGCTTAACTATTGGCCATCACAAAAAAGGAGGCCAAATCTTGAAAGAAACCAGGGAGGATCCTATTGTCATTACCACATGATGAATGGTCATAAAACTAACCATTGCAGAGCCCTGGAGGGGATGTCATAAATTTCTTTCGACAAGGAAAGATCAAAGAATATGTAAAGAAAATTTAAGAAAGAATCAATAAAGAGTTGCTTTTCAAAGAAATATCTACATGGTTGGGAGTGAAATGCTTCTTATATTTGGATACTACCAAAGATGGTAGAAAAACCTCTGTCCGTATCGAGTTGGCTAGGGCAGAGCACCTCCTGGAAGGAGGGCGGGTGAGCCTTTAGCCACGCCATAAGATGGCTAGGTTAAAGCATTGGACAAGCCCTTGGCCGTGCCTCTGGTCAGGTCAAGGCACCTCCTGGAGGTAGGATGGAGTAAGCCTTTATCCGTGCCATAAGATGGCCAGGGTAAAGCACCGAACAAGCCCTTATCCACGCCGCAAAAGGGCTAGGGTAAGGCACCTCCTGGAGGGAGGACGGAGTAAGCCTTTATCCACGCCATAAGATGACCAGGGTAGAGCACCGAACAAGCCCCTGTCCGCTCTGCAAAAGGGGTCCTTGGTTCCAGTCTCTAAGATGAGCTAACCAAAAGCACTGGACAACAATGGACTAAGACGTCCAGGCCCAAGAGGAGGCCCGTTAAACAATGGACTAAGATGTCCAAGCCCAAGAAGAGGCACATTCTATAATGGACTGAGACATCCAAGCCCAAGAGGAGGCACGTTTAGCAATAGACTAATATGTCTAAGCTCGAGAATAGGCTCGTCAGATCATAAACTAATATTTTCAAGATCGAGAAAGAGGCATTCCAAATTATGGATTAAGACGCCTAAGCTTAAGAGGCAACTAGAAAAATTACTTCTATACAAAACCTGAAGGGTTCACACATCAAAGGAGAAGAACAAAGCTCCACTTATAAATACCCGAATCTGGGTTTCAGAACTTTCATTTCTAAACATCATCTATAAATACCCGAATCTGGGCTTCGGGTTTCTCATACTAGAGTTTCATCTATTAATACCCGAATTGGGGTTTCGGGCCTTTCATGTCTAAATGTCACCAATTAATACCTGAATCTGGGTTTCGGGATATTTATTTCAGAACTTCATTTATACCCAAATCTGGGTTTCGGGTCTCCATCGATCACTGATTATCTTAATATACCTGAATCTGGGTATCGGGACAATTATTTATTTGAGCCCTAATCTAGGTGTAAAATTTCAATAATGGATTTCTATTTATCTATCACAAATGCCCGAATCTGGGTCTCAGATTTCTAATTTTTCAAATTTTACTAAGTCCCAAGGATGGGACTGCGGGATTCTATTACAAATATTCAGGCAATGATTTTTGGATTAAATCCCTTATTAACCATCTCTTGAAGAATTATTATCTAATACCCTTGCGATAAGGCGGTATTTCCTATCAACAAATTTAAGATATTCCAGCTGAATGGTCGAAGTCAAATTCTTGATTATCTCTCATCATGGTTAAAAGATGGGATTTAAATGTTTATTACAAATTACTTTCCATGCAATTAACAAGATGATTTGTTAATCTAAGCAAATGATATACATAGACTGATATGACAATTTAAGCTAACAATTAGAGATATTGTTTGCTTCATACTTTACAGGAAAATCAACACAGCAAAGAGAAATGAAAGATTCCGCAAATACAGAAGTAATGAATGAGCTATCAAAAAGCATCTTAGAAATGACATTACAGAAAGCAATTACAAATCAGGGGATATTTACAAAATTTATATGATTTGCATAAGTCATGATTTACAAAATCACAAGGTTATCTACATATGTACAAGACGAGTTTAAGCATATCAAATATACAAATAAATTATAGATCTTTAGCAGCCTTGTCAAGAGTCTCAACAACTGAAGGATCCACTACATGACGAATCGCTACGCGGAAATCTTCTTTGAGCTTCTTTTCTTTCCTCCTTACTTTGTCTTCGCCATCGATCGCTTCAATGTTAGTCTTCAGAGCATGGTTAAAAGCTCTGTTTGCAGCCCTAAGGGTCTTGTTATCCCTTTCTAGTTCTACAACGCGTTTCTGGAGGAAGTATCTGTTGCGTTCGAGCTTTTGAACTTTGGCGACATACTCATTTATATTCTGAGAATATTTCACCCTTTGTTGCACATCAAAATACCTGGCTATTTCAAACTTGACTATCCTACACCAATTACCCACGGCATTCTCGTCTAAGCCCGAGGGAGGGTTGTGCATAGTAGGGAATTTCTAGGCCACAAGGAGCTTCGACCTTGTAGGTTTAGTAGCCGAAGGAGTAGTGTGAGGGCCCGACGAATCAATACTTGAAATCTTGTCCCCGATAATGAATTCCAAAGAAGCACAATGTGCCTGACTATCCTTTTATTTCAGCTCCAAGTCACTTATTTGTTGAATAAGCTCTGACATTTTGTGATCAATGTCAATTTAGGGATTTGTCTTCACTTGTCGCTTAAGCGCGGTAATCGTTTCATCTTTACTTTTAATTTTAGCCTCAAGATGCACGATGTGATCTTTTTGGCCGCTGGCGATGGTTTTCTGAAGAAAATATCTTTTGTGCCATAATCACAACTTCGATATTATCACCAAAGCGTTCTAATAAGATATCATCGCTAGGCATAATCCCTCCACTTGTTTGCAACAACTTCTCTCTAAGAGCATGCGTGACGATAAATTAAAAGGATGAGAAGTCGTAGATAACTGTAGCTCCTATTTAAGCAAAAGAAATAAAACAAAGTCAAAACCAGAATGAAACATTTTTTTTATTATTACAACAAAGGAGACAATTCAAACAACAACGAAGTCAAAAAAATACAATAGACAATTGATTGACATCTAAAGTTTAGAAACTACATTTTTAAATTTGTTTAATGAATTAGCAGAAAGATTAACTATAGAATCAAAAGGAATATTTAGTCCCTCCGGGGTTAACACTGGAGGACATTTGCTATAGTCCCACTTCCCATCTGGAGGACTATCACGGCCACAAATTAATTTTGTATGAAATGTCCTGATTTCTTTAAGGAAAGTCTCTTTCTCATCACCAAGAAAATCAAACCGAAGTCGAGGGTACTCCAAATAAAGTTTTTGTAAGTCTCCGAGGAAGTAGTATCTTGCTAATTTTGAAGATTTTAATATTGATGCCTTTTCGAGATAAAATCATCTCAATTTAACGTATTGGCTTAAATGGTCTCTAGGGACAAGGCGACCTAATAAACAATCACTCTAAAATAATATAATAAAGTAGAGCTAGGTAAAAAAGGCAAAACGAAACAAACATTTATTCATTGATACAATGTTACATGTTACAACTATTTGTCTGGTTCATACAGTACAGATTTAGAAAATAATCCAGATACAAATCTATCTTTATAATATTTAAGCTTTTCAGGGGGATATCTTTAGGAATTAATCTAACCCATGGCAAGTTCCAACAAGCCCCAGGATGTGGGTCAGATCCGAATTCATCTAAATATCACTTGTGAAAACGTCTAAGAAGACCCCCACCAAATTCACCTAAGTATGAAAAATCAGTGATTGAATGTCTACAATAGGCTTTATATAAAAAATGGACTAAAATGTTTCTCTCTTCGATCAACATCCAAAATAAGGTAAGTAACTCCCAATTTTCCTTTAAAAGGGCGTCGTATCGGTGGCGCGCTCTCTTTAATAAAGGGGCAGCCTTCTGATGTTTAAAAGATGCCAGCACTGAGGTACTCCTGTCAAGCCTATGATACTTATCGGAAAGTACATTATGCTCCCTTATCTGTTTGTCTAACTCCTTATACAACCTGTTAATTTCAGCTTGTTTTCTCTCAAGTTGTGTTTTATAGAGGAGGACAGACTTCTTCCTTTTCTAAAAAGAATGAATTACACTATTATAACTTTTGTAGTGAAAGACATTTAAATAGATAATCCCATACCTGTGACATTGGAATTGAGGTCTAGGAAGCCTGCTCTTTCCCTTTAAGCTCATCAATGTTAACAGAAGCAGGCCCATCCTCTTGAGGGACAGAAGGTCCAACAGGTTCAGGAGGAGTAGCTGTAGGAGGAGTGGGCTCTTTTTCTAAAGCTTTGGTGTTATCATCCACATCTTTATCTGAGGCTTCGTGATGAGCTCCGCTATCTCCGCTTGGACCCCAACCACCAGCAAGGTTATCGTCGTCGTCATCGTTGTCACCATCATTATCATCGTCATCATCCTCGCCTTCCTCCCCGGCAGCATCATCCTTATCACTCTCATCTTCAGAGTCTGACTCAATTTCGAAGGAGGGGACATTAAAAGAAAAGATCTCAGAGGCATTGATTTCCTCCTCGTCTACAGGTTCAATCCCCTGCTTCATATGATTTATCTTGCCCATTACTCTGTAAACTAGGGCAGAATCAAGCGAGAGGAAGCCAAAGTCTGGACATTTCTTGAAGTTGTCAGCATATGCAAGCATAAGGGCTTCTTCATAAGGCTTCAATAGCATTTGCCCAAGTGTAGTTCCAACAAATTGAGACACTCGCTGCTTAGCGTCAGTAATGGTGTTGACAACAATTTCCAATGAAGCCCTGGTCTTCTTAAAATTTTCCTTTAGAGAAATGTTCTTTACGGTTAAGCGAGCTTTCTTACCTTCAGAATCTTGTAAAGTGAGCTCCATGGCAAATTTTTCGTCAGCAAGGAGTTGATGAGCTTGTTTTTCTGACGCAAGATCAGTTTCGACCTGGGCGAGAGTAGCTTTTAATCGCTCTAGCTCCGAGGAAGCTTCATCTTTAGTAATGGAAAGAGAAGATACTTGATTTTTAAGGTCAAAAATTTCCTCCTAAATTTGGAGAATTCAACAGAGGATTTCGACGCATGTTCATTCAAAGCTAGCCAACTCTTAGAAATCTGAAAAGAGAAATGTAATACAAGTTAGTGATTTAGAGAAAACCAATGACGATAAAGTCAATTGAAGAAAAACTTACCAGGAGTTGCTGCTCCATTAGAGAGCGACAGTGCCCCGCTAAATCTGGAGCAGAAGAGGGCAGGTGAATAGAGGTAAAGGATTCTAAGTGAAGGATAGACTCGACTATCTCTTCGAAGTTGATGGCAGAAGGAGAAGAGGGCGATGGTTAAGAAGGAATGTGCTTAGGAGTAGGAGGCATATTCAGAGCCAGCTACATTTGTGCAAGAGCGGTTGGCGAGTCTGAAATGGAGATGCGAGAGATGGGATCAACTCCAATGAAAGTTTGCACTGGCTTGTCTTTGGGAGCCTCCACAAGTGGGCTCTTCAGAGCTTTTTCAAGAGATAAGCGATTTTCTTCCTCTACATCCACAAATTTAGCGCCCTTCTTTGGAGGCTCTATTTTAGAAGATTCCATTAACTTCCTTCTAAAAGTCTTCTTGGTTTTAGCGAAGGATTCAATAATGGATAGTGCACCGGACGTTTTGGGAAGGGAGGCAGCACTGCTAGCAGGCACTTTGACTTGAGAAGAAGATGAAACAAGTTCAAGCAGATAAAAAGTTAGCAAGATAATTCAGGAAGCAATAGAGATAGAAAACAAGTACTTGGCCTATAATTTACCGGAATGGTTTGCACAGATGGGCGACATGGGAGAAAAGTGATCAGCATCTCCCAGGGCAAGAAAGCGCTTTCCTTTCGAAGTATGTTGGACCAAAGGGGGTAATCCCAAAACCCTTTGGTCAGGGAGAAGAAGGGAATGTTTCCTCAAGTTTGAGGGTATCGGCAGCTTTAGTCGATTCCTAATTTTAGCGGAAGCTGCGATAAGGGATTCCACTGTTCTCTTGTATGCTTCGTTAAGTTCCTTGGCAGGAGAACCTGGTATAAAATGAAGATTAAACACATGAAGTAATAAAATAGGAGAAAGATTGTGAAAATTTAAACTTACGGGGAGAAGAGAAGGTCCCACTAATATTTGGGAAACACCAAACAAAGAAAAAATGATTTTCCCAATCTTTAAATTTGTTGACCCCGTCCGATATAAGCTTCTTGAGGGGGTTAAGAAAATCTGATGGTTAAGAGCGCTAAGTTTGACTAATCAAATCAAATAGTTCAATACTTCTGCGTTCAAAGAAGGGACTCCAGATTCAAGCACCAACAACTCCAAAGAGAGAATGTACGTGTATACATTCGGAGATAGGTGAATCGACGCAATTCCAAGATAAGTCAGGAACCTAGATAGAAAGTCTGGGAATGGATGAAACCCTCCATGCCATATGTGTATAGCAGTATGGGCAAAGAACCCATCAAGAGGGCTGCTGATGGTGTCATTTTTTATAGGTGAAATGGTTACCACTCCCGAGATTCCAAAGTCGTTCAGAATAGCATCCACTTCATCTTGAGTGGATATCAGTGAGTACTTCGAAGTAGCTTCAACTTTCTTTGGGGAACTCATGACTCTGCCATGTGAAAATGTTTCAATTAAAATTTTCAAGTTCGATATGGACATAGCATTCTTTTAAGAGTTAGTCAAGAAACCTACTTAGATAACTTAAACATAAACCAAATTAGAAGTTCCAATTTTTTTTAAAGTTTAAGTTAAAAGTCAAAAACATTAGGCCTTCGATAGAGTCGAAAGGGAAAATACATCAACACTTAGCAAGCACATCTCGACATTGTCGGAAGCCTAAATAAAAGTATTCCTTGAGATATCGACAAGGTCGAAAGGACAAGTCAAAATATTTGTTCAAATTAGCATTTTTCGACAATGTCCAAAGCTCTATAGGAACCCAATTATTAAAAGGAGGAAGTTAAGGTTAACCTAAGAAGTTGAGTAAAAACTTACACTATAAACATTTCATAAACCAAGTAATAAGTCCCTTCGACACTGTCAAAACCAATAACTTAGATTTCCTAAGAAAGATATAAATGTTGTTGGAACCTTACATACTTATTTGAGTCGAAAGGTTCTAAGTTAAATTCATATGCACTTAAGACGTTTCGACAAAGCCGGACAAAAACAGCTCTAGGGGGTTTCGACTCAATAGATTAAATTGGTGTCGGAGGGGTCTTATGATGGTTCCTAAAATCAACTAAGGAAAATGGATTGCAATCAAAACAAAAGGGTTTTGCCTAAGTCGGAATGTTTTGCAATCGAAAGGGTTACTACTCTCTACTTAACTGCATACCCTTTCGACAAGGTTGATCAAGTTGGCACTACAATACCTTTCGACTCCGTCGAAAGGGGCTAAGGAAGCAAAACCAGTGTTGCCGCCTCAATCCCTTTCGAAGGGGTAGAAAGGTCATTTTGTGGCGCCAATTTTTCATTCATACATTTGAAACTTTTTGGTGAAGAAAAATGGATCCTCCATCTTCCCCAAACTCGATTGCAAATCCACGGTTTTCAAAATTCTTAAAAAAATACAAATGAATTGAACCCATTAAAAAGATGGATTTCAACATAAACTGGCTACTTTCATTTTTAAATCTATAGATAAGAATTCGGGTTCTTTCAAAATAGCGGAAATCATAATTGTTGAAATCAGATTTAAACTGAGGGATAGATTTCATTTAATCATATAATCGAATTGAGAAGTTGTCTCAAGAAAATCAAACCCTAAACTTAACTGATTCATAGAAAATGAAACCATTTCTCATAAAAAAAAATGAAATTCACAGGATTTTTAAATCCAAATTCAATTATAAAATCTGAAAAGGTGAAATTTACCGTAAAAAACAAAACAAAACAACAAAAAAGAGGAAAAGAAGAGTAGAGATAACCTCGAACTTACATTTAATCTGATTAATCTTTGAATTAAGGAAGTAGAAGTTTGAAAATTTTTGGGGATTCTTTTACTCGTGCTTGAAATTTTGATTGTAGAAAAGTAAGAGAGGAAGAAGAAGGGAAGCGTACTTTATAAGAAAAGTCACCCAGAATTATCAGCCGTTGGATCAAATTTAAATGGATGGCCTAGATCCACGCGTGAAGACCAATAGGCGGGAAGCTTCTAGGTTTTGGCAAAGTTGACTTGGAAAGTCGAATGCATCCCTTCGCAAGGGGGGCAAATGTTACCCTAGAAAATCAACATTTCGACTATGTTGAGACCTCTCTAAGTAAAGAACAAGAGAGAAGAGCTCCAGCTAGGCCTTTTGAAAGAGTGGTAGAGATGCTGCCATCAAAGTCTTGAAGCAACATGACCTTTCGATGGTGTAGGAAGGCTTCTCCAATCAATATCCAAAGGATATTCATCTTTCGAAGAAGATGAAGGAGTCCGAAGCACCCTTCCGCTTTCATTTACAACCTTTCGACTAGACGAAGACCTTTCGATTGAGTCAAAGCAACACCTTTAGAAGACAAGGGGAACAACTACTTGCATATGCGCCAAACCTTTCGACACCAAAGGTTTCACCATTTTTTGAACTACACGAAAGCAAACATTGACTAGAACAACCCCTTCGGAAGCTATAGTAAGCCTTTCGAATCGGCCTAAACCAACATGTAAAGGAGGACCTTCTGCCAAGGAAAAAGGCAAGAGTGTTGTGTTGGAAGGTATGATTTTGATTTCTAGTTTTTTTATTTAGAGTCATGTTTGATACTGGAGCTACACATTCATTCATTTTGGAAGATGTTCATGATGATTTAGGGTTATATGTTATCAATTTAGTTACTTCTTTACATGTGATTAATCCTATTGGTGGGTATGCCACTCTTTGGTTAAGTTGCACCAATCTAGAGTTTGATCTGTATAACTATTTGTATTCTTGCAATCCATTTGTGTTTGACTTCGTAGGGTACGTGGTAATTTTGGGTATGGATTGGTTAGTGCAGAATGATGCCATAATATATTATACTGAGAGAATTATCGTCTTATGGAATCCAAAGGGATGAGAAAGGACCTTGGTATCTCTAGACGAGATAATGTAAAGGCCCGAGGTTTCATTATGTGCAATGGAAAGTTTAAAGGAGAAGGCAGATAGTGTTTTAGTGGTTTGGGAATTCACAGATGTCTTTGAACCAATAATGGGATTACCTCTGAGAAGAGAAATTGAGTTTCACATCAACTTGGTACCTAGGCCAGAACCTATTAGTAGACCGCCCAATAGAATGCTGCCTAAGGAAATGAAAGAATTGAAGAGGCAACTATCAGAACTTAAGCACATGAGTTACATTTTGCTGGGTAATTCACCTAATGAAACCGTGGGAGCTTCTATGGTAATTGTGAAAAGTCTAACTGATCGTATTGGATGTGTATTGACTATAGGTGTAACAACCTGCACCTCAGTGGACCTGAATTTTCGCTAAATCGAAAAACCCAAGTCCACAAAGTATGGATTGTTTTAGTACCTTAGGCATTGGTTTTGATGACAACTATATGACATTATATAAAATATAGATAACATTATATAAAATATAGATACTAATATTTTTATCAAGTTATATATAGTATATAGTGCAGGATATTAGACAGGTATTAATTAAGAAGACTGTATAGTATCAAATGAAGATTCAAGAGACTGATATAGAGCTTCAAGAGTTAGAGATTGAAGATTCATGAGTATTGAAGAACTCAAGATTTCCTAGGTAAGTTATAGAGCATAAATTTTTTGTTAAAATCCTGATAGCACTTCTTTGCTCTCTCTCTCTATTTTTCCTTTTCAAATGATTTTCAATTTCAGATATCTTAAAATTCAAA
Organism: Allium fistulosum; assembly: GCA_030737815.1. Classification (NCBI taxonomy): domain Eukaryota; kingdom Viridiplantae; phylum Streptophyta; class Magnoliopsida; order Asparagales; family Amaryllidaceae; genus Allium; species Allium fistulosum. The sequence continues at coordinate 810,111,174 of CM060902.1, forward strand.
AATAGATTTTAAAGAGAATTCGTGTTTTCAAAATAATCTTTCAAACTAGCCTTTAAATTATTTCTACCTTTTGATTTTATTATACCATGAGAAATTAAGTTTTAAAGTGTTTTAAAATATACTTTGAGTATTATACTTTGTTATAATTTTAGTTTTAACGCTTTTTAAATATTTATAAATATATTAAAATATTTGTTATAACTTTGATTTTAAATATATTCACTTATACTTTATTATTTATATTTAAAATCCTTTATATACTTCAAACATTCTAAAAATAATTTTATAAAGTTTACTTAAGTTTTGATATAATTATAATATGTATAAACTATGTTTAAATGATATAATCAAGGTATATATTAAATAATTATTATAGGATAATTATAAGTATAGATAAATAGGAATTATTTATTTAATTTCTTTTTTTGAAATTTTCGACCTATATGTTTACATTTGTAGGCAAATTTTGAATTTCAATTTCAAAGTCAAAATTTGAATTTCCCTCCACCTTTTCACCAACCCCTGTGTTCTGAAAAGTTGTTTCTTGACCAGAGAACATATCCATTTATTCTCTATTTATTCACTATATCTATATCCATTCATTTCACTTTCATATTCAAGATCAAAATCATTAACTCGCTTATCTCTTCAAACTATTCTTCAATGGCATCCTCAAGCAATACTTCATCAACTATGAGGCCTTTTAAGAAACCCAAATGCTTTCTTTTCAACGACAAAGAAGCCATGCAAGCCTATATAGAGTCTATGTCTTTTAGAAGAGTCGCTCCCGGAAGATTTGTTATTTTTGTAGATTTTCCTACTTATGATCTTTTCAATCTTCGTTTGCAAAATGAAATTCTTGGTTTAATCGATGCTTCTCAAAATGATTTTGTTTGTCATTCAAATTTGGTAAAAATGTTTTATGCAAATTTGAAAGGAAAATTTTAGATTGAAATGAAGGAGAAGTTTGCAGCAGTGTCAAGGGGACACAAATTGTTTTAAATTGTGAGATTTTGGGTCACATTCTTGGATGCAAACCGTGAAGTGATTCATGACATTTTCGAAAGTGATGACAACTTTGAATTCAGAAACAAAAACTTGCATCCTAAAGAAATAATTTTAAACTTTCTTTTGCAACAAAGAATCACTCCTATAATGGGTAAATATAATAACCCGACTCAGAAAATTTTCATAGCTCTTTTAGTTATTTATGGTCAATACTACATAAATAGTTCTCAAGTCATTTTGGATGATATTTTCCTAAAAATATTTCTAAGCATGGAAACACACTATTTCATGATATATATCTCACTAGAGTTTTCACTTACTTCGGTGTTGACCTTAATGGAGAGTTCCTCACAAATATTTGACAAGGCCAATACCTCACTTATGCATATTTCACCCTATTTCGAGCCTTATGAAACAGTTGTGGAAAAGAAACAAAGATTGGCTTGGGAAGAAGAGTAAGATATAAGGGAAGAGGAGGAGCAACAACATATACTTCACTTTCCACCAAATGGATAAATTCTTTAGAAAGGTCATTCGCAAGCTTGGTGGTTCTTCTTCATCTCCATCCATGTCTTTCTAGTTGTTTGTTTAAGTTATCTATCTTTGTATTTGGGTGTTCTAGTTTTAGTTTGTGTTAATCTTATGTATCTTTCTTCTTTTTCTAATGTATTTCATGTAGTCATCTTTATTATCAATGAGATTCTATTTCTTACTGTTATACATTGTTAATCATCTCTGGAAAGTCATGCAATTATAATAGTATAGGCCAAAGATAATAGAATAATAAAATAAAGTAGCTTTGAAAATTATAGTGCATATGTCGATATTTGCCAAGCATGTATGTCAACATATAATGACCAATTTCCAAAAAAATTTAAAATAAAATAACCACCAAACACCTATTCATTTCAAATGACTTCTTACACTATATATACCTATTCACTCCGGAAAATCACCATTTTCAGTCTCTTTCTTCACTCTCTTTCATATATAAACTTATCTCTTCAATAATGGCTTCTCCATATCAATAACTATGCGAAAATCTTGAACAAACACTTAAATCATTCAGGAATATTCTAACCTTCACTCTTATAAATCAGAGACACTTAGAACTAAGTTAAATGCAGATGTTTAACGATCAAGAGAAGAACTTTGACGCCATTCGGTAGGTGATTTATTTTCTTATCATAGATGAACCAATCAATAATCCTGAAACTACCCTCAACAAAGATGATGAAGATTGTAATGCTATCAAAGCAGATCTAATTTTCGGATCCAATGGACGGGTAGAATTTTCCTAAGGAAGTCAAAAGATTGATTGATTTGGATTTAAATAAGTATGTATATTAATATATTACAATATTGATTTGTGTGGATCGAATTGACTTTGCGTGTATTAACTGTATTTGATTTGTTGAATTATAAGATTAATTGGTTTGATTTACTTGTTTTATCTAACTTATCAAATGCATTGATTAAATACTAGTTATTTTTGTTATCACTTTTATATTACTATTACTGCCTTTTCTAATTGCTTTTATATCTCAGTATTATATATATTATGTAGTACCTTAGCTAGGGGGGTTTTCAGTTAGATTTTTGTTAATGACAAAGGGGGAGAAATATATAAAATATATGCATAGGTTAAGGGGAAGTTTTGGTAACTTAGGCGGAGTTATAACTTATTTTATATACATGATTGTCATCATCAAAAAGCAGGAGATTGTTAGTACATTATGCATTGGTTTTGATGACAACAACCATATGACATTATATAAAATATAGATACTAATGCTTTTATCAAGTTATATATAGTATATAGTGCAGGATATTAGATAGGTATTAATTAAGAAGTCTTCATGCCACTCCAGTAGAACACTCTCTTCATGTCCCTATACATCTTATCACCGCCCGGATGAATAGTCATCTGAGAATGGTGTGCCTCTGCTAGAACTGCTCTTATCAAAACGCCAGTACGAGGGACACAAAGTCTTCCATCTCTCCTTAGCCACCCTTTACTATCGATGGAATAACATTGGAGATGTCTAGAGACCTCTCCTCTGCTAATCCTATCCAGAATATCCACAAGCTCTGAATCCTCTCGCTGCCTTGAGCCAATCTGATCTTATGAGGGTAGGCTTAACCTCAAGTGCTTAAATCTTAGCAAAATCCCTGATAAACTTCCTATAATAACCAACCAAACCTACGAAGTTTCTAACTTCGGTAGCGTTTTTGGGGGCCTTCCAATCCTGTACTGCTACTATCTTAGCGGGATCCACAACTAAACCCTCTCTTGAGACTACATGCCCCATAAAACGCACCTCCTCATGCCAAAAGTGACGCTTCGAGAATTTTTTTTTCAAATGATGAACACGAAGTGTGCGAAGAACCTCCTCAGGATGAATAACATGCTCTTCCATACTCTTGGAAAACACCGGAATGTCGTCCACAAACACTACAACGAACTTAGTTAGGACATCTTGAAAAACATGGCTCATCAGATCTACAAAATAGGCTAGGGCATTGGTCAGCCCAAATGGCATAACACACCATTCAAAGAATCCATCGGGTGTCCTAAATGCTGTCTTATCGATGCTATAGTCAACGACCCTAAGCTGATGAAATCCAATGGCTAAGTCAAGCTGAGAAAATACTGAAGAGCCAACCAACTGATCGAAAAGATCGTCTATCCTAGGAAGTGGGTAACGGTTCTTCTTCGTGAGCTTATTCAACTCTTTGTAGTCTACGCAAAGTCAAAGGGAACCATCCGCCGTTGTAGCGAAGACGACTGGCGCCCCCCACTTAGATATTCTCCGTCCGATGAAGCCTTTCTCTAGTAGCTCACCGATCTGCTTACTTAACTCCTTCCTCTCCCTAGGAGCCTTATGTCTCACGGGAAATGCCATTGGCTAAGAATTGTCATTTAGATAGATCCTAAAGTCGATCTCTCTCTTAGGGGGAGCCCCCTAACCTCTTCAAAAACGTCTAGGAAACCTCTAACAACTGGAACTGGATCTAACTCTCTTAGTGATGAATCAAAGGAAAAAAGGAAGCTCAACTTGACTGACCCCTATGGGTCGTAAGAAACCTCGAGAGTCCGTCTGCTACATGTCATAAGTCTAACGACTCTCATCTCGCAGTTCAATATCACACCATAAGTGAATAACCAGTCCATCCCCAAATTCATCCCATATCCTGATGTTTGCTTAAAAATTGGACAAACACCTCTAAATTCGATTTTAGTTAAATCTCGTTCAAGTTGATTGATTTGGAGTTTTTAATGTTCCAACATGTAAAAGGATAATTTTTGCAATCACAGAACAATTCACAGGCTTAAAGTCGAAAAGTATTCAAGGAAAGTAAATCACATAGAATTTTGTAGTGGTTCAGCCAAAATGTGCCTACATCCACTGTCCATCTTATAATTCTTACTTTGATTTGATTACAAGTACAAGATTGTTCGAAAAGAGTAAAAATTTGGAGTAGCTGGAGTGACTGAGTTTTAGTAGAGTTTTCTCTCTTTTTCCCAAAAAATCGGTCCCCATTGTTGTTGAGAAGCTCCGGTATTTATAGAGTGGAGTTGTGAAGTGTGGAGGAGGAAGTTATAACTTTCTGAATCTGGTTCAGCATTTGAGCAAGAGCATTTGGATCGGCATTTGGGTCATGGAGCTTGCCTGGCCTGGGTGTTTTTCCTTGTCTGGTTCGGCGGGCTTGTGTACCGGACCAAATGTTTGGTCGGTGTTGGACGTATTATGCCGGACCAAATGTTTGGTCTGGCATATCAGATGATACCGAACCAAATGTTTGGTCCGACATATCAGATGATGCCGGACCAAATTTTTGGTCCAGCATATCAGAGGATGCCAAACCGAACATCTGGTCCGGTAGTTCTGTCTTTCATGCCCTCCTTTGCTTCTGCTTCCTTTTCTCTTTTCTTGCTGGAAAACTGAGCCAACACTTGCCCCCCAAAGTATGCCATGTAATTACATGACTTGCTTTGTTTGGTTTGGCACCGGGCTCCTACCACCGAACGAAAGCTTGTGACCGTTCGTCTTCTTTTCTTTTTCATCTTTAAATACCACCTTCCCTCTTTATCCCTTTCTTCTCGCATCCTCAATCAAATTCCCCTAACTTAATCTCGATCAATTGAGGTCGGTTTCGTGCTTTCTTATATCGCTTGAATTCGAGAATCTCCGTGTCTTCGCCGCTCGAGGTAAGCTTATCTAAATTGATTACTCGACCTAGGGTTTTAGTGTTTAGATTATTCTGTCTGAGCGTCCTGTACAGCTTAGAAGAATTAAGTCCATTTTCCTTTCGAACTCTATCCGATATAGAAGACTAGAGTCCATTTTCCATATGTATATCTTCTTTATAAATAGAAGATGGTCGAGTGCATGGTGAACCGGAGCTCACGAGCATGGGTTTTGGTGCAAGTTTCAAAGAGGGGATCTTTAAATATTTAGCCTTATTGGTACCTTTTAACATTCTGCTTCTTCTTAAGTCGCTATGAGGAATTTTACTTGAGTTGTTGACTTGGCTTTTCTTTGAATCAAAATATCCAATTTTAGGGTTGGGCATTCAGAGTCCAGTAGGTATGAAGCTTTTGTTCCTGTACTACTATTGGTAGTGGCTCTAGTAGTAGTATTCTTATTTGTAGCAGCGAGACAATGGAGTCCTTTTTGAGGAGGATACATAAGGTACTAAGGGTAGTACCTATGACCGATATGGTCATTGGGTATATAGCTACATATATTAGTTATTAGGTTTTGATCTATTAGGGAGTAGATGGTTACGATTCACACATATAGACGAGAGTATTATAAACCCAATAAACCTAATATAATAGAAAATGGAAATAAAAATGTATATGTAGAATTAAACTTAAAAGTATATAATTTTTCCATTCACCAGAACTTTAGTTCTGACCCCCTCCTCATAACATCCTACAGGTTAGGTAGATGACAGAGACTTTCGAGCTTTGAGAAATTTGTTTAAAAATTATTATTATATTGGTAAGTATTTACTTACTATTATATTTTAGTCAGTTCCGCAGTGAGATATTTATCTGAGCTTTGATATATCTGTCTTTGCCTATTTGCAGGATACCAAAAACCCAACTCGGGCTTCAATGGGCTTGGATTTTAGCATTTTTGTGAAAAATCCGGACCCACTGGAATTTGGGTTGTTAGATGCACTGGGCGCTTGCCTTTGCACCTCTGGTGTCATAGCTTGGAGGTGTCAACGGAACCGGCCAGGGACTTGGACACCCTCTGGAAGATTTGGGACGTCCGCTATACTATGCAAAGAAAAGAAAATTTAGGCTCGAAAGAATCGAAAGAAGGTTGAACTGGACTTTGAGGGGTTTTTTTTATGAAAACTCTTTTATACTTGAAAACTATTTCTATAATAAGAGTTTCTTTCTGAAAAATACTTTTGGTTCGAAGATATGTTACCTTTTAAAAATACTTTACTTTTAAAACAAGTTTTTAGGAATCCTGTAACCTTAGGCTCTGACACCAAATGAAACACCACACACCCCTTAGTATTCCCAAAAAAGGCACAACAAAGGATGTGGTGTGTTATAGGTATAGCTAAAGCATCAAAGAGACTAAGATTCACAAGACAAATAAGTAAAAACAGTGGAAACATTTAAATAATAACTTATCATTCAAAATTAAACTTCATCTCAAAATAAGTCATAAAATCAGAGTATAAAGATCTCAATAATATTCCATCTCACAAGTGTCAATCCATCATAAGCCAAATGAAAAAGATGAAAAGTAGAAGAATACATCTGAAATGAGGAAACTCTGGAAATGAATCTCCAAGCAACCTAAATCAACTATCCTTAACTCTGCTAGCCTATTGGGGGAAAAGGAAAAATAGAGGAGTGGGCCAGATAATAAGTCTGGTGAGTGAAAGCAATTACTAGCATTTCTAAGCAAGATAAAGATAATAGACTAAGCAATAGTTCTAGCTTGAAAGGAAAGTACAGGAAAGATAAAACTCGCATAAAATATTGGTTCTGTATCTATTTGACTGCTTGTTTTTATTGTTTTATTGTTTGGACTTGTCTTAAACTAGTGTGATTAGGCTGAAATCCTAATCCTATCTCAACTACTAACTTGATTAGGCTGAAATCCTAATCCTACTATTGATCGACCTTTCCTATCTCTGTTGTGCCATTGTGAACCAATCTTGTTGGTCACAGCAAAAGACATCTCTTTAGCGCTTAGGACACAGTAGCGAATTATTTACCCTAATCGATGCCGCATGCTCGGTCATCGCCGATACATACTAACTTTCCCCCCTAATTGACCCTTTATTTAACCTAATCAGCATAAGCGTGCCCAGCCTCACCTACATGTGAGACCATTATTCCTTGACCTGAAAGGGAATGTTACCAGTACTGGTCCTAACAAACAAATCTTCTAACTTTACGCCCCTTTCCCAAATCCCTAAATTTAAGCCTTTACCTATTGGCCACTTATTTACCCTAATTAGCATAAGCGTGTCCCAGCCCCACCTACGTGTGAAACCATTAGTCCTAGACCTGAAATGGAATGCTACCGGTACGGGCCCTACTTCTATATTTGCTTATTAACTTAATCCAAGATCTAAGTTTTAAAATAAGCTTCTTCTGTTATTTCTTCTTTCTACTTATAACCTATGTGTTATAGTTGTTCTTGCAACTATTAATCTTTTGTTTTCTCTTTTTAGTTATAACCACCGGTTATAATTATGCTTGCAAATATCTTAATTTTGCCTATTTAAGTCCATCTCTATTTTTATTTCAGTTTTTCTCGTTTTACATCTAATTTCTGTAAATTTAGTGTTATTCTATTTTAATCCATATTTGTGAATTCTTCTCTTTTTAATATTTTATTCGCGTCAAAAAGGATTAAATCTCTATAAAAAGAAACTAACATTTACAGGCTAAATTCCAACTTAAAACAGATGTAAATAACTGTAAATGACTGCAATTAACTGTAAATAATTGAATAAAATAGCTGAATAAAAATAGACTAAAAAGAACTTCGAAAATTTACTTAAAAACTGACTGTAAATAAACTTACATAAAAACTGTCTCAAAATTGTCGAAAAACTACAACTATTGAGAACCCTATTATTTTAAATTGCTTAGAAATCTAAAATAAATACAAAACACTCACCTGTGGTCCTTATCTCTAGTCTTGGGCCTTCCTAGATCCACTTCTAGGATGTAGAATATTTTTATCAAAAAGATTTCCTCCCTAGAAAAAATTTCTATTTAGGGTTCAACCTTAGGCAATGAACCCAATTGGGAGAAAGTCTTAATGAGAAAAATAGCTAGGCCTAGGGTTCTATTTATAGTGCAGCTTAAGGATCTTAGGCCATTAGATTTGAAAATTAAATCTGGTGCAACCACGTCATAGGCTCACTAGGAACCGTCGGATGCAGCTACGAACGTACAGGATTGCTTAAAAATCAATTTTTATGGTGTTCAGCTCGTACCTGGACGTTTTCACGTGTAGGAAGTTTTGCGGGTCGACCCAAGCTCATTGGGGTCGACCTATGGGTCGACCTAACCATAGCATGGGTCGAACCCTAAGGGTCTTATTATTATTATTTTCCGTTTTTGGTTATATATTTTGATTTCTTATTTCTCTCGTAACTTCTTCATACTAGCTCGGATTTCGACAAGTTATATATGGAAATTGATTAGCAAATTACCACGGACGCAATGGTGCAACTTCCGTGGCTCAATTATGACAATTTCACAAACGTATTTTATTGTTTAATTAATTCGTTAATTAATTATTATAGCTCAAAATTTGGGTTATTACAGACACCGAATCGCCCGATGCTACAATTTTAAAGTCCGGCCTAGGACCTTTGAAATTGGCGATCTTGTCTTGAAATGGATCTTTCCTAGCCCAATAAACATGGGTCCTAGATGGGAAGGACTGTTTGTCATCAATCAGAAGCTTGGAGAAGGAAATTTCAAGCTAACGTCTGTCGATGGCATTACGCTTCTTAAAGTAAGGAATTGCGAGCATTTAGGATGCTATTTCACTTAGTGTTGTTTCATTCAGTTGTATTTCATTTAGATTTTGCTTTTGCATTTGAATTCGAAGCTATGTAATAAGACAGATTCTGTTGCTTCTTTTCAGTTTGCAATAAAATATGAAGTTCCTTCCATATCTTTGAATTGTTTATGCATAATATAATAGTTATGACATTTGACCAACTTACACCCACATATGCATAATATAAACCAACAAATACTCGAAGTTTGGTGCCAACCAATTACTCGAGTCCGCACTTGAATTAAAGAAAATGAACATGACACGACTATTCATCCATTAACTCTCGCCTGCAATTCGTTGAGCTGCATATAAAACAGAGAGCGGATGTGAATCATCCATCCGTTGGCTAATTCAATTTCTCGGCTTGACGGAAAGAATTTAAATTAAAAATGCCCGCGATACGACCGACCACTCTTCAATTTTTGCCCCGGACTTGGAGGCAAGCAAATTAATTAAAGGAAATGAGATTTGATCATTTCCCATAACAATCTCAGTCCCCAAAGTGTGGGTTGGATTATGAATATCAAATGGGTGTGATTAACCACCCATCGACTAACTCTTATCCACAGAGTGTGGATAAGAGTATAAACAAAACGAATGAGTGTGATTCGACAATTCATTCTCTAACTCTTGCCTGAACCCGACAGGAGGAGTATAAACTCATCGTGGATGGGACCCGACCGTCAACGAACTAACTCCGCTAACCCAAGACTGGGAGCAGGAGTGTAATCGCTTAATCATTGAATACAACAACGTGACACGATAACTCATCCCTAGTGTTTGACACGACTTAAGGCCCGACCGAAAGGAGGCCTTGAGATGGATTTGTTGGATTGATTCCCAAAGCAATGGGCAACTGAAAGACATTGTAACTTGAGTGACATGCAATGAATTACAAGTACATTGAATAGGAAACATAATAACCCGAAAATTTAGACAAATTTTATACAAAAGATGAACAGAGATGAAAGAATCTTTATTCACATGCTTGGAAACTAAGTACAAGTTTATTTTGAAAACTAAAAACCCAAAACGAGGGCCGAACCCGCACAATTGCGGCCAACAAAAAGAAACTAGCTACCTGTCTACGAACTGCCCAATCCAGTTTGACGACTAGCTCTCACTTTTTTGGGCTTTTTTGGAGTGGATTCTCCGAAGCTACCACCTTGTCCTCTCCTTTTCGCCCCTTTTTTGATCCTGCTACCCATAAGAGAGATGTTTTCAGAAACAAAGGCCGTCTCACTTTGGGTTATAGAAGGATCGATCTCTTCAGAAGTGGCACTGCCCAATAGTATAACTTGAAGAGAAGTAATATCCACTTCGGCACTTTCCTTCTTGGCTTGTAACTCCAGCTCCTCCTTTTCGAAATGCTCCTTCATGCTAAGTTTATCTGTGTGTTCAGAGGCATGGGCCACTACGATGTCCTTTGCTTCATCGTGGCCCTACCAGTCATCAGTTTTATCTTCATATATAGATCCTATGACTTTAGCATCTGGGCCTGGAGTCTCGGCCGGTTGATCGGTAGGAGCCACCTATACAGTGACGACCGTAGTAGGCCCCACGATCTGCGCTTGCTATCCTAGGAAAACATCATCGCCGAGAGCATGGACAGATGCAGACGGACCTATAATTTCATAAAGACCAATGGGTAATTCTTTGACTATCGGGCCTGAGATGTAAACCTTCTCAAATGTCTGAGAAGTAAGAGATATACCTTCACTAGATTTGCCTTCGGTCATAGCCGGAGTGCCCCCTTCACCAGATTGGCCTTCACCAAATTTGTCTATCCCTGGATGATCTAGATCTTATCCCATATCCTTCTTTGGGTATGAGAAATTGAAGCACCGACTGCTTGTGTAGTAGGGGGTCTTGGGAGCTAGATCTTGAGGCTTCGCCGCCATTTATCCCCTTTCCGGTGATCGCTGGATCATTGAGTAAACTGAACCGAGCAGCCCTAAGCTCATCCGGCTCTTCATCTCGCAAATTCCACGCATGAGCTGGTCTTCATCCACTACAGCACCGCTGAAGAAATTATTTTTCAAATCTACATTATGGTCTTAGGCTTCAACGAGCGATTCAGGATACCCCTCTCCAAGGAAGCGGAGGTGGCGATTCATCAAAATGCGGGCATGGTAATATATCAGCAGTGGATCAAACTCGTCCTTTACCTTTGTTTGGCCGGCCTCCCTAGCCTCTTCTTTGAGGGCCTAAATCTACAAAAGTTGATTTTCGGCCCCTATTTTAGCTTTACAAGCCTCGATAATATCCTTGCAATATCATTGAGACTCAGTTGAGCCTCAAGCTTCTCCTGCTTTTCCTTCTCGAGCTGCTTAATATGAAGGGCCATAGCATCTTTTTCCATTTTCAGAATCTCCTTCTCCTTTTTTACAACGTCTTTTTTGAGGCTAAAGTATCGCTGCAACGAACGGCAGTTTTCAATTTAGCTTGGTGCACTTTCATTAAGCGTTCGACAGCTTCAGAAGATTCGCTGGCTTTTTTCTCAGCATCGACCAACTTCGTACCCAACTACTTGACCTCCTCGTCTAAGAACTTATAGAATACAATAGCCTATGATTTTTGTTTGATGATAATAAACATACATATATATATATATTCATTTAAATGTATTTGTTATTGTACTGTTTTATTTTTCCGCATAATTAAATAAATATTTGTTGAATAAAATAAATAACTCGAAATTCTGATATAAACAAATATTTTATTCAAACAAATATTTTATTAGAAATTCAAATAGTACAAATTTGAGCTCTCACTACATTTACACATTTTTAATTACAACACAACCTCAATAACAACACAATATTCACTTTACAGTTTTACATACATATTACACCTCACTACATAATTCACTCAACACCCATATTTGATCTTCAACTCTATTCCAGCCTGTATTCAACATCTGAACTATCTGCAAAATAAACATTGATGTGGTAAAATTGAAAAAGTAAATATGTTCATATGCACATGACAGCAACTCAACATGATCAAGCCATAAATTCATTCAGAGGCAAACAGGCATGAAAATACATGAAGACTTCAAATGAAATCAAACCAGACTGCAAATAACTCAACAAGACCAAAGGCAACAAGAACACACCAACATGGATGGTCAGAGCAATGCATTAAGCTACACTCAGGTCCAAAAGTTAACATGAATGCTCAAAACAACAAGTGCAATGGTTAGTACACTGAAGTGCAATAACACATCAATACAAAGCAAGCAGAACAAAATGAACCAGACCAGACTACAATAACCATGGACAAAAGTGCACCAGCCTCAACCAAATGTACACATGGTCAGTCCAGGCAAACCATGGAACATAATGCAAAGCTTCAAACATGCTTAGATGGGTTAACATGAATATAATGCAACCGGACTTCAAGAGCAACATGACACCAACATACTACATGCATTCAGGTAAAAGCTTCAGACACAACATGTGTACATGGATACAACATACAACATGAAGACTGAACACAAGGGCTGCAACCAGACCAGACTTCAAGTGCAACAAGGTAAATTGAACCAGATTCAATAACAAATGGAACAAGACCACAACAACAATATACAAATAGCCTCAACCAAAACATACAACCAGAAACAAGACTCCAGAGAATACAAGTGCACAAGGACAGCAGTATGTACATGCATAAATACAAGTTTAGGCATTCGGGCAATGACCAGTCTCACATATACACATGTATGTTTATATGCATACATATGTATACACATATACCAGACTTTAGAGAATACACACATATGCATATGCAAGTGATTATGGTCAGAGTACACAAGACATGGTATGGCAAACACAAGTTTAGTTCAGTCAACATGAAGTGCACAAGTGAACATGGAAACTCAATGAAATGAAAGTGAAGCAGTTTACATGTTTCATAATACAGCCAAAAAAACTGTGAAGTCATGGGTCAAGGAAATGTTTTAAAAAATGGCCAAACAAAACACTGTTGAATTGTTCAACAAAAAAAGTTCAAAAATTATCAGTTTGAATAATGTCACAGAGGGTATCATGGTGAGCATTATCTGTTCCAGTTTTAACAAAATCAAGTGAATTAAATCAGGAAGCCAAGATTATCTCTAATTCAAATGCCAACAAGTCAGCGAACGATGAACAGTTCATAGGAGCAAAGATTGGAATCGCTCAATCAATTCAAGCAAATTCGAATTCATCAGAAATATATGGAGTAACACGTATACAATGAACAAGTCAGCGATCACAAGATCGTTCGATCAAAATTCAACGCAAGTGCTAAAATCATTGAAGAATTCTAACCAAAATATACGAAACGAAGTATAGGGGTTCGATCCCTATAAATTCCAAAAGCATCATCGGGAAAGATCATCGAGTTCGAGTTCAAGCAAATCAACGGAGAAAAATCAAGTAAAACAATCACATACCCATTTTATACCATTCGAACTCGACCTTGAAGCAGCCGAAGCAAATCGAAGAACACAACAGTAATCAAATTGAGGAACGAAAGCATCAAGGTAGTCAATTTGAACTTCAATCAATCAACGTCCAAGCGGTGGCTTCAATCAATTCAAAACCCTAGTTTTTGAAGAGCAATAATAGGAACGGCGGAAGAAAGAACTAAGACGAAAATCAAAAGGGAGATAGTCCTTTCTCTATTATATTTGGGTCGTGTTTTATTTTTATATTGGGCTTCAATTTTAAAATCGGGTTTTGTTTTTAAGTTTTATTTTATTTTGTAATTTTCTCTTTTTAAGTTTGGTTAATTTCTAGTTGTGTAACTAGGTACAAACTACGGGGTGCAGTTTGAGAATTCGCAACTTAGTGGCTGAGTTATGGCAGAGTTTTGAGCTTAGAGTTAGGTTAATCAAGTTAGCGGTATCGCGAGTTTACGTATTTTTGTAAGCGTCTGATAACTTAATTTATAGTGGAAACCTTGGGGGCAGCACGTAGACAGTTTTTGCCGAAGTTGGGCAAATCTGTGTGTGATCTTTTCTGCATTGCTTTCTAATTTTATTTTTATTTCCGCATTAATTTTTAGTATCACCCTATTCACCCCCTCTAGGGTGAAAATGATCTTACAAGTGTATCAGAGCTAGGAACAAAAACCATTTTCTATTTTAAAATTTTGATTTTTTTTTAAAAATGGCTTCTTTTAATAAAGCTTTTACTGAAGGTCGATCCAGAGCAAGACCACCCATGTTCAATGGTTAATATGCATATTGGAAAAGTACAATGAATTTTTTTTGAAAACCATAGATGCATGGAATATTGTTGAAATGGGATATAGTACACCAACAGTAATGGTAGATAATAAAGAAGTTGAAAAACCTATGGATCAATGGACAGATCTTGAAAATAAACTGCAAAATGCTAACGCTAAAGCTATGAATTCTATTATTTGCTCATTAGATCAAATTGAATTTAACCGTGTCTCACATTGTCTAACTGCGTAGGAAATCTGGCACATGCTTGAAGTGACTCATGAAGGAACCTCCCAGGTTAAAGAATCTCGCCTTGTCATGCTTAGTAGCGAGTACGAGAGCTTCACAATGACAAAGGATGAAAGTGTCAAAGAAATGTATGGACGACTTTGTAATCTTGTATAGAAATCAAAATCCCTAGGAAGACCATACACAGAACTGTAAATAGTCCGAAAAATCCTCAGAATTCTTCCACAAAATTTTGAGGCAAAAGTGACTGCCATTCAAGAATCAAAGGATCTGAAATAGGTTAAAGTTGGTGATGATATGTGAAATCAAATTCAAGGAAGAACGTGAAGGAGGAGATATGTGAAAGAAATCAATAGCTCTCAAAGGAACAATAGAAAGTGAAGATGAAGATGGTGATGATGAAGGAACAGCTGAACTGGCACTGATAATAAAGAGATTCAAAAGGTGGAACCGCAAATATGGAAATCCTACCCTAAATCAACAACTGAAGAGCGGTATCATCAAAGTTCTAGACAACTCAGAAAAGCAGGAGATCATTTGTCACAAGTGCAACAAACCTGGTTATATCAAGCCAAATTGTCCTTAAAATCAATTCAGTAAAGAAAAGAAACCGATAAGGAGAAGTTTTGCAGAAACTTGGGATGAAAGTGCTGAAGATGATAATAAAAGCACTAGCGGTGAGAGTGAAAGAGCAAATCTGTGTCTTTCAGGAGAAACAAGTGACAGCGATGATGACGAGCCAAGCGAGGTATCAAAACTTACTCACTCGCAATTACTTATATATTTTCATGAAGTAAATGGCTGTTTTGAAAGACTTAGGGAGAAGTACGATAAAATTGAATCACAAAGAGATAGTTTGATAGAACTAAATAAGCAGCTTGGTCAATTGGTTCAAAACTATATAAATAAGTGTCCATCATTTGAAGAGGAAATAAAAAAATCAAAAATTAGAATTAAATAGCTTGAAAATGAAATTCTAATTTTGAAAGAAAGTGAAAATACTAGGAGAGAAAATTCTATTAAAAAGTTCACTTTGTTATTGAATGAAAATGAATCTCTCAAGTCACAAGTCCAAAAATTGTCTACAACTTTAGGAAAATTCTCCAAAGGAGAAAAATCACTAAATATACTATTAGGGAAACAAACTGTTAATACTATTAGACAAGGACTTGGGTATACTCAATCTGGAAAAGGTAGAAGTGAAACTAATCATGTCAATTCCAAGTGCGCGATTTGTGGAAAAATTGGACACAATCACGACAATTGCTGGTATAGACCCAAACACACGAAAATTATACCAATTTGGGTTCCTAAAGGCACGAATGTAAAATCCCTTAAAATCAAACAAATCTGGGTGCAAAAAGAACGAACATAGACTGTCTTGGTTTAATTTTTTTTCTAGAATGTTTTCTCACTAACAATCATGGACCTATGAAAACAAATAGGTCACAAAAATCTTTTCTCGTGTAGGTTTGTTGGCAGGCTAAGGAACAACAAGAGTGATATTGGATTCTGGCTGTTCCAGGCACATGACGGGCGACAAATCAAAGTTCCTTAGCCTAGAGAAGCATAGAGGTGACAAAGTCACAATGGGCAACAACGATAAATGTAAAATTATCGATAAAGGTGATCAATTGGAAAAATTTAAGCCAAAAGCAAACGAAGGCATGTTCATGAGATACTCTTCTAGAAGCACAACTTATAGAGTATACAACAAAAGGATGAGAACAATCGTGGAGTCAATCAATATGAAATTTGATGAAGGCATTGATGATCAAAGCAAGGAAACAATCAAAAGCAATGTTGAAAAGGAGAACGAAAACGATGAAAGTGATAATCCAAAAGAAATTGCAACCGCGGAAGAAGTCCAAAGAAATCTGGAACCAGAGAGATTGAAATTCAAAGCAGATCATCCTCTAGAATTTGTAATGGGTAATCCTACCGCAGGTATTCTAACTCGTTCCTCTTTTAGAAATTTATGTGATTTGTGTTTATATAGTTGATTTATTTCAAAATTGAACCCAAAGACATAGATACAGCTCTCAATGATGAGAGTTGGTTTATGGCTATGCAAGAATAGCTAAATCAATTTGAACGAAATGATGTTTGGATTCTAGCACTTAGACCTAATGATTATCCAGTTGTAGGAACCGAATAGATTTTTAAAAATAAATTTGATGAATCTCGAAATGTGATTAGGAACAAATCTAGGTTAGTTGTTAAATGATATAAACAAATTGAAGGAATTGATTTTAATGAAACTTTTGCACCAGTAGCAAGACTAGAATCCATTAGAATCTTGTTAGCTTTTGCTTATTATAAAGGATTTAAACTAAGACAAATGGATATTAAAAGTGCTTTTCTTAATGGAATTTTGAAAGAGGATATATTTGTCGAACAACCTGAAGGTTTTGAAAGTCAAGAATACCCTAACCATGTATATAAACTTAAGAAAGCACTATATGGATTAAAACAAGCCCCTAAAGCTTGGTATGAATGTCTTAGCAGTTATCTCCTTGAAAATAGGTTCAAAAAAGTCTGTGTAGACACCACATTATTTCTATTGCACGAAACTGATGACCTTTTGATTGTTCAAATATATGTTGATGACATTATTTATGGTACCACTAACAACCTTTTGTGTGAAAATTTTGAAAAAGTTATGCAGGAAAAGTTTGAAATGAGCTTGGTAGGAAAGTTGAAATTCTTTTTCGGATTTCAAATCAAACAAAGTGAAAAAGGTACGTTCATCTCTCAAACAAAATATATCAGAGAGCTTGTCAACAAATTAGGATTGAAAGATGCTAACTCTGCAAAAACTCCCATGAGCACAATAATTAAAATCGACAAGGAAGAAAAAGGTAAGGTAGTTAATCAAAAGAAATATCGAGGTATGATTGGATCACTTCTTTATCTTATAGTTTCTAGACCAAACACTATGTTCTCTGTTTGTTTGTGTGCACGGTTTCAATCAAATCCAAAAGAATCTCGTTTAAAAGCCGTAAAAAGTATTATAAGGTGTCTTTTGCACACCCTACGGTTTGGTCTATGGTATCCAACTAATGATAACTTTGAGTTAAAAGGGTATTCAGATGCAGATTATGCTGGTAGTCTAGTTAATAGAAAAAGTACTAGTGGAACGTGTTTTATGTTGGGACATTTGTTAGTTGCATGGTCAACAAAATTGTATTGAACTATCTACAACTGAGGCAGAGTATATTGCTCTAAGCGGTTGCTCTGCTCAAATCTTATGGATGATACAAACCTTGCAAGACTATGGTTTAAATTTAAATGAGTTCCACTTATGTGTGATAGCAAAAGTGCAATTGATCTCACAAATAATCATGTACATCATTCTCGCACCAAGCACATAGATGTTAGACATCATTTCATTAGAGATCACATTTCCAAAGGAAATATTTGCATAAACTTCATTTCAACTGATTCTCAATTAGCAGACATTTTTACAAAACCCCTTCCAGAAAATAGTTTTTGTCGACTTCGTCTCAGTTTAGGCATTTTAGAAAGTGGAAAATAGGCACAAGGACAAATTTTCATAAAATTTTTGACTGAAGGACAATAAGTTTTATTTTTAGGCTGAAGGACAAACTTTAAAAGATAATTAGGCTGAAGGACAATGCTAATACAACTAGCATTTTGTACAATGTAAAACTGGATATAATGCTAGTTATAATTAGCATTTTGTACAATGTTTGCACCGTACAAAATGCTAACTATATTTAGCATTTTCCTTCAGCCTAATTTTCTTTCAAAGTTTGTCCTTCAGCCCAAAAATGAAACTTTGTGTCCTTCAGCCTAATTTTTTTCCAAAGTTTGTCCTTGTGCCTAATTCCCTCTTTTAGAAATGTGATTTTATATTTTATATTTTATTTGATCTTAAATGCCTATGTTAACTAATCTAACTCCCTATTGATTATCAAAAAGATAAATAGTGACTGAAAAAAAAGTCATG
The DNA here is from genome assembly GCA_030737815.1 of Allium fistulosum. Lineage (NCBI taxonomy): Eukaryota > Viridiplantae > Streptophyta > Magnoliopsida > Asparagales > Amaryllidaceae > Allium > Allium fistulosum. Next base: position 810,129,688 of record CM060902.1, read on the forward strand.
AGTGTTGATCTTAATCATACATTATGACTTGAGACAGTATATTTAGAAAATTTCTTTAAAAATTTAAACAAAATTTGTAATAACTTTGGTTGGTAAAAATTCCATGAACATCTCTATTCCTATCATATTTCTACGACTATCACTCATCAGAATCGAATATAGTATGTCAAAATGTGGTATCTAAACAGGAAATTATTCATTTTTTTAATTAGCAATCACTACAACAAACATGACCTTTAACAGCGTTTTAAAAATGCTATAAAAGCTATTAACAGCGTTTTTCCATATGCTATATATCGACATGCAGTTATATGCTAGAGATATACAATGACAAGAAATAAACGCTGTTAAATGTCCTTTTTAACAGCGTTTCCCTGGTGTCATGAAATCATTAGCGTTTGGTTGGGTGCAGTTAGAGATCTTTATTAGCGTTTGTTTCATGCTAAGATAAGATTTTATAGCATTTTTTCAATGCTGTGATATTTATTTACAGCGTTTCCTTGTTGCAATAAATCGTGCTTTATGTTTTTACATACAATTTAACGGCATTTTTAAAACACTGGAATGTTTTAATTGCATTTCAATAAACATCCGCCATAATGTGTGTGTATACCACATTTCAAAATTATCATATTATATCAATATCACATTTCAAAATCAACATATTGTATCAATACCACATTTTGGACACATATTTGATAACCAACGTATGAAATTTCATAATCAAAATACACAATATTCTTACACCAAAAATAAATAGTTTGTCATCAATAGTCCAAAAACAAAATATAGAACAAGTAGCAAAACAAAAGCAAGTAGTACATACGTTAAAACCAAAAAGTAGTTCTAGCAGCAAAAATAACTTCGATCCATAACTCATTGCAACCTTTTTTGCATCACAGTCATCTATCTGCCTGTTAAGCAAAAGTAATGCTTGAGAATCAATTCATCAAAAAAGTGTACACAAAGTTAAATCGGATTCGTAATGCAAACACTAAATATTCATCACACTATTTCATTAGGCGATTGACTAATACAAAGTATACAACATGCCATAAAATCTGTTATATGCACTGATAACTAGCTAAGGCATTGATTTCATCAATAAATCTGTTATATGCATCTTCATACCTGTAATTAAGATCCCATAAAATCTCAACTCATATAGACAAACTGGCCAGTGCTAATACTTAGTAAATTTTTAGAAAATTATTTAATTTTTATAATACTTGGTTTATTATATGTTGTGTCAAATCTATGTTTTAGTATATGTCTCAACAATCAATATTCGCTCTCTATAGATAGGTTAGATTTAAAACCTTAGAAGTGAATACCTTTTAGGATGACCGGGTTTCATAATTAAAAAATGGTACTAGTAAACTCGATGAAATACCTGTGTCACCGGCAAAAATAAGCTGGCCAGTGTGAGCTTTGTCCATAGCTGTTACCTCATTTTCGAACAATAATTTGCGAACAACCAGACCAGTGCTAAAGTTAATCACCTACAATGAAAGTTGTATAGGGAGGGTAAATTCATGACTTCATATTCCAAATTGAATTGCAGAGTTTATGTTTTTAGTATGAATAAAAGATGCATACAATGCATATATGTACAAACATAGCAAAGGCAAACTATGGGAATAAAACATTATACACTGATTTCTCTTTTTGCATTGCCCACTGACAGCAAATTGTTATTCACCTGCAGACATTTAAAGGCAGGTAAGTATGGATAGATGAAGATTCATGAATATATATAAAGTCAAGTTGATAAGAAAATTAACCTCTATATCTTAATTTAGGAACTTAAGAGTGTGTGTGTGTAAGGGGTGCCTGTTAGATGATATTATCATCTTGATATTGATTTCTAACCTAAGAATCAGCAATTGCTTATGGTAATGAAGAGAAAATAAACAAACAAACTGAATACATACCTGGTTGAAACGAATACAAAGCTGAGAAGTCCCATAAATTACACGCATGCAACTTCCCTTGTATATCTCCTAAACCCAGACAGTTTTATCCATTGATGATGAAGCAATATACTAATTATTAGATGAAAAATCAAAATCTGTAATCTAGTTAGAATACCAAAAGGAAATAGAAAATAAAAATGTTGTATGCATATTGTCATCATCAAAATTTGACATATCTAGAATTTGCAAAAACCATTTATTTCATTAAACGCAAGGATTCTAATTTCATGAATATTAAAAGTAAACTACTTTCGTATTAAGAAAATCAAAAAGACACCCACTCCGAACAACGAATAAAGTCACGACATTGCAATATAGGTGGACAATGGATACTAATTACTGAACTTTGTAAAAAAACACATTTTCTCATCCTAATAAGCTAATATCTACAGAACACCCACTTCATATATGCTTTATATATGAATATTAAATTTATATGCAGAAGTTGTCTTGTCGTGAGTGAGCTCCCCACCCTTACCTTCTTATAATGTAAAAATGATAGTGTCAAATTTTAGAACAGGAAAGGATGGTATTGAATAATTCTACAATATAAACAATAATCAAACATTTATACCTCTTTGTCATGGATGGAAATCCGAGCTTTTAGCTATGCACGTCTAAAAAGTGCAGTCATTATGACCAAGTAAATAAATTAAAAGCTGGATCAAAACAAATGAATTTGGGTATTCTGAGTAAGCTTCTTTAACTGAGTAAAACAAACCTGCAATATTGAATGGAAGAAAGGCAAGTAATAATTGAAGATGGAAGCGTAGAAACAATGATAAAACAGCTTTTGCCTTCTCCCATTCAGCGACCAGCAAACTCGAAGGAACTGTTGTGACACTTCGACTTTGTTCCAGATTCATCTGCTTGTATGCAAATAACATTAACAAGATGATTTCATGAAAACAGACAAAAAGAAATTGTTGAAGTAATTAATTATGACTAAATGGAGAACATACTCACATGTATTTGCTCTACAGACTACCAACTGTCCAGAAAGTTTAAGTTGAACCCTGTGTAGTGAAAAATAAAAAAATTGAAAAAAGAAAAAAGAAATCGAGAAGCAGGCAAAAGCTTTTCGCTATTCATTGCCTGAGTGAAGTAAGACTGACAAGTGCCTTGAGCATAGTGCCATAATGATGGTATACCCACCTGTAAAATCAGATATATAATTTCACTCTTTGTTAGCAAATGATACCCTATCGAGGATAAAAGGCCAATTATATTATGTTTTGTGGTAACTTACTGGATGTGATCTCGGAAACATCCCACTACATTTTCGAGAGCTAAAACAGGACTCACTATATGCCTGCAGACATATCCAATATCCTAGTAAACTGAATCCTTAAGTGACATTCTACCATAAAAAATAATACAGTTGTTAGCATAAAAAGTGGCACATGAATGATACAAATATAAATTGATATACCTATATTACCTTTTAGTTATAATTGAAAATAGATCATCAAGTTCCCCGAGCCATTGAGCTTCATCCTAGCAGTAAAATATACATGGTCAAATAAGGATATTTAACGTAATTTTGATTGACAAGGTAATTTTATCATAGCACATCATATTTATGGAACAAATAAAGGTACATCAACTTGTAACCTTTGATCACTCAACACTCACAACTTGTAGCCTTTGATCACTCTCAGTTTGATAATTGAGATCCGCTATACGTATTTCTTTTAGAAAAATAACAACCAAATAATAATTTTCTAATTAAGCAAAATTGGTTTTCAACTTATTTGCACAATCTTCTTCAAATTAGTTTTCAACTAGTACAGATGGTAACATATAAAGATTTTATATATAAAAAATTGATTTCATAGTTCTTAGTTAAATTACAGAACTAAAGGTTTCGACCAAGTTCACTTGACTATACTTTCATGGATAAGACATACATATCTACCAATTAGTTTGATAAGAAAAAAGGTCAGCAAAATTAGGTATCTTCAGTTAAAGACATTTATGATAACGCATTTGCCAAATGATCACAATATAAGGTAGAAAAGTGTATTTTTGACTAATAGTTTGAGGTAGTGTGCTTTATTTAGCTGCAATTTAGGTTGCCTGGGAATATGCATTGAGAATAAATAGGTGGGTTGTAAAGACCAAACATTCTTTTGCATTAGTATAGTTTAAATTACAATAAGCATGTTGCATACTTACTGGTTATTACTTATCAAACTGGTAATCAAAATTGCAACATAGACTAATCATACTTCATTTTTCCCCTCATATTGATGAAACATAGTTAATATAAGAGCAAAGCTCATCAAACTGTCAAGAAAATATCAAAGAATGTTTATGTTTTCCTAAACTAAAATATTATGCAACTTTTGGAAGTGAGAGATGAAAGACAATTGAGTCAAAAATAATGACAGAGGATAAGTACAGAGATGGGAGTGATGCATAAAAACTTAGAGTCATTTATTTAGTCATGGTCACAAATAAAATTTCCTTTTGATTTTTCCATCTTTGATGCCTGCTTTTAATGCTGTATGTAATATTTTTTGGTATGATATCTGGATAATAAAAGTTTGTGATATAAAACTAGTAATCTCCTTTGTTACAATTAATGCTATAATTAAGCTCATTTCAGTTTATTCACAAAGGATGTGTTACAAACTTACTTCTTCTTTTTTTAGTACACAGAATGATGCCATACAAATTTGGAATCTGGTTGAGGATTTATGAATTATATATGGACAAAAATACTCCATTATTTAACAAACAAAACACATCCAATTTATAAAGACAAATAGTATTGTCCAGAAAAGTAAATTGGAAGAATTCCAGCAATATAGTTAATTTTTTCAGTACACTAAAATAGAAAACTAGTATAGAGAAACTCCTAGATTAAAAAATCTTTTTATTTTATTTTGTTTAAAAAATGAAGAAGAAGAAGAAGAAATAGATATATTGCATCTATTTCAGTTGACCATAGTTATCCATATGGACATAAAGAAGTGGTAAAAAGGATGTATAATACTGATCGATATATTGATAGTGATATAAAGTCCTCAAATATTCAGAGTATTAAGAATACCACAACTGAATTCAATTGAGGATAAAGTGGAATAAATAGAAAGTCATCCAAGCAAAAATAATTGTAGGAAAATAAATTGCCAATTTCTTAAGAGTTAATACCTCTTACTTTCAGCCTTTTGATGCTATAAAGGTAAATCAAGTTTTCCCATGTAAGATCTCTCTTTAGTATTAGGCAAGTTAGCACATAATTTTTCAATCTCTCGTGCCATGTAAATCATGTTTTCCCTATTGCCTGTCTCTGTTCCAGCAGCACGCCATTTCCTTTCTTCTCGTACTCATAAGTGGCTCTATGAAGATGCGTGCGTGTATGCATACATGCCTGCATATCAAAAAAGAAATTATTTAAATTTCAAGTTTACATGATGTTCAGTCGATGGATTCAAGTTAGTGATACAAACTTGCACGTGATAGGTCCTGCTTGATATTATCGATCTCGGATCGCATAACAGGGATTTGATTATTATCAGTTCACACTTTCGTCAGCTCTTGCATCAGATTCTGAATTTAACCAGCAAGTTCTTGTCTTGTAGCATTCAGCTTCTTAACTTCAGCACGGAACTTTATCACATCATCTCTTAATGTTTCTAGAGCTTTTAAATCAGCCTCCAGCTTTGTACCTTTTCCAATTAATGCACGAATATGAGCTTCTTTTTCAGCACGAAGATTCGTCATGGCTATATGTTTCAATCATTTTAATTACAAACATCCTTAAGTAATATGAAATGAAGAAATTAACAAGTTTGTTGCATGAAGAAGAGCATTTCTCTATTTTAGCATTAAAAAGCACTTAAAATACAACAATTGCACTGTAACCTATTGCAATAAGTCCTATTTCATAATAAAAGGAATGTCGAGAATTAATTAAGAGCCATAATATATACCTGATGAATTTACCTATTTCAATATACAGTATGGATGCTGCAAGCCACCAACATCACACACCTACGACTCAGAGACACCTGTAATGACACGGTAAATACTATTACAGATGGAACATCCTCTGTTATAGGCGTGATTCCTGTAGAGCGAGAGTGTAAGAGCAACTGAGAAAAGACCAACACATGCATTTTATTCTTAGTGTAGTGGTTCTCGTATTTCTTATCGGGATTTACTCAACTAGATGTTGTACCTTCAGAAACGCACGTAGGTACGAGTCCAATTATCACTATGGCTACAACTATATGTGCAAGGTTAATCTAAGATTGGACTGCTACTGTTAATCATTTTTCATTTTCAAAAAGAGAAATATGACCTCATTTCACTTTTACTGTAAATAAAGCACACATCATAGATTCATAATTCCACATATATAAACCCAAGTTAAAATCTTTATAAAGATTATAACTAAAGGAATAGCTTGAAGAAAATGTCACATATAACAATGCATTTTGATTTACACATCCCATTTTACTGCTTGATAGTTCCCATAAAAACAGTTTTTGTATTCATATTAACATTTAGATGGCAGCTTAAAATGACTAAAACATGAATTGATTGAGAAAAAACAATACTAATTTATGTTTGTATACTACATGTAACCTTGTATATAGAATTTGATTATTAAAATTGTATTCCACTAACACATACTTATGTTATTTATGTCCACATAGCCAAACTGGTATTATTATTTCTAATAATTCAAATATATTTTCTTCTGTATTATCATTTTGCATTTTATAGAAATTAATCAGAAAATTGAAAAATATTTTACTTTTAAAATTATACGATCGAACGGTCATTTCCCACCGTTGTACGGTTGTACTAGGATATGCTAAAAGGGTATACGCTATATAGATAAAAATTGTTCGTAAACAAAGGAAATCATCCAATAGATAATTATTAATCAGAAAGAAGAGAATAATAAAATATTCGCTGAGCTATGTATACTAGTATTACTATAAAAATATGGAGTAGTGATTCTACCTCTACACGGTAATCCATATAATCTGATCCTAACATAATTGGGTAACTAAATTTAGACTATTATTAAGGTGAATTGATATGTAGGATCCTTGTAGTCTTAAGAATAAAAATCCATATCTATGCATTTCTTTATGATAAATAATATGAACGTAAACCGAATTCAAGTAGTAAAAGTTTTACTCGGTAAATCTAGAAGATTTATGCCTCTAAGCTATGTCTAAATTTTTTGTCAAAAGGGTGTAAAACTAACATTGGGATAAGCATTCAGATTGATCTTGTATTACTAACAACTAAAGGGAACTATATTTGTGATCAAATTTCAAAAAACGATAGAAAAAATATATTATAAAATGAAAAGCTCACCTTGCTCTTGGTAACAGAATCGTTAATATTAATTGCAGGGAATAGAAGGGCACCACTAACCTGCATCTTATACAATCTCTTGACACTAGTTATAGTCTCCTCACTTACACCAACCGATCTCTCCTTCATCTTCATGTACTTTGTGAGATCTACCTCCAATCCATCCTTATAATACTCAACACAATCTAAATCTCTGCATTATCAGTGCTGCTTGGACTCGGCAAAGTTCCATTCTTCTCATACTCCTCCTCCCACCTACACTCCCTCATGAATCAAAAGTGTAGCATGCCTCCATTATCAACAATCAGATATGGCCCACCTCCAAGGCCCCAATCCAAGGCTTTCTCCATGCACCACCAATGCTCTTGTAAGGTCTCTCCTTTCTAGGAGAAAACCATGGTAGAATCTCAGGCAATCTGGTAGCAGCGTGATCTTGGGTAGAGAAGATGTTGTAGGAGTACCAGCATAACTAGTGACATAGGGTTCTATAGATTAAGTTTGTGAATTTCTAGAATGCAGTAATCCAGAATGGCACGCTGCAAATTCAATAATTACTTCATTTAATAAGATAACGAACCTAAGGAACTTTCAATTGATTTAGAAAAAAGAAGCTAAGAAAGCATAAAAATCCTATAACTACTCAACAAATTAAGTTTTTATTTTAATTTAAAAAACTTCATCAATCGATGAAATAAGAAAGACAGATTCACCCATTCCTCAAAATTATCTTGAAATTATCAATATACGTTCTTTCAATTATTAAATTTCAATAAGGAAAAAGAATTTACCTACAATTTGATAGAGATGCAAAGATTCTGAGAAGAAGTGAGTCCAGATGCCATGATTGGTGGTTAGATCAGCAGGAAAAACACGAAAACGAGGGTTTTGGGGTATAAGCGATGAGGAGGGTTGCTTCAAATGTTAATTTGGAGTAATAGAAATGCGCGGGTAGCCAAAAAATTTACCGCTCTATGTGTTGTTTTATTAGAGAAGGCGAACTATAGCATGCCATATCAATCATTTTAAACCCTACGAGATTTCTAAAGCAAGTCCACTCCAAACGCTATTCCACTTTTCGATCATAAGTGGATTTCCTTGTAGTGCTCTAAACCGTTGTTCATTTATGCCATTAGTACTAGTTTTTCTTGTAGTGTGTTGTACCACTCAAACGAATACTCTACTACTTGATTCATAATTCACAACATATGCTAATAAAATGGGAAGTAATGTGCAGCAAAAAATATGTAGAGGGCAAAGTAACTGATGCATTTACATTTATTATCCCACTTTAATTTTTGGACTTCTAACATTATTGTGAGCCCAATCTGTAAGCAAACAAATGTCAAAATGTTGGATTTCCATGCTAAGAGGATTGGGAGCATTTTCTAGAAAAGAACCTTATATCTTTGTAAAAAAAAGAAAATAGAAATATATATATATATATATATATGTCCATTCTTAGGAAGATTTATTCACTTAAAGGCCTAGAATTTTCAGAAATATTTACACCTTGTCACAGGTACAAAAAGTTCAGAAAAAATTAAAAAGGTGAATACTATACTCTTAAAACATATTGATAGTCATCTCCGTAAAGTGAATATGACTAAATCTATAGCATAAAGTAGTGCTAATATTCACTAATCAAGGGTTAGAAAAACATGCTTTAGATGCTTACTGAAAATAAATTAGTAGTCTCTCGCAGCCCATTCTCTAAGTCTTGCCTCGTGCCTCATGCCTGTTCTCTAAGTCATTCCTTGCTTTAGTATCATGTTGTAGCCTTCTCATGTAGCAGTTACCATCAGGCATTACTTGCAGCAGTGTACATTTTTTTTGGCTTACTTCAACTCACTAATCATCCATTAGCATCCCAATGCTGTATTCCATTGCAGTCAAAAACAACTTTTGTTGTAGTGCATATGAAAATGTTCATAAAAAATCTGTGAAAACCATGCCTAACGTCTATTTTACAACAACATATGTAAAAATAATATATTCAAAACATAGAACCGGTATCATACAACCATCGAAACTATAAACCCATCACGAACCCATGCTCTCGCAAGGGTTCTGACCTAGTTATTTCTTAAACTGGGTAGGTTGAAGAAATACCGAAGGATTTCCATTTGAAATCTAGGACAAGGTAGGCAAGAACATAATACTGCTGAAAAGAAATTACCAAGGTGAACAAATAAAAGTTAGGGTTTTAAAGCCTGGTTTGATTACGGCAAATGAGCCTGAAGAGGATAGAGGCACCAATGATTATTATAACAGCGTTGTAGGAAATCAGTCGGAAATTCCTTTAACCACTATCATTTATAAAAGGTAAGTTAGGAAATAAATTCACCTCTTAGAGCTGTGCAGTTGGAACTAGGGCTAACGGTCACTGACGAGCCTGGAATAGGGACAGGGATGAGGACAAATGGAGATGAGCCTACAACGGGGACGGCTGCAACGGAGATAGGGACGACTGTAAATGGGAAAGACTCTGCAACAGGACGACTACAACAACGCCAATCGACTAACGAAATTTTCTCTTGGAGGAGGAATTTTTGTTATTAAATTTGGATTGGGGAATTGAAATTTAGGGGAAGTTTTTGCATAATGGGAATTCGTTGAAACGGAGGGAAAGGAAATAATTTTAGCGCCTTCGATTTCTAACAGCGTGCACAACCTTTAGGTTAAAGTAATATACGGACAAATTATCGTTTCCTACAGCAACCCACTCAAAAACGCTGTACTGTAATGCTAAGAAAATAAACTTTTCTTATAGTGAATAAAATCATCCAAAAGTACTCACTCTCATTTAAAAGTCCTCATGGTTATGCATGGGTGAACTACTTGAAATTTCTGATTATGTGCTTTCATGCTCATTTAAAAGTCCTCACGGTTATGCATGTATGGAACACATATCAAAATTGGATGAAATAGGCGAGTTGATTCTAACCCCATTTAAAAGTCCTCACGGTTATGCGTGGTTAGAAGATGCTTGGAATTCATTTTTTAATAAAAATAAGAAATACTGCTAATCTCATTTAAAAGTTCTAACGGTTATGCATGGTTAGTAAGTATTTAAAAAGATTCCTGTCATAAATATACCATAAATGGACACAACTATATGGTTTTCTATGCCGACATCACCCTTAACATTCTAAATTGAAATATGCGCCTAACATAGTATTTATGATTTTTGTTTGAATTTTTATTGAAATCTAATATTTATACTCGATTAGGTATTAATGTTGTATTAATGTCTATCACTTTATCACTCTGTTCTAACACTATTAATCTTTTGCTGATAACAAAAAGGAGAGAGAAGTTAAGATTTTGGCAAATAATTTCAAATTCTTATTTGCATATTCTCATCTAGATTTATTTGCATATTCTCATCTAGGTTCATTGCATTTTTTATTTATTGTCATGCATATGTATAAGGGGAGCTTTGTTGTAGGGGGGTATTCAAATAGGGGGAGCTAATAGAATTCATCAAGACCAAATACATTTAATAGAGTCAAAATCCTAATATATCTTTGTTATCATCAAAAGGGGGAGATTGTAGAATACAATAGCCTATGATTTTTGCTTGATGATAATAAACATATATATATATATATATTCGTTTAAATGTATTTGTTGTTGTACTATTTTATTTTTCCACATAATAAAATAAATATTTGTTGAATAAAATAAATAACTCGGAATTCTGATTTAAACAAATATTTTATTCAAACAAATATTTTATTACAAATTCAAATAGTACAAATTTGAGTTCTCACTACATTTACACAATTTCAATTACAACACAATTTTCACTTTACAGTTTTACATACATATTACTCCTCACTACATAATTTACTCAACACTCGTATTTGATCTTCAACTCTGTTCCAGCTTGTATTCAGCATCTGAACTATCTGCAAAATAAACACTGATGCGGTAAAATTGAAAAAGTAAATATGTTCATATGCATATGACAGCAACTCAACATGATCAAGCCATAAATTCATTCAGAGGCAAACATGCATGAGAATACATGAAGACTTCAAATGAAATCGAACCAGACTATAAATAACTCAACAAGACCAAAGGCAATAAGAACACACCAGCATGGATGGTTAGAGCAATGCATTAAGCTACACTCAAGTCCAAAAGTTAACATGAATGCTCAAAACAACAACAAGTACAATGGTCGGTACATTGAAGTGCAATAACACAGCAATACAAAGCAAGCAGAACAAAATGAACCAAACCAGACTACAATAACCATGGACAAAAGTGCACCAGCCTCAACCAATTGTACACATGGTCAGTCCAGGGCCCAGGAAAACCATGGAATATAATGCAAAGCTTCAAACATGCTCAGATGGGTTAGCATGAATATAATGCAACTAGACTTCAAGAGCAATATGACACCAACATACAACATGCATTCAGGTAAAAGCTTCAGAGAAAACATGCGTACATGGATACAACATACAACATGAAGACTGAACACAAGGGCTGCAACCAGACCAGACTTCAAGTGCAACAAGGTAAATTGAACCAGATTCAATAACAAATAGAACAAGACCACAACAACAACATACAAACAGCCTCAACCAAAACATACAACCAGAAACAAGACTCCAGAGAATACAAGTGCATAAGTAAAGCAGTATGTACATGCATAAATACAAGTTTAGGCATTCAGGCAATGACCAGTCTCACATATACACATGTATGTGTATATGCATAAATATGTATACACATATACCAGACTTCAGAGAATACACACATATGCATATGCAAGTGATTATGGTCAGAGTGCACAAGACATGGTCAGGGCAAACATAAGTTTAGTTCAGTCAACATGAAGTGCACAAGTGAACATGACAACTCAATGAAATGACAGTGAAGTAGTTTACATGTTTCATAATACAGAAAAAAAAATTGTGAAGCCATGGGTCAAGGAAATTTTTTAAAAAATGGCCAAACAAAACACTGTTGAAGTGTTCAACAAAAAAATAAAAAATTATCAGTTTGAATAATGTCATAGTGGGAGTCATGGTGAACATTATCTGTTGCAGTTTTAACAAAATAAAGTGAATTAAATTAGGAAGCCAAGATTATCTCTAATTCAAATGCCAACAAGTCAGAGAATGATGAACAAGTCATAGGAGCAAAGAAAGGAACTGACTCAATCAATTCAAGCAAATTTGAATTCATTAGAAATATATGGAGTAACACGTATACAATGAACAAGTCAGCAATCACAAGATCGTTCGATCAAAAATCAACGCAAGTGCTCAATTCATTGAAGAATTCAAACCAAAATACACGAAACAAATTATAGGGTTTCGATCTCTGTAAATTCCAAATCCTCATCAGCAAAGATTATTGAGTTCGAGTTCAAGCAAATCAACAGAAAAAAATCAAGTAAAAAAATCACATACCCATTTTTTACCATTCGAACTCGATCTTGAAGCAGCCGAAGCAAATCGAAGAACATAGCACTAATCAAATTGAGGAATGAAAGCATCAAGGCAATTGATTTTAACTTCAATCGATCAACGTCCAAGCGGCGGCTTCAATCAATTCGAAACCCTAGTTTTTAAAGAGCAACAAAAGGAACGGCCGAAGAAAGTACTAAGACGAAAATCAAAAGGGAGATAGTCCTTTCTCTATTATATTTGGGTCGTGTTTTATTTTTATATTGGGCTTCAATTTTAAAATAGGGTTTTGATTTTAAGTTTTATTTTATTTTCTAATTTTCTCCTTTTAGGTTTGGTAAATTTCTAGTTGTGTAATTTTAAAGTAGGGTTTTGAGCTTAGAGTTAGGTTAATCAAGTTAGTAGGTATCGCAAGTTTACGTGTTTTTGTAAGTGTCTGATTACTTAATTTCTTGTGGAAACCTCGGGGGTAGCACGTAGGCAGTTTTTGCCAAAGCTGAGTAAATCTATGTGTGATCTTTTCTGCATTGCTTTCTGTTTTCTATTTTTATTTTCGCATTAATTTTTAGTATCACCCTATTCACCTCCCCTCTTAGGTGAAAATGACCCTACAGAACTTAATAATGTATTTGTCGTGAATCTCCTTAAGAGTTAAGTGATCAATTTCGTGTTTCCTTTCCATCGACACTCAGAGAATCTCTCAACTACACAAAGAGTTGTGCTATGCTGGACATAGACATCATTAACATAGGAGACACTATGTCTTTGGCTTTTGGAGGAATTAAATGCAAAGCGGGAACAAATTTGAACTCGTCAATGCACATCTTAGAAAACATGGCCCCGAGCTCAGCCATCATCTCAGCGGTAGTGATATCAAGAGTAGTAGAGGCTGAAAGGGCCCGTCTATCGTGCTTGTGCGATGAAATATCAAGGCCTTCTGAACCAGACCGGTAGTCCGAAAATCAACGGGCATTGGAAGAACCTGAATGTTGCTCGGGCCTAGTGGCCAAAGTAGGAGCATGAGGCAGTGACTTGCTGCAACTATGTATAGGGGGCCATTGACCGGCACACTTGTCGTGAGAAGATTGAGATTTTGATTTATGCTTGGATGGCGAGCCCTTAGATTGGTGGCTTTGATCTCGATCCTCTCTTCCTTCATACCCTTCTTTGTCTCGACCGGGTCTGGATCTCTACTGGGCCCAAAATAAGACAACTAAGAGTAAGCTGATCTCTTTAAGCGATCATAATTATGAGGGCATCCCATCGAGTTTGGAAACAAAATGAAAAGAGTATAAGAATCACTGGAGTTAAAGGTGGATAAGTGTCATGTAGAGCAGTGCACGTGATCGTGAGTGTCTTAGTAGTCCCCAACGGACTAGTTGTTGGAGCTTTGCTCGCTGGAGTAATATCTCCTACATTAGTGGGTGGAATGTTAACGCCAAATCGAATAGATGATTTAGACCTCCTATGGCTTAAGTTGGCAAAATCATAATTTCTGACATCGTTCTGGAGCAGGATGTCAAACATCCCCTTAATTAGATTTTCTAGAGGCAAAGAACTAGACTGATCTGTAACTGCAGGCTCATGACTTAGGTTACAGTGTCACGTCTGGGCTTATTAGCATCGCCCCTTTCCTCGCCATACTCTATGACATCCTAATCTCCTTCGACTGGGGGCATGACAGGATCGACTTCGTCATCTCCTTGCCCAACAATGCCTTTTCTCTTTACAACTTAATCCTCAGTGTTTCTAGGCAGTCCCATGTTGCAACCTTCTTCTAGTAAGCCGAAGCCAAAAGGCACTCATCGATGAGAAGAGATCCGATGTCTCTATCCACCACCAATATGTTTTTGAATGCTTAAACCGCCTTCGAGTATATGTTACCGATGGAATGTGGATGGCCGTTTGCAATGTCCAATAAGAAACTGCTTAATTCGGGATACGACTTGAATAAAAGCACTTAAGTTTAAGTTTGAAGAGACACTTACGTCCTTCTAACTACCGTCCTACAAAACCAAGGGGTAGCGCACATAAAAAAATTCATTCTTAAAAGTGCTTAGTTTGTTCAAAACGCCGGTTACGACCTGGTAGTTTGTGACTGGTTTGAGGAAAGTGTACGAGAGGCTTCCTCTTCACTATTGGAAGTTGTAAATGAATCAATTTTCTTTTAGAGTAGGCTCACGTTATAAGAACTCAAGGAATATCGTGTATACGCAGTGTAGAAACACATAGCTGTTCGAGTGCAGCTCAGCCGATGCCAATCTTAAATAATGCAATATTTTTTGGATGAATGGGTTGAAAGGCGAAACGCAACCAGCCCAACACATAAACTTGTTGCATGAGGTATACCCCTCCGAGGGCAAGTGAGCCATGTCTTTAAGGCATGGGTCTTGCACATCCTCGTACGGAATCCTGTGTTTAATGCATAGCCTGCGGAGAGAGGCCTCATCAACCTTTGTAGCCACCAAATCCTCCGAATCATTCAAAAATATAACATCTTCTAAAGTGTCGGGTGCTGGCTTGATTTCTACTTCAGGAATCAAAGGAATTTCAAGCACTTGATGAGAACTTTCGGGCTGTTCATATTGTTGGCCTGGAGAGTTTCTAGCAAATATTTTTGCTGAGCTTGATTCAAAGTCGGGATTGTTGTGTGAAGAAGTTTGTTTAGTGCCCATAATAGCTATATGTTCCGAGCATTTGGAACCCAAAGCTATCAAACTCAGCAGATAGTAATCATTAGGAAAATAAACCTGTTCCCCCCATGCTAAGTGTAAACTAGTGCAGTGTGGTGCAGTGTTGTGCAGTGTAGAGATAAAAAGTTCAGAATTCAGACGATAGTTATGACGAGGCTCTAAGATTCAACCGTAGTGATCATCATCGCTGATCGTCCCATCCAGCTTTCACGTCGATGATTATGGCTTTTATCTAAATTTTAGGATCATTCATCGGCATATTGGAGTTCGAAACTTGCACCGAGTTCATTTGAGATCATATGTTATACTTCTTCAAGTTAAAGTCATATTCGAAAGTGTGTGACTTCGATTTTCAATGATTCAAGTCATATAAATTCAAATGAAAAGTACAACCATTCACATTCTAAGTCATATGCATTGGTATTCAAGTCAGAGTGCTAAGATCATGATCGAGTCCCATCCCAGAGTTCAAATGTTTAAGTTCAAGCCCAATATTGGATATGCAAACATTCATATCTGAGTTAGTACACAATTCACGCTCCTATGGTAGGGCTTGGGTTCATTCATGTGTACAAGTTTAGGTGATCAGGTCCCAAAGTTCAAGTATACTCAAATAAGGTTGAAAAATGGTTAAGTCCCCCTAGGCAGAGGGATCGTACCTGATCCCTCCCCTAGGCAGTTTTGCCTTATGCATCTTTGAACTCCTAAATGCCTAGACCGATCCTCACATTCATCTCCTCGGCATCTAAAACCAATTGCCTTTTTCACTGATCGCCTCTTATCACTTCGCTCCACTTCAGATCATAATCGATTGCTCATCTTCAACATGCTTCCATCCAATCTCATAAGCCAATACCACCTCGATTGGTACCTCATCCTTATCACCTTATGTCTTCTTCACATTGCCTTCTCCAAGTTATATGAAAAACTGACCCATCCATTACTGGTCGCTTCACTCTACCATCCCACTTCATCTTCTCCGCTACACAACTGACCTTGTCATAATTTAAACCATCTCAACTCTAAACGATCATCACTGATTGTACATTGTCACCGATCCCTAAGCTTAGAACCACCAACGCGGTTAACCCCATCGACTTGTCACAATTCAAATTTATGTCAAACAAACTTATACCTACCTATATGTGTAAAATCAGATTCAAGTAAAGGGGAGTTTGGTTTGAAGTGATGGTGGAAGCTTCGGGAAAGATGGAGGATAAGTTTGCTTTGGGGATTGAATGAATCGATGGAAGAGCAGATAAAACTATCAAATTGAAAAGTTTAAGGCGCCTACTAGGGAAAGTAAGGGATCGGGTTGGTTGAGCTAATAAAGTGAGATGAACAAACACAGGCTAAGTATTTAGCTTATATGGTATTGGCCCGCTCCTCTTGAGCCCCAAAAATGGACTAAGTCCGTGTAGGGGATCGGGAATGATCCCTTACCTGAGGGATCAAAACTGGTCCCTTGCCAATGTTTAAAAAAAGAAACTATAAAATAGAAAATAGAAAATGAATGCGAATGATGAGAATTGCAATGCCATCGCACTTGAACACCATGAACTTTGGCAACAACCCGTGAGCGTATGAGCACGCTCGGGAGCCAATAACAAACACATACATGAACATACATGTGTGCATATCCAACATTCAATTTCTTTAATCGATAGAGATTAAATTATTACCTCGATCTTGTAGAAAAGATATCACTACAGATGACAAAAGCCTTATAACTCAATCAATAAGCTCAATGGAACCGAACATAGGCAAAGACTGGGGATTACACTACAAATTTATATAGATAAATATCGACCAAGGGCCATGATGAATAGAGAGAGATACTACTCTTCTTCAAGATAATTCAACAGAGAGATAACGACTATTCAGGAAACTAAATGGAATCCTCCGGGCGACTCAAACTTGCTTCGATTCAAAGCACGTCATGCTCGAAACAATATGTACTTTGGGGGCTAGTGTTATCCAACCTTTTGACTTGGCTATATCCAGGCTAACTGGACAAGTTAGACTCAATGATAGACAAGGAAAGCAGTTTAGAGGGGTGACAACAGAGTCTAGAGATCAAGCATAGACGAAAATATGAAGTAACGATCAAAACAAGCCCAGAGATAGACATAGAACATTCTAAGTATGAAATAGTGCTTCCCTAGGCAGCGGATCGAATCAGATTGCTATGGTTATGAACAACTTCGATCAACAGTTCAACTCAGCAGGAATTGATCGATATCTCTTAAAACATAAAAGCAACTATTCAAACAACTTTGGAAATAAGAAGCTAACATAGAGAGAGATCCACCTAACTGATCGCAGCTCGCCACGTGGCTAGGAAGACCGATCGACGCCGATCACTCAACATAGGGAACTGAGCCTCGAAATTTTTTCAGTGACCTGATCCGCATCTAGAGATTCTACCTGTGAATTTTCAGAAAGATATACGATCATCTATGCCTATAAGTACTAGGTTCATGGCTCATTTGAAGAATGTATACGCTTTTGTTTTCTTTGTACTCCATTGTAATTACGGATTCCGATCCGATCCCTCTTGTGCTCAGAAATTCAAGTCATTAGAAAAGTAATTTCATCAAATTGGACATAGGCGTTCTACGCCGAGCCACTATAAATCTATTTGTTATTGTCTTGTTTCCATAGTTTTAATTTTGATTTATTTATTTATCCCTCTACGTATAATCTTTTAAGTGTTTATGCTAATTTTTGGTGCTAACACCTACCTTTTTCATTTATTATTTGTTTAAAAACTTGTCTTTATTACATATATTAATTTTACAGTTGAACGTTTATTTATTATCACCATTACTAATCTTTAGTTCATATTGTTAATTCATACTTAGGGACTTCTGTATTTTAAAGTATTGGAATTGCATCTTCCTCAAAAGAAAAAGTTAACACTGCAAATTTCTATACATTATCCAAAGGATATTTGTGTTACATTTGGAATTACAAAGAATTATCTTTTTGTGGTTATTGAAATAGATAGTGCAAAATATGGTAAATATCCTTATATTATACATCTCTTTCTTTTAGGTGTATTCCTTGTTATTTCAAACGATACACTTTTATTTGCAAAAACAACTTGATAATCTACAAAATTTACATTGCAACACCAAACGTTCCAATGAATTAAAATAACACTTAAATCCCGTCAATTTTGTAACGACCCGAAATTTCGAACACTTCATATTTAGATATATAAAATATTTAAATATTTGTATCTAGGATTTAATATGATTAAATAAGATTTTATAGACCCGTTAAACAATTTTTAATTAACAACTAATGTTAGAAAACTTGTTTTTAAATTGTGTTAACAAAAATATATACTTTGAAGAAATACTGAAATTGTGATCGAAAAATGTCTTGTTAGAAATCAACTTTTTGTTAAATGAAAGTTGTTTGAATATTTGTACACTTGTAGGATAACATATGAACACATTTACAAGTGTTTAAATCACCTAACTGCTAAGAAAAAGTAATTAAACTAAGCATGCTTCTAGAAGGAGACAAAGACCCTTAAATCAAGCCTTAAATCAGGGAGTGATTTATGGAGAGTATGGTTTGTGTAAGAGTATGGTTGCATGTACCAAAGCATGGAAGGAAGGGAGTTATGGATGGTTATTTTCCACTTTTCCTAAGCTTATACATAGAGGGGAAGACTCTCTTCATTTCTTACCAATTCACAAATCTAAACTTTCCATACTTTCACTCTCTTCTCTTCTTAAATTTCATATATCAAAACAAGTCCAAACTCATCCAAGCTCATTTTATCATCCTAATATAGCATATAACATCATTCTACTACCTCAAAACTAAAATATTTGGAGCCATCCTCTCCATAATATCTAAGTTCGTACCCATTCAAGGGTCTTCCAAGCTTGGTCGTGAGTTAGAAGAGAGGGGAAGGCTTAGGCTGTGAGCAAAATGAAGGGTGGAGGTCATGGCCTACTAAAAAGGAAGGAAGGAGGAGACCATAAACGCGAGCCCTAGATGAGAAAGGAGGTGTTTTTTTCTTTGCTTGAATGTTGGTAGGAAGATAGTAGTGTTTAGTTTAAATGAAAGTGAGTTGTCTTACCTTGAATGAAAACAATAACTTGATAATTGCTTGTTGAAAACTTGTTAAATTGCTTGCTAAAAACTATGAAAATAGGCCCTAACTAAGTAAAGTTATGTACCCTTGTTATATACTCTGAATAGCATATTATTTATGTGAGTGTTATGCCTTGGAAGGCCTTGGTTTATATATGATTAAATTGAATGTGGAATTGTCCGTATAGCGATAGTCGCTATAAACGCACTTTGAATCCCTTAATTTTAACTTGTGTAATTTGGTATGTTTTGAACATATATTGAGAATTTTTTTTTGATTATTATCCATACTTCTATAAGTGTTTTGGAAAGCAAATAATATGTTTTGGAAGTTGTGGAATTAATTGAATAAAGCTAAGAAAGTTTGCAGTAAAAAGGTCGTTATATCGACATTTTTAAATTCCTTGTTTTTAGGAAATAACGTTTATTTTTGTAGAGACTTCCTTAGAGTTTACTTTACTATTATAACAAGTAAAAAATATTTTGTTCTTATTGTAAAATTTTTGAAGCTTAAATCATTTGATAGCTAGTTGAATGAAGTGGCAAAAGTTATAGCGAAATAGTTGTTATACGAGCACTTCCAAAAAATACCTTGTTTTCGGAAATTTCTATAAAATAATTAAAAGTTATTCTTTGGAATTTTTCTTCATGGTTTTTAAGTACCAAAAGTATACTAAATGTTGTAAAATAATGGATCAAAATCCATTTGTTCAAGCATCGAAAACTAGGCACAAAGTTGTAGCAAAACATGTTAAAAACATGCAACATAACTTTAGACAGCCTTTCTGAAATTGCCATCTTTGCTATTTGAAACTGTAAATTGTGTAAAAACATTTAAATTAAATAATTTTCTCTAATCTTTTTAATTTTGTTTTCTAACTTAAATTAAAGTGTTTTAAAATTGGTTTCATGTTTAAATATATTTTTAACAATTAATTATGAATTTTTAAAGTAAATGGCTTTTGAAATAAAACATGTTTATTTTGGTTTTTCCAATTATTTCCAAATTGATTATTTTACATAATATTTCATATGAATAATTATAATATATTTTTAAGTATTTTCAAAGTGTTGTAACATATTAATAAGTATTTTAAAGGTATTACTATATATATAAGTTTTGAAAAAGGTAATTGACTAGGCTTATCACTAAAAGTCAACAAGTAGACTTATCTATTTGTGAGATTCAAGAATGAAGTGTCTTGGCAAGAATTTAATTCAACCAGTGCTCTAACTTTCCTGGCTTCACTTTTGGAGGAGAAATAGTTAAACTGCAATTTCAGAAACAAGTTAAGTATATGAAAATTGATTTGTATAAGCAATTGTTTTAACTAGATAATTTATTAGTCAACTATCGAACTTAACCAAGTATTATCTTAGATCTTTAAAAGAAAGTTTTTAAAGATGATATAAGTATGAAATGGTTTTGATTTGTTGTGATAATATTTGAGTAATGCTTTTCTTAAGCCCTTATAAATGTAAGTAAACCTTTAAAAGAGAGTTTTAAAAATATTGATTAAATGTGAAGTGTTTTGGTTTAGTAGTAAATAGTGTTTTAGTAACATTTGCTTTTAAAACCTTGAATTATATTTTAAAGTGTTAAAACATTATAAATATAATTAGATCTTTAATAACGGAATTTTAAAGATATAATAAGTATTGAAATCTGTAACGACCCACTATTTTGGACCATTCAAATCGACAATAAATCCAAACATGTCGGACTTGAATAATTCAAAACAATAGATTGTAAATAAAATTTGGCAAACTCAGAATATACAGTAAATAAATCACAGATCACAGACACAGAGTAATATAACAATGCAGTGGTAGCAAAGAAATAGTAGTTCATGAAGCTACTATATATATATATAACAGAGTTAAAAAGGATACACCAGAAGTCACGAATACATAGATGTCTCAATACAATAGTCAAATACATGATCTGAATACATCACTGTAATCAACTGAATGACTGAAAGCAGAATCAATAGATGGATCCAAGCGAAGCTCCAACTCCAAAGGTGAGTCTCGAATACTGGTACAACTCAAACTGACCCGAGCGTAAAGCAAAACACAAAACACTCGAGTCCGGACATACATACTTATACATTGTAAACCAACTCAAGTGAACAGTAATATAAAGGTACAAGTAACTTAAAGGATGCTTGGGATCGACCATCCTTTAAGGATCCGTTAAACTATTTACTATGTAGAAATATCCGCTATTATAATAATGTCTAATAGTAAAATAAACTTACTTCTAAATAGCATTAAGGCTTTACATTTTCCACCTTAACACATAATAGTCCCAGTAGTCTATCCAGTATCAGCGTACCTCCAGATCGGGGGCTACCCTAATTACTCCATAGGCTACGGCACAAATCCAAACTCGTAGTAAAGCTCGCTATGGTAGGTGACATTGCACAACTAGGCAGTGCCAGGGTAGAAATACCAATTACGCATCCGGGCTGGTGGTAACGCATAGCAGCCACTACCGCCCACCTCGGAACACACTCCCAAATCAAAAATCGAAGGGTGGCCACCAAATCAATCACAAAGTAATAGAATAGTATCGAAGAAATGCGTCCGATCAGAGGTGCTACCTCATTGGCCCATCAATCGCTCCTGTTTTAGCCACCTTATGCCAACTCACGGGAGTCGGGTCCACGTATATACCTCAATAGGAATCGTTGCCACCATCCTACTTCATTCTGGAATCTCCACCACGTACACAGTTGTTAAAGTGGTTTTCGATATTGACAAAGAGTATGTCCATATCCGATCCCGGTCTCTTTAACAACCAACCGTTATTATAACCCATGGATATTTATTTCAAAATAATTTATACCTCAAAACAAAATATCATATCCATTTCAAACTAGTTTATACTTCAAAACCAAAATATCATATTCAAAACTAGTTTATACTTCAAAGCCAAAATATCATATCCATTTCAAAACTAGTTTATACTTCAAAACCAAAATATCATATTCAAAACTAGTTTATACTCCAAAACAAAAATATCATTTGAACAAACCCAAATTTCCAATCATTGAATATTTCTTTCAATTTATTTAAACTTGAAATATTCCTTTTTAAATCATCTTAAACCAAAACCACTTTATAGAGCCATATTCTTAAATCTTAAATTGCAATTCAATGTATTCAAAATAATTTTTAATTAAATACTATTTCAAATAAATTCATTTCCAAAAGTCATAGTACTTTCAAAGTTATAACACCTTTGAAACCAAACACTTTGAAACCATAATACTTTGAAACCATAATACTTTGAAACCATATCAATTTAAAATGTTATCGTTTGGAAATCAAAATACTTAGAAAATCATAACACCTTAAAAATAAATTATTCATTACCAAAGTTATAACATTATTAAGTTCATTCGTTCAATTATACCAATTTCGAAAACATTGTATTAACTTATAAATTTCAAAAATGGTTTATATTTCACCTCAAAACATATTCATTTAAACCATTTAAATTCAATGTCTAAATCTTCCAAAATAATATTCATTTCCAAAGTTCATTGTAATTTCAGCAACAACAGCACTTATAAAGTGTTACGGTAAGTATATTAACATTTCAAAATCATTGTCAAATTCAAAACAGCGGCACTTATAAAGTGCTACAGTAGGTATTTTAGTGTTGCGAAACAGTTCAGTTTCAGAAACAGCTGCACTTATAAAGTGCTGTAGTGGACATATTGGTATTTTCAGAAATAGTTCAAATTCAGAAACAGCAGCACTTATAAAGTGATGTAGTATTATAGTTATTTCATAACATAGTTAAATTTCAGAAACAGCAGCACTTTGGAAATGCTGCCAATACAATTCCAGATTTATTATAACATTTCAGAAACATTACAAACTTCAATTTTTAACCATTTTAACTTATAACCATATCTTTACATTTCAAAAATATTCATTTGGATATCATTTAACTTATGATTTAAATAAAATAACTTTTTATAATTAAAATATCCAAATTAACTATACTTCATTTATTAAGTCAAAAGTGCACTATTTACTTAACTTTTTATTTTAACAAATAACTGAACACTTTATTTGAAATACCCATTTCATAAACAAAATATTCTTTTAATAATTCAAACTTCACATTTCCAATTGAAACCAAGCTTTCCATTATAAAGTTAAGTTATATTTTCAAGATACATTTTTCCATTTTAAATCATAATTATTTAATTTAGAAAACAAATCCATTTCATAAAATAAATCTATTAAAATCACTAGGTTAGATTTAAAATTCCATATCAAATCAAATTTAATTATTGAGTTATTTACCATCAATGAAGATCTTTAAATTCAATTTAAAACTAATTATTGATATATAAAGATTCCAACTTATAGAAAACCAATATAACTTTATAATTTAAAATCAAACCTCTTATTGACTTATAAAAATTCCATATATTTAAAATCATTGAATCAAATTTTTTTAAAGAAAATTTTCATATATCTTAAAACTTAAAAATACTTAAAAAAATTTAAGAAAATATTATTAAATATATAACCATGGGTCTGTATAATATTTTCTAACCTAGGTCAAGTGATACAGATATGTATCATTTCAATCCGTAATTTAAAAGGAAAAATCTGGGTTCTATCATTTCAAACCCGCTATCCCAAGTCAAATAAAATACAATAAAATCACTCGAGCCTATCATTTCAGCTCATAATGATTTTTCCTTATTCTAAAGTCCGTTCGGGTATGTATCATTTCAACCCATAGTGAAAGGGAACTGGCAGTGTGAGATACAGAAAATAAAATAACAGTAGGGCATATAATATCATATTAGGTGATGTAAAAAATATATAAGCAGTATTTAACATCATATAATCATATCACAGGCATATATGAATTAATCAACATAGTATATAAATTTCTACAATTCACATGTCATTGTTTCACAATTATATAAGTACGAATGTCGAGAGTGATAAACTCACCTTTTAAAGCTAGAGATGACAATTCAAAACACACAACTATACTCCGAAAAGCACGACAAAGCACGAATAGATTTGAGTGGATGAAGAGCCAAAATCCAAGTCTTGTAAACAAATAATATACAAACATATATAAGTATATGATTATACAAAGAATATAAATCAAAACAATGGAAAAATATGAATCAATTGACATAGACTTGCCTTAACCGCTCAAGTGGGCTCGGCCACAACAATGGGCTCGGTCATGATGTTTAGAGGCAAGCTAGGCTTTGTTTTGGTCACAAATACACACGGCTAAGCAAAGGAATGTGAAGGGATTGGCAAGTAAAAGTCAAGTGAAGGCAAAAGGTCACGGGAAAGTGGAAGGTCATGCACACATGGGTTCGACCCTATGTCTAAAGTGGCTCGGCCATGGTGTGATGGGCTTGGTCAGGTGGTCATAAGGAACGACCTGGGGTGGTGTAGATCACAGCAAGGCAAAGGGGAAGGTGAGATTTGGTGATGGCCGAGGCAACAAAAGGGGAAGGTGATGATCAATAGGCTCGCTTGGGTTTGATGCAAGGGGTGGTGGGTTTTGATCATGGCAAGTCACGGCATAGATTAGGTCAGATCATGATGAGGCCGTGGAGGGTGGTTAGGAGGAGGTGATGTGGTCGGAAATAGGTGATGCATGAGGTAGAGGCCGAGCATAGCTTGAGGGAAGCAAAGAAAAGAAAAATGGAAAAGAGGAGAAGAAGAAGGAAGCCAAGGAATTAGAGTTTGCTATTTTTTTCTTCACGCAAATGAAATGAGGAGATGAGAAATGAAGTGTACGTAAGTTGCAAATGAAATGAACGGCTAAGAAGAGTAAATGTACGGCTAGCAAATAAAAAGGCTGGGGAAAAGGAAAAGGCACAAGTTAAAGAAAGAGAAACCGAAGTCCTTTGAGTTTTCCAACCCTATATTCCAAATAAGAATCTAAATAAATAATCAAAGTGCAAACTGAAATAAAAATAAAATAAAAAATAGGAAATAAAAGTATAGAAATGAACATAGGAAATAGAAAATAAAATACAGAAAATAATTGCGTATAAACACTGTAAACTATCCAATTTAAAAAGTACAAAATAGAATTTGATGAAACGAAAAGCAGAACGAATATTAGGACTATATTCTACTTCAAAGAAAAAGATTAAAAATTAAAAAATAAAATTAAAAACTTAAACTGTAATTCAAAATTTGACCAAAGTTGACCAAAATATAAAATTTCCAAAAAATATTTATTTTATTATATTTGGAAAATAAATTACAAACAAATTCCAAACTTACTTTGGAAAATTCTAAAATTCACTTTTAAATGATTTAAGAATCAAAGTTTTCAAATAAAAATTAATTAAAATATTTACAAAATTATGGGTTGTTACGCTCTCCCCCACTCAAAAATTTTCGTCCTCGAAAAGGAACGAGACACGGAAGAACAAAGAAAGATAAGATAAAACAGCGAATAGTACATGAAACAAACAATTTCGGATTCAAAGCACATATGCTCTCCTCTGTCTCCAGGTACAATTCCGATCATCAGTACATCACTGCACTATGACTAGGATGACAGATTTCCTTCTCAGCTGCTTCGTACCTCAATCGACAATATGAAGTGGCTTCCTCTTGACTGTAAGGTTTGATTCAATATCCAAACTCTCGAGAGCAGAAGGCGAAATAATCAGAGATGGATCAAGAAGATACCGACAAAGATGCGAAACAATGGAATACAATATGTACTCCAGAAAACCTCTCAGGCAAATCCGGACGATAAGCCAAAGAACCAAATTTTTCCACAATGCGGAAAGAACCAATGATCCGAATGATTACCGGATTCAATCCAGTAAGATAGAGATTTTTAAGGTCATCCGTAAAGAGCAACAAACGGAGACATTGCGATACTAGCCTGGTTATAAAGATAAAACAAGATAGATAAAGGATTAAGACAAGACAAAACAGAAGATTGAAATTATACAAGATAAAACAGAAGATTGAAATTATACTTGATAACCGTTGTTATAGGTAAATTCGACAAGATGGAGATGACCTTCCCAAGATCCTCCATAATCAAGAACACAAGCATGAAGAAGGTCCTTTAGAATCTGATTCACTCTTTTCGTTTGACCGTTGGTCTATGGATGGTAAGCAGTGCTCAGATTCAAATGAGTACCAAAGATTCTTGAAAAGTTTCCAAAACAGACCGGCATAAGCAAATAACCTTCCCAATCTTGTAACAAGATAGGGAGAAATAAGGGTAACTGAAAAGATAGAGTTATGATATGAAATCACAATGAAAGATGAGAAGAAAGACTTACATTGATCGCA
The DNA here is from genome assembly GCA_030737815.1 of Allium fistulosum. Classification (NCBI taxonomy): domain Eukaryota; kingdom Viridiplantae; phylum Streptophyta; class Magnoliopsida; order Asparagales; family Amaryllidaceae; genus Allium; species Allium fistulosum. Next base: position 810,156,580 of record CM060902.1, read on the forward strand.
GCGATCAAAACTGGATCAACAGAACTCCATTACCAGAAATAATAAGCCCAAGAAATCGGACTTCATCCTTCCGGAAATGGCATTTCAAAATTTAGCCTTCAACTGATGATTCCTAAGAGTCTCCAGAACAGATTTCAAGTGCGACTCATGTTCTTTCCTTGACTTAGAGAAGACAAGGATATCATCAACAAAGACTAGAATAAACTTGATAAGCACAACATGGAAACACGATTCATCAATCAACAAAGGAAGCAGGGGCATTAGTCAAACCAAAAGGCATAACTAACCATTCATAGAAAAACCATTCTCAGTACGGAAAGCAGTTTCGGGAATACTTTCCTCAGCAACACTGAGCTGGTAAAAATCAGTGGCAAGATCAAGCTGAGAGAAAACAGTAGCTCCATGGGCTGACCAATTCGAAATTCGATTTCCCACTTAGAAGGTAGAAGAATGGAAACAACCAGAAAGAAAATAGATTGGAAAACAGAATAAGATAATAAATTTAAAACCATGAAAATTTCAACTTACATTAATAATTAATTTCATCCATTGGATTTCACCTAAGCTAAATAAATCTTAACTATTTTTAATCTCATTATCTCATCATACAATTATCTTAAATTAACAATTTTCCAAAGTCATGAATTTGAAAATCATTTATTATACTCATAATTTATTCACTAAATTTCATTCTTCTTTTATTCCAAAATTATTATTAAATTTATTCCACTTAATATATCTAATCATAATATTAAGTTTATTTACACTTTTTATAACTGCTCCAATTTATTTACAAATTCCTTTAACACCATTTTATATTGTAATTTTTCAATTAACCTTTTATTCTATTTACCTATATTAATCTTTTATACTAAAATTTAACTGTATAACATTTATTATAACCACTCAAATTCTATTTATAAAATCCTTTTATATTGTATATTATCCAATTACATATTTAACTTCTTATTAATTTAGGTAATTTATATTGGAATGCAATAGAATATTATACAAATAAAATTTTCCAACTCAATTATTCAAGCTTAAATATTTATTCAAAATTTGGCTTCATTTTCTAATTGAAATCATCCCTTAAGATAAAATTTAAGAATTTAAATTTTCGATTGACTTCAAACTATTCTAGAGATAAATATATATATATACAATATATATCAAATCAAATTTTAAACCATATATCAATATATATATTATAAATCAAGTCAATTTTTAGAAATTCAAATCAGTTTAATTCTTCAAAGCAAAACTGTAGCAAAGCTACAGAATGGTCTCTTCACTTCGAAACTCGAAAATGAGTGTCGATGGTGCTGCAGTCATCACCGAAATTATTTTCCAGTGACAAAGAGAAGAGCACTGATTTAAAACTTTAAAATTCTTTAGAAACAATTTCTATTCGAAAATATTTTAAATAATATATCCTTTTTAAAATTTTAAAACCAAAGTTCGAAATCATCGGAAATTAAATTCTCAAATTCTTGATTTAAATTCATTTAAATTTCCAAATTAATTTATAACCATATTTTTATAGTTCAATTATTTATATATGAAACAAAAACCAATGATTACAAGATATATACAAAGTCAAATATTATTTCTTAACATCCAATTCAATTAACTATTAAAATTCAGAAAATTATACATATATAAAATATAATTATACAAAAATTATTTACCAAGTTTGAAAACAATATGGTGTCAGTTTGCTCTGTTCAAGTGTTTTGGGGATCCTATCGATAGCATTGATCAGACGAATCGATCGGAAACCCAAATCAACATCAACAACTCAAACAACACCATATATATTAAAAAAATTTAAATATTAGTTTACAAATATACTTCAAGAATGATTTGAAGATAAGTTGGAAACAAAATACAAGATGATTAAATAACAGAATAAGGGAATGAATAAGCTTATATAAATCTCGGGAAACCTTAACCGGGTCGACCATGACTTCAAGAATAAGATCGATGTGGAGTTCTGGGACAAACCTGCATCCGATCTCAAGAGATAGAATTCGGGATAACAAGAGATAGATAGCATTGTAAACCGAGGATGTAGAAATCTTCGGTGAATCAATGCTTCTTGTAAAGGAGTTTCACCCCCTTACAATCATTCGAAGATTGGCGAGACCGCCTATTCATTATAAAGATCATTCGAAGTGGAGTTATGGGATACTCCAGAATAAAAAGAAGACAAATAGGGCGAGAAAAGAATGGATTTTGGAACCGCAGGGAACGTTCCAAAATTCAAAAGGAATCGGCACGAAGAAGAAGGAATTCAAGCTGGAACGAAAGTAATTCTGTAAATAAATTTACCATATATGCAAAGCTTTGCCTAGAGCCAAAGCTCTGATACCAAATGTAACGACCCACTATTTTGGACCATTCAAATTGACAATAAATCCACACATGTCGGACTTGAATAATTCAAAACAATAGATTGTAAATAAAATTTGGCAAACTTAGAATATACTGTAAATAAATCACAGATCACAGACATAGAGTAACATAACAATGCAACGAAGCAAAGAAATAGTAGTTCATGAAGCTACTATACATATATAACAGAATTAAACAAGATACAATAGAAGTCACGAATACATAGATGTCTCAATACAATAGTCAAAAACAAGATCTGAATACATCACTGGAATCAACTGAATGACTAAAAGCAGAATCAATAGATGGATCCAAGCGAAGCTCCAACTCCAAAGGTGAGTCTCGAATATTGGTACAACTCAGTCTGACCCGAGCGTAAAGCAAAACACAAAACACTCGAGTCAGGACATACATACTTATACAATGTAAACCAACTCAAAAGAACTGTAATGTAAAGGTACAAGTAACTTAAAGGATGCTTGGGATCGCCCATCCTTTAAGGATCCGTTAAACTATTTACTATGTAGTAATATCTCTATTATAATAATGTCTAATAGTAAAATAAACTTACTTTTAAATAGCGTTAAGGCTTTACATTTTCCACCTTAACACCTAATAGTCCAAGTAGTCTATCCAGCATCAGCGTACCACCAGATCGGGAGCTACCCTAAATACTCCACAAGCTATGGCACAAATCCAAACTCGTTGTAAAGCTCGCTATGGTAGGTGACACGGCACAACTAGGCAATGCCAGGGTAGATATACCAGTTACGCATTCGGGCAGGTGGTAACGCATAGCAGCCACTACCGCCCACCTCGGAACACACTTCCAAATCAAAAATTGAAGGGTGGCCACCAAATCAATCATAAAGTAATAGAATGGTATCGAAGAAATGCGTCCGATCAGAGGTGTTACCTCATTGGCCCGTCAATCGCTCCTGTTTTAGCCAGCTTATGCCAACTCATGGGAGTCGGGTCCACGTATATACCTCAATAGGAATCGTTGCCACCATCCTACTTCATTCTGGAATCTCCACCGAGTACACAGTTGTTAAAGTGGTTTTCGGTATAGACATAGAGTATGTCCATATCCAATTCTAGTATCTTTAACAACCAACCGTTATTATAACCCATGGATATTTATTTCAAAATAATTTATACCTCAAAACAAAATATCATATCCATTTCAAACTAGTTTATACTTCAAAACCAAAATATCATATTCAAAACTAGTTTATATTTCAAAGCCAAAATATCATATCCATTTCAAAACTAGTTTATACTTCAAAACCAAAATATCATATTCAAAACTAGTTTATACTCCAAAACCAAAATATCATTTGAACAAGCCCAAATTTCCAATCACTGAATATTTCTTTCAATTTATTTAAACTTGAAATATTCCTTTTTAAATCATCTTAAACCAAAACCACTTTATAGAGCCATATTCTTAAATCTTAAATTGCAATTCAATGCATTCAAAACAATTCTTAATTAAATACTATTTCAAATAAATTCATTTCCAAAAATCATAGTACTTTCAAAGTTATAACACCTTTGAAACCAAACACTTTGAAACCATAATACTTTGAAACCATATCAATTTAAAATGTTATCGTTTGGAAATCATAATACTTAGAAAATCATAACACCTTAAAAATATATTATTCATTACCAAAGTTATAGCATTATTAAGTTCATTCGTTCGACTATACCAATTTCGAAAACATTGTATTAACTTATAAATTTAAAAAATGGTTCATATTTCACCTCAAAACATATTCATTTAAACCATTTAAATTCAATGTCAAAATCTTCCAAAATAATATTCATTTCCAAAGTTCATTGTAATTTCAGCAACAACAGCACTTATAAAGTGTTACGGTAAATATATTAACATTTCAAAATCATTGTCAAATTCAAAACAGCAGCACTTATAAAGTGCTACAGTAGGTATTTTAGTGTTGCGAAACAGTTCAGTTTCAGAAACAGCAGCACTTATAAAGTGTTGTAGTAGACATATTGGTATTTTCAGAAATAGTTCAAATTCAGAAACAGCAGCACTTATAAAGTGTTGTAGTATTATAGTTATTTCAGAACATAGTTAAATTTCAAAAACAACAGCACTTTGGAAATGCTGCCAATACAATTCCAAATTTATTATAACATTTCAGAAACATTACAAACTTCAATTTTTAACCATTTTAACTTATAACCATATCTTTACATTTCAAAAATATTCATTTGGATATCATTTAACTTATGATTTAAATAAAATAACTTTTTATAATTAAAATATCCAAATTAACTATAATTCATTTATTAAGTCAAAAGTGCACTATTTAATTAACTTTTTATTTTAACAAATAACTGAACACTTTATTTGAAATACCCATTTCATAAACAAAATATTCTTTTAATAAGTCATACTTCACATTTCCAATTGAAACCAAGCTTTCCATTATAAAGTTAAGTCATATTTTTAAGATACATTTTTCCATTTTAAATCATAATTATTTAATTTACAAAACAAATCCATTTCATAAAATAAAATCTATTAAAATCACTAGGTTAGATTTAAAATTCCATATCAAATCAAATTTAATTATTGAGTTATTTATCATCAATGAAGATCTTTAAATTCAATTTAAAACCAATTATTGATATATAAAGATTCCAACTTATAGAAAACCAATATAACTTTATAATTAAAATCAAACCACTTATTGACTTAAAAAAATTCCATATATTTAAAATCATTGAATCAAAAAAAAATTAAAGAAAATTTTCATATATCTTAAAACTTAAAATACTTAAAAAAAATTAAGAAAATATTATTAAATATATAACCATGGGTTTGTATAATATTTTCTAACCTAGGTCAAGTGATACAGATATGTAACATTTTAATCCGTAATTTAAAAGGAAAAATCCGGGTTCTATCATTTCAAACCCGCAATCCCAAGTCAAATAAAATACAATAAAATCACTCGAGCCTATCATTTCAGCTCATAATGATTTTTCCTTATTCTAAAGTCCATTCGGGTATGTATCATTTCAACCCATAGTGAAAGGGAACTTGCAGTGTGAGATATAGAAAATAAAATAACAGTAGAGCATATAATATAATATCAGGTGATGTAACAAATATATAAGCAGTATTTAACATCATATAATCATATAACAGGCATATATGAATTAATCAACATAGTATATAAATTTCTACAATTCACATGTCATTGTTTCACAATTATATAAGTACGAATGTCGAGAGTGAAAAACTCGCCTTTTAAAGCTAGAGATGACAATTCAAAACACACAACTATACTCGAAAAGCACGACAAAGCACGAATAGATTTGAGTGGATGAAGAGCCAAAATCCAAGTCTTGTAAACAAATAATATACAAACATATATAAGTATACGATTATACAAAGAATATAAATCAAAACAATGAAAAAATATGAATCAATTGACATAGACTTGCCTTAACCCCTCAAGTGGGCTCGGCCACAACAATGGGCTCGGTCATGATGTTTAGAGGCAAGCTAGGCTTGGTTTTGGTCACAAATACACACGGTTAAGCAAAGGAATGTGAAGGGATTGGCAAGTAAAAGTCAAGTGAAGGCAAAAGGTCATGGGAAAGTGGAAGGTCATGCACACATGGGTTCGGCCCTATGTCCAAAGTGGCTCGGCCATGGTGTGATGGGCTTGGTTAGGTGGTCATAAGGCACGACTTGGGGTGGTGTAGATCACGGCAAGGCAAAGGGGAAGGTGGGATTTGGTGATGGTCGAGGCAACAAAAGGGGAAGGTGATGATCAATAGGATCGGCTTGGGTTTGATGCAAGGGGTGGTGGGTTTTGATCAAGGCAAGTCACAACATAGGTTAGGTCAGATCATGGTGAGGCCGTGGAGGGTGGTTAGGAGGACGTGATGTAGTCGGCAATAGGTGGTGCATGAGGTGGAGGCCGAGCATAGCTTGAGGCAAGCAAAGAAAAGAAAAATGGAAAAGAGGAGAAGAAGAAGGGAGCCAAGGAATTAGAGTTTGCTATTTTTTTCTTCACGCAAATGAAATGAGGAGATGAGAAATGAAGTGTACGTGAGTTGCAAATGAATTGAACGGCTAAGAAGAGTATATGTACGGCTAGCAAATGAAAAGGCTAGGGAAAAGGAAAAGGCACAAGTTAAAGAAAGAGAAACCAAAGTCCTTTGAGTATTCCAACCCTATATTCCAAATAAGAATCCAAATAAATAATCAAAGTGCAAACTGAAATAAAAATAAAATAAAAAATAGGAAATAAAAGAATAGAAATGAACATAGGAAATAGAAAATAAAATACAGAAAATAATTGCGTATAAACGCTGTAAACTATCCAATTTAAAAAGTACAAAACAGAATTTGACAAAATGAAAAGTAGAACGAATATTAGGACTATATTCTACTTCAAAGAAAAATATTAAAAATATTAATTTTAATTTAAAATTTTTAACTAAAATTCAAAATTTGACCAAAGTTGACCAAAATATAAAATTTCTAGAAAATATTTATTTTATTATATTTGGAAAATAAATTACAAACAAATTCCAAACTTACTTTGGAAAATTCTAAAATTCACTTTTAAATGATTTAAGAATCAAAGTTTTCAAATAAAAATTAATTAAAATATTTACAAAATTATGAGTTGTTACTCTCTCCCCCACTCAAAACTTTTCGTCCTCGAAAAGGAACGAGACACGGAAGAACAAAGAAAGATAAGATAAAACAGCGAATAATACCTGAAACAAAAAATTCCGGATTCAACGCACGTATGCTCTCCTCCGTCTCCAGGTACAATTCCGATCATCAGTACATCACTACACTATCACCAGGATGACAAATTTCCTTCTCAGCTGCTTCGTACCTCAATCGACAATACGAAGTGGCTTCCTCTCGACTGTAAGGTTTGATTCAATATCCAAACTCTCGAGAGCAGAAGGCAAAACAATCAGAGATGGATCAAGAAGATACCGACAAAGATGCGAAACAATGGAATACAATATGTACTCCAGAAAACTTCTCAGGCAAATCCAAACGATAAGCCAAAGAACCAAATTTTTCCACAATGCGGAAAGAACCAATGAACCGAACGATTACCAGATTCAATCCAGTAAGATAGAGATTTGTAAGGTCATCCGTAAAGAGCAACAAACGGAGACATTGCGATACTAGCCTAGTTATAAAGATAAAACAAGATAGATAGAGGATTAAGACAAGACAAAACAGAAGATTGAAATTATACAAGATAAAACAGAAGATTGAAATTATACAAGATAAATAAGAAGATTGAAATTATACCTGATAACCGTTGTTATAGGTAAATTAGACAAGATGGAGATGACCTTCCCAAGATCCTCCATAATCAAGAACACAAGCACGAAGAAGATCCTCTAGAATCTGATTCACTCTTTCCGTTTGACCGTCGGTCTATGGATGGTAAGCAGTGCTCAGATTCAGATGAGTACCAAAGATTCTTGAAAAGTTTCCAAAATAGACTGGCATAAGCAAATAACCTTCCCAATCCAGTAACAAGATAGGGAGAAATAAGGGCAACTGAAAAAATAGAGTTATGATATGAAATCATAATGAAAGATGAGAAGAAAGACTTACATTGATCGCAGCGATCAAAACTGGATCAACAGAACTCCATTACCAGAAATAATAAGCCCAAGAAATCGGACTTCATCCTTCCGGAAATGGCATTTCAAAATTCAGCCTTCAACTGATGATTCCTAAGAGTCTCCAGAACAGATTTCAAGTGCGACTCATGTTCTTGCCTTGACTTAGAGAAGACAAGGATATAGAATAACCTACTGGAAAATATTGGCTCGGTGAAACAAATTTTCTACCTTCCATCCCGCCCACTTTAATCCTAAGCCAACCAACGCCCTCTATGTGTGTTTTTCATCTCACTACCCTTTGTTACTATCTTCTTTAAAATCAACCCTCTTGATAGTATTCTCAAATTTTGAATTTTACTTCCTTCATCATGATCTTTCATGCGAGTATACTGTAGAACTTGTAGAAGTATACTTTGATACCATTCATTATCCTTCGTGGGTTCTTCTTTGGGCTTTCACACATGTCATACTAAATATTCCTAGCTTTATACCAATATTCCTTACACTATAAGGGGATTACTTATGGCTATTCTATGAGCAATCGTCGCTATTTTCTTCATAGCCTTATCTTTCACCCTGTCTTACCTAGGCGATCTTCCCTATCTACTCCGTATTAAAATTTCTCTTTGTTTTTCGCCTTTTATTTTCAAAAATTAAAACTTCAAAATTTTGATGTACTTAATCCCAAAACTTTTATCTTTAAAAGTACAAACTTATAAATTTTTTATTAAATTGAAAAATAACTCGATGCCTTAGCTTTTTAAAACTACAACATAATATTTTAAACAGAAAGTTCCTTTCCTTTTTCTTCAAATCAACTTTTCCTTTTAAAGCCCATTTTCAACAATAAGGATTTTTATTTCTTATAATGTGCATTTTCAACTCAAACCATTTATTAAGTTTTGCTTTTAAAAACTCAATTTTATACCAAACCATTTTTTAAAAAAAAATACACTTTACAAAATTTCCAAAACAATTTTTACAATTTTAAATAATAAAAATCAGAGTAGACAATGACACTTTCTTTCATATTATTTTCCTATTACTCATTCTATCTCCACTGTGCACAATGATGGAGTAGACAATCAGAGTCTCTAAAAGCATGTGTGGGGGACTTTTAAAAGATACATATAATTAATGTGCACAATAATGGAAAAGATCCATTTTCCTTTGTTTTTCCTTTAATTTCCTATGTTGCCCCATTATTAGATTATTAGCATAATTTTTAATATAATCTTCTAACGTTATTTCTAACTACTTACATTGTTTTATATAATTTCTAATATTATTCCTATTTATATTTCACAATGTTACTACTATTTAACTATTTTCTACCTAAACTACACTTATTTAAATTACTCTTCTTATACACATTTTCCTCTCAATTAACTATCCTCTTATTGAACTATTGCAGCGCGTTCGCCTACTACTTTTATTTTCGGGATCTAATCTTCTTTCTTGTACTATTTACTTCATTTTAAACTTATACCACTTTCTATTGTCCACCCTTAAAAAGAATTTTACCACTTAAAAATTTTCATATTTGAAAAATCAATAAGCTATATACGCTCTACTATAATTTTTTTCAAAACAAGTAAATTTTTATTAAACCCCATTTACTAAAATTTTTGAATTAACTAATTTTTGATTTCTACAAAAAAATTTTATTTAAATAAGATATAAATATTTTATTTTTTTGAAAATTTATAGTATACTTACTTTTGAAAAATAGGGTTTCTCCACCTTCAAATAATTTTTATGAAAATCATTTCAAATATATTATTTAGATATTTTCTCTAACTTTTATATTAAAATCATTTCAACTTTTACTCTAAATTTTTTCATATGGGGTTAGACTCATAGTGGATTTTTATTTGTCCCTTCTTTGGACTCTTATTCTTTTTTGTTTACTTACTGACTTATCCTTTCCAGGAATATTAAAATTCAACTATTATCTTGGAGTGATTACTGCACACCTTCCTTCAAGAACTTATTTAATTCTTGCTTTCGGATATTCACAACATACAGATTCATACTTTTCCCTTATTTGGACCTACTGTACTCATCAATCAACAATACTACGGGGATCTACAACCATTCGGCTATTGGGCCCAACTAGGGAGTCACATACTAACCAGCTTCAAGGACCTTCCATGTGTTGCACTCATGCTCTTCTTAAGTCAATGCCTTTCCATACGACCTGTTTCCCATGGGGTAATCGGGGTAAGTGTACAATCTTCGACTTCATCCATTGTCTCGACTCTTAATTGAGTTGTCCATCTTTTCAGAGTATGGTTACAACTGCTCTATAGTCGGAATTATAGGATTTGACATATAATATATTTATAATTATAAGGAAGAATACAAATACGCTTACTCTAAGTTTCCTAATTTTTAAGATCGACTAACCAAAGCTCTGATACCAAATGTGACAACTCGCACCCTAGTGGACCTGAATTATCAATTTATTAAAAATCCAAGTCCATCAAAGCACGGATCGTTGGGTTGGTATCCTGTAAATAAATAAATGCATATCAGAATATAACTCACAACGAAATAGTAAAGTATAATAAATCATATAGTTATTGACCAAGTTTGACACTTCCAATATTTAGTGTCCTTGCCAGTGCCAAGCATGCATAAGGAAACCTATCCTTCTACTGTTCCCGCCTTACACTAGCACCCATCCCTCTGAATCTATCCCGTAGGTTGTAATGAGCAGGGGGATCAAAACAACGTTCTGGTGATTGGTAAATTATACACTTTAGACATAACACTAGTTTATGTCGGTTATCTTTCATCGCATGTTATGTCCATTTTATTTTACTTAGTTATCTCGACTCCACATACGCATATAATACGCCCAATCTAACCAATGTAGACCATAAATACATACGTATATGTAAATATAAGTACCACAGTCCCCTTTTGGACCAAGATATTATCCCCGTCAGTATTTGTAATGGAGGACCTCGTTAGGATTCATCATCAACGCAGTATCACGTCCTTATTGTCATGCATACAAGGAACTCCTATAGTGCCAAATAATGGTGTCCCAATTGTTTAGTCCTATTCTATCTCGTTCTGGAGATTTACCTAACTGGTTCATATTATGGACTCGACTCCACGGACTATTGAGGACTCAATTCCTCGAACAACTGAGGACTCAGCTCTTCGGACCACCCCGATCATTTGAAAGACATCTCCTAAGGGTTATCTACCCTTGCCTCCTAACAAACAACTATGATGGTACATGGCCTAAACATAACCAATAAGAGGTGTAGCCCATTTAGATGTAACCCACGTCTTTCCGCTGACCTCTCAGGACCGATGATGTACTCGATCTATTTACAGCTCCTACTCCCTAATATGGTTCCAAACACACTAACATAGCATCGAGCCTTGCTAATGTCCCATTTAGGTTACCTAATGCAATCAGGACAATACCCCAACTAAAAAGTTGAAGCAGACCTTACCGAGGTATTCCTTCACCTATATGCGAGCGTGTATAATTCCACAAGTCCTATAGTTGAATATATCCGACATTAGTATAACGTATACACAACTACTGGTAGCCCATTCTGATGGATAGACTTTTGTTGTGTAATACTACTGACCTCGCATTCCAGTCCATTTTAATGACTATGTCATTTTCATTTAATCTAAGTTATTAGCTAACTTATTAATTCACACCCATCATAAACCATACTTGAGGCTATATATATATATATATATATATCTGTGTGTGTGTGTGTTCATACTTATTTAGTTATTATGCCTTCAATGTTCAACTGTTAGTATATTCTTTTACTTTTTCATTCGTTTACTCCTTATTCCATTAATGTAAATTTAGTATCATTTACTGCTACTTTTCAACTCAAAAGATTTAGATATCCTTTATAGTTCACTTTCCCTTTTTTTATTAAATCTATATACTGTTCGTTTTTATCCTTTACTATCTTCTTTTGGTTGTTAACCTCATTACTTACTCATTTTATTACTTACTTACCGTTTATCGCATACTTAGCTTTTAAATCATCTTTGTTCATCCTATTACCTTACCTATCTTTGTCGTTTATTATTTGTTTTCCAACTTTTCTTTATTGCATATACTAATTTTACAGTTGGATATTTATTTGTTATCACTATTAGAAATCTTTAATTCATATCTAGGGACTTCTACATTTTAAAGTATTGGAATTGCATCTTCCTCAAAAGAAAAGGTTGACGCTGTAAATTTCTAAACCTTATCCAAAAAGGAAATTTGTGTTACATTGTGAATTACAAAGAATTAACTTTTCATGGTTATTGAAATAGGTAGTGCAAAATACGGTGAATATCCCTATTTTATACATCTCTTTCTTTTTGGCTTATTTCTTGTTATTTCAAACAATACACTTTTATTTGCAAAACTGAACTGGATAATCTATAGAAATTTACATTGCAACTCCATATACTCTAATGAATTAAAATAACACTTAAATCCCAAAATATTTGTGAAAATTTCTAACTTGCATTTACTTGCATAAATCAATTAATCAACAAATCTGGAATCACAATATAATTTATCGAATTATGGGATTAATGCTACCCAATACTAAATTTAGGGACTACCACTATCCAATACTTTCTAGATTCAAGTACATGCAATATTAAATACAAGTTATTAACCATAGGATATGTAGGCAGGGTTTGCAAATTCGTTACATATGTATAATCAGGCCTACAACTCCAAGATTACATTTAAGCATATAGGAATAGATTTACAATGATATAATCGAGTATTATATAAAATATATAATTTCCCAATCACCTTTTTAGCTTTCCAAAGCTCCAGATCTGATTCTTGTTATTCAGTTTGGCTCCCTTTTTCTCCCTATTTCAATATATATACTGCAAGCATACATATACCTACCTGGAATCTAGATCAAAGAAGAAATTTGGATTTAATTTAAAGTTTAGATCTGGATTTATAATTTACCTTGGCTTTGACGATTTGTTTCGACCCTATTCTTCTTTTCAATTATCTTCTGCTATTCTCCACTTGTATAAACGTATGTAAACTATTACTACATTTAAGAATTATGAATTTTTAGTGGAGAAGAGAAAATGGTGGAGCTCTATCATCGCTTAAGAAATTATTAGAAGAAAGTGAGCGGTTGAATCCGTAGCTATAGGGGTTCAAATCAATGTCTACCGTTAGATTAAATTATTTTAAATTTGGGCCATTTGACCACATCAAAATTTCACAATTGCCGTCCAAACAGATCGACAGCTGCCCCATTACCAGTCGACCGCTAGCGGCCGAGTGACGCAAGGTAGGGGCCAACCGGTTGTATTTAATTAAGGTAATTAATCATGCACATTTTATTTCGTTAATTTGTTTCCATTTTCACCTGATCAAGATTTCCATGTTAACTTTTCTTAAACCCTAAGCAATAATTAAGTTAAGTTAATTATTTTTTAATTCCTTAATTACATATATAATTATTCCCGATTCAAAAACTTCAAAGTTAATAACTTTTCATTTGAGCCTCGGTCGGAAAACTTTATATATGAAAATTGATCGGAAAATTGCCACAAACCCAATGGTGCAAGTTTCGTAGCCAAATCCCGACGTTTGTAAAAAATCTATTTCCAATGTTACTAATTATCAATTAATTTCTTTTTAATTAATTGCCGTGAAAATTACTATGAGGCACTTTAAAATTTCTAGGAGGCACCCCATTTACTAAAATTACCCAAACATTAAACACAATCAATAATTAATATTTCTTAACTATTAATTAATTTGATTAATTATAATTCTTAATAAATTAATTAAATCTCATGGTATTTCAGGGGAATTACAGATGTGGCTATGTGACTAACATATGCGAATTCAGTCGGCAGTTAATAATTAACAATTCAAATATTAAAGCTACATGTCACCTTAGCTGATGGTGTGACAGTTTGGTTGAATTCATCGCTTGTAAATTATTTTGGTAAAATTAAATTTTAGATCACCTTAAGAGATACCATTAGGTGACGGTATAATATACATTCTTAATTACATGCTTTAAATTATTATTTCATGATTTATATCACAATGTAACAAAGTACATAAAAAACACCAAATAACTTTTATTATAAATAAGGTTGATTATAGAGTAAATATATATATATATATAACAAATTACATGGTTGTCCCTAAAGCATACTTCTAACTCTCTCATGTAATGTTGTTCATATGATGGATGATGAATTACCCATGACTGTTGGTGGCATCAAGGGGTTGCGTATGTATAGTTTTTTGAAACAATTACTAAATAACTCACCAAGTGTCTTCTATATGTTAAAAGTCAAATAAAAATCACACACGAAGATACACAATATTCTTTTGACTTGAGAATACTAAGAATCTTATGTGCTTAAACTATACTTTGATTATGGTCAGTCATATGATAGCGATGATCATATTAAAACCATGATTGGGTATAACTTAAACCACTTGAAGTGAAATACTATTCAAAAGAGGATATGATAAAAGGCTAGTATCATCGTAATTAGTAGTCAAAGTAAAGTCAAAGTCTTTGGCCAAAGCGAATTGGTTAACCGGTGAATGTTATCAGACTGAATCATGTACGTTGTTGTTGGACTTTGTAATTAAATACATATAGCATTAGAGTTTGGATTATTGACCAAGCTCTAGATACCTTAGCAACATAGCGATGATGGAAAAAAATGTGCACAATATATCGTTGCTTAAGGGTGTCACTTTAAAATATAAGAAATTGGATTTCACCTAGATAACCTGTATGCAACAGAACTCATATCCATTACTGTGCTTTAGCAAAGTTTGTACAGGATTTAATATTCAAATTGTTTAAATATTAGTAAGGGTTGAATTCACATATGGAAGTCACACAATTACAACCCTTAGTTTTTGACCAAAAATAATTTATTGAAATAATTCATAAAAGGTAAAAGTATTATTAGGGAGAAACTGATGTATTGATTTTATTAATTAATATTTTCTAACTATTATTAGGGTGCATAAGATTAATTAATAAAACGTATAATTATTGTATATTAATTTAAGTATTTTTTTGCCAATATAATAATTTAAATATAATAAATAGTGTGTGTGTATTATTTTGGTAGGCAAGTCAAAATATGTGTGGATATGAACTAATTAAATGGTTTAATTATTTAAGTGAGATAATATCTCACTTATAGTGGGTCATATCCTGAATAATGGATCCGAGTAAGTAATCTATGTAGCCCATTTGTATGATAAATATACTTAGTGAACTTATTCTAAAAGGACAAAAATATTCTTCTCTCTCCAAAATTAATTATATCTTAATGGTGGATTTTGCAACTCTACCAATGAGTTAGAGAACAATTCTATTATAACACGAAACTAATGGTCCAAGGTGTAATCTAATAGAGTTTGAAGAAATTGGCTTGGTCTGCAGCGGATGAAATATGTAGATCTAAAAAAAAATCCATATCTGAATCATAGTGGGCCTATGAAGACTAATGGGATCCACTAGATCCAATTTAGTTATTTTTAATAAAATCACATTTTATTTATATTGTCTCAATTTTATCAATAAAATCTATGTTAATTAAGTGTAAAATTCGAAAGGGTATGAATATATCAAATATATTCCTATTTAAAAAGTTTGACGAATATGCGAAACATATAGTGTGGTAATTGTCTAGTGTTTAAGCATGAGAATATGCATGAAATTAGATCTGGATATAATTACATTAGGATCCAAAAAGAAAGAGATAAAGAAGGAACCATTAATTGGTTCCACGTTTCCTCTTTTGCAAACATTTAATTAATACATCATCAAGTGAATTTAACACGGGATTATATATTACAACAATTTTTTTAAAATTATCTAATGCACCAAACAATAATATGATCAATATATACATGTGTAGATATTAGGATTTATATCACTATGTATATTTGCTATTTATATATACATATATTATTGCCTCAATTCAAGATGTTCAATAAAATTAAATTAATTTTTTTCTAGAACACATGCCATAACAAAATAAAATGTAAATAGAAATGCAAAAATATAAAAATACATATATATACACGCACAAAATTATTAAGCCAAAATAATTTCTAATTGACTCCAAAAAAAATCATACTACATTAAATCATTTTGAACTATTTGCAAACACACACACATACGTATATAAAAATTATTTTTTAAACAATCTAAACATTCTAAAACCAAAATTGCATACATAAAGTCAAAAAAATATTAATAATCTTTATATTGTAGCATTGATGAAACAAATAGAAACAATTAAAAACATATCTATAAAGGTAATTTAAAACATATATTCATAGCCCATAACATTATTTTATACATATATAAATCTTGTCTTGATTTATCAAGTTAAAATAGATTAAAATATTTAACAAATTGTTTAAATTGTATTACTAATTTTAAATTAAGGTGAGGCAATAATATGCACATATGAAATTATGATATATATATATATATATTACATCTACGGAAACAAGTTAAAATTTTAGAATATATCTTTCAAATCTAGCCAATAAGTGAAATTTTGATTTGGAATTCTTTCCTTAGATCCTTGAATCTACAGCCAACTTTGCAAGAGAAGGATT
The DNA here is from genome assembly GCA_030737815.1 of Allium fistulosum. Classification (NCBI taxonomy): domain Eukaryota; kingdom Viridiplantae; phylum Streptophyta; class Magnoliopsida; order Asparagales; family Amaryllidaceae; genus Allium; species Allium fistulosum. The sequence continues at coordinate 810,173,285 of CM060902.1, forward strand.
AACCACGTAATTTTTATATTTGATTTATGTTTTTATTTTATTTGGAGTTGATTTTTATTTAGAAGAGGAGCAATCCATTTTTGGCCATGGCAAAGAGTGAAGGGGAGTAAAAGAAACAACTGAAGGAAATAAAATTGGTGGATTTGTTTTAACTAAGAGAATGTAACCTTTCACATTCCTTTAACTAAAAATTTCCTAACTAATCCTTTCATTTTCTTTCACTCCAACCTACTTTATTCATACTAGCTCACCATAAATTTCTACCAATGTGGTGAATTTTTTTCATAAGTCCCTTAAGCAATTAACTCATATTTAAACCTAATTTAAAACATACCGATATCGTATATCAATGCACACAAATATTACTTTTATATATGCATTCAAATAATTACAAATGACTCTTAAAACATAAATTAAATAAATAATAATTAATATTTCACAAATCTTAATTAATTTAATTAATTTACAATATTTTATAAACTAATCAAATCATGTAGCTTTTCAGAGAATTCATAAATATGGTTATGAGATTCGGAGGTGCGAATTCGATTAATAATTAATTTTGAAAAATCAAATATGAGCATTCGCACATTACCTGAGCTATTGTTGTGATAATTTGGCTAAATTCATCACTTACAGATCTTTTGGGTAAAGTCCGTTTTCTTAAGCGGTACCTTTTATTAATGATGATTTGCATACACTCTTCGTCAACACTATATTACTAGAATTTATGGAATTTGGCTTTGGTAAAAATTCTAATATCATCCTTATTCAACTTAGTTGGTCCATAAACAATGTCTTTAGTTTAATAATAATATTTATTATTAACCATACTTCTTTGGCTAGAGATTTTGATTTTAAGTTGAACATAGTTGACCGTGATACTAACCTCATACAATCGATGAGACAAATTCGCTATTGAATAGCATTCCACTTCTAATGCTTTAACTCATGCTCAACTATAGTCACCCGATGGACGTCGTGCCATGATTTAACTATAATCAAAGTGGAGTTTTTACATTAAAGCTCGAAAATATTCTCATGTCGAGAGAATTGTGTGATATTGTCACTCCGATATTTCCTGTTTGACCTAGTTGTTTTTAACAACTAGAAACTCGCGGGTGTGTCATTCCATGGTTATCCAATAATTATAGGTACGTAACCACTTAGTGCTCCCAACATCCATGAGTAATACACTACCTAACATTGGAGAGCGTTACATTCTCTATCTTAATGAATGTATTAATATCCCATCTCGAAACAATTCAACTAGGAATATTTAAAATAATATGTTATTTTATGTTGTGATAATTTCTCATGATTACAGCTCATTACAATTATTATCACAATATCATTTAAGGATTTCTATTTTATATATTTAAATTAATATATAACAAATGACAAGTATATGTATAATAGAAATAAATGCTTTTTATTAGATTTTATTATAAAGTTGATAATTTACAATAAATTACAGAATTCTCTTGGGGCATACCCCTAATTTTCTAAGAGTTAAGGTTGTGCCATAGGGGAAATTTTGTTATTTGATCATATAACTAACTCTTATAACGAATCTTATTTGAAATAAAGTAAGCTTTTGTTCTATTTTTTTGCATATATTATTATATCTAATATAAATAATGTTATAAATACATAAATATATATAAGTGTAAAATCCTTAGAAAAAGCTGTAACACCACACGATTTTAAAGCTAATTAATTTTAAAAAGAAATGCGATAAATAGGTAATCATGCTAAAAATATGATTTTTGCAAATATCATAATTTGACTACGAAACATATACCATTGGGTTCATGGTGATTTTGATTGACTTTCATATACAAACCTTTTCAATCAGAGTTGAAACAAAAAAGTTATTAACGTTTAAAATTTTAGAATCGGAAATAATTAATTATGCAATTAAGGAAATAATTAGTAATTAATTAACACTAATTAAAAATGGTTAACCTAACTATAGCTTAAACATTAAGTAAGAGATTAGGGGACACAAATGACGACATTCAATTAAAATAAGCAAGTAATTAACAAAATCTCCAAACGGAGAAAATTAATGAGATTTGCATGGCGTAGGTCGATCCAAGATGCACCTAGATCGACCAGTAGCAGTCAACCTAGGGTCTTGAGCGGTCAACCTGTGTTGTGCAATCAACAACAATGTACCTAGGCTTAAACAACCCGGATTTAAACATTTTAATATAACGGTTGACATTGATTTGATCTTATATAAATACAGACCTAGGCCTTCACTTCCAACTCATAATATTCTAATGGACGTGGAAGCTCTTCCATTTTCTCTCCTCCTCCACAAATATAAATTCTTAAAAAATAGTTTTAGGTAGCTAGTTTGCACGTATACACTACTTGGGGATTGTAGAAGATGACAGAGATAGAAAAATAGGCTTAATTCAAGTTGCAACAACCAAGTTAAACTGTAAACCCAGATCTAAATTTATAATCAACCTAAATCTCTTCTTTCTAATCCAAATTCTAATAGATATGTATAAATATGTTATATGGGAATTCAAATAGGGAATCTGAAGTTGAAATACAGATAACAAGGATTAGATCTGGAGATTTGTGAACGCATAAAAAGGTGAGTGAGAAAAAGTACATGTTTTTTTAATAAAATTAGATTTATTCTGTTGTAACTTATTTCAATCATGCCTATTTAAAATCAATTTGATCCTGTAAGTGTGTAATGGTTAGATTTATACTTATAAGTGCGTAATGATTAGGTTTATATTTGCAAATACCTAATGATTAGATATACATATATTGTTTATGTGTAATGAATTTAAATGGAATAAATCTAATAAAAATGATTATAGCACGAATTATAGCAAGATTAGATGAAATTTGGAAACTTGCCTAAATTTATTATTGAATAAATTTGAATGTATTATGTAATGATTGGAACTAGTACTTATGCGATGGAAATGAATTGAATTAAAAGAAAAGTTTATTAAGATTTTAGGGGTTTTAGTGATATTTTAATTCGTTGGGACTGGAACGTTGCAAGTAAATTTATATGTATTATCAAGTTTAAATAGTTAAAAATGTGATGTTAGAAATAATAAGGAATACATCTAAAAAGAAAGAGATGTAGAAAATTGGGATATTTATCGTATTTTATACCTTCTATTTCAAATAATAATAAGAAAAGATAGTTCCTTGTAATTATAAACATCGCACAAGTCTCTCTTTTTAGATAAAAATGGAAATTCACTAGGATAACATTTCATGATAGGAATGTAGTTCCATTGAATTAAGATACAATAGAACCCAAAAGTTAAACCATAGGTAAAAAAGAAAATGTGGAAGATAGACAAGAAGAAATAAAAAGCGATAACATGAAAATAGAAATGGAAGAATAGAAAATGAATAAAATAGGTGGAAAATGAAGTTATGAACTTAATGAAACGAAAATGGTAAATGGACTTAAAGCAAAGAAAAGATGAAACACAATGAAATAAAGACCTAGTTACAACTGTAAAATTGTAGAGGCGTGATAATTAGGTATGGAGGAAAAAATATTTATAGGGTGTTTGTGTGTGTCTGTTTATGTGTGAATAGCCTCAAATATGCATTTGTGATGGGTAAGAGCAATTATAATTAAAGTATAGTTAAAGAAATGATATGACATTAGTCATTATTATGGTTGGAATGTGAGGTCAGTAGTCTTACACAATAGAAGCCCGACCACTGAAAGTGGCTACCAGCAGTTGTGTATACATTATACTGATGTGAGATATATCCAACCATAAAAACTATGAAGAGTATGCACTTGCGTATAGATAGAGGAATACTCCCAATAAAAAGTTAGTCTACTTTAAATATGTATTAGAGGGGGTTATTGCCTTGATTGCAGTAGGAAATCTAAATAGGATGGTGAGCGGGATTGGGCACTATGCGGAAAATGTGGGACTAAGGTCCATAGGTATGGCTGTCATAGGTCGAGAACGTCATCAATCCTTAAGGGTTAATGGAAAGGATATGGTTACACCTAGACTAGTCTTCGTCTGCTACCAAGAGAGACCATGTTGGGTTATGCACCGCCACAGTTGTTTGCTAGTTTGTTTGTTAGGGTAAGGCTAGTTACCCCACAAATGAGTTCCTTCAAAATAGTTGGGGTGGTCCATAGAGCTGAGTCCACAATAGGAAGCAAACAAAGTAGAAAATTCCCAAAATGAGATAGGGTATGACAAAATGTATAAAAAGCCGTCCTTAGGCACCACGTTGGTCCCTCGATATCCGCAGCGATGAGACCGTAATACGACGAGAGAAAGGGATCCCGATAGGCTGCAAATAGAAAGATACTAACGAGGATAGTATCTAGGTTTAATTTGGAACCATAGGATATATATATATATGTATGTATGTATGTATTTATATATACATAGCTATGATTCTATAGAGGGTAAATGAGGATGGTTCATACACGGACGTGGAGTCGAAACGACTAATAAAATGTAAACAAACATAACTTGGTATAGAAGATAATCGACATAAACTAGTGTTATGTACAAAATGTATAATTTTACTAATCAGCATAATATTGTTCTGACCCCTCCTCATTATCGCCCACATGATAGTAAGAAGGACAGACGTGTTCGTTGTTGACAAGGACACTTGACTTAGGAAGTGTCAAACCTTGCTCAGTAATTTATGCGATCTATTATATTTTATTTTTCTAGTTTAAGTTATATCATTAGAGCTTTGATATGCATTCTTTTGCTTTATTTGTAAGATACCAAGTTAACGATCTGTACATTGGTGGACCTGGGTTTTTGATTTAGCGAAAATTCAGCTCCGTTGGAGTATGGGTTGTTACATTTGGTATTAGAGTTTAGATTAGTCAATCTTGTAAAGTCAGGACATGATGGGTGAACGTATTTGTATTTTGTATAATATACGCTTAATCCAAATAATTCCAACCATAGAATAGTTACATATGGAAAAAAAACCATGAAGCTGGATAGTACATGACTCTCTAGTCGGGCTTAATAGCCCAATGTTTGTAGATCCCCATATAATTGCTGATTGATGATGTACAATAGGTCCTGACAAGGGAAAAATGAGAATCCATATGTTATAGAAATCCACACTGAGTCCAACTAATATACAATAGTTTTAAAAGTTGAGAAAGTAAGCAAGTATTATGTAACGACCCCGGATTTTATATATATTTAAATTGATAATTAAAATTAATTTTTGAATTAAAATTGTAAAATTAATTGATAGATTGAAGCGAGTTTCCCCGAATCCAAATAAAAATATATTAAATCATTTAAATTTAAAATATTGGATATATATGTAAATATATATATTTGGGCATATATGAGTAAATTTGAAATTATATATATATATATATTTGATTTGAGTTTAAATCGTAAATAAATGGTTTAAAAATAAATAAATAAAAATATAGACTTTGGACACAAGAATAAAAGGAAATATAAGACAATTAATATAGAAGCAAAAATTAATAATAACAATTTAAGTTAGAAATAAAAATGAAGTAACACTTAAAATAAAATCTAACAACAAAATTAAAATAAAAATAAATTTGACAAATTCCAACAATATATTGACTATAGAATTTCATCTATATTACAAAGCAATAGAACAAAAGGAAAAGAAAAACGAATATATATAGGAAAGCCTGTATGAGAAGACAACATGATGTATTTGAGTTGAACAAAACATATATGTATAAGTAGGAAAACAAGTAAACAAAATATATATGTGTATAAAAGCTTGCAAAGGAAGTCACATCAAATTATCTTTATATTGTACAGCCGAAATGAAGGAAATGAAAAGATATGAGTTTGTACAAAGCTAATTAATGTTAGCCACCGTAAACATTATCATCAGCCACAAACCAAAGAAATATACATATTCAAGTATTCATGTACAAGCCAAATATAAGTATGGAGACATAAAGGACTTAAGCATTTAATGCTAGCATAAACAAGGTCAACTCGAAATGTTATCAGCCTCCAAGCAGAGAAAAAAATCTCTGACCTCTCTTGTACAAACAAATAATAATATCACATGTATACTTCCTTTATGTATCAAAGCCTTCTTCATTTCATTTCTCGTCCATTCCAAACTATGTAAACCTGAGATAAATATCATTCAGACTTAAACAAACTTCAAACATAAACAACAATACAAATTCAACTTGAACCAAAGATCAAGGAAGAAAGTTTCAACTTGCAATTTTCAAAAGCCTGTTTCATCAAGAAAACTCTGTTTCATTCTGGAAAACAATGTGAGTAAACTATTTTTTTTATAAAAGTTAAATCTGTTTTAACCTGAAGTTGTAGATGTAATGATGGAATGATTTGTGCATGGTTGTTTAGGTATGATTTCAGGTATATATGTTGAGGTTTATGTATGTATGTCTGTGTAGATATATATACATATTTCTGTTGTTTTACAGTCTCTGATCCACTAAGAAAATTCATATCTCCCCAAATAAGTCAATATTAGACTATGATCTCCAAAAGGAAAATGTTTGAAACAAGGTAACATCATTTTTAAAAATTGTTTCAAGTAGAATTATTTAGAAAACATTTGGAAAATAGGATATTACAGTGGAAACTCTGGAACATGATAAATTCGAACATCATGATTTTTGATTTCACCTATGTAATTTAAATCCTCTTTGAAAATCATGAATTTTAATAATTAAATCAAGATTTCTAGCTTTAAGTCGAGGTAGAACTCTCGAGTTGAACGGAAAACATCTTTTCATAAATTGTCGATGATCAGCGAAGCAATCTTGGTCGGGCTTGAAGGTGGAGGTAGCTGGAGGTCCAGTGTTCACAGGAAAAATGAACGAGATATTTTTCGATCATCATAATGGCGGCACGGTGTCGAACTAGGGTTCGATTGGCAGTTTTGTCGACTGGGTTTGAGTGGCTTTTGCGTCGTCGTCGAAGCTTTATGGTCGATCAGACCTAGGTGAAAGGGTTAGTGGATCATCAGAGCAGCTGTGGCCGGAGTTTCGACATTTCTGATGGCCTGAGGTGATGGGATGTGGCGTTTGTAGGTGATCGAATTGGTTCCAGAAGGTAGTCGAATAGCTCGATTTTGATCGACAGTGAAATTGAAGGATCTGGGAGCTCGGGCGAGTCGACTGGATCATCGATGACTGGTAGGTGTCAGCGACGATGATCGGAGTTGCTCCGATCGCGTGTACACGTGCATGCATTTATGCGTGTATCTGTTGATTGCGTTGTGTTGTGATGCATCGGGGAAGAAGTAGTTCGCTTCGGGTCAGGCACGAAGTTGTACGCGAGTCGACTCGAGGTAAAGAGGCAATTGGCTCGAAGCAGGACTCGTGAGACTCGGGTAGAAGTTTGCCCAGATTTTTAAAAAAAAACTGAAACCTGTTCTGCTTCTGAAGTTTTAAAATTTAATTTATAAAACAAAGTTTTAAACTGAGTTTAAAATCAGAGTTTAAGTATAATTTCAAGTCAGTAAAGAAAGAATTAGTTTTAAACTTTATTAAAAATATCAATTGGTATTCATTTTGAATCTTGGAATTGAAAATGAATTTAAAAGTGGATTGAATATAAATGTCTCAACATATTTATAAGTGATAACAAAATCATTGATAAGAATGAGATTTTTTTTAAGTTAATGAAGATACAATGTTGATTTGTAATTCACAAGTAAAATAAAAAATGGATAATTTTTTTAATTAAGTAATGATTTAGATTAATTAAATAAGTCATTAAAAGGTTAAAGTAATTAATGAAGGTTTAAAGATTAATTAATTGCTGATTAAGGATTATTAATTAAATATTAATTAATGATTAAAATTGATAAATCAAGTGATTAAGAAATAATTAATTCAAGGATAATGTGATAAGTTAATTAAGGTAGTTAATTTGAGATAATTAATTTAAGTTAAAAGTTAATTAACTACTGAAAATGATTAAAGATAATTACTTAGTTAAAAGAAATTAATTAATGGTTAGTGTTAATTAAGTAATTAAGGTTAATTTCTTATTATGATTAATTAAGGATAATTAATCAAACGAAGAGTAATTAAAGATTAATTAATAAATGAGATTAACTAAGAATAATTAAGAATAATTTAATTAATTAAGGTAATTGATAAATTAATTTATATCAAATGATTTGTAATTAATAAAATCAGGATTGGATAATTTATTCATAAGTAATTAATTTAATTGGAAATAAATTGAATTAATTAGGATTAATCAATTAATTAATCCTGTTTTTAAATGAGTATTAAATGCTTGACCTTACTTATGAATGATTGTATTGTATGAGATGCCTTGAACTGATTGTCCTATCTGATCTGTGATATTTTGTTCTATGGATTGAGCTGTGTATAATTTATTCATTTGTTGTGGTACATTTGTATATATATATATATCTATGATCTGTGAATGAAAGATAAGCGTTATAGTTATACCGCTTATCAAATATATTTCTGTATTTTGATCTACGATGATTGAATGATGTTGCACTACTGTGTGAAACCCCTGGACTACACCATACACACACAAATATGGATTTCACGAGGAAATCGATTAAGTCACAGATGTTTTAAATTTAATGTTTTTTGAAATTGAAATTTTAATTTCAATTGATTTTGAAAATGGAATTGGGTTAAATGTTAAAGCTTTTGAAAAGGAGTTTTAAGATAAAAGTTATTTTGAATAACTTGGTAAAGTTCCAATTTAAATAATTTAATTTGAATTTGAATTCAAAATTTTGAATTGAATTCCATGATTGGAAATTATGGTTAAAGATGTTATAAATGTGTTTATATGAATTTGAACCATTTTAAAATATTGTTTGGGGAATTTGAATTTAACCCAAGGACTTTAACTCGTATAAATGAACCAGATTTTCCGAAATGAACACTGTTTGTTTTCAAATGATAAAAGCTTTCATATAAGAAATGAAATTCCAATTTAAGTTAAAGGAATTTCAAGTTTGAATTGAAAAATGGTTTTCCAAATTATGAGTGAATTCTTTTTGAAAGCTATGAATTAAATCTTGATTTAAAGATTTAATGAGTTAATCCAATTGAAATGGAAATCAATTTGAAAATCTATGAATAGATCTTTGTGAAACTGGGTGAACTTTGTGAATTGAATCCTTTTGTGTTAAAGATAAAAATGGTAATTTGTTTAAACCATTTGAAAGAGAAGTTTGGGTAATACGTTGTGACTTAATTGAAATCCCAATATCCATATGTTTTAAATATTGCGCTCATTATTCGGTTTAGCCGGGAGAGGACTTTGTGTCATATAACCCATTCCGAATGAGTGAATGGACTTGTACGGGATAGCGAGTCCCCTCACCGGAGAGTGTGCAAATGGAGTTGCTTGGATATTGGGTCCCATTGCTGAAGAGCGAGAAGATTGGGCTCAATTTGGATATTGATTATGTGATTAGGAGAGATAATAATTTGGATTAGATATACGATTATGTGATTCGAAGAGATCGGAAATGGATTGGAAATATAATGATGTGAACTAGAGATCAAAAGTCAAACTACGTATATGATTTGTGATTCGGGGAGATCAGAAACTGAACCCAAGGGTTTGAACGCCTTAAGACTACTCGATATTAGAAACCGGATTTCGTTATTGCCTCGATTTTGTTGGACTCACTTATAATGGGACGCTAAGCGATGCTAGATGATTTACAAATGATGTTCCAATCGAAGGCACAATAATGATTGACGATGCCAAATAGCATGACATGTGATAGTTTAATCTCGGATGAGCACTGGATGATATTGACAATGACATATGATCCGAGGGTATAAGTGATGATTATCATTTTTGACTAACATCTGAGCAAGGACTTGTGTCCTTAACTATGATAGGTCTAGAACGATGTTTGATTTGCAGGGGAATCCAAAGGAACTAGATAATTCACCATAATCGGTCCAGTGGATAGTCAACGAGCTCAGATGTTGATAATTTGCCATCTTCTATACTTGTTCTTGAGCAAAATACACATTATATTCATAAGGCATACTTTGGGGGTGGACAAAGTGTTACTGGTTAAAAAATTACAGTCTTCGAACAGACTCGAATGATTGAACTGGACTAAGGAATGATGATAAAATGAATGAAAACTACTTGGAATACAACACAATATGGTGAACTGGAACTCTACAAAAAAAGATAGCTAAAATTAGACAAGACTTCGCAACTCAGCATCCCTCAGGTCGGAACTAAGTTGTAACCTATGAAAAGTGGCGAATAACTTAAGCAAAATCCAAAGGAAAAAGTAAAAGATGAAAGTGCAAACCAACTTCAAGACGAGCTCGAGCAAAACTCCAAACTCGACTCGGGTCAACCTCGACTCGACACTGAGTTGAGGTCTACAGCTCGGGTTCGAGTTAAAGTGAATGGATCAGGTTGGTCACGAATTATTTATGGAGTGACGTAGTGAATGTGGGGAACGTATGCAGTGAATTTTGAAGCCTAGTTCACTAATCTTCGTCTATAAATATGAGAAAAGGCTCACTTGGACAAGGACTTCTTCTTTTATCTTCATTCTGAACTCTAAATTGTAACGAGTTGAGAAATACAACTCTAAATTAAACTCTGTATAACTCATACTCGAGTTAGGAGATACCAACTTGTAAAATATACTTTGTAAGAGCAAAGTATAATCAATAGAATATGATTAAGTGGACGTAGGCCGGAGTATTTGTCGAACCACTATAAAAATTGAGTTTTTTGCTTTTATCCTGTTTGATAATTTTCATATTTGTTGCTTGATTTGGTGTTTGTGCCATTTTTGGTCCAAAACCATATAAAATTAAAAGAATAATTACATGAAACAAACTATTATATACTATATTAGAATCGAATTTTTAACGCAAAAATATTGACCTAAGGGATCAAGTTATAGAACAAATTTATGCACAATCATTCAACTTTATCTAACTTTATAAATAATGCCAATTATAAATAGTACGGCTAAAAGGATAAATCCCAAAGAGTATGCTAATTTAGTGCCATAGGATATATTATGACTGGAAAAAATAATTCTTTGTGATGCTTGTTTGATTACTGTATTGCATAATTCCAAACACATATGTGATTACACCACTGGAAAAACAAAACTAGTTATTCATCCGAAGATGGATCAGCTGCCAAGGAATAATTCTCTCAAACACCGATGATGCATAATTCACAATTCTCGACTGGTAATTCATAACCCATAACGCAATTTACTTATGAAATAAATGTATCCAACGTTAGCATTTTTTTAGTTTAGAAAACAACTTGGTTATTCAACAAACTAATTGGTCAATGTGAATAGCACTTTGTTTATATTTATATAGGATCTTGTTTATATATTTCCTAATACAGGACTATTATTTTCATCATGCCCCCTTCACATGTGTATTACTTGAGCCAACTACTCTATCCTAGTATTTTGGGTGGCGCGATATAAGTATGGCGGTTAAACATACATATTAGTTATGATCCCTACTTTGATACTATGTTAAGTGTCTGCACTTTCTTCATGCACCCATTGTCCATACCTGTGCATTTCGTTCAGTTTTGGTGGCATTCCATTGATGAAGCTCTCTTCGATTACGTTTAATACTTGCGCTAGTGCTCTACAATGTTTCGCTCAATATTTGCATCGTAACAACTTGTACTTTATGTATCGAAGGATCATAAAATATTATTTTAAACCCATATTGGGTTGGATTTGGATGTAATTTTGGGTTATGTAGGGTAGTGACATTTTTGGCCCTTAGTAATTTTATTTGATGGGTTTGACTCTAAAAGCTTGCGAGACCTGTAATTTTGATAGGAGCCAAATTAGGGTCGATACCACTTCCATTGGAATATATGATGGTTTTCCTTTCCTTGGAGTAGTCATAATAGCCTTTTGGACCAACCAAGTAGGAGATATGATCGTTCGATGCTTAAACAGTTTTTGGACACTTAAGTGGCAAACTAATGAGGGTTGGAGTAGGCCGAATATCCCATTTTGGGATTTGTGCCGAAGAGAGGTGAGGGGACAGCCTCCCAATCATTTTCCCACATCTCCATTAATCTTTTCATCACCCAAAAGCCTTCATGTCATTTACTTTAATTAGCCAAATCAAGGGATTAGCAAGGGGATTAATGAAAATAGTGGTTCACTGATTTAGGGTGCATAAGAATCAGAGAAGTACTATTCATCTCATATTTTTTTGGAATTTGTAATATTTTGGATCTAGGTGAGTGGTTTTACACTTCTCACTTTACCTTGCTAGTTTATATAGTAAAAATGATCTTTTTACGGTGACTTTGAATGTTAAAATGTTCTTAACCTAGATCAAATTTTTATAACACTTTTAAATGGCTTTAGAAAGGATAAATGTTGATTTTAATTCGTTTTTGGGTGTTAGACCAAATAGGTTGTCATTTTCTATGTTGTTAGATCTAGGACAAAATAAATGTTTGAACTGTGTTTGGATTGGTCATATATGATGTGTGGATGCTATATAATGTTTGTGTGAAGTCGTTTTCTCGTATTTTATTCATTCGGGTGTGATTTCAGAGTGGTCATCATTTGAGTGATTCGATGAGAAAAAGTGTTAGAAACATGACGAAATTGATGTGAAGTGTTTGTGAAATCCTATGAAGGCTATAATTTTGTCATATGGTGTTAGGAGTAGAGGAGATGGAGTTTTAGGTGGTTTTAAATCAAGTCAGTGGTGGTGGAAATCAGATCGATGGTGAAAACTACTTCAGGGAATGGTGGAGTGAACTTTTGGGCCTAAGGCGTGTCGACTTTGGGGTTTAAGATCATACTAGGAGGTTTGGACTTACCAAAAATTCGCTAAGTGTTGGCACTGGGAGCTTTTGCAATGACGACATTGTAAATTCAGGACTTAGGCTACATTACTTCAAGATGGTGAATTTGACAACCAGCACCTTCTAAAACACCGATCCAAATCCTGGAGTGGATTTCGATCTCGTGCCGTTGCCAAGAAATACGGGCTATTGGGTAATTAAACATTACAGAGACTAAAAATATAAGGATAAAGTCTAAGACCCACACTTTCAGATCTCACAGCGGAAGGTAGGAAAATATAAATACAGAAAATATCTCAGAAAAACACAGTCTTAAAACATACGTAGTCATAATTCAGAGTTTACAGTAATACAACAAATAGTTTGATAACTACTAAGTATGATAAATAGTTACATGCAGATTAATGGAAAATAGTAAGTAACTCCAATGCCAAGCTCGCCTCTCTACATACTAATCTCTGGTACTATCACCTGTTGTCTTGCCCTCCTGTGGTGGGGAAAAAGAAAGGAAAGGAGTGGGTCAGACAAAAGTCTAGTGAATGAGTTACATCATTAATATATGGTGATCACATGCAATTAACTTCATTAGGACTCTATGTGACCTAGGGTATCTTACTTGTGTTTGTGAACTATTTACTAAAGGAGATTTTGTTAACCTAAGGAGTATAGTTCTAAATACACCTACACCAATGTCTCGTGAAGGTTTATATATGGGGTCGAATAACTAATTGAACCTCAAAATAACTATGGATCGGCTAATAGTTACTGGAATTATTCCAACTCAGGATCACCTACAATATTAACCTTGGGACAACATTCCCAAATAATGACTACACGTAACGTATCTACACATTGAGGTGGAGCCCACAATGTCGACTCGCGTCCATGCGTCTTAGGGTCCGCTGCATTATGTCCACTCTCAATGGTAATTTAACGCCTCTTATTGCACAATATATCATGTGTCCATCAATAATACAGTATCACATTCTCATCGTTGTGCATATCGAGGAAACTCCCGTTACCGCCGAGCCATACAATTCTCCAAGCATCATCGTCAGTGTTGCACATACTGTAACATCTCCCACTCCTAGGCCCAAAACCGACTGCTATGGATGTTGTAGTCATCATAGTTATTAATTCTCGGTGACAAAATGCAACTATGTTAATCATATCAATAATCAGAAGCACATGAATATGAAAAAAAAATAAACACGGTTTAATAACAAATTTTCACATCTCATTTCACAATTGATATTTCATATTCATTACATAATCTCATTCATAATCCCATGTTCATAGAAAATATAATTATTACAAAATACTCCAAGTGCGACATATGAAGATGCCTCCTTGGTTGATCAGAGTCAAATACTTGGCAATAATTAAACTTTTCCATAACATCCAAATTGACAAAACCAAACTACACAGTGCAAATAGATTAAGTTCTTAGTAGCTAGATTGCCTTCTGCACGTCTCTGGAAGCTTATTCATCAAACTGGAACCTGAAAGCACTTACATCCGACCTACTCAAATGAGTACTCGTGATTTTAAGGGGAAAACAAAAACTTAGGATCAGACAACAGTCTGGTGTAAATAATAACCTACCATCTCGAACCAAATAGATATCTAGTGAGACCATGACACTGAGCGGAATGGGTTTTCCCCTAACTAGTATCTTAACTAAAACTTAACAACCATATACTGTGTTCCTGCAACCATAATGGTTAGAACATTGAAAACAATATTTATAATCATTCAACATATATTGGATTATCCACCCCAATTCTTCAGATTATCTATCTAAATTTCAAATAACTGCTTGTCACAATTTAAACTGACTACTTGTCTTATAATTATGCGGACTGCCCATCTCACATAGAAACATATTCAGAATTATGTGGACATCCATTTCACATGTAATTATTACTTGGATTACTCATCCCCTACCACATTGTCTACCCATCACATATGGTTTGATTTATTCAAAATTATGTGGACTATCCATCACATTTATTCCCTTTTAACTTAAAATGATGTGGACTATCCATCACACATCCCATATTTTTCCTAGGATTACTATGAACCCTTCATCATCCTTATAGAGACTATCCATCTCTTGCATGCTGTGGACTATCCATCACACATCCCATAGTTTTCCTAGGATGACTATGAACCCATCATTTCATTCATGTTACCCACATGTTTTAGTCTTAATCCATGTTACCGACATGATTAATCCATGTCTATTGGTGTCCCCAATTAGGTTATCTCCCCTTAAAGTTATAACATTTCAAAGTGACATAGATTGGTAGCCCCAAGTTATCTATGTCGAACTCGTTAAATTATACTTTGGTATCCCCAAGGTTTTAAAAACCCAAATCATAAGTGATATGGCTCACTGCCATTAAATAGTTGAAAATAGATCAATGTTGAGATCCATACACATTGGTATCCCCAATGATGGCATTGAAGCTCACAATTTAAAATGGTATTGGTATCCCCAATGACTACGTCAAAGTAGAAGCATAAGGCTCTTCGCCTTTAATAAAATAAAACATAACACATGCATTATTAAACCAATGTCAACCTCTATCCAAGGTCGAGGACAAAACTTAAATTCTTTTAACCTTAAGAAAAACCCATGTTGAAATTGATGTTATCGACCTTCAATCACTATAGGTTGTCCACCTATTAAACAAAACTTAAAACCTATTTAAGTTATGTGGCTAACTGCTGAAGACATAGGGTCGTCGACCCTCTAAAAAATAGGCCTCTTCTCCCCTTATAGAAAAGTTTTAGTTAACATAAAAGCAAGCCTTTTTGGCATACAAAGGATGAAGTGCGACGTCGTGGCTATAAGGCATCGACACTAAAACATATCGATCGCAAGATCATCGACGTCATTATAAAACTTTTCACTTAAGTTACTTTGGCTACCATGCCACTTTTTTTTATATAGCATCGAAGACGTAATAGCGACGTCATTGCTTTGATTTGGAAAACAAATGAAGAGATGAGATGCGACATCATTTAAAACAGCGATGATGACATGCGACGACGTCGATGTCGACATTAAGCTTTTAAAATGTTATGATGAATCATGAAGACACCATTGCCACTAATGCTATATTATTGACAAGGTCGACCTCGGCCTACTTGGAAACATTACATAGCTACCGAAGTAACTATCTTATGCTTCCTTTCACTTCGGCGTCGAGACTCATAGATGCGACCTAGTCTTTGGCTCGGTGATGTTAGGGTGGTATGACATTGTTGTAATTCTTATTAAAACTATTTTATTGCTAATTTAAGCAAAAACTTTTCACCAAATCTTATTCCTTGTCCAATTTTTATTGGATAAAACAATCTCTTTACAAATCCTTTCCAGAATAATTAATAATTAATAATATCCTTAATTAATTATCCTTTTAAATGTTTATCCAGTATAATAAATTCACAATTAATTGAAACCATTTGGAAAAAATCCAAAAAATTTAAGGAAATTAGAGAATATCCTTTCCTGTACCATTGAAAAATTTTGAAGCCAAAAACCATATTTAATTATTTTAAATAATTATAACCTGAAATTAAGTTATTTCCTCCTTATGAAATTCATAAAATAGTATATATAATTTGGAAAATTATGAACTTAAAAATCTATCTCCAAAATAATGTTTTATACAACATATCAGAAAATCAAAGCATTTAGAGATTAAAATCTTTGGTTTTACCCTTAAAATCTTAGGTTTTACCCTTAAAACCTATTTAAACAATTTCATAAAAATTCCAATAACCGTTGTTCTATCCAAGCAATGATTAAACAACCATATCTTGGCAAAACAAACATCAATCATTCGGGTATTATCCATAACCAATTCAAAAGCAAAAATATAGAAATGGAACACTTATTATTCACCTTAGATTAGTTGTTGGAGTTGAGATATGTTGTTACTTTAGTATCCCTAAGCTTCTTCTCCATTAAATCCCTAGATTTCGTTCTCCTTGGCTTGAGTTATGGCTAGCCTTGATGGTTTTGCATTTGATTGTTTTTAGTTTGCGAAAAATTAGAATGATATGAGAAGGAAAAGGTTTAAGGTAAAAGATAGGTCTACATCCTAAATTGCCACTCTAATATATTCTCTTATATCTTAAGTTAAACAACCTTACTTGATTAATTAAGCATGGCACAATCTTATTAAGTTTTAAATCTCATTCTCCTTAACCCTTTACATTATCAATTTAATCTATCCAATTAAATGTCCTGAATAATGTTTAACAAAAATAAGGGTGTAACACGTACATCGTACTACCTCATTTGAGTGCAGTTTGTGATAGAACCGCCCCAGTCGAATGTCGACCATTACGAATAAATAGTGTCTAAGCCTCATTGCCCGCATACACGTCTATCTAGTCCCATAACGTCCAAGAGTCGCAAACCTAGGGAATTAATTTCCCTACTTGTACTAACATTCATATATATATTTATATATATCTGTGTGTGTGCGTGTAATAGATAAACTTATAACTTTAAGCCTTAGGCCGAGGTTCAGATTATGTTAGTAAGTCGATAACCGGTTGACCGCTTGTTGTCGACCGACTCCAGTGAGCCCATCAATTGGTCAAAGTATTATTTTCACTTACATATTGTTCCTTCAATGTTAATATCGTTCCTTCACTCTCTTTATATCATGGTACATTTTATCTCTGCTGGAATGAATGGTCATCTTAGAACGATGAGACTCGGTTAGTACCAAGTTAATTAAATCCATAATGAGAGGAACACATTATCTAACATTTCTCTGTTACCCCCCTTTGAGTCAACAGTATAGCGCTTCAAATGCTTGACTGCTCTACTTTACTAAGCTTCTCGAAAATATCCAATAACTCCTTATCATGCATGCTTCTGACTTGACCCAATGTGGTCCTTAAGTGTAGGCTGCACATCCAAAGCTGCTAACAATCCCAAAGTGACGCCTGATGATCGAACATAGAGAGAAACTCCAAGTGCTTCCACTCTATGAACCTAGGACTTAACATCGCATGTTTCCAACTCAAAGCATTGGCTACAACACTACCCTTTCCTGGATTATAGGAGATATATAATCATACGATGCTAAAATTTCCGTCCAACTCTACAGACTAAGGCCTTGTTGCATGCATATACATTTATCCAGTCCTGTAACGTCTATGAGTCACAAACCTAGGGAACTAATTACCTTACTTATACTAACATTCGTACACACACACAATATATATATATATATATATAAACTTATAACTTTGGGCCTTAGGCCGAGGTTCAAATCATTCCCATAAGTCGATAACCAATCGAGCACTGGTCACTGGAACGGTTGACCGGCTCCAGTGGGCCTATCAGCCATCGAAGTGTTTTTTCTGCTTACTTATCGTTCCTTCTCTATTAATTATGAATTATCAATATGGTATACCCTATCTTGTGAATCTACAACTTATAATCGTTCCTAAATTCATATTTAATTTCATATATAATTTAAAATTTAATATTAGTAAACCAAGTTATCTTAGGTTTAAAATAAAGGGTTATATCTTTCTATATTTAATTTGATAGAAATGGTGTATTTAACCCAAATCAATTTTTAACCAATTGATTCACTCTTACCCAAAATTAGATTAGGTAGGGATCATATTCATATGGGTTATAATTGCTGTTAAATTCCCAATCTACCATAGTAATTCAATAACTTGTGTTTTTAATTAAATTAAAACAATTCTAGATAAAATAGGGTATAAGGAATTTTATATGTAAATCCTCATATTAATTATCAACCAACACACTTCAAGAAAGCTAACCCCTTCTTAATTCGCATGGATCTCCTCTGCTTGGGGTAAAACTCTCCTTGATCTATTTGATTTCTCCTTCTTTAATTGCTTAAATTTTGATTTTAATTTTTTTTTGATGAATTTTTAATTTGAAGAGAAAGAAGGTTCAGGTTTGAGAGAAACAAAGTTTTGTTACACTCAGATTTAATTAGGGTTATGACTATCAGCTTAGGTTTCTTTTTATAAGGGTAGAAACTAAAAATAGCCGTTCGATTAAATATTATAAAATCTGGACCATTTGGCTAATGCAAGCTTTAGCCTGAAAGTACGAAACCAGTCGACCTAATAGGTTTGGAGCGATCGACCGTTAGGGTTCGACCGGTCAAATCTACGATGTCGATCTTATGTAATATTTCTTTCCTTATTTTATTATTTTATTATTTTCAATTCTGATTTTTTAAACATTAATAACTTTTTCATATTAGTTCTAATAATAATAAATTACATATGAAAATTGTCTAGAAAACCGTTATGAATACAACGGTGCAAGTTTCATAGCCAATTTTAGTTTGTGAAAATTTCCATTTTGTACCCTTATTATATTTAAAATTAATTATTTTATTAAATTCCAAATTAATGTTTACGGGGTGTTACATTCTCCCGTTAAAAGGATTCGTCCCCGAAATCACCAAGGGCAGAAATATGCAACTTGTACGTATGGAAATTAATACTTACAATCATCTACTCATCCATCAACCATTGGCAATCATTATCCATAGTTTAAATTCTAGTGCAATATATACGTGTAAGCATGGAATGCATATGAACCTATACAATGAAAACATTAAGCGGTCTCCTGATCTAGTCGACCTCCTCAAATGCAAAATCTTATGCCATGAATCCAAATGTATGCAACATCCTATATAAATATATTGGCAATTCTACACGTATGTGCAACCATTCAATTCATATGCAACAACCTTAAGTATATAGCTCGGTAAAATAAAACAAGTGATGGTGTGACTATATGATAACTCGAGAATATATTTGCCTAAGTGTGCAAAGATCAATTTAATAAATACATCCATTAGCATCCATCATGCAAAACATGTCATATTGACACGCTCGCAACCATTTCTAGCATCTAATTGTCCCTACCTATGGGGTATACTAAGCTAGAACCTAAATACACAAAATAGCTTATACTTATTTAACAAAAATGGAAATATAGCAGAAAAGAGTTCTGCATGGGTAGCTTGGATCTTTTCCTCAGGCTCCCATGTACTCACCGCTGGATCGTTTTCCCGTTGGACCTTAACAAGCATGATAACTTTATTGCCGAGTCACTTTATACCATGCTCAAGAATACGAGCGGGTGCATGGCGACCAAGTGACTCGCTTTCTGCCTCCAACTCCTCTAGCTGACTCGGCTCGACTATAGCGGCTGTATCATGTAGACACTTTCGCACATGTGAGACATGGAATACATCGTGGACTCCTGCTAAATTTCAGGAAGCTTCACCCTATAAGCTAACTTCCCTACTCTACCAATGATTGGAAAAAGTCTTACAAACCTTGGTTCTAACTTCCCCGAACTACCAAATTGTTGGGCGTGTTCTCACCCAGAAGACCTCGAGACCAAGAAGCTTGATTCATCCATCCAGGCTTGCCTAAACTCATTCGGCATTCTCGTTCTCCAGGGCCCATTCGGCAGGAACTCATTCGGTATCCATGCCTCATAGAAACCCATTCGGCAGTCTCAAGAAGCCACTACCGGACCAACCTCTCCTAGCTCCTACCGGACCAACCCACTACCGGACCAACCTCTCCTAGCTCCTACCGGACCAAGCTCCTACCGGACCAACCTCTCCTAGCTCCTACCGGACCAAGCTCCTACCAGACCAAGTTCCTTCCACCGAACCAAGTACCACCGGACCAGCTCCACCAGGCCAGATTGCGTCAGCCCAGGCCCACCAGCTGGTATATACCTCCAAGACCCCTACCCCCAGCCTCACTCTATAAATAGAGGGGCAGGGGTACAACAATGGGGGACAAGTTTGAGAGCTCAAGCACGGAGAGAACTTTCAAACAACTTTCTTTTACTGGTATCAAAGCTTTGTACTTGTAATCTGAACAAAAGAAGAGAAATAACATATAAAGTGGACGTAGGCACATTCTGGCTGAACCACTATAAATCTGCGTGTCTTTTTACAGTTTAACCCCTGCTCTTCATATATTTGCATAAATCACCCAAATCTCTAAGAATAACATAAAACCTACTAAATCATACGACTTTGAGGTGTTTGTCCATTTTTTGTGCAAACATTTTTGGTGCTTTCACTGAGAACGGAGAAGCTCGAAGCTTCAGCTTCATCCACTTAACAGCTTTCCTAACAGCATCGTTCGCTACTTGGAAAACATGCTTCCCAAACAGAGAAAAGATGTTAACAAAGGAAAAAACATCGCATCCAGCAGTCTTCCGGATCCAGCTGTCACGAATCAAGTAAATCGTCCTCCTCCAGCAACAATAACAAATGAAGGACAGGCTAACCCAACCACTCCTGCCACAAAACAGCCTGCACCGATTACTAGGGCAGATTTGGACAGAGTTGTGGTTGAAGTAACTAACCGCTTCACGTCCCAACAGGAAGCCTTGGTGGACCATCTCATGTCACGCTTAAGGGACGCCGAAGAGTCCAACCGCAACACTGAATCATGGGGCGAGTCCCAGTCTGGAGGATCTCAAAGACAACAAAGATCTTCCTTCTTCGAAGGAGCTAACGGCAGAAGTAGCCATGGTAGGAGCCGAGACCGAGCACAACCCGAAGTTAGGCCTGAGGAAACGTTTGGTACCGAACCCAACGGGGGAGGTACCGGACGGAGGTCAACTGTGGCTGAACCTGTCATACTGCCTAACCACGGAAACGCCAGCGAACGGGGCCGAGCTAGAGTCCAGCCCGAAGTTGGACCCGAGGAAGTGCTTAGATCAGAACCCGGCAGGGGGAGATCAAGGCAAGGGCCAACTGTAGCTGACCCTAGCATGCTCCCAGAAGATCAAAGGCAGCCACTGGAAAATATGAGGAATGATAGACGATACCATCCCTACAGATCATCTAGACGGAATCAATCCCACAGAACAGAACCAGACTTATTTCTATCTGCTCCAAATTCTGATGAAAGGATGGCACGCTTATTCAGAGAGTGTGTCCAACGGGAACAAATGGATCGAGGGATAGGCGCTAGGGTGACCAGCCCTTTCGCCCGCAACATCGAAATTGCTATCACCCCCCGAGAACGGAAGATGCCAACAATGGAACCCTACAAAGGAACCTCCGACCCCGTTGTACACTTACAGAGGTACACGCAACATATGCTTATGAGTGGGGCGACAGAGGGAGTACTGTGCAAATGCTTTCCGCTCTTCTTAGCAGATCTTGCTACCTCCTGGTTCTGTCATCTACCCCAGGGATCCATCAGCTCATGGGAAATGTTGAAAGAAAAATTTATCAGTCAGTTTCGCATTCATGTGGAGCAACCTAAGGACGCTTATTCCTTATCCAGCGTCAAACAGAAACCTGGAGAAAAGCTGCAGCAATACCTAACCAGATTCAACGCCGCAGCGGCCGCAGTCCAAGATGCCGATGAGAAGCTTATCCTAATGGCCCTCTGTAGTGGTGTGCATCCAGACACTAAATTTGCTAGAAGGTTGACTAAAGAAAAACCAGCTACTTTACCCGATTTCTTCCATGAAGCCGGGAAATACATGAGGCTTGAGGATGCTGCCGTGGAGGGGCAGTCAGGACAACAGAACAAGGCAACTCACAGCAACGCCCCTACGCTGGCAAGAGACATTCGAAGAAATGATTCCAGAGACAATGCTGGGGGCAAGAAGGGAGAAAAGCGCCTATATCGGCCAGGACCGAGATTCGACACTTACACTCCTTTGAACGAGACCGTTGAAAATATCTTCCTTGCCACCCAAGGCGAAGTTAGGTACAAACGCCCACCATACAAGAAGGAATCAGATAACGCGCAGAAGTCTGGAAAGTTCTGCCGCTTCCACGAATCGCACGGGCACGATACCAATGAATGCCATCATCTCCGGGATCTGATTGAGGAACACATCAGAAGGAAGAAACTGGAACGTTATGTAAAAAGTCAGGACAGCACTCCAGCTCCCGCCAATGAAAACCCGAGGCTGCCCTCACCGGGGTCCGACAGAGGAAACCGCAACGCTAGCAGCTCTAGTCAAGAGAAGATAGTGGTCCATACCATCTCAGGAGGGCCGCACATCGCAGACAGAAGCTGGAAAGAGATGGAAAGATATGGGAAGTCGCTTAGGGACAATAAAGACTGTGTCAATTCGGTTATAGAAGAGCGCAATCCGAAGCGGAAAGAAAGTGATGACATCACATTCGGTAAGCGTGACCTAGAAGGAAGGCAGTACCCTCACATGGATCCCATGGTTATCTCTGCCCGACTCTGTCCCGCCGAAGTTTACCGAATCCTGGTAGACACTGGAAGCTCAGTAAACATCCTGTTCAAACACGCATTCGACAAAATGAAGCTATCAATGAAGGATGTATCTCCCTGCGATAAACCACTACACGGTTTCACTGGAGATGCGAAAATGCCCCTCGGGCAACTAGACCTCTTTGTTGAGATTGGAAGCCATCCCCGCTCCGTTGTACGGAAACAGACGTTTGTGCTAATAGAAAACCATTCGGCCTACAACGCCTTCTTAGGAAGACCAGCCTTGTCTGACTTCCAAATTGTCCTAGCCCCATGGTGCCTGAAAATGAAATTTCCAACAGACAATGGAGTAGGGGAAGTGGAAGGAGACCAGGATATTGCACGAGACTGCTATGTAACTGAACTTCGCAACAACCACAGGAAGGATAAAGGGAAAGGTGTAGAGATTGCCCTCTGCACAAAAAGCCTTGAAGCATAGCAACTAAAGAAAGCCCCTCCTCTTCGATACACCAACGACCCTTTCAATGAATTAGACCCTAGGGACAAAGAGGAGGAGGCCACCGCCGAGCCTGCAGAGGCTATGGAGTTTATATCTGTAGACAAGCACGACTCAAGTAGACTACTGAAAATTGGGTCCCAACTAAAAGCTGAATTGAAGGAACAACTCATCGATTTTCTCCGCCACAACTTGGATGTATTCGCATGGTCACACGCTGACATGACTGGAATCTCCCCCGACATAGCCTGCCACGTATTAAACATTGATCCTACCAAGGCGCCTGTAAAACAAAAAAAGAGAAGTATGGGGGCAGAGCGATCAGCAGCCCTCGATGAAGAAGTAAAGAATCTACTCGCCAATGACTTCATACGAGAAGCTGTTTACCCGGAATGGATCGCCAACCCGGTACTAGTAAAGAAGGCTAATGGGAAGTGGCGGACCTGCATTGACTTCTCCAACCTAAACGACGCCTGCCCAAAGGATTGCTTCCCACTTCCCAGAATCGACCAACTTGTAGACAGCACAGCCGGGCACGAGCTCCTATCTTTTATGGACGCATACTCAGGATATAACCAAATTCCTATGCATGCTCCCGACCAAGACCACACCAGTTTCATCACCGACCGGGGTTTGTACTGCTATAAGGTAATGCCTTTCGGACTTAAAAATGCAGGAGCCACCTACCAGCGCCTCGTCAACAAGATGTTTGCGGGGCTAATATGACAAACTATGGAAGTATATGTGGACGACATGCTGGTGAAATCACGGAAAACCAAAGATCACGTAAGCCACCTAGGCGAGATGTTCCAGGTACTTCGACAGTATGGAATGAAGTTGAATCCACTAAAGTGCTCCTTTGGAGTATCATCGGGAAAATTCTTAGGGTTCATCGTCCATGCCCGAGGGATTGAAGCAAACCCTGAACAAGTCCGAGCGCTAAGGGATATCAAGATACCTTCCACCCGAAAGGAAATGCAAAGCCTAAATGGAAAAGTGGCCGCCCTAAGCCGATTCATCTCCAAGGCAACGGACAAGTGCGTCCCCTTTTTCGAAGCTCTAAAGAAAGATAAAGGAAAGTTCGAATGGACTGACGAATGCTTAACCGCTTTCCTTAACCTAATCGAACACCTCCAGAAACCGCCGGTACTCTCAACTCCAAGCGAAGGCGAAGAATTATACCTATACCTTGCTGTGTCATCTCACGCCCTAAGCGCTGCCTTGGTAAGGGAAGACAACCGCACGCAACGGCCAGTTTACTTCGTCAGCAAAAGGTTTACTGGGGCAGAAGTCAGATATCCTAAACTTGAAAAGTTAGCACACTGTTTACTAATCACATCACGGAAACTGCGTCACTACTTCCAGTCCCATTCCATCAAAGTTCTGACCGATCAACCACTGAGGCAGGTACTCTATCGACCCGACACTTCCGGGCGACTACTTAAATGGTGCATTGAACTGAGTCAGTATGATATCACCTATCACCCTCGCACCGCCATCAAGGGACAAGCCATGGCTGATTTCATTGCAGAATTCACTACCAACGAAGATAAGGAGCAATTGGAAATAACAGAAGATATCAAGTGGAATCTCTTTGTGGATGGGGCATCGAACGAACAAGGCTTGGGGGCAGGTGTGGTAATAATCACTCCCAAGGGAAACAAAATGCACTATGCTATTAGATTGTAGTTCGCTGCCACCAATAACAATGCAGAATATGAAGCAGTGATAGCCGGACTAGAAATTTCCATAGAAATCGGAGCCAACTCTTTGTGTCTTCATAGCGATTCTCAACTTATTGTTAATCAAATACTAGGAGAATTCCAAGCTCGAGAAGAACGACTCATAGCATATCTTAAGAAGACTAAGTTACTTCTCAGTCGATTGGACCACTACTTAGTCAAACACATCCCTCGGGAAGAGAACCAAGAGGCCGACGAATTGGCAAAGCAAGCAAGTATGAGAGACATCGCCATCTTCGGGGCAGTAACCATCTCAAAGCAAACGGCCCCAAGTTTTGAGCAAGTGAATCTGATA
The DNA here is from genome assembly GCA_030737815.1 of Allium fistulosum. Taxonomy (NCBI): domain Eukaryota; kingdom Viridiplantae; phylum Streptophyta; class Magnoliopsida; order Asparagales; family Amaryllidaceae; genus Allium; species Allium fistulosum. The sequence continues at coordinate 810,198,944 of CM060902.1, forward strand.
GCTGCAACCGAAGAAGCAACTTGGATGACTCCATCCAAGACTACCTACAAAATGGCACACTACCCAACGGGCGTAACGAAGTCAAGAAAATCTTGAGGAAAGCGTCCCGCTACACAATACAAGAAGACATCCTCTATCGGCGCGGGTTCTCTAACCCATTATTAAGGTGTGTCACCGGAAGGGAAGCCAAGGAAATCTTATCCAACATTCACCAAGGAAGCTGCGGAGATCACACCGGAGGGCAAACGTTAGCAAAAAAGATACTCCGATACGGATATTTCTGGCCCACCTTAAGCAAGGACGCCTTAGATTTCGTCAAGAAGTGTGACAGATGCCAAAAATATGCTAAGATTCCCCGGCTACCAACAACCGAGATTACTCAGATGACCAGCCCTTGGCCCTTCGCAATATGGGGAATTGACTTAATCGGCGAGCTACCAATGGGCCGAGGCGGGGCCAAATATACTATAGTGGCAGTTGATTATTTCACCAAATGGGTGGAAGCGGAATCTCTGAATAAAGTATCTTCAGCAAAAGTTATTAACTTCTTAATCAAAAATGTTCTATGCAGGTACGGAGTCCCACTCAAAATCATATCAGACAATGGACTTCAGTTTGACAGCGAGGAATTCGCCAACTGGTGCCAAGAACACGGAATTCATAAAAGCTTCTCATCCGTAGCATATCCCCAGGCAAACGGACAAGTCGAAGCAGCCAACAAAATTCTAAAAACTCTGATCAAAAAGAAGCTCGAAAAGTCAAAGGGCGCTTGGGTGGATGAACTCCCTACGACACTATGGGCCTACCGCACATCTTTTAGAACATCAACAGGGCACACTCCTTTCTCTTTGGCATACGGATCGAAGGCTATGCTCCCAGTTGAAACCATTGTGCCTTCCCACCGTAGGATCCACTATAACCCAGAAGAGAATGAAGAACTCCTCCACATGTCTTTGGATCTAGTTGAGGAGAGAAGGAATGATGCAGTCCTTAAAGCAGCAGCCCACAAGCAGAAAGTGGCAGCACAATACAACTCCAAAGTCAAGCATCGTACCTTACAAGAAGGGGATCTTGTCCTCAAGCGAATCTTCCCTCGCCCCGGAGCACTAGACCCAATCCGGGATGGACCATATGTAATTCATAAAGATCCCCACAACGGAGCCTATATTTTGTCAACAGTGGACGGAGAGGTGTTCCAGAGGGAAGTGAACATCCAACACCTCCGTCGATACTTTTCTTAACTTGTATTGCCCATATGAAGTGAATTAACAAAGAGAATCAGTGGACGTAGGCCTTTTCATGCCGAACCACTTTAAAAAACTTTGTCTCTTTTTTAACTTGTTCCTTTATATCTTGGCTACTTGTTAACTTTATCCTTTTCTGTTGAACAAAATCCTATGCGTATAGCTTATCCACTCAAAGCACTCCACGGCGCAACTTCGCCTGGGCAAAACCTAACAGGTACTATGCGAATCTATGCCCTCGCCAATGAGACACTTTTGCTCCAGCATCCCTCTGCTGTGGGTTAACTCATTGCTCGCGACGGCCCTTAAAGCCAACTGTAATGAGCCGATTATAAGCCACCGAGAAGGCCGACTATAGCCGAGGTAGCTCATTACGGCGTTAGGCTCGCCGGCAACTGTGAACCGACTATAAGCCCCAACATAAGGTGTGGCCAGCCAGGGGCAGTTCACAGTTGACGATCGGCACCCACGCTAGCCGGCCACAGTAAATCGAATAATACCCACGATTACGGGCCATAATGGCCCGGGTAGTTACTGTGCGCGATCTCGGCTCCGATGTGTCTTAGGTGCGGCTGTGGTAAAAAAGAATTAACTCCCCGCGGAGGCGTAAGATGGGTGACAAATGTCTCCAAGACCCACAGCTAGGGAAAGTAACTACAAAACCCGTTTGCCATGAACTTAAGCACATCGAAGGCCTTCCGTGATTGGAAGTTTTACTATTTCACATATTTCAATTTTACTTAAAAAGCTTTCCTCCTATCCTCTATAACAATCCATAAAGTACAGGATACAGAGTAGGAGATACTCGCCAATGGATGCAGGGATTCACAATCGGATGGCAGGGCATTCAACTGCTTTCCATGCTCGGTCATACAAGATATTCGAAACTGCCATCTACAAACAGAACATGAAAGGCGGTATTTTCTTCCTTTATGTACAAATACATGACTATAATTTGTTCACACCACACACTAACATTGCTAGTCATGAAATTATGTCTTAAACCAGAACCCGACATCAAACACAATTTAATTACAAGAATATACATAGCTATATTTCTCATACGACATGCCAAAATAACAGCAAACATTCAAAAGGCGACAAAATCAGCTTAAGTTAAAGAATTACACGTCAAAAATAAGACTATTTATTACAAGTGGCAAAATATTACAACCTAAAGGCTACTTTACTATTTTTCGACTAACATATACAACCCTGTCAAATCCACAAAAAGAGTTTTTCCAGGTATAATCAAGGGGCCGGCTGCAGTGGAGCTTTATCCTTGTCCTGTTGACCCCCTGTCCAGTCAGAGAAAGGATTCATTAGCAATAAGCAACCAAGTTGATGGAGAAACTAAAAAGGGAGACTTACCAGCGCCTACTTCCTGACTATCCTGATCGTCATCCTCTACCTGCACGCCTACCTTCTCAGCGGCAAGCAACCGCATACCTTCCTTCACCGCCACCTTCTCCTCCTTGGAAAACTGAGCAGTGACCGCATCCATGCTGAAGACCACGCCACCATCTTTATCCGCATCGGCCTTAGCCTCCTCCAAAGCCCGAAGATAGATCTTAGCCATGACCCAAGGATAATCATCCATCCAGGATAGGTTGCCCTGCTTCCAAGTTCGGAAGTACATGTCCTGAAGCATTTCATCCATCATCCCCTCATTCTCCTCAAACTCCCTCATCTGGGCCTCGGAAGCCGACAACCTTCCAACAGCAGCTTCTCTCTCCAAATGGTATCTCGAGCAGTCAGCCTGAAGGGATTTCCGCATCGCCTCCATCTCCTCCTTCAGCCTAACCTGAGCAAGCTCTGCGGCTTCAAGCTTCCCCGACAACTCCTCTACCCGCTCAAGATCCGCCCTCCAAACCTCATCCACTGTCGAGATGGCCATATTTATCTGCTCCTTGCAGGTAACCTCCATCTTCCGCAGTTCCGCCTTACTAGCCTCCTCCATAGCCTTCCTCAACCGCCCGGAGGCAGCCTCATGCTGAGAAATCTGAATGGCCTGATCAGCGAGCTGTTTGGCCTGGTTCGAAACCATCAATCTTAGTCGGATGTTGGCACTCCCAATCTCCTCTCCAGCCTTAACCAACCGGGCATGATGCCCCATCAGCTTCCTAGCCTCCTCCGCCACCCGATCAATATTAGCCTTGGCCTCGTCTCCCATGGTAACTATCCGAGTGGTAAGTAGATCAAGATCTAAGGACTTAGCTTCATCAAGCACCCGTACCATGGGATTGCGGGGAAGAAGGTGCTCACCAGTAACCTCGTCAAAGGTAATGTCGTGGGAACTTGGATCCAGATCAGGATGACCCGCAAATGGATTACGAGCCAAGTCAGGACGGTCGATATGAGTAATGGAAGGGTTTCCGGACGGGTGCGGAGAGGGTGCAAACTCGCTGTCCTCCTCCGTGATATCATGAAGAGGCTGAGCTAGGAGCTGAGGACCGGGCGAAGGTTCGGATAAAGGATGACTCCTCTTTCTCTGCTGAATACCCTCTTCGATAACCCCGAGAAGAGGACGGTAGCCGACTACATCCCCGGAGCGGTGGGTCGAAGGCTTCGGCTTGACAGAAGTTTTGGAAAGTTTATATTGCTCAAGCCTGTGCCGAAGGTCTGAGGCCTTGGACGTTTTGCCTGCTCCTGATATGAAGAAAAAGTGTCACAAGCATGCATTAATCTATAATTCAAGAAAACACGGTAAATTAAAGGATAAAAAGAAAGGAAACACATCTGTGGTTGTACAAACCCTGGGGAGGAGTAGGATACTGCAATAAGTCCTGGATTTCATTCCAGGACGGGAGCGGGTCATAAAATATTCCTAAGTCCCTATCATAAATGGAGCCCGCAGGAGTCATAAGTTCACCTTGAGTCGTCGGAGCCACCTTGGCTGGAATAGTCTGAGGAGGCTCACTTGCACCAGTCCCAGCCTTGTCAGCTTTCCCAGTTTTCTCTATCAAAGCCGGTTTTCCATCCAGCCCCTCAAAAGCTTGGTGGAATGCATCATCCGTCCACTCCTGAATCTCGCCTGCTTGCCCAGGAAGCAGGGCCCCGATGCCGTCACCACCATCGCCACCTTCCCGGTCACCTCCACCCTCACCTCTTTCCTCCTCTATGTCTTCCTCCTCCTGGGTAAGTGGACAATTGCTGGGGGAGGGACCGTCCGACTTCTTGAGTTTCTTACCTCCGACGGCTGGAGGTTTTGTGAAAGGTTTCCTCTTGCTACTCTCTACCGTAACACCTCCCTTAGTCTGAGCAGCCGCCCTCTCCTCCGCCGTTTCCCTCAGCTTGACTACTGACTGCTGTGGAAGGATTAAGTTATACTCCAGAAGGGTCACATTTCTGATCAGGAAGGCAGATGATCTATATTTCCCGAGAATAGCTTCTATCTCAGCCGCCATCTGAACCAGGCGGTCAGTCTCCACAATCGCAAAGCCACCTGTCGCTAGCAAAAATGAGAAAGTATGAGAAGAAGCATCGCAATCGGAATGGAAATTATAAGTAAAAGCATCAACTTACATCCAGAAGTAAAGCGCCGAATAGAAACGGAGTCGTCCCTGACAAAGAACCACTCCTTCTTGAACATGCTGAATTTGGAATACAGGTCCAAGACCGGCTTGAAGGTCACAGCTGACTCCAAGCTAATGTATGGGGACCCCTTCTTATAGCCCCTCAGATTATATAGATACCGGATCTCCCGGTTGGAAGGAGCATGACCATACTTCCTCTGGAAAATGACGAAGAGGCTCACCAATATAGCATAGGAGTTGGGTTGAAGCTGGAATGGGGCCACCTTTAGATATGTGAGGAAGCTGGCTATCCAAGTGTTAAGAGGAGGAATGGCACCACACATGCAGTGGTATCTGCTATAGGCGAAGTACCCTTCAGGAGGATCGTACGGCATAACTTCTCTCCCTGGCAACAGCAAGTGCGCCCTATCAATTCCAAAAGATCGGGAAATGACATCAAGCTGCTCCTCCTTGAGGGAGCTAGGAAAGCAATCGGGCGGGGAGTTCAGAAGTTCCTGAGGGCCGTACCCGTCCACTAGTGATCTCGGGACAGGCCTGTGACGTTCTGGATTCGGCTGAGCTGGGGGCACGGCAGAGGAACCTCCTTCGCCCCCGGATTTCTTTTTGTCCGATCGAGTTTCTGCTTTGCGAGACATTATCTGCAACATAGAAAAGACAGGTTGTTAAAACAGAGGATATAAACAGGAAAGTTTCTTAAGTCCATCCAATGAAACAAGTCCATCCGGCATCCCCATGCTATAACCCATTCGGCATTCCCAACTCCATCCGGTTATACAGGTATACGACTCCCTTCGGTAAACCATTCGTCCAACATAGAAAGGATCTCACCTGATTCAGTGAAAGTAGTGGATTTGATTCGGCTACCACGTTTGATTCGGCTACCACGTTTGATCCGGCTACCACGTTTGATCCGGCTACCACGTTTGATCCGGCTACCACGTTTGATCCGGCTACCACATTTGATCCGGCTACCACGTTTTGATTCGGCGAAAGTAAGAATTTGATCCGGCAAGGACAAGTGTTTAGTTCGGCAGGTAGGAAATGGCAAAGGCGTACGGTCCATACTTATAGACAAAAGGACACGACCGGACCATCTGGTTCGGCATCCAAGGACCAAATGAAAATGTCAAACAAAGCACGCCATATTCGAGAATATGCCCCACTTTGGGGGGCAAATGTTGGGCGTGTTCTCACCCAGAAGACCTCGAGACCAAGAAGCTTGATTCATCCATCCAGGCTTGCCTAAACTCATTCGGCATTCTCGTTCTCCAGGGCCCATTCGGCAGGAACTCATTCGGTATCCATGCCTCATAGAAACCCATTCGGCAGTCTCAAGAAGCCACTACCGGACCAACCTCTCCTAGCTCCTACCGGACCAACCTCTCCTAGCTCCTACCGGACCAAGCCACTACCGGACCAACCTCTCCTAGCTCCTACCGGACCAACCTCTCCTAGCTCCTACCGGACCAAGCTCCTACCAGACCAAGTTCCTTCCACCGAACCAAGTACCACCGGACCAGCTCCACCAGGCCAGATTGCGTCAACCCAGGCCCACCAGCTGGTATATACCTCCAAGACCCCTACCCCCAGCCTCACTCTATAAATAGAGGGGCAGGGGTACAACAATGGGGGACAAGTTTGAGAGCTCAAGCACGGAGAGAACTTTCAAACAACTTTCTTTTACTGGTATCAAAGCTTTGTACTTGTAATCTGAACAAAAGAAGAGAAATAACATATAAAGTGGACGTAGGCACATTCTGGCTGAACCACTATAAATCTGCGTGTCTTTTTACAGTTTAACCCCTGCTTTTCATATATTTGCATAAATCACCCAAATCTCTAAGAATAACATAAAACCTACTAAATCATACGACTTTGAGGTGTTTGTCCATTTTTTGTGCAAACATTTTTGGTGCTTTCACTGAGAACGGAGAAGCTCGAAGCTTCAGCTTCATCCACTTAACAGCTTTCCTAACAGCATCGTTCGCTACTTGGAAAACATGCCTCCCAAACAGAGAAAAGATGTTAACAAAGGAAAAAACATCGCATCCAGCAGTCTTCCGGATCCAGCTGTCACGAATCAGGTAAATCGTCCTCCTCCAGCAACAATAACAAATGAAGGACAGGCTAACCCAACCACTCCTGCCACAGAACAGCCTGCAGCGATTACTCCAACGCCCAGTTCACCCTTTCCCTCTGTCCATCCAATTGTGGGTGATAAGCGGTACTCAAACTCAACCCAGTGCCTAAAGCCTCCTGAAGACTCCTGTAACGTCCTCTATTTTGAGGCCCGAAACCAAATGCTACGGACGTTGTAGTCATCCATAGTATTAATTTTCGGTGATAAAATCTGGTCATGTTAATTGTATCAATAACATCAGAAGCACGTGAATATGAAAATTTTAAAAATGTAATTCATTAAACAAACTTTAATATTACATTTCAAAAACAAAATTTCACATTCATTCCCACGTTCTGCGAAAATATAATTGTTACAAAATACTCCAAGAACGACATATGAAGATGCCTCATTGGTTGATATGAGTCTAATATTTGACAGTTATAACTTCTAACCTAGAAATCCCTACTCTCGACCTACTCAAAGAGTACCTAGGAGTTTATAGGGAAAAACAAAAGCTTTAGGTCAGACAAAAATTCTAGTGTGAATAATAACATCCCATATCAAACTAAAATAGATATCGAGTGAGACCACGTCGCTTAGCGGAATGGGTTTTCCCTTCACTAGTATCTTAACCAAATATGTCAATCACAGATGATGCACCAACAACCACGATGGTTAGAATAATCATAACATAACAATATGCATGTATGCAATATAGGTAGATCTAACTAATCTGTCCTCCTAGGGCTATGCACACCTATGGTTTACCCTTTCCAAAATAGACTATCAGTCTCAAACTAAATGGACTGTCTGTCTCAACTCAAATCGACCATCTGTCTTAAATCATACTTTTCATGGGATAACTATGAACCTAATGGTTTTGCAGGTCAACCAATAACCTATCGGGCTAACTCGGACCATAACTTAATCAGATATTCCAAAATCTCCAAATACGATTAGGAGTAAACAAAAAAATCTCCATATACAATTAGGAGCGGTCAATAATAATCTCCAGATACAGTTAAGAGAACCCCAAAATACGGTTAGGGGAAAACAATTTAAGCAATCCTGTGAGCACATAGTGATACGAGTTCGCTTCTGTATGTAGAAATCCATCTAGTCTCACTAATGATAAAGCCCTACGCACTGGAATCACAGACCTTTACCAACTAGAGGTTAATGGTTGAAGCAAAGGGCACGACCCTACACTAGTCCTACTAAAAGTCTTACGTGGGTTAAAATCTCTGAATTATGTCTTTTTATCAGTTCAGGGCATCCTAACATATTTGGTCTATCTAATCTCCTGGATGCAATTCTACCCACTTAGGAATCAAATCTGACCATACTCACTACTGGGACTACCTATCTAGTAATTCGGCCACCAATCCCAAAATGCAATGTTGGGACATAATAATGTGAGCGTGATAATGATAAACATGTAAGTTAACTGATCAAATAGTAATAAGAACATATAAAATCATTCATCAAAATATGTTCAATCAACAATTGTTGGCATCACAAAATTACTTAACCTTATGTAATAATTTCCTTTGTCAAATTCATATAAACTTGGCTAGACGCCAATTTAATTCCTTGAAAACCTTTTTTTTCTATAAATGATTAATCCGTTAAAACCATTCTTTAAAATAAGGGAAGCATAACCCATAAGCCAAAACCTTATGCCAATATACAATCATTTTTAAAAAATAGCCATCAAATTGAGGTTGTCACACCTCAAAAACATAGGGCTGATCGAGCCATTTAACAAAATTATTCAATTTGACAACTTACGGCATCCGTTCCTTTAATGCATGATATCAAACCTCTATACTGAGTTTCGAAAACAAAAATTCTGATTTTACAAAGCATAAGGTCACAAGGCCGAAATCGTGATTATTGCATTATAAAATATGCAGGTTGTCACACCTACAAAATCATAGCAATTGGTTTGCATAATATATGGCTTTCGACTTAGAACGTAAAGGATTTCAAATCTGAAGGTTTACAACATCATTGCCACAAAACACATAATGTCAAAAATAAGACTTGCGGCATTGATTGCCATAAAACACTTGATGTCAAAAATAAGACTTGCGGCATCATTGCCATAGAGCAATGGTTGTCTTCTACTTTAAAACTGCAGTTACTTATACCACTAATATATAAAGGATGACGGAAACAAAGGCTGATAAGGGAAATCAAGCTTAAAACCAATAAAGGATGTCGCGTTCATTATTTGTGGAGTAATGAAACCATTAATGTCGTAAGAAATGCCAAAATTCCATACATTTATATGAACAGCTTCATTCCATACCAACCTAAGTAGATATCATATGCATCCCTTTGTGTCGATGTTGGAGATCATAGTTGCGGCATGGATATCAGTTGTTGGCTTGGTTTCAGTACTCAAATCTAACGACATAGAAATTTTGTAATTAAACCAAAAACTATTTTATTTCCATATAAATCCATTTCTTTTTACCAACTCTTATCCCTTGTCAATTTTCTATTGAATAATAATATAATTTACCAATTTCTTTTCAGAAAACTGTTGCAAAGCCATTTTACCTTTCTCAAAATAACTTGCAAACCCATACAAATAAGATTATTATTTAATACTATTTAATAGATTTTATAGCTTAATATATACATAGAAAAGCGTAATCACTTGGGAAAAATCCCCAAAAATCACTAAAAATCGGATCTACTATATTCTTTCTCATAAAAACATTTTAGGACCGAAATAATTATTTAATTATTTTCAATAATTAAAACCAGAAATAAAGACATTTTCCATTTTAGGAATTCATAAAATATTTATATTAACATGAAAAATTATGAAACTGAAAACCCTTCTTCAGAATAATGTTTTACACAACATATCAAAATCTCGAATCCATATGATATCAAAAATTTGGTTTTACCCCTAAAACCTACTAGATCGATTCAATTAAAATTCCAATAAATCATCATTTAATCCAATAATGATATAACCAATCCATACATGAATATTATCATAATCAATTTGGAAATAGATCATAGGTCCGTAATAAACAGAAAATTTTGAGATGAATACTACTATTCAACATAGATTGGATAATGAGTTTGAGATTTAATGTGATTATCTTCCACTCAGCTTCCTCTTTGGATTTGTTAGGTTTTCCTTTTTCTCTTTTACTAGTAATGGCTAGCCTCCCTTTAGCTTTTATTTTGACTAAGGGTGTAAATGAGAAATGAATAGAAAGAGGGTGGTTTAAGGAACAGAATAAGGGGTGATTCCCAATTTGCCCTTCTCATTAATTTCTTCTATTTTATGTTTTAAATCATTCTTATTAATGATTACTTAAGGCACGACCTAGATTAATTAACAAATCTCATTCTCTTTATCACACAACACATTATTCTATTTAATTTATCTAATTAAGTCTCCTAAGTAATGTTAAACCAAAAATTACCACCTTAAAGAATTTCATCCTCGAAATTAAAATAAGGATAATAACAACATATTAATCATGCAAACAATACTAGCCTATCTGACTAGAAATATAAAACATACCATCAAAACAACTCAGGATAAGTATCTCTAATCACATCCTCTGTCTTTCAAGTAAAGTCTTTCTCATTATCACTCCACTGTAGTTCACTAACTTGACTGTCTTGTTCCTTAACCTTTTCTCATCTCTTGCTGCAACTCGAACTAGTTGTCTAACAAAAGTCATATTTGGTTCCACCGCTAAATCTTCTAATGCAGTCGGAGTAATAGTAGTCTCTAGATCATGCACGCACTTTCTAAGATGAGAAACATGAAAAACATTATGGATCCCTGCCAAACTATTCAGTAACTCTATCCGATAAGCGAGTTTCCCGATATTCTCTATAATAGGAAATGGACCTATGTATCATCGGTGATACTTCAACAAAAACATGGTCTCCAACTGAGAACTCTAAATCCTTACGCCTCTTATCTGCGTAACATTTCTGCCTAGCCCAAGCTTTCTACATCCGTGCTCAGTTCAACTCAATCTTTTCTGTAGCTTCTCTCACCATACTGGACCAAAAACCAATCTGTCTTTGGTTTCCAACCAACATGCTGGTGATTTGCAAGGCCTTCCATACAAAGATTCGAAAGGCGTCGCTCCTATACTAGTCTGCTAACTATTATTATAGGAAAACTTGTCTAAGTGCAAATTTTCCTCCCACAAACCTCCTAAATCTAGTACACAAGCCCTCAAAAAATCATCGAGCACCTTATTGACTCTTTCTTCTGCCTATCCATCTGTTGGTGATAAGCGTTACTCATTTTTAGCTTATTACCTAACACTTCTTGCAAATTCTTCCAAAATTCACTAGTGAATAAAGTATCTCTGTCACCGACTATACTACTAGGAATCACATTGGGTCAAACAATATTCTTTATAAACAACTTAGTCAAAGTAGGTGCCATCCTTGTCGACTTAATGGGAATAAAGTGTGCACTCTTGGTCAGTCTCTCTACCACAACCCAAATACTTTCATTTCCCCTATTCGATCTTGGCAACCCATCAATAAAATCCATGGATATAGAATCTCATTTCAAACCGGTACATCTAAAGGTTGAAGTAACCCACTCGGTTGTTGATGCTCGGCTTTCACCTGCTGGCAATTTAAACATTGCTTAACCCATAAGCCTACATCCCACTTCATACCTTCCCAGAAGAAACTCCTCTTCATGTCATGATACATCTTAGTTCCTCCAGGATGAATAGTAAACTCTGATCGATGATACTCCCTAAGAACTTCCTTCCTTAGGTCGCAAACATCTGGAACACACAACCATCCCTTCTTCCTCAACCATCCATTCTGGTCAAGACTAAAATTCTTTAAATCATCAATCTTGGTTCTACCTTCCAGTCTTCTCCTTCAGCTAGTATTGGGTCATCTCTCTACTTAGAAGCAATCCTTTCGATCATCACTGGTCAAACTTCCACACATGACAATATGGTAGTTACCTGACTAGAACTAGCCGTCGATCTTTACTTCTCACCACAAGTAGTCAATGCCACTATGTCCTTCCATTCTGTTAACATAGCCAACACCACATTTTGATGTTTTCTTCCAAGTGCATTTGCCACTTTATTTTCATTCCCTGCCGTATACTCAATACCAAAACCATAAGCTAAAAATCCAACCATCTCTGCTGTCTCATATTCAACTCCTTCTGAGAGAATAAATACTTCAAAGACTTGTGATTCATAAACAACTCGAATCGTTCACCCAAGAGATAATTTCTCCGCACTTTCGGAGCAAAGATCACCACTGCCAACTCTAAATCACGAGTCAGATATCTAATATCATGTGGTCGAAGCTATTGTAAAGCGAAGGCAATCACTTTACCTCTTTACATTAACACGGCTCCTAACCCTGACCCACATGCAACCGTATACACCACCAAATCTTGGTTCCCATCTGGAACAACTAGCATGACGCATTAGTCAATAAATTTTTTAGCTTCAAGAATGCTTATTCACATATATCAGTCCAAACAAACTTTATGTCCTTCCTGGTTAGTTTAATCGTAGGTGCCGTATACTCAATCCTTTCGATCATCACTGGTCGAACTTCCACACATGACAATAGGTAGTTATCTGACTAGAATTGGTCGTCGACCTTAACTTCTCACCACAAGTAGTCAATGCCACTAAGTCCTTCCATTCTGCTAACATAGCCAACACCACATTCTGATGTTTTCTGCTAAGTGCATCTGCCACTTTATTTTCTTTCCCTATCATATACTTAATACTAAATCATAAGCTGTTAAAAAATATAGCCATCTCTACTGTCTCATATTCAACTCCTTTTGAGAGAATAAATACTTCAAAGACTTATGACCCGTAAACTACTCGAATCGTTCTCCCAAGAGATAGTGTCTCCAGAATTTCGGAGCAAAGATCACCGCTGCCAACTCTAAATCATGAGTCGGATTTCTAATTTCACGTGGTCGAAGCTGTCGTGAAGCAAAGGCAATCACTTTACCGCTTTATATAAACACGGCTCCTAACCCTCATTCATCCGTATACACCACCAAATGTTGGTTCCCATCTAGAACAACTAACAAGGGTGCATTAGTCAATAAAATTTTTTGCTTCAAGAATGCTTATTCACATTTATCGGTCCAAACAAAATTTATGTCCTTCCTGGTTAGTTTAATCATAGGTGCCGCTATATGAGAGAAATCCTTGGTGAATCTCCAATACATCCAGCTTGTCTAAAATAACTTCTTATCTCGGTCACGGCCTTGGGTTTCTTCCAATTATTTACAGCTTCAATCTTAGTTGGATCCATGTACAACTCTTTTTTGAAACTACATGACCAAGAAACTTCACTTCTTTCTTCCAAAAATGACAATTTGAAAACTTCGCTTTCAATGATGCTGCCTCAACGTTTCTAGCACTATTCTAACATGAACTTCATGATCTTATTCATTCTTAGAATATTTCAGAATGTCATATATAAACACCAACACGAATCTATCCAAATGCTCTTGGAAGATTTGGTTCATCAAATCCACAAAGAAAACAGGCGCGTTGGTCAGTCCAAAGGGCATGAATAACAACTCATATGAACCATATCTTGTTTGAAACATCGTTACGGAAATACTATCCTCCACTACTCTTAATTGATGGAACCCTATTACCAAATCCAATTAGGAAAATACCTTGGCTCCACTAAACTGATCAAACAAATCATATATTCTTGGTAAAGGATATCGATTCTTTATCATCTTCTCATTCTACTTACGATAATCGATACACATCCTTAATGATTAATCCAGTTTCTTCACGAACACCATGGTCGTGCCCCAAAGCGAATTGCCTGGCCTAATGAAATTCTTTCATGCTAAGTCCACCAGCCTCACCTTTAACTCTTTCATCTCTGTTGGTGTCATTTTGCTTGGGGGTCTACTCGCTGGTTCAGCTCCAGATACAAGATCTATTCAAAACTTAATAGCTCGTTTCGGCGGTAGTTCTGTAACTAGTTCAAAAATATCTGCAAACCCTATTACGACAAAAACCTGATTCAATTTATCCTCCACTCTATTGCACCAAAAAAAGCAAAAACATCAAAATCTGCATTCTCTACTGAGTATATAATTCAATCAATTCTATTAGGGTTTCTTAATGATATCTTCCTATCCTGGCAAAATATCCTAGCATCATATCTACTTAACCAATCTATAAGTAGAATAATGCCAAAACCCACAAATTCAAACACATATAATTTGCAGGCAAAAGCATGAACTAACAACTCAAATTCTAAATGGTCACATCTCCTCCCTAGAGTTGCATACCCTCTTATTGGCTTCGCGGCCCTTGAGGAAGTAACATAGTATGATGGTTCTAGAATTAATTTAACTACCAAACAATGTGAGATAGAAGAATGTGATGTGCCAATATCAAATAATACTTTAACAGGTATGCGATGAATCAAAAGTGTACCTCCCATCATAGACTTTCTTTTCTCCTCTGTAGTCTACCTAGATGTTGATGGTTCCAAAGCAAAAACATCCCCTTTATCAGCCTTTTGGCCGGTTGTGAACACTGATTCTTGAAATGCCATATAGGGTTGCAGTTGAAACATTTCACGCTTTTCTTTTCCACAACCTTCTTTTCCTTACCCGTCCAACACTCATGAGCATAGTGCCCTATCTTTTCACACATAAAGCAAACAACGCCTTCCCTTTCTTGGCAACTCTGCCCTTTCGAGTTCCCTTCTTACAAAAGAACTTTCTTTTCTTGCCTTGAAAACCTTGAGTTTCCACAGGCTTGTCCTTTCCAAATGTCAAAAGCAATTCTTCATTCCTTGATTGCCATCACCAACACCACATCACTAGGGACTCTGAGATGTGACATAGGTGCCCTAACAATCTCTAGCTTCAGTCCACATATGAACATCTCATTCCTCTTAATCACAATATCAATGGTAGCATATCCATACCTGGACAACTCATCAAACTTAGTTGCATACTCCAGTACAAACATCTCTCCTTGCTCCAATTTAGTAAACTTCCTGAGGAAAGTTGACTTTGGTAATCTTAGACAAAAATCTTTCCTCAAACCTTCTTCTAAAGTTAGCCCAAGTCCAATTCTCCTCTGGTACTCCTACAGTCACATCATTCCACCAATATAAAGCAGTTCCCTGCAACTGCCTAAAAGCCAACCTCCTCTTTTGCTCATCATTCAAGCCTAAATCAGCAAAAATCATTCACAATGCAACAGCCAATTCTCAACTTCGATAGCATCTTTCGTTCCTAGAAATGGCTTTCCTCTAAAACGGCTGTAATCGCAGCTCAACATAACATAATTGTTGCAAGAAGATACCTCCCACATTACCAACATTTCCTCCAGCAAAATTTGTTGCAGCTCCAGCTTATATCATATTCACAAAGAACTGATACATAATCCCTATATCTACTATGGGTACCAACACTCACATTAGCATTTGCATTTGGATTAAATTTACTTGTCGACCCGGATTCCTTTTAGTATTGGGCTGAACATTTCCATTAGTTGTGGTGCTTCCTCCGACTAGATTCACTCTTCTATTTCTTGCTTCCATATCTTCCTTTCTCGTAATCTGCATACGAGCCTTAGTAAGAAAAAGAAGAAAGGTCTAAGAGAAAGGGGAGAGAGGTAGAATACATACTTATATATAGCAAGTACAAGTACATTACTATAGCATTATCCCATACCCTAGTCTTATTCTTTGATTTATTCAAATTATGTTTTCAAAATCTTTTAATCGTTTAAATTTACATAAACATTTGCACTAATACCAAGTTGTGGCATCCCCTATTTTGAGGCCCGAAACTAAACGCTACGACTACTGCAATCATCCATAGTATTGATTTTCGATGAGAAAATGCGGTCATGTTAGTTGTACCAATAACATCAGAAGTACATGAATATGAAAATTTTCTAACCTCAATTCTTTCAAATTACATTTCAAAAATAAAATTTCGCATTCATTACGTAATCCCATTCGTTTCCACGTTCAAAGAAAATATAATCATTACAAAATACTCCAAGAGTGACATATAATTATGCTCCTTAATTGATCAAAGTCTAATACTTGACAATTATAACTTCTGTCATTGCATCTATTTAAATAAGAAACAACACAGTGGAAAATAAAAGCTTCTAATAATAGCTAGCTTTCCTCATGCCCATCTCCGCAAGCTTATTGTCTAACCTGGAAATCTCTACTCTCGACCTACTCAAATGAATATCCAAGAGTTCAGGGAGAAAAACAAAAATTTGGGTAAGACAAAAAGTCCGGTGTGAAAAATAATATACCATCTCGAACCAAAATAGATATGCAGTGAGATTGCGTCGCTTAGCGAAACGAGTTTTCCCCTCACTTGTTTCTTATCCAAATATGTGAATCACAATTTTGGAAAATGGTTTTAAAAGCTTGTTTTAAACGGATAATACTTAGTGTAATTTCCGTTGTTTCGATGTTTTCTTGATATTTCTTTCTGGATTTCATACACAGGTATTATAATGTGTTTTAAAAATGTTTTTCAAATAAATGGGCTTTTGAAATTACTATTTATTATTTTTAGTATAAAATTATATACTCTATAATAAGAGAATTTCAAAGGCAATTTCTAAAGCGATTTCGAAACGTTCCTAAAGCTCGTTTTCTTCAACTTAATTTCTATATAAAACATACAATTTTGCACTTCGAGCGAAGAGGGAGGAGAACCTGCAACCACAATGGTAAGAATACTAATAACATGATCATATTCATGTATGCAATATGGGTAAGTCTGACTAATCATTCATCCTAGGGCTATGCACATCCAAGGTTTACCCTTCCCAAAATAGACTATCTATCTCAAACCAAATGGATTATCTGTCTCAACTAAATAGACTATCTGTCTCAAGTCAAATGGACTATATGTCCCCAACCACAGTTTTCATAGGATCACTATAAATCTAATGGTTTTGCTGGTCAGCTAATAACCTATCGGGCTAACTAAGGCCATAATTTAACCAGATATTCCAAAATCTCTAAATACAGTTTGAAGTAAACAAAACAATCTTCGAATACAATTAGGAGCGATCAAATAATAATCTCCGGATACAGTTAGGAGAATCCCTAAATATGGTTAAGGGAAAACAACATAAACAATCTTATGAGCATATAGAGCTACGAGTTCCCTTCTGTGCGTAGAAATCCTTCCTGTCTCACTAATGATAAAGCTCTACGCACTGGAATAGCGGACCTTTAATAACCGAGGGTTAATGGCTGAAGCGTAGGACACGACCCAACACCCGACCCACTTAAAGTTTTAACTAGTTTTAAACCTCTGAGTCATACTTTTTTAACAGTTTAGGGCATCCTAACATATTAGATCTATCTGATGCTCAGGATGCAATTCTACCTACTCAGGAATCAAATCTGACCATACTCACTACCGGGACTACCTATCGGGTAATTTTGCCCCTAATCCCAAAATGCAATGTTGGGACATGATAATGTGAGCATGACAATGATAAACATGTAAGTTGACTGATCAAATAGTAATAACAACATATAACATCATTCATCAAAATATGTTCAATCAACAATCATTGGCATCACAAAATTACTTAACCTTAAGTAATAATTTCCTTTGAAAAATTCATATAAAACTTGGGCTAGACACCAATTTATTCCTTAAAAACTTTTATTTCTATGAATTTTTTATTCTTTAAAATCATTGTTTAAAACAAAGGAAACATAACCCATTACTTAGCCAAAACCTTATGCCAATATATAATCATTTTTTAAAAATAGCCTTTTATACATTCGGTATTAAATTGAGGTTGTCACACCTTAAAAATATAGGGCTTATCGAGCCATTTAACAAAACTATTCAATTTGAAAACTTACGGCATCCATGCCTTTAAAGCATGATGTTGAACCTATATACTGAGTTTTGAAAACAAAAATTCTGATTTTACAAAGCATAAGGCCACAAAGCCGAAATCAAGATTATCGCATTATAAAATATATAGGTTGTCGCACCGACAAAAACTTAGCATTTGATTTGCATAATATATGGCTTTCGGCTTAGAAAGTAAAGGATTTCAAATTTAAAGGTTTATGGCATCATTGGCATTAAACACGTGATGTCGAAAATAAGACTTGCGACACTGATTTCCATAAAACACTCGATGTCGAAAATAAGACTTGCAACATCATTACCATGGAGCAACGGATGTTATCTTCTTTAAAACTACAGCTACTTATGCTGCTAATATATAAAGGATGACAGAAACAAAGGGTGACAAGGGACATCGAGTTTAAAACAAATAAAGGATGTCGCAATTCATGTTTTGTGGAGTAATGAAACCATTAATGTCAAAAGAAATGCCGAAATCCTATACATCTAAATGAACACCTTCATTCCATACCTACCTAAGTAGATATCATATGCATCCCTTCATGTCGATGTTGGAGATCATTGCTACGACATGGATATCGGTTGTTAGATGGGTTTCGGTACTCAAATCTAATGACATAGCAATTTTGTAATTAAACCAAAAACTGTTTTATTTCCATATAAAGCTATTTCTTTTTACCAACTCTTGTCCCTTGTCTATTTTCTATTGAATAATATTATACTTCAAAATTTCTTTTCAGAAAACTACTTCAAGGCTATTTTACTTTCCTCGAAATAATTTGCAAACCCATACAAATAATATTACTATTTAATACTATTTAATAGCTTTTAACTTAATATATACATATAAAAGCATAATCACTTAGGAAAAATCCCGAAAAATCACAAAAAATCAAAACTACTATATTCTTTCTCATATAAACATTTTTGGGTAGAAATAATTATTTAATTATTTTTAATAATTAAAATAAAAATAAACACCTTTTCCATCTTAGGAAATTCATAAAATATTCATATTAACTCGGAAAATTATGAAATTGAAAACCCTTCCAAAATAATATTTTACACAACATATCAAAATTTTGAATCCATAGGGGATCAAAACCTTATGTTTTATCCCTAAAACCTACTAGATCAATACCATAAAATTCCAATAAATCGTCATTTAATCCAATAATGATATAATCGACCCATATATGACATATTATCATAAGTGGAAATTAGCCACAAGGGCCTCTTTAGCAAGTGGAATTAGTTTCTAGGACACACAATTGAAATAATTACTTTCAAGGACAAAACGTAAAATAATTAGTTCTAGGACCTAAAAACCTATGAAATTATGTCCTTGAAAGTAATTGGACTGCTGACTTTGTCCTTGAAAGTAATTATTCTGCTGACTTTGGCCTTGAAAGTAATTTCTTTGAATGTGTGTCCTAAAAACAAAATGGACTGCAAAGTTTGTCCTTCTGGTGAAATGCCCCTTATCATAATCAATTCGGAAATAGATCATAGATCCGTAAATAAACATAAAATCTCAAGATGAATACTATTATTCAACTTAGATTGGATAATGAGTTTGAGATTTGATGTGATTATCTTCCCCTCGGCTTCCCCTTTGGATATGTTAGGTTTTCCTTTTCTTCTTTTACTAGTAATTGCTAGCCTCCCTTTAGCCTTTATTCTGATTAAGGATGTAAATGAGAAATGAATGGGAATGGGGTGGCTTAAGGAATGGAATAAGGGTGTCCTTCTCATTAATTTCTTCTATTCTTTGTTTTAAATCATTCTTATTAATGATTACTTATGGCACAACCTAGATTAATTAACAAATCTCATTCTCCTTATCACATGACACATTATTCTATTTAATTTATCTAATTAAGTCTCCTGAATAATGTTAAACCAAAAATTAGGGGTGTTATAGGCTTCCACTTAAAGAATTTCGTCCTCGAAATTAAAATAAGGATAATAACAACATATCAATCATGCAAACAATATCAGCCTATCTGATTAGTAAAAAGTTTATTTGACAATTATAGAACATACCATCAAAATGACTCAGAATAAGTATCTCTAATCACGTCCTCTGTCTTTCAAGTACAATCTTTCTCATTGTCGCTCCACTGGATTTCACTAACTTGACTATCATGTTCCTTTCTCTTGCTGCAACTCGAACTAGTTGTTTAACAAAAGTCATATTTGGTTCCACTACTAAATCTTCCAATTCAGTCGGAGTAATAGTAGTCTTGGAATCATGCACGCACTTTATAAGATGAGGAACATGAAAAACATTATGGATCCCTGCAAAACTATTCGGTAACTCTAGCCGATAAGTGAGTTTCCTGATCCTCTCTAAAATAGGAAATGGACCTAGTATCATCGGTGATACTTCAACAAATACTTGGTCTCCAACTGAGAACTCTTAATCCTTACGCCTCTTATCTGCATAACTTTTCTGCCTATACCGAGCTTTCTTCATCCGTGTTTGGATCAACTTAATCTTTTCCGTAGCTTCTCTCACCATATCTGGACCAAGAACCAATTTGTCTTTGGTTTCCAACCAACATGCTGGTGATTTGCAAGGCCTTCCATACAAAGATTCGAAAGGCACCGTTCCAATACTAGTCTGCTAACTATTATTATAGGAAAACTCGACTAAGTGCAAATGGTCCTCCCACGAAGCTCCAAAATATAGTACACAAGCCCCCAACAAATCATTGAGCACCTTATTGACTCTTTCTTCAGCCTATCGATCTATGGGTTATAAGCGATACTCATCTTTAGCTTGTTACCTAACACTTCTTCCAGATTCTTCCAAAATTCACTAGTGAATAAAGTATCTCTACCACCGACTATACCACTAGGAATCTCATTAAGTCTAACAATATTCTTCATAATCAACTTAGTCAAAGTATGTGCCATCCTTGTCGACTTAACGGGAATAAAGTGAGCACTCTTGGTCAGTCTATCTACCACAACCCAAATACTTTCATTTCCTCTATTCGACCTTGGCAACCCATCAATAAAATCCATGGATATAGAATCTCATTTCCAAACTGGTACATCTAAAGGTTGAAGTAAACCACTCTGTTATTGATGCTCGGCTTTCACCAATTGGCAATTCAAACATTGCTTAACCCATAAGCCTATATCCCTCTTCCTACCTTCCCAGAAGAAACTCCTCTTCATGTCATGATACATCTTAGTTCCTCCAGGATGAATAGTAAACTTCGATCAATGATACTCCCTAAGAACTTCCTTCCTTAGGTCGTAAACATCTGGAACACACAACCATCCCTTCTTCCTCAACCATCCATTCTGGTCAAGACTAAAATTCTTTAAATCATCAATCTAAGTTCAACCTTCCAGTCTTCTCCTTTAGCTAGTATTGGGTCATCTCTCTACTAAGAAGCAATCCTTTCGATCATCACTAGTCGAACTTCCAGACATGACAATATGGTAGTTATCTGACTAGAACTGGTCGTCGACCTTAACTTCTCACCACAAGTAGTCAATGCCACTAAGTTCTTCCATTCTCCTAACATAGCCAACACCACATTCTGATGTTTTCTGCTAAGTGCATCTGCCACTTTATTTTCTTTCCCTAGCATATACTTAATACTAAATCATAAGCTATTAAAAAATATAGCCATCTCTACTGTCTCATATTCAACTCCTTTTGAGAGAATAAATACTTCAAAGACTTATGATCCGTAAACTACTCGAATCGTTCTCCCAAGAGATAGTGTCTCCAGAGTTTCGAAGCAAAGATCACCGCTGCCAACTCTAAATTATGAGTCGGATTTCTAATTTCACGTGGTCGAAGCTGTCGTGAAGCAAAGGCAATCACTTTACCGCTTTATATAAACACGGCTCCTAACCCTCATGCATCCGTATACACCACCAAATGTTGGTTCCCATCTAGAACAACTAACAAGGGTGCATTAGTCAATAAAAATTTTTGCTTCAAGAATGCTTATTCACAGTTATCGGTCCAAACAAAATTTATGTCCTTCCTGGTTAGTTTAATCATAGGTGCCGCTATATGAGAGAAATCCTTGGTGAATCTCCAATACATCCAGCTTGTCTAAAATAACTTCTTATCTCGGTCACGGCCTTGGGTTTCTTCCAATTATTTACAGCTTCAATCTTAGTTGGATCCATGTACAGCTCTTTTTTGAAACTACATGACCAAGAAACTTCACTTCTTTCTTCCAAAAATGACATTTTGAAAACTTCGCTTTCAATGATGCTGCCTCAACGTTTCTAGCACTATTCTAACATGAACTTCATGATCTTATTCATTCTTAGAATATTTCAGAATGTCATATATAAACACCAACACGAATCTATCCAAATGCTCTTGGAAGATTTGGTTCATCAAATCCACAAAGAAAATAGGCGTGTTGGTCAGTCCATAATGCAACAGCTAATTCTCAACTTTGATAGCATCTTCCATTTCTAGAAATGGCTTTCCTAAAAAACGGCAGTAATCACGGCTCTACACAGCATAATTGTTGCGAGCAGGTACCTCCCACATTACCAGCATTTCCTCCAGCAAAATCTCTTGCAACTCCATCTTACATCATATTCACTAAGAACTGATACATAATCCCTATATCTACTATGGGTTCAAGCACTCATGTTAGCATTTTCATTTGGATTAGATTTGCTTTTTGAACCGGATTCCTTTTAGTATTGGGCCAAACATTTCCATTAGTTGTGGTGCTTCCTCCACCTAGATTCACTCTTCCATTTCCTGCTTCCATATCTTGCTTTCTTGTAATCTGCATACGAGCCTTAGTAAGAAAAAGAAGAAAGTTCTAAGAGAAAGGGGAGAGAGGTAGAATACATACTTATAAATAGCTAGTACAAGTACCATACTATAGCGTTATCCCATACCCTAATCTTATTCTTTGATTTATTCAAATTATGTTAACAAAATCATTTAATCGTTTAAATTTACATAAACCTATGCACTAATACCAAGTTGCAGCATCCCCTATTTTGAGGCCCGAAACTAATCGCTACGAGTACTGCAATCATCCAAAGTATTAATTTCCGATGACAAAATACGATTATGTTAATTGTATCAATAACATCGGTAGCACATGAATAAGAAATTTTTCTAAACTCAATTCATTAAATAAAATTTCAAATTACATTTCAAATATAAAATTTCACATTCATTATGTAATCCCATTAGTTTCCAAATTCAGATAAAATATAATAATTAAAAATACTCTAAGAGTGACATATAATGATGTCCCATGGTTGATCAAAGTCAAATACTTGACAATTATAACTTCTGTCATTGCATCTATTCAAATAAGAAACAACATAGTGGAAAATAAAAGCTTCTAATAATAGCTAGCTTGCCGGATGCACATCTCCGTAAGTTTATTGTCTAACATGGAAATCCCTACTCTTGACTTACTCAAATGAATATCCAAGAGTTCAAGGAGAAAAACAAAAACTTTGGGTCAGACAAAAAGTCTGGTATGAACAATAATATACCATCTCGAACCAAAATAGATATGCAGTGAGACCACGCCGCTTAGCGAAACGGGGTTTCCCCTCACTTGTATCTTATCCAAATATGTCCATCACAATTCATGCACCTGCAACCACAAAGGTAAGAATAATAATAACATGATAATATGCATGTATGCAATATAGGTAAGTCTGACTAATCTTTCCTCTTAGGGCTATGCACATCCAAGGTTTACCCTTCCTAAAATAGACTATCTATCTCAAACCAAATGGATTATCTGTCTTAACTAAATAGACTATCTGTCTCAACTCAAATGGACTATCTGTCTCTAACCACAGTTTTCATATGATCACTATAAACCTAATGTTTTTGCAGGTCAACCAATAACCTATCGGGCTGACTTGGGCCATAATTTAACCAGATATTACAAAATCTCTAAATACAGTTTGAAGTAAACAAAACAATCTTCAGATAACAATTAGGAGCGATCAAATAATAATCTACAGATTCAGTTAGGAGAATCCCTAAATATGGTTAAGGGAAAACAACTTAAGTAATCTTATGAGCATATAGAGCTACGAGTTCCCTTATGTGTGTACAAATCCTTCTAGTCTAACTAATGATAAAGCCCTATGCACTGGAATCGCAGACCTTTACTAACCAGGGGCTAACGGTTGAAGCATAGGACACGACCCTCCACCAGTCCCACTTAAAGTCTTACCTAGTTTTAAATCTCCGAGTCATATCTTTTTTATCAGTTTAGGGCATCCTAACATATTAGATCTATCTGATCTTCAGGATGCAATTCTGTCTACTTAGGAATCAAATCTTACCATACTCACTACTGGGACTACCTATCCGGTAATTCTGCCCCCAATCCCAAAATGCAATATTAGGACATAATAATGTGAGCATGATAATGATAAACATGTAAGTTAACTGATTAAATAGTAATAAGAACATATAACATCATTCATCAAAATATATTGTAATACCCCTAATTTTATTGACATCGTTTAGGAGATTTAATTAGAATAAATTAAATAGAATAATGTAGATAAGGAGATTGAGGTTGATTAATAAATTAGGTGGTCGTGCTTATTTAATATCTAATGAACTTGTATAAATGGTTAGGAAATTAAACTTAAGGGCATTAGGGTAAATAACCATACTTCCCACCCTTATACTATTCTCATTAGGTCATGTAGTTCATTTTACTTAAAACCAAATCTAATAACCGTGAGAAGCAAGGCTGACCATTAGGAAGAAGAGAAGGGAAAATCAACTTAAAGCTTAGGATTCAAGTTAGAAGGAATCAATCTCAACCAAACATCAATTTCCTTATCCAATCTAAGGTGAATAATAATTTCTATATCAATATTTTGATTTTATCATCATATGATTTTGGATTTAAGAATTAATCTGTTCTTATAATATATTGAATGATGATATGCTTGATTATGATTTATATGTGTTTAAACAAGGTTGTTTAATAAGGGGATATACACGTTTTAGGGTAAAACCAAGATGAAATGATTTTTAAATGCCATAGGAAAATTACATATCATAAAAAATGTGATTCTAGAGATGGGTTCCAATTTTCATAATTTTCTGAATTCATATTAATATTCTAATGAAGAAAATGATTTATTGGGATATAAATTATTTACGGCCAAAAAAATAATTATTTGGTTTGAAATTTTTATATGTTGGAAAACATATTAAAATATATTTTTTGGAATTATTCCAAATTTTTCCTAAGTGTTTTGATGAATATATAAAATAATTTAAGGTATGGGACTTAGATGTTTATATATTTAATTAAGGAGAAAGGACATTTTATAAAACTAAATTATTATATAAATTTTGAAATTAGTGGCAGCACTTTTCTGAAAAGTATTTATTAACAAATAGGAATTTGACAAATAAAGGCAGGTTAGTTGAAAAGTTATCTTTTTAAGTTAAAAACAAAGAAATCATACTTTTAGCATGTTTCAGCCAATTTTAGCATTAGACCTTCGATCCAGACCTTTCGACACAGTCGAAAGGTTAGCTCTTGACAAGGTCAAAGCCCAATTCATATGGTATCAGGTTACTTGGTACGTAATGAATTGAATAATGTCGAAGGGTATTTAGTTGAAAAGTTGGTTGCCGAAGAGGTTGGGGTATGTTTGTTTTATAAACCAAAGATTGCCTACTTTGCTTTTGAATAAGAGCTTTCGACTTGGTTGCTTTCGACCTGGTCAATTATTTAAATAAAGGTTTTAAACCTTTCGACAAAGTCGAAAGGTTACTGCCGCTTATCATTGTTTTGTTTTGAACATTCCGACACAGTCGAAAGGTATTTGCCGCTTTTTCCAACCTTTCGAAGTCGTTGATTTGGACAAAGAGGAAAGGTTTACCTGTTTTAAAAACCAGCCACTTCTCCCATTACTTTCAAAAGGTATAAAAGCCTTCGACTTAGATGATTTACCCTTGTTTTATAATTGAAGTATGACCCAAGCTTTCGGAGGAGTTGTTTTAAAGGCGGAGGCCTATTGTTTTAATGAAATGTTTTAAAGCTTGCGAAGCAGACCGTCCGACAAAGTCGAGAGGTTTGCTTCCGATGTAGTCGAAAGGTTTTAAGAGAGAATTTTCAGCATGTTCTGAATTAAACCCAATAAGTCTTTGAAAGGTTTATATTTTAAGAGTTGAATGCTTTCGAAAGGTTTGGATTCAAAAGGTTGTTTTGTAGACCTTTCGACAAGGTCGAAAGGTTTGGTTTTGAAAAGATTTAGGAGACCTTCCGACAAGGTCGAAGGGTTGGGTTTTAAAAGGTTTTTAGTGTTATTTAAGCTTTCGAAAGGTTTGCTTTCCAATGGTTTCGAAATATCTTAAAAACCCATACTCTAAATTTTTAAGGAAAACACACGGCTTAAAAAATCTATAAGGGAGTTTTGTGATAACTTAAAGTATAAAATTTTGAAGAAGTATTGCCTTGATAAAAATATAAGTTAAAAGGTGTTAACTATGTTTTATGAAATGTATTTCAAGGACCTTAAACCCACAGGAGTGGTATTGTTAAATTGTTGTTTTACTTCTTCAATTATATATATATATATATATATATTCACATAACAACTCATAGTTGTATTTTGGAGACAAAGGGGTAGAAGAACCATTTAGGTTAACTCAATAGTGAATATAAAATTACTTAAACTCCTGAATGAGTTGAATTGCATCCATGGAGTAAGGGTGACCAAAAATATAGGATGCCTAAACTTTGTAGTTATTGGTGTATACCAAAAGGTTCATAGTAAACCCAAGAAAACTATGATTAAGTAGTTATTGGAGGAAACCAAGAGGTTCATAGTCAACCCATGAAAACTATGTATTAAGGACTAGTATGAGCTAAGTGGTTTGTAGTGAAAAAATGAAAACTATATTCGGATTAAGAATTGACATCAATCAATAGGTTCCTAGTAAACCCATAAAACTAGGATAAGAATGTAGCTAATGGAAGCATCAGTAGGTTCCTAGTAAACCCATGAAAACTAGGATGTGAAGTGAGTTACTGGATAAATCCATAGGTTCCTAGTAAACCCATGAAAACTAGGATAAGGTGATTAGTTACTGGAAAGACTAATAAGTTCAGGAGGACCCATGAATTGATTAAGTTAACTGATAGGAACCTATAGGTTCTTAGTGATCCCATGAAAATTAAAAAGGTTAATAGTGACCCTAGAAACTATAATTATGACAAGGTGTCAGACTAAACAGGGAATGGGAAATCCAAATATTTTCTAGTATGCATATCATCATAATATTTTGAAAAGGTATGTTTTAACCATTGTGGATGCAGGAGCACAATATATGGCTTTATAAAGTTTTTAGGATACTAATGAGGGGAAAACCCATTCCGCTAAGTGGCGCGGTCTCTCTAGATATCTAAAATGGATTGAGATGTTATATTATTATTCATACTAGGCTTTATGTCTGACTCAAAGTTTTTGTTTTCCCCTTAAACTCTCGGGTACTGAATTGATTTTGAGTAGTTTGAGATTTAAGGTTGTCGGGTTTCTTCTCTGACGAATAAACCTTCAGGAGAAGTGCAGGAGGCAGATAGATATTTAGAGCTTTCTTTTCATTGTGTGTTTTGTTTGTAAAGGTGGATTTATTAGCCTTACTATATACTCTGATTAACCAAGGGGGCATCTTCACATGTCGCTTTTAGCGTATTTGTAATAATTATATTTTGTTGAACGTGGTTAACGTAATTTGGGATTATGTAATGAACATGAAATGTTTTGATTTGAATATGGAAATGTGTTTTTGAATTACAATTTTTTTCCATATTTCTATGATATTTGTATCAATGTATCTAGCACCGCCGTATTTGGTCGCCAAAGATTAATAACTATGGATGATGCAGCGTCCGTAGCCATTAGTTTTGGGCCTCCAACTAGGGGAATGTTACAAGTTGGTATCAGAGCATAGGTTTATAAAACTTTAAAAGAAAAGTAAAACCTAAAAGCTTTTTCAAACATATTCCAACAAATTTAAAAATATGATCGAGGTTTGGGTTAACGCTGTATTAACATACTTGTATTTGATATATAGGTATATATCTAAGTACGTATTCCCCTCTCTCTTAGACCATTCTTCTGTATCTTACTAAGGCTCGTATGCAGATATACGAGAAAGAGGATATGGAGGCAGGAAACGGAAGAGGAAATCTAGGTGGAGGAAGCACCATTGCAAATGGAAATGCTCGACCTAATACCCGGAGAAACCAAGGTCGACAGGCTAATGCTAACCAAAATGCTGAGGCCAATGTTGGTGCTGGAAATCCGCTAGTAGATGCGGGGATGATGTATCAGTTGTTAGCTTGTAACACCCCGTATTTTTAGATAATTAAATAATCAAATAATTATAAAAGTGAAAATGAGTGTTTTTGGAATTTTCAGGATATGCCTCGAAACTTATACCATTGTGTTCGTGGCAATTTTCTGATTAATTTACACATATAATATGCCTTGAACGAATATCGTATGAAAAAGCTATTGACGTTCGAAATTCTGTATCGAAAAATAATTATACGTGCAGATATGCATAAATATATTTGTTTATAAATATATGAGCGTATAAATTCAAGAAATAACGCGCGTTTGAATTTCAAAATAGATGCCCGTTATAAAGGAAATTAATCGACATCAACAATTAAAGATACTTAATTAACATTAGTGGGCAATGTTAATCAAATCAACAATTAAAGGAAATTAATTTACATTAATTAGCAACGTTTGAATTTCAAAATAAACATGGGTTATAAAGGGAATTAAATTTGCAATTGATGGAAATTAATTAGAATTAATAGGCAACGGTTAAAAGTTAACGTTTAGTCATTTATAACATTTAAAAATAGAGGAAATAAATTAATACGTATAAAACAAAAAGGTTAGACACGTCAAAACTGACGCGTTTTGCTTGATTTTAACGGCTAGATTTCAATCGCTTTAAACAAACGGACGACGTTGCTTTGACTCTCTATATATAAACGTGCAGGGCTAGCCTTCAAACCCATATTTTTTAAATGGACGCGGAAGCCTTGTCACTTTTCTTTCTCCTCCAATTCTTCAGAAATAAAATATATTAGATTTAGGTTTTCTGATTTGCAATTTGGAGGTAGAAACTGTAGATCTAGAGAAGAGATGTCCAAATTTAGTCGTCCGTATGAGGTGAGTTTTTAGATCTGGTTTTCTACTTTATCTGTTTATTTTTATTCAATTAGATCCAGATTTATAAATCCATACAAATTCCGATTTGTGGATCCAAATAGGGTTGCAAAGGGGAAGACTATGGATAATAGAACTGGACTAAAAATCAGATCTAGAATTTGGAATGTTTTCTTTTTAGGTGAGTGGATTTAAATTATATATCTTTTATGTTGATGATATATAATATCATTAGATTCCCGTTAAATATTTTAATTCTGCATTTGAACTAATTTTAGTAATTAGTTCTACTAGTTAGTTATGTTGAAACTGTAAATTTTATAAGAGAAGTGTACTTATATTTAAATGTTATTTATATGGACAAAAAAGGAATCCAATTAAATATAAGTAATATTAGGCTTCAAAATTATAGAGAAAGGCATAAGCCTAAAAGTGAGAAATTTACATTAAATTATGTTAAAACTCGGGGAATGAAATAAAAAGGGGAAATCTAATAACTTGATTTGGAAGTTAGTGATAGATTAGTTGGCTGGTTTAGAAAAGAATACATTTCCATAGTTTAATATTGTAAGAAAAACGGTAAACATAATTGCAAGAATAAAAGCAAGAAAAATGGAATTAGTGTAAAATAGAGACATTACTGTATTTTTCATTATTCAACAATTAAAGAAAAAATAAAAGAAATATCTTGCAGTTACGAGTTATTGTTTATGGCATTATTTAGTATTAAAACATGGAAATGGATTTTAGTATAGTTTTTGTAACCAACCAAATAGAATAGAACTACTTCCTAGAACAAAAGAGAGTAACATAAAGCGTTAAAGAAATTAAAAAAGAGGAAATAATCAAGTTAAATATTTGACAAGACTAGAAATAATAAACAGAAAATGTGAGTAGATCTGCATCTACTGCACAGATAGTAGAATAAAAAGTAAAGCAGTTATTATGATAACTAAGTTGTGACAGTTGGACGTAGTCCCAAGCTAAGATTGTCATATAATATAAGAGAACTAAAGAGAATTTAGTATCATAATAAAAGAAGACAGACTATAATAGAAAAGAGACACTTGTAATTACATTTATAACATATAGGTTATAAAAGAAAGAAAAGAATATAAAAGTGACAATTGCAAGTATAATTGTAACACGTAGGTTATAATTAAATAGAAAGAAATATAAGAGGCTTATTTTATCAAACTTAGATCTTGGATTAAGTTAATAAGCAAAAAAAATAGCAGTGGCATGTACCGGCAGCATTCCCTTTTAGGTCTAGGACTGATGGTCTCACATGTGGGTGGGGTTGGGCATGCTGATTAGGGTAAATAAGTAGCCAATAGAATAAGAAAAGTAAACTAAAAGCATAATGAAAGATTAGATGTAGGGTCTAATAAAATGGTAAGGTGCGTTTGGAGTAGCCCAAAGAGAATCTGGATAAAGAGCCTAACAAAGCAGTTCATCGCAGATTTTTTTTTAGTACAGAAAGAGCACGTCCAACTTGGTTATTTTGGGCTAGAAGGAAGTACGAGACTTCAACGGGATGTGAGGATACTCTAGTATGGCCCTCTGGGGTAGGTCTCACGAAGCTGCACCCCCGGAGCCAGGTCTGTAGGTGTTCCATCAAGAGAGTATGCCTTGACTTCTTTTGCATTGCAGGCCTAACGAAGTGGACCTTTGTAGACAGTCAAAAGGTTGATGATGGAGTAGGATATTCATATGACACTGTACTTAGTTTGCGAGTAGGTTATAGTGGGCAAGACCCATAAGGATAGTCGCATGCGAATATTAGCCATCACCAGTCAGAGCGAGTTCAGGAAAGACTAGAGCTAAACCAACAGGCCAATGATTATTTCACTATCGAGACATTGGATGAGGGGTACAGCCAATTGGATGTTTAGATCGTTTGCAGTAGGGCACAACCACTTAGCTCTTGAAAGGCCTTTCGATTAGTTGAGGGGGGCTGTGTGGGGCCATAGCCACGATGAGAAAAGAGACAGACCAAGTAGAATATCTGTATTGTAGGCCTAACGAAGCGGACCTTTATAGATATAGAAAATCCTCGATTGAGTTCCGTACAAGGTAGACCTTTTTGGCGGAGCTCAAGGAGTAGACAGAACGATTACGTGTAGTCCTCAATGTACACACTGGGTGGTACATTGTGGATGTCTGAGCATTGGCGCGAACTGCTGTAGACGCAGTTTTACGTTTTCCTAGCAGACAATGGAACATCTGTACTGTAGGCCTCATGAAACTGTCCTTTACAGATGTAGTTACAGAGCGCTTTCGTAGCGAGACGATGAAGTCCTTTTCGAGGAGGATACGGAAGGTACTATGGGTGGTACCTAGGACCGATGCGGTCTTTGGGCATGTAGCTATATATATATATATATATATATATATATATATATATTGGTTATTAGATCTTGATCTACTAGGGAGTAGATGGGTACGATTCACACACAGAGGCGAGAGTATTATGAACCCAATAAACCTAATATAACAGAAAATGGAAATAGAACGGTATATGTAGAGTTATGCTTAGAAGTGTATAATTTGTCCATTCACCAGAACTTTAGTTCTAACCCCATCCTCATATCATCCCACATGTTAGATAAATGGGAAAGATTTTCTAGCTTTGTGACACTTGTTTAGAAAATGTTATTACCTTGGTGAGTATTTATTTACTATTATATTTTAGTTAGTTCCGCTGTGAGATATTTATTTGAGCTCCGATATATTTATCTTTACCTATTTGCAGGATACCAAATACCCAACTCGGGTTTCAGTGGGCTTGGATTTTAGCATTTTTGCGAAAAATCTGAACCCACTGGAATTCGGGTTGTTACATGGCTAATCTTTTGCAAGCGGAAGCTGCTGGTAATGTTGGAGGAGCTAATCCTGTAGTTCTAACTGGTTATAATTATGCTAAGCTGAGTAGAGACTATATCAGTTTCGGAGGAAAGCCATTTGCTGGAATGGAAGATGTTGTTGAAGTTGAGAACTGGCTGTTAAAATGTGAAAGGATCTTTACAGATTTAGGCTTGAATGATGGAGAGAAGAGAAGGCTATCCTCTAGACAGTTGCAAGGGTTAGCGCTTCATTGGTGGAACAGTGTGACGGCCGGAGTGCCGAAGGAAGAGCTGACTTGGGCTGACTTCAGGAGGAGGTTTGAGTAGAGGTTCATGTTAGAGGTTGCCAAGTCGTCATTGATGAGGAAATTCATGGATCTTGTCAAAGGACAGATGTCTTTGATCGAGTATGTTGCTAAGTTTGATGAGCTATCTTGATATGGTTATGCTTTGGTTGACACTAATGTAAGAAGGAATGAGAGATTCATTAGAGGTTTGAGGCCAGAGCTAGGCAGGATGGCTATGACTCATATTAGAGAAACTTATCATTTGATGGTGGAGATGACCGTCCTCCATGAGGAGATTCTTTTTGTTTTAGCTAGGGAGAAGCCAGTTGAGTCCCAGGGTTTTCAAGGAAGAAAAAGGAAATTCTTTAAGAAGAAAGAAGCCCAGAAAGGGGAGGCCGCTAAGAAGGCGAAGGCTGATTTGGTGTGTTATAAATGTGATAAGAAGGGCCATTATGCCCACGAGTGCAGAACTGGTAAAGGAAAGAAGCCTGTGGAGAAGAAGAATGTGAAATGCTTCAACTGTGACCAAAATGGGCATTATAAGAACAGTGTCCAAAGCCAGTCAGGGTGGATAGAGGGAAGGTGTTTGGTATCGGACCACCATCTTCTTTTAAACCCACTGCAGCGGAGAAAGGGAAAACTATGATGGAAGGTATGCTTTTGATTCAGAGTATACCTGTTAGGGTACTTTTTGATACCGGTGCATCCCATTCATTTATATCACAGTATTTGGTTTATAGGTTATGTATAGAACCCACATACCTTGTTACTTCCTTAAGGGTTGCAAATCCAATAGGAGGGTATGCAACTCTTGGGATGAGATGTGACCAGTTAGAACTTGATTTGTTAGGAGATAAGTTTGCATGTAGTTTGTATGTTTTTGTTTTTCTAGATTTCGATATCATCTTAGGTATGGATTGGTTGGGTAAGTATGAGACTAGGATATTTTGTCAAGATCGGGAAATATCATTGAGGTACCCAAATAGTCATAACCGAATCATTTTCTCGGTGGATAATTCGAGTAAGAGTGTTTGTGCTTTGTTGAGTACCATGGAGGATGGAGAAGAGCTTAGTCAGGTTCGTGTGGCTAGAGAATTTGCAGATGTCTTTGAGCCGGTTACTGGATTACCTCTAAAACGAGTTGTTGAGTTTCGTATAGACCTTATACTAGGAGCTGAATCTATCAGAAGACCACCTAGTAGGATGACACCGACAGAGATGAAGGAATTGAAGGTGCAGTTAGTGGATCTTAAGGAAAGGAATTTTATTAGACCAAGCAGTTCACCTTGGAGAGCAGCTACGGTGTTTGTGAAGAAACCGGATGGGTCATTAAGGATGTGCATGACTATCGTATGTTAAACGAGAGGACGATCAAGAATAAGTATCCTTTGCCGAGAATCGATGACTTATTTGATCAGTTGAGTGGAGCCAGAGTGTTTTCCCAATTGGACTTGGCGACGGGGTTCCATCAGTTGTGAGTGGTGGAGGATAGCATTCATTTGATGGCATTTCAGACTAGGTATGGTTTGTATGAGTGGTTAGTAATGCCATTCGGATTGACGAATGCGCCTGCTTTCTTCATTGATTTGATGAACCGGGTTTTTCGAGAGCACTTCGATAGGTTCGTGTTGGTGTTCAAAGATGATATTTTGGTGTACTCTAAAGATGAAAGAGAGCATGAGATTCATCTTAAAGTAGTGTGGGAGAGGCTGAGGCAGAATCAGCTGAAGGAAAAGTTTTTCAAGTGTCATTTCTGGAAGAGAGAAGTTAAGTTTCTAGGTCATGTAGTTTCAGAAGAAGGATTGTCAGTCGACCCAGTTAAGATCGAAGCTGTCAATAATTGAAAGAGACCAGAGACGGTAACCGAGATAAGGAGTTTTCTTGGACTTGCTGGCTATTACGGATGATTCATCAAGGATTTCTCGCGGATAGCAACACCTTTGACTAAGTTGACTAGGAAGGACGTGAAGTTTGTTTGGTCTGACAAGTGTGAGGAAGCATTCCTTAAGTTAAAGCATTAGTTAACCAATGCTCCAGTGTTATTAGTTCCGGATGGTAACCAAGGATTGGTAGTATACACTGATGCATGTCATACTGGATTGGGAGCAGTATTGATGCAAAAGGGCAAAGTTATTGCTTATGCATCTAGGTAGCTTAGACCGCATGAAGTAAGATATCCTACACATGACTTGGAGTTGGCGGTGGTGATTTTTGCCTTGACGATTTGGAGGCATTATCTTTTGGGAGAGAGATTTGAGTTGTATACCGATCATAAGTCATCAAAGTATTTATTCTCTCAAAAGGAGTAGAATATGAGGCAGCAGAGATGGCTAAAGTTTTTGGCTGCTTATGATTTCGGTATAGAGTATACTCCTAGGAAAGTAAATAAGGTAGCAGATGCTCTCAGTAAAAAACATCAGAACGTGGTATCAGCGATGTTGGCAGAATGGAAGGATCTAGAAGCTTTAGCCAGTTGTGGTGTGCAGTTAAGATCGACTGCTAATTCTAGTGGAGGTACTGCTGTGTTGTCTTGTTTAGAAGTTCGACCAGTGCTGATCGAGAGGATAGCTTTTAAGCAAAGAGAAGATCCAGTTTTAGCTAAAAGAATTAGAAGGCTTGAGGTCGGATCAGAGATTGATGACCTAAAGGATTTTAGTCTTGACCAAAGAGGATGGCTGAGAAAGAAGGGACAGTTATGTGTCCCAGATGTAGAGAGCTTAAGGAGAGAAGTTCTAGAGGAATGTCATCGTTCAAAGTTTAAGATTCATCCTGGAGGAACCAAGATGTATCAAGATATGAAGAGGAGCTTTTATTAGGAAGGCATGAAGAGGGTTGTTGGCTTGTGGGTTAGGCAGTGTGTAAACTGTCAACAAGTGAAAGCCAGACATCATAAGCCAAGTGGGTTACTTCGGCCTTTAGATTTTCCAATCTGGAAATGGGATTCGATATCGATAGATTTTATCGACGGGTTGCCAAGGTCAAATCGAGGAAATGAAAGTATATGGATAATTATGGACAGACTGACCAAGAGTGCCTATTTCATTCCGGTAAAGTCAACCTGAACGACACATGTTTTGGCTAAGTTGTTTATGAAGAACATAGGTAGACTGCATGGGATTCCTAGTAACATAGTCAACGATAGAGATGCATTATTTACTAGCGAATTTTGGAGGAGACTACAAGAATTATTAGGTACCAAGCTCAAGATGAGTATGACATATCACCCACAAACGGACGGACGGATGGAGAGAGTCAACAAGGTACTTGAGGACTTGTTAAGAGCTTGTGTGTTGGACTTTTTGGTGGATCTTAGGAGGATCACCTACATCTGATTGAGTTTTCCTGTAATAATAGTTATCAGACTAGTATAGGAATTGCACCTTTTGTATGGAATGCCAAGTAGATCAGTAGCATGTTGGTTAGAGACTGGAGACAGATTGGTCTTAGGTCCGGAATTGGTTAGGGAGGCATCAGAGAAGATTGATTTAATCCGAGGACGGATGAAGGAAGCTCAATCCAGGTAGAAGAGTTACGCAGATAAGAGGCGTAAGGACTTAGAGTTCTCAGTATGAGACATGGTTTTCATTAAAGTATCACTAATGAAGGGTATGGTACGATTTGGAAAATCGAGAAAGTTAGCCCCAAGATATATTGGACCATTCCAGATTGTCGAAAGGATTGGAAAGATCGCTTATAGAGTAGAGTTGCCAAGCAGTTTGGCAGATGTCCATAATGTATTCCATGTGTCTCATCTTTGTAAGTGTGCATGATCCAGAGGCTACTATTCCCCTGACAGAGTTAGAGGACTTGGTAGTAGAGCCTGATTTGACTTTTGTTAGACAACCAGTTCGGGTTTTAGGAGAGATGAGAAAAATTGAGGACCAAGACAGTCAAGTTGGTGTGGTTCAGTGGAGCGACAACGAGAAAGACTGTACTTGGGAGACGGAGATTCGAGAGGCTTATCTGATCTGTTTTGATGGTATGTCTATAGTAGATTTACATAGATTGGTTGCTAGGAGATGTTACAGACGATTGCTATCTTTGCTAGGAGTCCTTACTGAATTTCAAGGACGAAATTCTTTAAGGAGGGAAGTCTGTAACACCCCTAATTTTATTGATATTATTCAGGAGATTTAATTAGAATAAATTAAATAGAGTAATGTAGATAAGGAGATTGAGGTTGATTAATAAATTAGGTGGTCGTGCTTATTTAATATCTAATGAACTTGTATAAATGGTTAGGAAATTAAACATAATGGCATTAGGGTAAATAACTATACTTCCACCCTTTTACTATTCTCATTAGGGCATACACGTTCATTTTACTTAAAACCAAAATTTATAACCGTGAGAAGCAAGGCTATCCATTAGGAATAAGAGAAGAGAATATCAACTTAAAGCTTAGGATTCAAGTTAGAAGGAACCAATCTCAACCAAACTTCAATTTCCCTATCCAGTCTAAGGTGAATAATAATTTCTACATCTCTATTTTGATTTTATCTTCATATGGTTTCAGATTTAAGAATTAATCTTTTCTTATGATATATTGAATGATGATATGCTTGATTATGATTTATATGTGTTTAAATAAGGTTGTTTAATAAGGGGATATACACGTTTTAGGGAAAAACCGAGATGAAATGATTTTTAAATGCCATGGGAAAATTATATGTCGTAGAAAACGTGATTCTAGAGATGGGTTCCAATTTTCATAATTTCTGAATTCATGTGTATTTTATATTAATTTTCTAGTGAAGAAAATGATTTATTGGGTTATAAATTATTTACGGCTTAAATAATAATTATTTAGGTTTTAAATTTTTTACGTTGGAAAACATATTAAAAGAGATTTTCTAGAATTTTTCTAAATTTTTCCTAAGTGTTATGATGAATATATAAAATTATTTAAGGTATGTGATTTAAATGTTTTATATATTTAATTAAGGAGAAGGGGCATTTTATAAAATTAAATTATTATTTAAATTCTAAAATTAGTGGCAGTACTTTTTTGAAAAGTATTTGTTAACCAATAGAAATTTGACAAATAAAGGCAGGTTAGTTGAAAAGTTATCTTTTTAAGTTAAAAACAAAGAAATCATACTTTTAGCATGTTTCAATCAATTTTAGCATCAGACCTTTCGACGCAGTCGAAAGGTTAGCTCTCGACAAGGTCAGAATTCAATGCATATGGTATCAGGTTACTTGGTACATAATGAATTGAGCAATGTCGAAGGGTACTTAGTCGAAAGGTTGGTTGCCGAAGAGGTTGGGGTATGTTTGTTTTACAAACGAAAGATTGTCTGCTTTGCTTTCGACCAGGTCAATTATTCAAATAAAGGTTTTAAACCTTCCGACAAAGTCGAAAGGTTACTACCGCTTATCATTGTTTTTTTTAACCTTCCGACACAGTCGAACGATATTTGCCACTTTTTCCAACCATTCGAAGTCGTTGCTTTCGACAAAGACGATTTTAAAAACCAGCCGCTTCTCCAGTTGCTTTTGAAAGGTATAAAAGCCTTCGAGTTAGATGATTTACCCTTGTTTTATAACTGAAGTATAACCCAAGCTTTCGAGGAGTTGTTTCAAAGGCGGAGGCCTATTGTTTTAATGAAATGTTTTAAAGCTTGTGAACCAGACCTTCCGACAAAGTCAAAAGGTTTGCTTCCAATGTAGTCGAAAGGTTTTAAGAGAGAATTTTCAGCATGTTTTAAATTGAACCCAATAAGTCTTTGAAAGGTTTATATTTTAAGAGTTGAATGCTTTCGAAAGGTTTGGATTCAAAAGGTTGTTTTGAAGACCTTTTGACATGGTCGAAAGGTTTGGTTTTGAAAGGATTTAGGAGACCCTCCGACAAGGTCGAAGGGTTGGGTTTTAAAAGGTTTTTAGTGTTGTTTAAGTTTTTGAAGGTTTGCTTTCCAATGGTTTCGAAAGGACTTAAAAACCCATACTCTAAATTTTTAAGGAAAACCCACGGCCTATATAAGGGACTTTTGTGATAACTTTAAGTATAAAACTTTAAAGAAGTATTGTCGTGATAAAAATATAAGTTAAAAGGTGTTAACTATGTTTTGTGAAATGTATTTCAAGGACCTTAAACCTACAGTAGTGGTATTGTTAAATTTGTGTTTTACTTCTTCAATTATTTATATATTCACATGACAATTCATAGCTGTATTTTGGGGAAAAAGGGGGTAGAAGAACCTTTTAGGTTAACTAACTAGTGAATATAAAATTACTTAAACTCCTGAATGAGTAAAATTGCATCCATGGAGTCAGGGTGACCAAAAATATAGGATGCGTAAACTTTGTAGTTATTGGTGTATACCAAAAGGTTCATAGTAAACCCAAGAAAACTATGATTAAGTAGTTATTGGAGGAAACCAATAGATTCATAGTCAACCCAAGAAAAAACTATGTATTAAGGACTAGTATGAGCTAAGTGGTTTGTAGTGAACCCATGAAAACTATATTCGGATTAAGAATTGACATCGGTCAATAGGTTCCTAGTAAATCCATAAAACTAGGATAAGAATGTAGCTAATGGAAGTATTAGTAGATTCCTAGTCAACCCATGAAAACTAGGATGTGAAGTGAGTTAGTGGATAAATCTATAGGTTCCTAGTAAACCCATGAAAACTAGGATAAGGTGATTAGTTATTGGAAGGACTAATAGGTTCAGGAGGACCCATGAATTGATTAAGTTAATTTACAGGAGCCTACAGGTTCTTAGTGATCCCATGAAAACTAAAAAGGTTAATAGTGACCCTAGAAACTATAATTATGATAGGGTGTCAGACTAAACTGGGAATGGGAAATCCTAATTATTTTCTAGTATGCATATCATCATAATATTTTGAAAAGGTATGTTTTAACCATTGTGGATGTAGGAGCACAGTATATGGCTTTATAAAGTTTTTAGGATACTAATGAGGGGAAAACTCATTCCGCTAAGCGGCGTGGTCTCACTAGATATCTAAAAAGGATTGAGATGTTAGATTATTATTCATACCAGGCTTTATGTCTGACTCGAAGTTTTTGTTTTCCCCTTAAACTCTCGGGTACTCAATTGATTTTGAGTAGTTTGAGATTTAAGGTTGTCAGGTTTCTTCTCTGACAAATAAAACTTCCGGAGGCGTGCAGGAGGCAGATAGATATTTAGATTTTTCTTTCCGCCGTGCATTTTGTTTGTAAAGGTAGATTTATTAGTTTTACTATATACTCTGATCAACCATGGGGGCATCTTCATATGTCGCTCTTGGCGTATTTGTAATAATAACATTTTGCTAAATGTGGTTAACATAATTTGGGATTATGTATTGAACATGAAATGTTTTGATTTGAATAAATGTGTTTTTGAATTGCAATTTTTTTCCATGTTTCTGTGATCTGTGTATCTATGTATCTAACACCGCCGTATTAATTTGGTCGTCGATGATTAATAACTATGGATTACTGCAACATCCGTAGCTGTTAGTTTTAGACCTCCAAGTAGGGGAATGTTACATATATTCAATCAACAATCATTGGCATCACAAAATTACTTAACCTTAAGTAACAATTTTCTTTGGAAAATTCATATAGTACTTGGGCTACACACCAATTTATTTCTTGAAAACTTTTATTTCTATGAATTTTTGATTCTTTAAAATCATTCTTTAAAACAAAGGAAACATAGCCCATTACTTAGCCAAGCCATATGCCAATATATAATCTTTTTTTGAAAATTGCTTGTTATACATTCGATATTAGTTTAAGGTTGTCACACCTCAAAAATATATGGCTTATCGAGCCTTTTAACAAAACTATACAATTTGAAAACTTACGGCATCCATGCCTTTGAGGCATAATGTCGAACCTCTATACTGAGTTTTGAAAACAAAAATTCTAATTTTACAAAGCATAAGGCCACAAAGCCGAAGTCATGATTATCGCATTATAAAATATATAGGTTATCGCACCTACAAAAACTTAGCATTTGGTTTGCATAATATATGGCTTTCGGCTTAGAAAGTAAAGGATTTCAAATCTGAAGGTTTACGACATCATTGGCATAAAACACTTGATGTCGAAAATAAGACTTGTGGCATCATTACCATGGAGCAACGGATGTTCTCTTCTTTAAAACTGCGGCTACTTATGCCGCTAATATATAAAGGATGACAGAAACAAATGGTGACAAGGGACATCGAGTTTAAAACCAATAAAGGATGTCGCATTCATGTTTTATGGAGTAATGAAACAATTAATGTCAAAAGAAATGCTGAAATCATATACATCTATATGAACAGCTTTATTCCATACCTACCTAAGTAGATATCATATGCATCCCTTCATGTCGATGTTGGAGATCATAGCCGCGGCATGGATATCGGTTGTTAGATAGGTTTCTGTACTCAAATCTAATGACATAGCAATTTTATAATTAAACCAAAAACTGTTTTATTTCCATATAAAGCTATTTCTTTTTACCAACTCTTGTCTCTTGTCTGTTTTCTATTGAATAATAATATACTTAACAATTTATTTTCAGAAAACTACTGCAATGCTATTTTACTTTCCTCAAAATAATTTACAAGCCCATACAAATAATATCATTATTTAATACTATTCAATAGCTTTTATAACTTAATATATTCGTAAAAAAGCATAATCACTTAGGAAAAATCCCTAAAAATCACTAAAAACTAAAACTACAATATTCTTTCTAATAGAAACATTTCGGGGTTGAAATAATTATTTAATTATTTTTCATAATTAAAATAAAAAATAAACACTTTTTCCATCTTAGGAAATTCATAATATATTTATATTAACTTGGAAAATTATGAAATTGAAAACCCTTCTCCAAAATAATATTTTACAAAACATATCAAAATTTCGAATCCATCGGAGATCAAAACCTTAGGTTTTACCCCTAAAACCTAATAGATCATTTCCATAAAAATTCCAATAAATCATCATTTAATCCAATAATGATATAATCAATCCATATATGACATATTATCATAATCAATTTGGATATAGATCATAGATCTGTAAAATAAACATAAAATCTCGAGATGAATACTATTATTCAACTTAGATTGGATAATGAGTTTGAGATTTGATTTGATTATCTTCCCCCCAGCTTTCTCTTTGGATCTGTTAGGTTTTCCTTTTCTTCTTTTACTTGTAATGGCTAGCCTCCCTTTAGCTTTTATTTTGATTAAGGATGTAAATGAGAAATGAATGGGAATGGGGTGGTTTAAGGAATGGAATAAGGGTGCCCTTCTTATTAATTTCTTCTATTCTATTTTTAAATAATTCTTATTAATTGATTACCTAAGGCATGACCTAGATTAATTAACAAATCTCATTCTCGTTATCACAGCACACATTATTCTATTTAATTTATCTAATGAAATCTCCTGAATAATGTTAAACTAAAAATTAGTAGTGTTACAACTCCTCCCAAACTCACCAGTAAAAGTGGATATCGGTTGTTAATGATGCTAGAAGGAACTCCATGTAACCTAACTATCTCCCTCACGTATAGTGTTGCCAAAGACACAACAGTCCTCGTACTGCTAACCAGAACAAAATGAGTGCATTTGGTCAGTTGGTCGACTATGATCCAAATACTCCCATTTCCCCTCCTACTTCTAGGTAGTCCATCAATGAAATCCATAGAAACACCTTCCTACTTCCACTGTGGAATATCTAGTGGCTGCAACAATCCTCATGGTTGCCTCTGCTTCGCTTTTAACCTTTGGCAAGTCATACAATGGGCCATTTACTCTACAACATGCTTCTTCATTCCATGCCAATAAAAGACTCTCTTTATATCATGGTGCATTTTATATTCGCTGGGATGAATTATCATCCTAGTACGATGAGACTCGGCTAGTACCAGGTTAATCAAATCCATAATGAGAGGACCACGTAATCTAACATCTCTCTGTTGCCCCCCCTTCGAGTCAACAATATAGTACCTCAAATGCTCGACTACTCTCCTCTACTAAGCTTATCGAAATATCCAATAACTCTTTATCATGCTTCTGACTTGACCCAATGCAGTCCATAAGTGTAGGCTGCACATTCAAAGCTGCTAATAATCCCAAAGTGATGTCTGATGATCGAACGTAGAGTAAACTCCAAGTGCTTCCACTCTAAGAACCTAGGACTCAACATTGCATGTTTCTAACTCAAAGCATTGGCTACAACATTGCCCTTGCCTAGATTATAGGAGATATAACCATACGATGCTGAAATTTCCATCAACCTCTACAGCCTAAGGCCCTGTTGCCCGCACACATCTATCCAGTCTTGTAACATCCAAGAGTCGCAAACTAAGGGAACTAATTTCCCTACTTATACCAGCATTCATATGTGTATATACACACACATACAAACAATATATATAAATAAACTTATAACTTTAGACCTTAGGTCGGGGTTCAGATTACACCTGTCTGTCGATAACTGGTCGAACGTTGGTCACTGGAACGATCGAGCGGCTCCAGTGAGCCTGTCGGCCGTCGAAGTGTTTTTTTCTCTTACTTATCATTCCTTCTCTGTTCATTATGAATTGTCATTATAGCAAACCCTAAATAATGAATCTACAACTTATAATCGTTCCCAAAGTCATATTTAATTTCACATAAAATTTCATATTTAATATAAGTAAAGCAAGTTAACTTAGGTTTAAAGTAACAGGGTTATATCTTTCCATATTTAATTTGACAGAAATGGTGTATTTAACCTAAATTAATTTTTATTCAATAGATTCACTTTTACCCAAAATTAGATTAGATAAGGATCATATTCATATGGGTTATAATTGTTGTCAAATTCCCAATCTACCCAGTTATTAAATAAACGGTGTTTTTAATTAAATTAAAAAAATTCTAGATAAAATAGGGTATAACTAACTTAATGTATGTCAATACTCATATTAGTTATGAACCCATTCACCTCTAGAAACCTATCCCCTTCTTAATTCGCATGGAATCTCCTTTACTTGGTGTAGAACTCTCCTTGATTCTATTTGATTTCTCTTTCTTCAATCTCTTGAATTTGATTTTAATTTTGTTCTGAAGAATTTTTTATTTGAAGAGAAAGAGGGTTCAGGTTTGAGAGAGATAGAGTTTTGTTACGCTCAAATTTAATTAGGGTTCTTACTATTAGCTTAGGGTTTATTTACAGGGGTCGAAACTAACGATAACCGTTCGATCATAAATTATTAAATCCGAGTCGCTCGGCCAATGCAAATCCTAGCCTAAAAGCTACGATCGGTCGACCGCTTGGTTTGGAGCAGTCGACCGTTAGGGTTCGATCGGTCTAATCTACGGTCCCGATCGGTAGAGCTTTCGTTTTATAAAATATTTCTTTCCCTATTTAATTATTTTCGAATTTGAATTTTCAAACATTAATAACTTTTCATACTAACTCTAATCATAAAACATTATATATATAAAAATTGTCCAGAAAATCACTACAAACACAACGGTGCAAGTTTCGTAGCCAATTTCGGATGTTTGTGAAAATTCCTTTTTTTACCCTTATTATACTTAAATTTAATTCTTTTCTTAATTTTTTGTTAATTTTTGCGGAGTGTTATATTCTTCCTCTAAAAGAATTTCGTCTTTGAAACCTCCAAGGATGGAAAAATGCAACTCGTACGTATGAAAATTAATACTTATAACCATCAACCATTGGCAATCATAGTCGTTCGTTTAAATTCTACTACAATATATATATATATATATATATATATATATGTAGGCATGAATGCATATGAACCTATACCAATGCAATAGTTAGGTGGTCTCCTAATCGAGTCGACCTCCTTAAATGCAAGTGCTTATGTCTTAAATCCAAATGTATGCAACATCCTATGTAAATATACTGGCAATTCTACATGTATGTGCAACCATTCAATCTATGTGCAACAGCCATATGCATATAACTTAGTAAAATAAAACAAGTGCTGGTGTGACTGTATCCTAACTCGAGAATGTATTTGCCTAAGTGCGAAAAGATAAATTTAATAAATACATCCATTAGCGTCCATTATCCAAAACATGTCCTACAGACACATTCGTAACCATTCCTAGTATCCAATTGTCCCTACCGATAGGGTATACTAAGCTAGAACCTAAACACATAAAAGAGTTTATACTTATTTAACTAAAAT
This sequence comes from Allium fistulosum, assembly GCA_030737815.1. Taxonomy (NCBI): domain Eukaryota; kingdom Viridiplantae; phylum Streptophyta; class Magnoliopsida; order Asparagales; family Amaryllidaceae; genus Allium; species Allium fistulosum. Next base: position 810,243,292 of record CM060902.1, read on the forward strand.
GGAAACATACCAGAAAAGGGTTCTAGATGGGTAGCACGGATCTCCTCCTCGGGCTCCCATGTACTCTCCATTGGATCGTATCTCGACTGGACCGGAACGAGCTTGATAACATCATTGTAAAGTCGCTTTGTCCCACGCTCAAGAACACGAGCGGGTGCACGATGAATAGGTGACTCCCTTTCTACCTCCACCTCCTCTAGTTGACTCGGCTAGAATACAACGGTCGTATCATGTAGGCACTTTTGCAAGTGTGGGACATGGAAAACGTCATGTACTCATATTAACTTTTCACTAAGCTTCACCTATAAGTTAACTTCCCTATTTTATCAGTGATCGGAAAAGGCCCTACAAACCTTGGTGCTAACTGAAAGTGCAACTAAGGATCGTAATATGGAATAGTAACTAAGATATCTACTAGTGCAGAATAAAAATAAAAGTAAATAGTAAAGTAAATGACAGTAGAGATGTTTATACTGGTTTGAACTCCCGTTCTACGTCCAGTCCCAGACTCCTTCTGGAATTTAACTATCAACCCTCTCTTAACCCGGAGGAATGGGTATTACACCGCCTGAGCAACCGAACAGGACTTCTGCTTCATAGACAACCGAATAGGACTTCTACCGCCTGAGCAACCGAACAGGACTTCCAATACAAATAGTAAAGTTGTTTCTGACTGAATATGTTGTTGAATAACACTGATAAGTCAATAATGTACATCCTTCCTATAATCTTATCCTTTGTGGTATAGCTTGTAATTCGTGAAGATAGAAAGTTTATTAAATCACTTAATGAGGTTTGCTTGAATGAATAAGTGATTTGAATGAAATATTGATTGCAAATGACAAGATAGTTTAGACAATAAGAATGAGAATTTAAATAAAAAATTGGTGGTTAAAACAATTGAATTGAAGGCTATATATAGTGTTAAAGGGTTATAACTTATCGTGAAAAGCAGCGATTAAAAGGTACGGAAACAACTCTTGAATCAAGGGTTGTCTCTATTCGATGAAGTGAAGTGTCTTTTCAGAAATATAGCCGTTATGCAATTTCAGTCGATTGAACAAAAGAATTCAGCCAACTGAAATATTATTAATTTGAATCCAAGAGGAATCTGTACAAAAAACATGCAATTCAGTCAACTAAATGGGTAGTTCAGTTGACTGAACATTCATATCAATTGTGCAAAATTGTGCATGTGCACAGATATTCAATCGACCGAATGAGCTTGTCCAGTCAACTAAATTCTATTGATAAATAAAAATTACCATACCTCATTTGGTTAGGGCACTTGCCTTCTAAACTACTGATCCGGGTTCGAGCCTTGCTCCATGCATTTATTTGAAAACTTGATTTTTCATTTAAAATATGATTTTACCAATGACCCAAGTTCTAGTATTGCTTCATATATTATTATTGTTATTATTTTATTTTGTTTTTTAAAATAAAACTTTTATTACTTTTATAGAATGTTTCGGATGTGTATGTATATGTGTGTATACCACTTTGAGAAGATTTTAACATCTGTAAACTCTAGACATGACACTCTATGACTAATAATACTTTGTTTGTCACCTTCGCCTTGTCTCTATCGTGTATATCTCTTCTTGTATCTCCATATACATACTTTCATCCTCTTTTGTACTGTATATCTTCATGTTTAACTTATTTTTTTGTCTCTTTTTGATGCTCATGTACCTGGAAGTTAGCTTAGAGATTCTTTGGCATAATTGTATAGTCGCTGTCATTAAAATCCAACAATAGAGGTTCTAACACTAACTTCCCCGAACTACGAAATCTCATGACATACCTAAGCGGTGAGACCTTCACAAAAACCATATGGCCACTATGAATTCCAACTCCATGCTTCTCCTGTCAATGGAAGACTTTTGCCTGTCATGCACGATTTTTATCCTTCTATGGATCGAGTCTAACTTCTCTGATGTTCCCTGACCATATCTGGTCTAAGAACATTCCTATTCGTAGTGTCCACCAACAAGACGATTATCCACAAGGTTTTTCGTATAACGCCTCAAATGGTGTCATCCCAATACTTGCCTGGTAGTTGTTATTATGAGTAAACTCCACTAGTGGCAAGTGATTCTCCCAATAACCGCCAAAATCCAAGATACACATCCGAAGTAAGTCCTTCCACACCTGGTTCACCCTCTCCTTCTATCTATCCATATGTAGATGATAAGCGATAGTCAAACTCAACTCAGGGCCAAAATCCTCCTGAAGACTCCTCTAAAACTCGCTAGTGGAAAGTGGATCTAGGTCGCTAATGATGCTAGAAGGAACTCCATGTAACCTAACTATCTCCATCATGTATATTATCGCTAACATGTAGTAGTTCTCGTACTCCTAACTAGACAAAATGAGTGCATTTAGTCAGCTGGTCGACTACGACTCAAATACTCTCATTCCCCCTTTTACTCCTAGGCAGTCCGTTGATGAAATCCATAGAAATATTCTCTCACTTCCACCGTGGAATATCTAATGGCTGCAACAATCCCTCTGGCTTCTTTTGCTTTGCCTTTAACCTCTGGAAAGTCATAAAGTGGGCTACAAACTCTGCTATAAGCTTCTTCATACCATGCCAATAAAAGACTCGGCTAGTACCATGTCAATCTAGTCTAAAATGAGAGGAACACATTATCTACCATCTCTCCGTAACCAACCCTTCGAGTCAATAGTATAGCGCCTCAAATGCTCGACTGCTCTCCTCTACTAAGCTTCTTAAAATTATCCAATAGCTCCTTATCTTACTTCTGACTTGACCCAATGCAGTCCATAAGTGTAGGCTGCACATCCGAAGCTACTAACAATCTCGGAGTGATGTCTGACGATCGAACATAGAGATAAACTCCAAGTGATTCCACTCTAAGAATCTAGGAATCAACATCGCTTGTTTCCTAACCGTCGGCTAAAACATTGCCCATGCCTAGGTAGAGGAGATATATAATCATACTATGCTAAAAATTCCATCCACCTCTACGGCCTAAGGCCTCGTTTCTCGTGTGCACATCTATCCAGTCCTGTAATGTCCAAGAGTCGCAAACCTAAGGAACTAATTCCTTTACTTATACTAATATTTATATAAGCTTATAACTTTAGGCCTTAGGCCGAGGTTCAAATTACGCCTATAAGTCAGTAACCAGTCGACCTCTTGTTGTCGACCGGTCGAAGTGTGTTTTTTAAATTAGTTATTGTTCCCTCTTTGTTAATTATGAAATCTCATTACAGCAAACCGTAACTTGTGAATCTACAACTTATAATATTTCCCAAATTCATATTTAATTTCATATACAATTTCATATTCAATATCAGTAAATCAAATTAATTTTGATTTAAAATCAACAATGTTATATCTATATATACTTAATTTGGCAAAAAGGGCATATTTGACCAAAATCAATTTTTATCTAGAAAATTTACTTTAGCCCAAAATTAGATTCGATAGAGATCATATTCATATGGGCTATAATCGCTGTCAAATTCCCAATCCACCATAGTTATTGAAAAAATGGTTTTTTTAATTAAATTAAAATAATTCTTGATCAATTAAGGTATAACAAACTTAATTATATGTAAATCCTCAAACTAATTAGGAACCCACTCATCTCTAGAAAACTATCCCTTTTAATTCGCATGGAATCGCCTCCGCTTTTTGTAGAACTCTCCTTGATTCTATTTGATTTCTCCTTCTTTAACCTTTGGAATTTGATTTTAATTTTTTTTGAAGAATATTTCATTTGAAGAGAAAGAGGGTTTAGGTTTTAGAGAGACAGAGCTTTGTTACGCTTAAATTTAATTAGGGTTCTGACTATCAACTTAGGGTTTTATTTATAGGGGTAGAAACTAACAATTACCATTCGATCAAATACTATTAAATTCGGACAATTCGGCCAAAGCAACCCTAACCTGAAAGCTATAACCGATCATCCTCTTGGTTTGGAGTGGTCGATCATTAGGGATTGATCAGTCCAATCTACGGTGTCGATCGAGGGAGCATTCTTTTTATAAAATATTTTTTCCATATTTATTATTTAATTATTTTCGATTTTTAATTTTCAAACATTAATAACCTTTTCATACTAGCTCCAATCACAAAATATTATGTATGAAAATTGTCTAGAAAATCGCTACGAACATAATAGTGCAATTTTCGTAGCCAATTTCGGACATTTGTGCCATTTTTTTACCCTTATTATATTTAAATTTAATTCTTTTATTAAATTCCGATTAATTTTTGTGAACTTTTACATTCTCCACCTTAAAAGAATTTCATCCTCGAAATCTCCAAGGATGGAAAAATGCAATCCGTATGTATAGAAATTAATACTTACAACCATCTACTCATCAATCAACCATTGGCAATCATTGTCCTTAGTTCAAATTCTAATGCAATATATACATGTAGGCATGAAATACATATGAACCTATACTAATGCACAAATGAGGCAGTCTCTTGATCTAGTCGGCCTCTTTAAATGCAAGCTCTTATGCCATGAATCCAAATGTATTCAACATCCTATTAAATATAATAGCAATTCTACATGTATGTGCAACCATTCAATTCATATGCAACAACCATATGCATGTAACTCGGTAAAATAAAAAAGTGATGGTGTGATTGTATGCTAACTCGTGAATTTATTTGCTTAAGTGTGGAAAAATCAACTTAATAAATGCATCCATTAGCATCCATCATCCAAAACATATCCTATTGACATGTTCGCAACCATTCCTAATATCCAATTATCCATACCGATATGTTATACAAAGCTAGAGGCAAAACATACAAAAGAGTTTATACTTATTTTACTAAACTGGAAACGTACTAGAAAAGAGTTATAGATGGGTAGCTTGGATCTCCTACTCAGCTCCTTTGTACTTTCCGTTGGATCGTCCTACGACTAGACCTTAACAAGCTTGATAACTTCATTGTAAAGTCTCTTTATACCACGCTCAAGAACACGAGCAGGTGCATGGCGAACAAATGACTCCCTTTCTACCTCTACTTCCTTTAGCCGACTCGGCTCTGTTAGTCCATGAGTTGATGGTTTTGATAACAACAACCTTAGAATAAGATTATAAAATATAAATACTAACATTATAGTTTAAATATATATGTATATGAAGGATTTAACCGTGCAGGTACAAAGAATGAAGATTGTACAGTATAGAGATTCAAGATATCAAGAATATCTAGATTATCAAGAGTTCAAGATTCCAAGATAAGTATTGAGTCTAGAATTATGTTAAAACTTCATAATAGCACTGAAATCTTCACTCCATTTTTCTTTTGGGATGGAACCCATTTCTACCTTTTTAGTGGCTTACAAACCCACGACAAGTAGTTTACAAACCTATGACAAGTGGCTTACAAACCCACGAACATCCTGGTTTTGTACAAGTTCTCGAGTCCTGATATGATGAGATATTCTATAGGAAGAAGCTTGCAAAACTACTTCAAAAGGATTTTCAAAACTACTTTAGAATGATTTTCAAAATTGCTTTTCAAAATGTTTTAGCCTTAAAAAATATCTTTTCAAATGATTTTCAAAAAGATGCTTTGGCCTTAAAATATTCTTTGTTTTTTGTTTTTAATAAACTCGTGTTTTTAAACTTCGTTTGTTTTAAACTATCTTTATACTTAGATTTAAATATAAAATTATAGTAAAATTATATATATATTATTCTCTATATTTATCTATGTATTTTTATCTATAGTCAAGTATATTTATAAAGTTTAAAATAGTTTTAATATAAGATAAAGGTTATTTTCAAAGAAAAACAAAACATCAAAATTTCCTTTGGGATGTCGACATGCCCTAGTACCCCATGTCGACATAGTGTCAGTTAGAAAATTTTGAATTTCAAAAGAAGTGTCTATTCGCCATAACTTTTCAAGAATGGACATGACTATTGTTCTTCTATAAATAGGGGTTAGTTTCAACGAATTTTATATCAGTTTTTCTGGTTTTTCACTTCTCTTCTTCTTCCACATTTTCCTATTCAAAATCCTATCATTACTCTGCCGAAATCAACATTGAATCTAACTAGATAATCTCTGGTTTGATTCTCTATCACTATCTCAACAAGATCCAAGTGCTATTCAGAGTTATAGGCTTCTTTGTAATCTATCTAGCGAGAAAAGGTGTGATTGTAGCCTTGGAAATCAATCAAGCGAGAAAAGGTGTGATTGTAGCCTTGGAAATCAATTGGGTGAACTTGTTGCCCCGGAAATCAAGTATCTCTACCTAGAGGATTGTGATTTTGGAGGGTGTACCTCGTAGCCTTGAAACCGAGGGTTGTAATTCTTGAATTGCTTTTGAAAGGAAATCCGTACTTAGTTGTGCGGGACTGGATGTAGGGTAACTTCGAACCAGTATAAAATCCGGTGTGTTCTTTCCTTTACTGCATTTGCTTTATTTCTGCATCTGTGTTTGTTTCTGTGATTATATCTGTGTCTGAATATTACATACATTTGTGTTCAAATTAACATAAACTCAAAAAGATTTAGTAATTTCTTAAAAACACTATTCACCCCCCTCTAGTGTTATTCCTAGCCTTAAGATCCATATTCCGCATTCCTCACAGGCTCGACTACAACGACCGTATCATGTAGACACTTTCGCAAGTGCGGGACATGGAAAACATCGTGTATTCCTGTTAACTTTTCAAGAAGCTGCACCCTATAAGCTAACTTCCCTACTTTACCAGTGACCAGAAAAGGCCATACAAACCTTCGTGATAACTTCCTCGAACTACGAAATCTCATAACATGCCTAAGCAGTGAGACCTTCACAAAAACCATGTCGCCACTGAGAATTCCAACTCCATGCATCTCCTATCAACGAAAGTCTTTTGCCTATTTTGCACGGTTTTTACCCTTCTATGGATCAAGTCTACCTTCTCTGATGTCTCCCTCACCATATCTGGTCCAAAAACAATCCTATCCGTAGTGTCCATTAACAAGACTGTGATCTACCAGGCTTCTCGTATAACGCCTCAAACGGTGCCATCTCAATACTTGCCTGATAGCTATTATTATAAGTAAATTCCACAACTGGCAAGTGATCCTCCCAAGAGCCTCCAAAATCCAATATACACATCCGAAGTAAGTCCACAGACACCCGGTTCACCTTCTCTGTCTTTCCATCTGTATGTTGGTGATAAGAGGTACACAAACTCAACTCAGTGCCTAAAGCCCCCTGAAGACGACTCCAAAACTTGTTGGTGAAAAGTGGAGCTAGATCGCTAATGATGGTAGAAGAAACTTCATGTGACCTAACTATCTCCCTCACGTATAGTGTCGCCAAAGACACAACAGTCCTCGTACTCCTAATCGGAACAAAATGAGTGCGTTTGGTCAGTTGGTCGACTATGACAAAAATACCCTCATTCCCCCTCATACTCCTAGGTAGTCCGTTAATGAAATCCATAGAAACACTCTCCCACTTCCACCGTGGAATATCTAATGGCTGCAACAATCCTCCAGTCTTCCTCTGTTTTGTCTTTGACCTCTGGCAAGTCATACAGCGGGCTACATACTCTACCACATGCTTCTTTATACCAGGCCAATAAAAGACTCTCTTCATATCACGGTACATTTTATCTCTACTAGGATAAGTGGTCATCCTAGAATTGTAACAACCCAACCTGAAACAAGCCTAAATTCTGAACTAGGAAAGGCCCATCGAAACTTAGACCTATTCCAAAACTGGTTGATGGTTGGTAAAGAGGACAATACAGAGCTATTTATCTATTTATTTAGAACTACCAGCGAAAGGATAAAATATAATAGAATAAACAGTACCCATTTTATTTCTAATTTCAAACGTCATAAAACAAAATCATAACATAATGTCAACAATAACCGTTTCATCATCTTATTCAAAGATACATTTTTAACTTCAAATGGGTACATCATAAAATAGCCTAAATAGATAAATAAACTACGCCACAAGCTCCTCCCAACATCATCTCCATCTTTATCATCATCTCCTTCCCTAACCCGTGCTATAATGAGGAGGGAGTCGGAACAATAATTTATGATGAATAGAAAATCTTGAGCCTTTCTATATCAGTATTTTGGCAATACAATTTAAATAAGGATATGTCTTTTGCAATTCAAACTATATTCAAAACCATTTAATACTTCATATAAGAAAAGAGGCGGGCCCTCAATAAACACTTAATACCCTCAATCCTCGAAGCAGGTTTTCCCATAATCAATAACCTATAACTATCGTTATTAATGTCTAACAATAAGAGAGATAGAACCCAAGCCACTTAATACCTTTTAATGGAAAATAGGCAGACTTTGACCATTTAAGACCATAGTTGAGGTAGGCCTCGTCATTTATTACCTATTCCCTAAGCGGACTCCACACAGGTCTCAATCTAGCTGACATTGCACGGAAATCTCTTCTAACACTTAATACTTCCTATTGAAGCGGAACTTTCTGAGATATCCTTTACCGTGCCAAAACCCAACCCCAACCATTTAATACTTCATATAAAGAAAGAGGCAGGCCCTCAAACAACCACTTAATACCTTTAATTTCTCAAAGTAGGTCCGTCGTAGTATGACCCCTACCCTACGGAGATGTCTCACATTAGTCCAACTATTCGTAAGAACTGGTAGCCATATCAGCTAGGCAGATTTACCCTACAAAATTGAGACAAACCTCGCATCGTCCATAGTTACTTATTATAGACGATGTCTCATATCATCCCCAAAGTCACACTGCTAGTAGCCAAATTAGCTGGACATACTTCTATATGCTTTTGATTGACTTTGCATCCCCATAACCTAGTCATATTTCATAACACTCTTTATGTGTATAATAACACATCTCACTGTATTCATTAATTCGGCCTTATAAGGAATCCTTCTTATTTCGTCTAAATTACTTTCCTAAGGGGATTTAAATAACAATCATTAAACTAATTAACTATGAAATTAATATGTTATAATTGTACATTATTTACACTAGTTTATATACATATAAATATGTATTTATTAGGCGGGCGGAGGTTACGCCCTAAACTAATGTTTAAATATCAAATCTTCCAAATTTATACATGTCTCATTTCCATAGTAGAAATAATAGCATTTTTACCATAATCCCAATATTCCAAAATCAAATCAACAAACTTGTACTTAGAATCCAATTCCAACTTATTTATGTTAAAACAATGGAATAAAACCATAATAATGGAAACTCACAATTTTATAGGTTTTACGCTCTATTCTACTTCTTTTTACATAAAATTAGATAAGGTAATTTTTATTCAAATTGTAGAAACAAGCAGTGTAAACTACGAGTAAGAATTCGCCATTTCCAAATCAAATCCAAAGAAAAGGAATAAGAAGTGGAATAGAAGGTAAACATATATATTGCAAAATCCACAAAAACTCCAATATTATAATACAAAACAATTAAGATTCTAACCTAAGAATAACATTTCGCTTTGGGGGAATTTTAGGGATTTTTGTTGTAATGTTTTTGTAATCCTAAACTCCCCAAGGCATATATCAATTCCAAACTACACTATTCAATTACTAAAATTGGAAAACTAAGATTTCCACACATAGAGGTCCTTAGCTTTGCCTTCTCTTGAATTTGACACACCTTTAATGGACCCTTTTAGATCTTCTTTTTAATATATACAGCAAGGGGTTTGTATATACGTTACATTTAGATAAATAGAGGTTTGAAGGAGAAGAGATTGATAAAATAAACAAAGATAGATATATAAGATTTCTTACCTGAAACACTAATGGAGTTTTCTGAATCTACGACGAGACGAACTGACGGAGCTTTGCTAATATTCCCAAAATATTGTTTGAATGCATATACGTAGTTATACCTTGGAGAAGGTTGGATATATCGTACGCACAAATGAAATTAAATAAATAACCCGTCGATAGTTGTGACGACCCACATTTCGGAAGGTTTAAATCGATAATAATCGACACATGTCCAACTTAAACAATCCGGAACATAGATAATCAATGGGGTAAATTAAGAAAAATAAGAAAGAAGAAGAAAACAAACACAGAATCTCACAGCGGAATGACAAATTATAATAATCAAATAAATAGTTCATGAAGTTGTTGACTATACATTTGATTATAATTTATACAACATTTATCAGAGTTATATATACAGAGTTATATATACAGCAGAATCAAAATATAATGCAGTAGAACACCATGATGCAGGGAATAATAATAGAAATAATATATACCAAATCTTCGCCTTCGTCTTCCATAAAATGATCTTCAATGCGTTAAAATACCCAGGGCTGACCTGAGCGTAATGAAAAGACAAAAAAACTCGAGTCAGGACTAAAATATCCTTATGTGAGTCAAATCGATATCACATAACCTGAGTGTAATAGCGTCAGAGATCTTTACCGGGTTTCACATCTCCTATCCAGTGTATAACGTGCGTGCAATAACTCAAGAGATGTTATGGGATTTTCCATCTCTTAAGGATCTGTTAAAATATTTATATATAGTAGAATACGCAACATATATAATGTCTAATCAGTAAAATAAATATTTTTCTTAGCGTTAAGGCTTTACATTAATCCCCCTTAACGCGATTTTAAGCATTGTCGTACAGTTTGCATATAACGCCCCAGCAGCACGTCGGGGAATAGGGATGCGCCATGATACGACAACACTAAACCAAAATCATAGTGGTCTCGTATAGGGATAAAAGTATGCCAAGGCACGTGAGGCAATGCCCAAGGTAGGATACTACCAGTTCGGGTCGCAGGGCTGATGGTAATGCATTGTAGCCACAATCGCTCACCGAGTACATCCATCCCATATCAAGTCAAAGGGAGGTTATCCCAATCATGTTGCACCAATCAAAACCAACAACAAGAGTAATAATATGGACCAAGTCCAAGAAAATCGAAGAACGGATGTCCGCTAGGGGTAGCTAGCCCGCTTGGCCCTGTCAAGCCATCTTGTTTTAGTCATTTCAAATTGGCACAAGTGCCGGGGTCTATCCATCATCGTTCTCTTTCTTCAATCTAGCAAACGACGCCAAATCCAACCACTTCGTTCTGGGGTCTCCTCCATGTACACAGTTGTTAAAGTGGTTCCAATATTTACAAAGAGTATGCCAATAGAGGCTCTGGTCCCTTTAACAACCAAACGTCGTTTTACACACCGGTTGGTACTTTAATTATTCGAAAAAAAATTCATACTTGATATAAAAATATCATATTCGGTTCAAAATCAATTTCATTTCGAAATATCATATTTACTTCAATGTCATATTTACTTAAAATTCAATTCGAATTACAATTTAGGTTATATCTTCAATTTACCCAATTCGTATTTAAATCCATAATTTAAATATAAACAATTCCTACTTTGACCCGTTTAAATTTTTAGAAATAGTTTGAATAGTTTTAAAATAGTTTAAATAGTTAGAATAATTTAATATAAAATAGTTTGAGAATTGAAATGGTTTATATAGTAAAATAGCTTGGAAAATCAAAATAATTTGAATATTTAAAAGGATAGATTTTAAATAGTTTATATTAAATAATTTATTTAAAAATAGTTTCAAAGTCAAACTGATTTAATTCCAAATCTTTCAAATCAATTTCAATTTCCATTTCCAATTTAAATCGATTCAATTCCAATTCGAATTGACTGCGATTTCAATTTTAATTCAAAACGATTTCAATTTCGATTTTCATATTAATTCAATTCGACAATTCTATTCAATGGTTTAAATTTCAGTTCAATTCTAAATTTAAACCATTTCAATTTATAAAAATTTCGAGTTCACTTCAGAATATCGATTTAAATCTTTTAATTCCAACTAAACTTCAATGTTCGAATTTTAGATTCAAATCTTTGGAATAATTCAATTCCAAGCTCAATTTTGAAATATCGATTTAAATTACTTTTATTTAGAAATATTTCAAAGTTCGATTAAAAATCCAAATCTTTTAAAACAAATCAATTTCCGAAATTCAAATCATATTTCAGTTATAACTTCAAAATCTCAAATTTCATTTTTAAACAATTTCGTTTAACAAATTTTAATTTCACATTTCAAGCTCGAGTTCAAAAATAATTCAATCCATATATTTCAATTTTTATTTCTTTAAATCAAAATCTTTTAAATAATTTCAAACCCAGAATTTAAAAATCATTTAATTTAACCAACCCGGTGTGTGGCCAAGTGATTAGTTATATTTATTTTAATTTCAGGGATGGGTATATATCATTTCTATCCAAATCACAGTGTTATGGGTATATATCATTTCAACCTATTTCTTAATTTATTTGAAATAATTCAAATAACAGTTTCTATGCTATCAAATAAATTACGAGGTGATAACAGGATATATATAAATAAATAAACATCCAATCATCCAAAATATCATCCAATTGGCATCCATCACAATCAATCACCCAAATAGCCAATACATCATGACAGTTAACTAATTATTGATAATCATGAATTTTTTTCTCTAGCAATTTAATTCAAACTCCAAATTTAACTATCAATTTAAATTTCTACCAATTCGAATCATATGTCAATTTAAATGTCGATTAAACTACCAAACAACAGTCAATAAAATTAAATTACTTCACGATTGAAATTTAACTAACATAAGAATATTTAGTACTTCGTGAGCATATAAAACACTCACCTTTTATTTGAAACTGAAAATATTTCCAACTTCAAATAAATACCAAACCCAGCTCCAACATAGACGACGTCGATACGGTCGCAACGCAATTTGTTTCGTCCAAAACGAGCCTCGTATGGAAAAGTTATTAATAAATTAGCATAACGAATAATGAAAACTAAATTAACTTAATTAATAAAACTAATAATATAATTACCATACCCTAACTGTTCGTTCCCAACCCAGATTCATGCTCGCGAACCCATTCACCACCAAAGCACAGAAGCGCTCACGCAACCACAAGCAACCGAGCTTCGATCCAAACCCACCATGACCTGCGCCCTCCACCTAGCCACCACCTCCTGGAGTGTTGCGCCTTCTGTCGCCTCCGTTGACTCGAAAAACGCAAAAAAATGCCACGACTTCAAGTAGCGATTTTGGCGAATCCGTGCAATTTGGCGACGATCCAACCATACGTAACATAGAGAAGGACGAGAGCTACAACTTTCCTTTTGGAAGTTTTTGAATTCGTTGCGTGGATGAAGAGAAATCGGAGGAAGAAAGTGGGTGATTTTTGGCCATTAAATTGTTATTAACGGCGGCTGAGAAAATAGGGGTAGGGTTTGAACGAATTGAACATGGCCTTATATAAGTTCTGACCCGATTGACCCGCAAAATTTCCGAACTCCAAACGAAGCATGCCACTTATTCCGAACACAATGGAACTAGTCTCGAGGCCTAATTCGATCGTATGCAGAAGATAGCTTTTCAAATCAAATTATTTTAATTAAAATCCTGAAATAAACTCTACGCGTTTCAAGCTCGCACGGCCAAACGATAAGTTCGATCGCTACGAAACTTGAAATCCGATAATAATTCACTATTACGGATCTGATGAAACTGGTTTTGTCGAAATCTGAGGCAGCGGCCAAAATAGCTATTTTTACACGTTAATTACAGTAAGAAATTTCAAAAATCAATTTAATCACTTTAATTCAATTTTAAAATTTTACGATCTTCATTCTCGTTTAAATAGAATTCAAATCAACTTTTAAAATCATTTTCATTAATTATTAATTCAGGATTTAATTATTTGAAAATTTCACAATATTAAATTCAAACGATTTAATTTTCCAATGAATCACCATTAATAAATAATGCAACATTTATTAACAATCATTTTATTACCATCTAAATAATTCAACATTTATTATTCAATTATAGACATTGATTACAAACTCATTCAATAAATAGAATTTCATTTCAATAGTTGTTATTGCCTAAATCTTCAAAATTTATTATTTCAAGATTTTATTCTTGTTCCTATTAATTAACTACATGAATAAATCATTATTTTTTTATCTCTAACCATTTTTATTCAATAATCATATTAAATTTAATAATTTAATAATAGTTAAAAATACAGGTCGTTACATTCTCCCCCTCTCATAACTTTTCGTCCTTGAAAAGGGATTAAGTAAGAAATTTAACATTTGATATATTTTATTTAAAATAATTAATTTATAAAATTTAAAATTTTATTTACAGAACTTTTACCATGCTTCTACTATGTCACTTCAATCGGCTTACAGAAACTACAACTTATATATAAATATAAGCTATAAAATTTTCAAAACCTCAAAATTTTTCTAACACCCGGATTTACGGAAAACTTCGACGGCGTCTCCTTTGCGCGGCTGGATCGAAAAAATTTTACAATACAATATATAACACAAATATATACCAAATATACATCTCATCTCAATGATGAAGCATTCCGTTGGGAAAAATATAAAAGTGCGGTATTTAATCCGAGATACATACTTTATTATTATTAATACGAGCGAGTTCGTTTATATTAAGCAAGCAAAAGCAAATATAATCCGCGTATATGTCCAAACAACCTTCGTATCTACCTATCTCAACTTAATTATAATATTAGTCACTTATAATAAGATATAAAACATGTATGAGTTTAATAGACCATATAACATGAAATTTGAATCCAAATCTTACGCATTAGCACCAATTCACAACATAATGATCATATGCAGCGAAAAGCGGTTATAACAGTAATTTACAACCAAAGAAACCATTCAACAATTAATATACATCCAATTAATTCAAACTATATTAATTTATATATCCAATGTCAATATTAAATATATACACTTCATTTCTTATTAATATCCATTCTCTATTAACATCCAATTGGTTTACTTCCAATTTATGTAAATCTATTTCATTTACAGTCAATTTATTAAATTCAATTTGTTAAATTCCAATTGTTTAACGTTTTTTTTGTTTAACATATTTCATATAAATTCATTTATGAACCATTTTATAAAATTATTCCTTTTAACCTTGTTTAGGTTAAATTTTATTTACTACAACTTAATATATTCTCTTTAATACTAATATCATTTATAAACCATTTAAGTTTATTATAAACATTTTATATAACACAACTCATGTTTATTATTATTACTTCATACCTAAAGTTCATATTAATTCATTGATTCGCTTCATTTTTTTATTTCATTTATTCAAATTCATATTAATAATCTTACCTAAGTAAATTTTATTTTATCACTCAAATTCATAATAATAATTTTTTTATCACAATCAATTTTGTTCAACTTCTCTTAAGTTAACTTCAATTTTTTTAGTTTACCTCATTAATTCATTTCATATTCAATTAGTTACCACTCAATTTATTAAAACTCATTCCATTTGCATTCAATTTATTTACATCCAATTTAAATCAAATTTAATTACTCACACTAATTTTAATTACACTCCTTTATTTTTATTCAATTCCTTTCACAACTCAAATTGCATTTCATTTTTATAATTCAAGTTCGTATTCATTCTATTAATTCATTTTATAGCTTAAGTGGAATTAATTTACTTTACTAATTCATCTAGTTCAATTCAAATCCAATTAAATTCATTTAATCTTTATTAAATTAAACTTTATTCCATTTAATCCATTACTCGGTTTATTCAACATTATTTAAGTTAAAATTTTCTTTTCCTTTCTTATCATTCACATTCAACAAAATTTAAATTTGTTTTTAGCTTAATATTTCTCAAGTTTATAAGTTACACAAACTAATTCACTTAAAATTTCATCTCATTATTTTATCTAATTCATTTCAAATACAATTCACTTTCATTTAAGCTTCCTTGGGTTAAACTTCATTTTATTTACTTCATTTTACTAACTCAATTCATTTAACATTCTTAGGTTAATTCTTTTATTTCATATCTCAAATTCAGATTTGCTTAATCAAAATGTTCAACCGTTCTTTTTTTTTTAAATTCGGTTTTACTATCCTGTTCAAATTCATAAGTTATAAACTTATTTCTTATCTGTACTATTTTCAATTTATAAGTTCAAAACTAATTTCATATATTTATCAAATAATACTTGGAATATTTTTCACGATCAAAACTCATTTTAACCGAAAATAAATTTCTTTTGGTAGCAATTCTTACTCAAAAACTCGAAAATGAATACTAGCGATGCTGCAGTCATCTCCAGAATTATTTCATAGCAAGTAAAGCGAGTTCAATGCTTTATCCCTTCCAAAAATCCTTTCAAAATATATTTCTAGTCAAAACACTTTCAGATAATATTATTATTAATCTTGAAGGCTTTGAAAACAAATTTGAAAATCACCGGGATTTTAAATTCTAAAATTCGTAGCTTTTAAATCCTTTCTATTATAAGCTACATTATAAATATACTTATACAAATTTCATTACCTTATTACCAAAACATTTCATTAATTTACAACTTCGTTATTTTAAACAATTCTTATTGTAATTGGATTTCAATTCAAATTAATTATCGAACACTTCGTGAAATGGAGTTCATAAAATATTTGTTTTTAGATTTAATTCAACCAATAATCGATGATAATTAAATATTATCATATCCTAACAACAATATTCATTAATAATCATACAAGTTTTAAAGTTATCATTTAATATATAAAATATAATTTAGGTAAAATTATTCCATTTACCCTATTTTAAAGCAATATTATGTCGACTAGCCTCGTTTAAGTGTTTAGAAACCCCTATCGATAACATGGCGTTCCATGCACCGACCAGAATTCATAGACAACTCAACGGATAAGTAAACACAATATAAAACATTTTATAACACTAACAAGTACGCACTCTCATATATATACACTCAAACAACTCATTCTAGGGTATTACTGCCGTATCTCTAATGAGTCAAACCCCACAAAGCTAAGGTTATCGCTAAACCAAAGCTCTGATACCAACTATGACGACCCATATTTAGAAAGGTTTAAATCGACAATAATCCACACATGTCCAACTTAAACCATCCGGAACATAGATAATCAATGGGGTAAATTAAGCAAAGAAGAAAAGAAGAAGAAAACAAACACAGAATCTCTCAGCGGAATGACAAACTATAATAATCAAATAAATAGTTCATGAAGTTGTTTACTATACATTTGATTATAATTTATACAACATTTATCAGAGTTATATATACAACAGAAACAAAATATAATGCAGAAGAAAAACATGATGCAGGGAATAATTATACAAATAATATATACCAAATCTTCATCTTCGTCCTCTAGAAAATGATCTTCAATGCGCTGAAATACTCAGGACCGACCCGAGCGTAATGAAAAGACAAAACACTCGAGTCAGGACTAAAATATCCTTATGTGAGTCAAGTCAATATCACATAACATGAGTGTAATAGCGTCAGAGATCTTTACGGGGTTTCACATCTCCTATCCAGTGTATAACTTGCGTGCAATAACTCAAGAGATGTTACGGGATTTTCCATCTCTTAAGGATCCGTCAAAATATTTATATATAGTAGAATACGCTACATATATAATGTCTAATCAGTAAAATAAATATTTTTCTTAGCCTTAAGGCTTTACATTAATCCCCCTTAACGCGTTTTTAAGCATTGTCGTACAGTTTGCATATAACGCCCCAGTAGCACGTCGGGGAATAGAGATGTGCCATGATATGACAATGCTAAACCAAAATTGTAGTGGTCTCGTATAGGGATAAAAGTATGACAAGGCATGTGAGGCAATGCCCAAGGTAGGATACTACCAGTTCGGGTCGTAGGGCTGAAGGTAACGCATCGTAGCCATGATCGCCCACCGCGTACATCCATCCCATATCGAGTCAAAGGGAGGTTATCCCAAAATCAAGGTGGACCAATCGAAATCAACAACAAGAGTAATAATATGGACCAAGTCCAAGAAAATCGAAGAATGGATGTCCACTAGGGGTAGCTAGCCCGCTTGGCCCTTTCAAGCCGTCCTGTTTTAGTCATTTCAAATTGGCACAAGTGCCAGGGTCTATCTATCATCGTTCTCTTTCTTAAAATCTAGCAAACGATGCTAAATCCAACCACTTCATTTTGAAGTCTCCTCCACGTACACAGTTGTTAAAATGGTTCCAATATATACAGAGAGTATGCCAATAAGAGGCCCTGGTGTCTTTAACAACCAAACGTCGTTTTACACACCAGTTGGTACTTTTATATTTCGAAAACAATTCATACTTGATATCAAAATATCATATTCGCTTCAAAAT
Organism: Allium fistulosum; assembly: GCA_030737815.1. Classification (NCBI taxonomy): domain Eukaryota; kingdom Viridiplantae; phylum Streptophyta; class Magnoliopsida; order Asparagales; family Amaryllidaceae; genus Allium; species Allium fistulosum. The sequence goes on from CM060902.1 coordinate 810,261,592, forward strand.
CAATTTTATTTTGAAATATCATACTTACTTCAAAATGTCATATTTACTTCAAAATTCAATTAGAATTACAATTTAGGTTATAACTTCAATTTAACCCAGTTCGTATTTAAATCCATGATTTAATTATAAACAATTCCCACTCTGACCCATTTGAATTTTTAGAAAGTAGTTTTAATAGTTTTAAAATAGTTAAAATAGTTTAATATAAAATAGTTTGAGTATTGAAATGGTTTATATAGTAAAATAGCTTGGAAAATCAAAATAATTTGAATATTTAGAAGGATAGATTTTAAACAGTTAATATTAAATAATTTATTTAAAAATGGTTTCAAAGTCAAACTGATTCAATTCCAAATCTTTCAATTCAAATCAATTTCAATTTCCATTTCCAATTAAAATCGATTCAATTTCGATTCCAATTCGAATTGACTTCGATTTCAATTTTAATTCAATTCGATAATTCTATTCAATGGTTTAAATTTCAGTTCAATTCTAAATTTAAATCATTTCAATTTATATAAATTTAGAGTTCACTTCAGAGTATCGATTTAAATCTTTTAATTCCAACTAAACTTCAATGTTCGAATTTTAGATTCAAATCTTTGGAATAATTCAATTCCGAGCTCAATTTTGAAATATCGATTTAAATTACTTTTACTTAGCAATATTTCAAAGTTCGAGTAAAAATCCAAATCTTGTAAAACAAATCAATTTCCGAAATTCAAAACATCTTTCAATTATAACTTCAAAATCTCAAGTTTCATTTTTAAACAAATTCGTTTAACAGATTTTAATTTCACATTTCAAGCTCGAGTTTGAAAATAATTCAATCCACATATTTCGATTTTTATTTCTTTAAATCAAAATCTTTTAAATAATTTCAAACCCAGAATTTTGAAATCATTTAATTTAACCAACCCAGTGTCCATATATAATTGTAGAATACAATAGCCTATGTTTTTGTTTGATGATAATAAACATATAAATATATATATTCGTTTAAATGTATTTGTTATTGTACTATTTTATTTTTCACATAATTAAATAAATATTTGTTGGATAAAATAAATAACACAGAATTCAAATCAAACAAATATTTTATTCAAACAAATATTTTATTACAAATTCAAATAGTACAAATTTGTGCTCTCACTACATTTATACATTTTCAATTACAATACAATTTCAAATTACAACACAATTTTCACTGTACAATTTTTACATACATTTTCACCTCACTACATTCACTCGTATTTGTTCTTCAACTCTATTCCAGTTTCTATCCAGCATCTGAATTATCTGCAAAATAAAGACCGACGAAGTAAAATTGAAAAAGAAATATTTTACAGTGTAAAATAATAGCGTGTGTTTTGAAAATGTTATTTGCCTCAGTTATTTGGGTTGTTCGTCATCATTTATTTTGAATTCATCTTACACGAACAGCTTGTGACATGCATAGTGTATCACTGTACATGCCACAAGGCTAGCACACCGATATACACTTGCTTGATAAAATTGCAGGGACATGTGAGCACAAGGTCAAACCCAACCAAATGGTGGATTCAACTCAGGTGCAAATGACTCTCGAGCAAAACAAAGTCACAAAGTTTCAAATGCACAAAAGCCTGCATAAACACATGTGTACATGTACACATGTGCATTGCCTCAGCATCTCAAATTTCAGCAAAGCATACAACAGAGGCATACAAATTCAAGTCCACCCCAAACCAGACCTGACTCCAACAAGACCATAGTTAGAAAGTTCAAGTGCACCAAATCAGAAACAAAAACCAGGCTCATAAGGGACAAGACAGCAATCACTCATGTACATGTAAGGCAACCTGTAACAACCCTGGGTTGGAGATTTATCTTAAAAAAATTAAATTATAATGAGAATTATAATTTAATAATGGAGAAAAATAATTTAACAAGAGAGAAAATTTACTAAGTACAATTTAATTAAATTGAAGGGATATTGGGCTTGGTCCAACCCATACCCAATTAACCAAAAGAAATTTCTGGAAGAAGGGGAATTTGTACGTACTGATTACTTTCTTTCTCCTTCTCAAAGAAAAGAACAGAAGCTCAAAAAGAAGAAATAATGGCCTCCTTATTCAACTTTTATTAAAACCCAAGCAATCCACACCAAATTGAAATATTTTCATCTAAAATTTATATTAAGGTAATCTACTACCCATATTTATCTCTAATCTTGAGGAATCCCTTTTTCAGTTTACTGTAATTTTGTTTATTGAAGATTTCTTCCTTTGCATGTCTTCTTTTAAGCTCCTTCAGGTTCTAGAGAGGCATAACCAGCGGAAAGTCTCCATTTTGAAGCTCAAATCTTCTTCTTTTTGCTGCTAATAGGTAATCTAAGGCTTATAGCAACTGTAAGTGAACAAATTTCAGCAGCAAATAATCTTTCGCTTGAAATATTTGGTTAAATATGTTGAATTTTACCTTTGTTCTATATTGATTGATGCTGAAAATGCCCTGTCTTGTTTTGCTCATATCTGGCTCGTCCGATGTCGGATTGATGCCACTCTTTTTTCAGATTGTAGAGGACTGATTATAGTTTGTTCATGTTAAATTTCATTGGGTTTTGAGTCCGTTTGGACCTTCTTAGTTGCTGTCAAAGATGAAAATCCGAGAGGGATTAAGCCCATAATATTCTAGTGGCTGATTAGTGTTTTCGCCATAACTTTTGTTTTTTATCGGAATTTCGAATTCTTGGATGTTCTGTAATCCCTGTGAAATATGCCACAACTTTCATGTTTTCGGTTTTGACTGATTTAGAAGTCTACATAGTGGAAAATTGGCATTTTCATCGCTGCCCTGTGTTGACAGGCAGCGCAAATAATTTCTTTCTTAGTAGTATTTCGATCATAACTTCTTCGTTACTGATCGGAATATCAAAATTTATGAAGTTTTGGAAACCTGAGGCTGTTGGCTACAATTTTTGTTTTTTGTGTTTTGTAGAATTTCGAAGTTTGCATGGTGAAAAATTGATGTTTTCTTGAGTTTAAAAAAAAATCGATGTACTTAGTATTTAGCTAACACATTACTATATCGGTCGTCCTTAACCAGTCCTATTCTCCGCATTAGTAGACTGAATTACTCGATAATTCTCTTTACTAATGTGGGCCTCGGGGTGGGGCGTCACACAACCGGTCTCAACCCAACAAACATGAATGCAAAACAAGCTTCAAGAATTCAAAAAAAAACAAGAACAAATGGCATGAACCCAAAAAGTTCTACCAGATATATACAGAAGATGATCCATATCAGCATGCATGTGTGGACATGTACAAGTGCAGACAGTGGTGAACACAATACAAGTGAAATAAGTTCATCAAACAAAATGTACAAGCCAGTGACTACAATGGACAGAGCTACAGTAGGGTACATGAAACAAAAGGAATGCAACAGTTCAGTTTCGACACACATGAAAACTCCATGATGCAACAATCCAGACTCCAAACAACAAATGAAGACTTGATTGCAACTGGGAATGAAGCATCATGGAGCTTCAACAAAACATAACAACTAGCTCTCTAAATCAACACAGTCAAATATGACAATATGAACAAGGAGCAGTTTGAACAATGAAATGTCAGTGAAGCAAACAGTGCACAGTGACACACACAAGAGCAATGGACACACCATAGAACACAAGAATAGAACAGTATGACTCAAGCTCAACAACTCAATGCAACCAAACAGTCCAGGCAACCTCATATACAAAGTTTAGGGCAGCACACATATGTACAAAGAGGACAACATATATGGCAATACAAGCAGTATAGCATGAAACAATGGAAAGTCCGGTTACATCATGAACCATGCACATATATAACATCAATGAGCAAGTTCATAATCAGTTCAATGATGTATACATCAAGACCATACAAGTGCACAAATATATACATGAAGCTTCAAACATGAACCAGACTCAATTACAACAGAGAGGCCAGAACATAAGCATACATGAATATAGACAGTGACAAATACATGCACAAGAATAAAGTCGTGAGTTATTGCTCAAAGTCAAATGGACAAACAAAACTGTGTTGAAGTTTTTTTTAAAACAATTGAAAATCATACGCAGTAGTTTGAACAAGTTGAAAAATATAGCAGTGAAGATGAAATGAGTAACAAGTCAAAATATATCTCAAATACAAATTCAAATGTCAAGGTAGCAGTTTGAATGAAGTCATCAAATCAAAGCCAGCAAGGAAGGTAACTCACAGGTGAAACATAATGAACAAGTTGAAGTCAATTTTTATCTCAAGTCAGCAAATTCAAATACCAGAGAAATAAATGAAGTCGCAAAAATTATCTCAAATTTCAAAGTACCGAAGTAATAGGAGGAAACCGACTCAAGCAAGTGCAAATTTATCAGTAATGTGTAATCAATTGAAACAGTCAGAATAAATCACCATCGTTCAAGCACAAAGCAATGCAAGGGATAAATTCATGAAGAATTCAAAGCAAATTATACGAACGTATATTTAGGGATTTGGTTCCTTATTTAAACCTAACATCATCATTGGCAGAAACTAATGAGTTCGAAATTCAAGCAAAATAACAGAGCAAGTAAAGTACAAATCATGTACCAATTTTTTACTTCTTTCAAACTTATCCTTGAAGCAGCCGAAGAGAATCGAAGAGTGGTAAACGAAGAAGCATCGAAGTACAAAAGCACAATTGCAATCAATCTTAAATTCAATCTCCAAGCGGTGGCTTTAAGAATCACAAAGCCCTAATTTTTGAAGAGGATAGGAGCAAAAGGAACGGCCACATACACAAAGAAAGGGAGACGACCTGGTTTTTAATTGGGTTATAACTTAAGTAGGCCGGTCATATTATAATATTGGGCTTGAGTTATTTAAACTAGGTTTTGCTTGTTTTTTAGCTTTTACTTTGTATTTTTCTTTTAAAATTTGTGAAACTCTAGTTGTGTAACTAGGTTACGAACTATGGTGGTGTAGTTAGAGAATTCGCAACTCAGTGGCTAAGTTGTGGCTGGGTTTTGAGCGTAGAGTTAGGTTAGTCATTAGCGGGTGTCGCAATTTTACGTGTGTAAGCGTCCGACTAATTAATTTCTAGTAGAAACCTGGGGGGCAGCACGTAGGCAGAGTTTTTCCAAAGCTGGGTAAATATGTGTTGTTCTATTTCTACTTTTATTATTCTGCTATTATCTGTGCTATAATTATTATAAATATTTCTGCATTAATTTTTATTATTATTAGTATCACCCTATTCACCCCCCCTCCCTCCTCTATGGTGAAATCGATCCTACAATAATTTTAGGGACAGTTTGGCACAGGTCCTTAATAAGTTTCAAAATACACAAAAACCCCAGTAAATAAAGTTTGTAAATTAGGTCCCTAGAATTAAGTTACCGAATAATGACATACACTTATGCAATTATTTAGTGAATAATTGCAGACATTTATGCAATTATATCAAAAAATTGCAGACATTTCCACAATTATTCACTGAAAAATTGTGGAAAATTCCGCAATTATTCACCAAAAAAATGCGGAAATTTTTGCAATTTTTTCAAAAATTTGCGCAAAATTCCGCAATTATTCACCAAAAAATTTGCGAAAATTTTCGCAATTATTCACCGAAAAAATTGCATAAATTTATGCAACTTTTGGATATAATTGCATAAATGTCTGCAATTATTCAGTGAATAATTGCATAACTATATGCAATTACTTAGTAACTTAATTCTAGGGACCTAATTTACATACTTTTTTTTACTAGGGTTTTTGTGTATTTTGGAACTTATTAGGAACCTGAGCCTAATATTCACATAATTTTATATCCAGTGGCCAAGTGATTAGTTATTTTAATTTTAATTTTAATTTCAAGGATGGATATATATCATTTCAATCCAAATCATAATGTCATAGGTATATATCATTTCAACCTATTTCTTAATTTATTTGAAATAATTCAGATAACAGTTTCTATACTATCAAATAAATTATTGGGTGATAATATGATATATATATATAAATAAATAAATAAACATCCAATCATCCAATTGGCATCCATCACAATCAATCACCCAAACAGCCAATACACCATGACAGTTAACTAATTATTGATAATCAGGAATTTTTCTCTCTAGCAATTTAATTCAAACTCCAAATTTAACTATCAATTTAAATTTCTACCAGTTCGAATCATATGCCAATTTAAATGTCGATTAAACTACCGAACGACAGTCAATAAAATTAAATTACTTCATAATTTAAATTTAACTAACATAAGAATATTTAGTACTTCGTGAGCGTATAAAACACTCACCTTTTATTTGAAACTGAAAATATTTCCAGCTTAAAATAAATACCAAACTAGCTCCATGACGTAAACGACGTCGATACGATCGCAACGCAATTTGTTTCGTCCAAAACGGGCCTCGTATGGAAAAGTTATTAATAAATTAGCATAACGAATAATAAAAACTAAATTAACTTAATTAATAAAACTAATAATATAATTACCATACCCTAACCGTTCGTTCCCAAACCAGATTCATGCTTTCAAACCCATTCACGACCGGAGCATTGAAGCGTGCACGCCACCACAACCAGCCGAGCTTCGATCCAAACCCACCACGACCTGCGCCCTCCACCTAGCCACCACCGCCTGGAGTGTCGCATCTTCCGCCGCCTCTGTTGACTCGAAAAACGCAAAAAACTGCCATGACTTCAAGCAGCGATTTTGGGGAATCCATGCAAGTTGGCGACGATGCAACCGTACGTAACGTAGAGAAGGACGAGAGCTACAACTTTTCTTTTGGAAGTTTTTGAATTCGTTGCATGGATGAAGAGAAATGGAAGGAAGAAAGTGGGTGATTTTCGGCTATTAAATTGTTATTAACAGCGGCTGAGAAAATAGGGGTAGGGTTTGATGAAATGAACATGGCGTTATATAAGTTCCGATCCGATTGACCCACGAAATTTCCGAACTCCAAACGAAACGTGTCGCCTAGAGTTCTTAATTTTTACCCCCGTTCCGAACACGATGGAACTAGTCTCGAGGCCTAATTCGATCGTATGCAGAAGATAGCTTTTCAAATCAAATTATTTTAATTAAAATCCTGAAAATAAATTCTACGTGTTTCAAGCTCGCACGGCCAAACGATAAGTCCGATCGCTACGAAACTTGAAATCCTATAATAATTCACTATTACGGATTCGATGAAACTAGTTTCGTCAAAATCCGAGACAATGACCAAAATGACTATTTTTACACGTTAATTACAATAAGATATTTCAAAAATCAATTTAATCACTTTAAATTCAATTTTAAAATTTTACGATCTTCATTTCTATTTAAATAGAATTCAAATCAACTTTTAAAATCATTTTCATTAATTATTAATTCAGGATTCAATTATTTGAAAATTTTCCAATATTAAATTCAAACGATTTAATTTTCCAATGAATCACCATTAATAATAATTCAACATTTATTAACAATCATTTTATTATCATCTAAATAATTCAACATTTATTATTCAATTACAGACATCGACTACAAAGACATTCAATAGAATTTCATTTCAATAGTTGTTATTGCCTAAATCTTCAAAATTTATTATTTCAAGATTTTATTCAAGTTCATATTAAATAACTACATTAATAAATCATTAAATTTTTATCTCTAACCATTTTTATTCAATAATTATATTAAATTTAATAATTTAAAAATAGTTAAAAATACGGGTCGTTACAATAGTAGACATAACACTTAGATGGAAATCGGTCGGCATAAACTAGTATTATGAATAAAGTATGTAATTTACCAGTCATCAGAACATTGTTATGACCCTCTCCTCATTACAACCCATAAGAAAGATTTAGAGAGACAGACTACTAATATAAGATGGGAATGGTAGATGTAGAGGTCTTCTTATTCATGCTCAGCACTTACTAGGCAACTAGATATCCATTGAATGACATTTTTTCCAAGATAGATGCCTTAGTTGGTATATATGTTTTACTATATTCTACTATTCCTTTGTGAGTCCGTATAGATAGCTCTTTGATATACTTATGTTTATTTCAGGTTACCAACACCAACAATCCGCATCCCAATGGACTTGGGTTTTCGATTTAGTCAAAAAATTAGATCCATTAAGATGCGGGTTGTTACATACATCATCTCATATATATATATATATATAACTCATTAAATCACATCGACCAATACAATGACATTTCAAAATAAGTAAAACAAAATAAATATTGACAATCGTCATCTGGTCTAACTTCATACCGTAGTCCATAAAGCATATACAATCATAATATTGACCTATAAAACAACCTCAGTCTGACCTGAGGTTGTTAAGGAAATAACAAACCCCGAGTCTGGCTAGAAATCTAGCTTTGAGTGTAACCGAGCTCAAATAATAACATAATAGGTGTAACTGATTTAAATATAACTCTATGCGGTTATAAAAAAATTTCATTGCTATAGTCAACACCCATAAATAATTCTGGTAAGATTTGTACTTAAAACCATTTAAAAATAGATTTCAAATTCTTTTTCTTTCAAATCATTTCTCCAAAATTACTTCAAAATTAATTTCCAAATCACTTTATTTACGAAAATCCCATATATTAAAAAATCATATACCAGAGGTCTACTTTGTAAACGATATCAAAATACTGGTTTTAAAAACAAATAATTTATCAAAATATTTCCCAATTTGTATAATACCAATCTTTGTAATACATTTTTTTAATCAATTTGACAATCTGATTTATCCTAAAATAACTTTCCAAAACTTTGTCAAAATAGTATTTCGCCTTTCTCTATTTAATTTTTTTTTTGCTTTTCCCTTTATCAAAACCAGTTCCAAAAATATTTGATAATTTCATTAAAACTTGATTTCAAATACAATATAGTTTCACCAAATCTTGTTTAAGTAAATATTCTCATAGATGAATGCTAGTCGTAATAGATCACAACAGATCGTAACAAATCATAACAATACTCATTTACAATCGATGAGGAAGGAACCTTTTAATCCAACTCTTACGATCTAGGCTTAGGCATTACCTTTGAGCGTATCAAAATCAATAATATCCAAATGGATTATAAAACAAGTAATAGTCCCTTTTAAAAAGGTAAAATCATCAAAACCATTTCCAAATGGGGAAATACACAAAATCAATATTTTATTTCTTTCAAGTTGGGAATTTTCAGTAGTAAAAATATTATCGAAATACCACATGTCCATTTTATACGAAATATGTAAAACAACCTTTCAAAAAATTCTTCAAAATTCCTTTCATAGAAAAGCTTATATAAATAAACCATTTACCTTTATGGTTTAAATTCGAATTCAAACTATTTCTAAAATAAATCAATTTTTATTTTATAAAAAAACTTTTCTACTTCAAATCCAAATAAAAGTATTCAAATTGGATTTTAAACTCAATTTTAATTTAAATTCATTATTTTCCTCTTGAATATAATTCAAACTCAAATTCAAATTCCGTTAATGTCAAAATATTTCAAATCATTTTGTACAAAAATCTTTCTAGTGATATAATCTATCAAAAATTCTTTTTAAGGAATTTCAACATAAAATCTTCCTTCTTTGTAAAATTCATATAAACCAAATAAACTTGAATAAAATTCAAGTTTTATATTTCTTAAATATTTTTATAATTTATACTTACTTTTAAAAATCCACATATATTTAGTATGATCAAACTAAAAATTTAAATATTTAAAAATAACAATACAAATACACTACTGTTCATATTTAATAAAAACTCGTAAACATACACACACATATATATAAATACAAAAAATATACATATACATATATACATACGCTTGCACACACACATACATTAACTTAATTTTTAATAAATCGGTTTCAACTTTCTTTCAAAAATAAATTATAAATAAAATTCTTTTAAAACACCATACCGGCTTTAAATATTTGTATCATATTTTTCATTTAAATAATTCAAAACACTCGTTAATTTAGGGCCCGTTTGGTTTCATTTTGTATGTTGAGTTTTGTGTTTTCAACTTGCACTAAGAAATAACAAGAAATAAGAGAGAAGATTTATAATTCTTAGCCGTTGGGATGACCAACGGACAACGAAAGAGTTTGATTGTTCTCCATGCTTTTATTATCTCTCGAAACACGAAAAAAAAAATAAACTTTTTTTCTATTTTATATGTTAATTTCATTTTTCAAAATTGTTTGTTTTTCAACTATACATACAACGAACACGCTTTTGTATAGACGAAAACACAAAACTAAAAACAACAAGCCAAACGGGGCCTTAATTTTTCTATCATCCAAAACAATCAATATCAACATACATAGCATATTATTCAACCAATATTCAACCATTTCAAACAATCATTGGTCAAACAATGAAACCATTAATCATCAACTAATAATAATCAAGGCAACCAAGCTATCATTATTCATTTTGATAACCATAAAATATAAATTAACTTCATCAATTTGCAATTATATAAACTCTTGGATAGATCAATTAATTCTCTAGAAATCATTTTCTATAGCATAAATAAATCAAAGAAAAGAGTTGGATTACTCACTTATATACTTACTGTAACAAGATTCATATGAAATCGGATCAAAATACAGTCACTACATACTTAAAATATAATTATCATACTTGAATTTGAAGTTATATGCTACAACCTGCCTCGAAACGAGCTTAATTTTCGATCCAGAAAAGGCCCATCAAACATTAAACCCATTCCAAAGCTAGTTGTTGGTTGGTAAAATCAATACACAGAGCTATCTACTAATGCTATCAGAATCTCACAACGGAAGGGATAAAATATAATAGTAGAAAGAGTACCCATTTTATAAAAATTCAAATGTTATAAAAAAATATGGTATTAGTACAATATTTTATAATACAATAATATCATGTCTGAAATGGGTACATCAAAGTATATATAAAAACATAAGTAGATCGATAACTAGCATATGACTTTGCCTCTGTCTTCATCTCCTAGATCTGTGTCGTCTTTTCTAACCTGTGTTGTAATGAGATAGAAGTCAGAACAACAATGTCTAGTGAATGAAATCTCTAGTCTTTCCATAATAGTACTTGGGCAGTATAATTTAGATAAGAATGTCTTATGTGTACTAACTATTATTCTTATAAATACCTTCAATAGTAGGCCCAAAGGCTTTCCCAGTCCAATCCTATAACTTACTCTCAACTGTATGTCCAAGGCCATTCTTAGTCCCACGCATCTATCGTCAATCATGTCCTCCAAAGTCCTATTCACCCATTCGGTTTGACCATCGCTTTGTGGGTGGTAAGCAGTGCTAAGATTCAATGAGGTTCCTAAAGTTTACTGTAACTACTCCAAAATTCGCTAGTAAATAAAAGGTCCCTATCGCTGACAATGCTAAATGGGATTCCATGAAGTCGAACCATCTCCTTAATAAGAATTTGCGCTAAAGATGCTACGTTTCTATTACTTCTAACGGGAATAAAATGAGCATTTTTAGTGAACCTACATATTATAACTCAAATAGCTTCGTTTCCCTTTCGACTCCTAGGCAAACCATCTATAAAGTCCATTGATATATGCTTTCATTTCCAAGTTGGCACCTCTAATGGCAATAACAATCCTCCAGGCTTTCCTTGTTCAGCCTTTATCCTTTGGCATGTCTAATACCTAGAGACAAATTCATCCACTCTCTTCATCATCCCTAGCCAATAAAAAATTCATTTCATATCCCTATACATCTTATCTTCTCTGGGTTGAATAGTCATCCTAGAATGGTGACACTCTACTAACACTTCTTCTAAAACATCTTAACCACAGGGACATAAAGGCGTCCATCTTTTCTCAAACATCCTTTCTCGTCAGTTGCATATCTACTAATATGGGGAAATTTTTCTCCTTTATATAACTTGCCCAAAATGTCTAGCTGCATCCTTCTTTTGCTTTAGCCCAATGCGGTCTACTAATGCTAGCCTAACCTCTAATACCATCAAATAGCCTAGAATGGGTTCGATTGGCGGTTGGAAATTGAAATTGGAAAGGAACTCCTATTATTACTAGTTAAGTGCCCTTATGAGATCTTCTTATTTTATGTTTTTCAATATATTTATATAGTGGTCAAAGCTCATTCGAACATCAACCCAGTGATAAAACTGGAACATATCTCATATCTTATCGTATGCTTTTCCAATAACCTAAGAGAGCCAACTAGTGATTACAACCCAAGAACCCTAAAAAAATCTGTTGGAAGCTGCCATTCATCATAAACCGATGTTAATGATGTTGTCGCCTTAACTCTCCATACTAAATTAGGATTAATATTTCTACACTACGCCATAGACGACCTTTTGCAACATTTTTGCAAGGTGTTGCCAGCTAAAATGTTGCGACAGCTATAGAATTTTGATCCTACTGCAACGTTGTATTTTTGGTGTTACCTTAGCCATAAAAATGTGTTGCTCTAGCTAAACAAGTGTAACACGATGCAACATTTTTATATAGTGTTGCTATAGATATATTCTAATTAAAACAATTAAAAAAAATTTACACCTCAGCGATCCACACCATTAGTTAAAACAAAATCTCAACCATTCATCCACTATCTACTACGTTTCCTTTATTTCCCGCTGACATTTTCATTCACGCGCTTCCTTTTCATTTCGTTCTCCCCAAATCGCAGAAATAAAAAATTAGGGTTTCTCCCCCAAACTAGTACGAATATTTGGTTTGTGCCCTAATTTTTGTTCTTGTTCACTAAAATTGGAGTCTACAGTTCACTAACTATTAACCAGTCGCTGCTGAACTGCGATTCGGATCTCATCCTTCGCACTCTGTTCTCAATCTGGTACTTTTTAATGAATTTTTCCTATTTACTTCTTAGCAGTGTAAATAGAGATTTCTCTGCGTTTTTCTGATGGGATTTACGACATTTTTTTTTCGTTTTGGTTTAGGTCGGTGCGATTTGCGAAATTAAAGCAAAGTTGTTTTTTTCCCTCATACTATCATTTTTTAACAGAAATTGGGCATCGAATTGTGCTTTGAATTTTGATTATAGACTATTTAACAATGGAATCGGCAATAAGGTCTCTTAGGTTTTCTTTGTTTTGCTAGTGTTAAGTTCAGTTTGCTGTGTGTATGAGGTTAAGGTTGATTGATACTTATATCTTGAATGGCTGAAATCTGCGATTTTGAATCTCATTGTTGTTAGCATGCCGTTGAGTTTAAGAAATGTATTCAAATTGACATAAGCACGTGTACCTGATGTTTTGTTTATCAGACATGGATGAACTATAGGCAGTTCTCCATCCTTATAAAACTAGAGAAGGGACTTAACATTGGAATGAGAACCTAATAGCTTAGATTAAATGGATCTATATGTACTGTTAATGGTTAATTGCAAAGAGAGAATTGACTCATCTGTATCGTATTCTGAATCTAACCATGGAAGCACTTCTATGGAAGTAAATATACAAACAAATAGAAAATGTGACCATATATTGGTTGTAAAGCACAAACCGTTTAAATAGTTTTTATAGCTTGTTTAAGTCTTTCATCTGCCTTATGTATGGTTGATTTTAATTTTAGAAAATCGACTACATAAAAAAAGTTGCATGAATCATGATAGCAACTTTGATACCATAAATTTATCACCTGATTCTCTTCTAAAATGATACTTTTCTGTCCAAACTAGCTATGGAACCTTAAACTCAATCATATATTATACAGTATGTAATTTTATTTCGTAGAACATTACAACACAATCTGTCAAAAAATAGCAATTATCTTGAACTTGACTTGGAGGTGTATTTTTGGATATCATTAGTTATGACTAATCTTTCAGATTCTAAAATAAAATTCATTGTAATTAAGACACCTTTATGTCTCGGTCAATTAGATTTTATGGGTGCTAGTTCTTATTGATAACATTATTAGACTTGTTTGGATAAAACAGGTATTTGCTTTTAGCGATTCATTTGACCGTAGGAGACGTTGTGATGTATCGTATGATCTGCTGCTTTTCTGGCTGATAAAGTTGATTGACCCAACAACAGCTCTCTCTGATAAAGTGATGCTCTAGCAACAACCGCGCACTTCTTTTTCTACCTCGTTAAAGAGATGATCATCTTTGAATTGCAGAACTTTTATGCGACTAGGCCTATGTTAGATAATACCAGAGTAGTGCATTGGGGGTGCAGTATCAGTGTATTATTCCGTCCGCTCAGTCTTCCTTCGTGGCGAGGTTTGATCTTTTATCTGTTTTACTTACTTTTTTATTTTATTTACACAAATTGAATACAGATTTTTACAAGTAAAGAGGATCTATAACAATAGACGAGCTTGGAAGTAGTTTTGCTTGGTTCTTTAAATCCCTGTAAGAAAGTTATGCTGTTACTAGTCATCATCATATAATTTCTAAAGTATTTGGGTGCAGATTTGGAACTGTGAAGTTTGCGGGTTTGCTAAGTTCAGTCTTCATTTGTGCATCATTTTACGTCGTTTCAAAGAAGGCTCGATCTTCCAAAATCGGACTGCGGGGACCCCCACCGGCGCTGCGCCCGGACCCGCTACTCGGCTCGCCTTCGGCTCGGCACTCGGCTCGTCATATATTTGTCGGTGTCTGTATAAATTGAAACTGCATATGTAATGAGTGAACTGAGTGATGTAGTGAGGAATATATGTATATGTGAATATCAGTGTTATATATCATTGAATTGTAAAATAGTGGAGTCAGGAATTTGTACTATTTTAAATGTTGAAATAAAATATTAATTTAAATAAATTACTGTTTGAATATCAAATTCTGTGCAATAGCAATTTTATTAAATAAATATTTATTTCTATTAAAAAATCAAATATGCTCTACATTGCGGGCCCCACAACTTCAGAAATTTAATATCTATAGCAACAGTTTTGGAATGTTGCTACAGATACCTATGGGTGTTGCCATAGACTCAAATAGGGTTCTATTGCAACAATATTACTTATGTTGCCTTAGATAGTCAAAATGTTGCCTTTGAGGTCTAAGGCAACGGCAAAAATTGCATCACCCTAAAAGTGTTGCCATAGACCTATGGCAACATTTTTCGGGCATGAGCCAACATTTTTTTTGTGTTGCAGAAGGTCATCTATGGCGTAGTGCTAGTACGCTATTCAACTATAATCCATATGCCTTAACTTACCTCCTTGGCTCCTAATAAACGAGGTCCATCCATTACTTCAATTATTACATCCGACTATGGAATAAATTGTGCATTCCCATATAGCAGTGGGTATAAAAAAATGAACTATGCACATTTAGAATAACTCATCTGAAAATTGGTTTGGCGAAATGACTTTCCTACCACCTTTCTCGCCTTGTTTAACCTTGAGTCAATCAACACCCTTTATGTTTATTTGCCATCCTATTTCTCACATCCCTAATCATACTACTATCTTCTCTAAATCACAGTCTCTTGACGTTATCCTCAAACTTTGGTATTTACTTCCCCTATATCCTTGATCCTTCATGTGAGCATACCTTAGGATTCATAAAATTGTACTTTGGTACCACCCTATTCCTTTGAGACTCTTTTTATGGCTTTCAAATATCTCCAATCAACCTTCCTGGTTCATACCAATATTCCTTATATTCAACGGAGATTCCTTGTTGCTACCTTATGAGCATCCATAGTTATTTTATTCATAGTCTGAATATTTTCCTCGTCTTACCTAGGCAGTCATCCCTATTTATTCCACATCAAAATTTTGTTTGGGTTTCACCATTCTTTATAAAAATAAAACTTAACAACCGTGAAGTACCTAATCCTAAACTTTAATCTTTAAAAATATAAACGTAGAAACTTTTTATTCAATTCAAAAATTGCTTGGTCTCCAAAAAGAAGCCATGAAAAACTTTGCCTTTTCCAACCAACTTTACCTTTTCAAGGACTTTCTACAACGTGGATTTACTTCCTTTAAATAGGATCTTTAACCTAAAACATTTAAAACTCAGTTATCATACCAAACCATTTTTTTTCAAAAAGCATCTTCTATAACTTTAAACAATGAAAAGTGGAGCAGACAAGGATAACTTCGATCCTATTATTTTTCTATTACTCATGCTATCTCGTTTCCACCTTTGACGGAGATTTTAATAGCATATGAGGGGGTCTTTTAAAAGAAACATGTAATTGCTGCATTTATCTAACCGTCTATCTAAAATATATTCGCAATTACTACATTTCTATGGAATTTATCCATTCTTCCTACCATATTTCTATTGCTTCTCTCATATATTATTTCTAACTAGATTAGTAATCCTATTTTACATAAATGCTTAATGTTATTTCTATCCAATCTTCCAATATTGCAACTATTTAGATTTCTTCTACCAAAATGGCTTCTACTTCAGCTGTTATTATCTGTATTTTTCTTATACAAGAATGTTCCTCCTATCTTAGTTATTGGACATTCTTACCCTTCTACTCTCTATACCCAATTTAATCAAGTATCATTTTCATTTATTTCAAAAACAAAAAATCCCTTTATCAAAATTCTTTAAACCAAAACTTTTTTGACTCGACCAATTTTAAATTAAGAAATTCCAAATTTCCTCGCTTTTTCAAAACAACAACTTCCCAATAAATCTTATGAAAATCCCTTTCAAAACATTTCAAGAAACTTTCAAAATCTTCTTGTTAAATTCATTCGCATGGGATCGGACTTGGAAATGAACTTGTATTGTCCTTTCTTTTGGACTTTCCTTCTTCCTACTCCTTCTTAACTCTTCTTTGTCAAAAATCTGGCTATCTTCTATTGGTTATTACTGCACACCTTCTTGCGGGAACTTCCTTCACTCCTTCTTCATACCTAAATTTTTGGATGCTTGTAACATATGGTTTCTTACTTTCCATTAGTCTGGATGAAATGTGCATCTTCTATCAGCAATCCATCAAAATCCACAATCATAAGGCATCCTAGGCCCAACAAAAGAGTTCGGTACCATCCAGCCTTTGAGATTCTTTTATATGTCATGCTCATGCTCTTCTTGGTCAACATCTTGCGGTGCAGCCAACACTCCATGGGGTAATCGGGGTAGGTGAATATATTTAACTCTATTTATTGGAACAACTCATAGCTGCTTCATCCATCCATTCGAAATATAGTCGCAAACACTTTTATTGTTGGAATTTATAGAGTTCGGCGTATAATATATGTGTGTTTATATATATATAGGGTTTTTGAAAAATAATTTCAAAAATAACAAGTACGCACTCATACGTATACTTATACCCATTGATCTAGCAACCTAAGCTATGATACCAAATGTAACAACCCGCCTCAAAACAGGCCTAATTTTTGACCCAAAAAAGGTTTATCGAACATTAGACTCATTCCAAAGCAGGTTGTTGGTTGGTGAAACAATACATAGAGCTATCTACTAATGCTATCGGAATCTCACAATGGAAGAGAGAAAATATAATATTAGAAATAGTACCCATTTTATTAAAATTCAAATGTCATAACAAAACATAACATCTCAATATCCATAGTACACTATCTCATAATACAATAATAATATCATGTCTGAAATGGGTACATCAAAGTATATATAAAAAGCATAAGTAGATAGATAACCATCATAAGACTCCACCTCCGTCTTCGTCTCCTAGATCTACGTCATCTTCCCTAACATGTGTTGTAATAAAGAGAGAGATTGTACAACAATGTCTGGTGAATGAAATCTCGAGTCTTTCCGTAATAGTACTTGGATAGTATAATTTAGATACTAATATGTCTTAGGTATCCTAACTATATTTCTTATAAGTACCTTCAACTATAGGCCTGGAGGCTTTCCAGTCCAATCCTATAACTTACACTTTTCTAACAAATCCCTATAGCATACTCTCAACTGTAGGCCCAAGGCCAATCCTGGTCCCATGCATCTACTGTCAATCATGTCATAACAATGTGAGAGAAAGTACCCAGACCACTTAATATCTTTTCAATGGAAATTAGGCAGACTTTGACCATTTAATACCTAACCCAAGACAGACCTCTTACTAGTGCAATCTAGTTATCATCGCATGGAATCTCATCGGGCCACTTAATACTTCTTTCTAGAAGAGATTGACCCTACAATAGTCACTTAATACCTCAAACCTGAAGCAGACCCTTCTCAAGATTACCATCTACCATGCCTAAACGCTTTCTCCGACCATTTAATACTTCCTAATTAGGGGGAGGCGGACCCTACAACAACCACTTACTTCCCCCGATCCCCAAAGAAGGTCCTAAATATTATAACCCGTAACCCAATTGTGACGTCTCATATTAGTCTGACTATTCATCACTAGTAACCAGATTAACTACACAGACTTACCCTACAGAATTGAGACTAATCTCGCGACCTTCGTGGGTACTTACTATAGGCGATATCTCACATTAGCCCCAAAGTCACACCGTTAGTAGCCAGATTAGCTGGACAGACTACCGTGTGCTTTTGACTGACCTTGACCCCTATAACTAAGTCATAATTTACACACTCTCCTAGCCTTACTACCATATACCTCACTGCATTCTACTAAGGCTATAAAGAAAGATTATTTATTCCACCACTAATCACGTTCATTCTTTACTTTCATCTTGGGGGTTTTAATGATGATAACTAACCTATTTATTACGTTATTAATTATACGTTATTTATACGCTGATATATATATGACTAATATATTCCTAGGCATACGAAGATTTCGCCATATACTAATCGTTAAATGTCAAAACTTCCAATTTATACAAGTCTAATTCCATATCATAACATACGATTTAGCTGATATCCTTATTCTAAAATAAACCTGTAAGAAAATGGAATCTATTACCAAACTTATATTATATCAAAATAGTAGAATCAAGAATTTACAATTCAAACTTCTACATTATATTCAACTTTCATATATAAAATGGAAAAGGGATGCATATTTAAAAACCCTTAATCGTATTAGAGAGAAGATGAGAAGTGGAATATAATGTAAAATATTAAAATTGCAATAACTACACAAATTCTACCATTTTTATATAAAATAATTGGGATCCCAATAATATAAGAATTGATATTTCATTTTGGGGGAATTTTGGAGGTGTAGATTTGAAGTTTTTGTGAACTAAAATTCCCCAAGGCATATATCAAATCCAACATATACTATAAAATTACTAAAATGAGAAAAATTAAGATTTTCACTCATAGATAATTCCTATCTTTCTCCTTTGGATTTGAACATGCCTGCTATTTAATCTCTTCCCAAGTCTCTTCCTTTTGAAATATACAAATATTGGATTGTATATTAATTAGATTCAAAATTTCAGGGATTGAAAGAGAATAGAATTAGAGATTGAATCTTAATATCTAGCATCCCCTACCTGAAATCCTTAAGAAATTTCTGAATCATGAGGAAGGAAGAAACCGACAGAGCTCCGCTACTTTTTCTAAAAACTTGTGAATAAAAGTGAGGGGGCTAAGCTCTTATTTATAGTGGTTAGAAGTCACCAGAACCGTTGGATTTAAGTTAGTTTTAAAATAATGAAATCTAGGCCATTCCTGGACTATGAAAACCCAACCACTACAGCATGAACCGGTCGACTGCTAGCGGTCGCTGGCCCTAAGTAGGCAGTCGACCAGCTGCCTATAAATGGAAATGTAATTTGTGTCGTTTAATTAATTATTTAATTACTTGTTTAATATTTAACATTAACGTTTACTTAACCCCTAAGTTTCTAAATACTATTAATTTTTAAATTTCAAATTTTAGCATTAGTTACAATTTGAATTTGAATTCCAATTAAATTATTTTGAATTAGAAAACTTCAGACGTCGATAAATTTTTCGCTTGAGCTCCGATTTCAAAAATTTATATATGGAAATTGATCAGAAAATCACCACGAACGCAACGGTATAACTTTGTGGCCAAATTCAAACATCTTAAAATTTTCCAATTTTAGGCTTATTATTAATTAATTAATTTCTTATCAATTTTTACTGGGTGTTATAGTATACTTACTGACATTGATAGAATTATACTCATTATTATTTTACAAAAGTTGATATGAGGTTATACTCACTTCAGCAACTTGATTAAATTCATCAATCCAAGAAATCAATTCAAGAGTTGTCGCACTCACTTAAATCATAATATTTTGTTAAGAAATGGTTCGATAAATTATTGTAATGAATTAAATCGAAAAGAATATGTTCTAGTCATTGCTATTTGATTTTCAAGTTAAATCTAATGATAGCAAAGAAGAAGAACGTCAACAACAAAAATTCATAAGGTAGAAAAGGAGTATGTTCCACTCACAAAAACAACGTTGTAATTCTTGAACGTCGATGTTCCCGCCCATGCTTGTTGTTGCCAGCCTCAACTTCGCACAACCCCAGTGCACGCCAGTCCAGGTGTCAACACCTCCTCCAAGGCGTCAGCGCTGTTTCGTGCCACCATCAGCTCCTCAACCTAGGTCGCACTTCTTGTTCCCAAACCTACGCGCGTCAGCACCACCATAGATGCCTCCCAACCGTCGACGTTATTGCCTCATCACGCATGCGCGTGTGTTAATTTTCCATTACGAGGTTTTTCTTTTCCGTTTGCGAATTGAGTATCGAATTAGGGATATTTTTCAAAAAGGAGGGGTTCTGGACCGTGCCGGTTTGATTGAGATAAGGATGAAAATAATAAAGGGATAAGAATAAGAGTTAAAAGGGTAATAGGCTTGGGTTTTAAAACCATTTAGGCCCATATTTATTAAAATAAATTCATTTTTTTTGTATAAATTATTTCTCACTCGATTCAATTATTTTATCTCATTCAAATACTTGTAAAAAATTATTTAAATTACTATCAAAATTTTGTCAATTTCTATTATTACTCGAAATAGTTTTTCGATGTACAAAATACCACTTTTAAATCTTAAATCAATTACAAATAATTATTTATTCCTTAAATAATTCCAAAACTCACAAATTTTATTTATTTTGCTAAAATATATTTTCAAACAAATTTCGATTTTCAAAACACAATTCAAATTTCAAATTTAAATTTTAAATCAATACTTTCTTTTGTATTTCCAAAGATTCAATTTATTGAATTAAATTCAATAAAATATTCAAAATAAAATATTTAAGTTATTTTAACTTCGAGTAAGGATGTTATAGAATCTCCTCCTTAAAGAAACAGCATCCTCGCAATTTATGTGAGAATACTGCAGTGATCAATTTAATCAATAACGTTAACTACAAAATATAATATACACATCATTCATTGATGCACAGTCACTGCGCCACTATGATAAAATTTCATATAATCTATACCACTATTCAAATTTATCTTATTGACATAAATACATTTGTCGCACAATATTATAACTATAGCGAACAATATACGTATGGCTTTTAATAGTTCCTTTGAAAATTTTCTTAAATTTCAAAACATATAAAATTTCCAAAAATTTCCAAGTGTTAAAGTTTTGTAAAACTTGGCAAAGTTTCTTTTGTACGAAGTGGAATTCAAACAATTATAATATAGTAAAATAGATATACATCGACTAAAACATAATCGAAAACAATTTATATATTAAAACTCTGTCGCACGGTAGATAATCCATAATATATACAACTCTTTAAGTAAAAAGATACCTTGTTTTTAGAATCTTTAAGCAAGTTTGCTTAATTTATATGCAAATACACTCCAAATTCAACTCATATATCTTCATATACCTATAATTAACTCAAGAAAGAAAATAATTAAAACATCGCCTATATAAATTTATAATCATTTTGGAAATGAAAATAACATGCACGTTCACTTAATAAAACCACAATTTTTGCCTAGTAAATATCAAAATTTTGCAAAATTCTTAAAACAAAAGTTGTTCATTATCATCTTAGCTTTGTAGAAAGTGCAAGATCGTCAAAAACGAATGAAGCGAGTGAAAATTATAGTCATAATGACGAAGCATTTTAAATTCTAAAATTACTTGTCTAGCCAGAATTCTATTTTAACTTAAAATGAGTTTTATCACCAATAAACTTTAAAATATCGAAATGCGATAAACACAAAAGTCATTTCATATTAAAATATCCTTCAAATGAAAGAATTTATCAAAATTGGACAAAAAAACACAAGTTATGATCTTGTATTCAAATACTTCTACTACGTAGGAAATGTACAAAGAGATGGAAAAGAAAATTAATGCAGCAATCTCAGTAGAGTTTTTGAAACAAAATAAAGAATTATTTAACAAGGACGCAACTGGGCATAATCACCCAGACATTGTAAAGGTAGGGTCAAAATGTAACATGTGTATAAAAAAGACAATCAAATATATGCATGGAAAAGCAATGACATTTTGCATTATTGCAATATAATGATTATTTTAGATATTAATAGATGGAAGAAACCAAAATGATTACGATAGCAAAGGATGTGGATTGCCTACTCTTGTTTACATGGCATGCGAGAAAAGAAAACTTGAATATCTTCATAATTTTAAAGCTGGAGCAATGAATTCATTAGTAATATTCTCTTCGCAGATTTTGCAATGAAGTTTCTGGATATAAAAACATTCTCTTTTTTCCAAGTAATTATCATTCTGACTTTGATTATTTATTGCTAATAAGCGACGGGTTAATATTTCTCAATGTGGAATGATGAATTCTTATGACTCAAGTTTGGTTAGAAACACTCTCTGTTTCTTCATGGACGAACCGAAAGGCAAATGAGTTCGCTTATGTGCAGTTCCCACAGAACTTCATTGATCTCTTGAAAAATGATATTTGTTCATGTTCTTTAAGAGTTATTAGCGATGTCAGTATTAAAATATATGACTGTATTTGTTTGATTTTAACAGTTGAAAATTGAAAAGCAATATTTTTCAAAAAGGAAAATCCTTAAGAATAAAATCTAATTTGGATAAAATGTCTCGAGTGGATTTTTAAATGGATGTAAAACATTAGTTCAAAGATGATTCGAGTTATAAGATGGTTAGAGGTGCCGATTTATTAAAGAATAAAAAGAAAAATTGAAATTTTCTACTCTTATATTGGGTCGCATTTTATCCTTATCCATGTAATGGTTATATTTTAACCTATGAGAAGAAAAATTGATTTTTTATACTCTTTGATTAGACCACATTTTTATCTTTATTCATACAATAATTATAATTTAACTCATGAGAAGAAAATTTGAATTTTTCTGCTCTTGGATTGGACCACACTTTTATACTTATCCATATAATAATTATATTTTAACTTATATTATTACTTAAACTCTAAGCTTCCTACTTCTAAACACTATAAATACCTAGGCCCTCGTCTCAATTTATTTTATTTACAAACTAAAGCTAGAAACCAAACATCATCTTCATCTTCAAGGCAACCATGGTTCCCATTTGCTTCATCCAATCAATAGATTTCAAGTTTAGGATGTGAGTATAAGTTAACTTTTTATAGCGAGTTAATTACTCTTTTGATTTAAAGGAATTACTATATTTATTCATGTTACTTTAGTTAATTATATATGTTGATTTTTGGAGGCTTGGTTTCCTAATAAGATTTATGTATCATCTACAAGTGTTGTATTTGTGGTTTGTTGAGATGATACAGTAGTTGATATTGTTTAGTCCACGCATGATCTATATTAATGCAAGTTTATTAATCCGAGCTATATTGATTTAAATGAATGAATTGTCGTGTTTAAATTTAAACGTTTGAATACAATATTGCTTGATAATTGAATTGTATATACATGACATTTATTTGAGATATAGCATAATTTTGGGAGATAATGATGCATTGACAAGCCAAATGTTTTTAAAAGATGAAATTTAATATTTGATGAGAACGATACGGGGTATTGACAATTAGACTGCTAGAATCCATCCTAGAGGACTGATTCGTGGATTGTAACCTGAATCGTGATGACACTATCCTTCGTCACAAAGTTCAATGACCTGTTGCATGGACAATACGATGAATAGTAAGATAGTGAAGACGTAGTTTCATGAGAGCTAACACCTCAAGATGGAATTGGACTAGTAACCACAACACATAAAATGTATGCACCTTCAGAAGCCAGAAGGGCGGTGCAAGTAAGGGATCGTGTAAAGTACAATCACAACTGGTCATAAGCAGCGGGTGAAAAAGATAGCACAGGCTTGTCGAGGCAGTTAGTCTATGTAAAGGGTGAATTCGAAAGTGGTTACCGACGAGTATTCATGGTTGAAACTCAGGGAAGAGAGTTAAGATATGACTCTCCTTCATATATATGTCGAACTCGTAAAGTATATCAACATTTTTCAGATATACGATTGAAAAAGGTCATACTATGGTAAACATTGAATATGTGCAATTGTTAATTGTTTAGATATGCGATTGAAAATGACCATACTATGGTCAAAAATGAAATATGATTTATGAAATTTTAAGATGATGTACTTGAATTTAAACTGAAATCAACTCATATAATATCGATAAATTGTGATATCTCAGTTGATTAGAATTGAAGTTATGAGTCACGATGAATAGAGCCATAACACTTGTGTTAAAACCATTTTTGATGAACCATGAGAAAGATTTTGTATGGTGTGAGTGATATCGTTGTACTTGATTGATATGTCAAGTGTTTATACCCGACACCAGATTCATATGTTATTATTGTGCATTTTATACTCACAGCTAAATTTCTAGTTCGACTCAAGGTTTGTTATATATATGATAATGCCTCGGGTCAGACTAAAGCGTTGTGTTTTCAGGATAGCTACCTATTGGACATCAGACTGTTTTGTTTATTGAGCAGTCTATAGGAAATGTGTATAATGTTGGAGAACTACTAAGTTTGAGTTTAGCAACCATTAGCTAAAAGCCAAGATCTACATCACCATTTAGTTCATTCAGAGATAAGATGGAGATGAGTTTATTCAAGTAGCCATCGACATATTTGAAGATCGGTTGCAAGAAGAGTCGTTGCATGGATGTTTAATTATGCAGTTTTGGATTGTACATAGCGTGATGAGTTTAAGTGATGTATTTTGATTAGTCCATGTATCAGACATATTTTGAGGTACATCCACACAGATATATTTATATATGTTATCATTTCCAGTGTGATATCGATACCAGTGTCATCATTTACTTATGTGTGTTTCTGATATGTGAGTTATTGAATTCTAGAACTCGTGTACATTGCCTTACGTCGGACGAGTTACGTAATATTTCAATTGTATTTCGATATTGAAACGTATCCATGCTGACAGAAAGTAGTGTAAACGAGAGATCGCACCTTCCATGTCCACTGATCCGAACTATCGAACTGTAAACTCCCTTTGATATTTCGATCGGAAAGTTACGTAATGGGCGCGTGGTTAAAATCAAGGGAAATTAAGGTGTAACAAGAATGAGATGTAACCGATAATAGCCCTTTAAGATATATATATATATATATATATAATTTGTGTGTGTATACTAGTACAAGAACACAGGGCAATTCCGACGGCAAATAGCCATAGGCGGCCGTCGGAATAGCATACACGGTTTTTTTCAACTTTCGACGGCGGCGGCGACAATCTTTCGATGTCTTTTTGACGGCTTCTAACGGAAAGTAGCGACGGTCTTCGACGATCAACGAGGTACACGTGGATCCACTCGTAATCAATAATCCATCGGTAGCCGTCGGAACATTGTGACCCATAAGCCGTCGGTAGACGTCGAAAATCTAGGTTTATTTTTTTATTTCTGCGCCTATTCGACTTCCACCAAATCTACATATATATCAATATACCTCAACTCCATTCCACACAGATAATTCATATATATATATAACAACCAACATCACATATTATACCAACAACAATATTAACCATAATCTCTAATATATACAAAATAATAAACTCCAATATATACAAAGTCAAGATCATAAACTCCAATATATACAAAATCAACCATCCAACATCCTCAAACATCCAACAAAACACTGACCAATCAACGTCAAACATAAAACAACTCCACAAAATGTACCAAATCAATACAACACATCCAATCTCTCATCAAAGTGTATTAAACATACCAAAACAAATCATCCTCACCAACTCCAAGTCAACATATACAACATCCAAGCACAAACATAGAAAAGCGTACCTACCAAGAGTCGTCCTGGCCTCCGGAAGCACCAGACGACGAAGGAAATGAACCATGTTGTTGCACGTACTCCGCCAAGCGCTAATTCAACTGCTCCATCTGTATAGCGCGAAGACGGTTCCGCTCCTGCAACTGCTCGACAATGGTTCTCAGGTCTTTTATCTCGGCTTTGTCGTGCTCTTTTAGGTACGCTTGTTGAGATGCCCTAGCCTGCAAATAGAAAAAACTGTTATAGAACATTTCGATGACTTTTATAACAATTGTGTAACTTTTATAAGATAGTTTATTTTTATAAATTACCGCTTGGTTTGCATAACCAAAACGCCGATTTCACTGCGTCGGATCCATAATGGAGTCAAAAATAGCGTATTCCTCCTCGCGGTTCAACTCATCGCGACCGATCCCTCTAGCGTCTATGCCTCTTGAAACTTTGCCTACAATGCCAAAAAATTATAGTTGAAATTAGCACATCATTATTTTAATTCTTCAAAGCTAATTACATAAACTAATCAATTAATAACTTAAAATTCAAAATATGCATACATATGCAACTGTCGCCTTATCCTCATCTTCCCATGCATATGTAAGGTTGCCAGCTTCGTCCGTTTGCTTTATGGCGTGGGTATGAGCAAATACTTCCATGTATGAGACCAGACGTCGATGCTTTCTTTCCTGCAATAAATAATGTATATATATTACTGTTTATATTAACTGTTTATTAATAACTTATAACTTAAACTATATAAATGTAATAACAGTTTATAATCGCAATTAATAAATTTACCAAATTCTCACGATGATTTTGGAATGACTTGGAACCACCACGATGTGTTACTGAGTTCTTATTTCTATTCGCAGAGTTCCTCTTTGACTCCGCCTACAAATTTAAATAATTGAACAATATATTTAATAACTGTAAAACAAAGTAATAAGATATATATGATAGATTAATTACCTTGAACTCATCGTTGTTCCACCAGGCAACCCAAGCATTCCCATACACTGGCACCCATCCAGTTCGGTTTCTTACCAGCTCTCATAAGGCCCGACATCGTGTCCCGATAATCCTTCGCTATCTTAGAATTCCAGTGGCGCCGCACAAGAGAAATGTCCGCTTCCTGCAGATCTACGGAACCCTGCACATTGAGAAAATTAAATATAAGTTGTACACTTTAAGTAGTCTACAAATTGTAAAACGGTAATTTATAAATACATAAATTTAAACTCATCAAAAAGTCCTACCAGATGCTCTCTCTTATCGAGTCAGGGAACTTACTCCATCGGGGCCAACAACTAGTCATCCTACTCATATATGCTTGCTTGGAAATACTAAGAACCACTCCCGATGGCTCTAGCTCAAATCCCTTGTGTTATATCATGCCACACAATATTGTGCCAAACTTGATTTTATATAAACAATTAAGGGTTTAACTATGATTAATATATTTTAATTATCGTTTTTGAAATTTTACAAACCATAAACACAATCATTCATATCAATCCTAACTAACCAAATGTTAACCAAATGTTAACCAAATGCTAGCTCAAATGCACATATACACTAAATAATCAACGTATATATACACTAATCGGTTGATGTAAATAAATTAATCAAATTATTAATTAGGGTTTAGGAAATTACTAATTAGGGTTTAGGGTTTATGTAAATAAACTAATCAAATTACTAATTAGTTAATGTAAATAAACAATCAATCAGCTATTATAAACAGCTAGAATTACAATTTAACCCTAAATTAATAAATCAAAATCAATTAGGGTTTAGGAAAAACCTGATTTGGAGATGGATGGAGAGACTAGAGTTGTTGGAAGTGATGATTGATGATGTTGGAGATGCTCCGGAAGACGTGGGGGGCTGGCTGTCGCGGGGAGGAGGTGGGGGAGTGAGTGATTTTGATTGATTTGGGTGAAAGGGAGATAATGAAGCAGCTCTCGGTCAATCTGGCCTGTAAACACGTTTATTTCCGACGACTGTCGACGACCGCTTACGGCTGTATTTGCGTCGGTTTTCGACGGCCTGTAATGGTTATTTTATTTTAGTTACAGAAATGACACGCAGATGACGGACCGTCGTTCCGTCTGAAGTGTGTTGTCGCTATATACTGTTATGTACATACATACATACATATATGTGTGTGTATGACTACGGTACATATGTATCTAGCTATCAACAAGAACAAGAATAAGCATTGGTTATGCTTTTATTTATATAACTTGGAATATAATGCAAAATACAAAACCTTGAACTCCCCCGATCATACTGATTTTTTCGTTTCCCGCCAATTATTTAACGATAAAATAAATTATATTTACATTAGGTTAGGTGTTATCAGTTTCTACAATAAATTGTTCGAGGAAGTAGTAAACGTATGGCATAAAGTCGATACAACTGTAAAGGCAAAGATTGATTAAAGTTGAATGAGAAAACATATTCTAAATGATATGACAAGGAAAGGTTCATATTGGGCAGAGTAATGCACAAGCAGGTTTGTATTTTAGTTAAAGGACATCCGCTTGTATCCATGTCATCTTTGTATGGGTAATAAAGTAATTATTCAATTAGATCAACACCAGTATGCCACGTTGTGGTGAAATTTGTTGAGCAGTAAAATATCTTTCGTACGTACAAACATATCTAAGCATGTACGCAATTATTATATGTGTATGTGCATGACGGTACATTGAAGAATTAAAATGACCTTTTCCAAAAAAAAAAAAAAAAATATTGAAAGAAAAGGAGATAATGAAATCCAAATCCTAAACATTTAATGCTATACACTATTAATGTAAAGGAAGCTTATCCCTTGAAATATACATATATGAACTACACCCCTAATTAGTGAGCGTTCCGTCGATTCAGGCGGTTTTAACATAAAAAATGTCAAGTCGAATTGAAATTGAAAAAGAATCAAAACTGAACCGAATTAATTTCAATTAATTCGATCAATAATCGATTTAACCGAACTAAGAAAGCTTCCATTTAAGTTCATTTATCCCATGTATCATTCATTTCAAATTAAACCCAACTTTATTTCAGCTCAGTTTCTCTGTCTTTATTTCCAATTTTCCACTGTTTTCATGTGTCGAATTGTATCTCAGTAACACATCAAAATGTTGAGTGACTCCCATGCTAGTAAAGTAATGGGATGATACAAAAACGAACGATTGAAATTAATTTAGCACATGAAACAAGAGAAAATATAGACGGAGGAACCGAGCCCAGCAAAGACTGTAAATCGACCCAGACAATAGATATTCGCTAGGCCCCATACTTGTGGAATTTTAAAATAATTTTCATCCCATGTTCTCTCTTTCTCATATTTCTCATATGATTATTCATGGCAACTGCCAAATATCCATTATTCCTTTTGATTTGATCAATTCATGTTGTCGAAGTGGAGCCAAGTATTCACATCAGTTATGGCCTTCATCCTACAAAGTGAATATTACAGATCATGCTGTTAAAATGATAGCTTACAAAATTAACTTTTGATTTAACAAAATTTGAACTTTAGTACCTAATATAATTGAAATGCACATTTCAAATATCAATAGCTTCGACAAACATCATTGTCCCAGTGGTTCGACTTTACTGCGAGAGAAATCAAAGTTCGAAACCCACATAGCGTGATTCGAATATTCATTGAGATATGATATGCAGTGATTTGTTGTATATAAAGTACATTTTCAAAAAAAATATATATATACGGACTTGGAATGGTTGTATCTTGCTCTCTAATCTCCGACATGACGGCAGCATCACCCTGTCTAAAGAATGGAATCTAACAATAATTTTCTACGTAGTCGATCTCGCATGTCACACTGTAATTTGAAGCTAAATTAATCAGCCAGACATGATTAAATTGTTGGAAAGTCAAGGATACAATCGGTGCGCCATATCTATCTGTCTGTAATTAATAAGATTAACTAAATATAACAAAACAATCAAAATAACATATTGTTTTATTAAAACAATAATATTGGATCTAGTATTAAATAAAAAAATTCATAGGATCACTAAGATCCAATTAAAGAATATTTTTGAAATTGATTCATTTCACTCATTGCAAACCTGAGCAGATCCAACAAAGACGTAGATATCAAAAAATTATTTAATATGAAGATACTACACTCCAAAAACAACGCAATAAATTGTTGTAAAAGATAAACATAGAAAGATAAAGTTTTTTTGGACTTGATTCAATTACCTCAAGGATATGCCGTTAGCACGGATTGAACTCTAAAACTTACATTTGAACGTCTTGTCATAACCAACTATCTATGCTATCCCTATTTGGTTATAGAGAGATGAAGTTGTTTATGTTATGTTTGATGCTTTTGTGATGTTGTTTCTGTCGTCGGGATACAAAAAAATTATTGGCCAATATATATATTTATTCTAGTTATTGATAACTTTAAATAAGGACGTGAAAATCTATTGCTATTTTGAGGTTATACTGTAGAGGCATGAAAGTTAGCATGCTTTTGAAGTTGCTTTTTGTTGCGCTAATTAGAGCTTGAAGTATGGTAGATGTAGTGTTTCAATGGAAATAAATATTAAATTCCTAATTATGCATTAATCAATAAAATTTGGATGAATAGTGAGTATATTTGTTTTGTGTCAACACTGCAAGAACAACCTTGGTTTTCGACGGCCCAGAGCCGTTGGAAGGTCGTCGGAAACCGTAGGAACGGTCGTTGGAATACGAATCTCGTTTTGTAACGATTTCCAACGACACCAACGACAGCTTTCCGACGGCCTCCAACGGCAAATTCCAACGGTTTCCAACGGCAAAAAACACGTGGCAATCCTGAATAATCAAATAGCCGTTTGAAGCCGTCAGTAATGATCGGAAAATGTCGTTAGAAGCCGTTGGAAAATATGACCAATATGCTGTTGGAAGCCGTCGGTAATCTGGATGATTTTTTTTTATGCATTTGAACCTGCTGCCTTCCAGCCACCCCACATCCATCAATATCAATAACAGCTCATTTTCGAGTATACATGAACCAATAATCATATAGATAAGCATACATAATATTCAATCCATAAAATCCATATCCAAATCCAACATAATCCACAAAATCAACATCCAAATCCACAAACTCAACATCCAAATCCACATAAAACATTATACAATCCATCAAAATGTATCAAATACATCCTCAACCACTCGAAGCATATATATACATACAAAAAAACATAATAGAACATACATAGCATCACTGATCATCATCCCCTGCAGAACCACCTGACGAATGAAACCTCCCATGCTGCTCCATATACTCCGTCAAGCGCTGGTTCAGCTGCTCCATCTGTGCAGCACGACGACGATCATGCTCCCACGGCTCGATGATCTGGGCTTGTAGCTCTGCAATTTCTTCTTTGTCTTGAACCATCTTATACGCCTTCTGCAATGTCCTAGCCTGCGAATATAAATAAATTATTATACTTCCTCCAACATCATAAACGTAATTTACATAATTTAATTGAAAAATATGCAATATTTGAATTTAGTTTATTTTCTGAAAATTACAACTTGGTTTCCAAATCCATAGCGCCTGTTGCCGGATGGTGGATCCATGATAGACTCGAAAATAGCGTCCTTCTCATCCGCTGTTAACTCATCCCGTCCTGTCTCAGCCAGCAGATGTGCCCGTGCTTCCTGAAACTTTTGTTGTAATGCAAAATACAATTTAGTAGACTAATCGCTATACTAATTGACAAAAAGTTGAAATGTGTACTTAATTAATTAACTAATAACTTTTAACTTAATTATAATATACTTACATAGGCATCATTCGTTTTATCATCATGCTCCCATGAGTATACGACTGAAACAGCACCTCCTCGCACTCTTTCCTAAAATATGAATATATATATATATATATATATATATATATTACATATTATTTTATTAGCTATATATTAACAACTTATAACTTAAAATATAAAAATGTGAATATAAAATTTTACCAAATCCTCGCGATGATGCTGGAACGACTTGAAACCACCGCGATGAGTAACGAGATTATTATTTCTATTTGCGGAGTTCCTATCTGACTCCCTCTGCAAATTTCAATTGGAAATAACATTACAGTTCTAAATTATGTATTAAATACACGCAACAATTTAATGTAATTAATATGTGGTAAACTTACCTGGAACTCCTCATTGCCTCCACCATGCAACCCAGGCCTCCCAAACGCTAGCACTCATCCAGTTGCGTTTTTTCCCCGCACTTCTCATAGCAGACACTGTATCCCTATAATTTTTGACGATTTTGCTATTCCAATGCCGCTACACCAGGGATACATTGGTCTCTTGTAGGTCGACCATACCCTACACGTTTAGAAAATGAAAGTTATACATTTTTACAAATAGCCTACAACATATAAAATGATCTATGATCAAAGAGAAAGTGTGAAATATAAATTTACACTTACCAGAAAATCCTGCCAAATGCTCTCCCGGACATTATCCGGTATCTCGATCCATTTAGGCTAGCAGGCAGTCATCCTGCATTTATATGCCTGTCTGGATATAGAGAGCACCGTGGCTGATGGCTCGAGCTCGAAGCCACTGTGTCAAAGAGAAACAAATATTTAATAAAACAAGACTAATATATAATAGATCGTGTAGAAAAATATTGTTAATACTGAAATAAATTTAATACTTACGATCCATCGACTTTGGCCTGCAACCAGACCGCGGGAAGAGCTAACTCCTGTGATGGACCGGGAACATCATCAGGTGGAGGCGCACTTGTCCCTCTCTGAGAAGAAGAGGGATATCATGTATGGGACGAGCTGTGTCTACGGAAAAACGACATGCATATACAGTACTTGTTACAGACATATCATATCTGAAAAATATATCATTTAATTAAATGAAACATACATTATGGCAGAAACATAAATCGATTATGTGAAACAGATTACGACTAAACATATCATTAGCAGAACACATCATTTTTAATGAGAAAATGTAACATAAATAAACACAGAAATTACCTTCTCCCGATATGTAGATTATTAATCAGTCCTCGTCGTTTTCTGATTCAGACTCCGTTTCGTACTCTATGTTTTGTTCCTCTGTAGTCTCAAATGCTTCTATTAATGCATTTGATTCATCGTTTAGAGGTCCAAAATCGATTTGATCGTCGGTTATTATTATTCCAGTATTTTCCTCGATATCTGCTTGATAAGCTTATTTGTTTGGAATATTCTGTCCATCAAATGTAAATGTTACAA
The DNA here is from genome assembly GCA_030737815.1 of Allium fistulosum. Lineage (NCBI taxonomy): Eukaryota > Viridiplantae > Streptophyta > Magnoliopsida > Asparagales > Amaryllidaceae > Allium > Allium fistulosum. Next base: position 810,295,073 of record CM060902.1, read on the forward strand.
TCGTCCAAACTTTACGGGCAACAGTTCTTTAAAAGCAACGGGTAACAAATTTTCCATCATAATATAACAATCATGGCTTTTCATCCCACTAAGTCTGTTGTTCTTATAGTCGACACATCTACGAATATTGAAAGAAATATCGTCAGGAAATCTTAATCCTTCCACCCAATTTAAAAGTATTTTAACTTGGTTATTGTCTAGCTCATAGCTTGCTTTTGATTTTTTGTGTGTCATTTGGCTTGATATGAAGCTCAGGGTGATTACATATTGCTTCGATGTTGCGTCTTGATTTCAAATCATCCTTCGTCTTCCAATTAACATTCAAAATTGTATTAAAAACGTTGTCAAACACGTTTTTCTCGTTGTGCATCACATCAATATTGTGATGAAGTAGTAGATTTTTTCAATACGGCAACTCCCAAAATATACTTTGTTTGCACCAATTATGAATCATTGATTTACCTTGAATTTCAATTTATTCTCCGGTCTCATGTATCTTTGGAAAATCCTTTACAATTTCATATATATCTTCGCTTGACCAAACCGTTGGTGGTTGCAAGGGCTCGTGTCTATTAGCTGTAAAGTTTTTTTGTCTCTTTTAAAAGGATGATTAATATGGAGAAAACACCGATGACAATCAAACCACAAATTTTCCTTCCATGCGGTAAAGAAAATGCTCGTGTTTCCTCCATGCAATAAGGCCAAGCTAGGCGACCGACCGTACTCCAATATGAAAGAATTGCATATGCAGAAAAATCGCTAATAGTCCACAACAAAGAAGCAAACATACGAAAATACTTTTTTAGATGTCATATGTTTCAACTCCTTCGTACCACAATGTTTTCAACTCTTCAATCAACGGTTGTAAATAAACATCGATTCCTTGTGTCGGATCATCAGGGCCGGGGACGACAATTGTGAGAAACATATTTTGAGTTTTCATACACATCCATGGATGTAAGTTATAAGGTGTAACAATTATAGGCCAAGATGAATATTTAGAACCAAATTGAGAAAATGGTGAAAATCCATCCATACATAAACCAAGTCTAACATTACGGCTCTCCGCTGCAAAATCGGGATATTTCTGATCAAAATGCTTCCATGCTTCCCCATTAGCTGGGTGTGTTAACGTACCTTCTTTCTGCGTTCTAACACTGTGTCATCTCATATGATGTGTGGTTACAGAAGACACATATAACCTTTGAAGTCTAGGAGTAATCGTAAATAATGCATACGTTTATACGGGACTTCCTTTTCCTTCTTCTTTCTTGGTTTATACCTTTCCTGATTACATATTTTACAATTTCTAAGATTGATATCTTCTTTCCAAAACAACATGCAACCGGTTTAAACATGTATCTATTTTTTGGTAAACCAAAAGCCGACATAAGTTTTTTCACTTCATAATGATTTTCGCATATTAAGTTATCGGGAGGAATATGCCGCTTCGCAGCTTGTACAACGGCTGTAAATCCAGCTTCTGTAAGGTTGTATTTAGATTTTATCGCAATGTATTCTGCAATTACTGATAATTGGGTGTCGCTTGTACAGCCTTCCCAAAGGGGTTTCTTCGCGGAATCCAATAAATCATAAAAAAAAATTGCTCCAATATTTGGTTCTTCTTCAACATTAACATCGTCATCAACAAATTGTGCAGTAGGGAACATTGAACGTGCTGCATTTTCAACCATATGTTCTACGAGATTCGTCGTAACAATTTCATTACTCACTACCTCCTCTAACTGTACATGATTAGTTGCTACAAGTTCTCCATGCCGATCCCATACCAAATAGTTCGGCACGAACCGTACTGACGCAAATGACTCTAACCATTTCTAGTATCAAATGCTTCAACAATTTACACCTACTACATGGACAATGGATTTCTTCATCGTTTCCATTATTACTTAAAGCGAATCAATAAATATGTATATACCATTATTAAAATGTTCACTCATTGAGCCTCCAATTTTCCTTCGTGGTTGATACATCCAGCTTCGATCAGTAAAGAATTCATCATCTCTCCTACTGTAATTAAAAAATACGATATAAATGAAAACCACATTCACAATTTATTTTTCAATACAACTTTACAGTTTAATGTTTTATATTAATTGATCATTGACACTGTTATCCCGCCTTTTGGCAAGGCCGTGACACCAAGCACTTGACTAGAAACCAAAGACAGTTCGTCTAGAAAATCAGCTATACGCAGGTTCACTATGGATATCGATGAATTTTGTCCGAGTCCAGATTGAGCTATAGTTGGTAAGGCACGGTAGGCATAGTCAAGAGAGCCAACGTTCCAAGTTTCAAGTAAATCCGAGTTCATATGCTCAAGTTATGATCGATTCAATCTAGAGGAAACGGCCCAGCCTTCGTATCCATCACTATGGTTGATTTCGTATCCACCAAAGGTACACTCGGTTCGCATCGATCATGTTCGCATCGACCAGTTAATAGCAACTCGTATCGATCAGGTTGGCAGTGTTCGAATCTATCGAATTCGTATCGATGGACTTCGTGTCCATCAACAGGTGTTGTGCCTCGTAATGATTGGCCAGTGTCTGCTTCGCATCCATCATAGAAGCCTTACTTCGTACCCATCGAAAAGCTACAGTTCGCATCGATTGGCTTCGTATCCACTGAGAAGCTACGTGGTTCGTATCCATCAAGGAAAGGCCTGTTCGTAACCATCGACCATCAGTAGTTCATGTCCATCAATGACTGCTGTTCGAATCCATGAGTGAGGTTTTATTCGAATCCATCAAGCCAGCGAACCTGGGTGACGTGTCATCCCTCAATACAAACAAGGCGAGATTTATGGAGTCGATACGATCAACTCGGAGTAAAGACCGGATCGAGGCGAAGTGTGCGCGCCACATCATCTCAAAAACACGTGCAACCATCGATGCGAGGGCATCGATTCGAAGCTATGGAGTCGAACCGAACAGCCACCAAAATAGTCCATTTCGTATCGACTATTTTTCGCAATCCACTGATCCAAATTCAATGAAATTTTCACAGAAGCTTGCATACACACTAAGGAACGTCCCTGCCAAATTTCAGCTCGATTGGACGTTTTCTTGATCGATTCAAATGGATTTCGATCGATCCCAAAGTGGGCCCAGATTTCCTGAAGGCGGGCGCGTGGGCCCCCTCACGGGCCAGAAGTGGTCTCCCAAAATTTAGGCGAAATATCAGCCTCCTACACCTATAAATAGGACCCCTGGTCATTCAGAAAAGGGGATCTGGATTCTGAAGCGTCCACACTCTGCCGGATCGAGATTTGCATCTTATTCTTACTGTTGAATCCGAATTCCAAGCTATAATTCGATGTTGTTCGCTGTAATCACTTGTAATCATCGAAAGAGAATCAATAAAATCATCAAAACTTCATAATGGACGTAGGCGATACGCCGAATCAATCTAAATTGCTTGTCTGCGTATTTACAATTCTGTTTATTGGAGTTTTTGTTAGATAATCTCTGTTTTACATTTACGTTCTTCATTTTATCTCTTCAAATAACTCCCGAAGAGTGTTGTGCCCATTTTTGGTACAAACACTTTGGTGCTTTCACCGAGAAAAAACCCAGTTTTTTCCTTCTGCTCATTGGATCTACCGCCGATACCGGATTGCAAACATCTAAGGAGAAGATCCAGATCTATTCATAAGTGGTTCCTTCTATTCTATTCAGATTGCTCCAGATCTAAGAGGAACTACATTCATCATGAATTCCATACCCATATTTTCGAATCCAGAAAAAATGCAATTTTTCGTATCCATGAAAATATGGTGATTGTCATATCCATGTATTTGTTTCCAGAAAGTAGGATGATTTTCGTATCCATGTCTTCGAATCCATGAAAATATGGTTATTTTCGTATCCATGCCCTCAAATCCAGAAAATACGATCGATTTCGTATCCATCATTTCGTACCCAGAAAATATGTCAGAATTCGAATCGATCATTTCGACTCGATCTGCTTCGCATCGCCCTGTTCGAATCGATCATTTCGACTCGATCTGCTTCGCATTGCTTTGTTCATATCGATCGCCTGTGCTCTGTTCGTATCGATCGCCTGTGCTCTGTTCGTATCGATCGCAACTGCTCCAATTCGTATCGATACTCACACGCTGTTCGTATCGATCCATCTGCGTCCAATTCGTATCGATAAGAAATTTCAAAAAAAAATTATTTTTCGGGTACGACCCGGATTTCCTAAAAAACCCTAGCCGCAGCGCAGGGCACCCGCATTGTCAATTCAATCACCAATTTAATGAAGGAACATTCCATCCATGCTTCTAATTGTTCCATGACTGAACAAGACATAGGAGATCACAACAAACAAATGTTGAGTTGCAATCAAGGAATGGGTAAAGAAATACTACTCAACCGTACTCCCGGAGGCTGGAGAACCTAGCCAGTATGCCAAGAACTGGAGTTGATTAATATATCATGCTTTTAAGATAGAATGCAGCTCCCTCCAATTGATCAGCTTTTAAACTCCCGAATTGACAACTATGGTCCAATGGCTAATATGACGACTCCCCGACATTGTCTACTCTTCCAACTCAAAACATAGCTGGTCACCACAGAACCATCTTCAAATGCCCGCATCTGAATCATTCCACATCCACGTGACTAAAAGCAAGGCATACCACCTCAAGAAGACTTCCTTAGTACACTATATAGGTCTCCTATCTGGATGAAAGTTTGGGATAAACAACAATCTATTAGCCCATTTTAACCAACTCGTCATCCAATCGGCATTACCATCCACTCAAACATTGGACAATCGTGCATACATCATTCACCGGTGTTACAAGACCCCTTGCCGATAAAATGGACCTGATCATAATGTCGATTGGAGAATTTTTCCTAGTCAGATCCTATTCCTTGGAACCAACCTGCATGCCGAACTTCCAGTGAAAATTCAACATGTTAACTATGTCGGTGTACCACGGAAATACAACCCTCGACACTACCTTATGAAGTAGGAATGGCACATGGATTTCTCCAAGGGCGATGAATGACATCAAACGCAGATGTCTTCCCCCATTCCTCAGAGAAGATCGTCAATCACGACTTTGATAAGAGAATTGGTGTATAGCCGTCGACGACTACACCAACATATCCAGGCCAATATTGAGTTGATGAACCAGATGAAGGATCAACTTGGCGAGATAAAGATGGAACTTACTCCATACTCTGGATCAGAAAACTCCTCTTCTCTAGATGGCTACCGTGAACGCCAACGACATAAGGCTGCTCCGGAATGGATAGCTTCGACAATATGTGCAAGCCCTATAAAACAAAGGACCGGGAACATCCGACCCCTATCGATCAAGGACTTTGATCAAATTGAACCATTTGCGTTAGACTTCCAACTGAGAAGGGCTAGACTGAAGTGCAATAACGGGCATACGACACTGCCTCACTTATCAACGAGATTTGATTTGATCTCTTTTGAATTATTTCCAATTTAATTTCATTTACATTGCGAAATATGACCTACTTGAATTAAACTACTTGCAAATGATGCAGGTAACCGAGTACTCAAGATTGGGTGCAAAACAACCTCCACGGACTATGATCAAAATCATTGAGATATCATCGTGACGATCATGATTCAATCACTCATCAGCTACGGTACGCCCCTGACTAGGGACAAGCCGTCAAAGCAGAAGAGACCGACAAGGTCAGGACTCTAGTACAAAGTGGATGCAACCGACCATCCACTCATCCACCTATGCAATTTAATTGGAGATCTGGGAAAGACTTGGAGGGATATATCCCAACAATGTACTCTCCATCTCGTACTTGGGGCCCGCCAAAATACTTACGCTCCTTCTGATTCCCGATAAAATCAGAATCATACCAGGGTGGACATGATGTCACCATCCATGCATCCAATCCTACATTAAACATTTGGGATTATTTGAGGGAACACATGTATAAAGGTCCAACCCTCAGTTTAAAGTCATCAACGACTGACTGCCTACTCATTAACCATCACGAGCTGTCATTTTAACTCTCTTCCTTAGCTCGCTCGATCGAAAGAATGCAAAGTATAAATTAGACATGACTCGACTGTCCGCTCTCCAATTCTTGCACCAGACTTAAGGGAAATTACACAACTCAAAGTGTATATAGTTCAACCATCCTTTCATAAGCTCGAGCACAAAGTTCGCCAGAACACTAATCTTACTCCTTAGGATTGGCAAAAGTGGAATCCAAATGAACATGGACGCGATCCAATCGTCCATAAACTAAATCTCATCCTACATTGAGGACAGATAAATGGAAAGTGGTCGGGAACCCACCGATCACTCGATAAGTGAAACCCCAAGCTCGGGGGCAAGTCATCACATCAAGGCCAAAAATGGGGAGATACACGACAATCCCTCAAATAACTCCGTACTCCCAGAGTGCGAGGCGGAGTATAAACATTCATCAACTCCGTATTCCCAGAGTGTGAAGCGGAGTATAAACATTCAAACTCCAGACTCCGAGAGCGCGAGCTGGAGTATAAACATTAGCCAACTCCGTACTCCCAGAGTGCGAGGCGGAGTATAAACATTCATCAACTCCGTATTCCCAGAGTGCGAAGCGGAGTATAAACATTCAAACTCCAGACTCCGAGAGCGCGAGCTGGAGTATAAACATTAACCAACTCCGTATTCCCAGAGTGCGAGGCGGAGTATAGACATTCATCAACTCCGTATTCCCAGAGTGCGAAGCGGAGTATAAACATTCAAACTCCAGACTCCGAGAGCGCGAGCTGGAGTATAAACATTAACCAACTCCGTACTCCCAGAGTGCAAGGCGGAGTATAAACATTCATCAACTCCGTATTCCCAGAGTGCGAAGCGGAGTATAAACATTCAACTCCGAGTTCCCAGAGCGCGAACCGGAGTATAAACATCAACTCCGTATTCCCAGAGTGCGAAGCGGAGTACAAACATCCAACTCCGAGTTCCCAAAGTGCGAACCGGAGTATAAACATCAACAAACTCCAGACACCGAGAGCGCGAGCTGGAGTATAAATATTAACTAACTCCAAAGTTCCAGAGCGCGAGCCGGAGTATAAGCATCAAACAAATGCAGCTTCGAGGAGGGTGGATCCGTCCGCCTAACGACTTCGACCATATCTCAGCCAAGATACATCACTTGTTCCCGGAGTGCGAACACAAAAAAGGAAACTCATAATAGACGTGACAGACCGTCTGGTCAACGAACTCCAGACTCCCAGAGTGCGAACTGGAGTATAAACATCAACTAACTCTGGTCCCGAGAGCGTAGATCGGAGTATAAACACCAACTGGGTGCGAATGGCCACCCATCAACCAACTCCAGTCCTCAAAGCATGGTTTGAAATATGAATACCAAAAGGGATGTGATTCGACTGTCCATCTTTCAGCTATGGTTCCTCATCAAGTTCTATAATATAAAAAGAGGATGTGGTTCGACCGCCTGCTTTCTAATCTTCCCCTAACATGGGAGCACACTTGACATACAAAATTGGATGCGATCCGACCACCCAGCACTAAGCGGGCGTGACACAACCGTCCATGCGTAACCTCTTGTCCCCTGCACGGGACCCATAACATAATTTTATAGGGATGCACTCCAACCCCACAAGACAAAATTTCTTCCTTGATTCGACAGGGAGACACAGATTCGCAAAACGAACCTAGCTGAATGTCCAATTCTAAATGGATGTGACTACCCGTTCTACTGCAAACGAACGTGGCACGACCGTTCATCCGCTAACTCTCCCCTATGATCCAACGGACTATTCCTGCAACATGGATGGATGTGACCTAACCATCTGCCAATCGATTCCTTCCTACAGTTCAGTAGGAGAAGCATCAAATTAAAGTTGTTGCAATGTGATCGACCACACTTCGACTTTCGCCATTGACTAGTGCTAGAGGGATTGATTAAGGAAGATGCGGTACGACCATTTTCTACTAAAACTCTTAGTCCCCAGAGTGTCGACAGGGGTATAAACATCAAATAGGTGCGATGAATGGCCCATCAACTGACTCTGATCCCCAAAGTGTGGCTACGAGAATAGACAAACGAATGAATGAGATTTGACCATTCATTCACCAACTCTGACCTGAACTCGATGTAAGGAGTGTAAACTCACTGCAGGTGCAGTTAGACCATCCACGAACTAACTCTGCTAACCCAAGACTGGGGGCAGAAGTGCAAATCACCAAAAGAAGAGAAAGGTGACTCGCTACATATCCAGCTTAGCATCCTTTACAACTTAAGGAAATGACTACAAGGAGACCTTAATGCTAACCAATCAGAATGATGCCCGAAGTTCTGGGCAATCACTTATATCGTACCGCCGGATCGACGGACAATATCGATCTACACCTTTCACATCGTACCATTGAATCGACGGTCAATATCAGTCCTATTCGACTACAAATCGATGTGACCCGAACGTCCATCGAATACCTTTGACCAACAGAGCGCGGATAGAAGAATAAACCACAAATGAGCATGACATGACTGCATTTGAGCTGACTTTATCCCTAGATCTGACGGGAGAACGTAAATCGAAATGGACATGGTTGATCACCCAACTCCAAGTGAATGCAATGTGACCATTCATTCATTGACTCTTACCATGATCCGACTAAAAGAGCAATTCAAAACAAGTGCAAACTAAACATCTGCACACTGATTCTTACTCTGAATTCGACAAGGGAAGCATCAATCCTGCATTGGATCTAATTGGACGATTCACTCTTCAGTTTTTGCCCAAAGTACGGTGACCTAAGCAGCGAAGTGAATGTCATTCACCGTCCAGAATCTAGCTTATGTCCGAATGTTGGCAAAATAACAATGTATTCCGCTAAGAGGAAAGAACTAGAACATAATACAGGATAGGCACGACTCAGCCTTCCATCGGTTAACTCGATCCCATGGTTCAATGGGATAGAATACAAAATTGAAGCAGACCATATCTACCTTACCACTTATTGAGATATTCCCCAGACTTGGGGGCACGAACAAGAAGATAAGATTAATGTGATTCAACCATTCATCAGTCAAACCTGGTTCTTAAAACTTGAACTACAGCATAGACACAGCTAGGACGAGACTAGACCGTCCACATAATGCATCCGCCAACCCGAGACGGGGGGCAAAAGAGTAATTATCCGAGAAGTTGACTATGACAACTTGAACCTATGACCCATGCCTGATATTCATAACAACTCTAGGTTGCGACCGAAAGGATGCCTAGAGATAGAGTACATTGAATGAAAAGCGCATCATTCAGAAACACAAGTGAATTCAATCTCAAAGCTGGAGCCAGCTATGTAGCAGCGTGCAGTACAAGGCTAAGTTCTACCAATCCTTTGATTCAACGTCCTTATAAGCCTGATCATTTACCATTGCAAATAAACACATGAGGCGCCTACAACCCATCACGAGTATTGTAGATCAGATCACAACTCTACGCAATGATGAAGAAAGGGTCAACTATTTTACTTCAGGTGGACCTTGATGTGTTCGCTTGGACTCGATCTCATATATATATATATAGATATATATATATATATGGACTCTCGCCAACCATGAAGAACCCTGCATTGAATGCCGACCCGAGGCATGTCTCGGTGAACAAAAACTATGCGACATGGATCCGGAGAGATCTGTTGCGCTTAAAGAGGAGGCGAATCTGCTCAAAACCAGTGGGTTTATCCATGATGCCCTCTAACCAAAGGTATGACAAAGCACGGCTTTCCACTTCCAACGATCGACCAACTGATGGACCTGACCATCAGACATGAATTACTCACATCCATGAATGCAAACTCCAGAGAGAATCAGATACTAAAGCATGTCCTAGACTAGGAATACAACTGTCTCATTATTGACCTGGGCCTATAGTGCTATGCTGAAATCCCTAAGTTCGAACTTGAGAACGCTTATGCTGCTTACCAAAGGACGATTAGCAGATCATTAAAAAATCATATATTTCGATCGATGAAAGTAGATGTGGTTAATATGCTCATGAGATCACATCTATCAAACGACCATATCGATGACTTGACAGAGGTATTCAGCGCTCTTCAAAAATGCAAGATCAAACTCAATCCTTCGAAATACTCTTTCACCATTACATCAGAGAGATTCTTTATTTTCATCATCAATTCTCATGGAATCAAGACTAATTTCTATAAAATTCCGATGGTTAGAGACACCCATGTACCGAGGACAATCAAGCAGCTCTGATAGTCCGCTTGAAGAGACCTTCCATTTTACCCAAACATTTGTATCGCGAAGATTTATACATCAATTGGGCCATGTCAACACACGCTATAAGCGTCGCAATGCTATGTGAAGATAAATGAATCCAAAGACTAGTATATGATGAAGGCTGGCTATTGACAAGCTCACCCCGTTAACGTCTATGTCGACCAGCCGTTACGATAGGTCCAATGGAAACCTTAGATGTCTGAAAATTTACTCAAATGGAGTATCAAGCTAAGCCAATTTGATATCACTTATCTCCCTCGAAGAGCTCTCCATGGTCAAACATTATCATACTTCATATCTGAATCCACCACATCAGACGACTATCTGAAGAACAGTAGAGAACCGTCCAACCGATGAAGAACGTACACGGATGTAACTTCCAATAATCGGCTTTTTAACATCGAAGTTGCGTTGATGACTACTGAGGAACGATCAATCTACCACGCCCTCAAACTCAACTTCCCTGCAACAAATAACGAAGCTAAGTATGAAGCCTTGGCGCTCAAACTTGCAAGAAAACTAGGGGTGGAAACTTTGCATATATTATGTGATCATTGGTTAGTAGTATACCGAGTCAGGGAAGATTATTCAACTAGGGGGCAACATCTTGCTCCTTATCCTAGCTGGGTCCAAAAGCTACTAGTCGACTTCGACTATTACACCATTACACACATCCTCGGAGAACAAAATGAAAAAGCTAAGTCACTGGCCAAGCTTGCCAGTTCTGGGGATGCGCGGCGAAAAGACTTTGTCCCAGTTTAAATGCTTAGTATTCCAAGCATTGACATATGAAGATCAACTAGATCTAAGAGATGGATCTAGGAGAGGAGTCATGGATGACTCCTATCGAAGATTATCCACAATCGGGGATTCTTTTTGAATAAACGAATAAGAAATGGCACATCCTCTGTGCAGCATCACTGCATGATTGTGTCTGATCGTTTGATTCCATCGATACAAAGCGTTACTTTTGTACCCATCGATCCGAGACCCAATATTCCGTGTCCACTGATGCGAAGCACACATTCCAACCCTTCACATCGATTCAGGAGAGGATCGTTACAAAGGAGCATTCAAAAACAACCATCAAACGTTGTTACAATGAATTTCACGTCGGTTCAGGAGAGGATCGATACAGAATTCAATATAAGAAAAACTGACAATGACTCGTGAGCGTCAGCGATAGTCAGATTAGCATATATGCGTATATGTCGGGCTAATCGTCAATATTCCATATTTACAAGAATTGGAAGCTCATTTGATAACGATTACAACAACAAACGGCTAATCACTAGCGTACAACAATCAGTTGCAACAATACATGGTACAACAATCGACAGTCAATAGTTTACAATATCAAGAAGAATGGTCAAAGGTTACAGCTTTCATCAAAGAAACGATAGCTATTCAGAGTAAAGATTGCAGCATTACAAAGCACATCATGTTTCCACAAGACGTACTTTGGGGGGCAAATGTTATCCCGCCTTTTGGCAAGGCCGTGACACCAAGCACTTGACTAGAAACCAAAGACAGTTCGTCTAGAAAATCAGCTATACGCAGGTTCACTATGGATATCGATGAATTTTGTCCGAGTCCAGATTGAGCTATAGTTGGTAAGGCACGGTAGGCATAGTCAAGAGAGCCAACGTTCCAAGTTTCAAGTAAATCCGAGTTCATATGCTCAAGTTATGATCGATTCAATCTAGAGGAAACGGCCCAGCCTTCGTATCCATCACTATGGTTGATTTCGTATCCACCAAAGGTACACTCGGTTCGCATCGATCATGTTCTCATCGACCAGTTAATAGCAACTCGTATCGATCAGGTTGGCAGTGTTCGAATCTATCGAATTCGTATCGATGGACTTCGTGTCCATCAACAGGTGTTGTGCCTCGTAACGATTGGTCAGTGTCTGCTTCGCATCCATCATAGAAGCCTTACTTCGTACCCATCGAAAAGCTACAGTTCGCATCGATTGGCTTCGTATCCACTGAGAAGCTACGTGGTTCGTATCCATCAAGGAAAGGCCTGTTCGTAACCATCGACCATCAGTAGTTCGTGTCCATCAATGACTGCTGTTCGAATCCATGAGTGAGGTTTTATTCGAATCCATCAAGCCAGCGAACCTGGGTGACGTGTCATCCCTCAATACAAACAAGGCGAGATTTATGGAGTCGATACGATCAACTCGGAGTAAAGACCGGATCGAGGCGAAGTGTGCGCGCCACATCATCTCAGAAACATGTGCAACCATCGATGCGAGGGCATCGATTCAAAGCTATGGAGTCGAACCTGACAGCCACCAAAATAGTCCATTTCGTATCGACTATTTCTCGCAATCCACTAATCCAAATTCAATGAAATTTTCACAGAAGCTTGCATACACACTAAGGAACGTCCCTGCCAAATTTCAGCTCGATTGGACGTTTTCTTGATCGATTCAAATGGATTTCGATCGATCCCAAAGTGGGCCCAGATTTCCTGAAGGCGGGCGCGTGGGCCCCCTCACGGGCCAGAAGTGGTCTCCCAAAATTTAGGCGAAATATCAGCCTCCTACACCTATAAATAGGACCCCTGGTCATTCAGAAAAGGGGATCTGGATTCTGAAGCGTCCACACTCTGCCGGATCGAGATTTGCATCTTATTCTTACTGTTGAATCCGAATTCCAAGCTATAATTCGCTGTTGTTCGCTGTAATCACTTGTAATCATCGAAAGAGAATCAATAAAATCATCAAAACTTCATAGTGGACGTAAGCGATACGCCGAACCACTCTAAATTGCTTGTCTGCGTATTTACAATTCTGTTTATTGGAGTTTTTGTTAGATAATCTCTGTTTTACATTTACGTTCTTCATTTTATCTCTTCAAATAACTCCCGAAGAGTGTTGTGCCCATTTTTGGTACAAACAGACACTTTGTTTCTGGGTCATCCTACTTCCGATTACAAACATAGTAATGTAATTACATCTCGTAAATCATCTCGTAAATTATTTTCAACGTTTTAGAAAACGCATAAACTAAATTATGCTCATCCACACTAAATAACTCAAGTAACGCGTAAAAGCACTAAATTATTCAACTAATACACACTAATTTCTTATCACACAAACTAACAAATTAAACTATACTAACTAACAAATTAAACTAACAAACTAACATTCAATAAACTATACTGCACAATCAATGAGACAATATAAACAATTAAACTAACAAATTAACCCTAAATTAATAAATTCATTAAATTAGGGTTTAGGGATAATACCTAAAATAGAGGAGATTAGGGGTTTGGAGGAGATGAGATTCCGATTTAATGAAGTTGGAGTTGATTTCGGCAGAAATTCGTTGCTTGGAGCTGGAGGGGGAAATGGTGGAGGAGGGTTTTTTATTTGGGGAGGTGTGAAATGTTTCTGGTTTCGGCCTAGAGAAGAAGATACACGCGACTTTCCGACGGCTATCAACGGCCGCAAACGGCAACTTTTCAACGGCTAGCGACGGCTAATTATTTTAATCGTAACAAAGTCCAAAAAATATATGTCGTTGGAAGCCGTCGGTATTCTGCCATCAGTGGCCGTCAGTAATGGTTGTCGGAATATAGTGTAGTTCTAGTAATGCAAGAAGATATCGAAAATAAAGTAAAAGTTACCAGATTAGCAGTCGGTCGTAGAATCAATATATTACTAGTAACAGTGAAAGTACAGAGGAGTATTCGTAAATATATAGACATAAGGGTATCATGATAGTGGTAAATTTATTATTACTATAACAATACCAGCGTATTGTAATCAATATTGAGCTACCTTGATATATTAGTGCTATCGATATGGTAATGATAACTTTATCATTATTAATAGTAAATATAACGATAAAGAAATATCAAAACTAGTGGTAACGGTAAATTTATCGGGTATATTAACTTTGTTTTTTTAGTATTTAAATTAATCATAACTATGTATACTAAGTGCCGGTCCTGCTATATTTGTTAGACAAAATTCAAGGAAAATTGAAGGGAAAAAATATCAAGGAAATGCCATGTTGTGGTTGAAATCGGGTTGATATGAATATAAGATAGACCTTAAACTATTGTACTATAGGTTGTTTCTCACTTTGGTTGCCTTGCTACTCTAGTATATATAAATGTTTTTTAAAGCTTATGGTACATTTTGATGCCCTCTCCACCACCTCCAACGGTGTTGCCCTAGACGAAAGTCTCGGTTGCCTTGCATTTGGGCTGGGGCTGTGTATACTTTTAAACGTAATATCATATTTTAAGAATTTGTTCGTAGTATTATTTTGGATGATGTTTCCTTTTTATGTTTATTAGATTTGAAGCTTAATACTAGAAATGTTATTATTTCATATTGTCATTTATAATTTTTGATGAATTAAGAAAACTTTTTATGTCAACTAAAATAAGTCAAAATGACAATATAAATATTAATGGAGTTAGAATAAGAAATAAATGGTTACTTTTTATTATTATTATCAGAACTTTAATACAACAAAATTTTAAAGTTTTATGTACTGGTAGATTTAACATTACCAGTCAATGGTTTACCAGTTTATGAGTATACTAACGATCATTTTATCAACGGTAACGATAAAGTATCGGTAGCCATTTTCGACTGTCGATATGGTAACGATTTTCTCGTATCGGTAACGGTTATCATTATCATAACAGTCCTAATAGAAATTACCCAAGAATTTGAGGGAAAGATTAATTGCAAATGTAATATTAGGGCAAGAAAAAAGAAAAAAGAAAAAGGGAAATCAACATCTGTCTTGATAGGAGCAAGTACAGCAATCATTAAATATCTTGTGATGAAGGGAAGACAACAACATGCTCTTTGAAAATGATAGTAGAGACGTCATGATATATAAATTCCAAATAACTAGAAACAGACTTAAGTGACCCGAGTTTCTGAAACTTGGGCAAGTGATCGTGCGAGTTTTTAATTAAATTGACTGCTTACACATGTACCTCCTCATGGTTAGTTTATCATCATCATCATTCATCATCCATCATCGAATCCAATAAAATGAACCTTTAAAAGAAGACATAAACATGATATAAAAATTGCTTCAATAAACATTTAATCACCCTTCCATCTCATATTAAGAATAAATGAAGGACATTAACAACTTTCAATTTCAAATAAACAAAAACCATTAACTACATTATTAAAATTGTAGTATATAACCAAACAACAACTAAAACTCACAGTAGCTCAGGAAGCTTAAATACCTAATAGTTTCACTTCTATTTCACTAATTGGGAAAAAAACGAACAACCGAGGACCCGTTTCAATTGTCGTTTTTAGTTTTATGTTTTCGTCTATACAAAAGCGCGTCCGTTGTATGTATTGTTAAAAAACAAACGATTTTGAAAAATAAAATTAACATGTAAAATAGAAAACAAGTTTATTTTGTTTTTCGTGTTTCGATAAATAACAAAAGCACGGAGAACAATCCAGCTTTTTCGTTGTCTATTGGTCGTCGCAATAATTAAGAATTATAATTTATTTCTTGCTATTTCTTAGTGCAAGTTGAAAACACAAAACTCAAAATACAAAATAAAACCAAACGGACCTTAAATATCTTTGGAGTGAAAAAGGAATGTTTTTAAATTCATACACAAAGCCAAAAGTTAGGGAAGAATAATCATTTCAGTGCAAGAAATACCAATGATTTGAGATATTTCCATTGTCGATATTTGTTTTTATCCATAGTTCCAACCTATGCACATGCAAAAACGATCAACTTAGGAATACTTATTCGCTTGTACTATAATTAATTTTTGTTTCTAATAGTAAAGAGCAGTTACTTGCTCGCTCTTTACAGACCGGAGTTCAAGGCCTGACTGTAGTAACGAATTTGTTTCAATTTTGGGCTTGGGCAATCCATTTTATGGGCCAGGCCTAGATATGATTAACTGTAAAAATATTATTCTGTGCAGGTGTTGAATAAATTTGGACAGCCATTCACGTAGCTTAGGAGATCTCCCTTTGGAGCTTTATTGTTGCCCATAATCTCCAAATCCAGCATGATCTTTATATTGTATACAATTAGGTCTATCTTCATCATTTTCTTACCTTAGAGTATACTATAAAAATTTCTTGCTGTCTAACTCCTAAGTTTTGCTTTGGTAGTTTTATCACGATGGTTTACATTATAATAACAGTAGCAAATATATCTAATTTTATTTTCTAATTGCTTATGTTTTTGATCGATTCCTCTATCTCAATGTTATCCGTCTCATATGCCAAAAAATCACAACCACCCATCACAACAAAATAATGAATTTGTAGGACCACCATACTACGTGAATGGATGATAATGAAAAATAAATGAATGTGATGTGTGACACATGGGGACGGACAAAAAGAAGACAAAAGATTTGAACTGTAATTTATATGATTGTCAATTGCAAAACCTCGTTGCTTTTCTTATGATATGTCGTTACCTTGAATTATCAAATAGACATTTATGTAGATTTGTCTAACTCTTGAGAGATAAAATAAAACTTTCTAAAGCCAACTATTTCAGCATTTGGAGAACTAACGCGGTTGTTATGTTCTGTTATTTACTTCTACTAGTATAACCGTATAATGGTGAATAACCAACTGTTTGATTACATAATTAAAATAATTAATGTATTTTTTTGTTAATTATAATCAAATGATGATATCTTGTAAGAAATTTAAAGCTGTGGAGGTTTAAGGAGATATTTGTGGAGCTAACAAAGTAGATTTAAAACCGCATCTTCTTCTCACATCGTCACAAATTCATCCTTACTTACTATGTATTACTTACGTTGCATCATTTGAAAAAACCGAATCAATACTTATTCCAATTTAAAACCGTGCATGTAGAGCCTTACTTCTCTAACTTAAAGCTTATTTAGAAGCCATTTCTGGAAGTGATATCACGTACTGAGAAAAGAAAAAAAAGATTAGAAAATTAATGTTTCATTAAGACATTAACTAAACATTACAGTGCATAAATTACTCGACTATTATAGGATGCTTCTCTTACATATTCTACCTCAATAACCATCAATTTATCATATTTTAATACCATCTAAATTTCTAATTTTTCAACGTTCTTCACGGTGCAATCCTTTGGATTTCCACTAAGCTCGATTCAGTTCACATTGATCAAAAGCATACTTTTATTAGTTCACGCAAACACAAATGAAATTTCATAATGTTATGGCTTCTAAAAGCTCCACTTTTTTAATTACTCAACTAGCATAGTGAAGCTACAATTTGGATAAGTAGTTGAATTAGCTAATAGTGTACCCATAGGGGTACATGGATTAATATTGAAATTACATGTACACATAAGCATATAAGAAAAAGTTTGATTCAAAAAAATTTCATTATTAATGACATGAAACTTGTCACTATGCATTTACCAAATGTGTTAAATTTTATTGACAAAGTAGGATCAAGTTCATTCCTAAATAATATATGAGTTTGAATTAATAATTAGCTTAGGAGTAGGAAAAATGCAAACATGGGAAGCCTGATGAAGACGTACTATAATTGAAGCCCATAAGCAAGTTTTAAATTCCAGCAAAAAAGACATGCTAAATAAACATGGAATAACCTGGAATTACAACTAAAGTAAAGAGCTAAATCAAAAAAGAATTAACTCAAAACAACCTATTGTAAACATAAAAAACTCATTTCTTACAAAAGGGGCATCCGTTTACAATCATACTTGTAAATATTTTAGAACATGTTGAAGTAAACTTTGTAAAGAGCAAGGAGCCAATGAAAAATAATTCGATTATTGCATTCATATGTCAGTAACCTATTGTAAAGTTATACAGCCAACATATAAGCAAAAAGTCTATCCTCTAAATCAAACCATCAATTACCATGCATTCTTAGATGCTAAAGTGAAGAAAACCACCATTTGTCAGTAATGATGCATTCTTATACAACAATAATCTAAAAACAATAAATTAAGTACTATCTACATTGTTAATTTCAATATCTTCTGCCATCAATTGATGGTATGTGAAGCTGTTATTGTATTTGATAATTAGGGCTTAGGTTGTATTATATGAACCGTTCGATTTTGCATAACATGATGACTATTTTTTCATCCAGTTTTGTATCCGACGATAATTTTTTCACCTAATTTTGCATATACGACTGAAGTGGGTTTTTGTAATATCCTTCCTGATTTAATTTAAAAGCCTTTTAAGTGGTGCTAGCGATAGGTTTGGTGTATGTAGATAGTAACACCTTTTTTTAGAGGTGAGGTTCGAAAGGCTTAATATAGATGTGTGGGTATAACTGAGTTTGATTTGGAATTTGATGAATGTTTAATAGATTATGTGTTTGAAACCATATTGAATGTTAAAAAATCTAGCAAATATTGGCAAGTACTAAATTTGGAAAGAATTAACATGAAATAAAGACACGGATATAATGAACAAGATAATGATATACGAAGGTTAAAATTTGAACAGGCTTGGTCATCTATTAAAGGGAGTGAGGCTTTTCCTATGTACATATTGTTGGAATCAATGGTTAGGAACAATGAAGAGCAGGAGATAGAAGTTGTGTCGTGGACAAGACCACTGTTTCAAAAGTGAAATTCGGCACGACTATAGTACAATCAATAAATGTAGTTTGCTTCCTAAGGTTTTAACACAACGATAGTTTAAACTTATAAGCTCAAGGCTGAAGGATTCAGAGGTTTATAAAGTCATTTTCCAAGATTTTTATTTGAAAGATGACTTTTTTTAGAGAAATTTGTGAAGAGAAAGAGGTGAGGAAATAGATTTTATTTACCATATTCTTTCTTAGAAGGGAGAGAGAAAAGAGAGATGGTGAAATGAATGTTGATTTTTTTTACTTGTCTCCCGCAAATAAACTAATGTTAATATATAAACAAAAATGAAAATGGTCGCCCAAAAGGTTGGGCAAATTTAAAGGCTTTGAGTTTTATTGCAGTTATCCAATAAATAATTGGGTTGGTCAATCTAGTCTAAGTGGTGAATTTCTCATGAACTACAGAGATTCTGGTTGAGATCTCAGAACACGTATTACACTTTCAATTTCTACAAACTCTGCGATAGGTATGTGCATTTAATGGCCATGTGCCCACCTTAGGAACTTGTGAGTATTCTCATGAGCTCAAATCTCTCATATAAGACATCCCACTTTCACTTCAAAGAAGGTGAGTCGATCAAGCGATACACTCAAGCACCACCACTTATGGCTATGGACTCATTAAGAGCAAAAGGCTCAACCTCGCAAAAACATAATCCACCAACCGTGTCTTAAAAGCATAACTAATATTCATTATGGATTATATAAGAGTAGCAAGGTATAACCTCGGATAAATCGATGAAATCCATCAAGTGCGTCTCAAAACCACCACCAATATTGGATACGGATTCGATAAGAGAAAAAATACTCAAACTAAGATAAATCAGTAAGATCCATCAAGTGCGTCTGCATACCACCACCAAAAACTGATTATGGATTGTACAAGAGAAAAGTAGCTCAAACTTGGATTGAACAGTAGAATTTATCAGTACATCTCAAAAGCACTATCAAAACTGGTAATAGATTTGATAAGAGCAGTAGAACTAAATATAGTATAAAGGAACCCATCAAGTGCATTACACGAGGACTACCAAAATTGGCTATAGATTCGGTATGCCCATGGAGCCAAAATTAAGAAAATAAAATCATCCATTAAGTGTGTCACATAAGTACCACCAAAATTGACTATGTATTAATAATGAGCTTAAGGCACAAAATAAAGACTATCATAAAAGAATCCATCAAGTGCATCACCCAAGTACCACGAAAATAGTCTATGGATTCATAAGAGTGCATAACTCAAAAAAAGAGAAAATAAATAGGAAAACTTAGTGCAAAGAGTATTCTTATGTCTTCGCTTGACCTTAACTGAATATCCACCATATTTTCTTCTACTCTAGGCTTAAGGTCATCTCTTTGTAAGTTTTAAGAAATACTTCCCTTGATAAGAATTTTGTGAATGAATTCTTTGAGTTCCTTTTTTATCTAAAATATTCTGATGTTCATCACTGGGATTGTGAGTGTGCCACTTAATCGACTCATAATACAGGTAATGTCAGATATGGTATAATCCATGAGACACATAAAATTCCTATAATTGTGGCATACTCCTATTATGATGCACTAGGTCCCTTATTCTTCTTAAAATGCCTGTTAGAATTATAAGCAGATTGCACATGCACCATTTCAAAACAATCAAACATTATAGGATTTCCTCAACATAATGAGATTGACTTAAAAAACCATTTTTAATATATCCTTTTCGAAAGCTCAATATCACATTAGTTTCTCCTAAGTTTATCGTCAGAAATTGGGAGGAAAAGAAAAAATTCCTCCTAATTTTCAATTCCAAGTTCATATACTAAAAATTAGCATAACAAATGAACATATTCTGATAGCCCAACCTCTATACCCGTGTAATCAAAGGGAGTTTACCACCCAAAAGCACGGAGAATGAAGCGCTTGATAGGAAATTCAATGTATGTTTTCCCTTGGGTTAACATTGAACATAATATAATAAAAATGTAACTTATCAAACTCATATTCAATGTTGGAACAAAGTAATAGTACATGGATTTTTCGCAGAATAGAATAATACATATAGATAAAACACAAGAAATAAAATCATGTAATAAAAGAAAATGAAATCCATCATATATATACAACACACATATATTAATTACAGTATAAGTCAAACATAAATTGCATACATAACACTATACGTTAGTTTATATAAAAATGTATATATCCATATCTAATGTACAACAAGGTTTAATGTAGACAGATAATAAGATGAGTATATCATAATGAATCTACATATTGTCATCCAGTTAATTGCTAAAGTAAATATTTAACTTATAAACATTCTTAGATAGACCCGAGTAATGAGTATTATAAAAAAATAAAAAACATGAGTCAGACCGGCAAGTCTAGTGTGGGAGAAACAATAACAGTATAATAATAAGGGTGCATGTACGTGGTATACATGTTATCCCACCTTTTGGCAAAGCCGAGATACCCAAAAGCTGACTGAAAATCAACGATTACGAGCCATGAATATCGATTACGCATTGCAGGTTCACCATGGATATCGATGAATTTTGTCTAAGCCCGAATCAGGCCACAATTGACAAGACATTACAAGTAAAACCATAAGAGCCAACATTCCAAATTTCAAGTTAATCCGAATCCGTATGCTCAAGTTATGATCGATGCAAGTTGGAGGAAATAGCCTCATTTTCGTATCCATAGCCCTTGCTCGAATCCATGGGCAATACTCCTATTCGAATCCATCAGAAGTTAGCCTTGACCCGCATCGATCAGTCATCGTCATGCACGACCTCGTATCCATCAGTAGCACCTGTGTTCGAATCCATGAAGACACTCCGCTTCGAAGTCCACGTACGATGATATCTTCGAATCCATATAGATGCCTCACCTCGAATCCATCCAGACATAGTTATTTCGTATCGATCCACTGAAGCATGTCACGATCGATACGAACGAAGCCTTGTTCGAATCCAGGTACGATTGATGTCATCGAATCCATCAAGTAAAAGCGGCGAAATCTCGAGACGACTCGATCAAACCGGAGTGAAAGGCGGATCGACCCGAAGATTGCGCGCCACATCACCATGAGAGCACGTACAGGCAATCGATTCGAACAGGATGAACAGATGAAGAAAGCAATTTCGAATCGACCATATCTTGAGATCTACAAGTCCAAATGCTATGAAATTTTCACAGAAGCTTGCATACATGTTGAAGAATGTCCACACCAAATTTCAGCTCGATCGGATGATTTTTTGATCGATTCGAATGGAGTTCGAATCGATCCCGAAGCGGGCCCAGATTTCCTAGACGCGGGCACATGGGCCCCCACACGTGCCAGAAGTAGTCTCCTTAATTTTAGGCGAAATATCAGCCTCCTACATCTATAAATAGAGCCCCATGTCATTCAGAAAAGGGGATCTTGATTCGGAAGCGCCTAGACTCTACTTTGCACTTCACTATTACCGTTGTACTCGAAGAACAGAGTTATAATCCATTGTAATCCGCTGTAACCAACTGTAATCAGCAAAGAACATCAATAAAAGAAAACCTTTGAAGTGGACGTAGGCCGGAGATAGCCGAACCACTATAAATTTTGTGTCTCTGTTCATTATTTCTGGATTGTTGTTCACTGTGTCATTAGATCTGTGACTAATACTGCTGCTTTATATTCATTGTTTGGTGCTTTCACGATACTTGGGGTTTGTGACCATTTTTGGCGCAAACACTTTGGTGCTTTCACTGAGAAGGACTAGCACCCGCTATATCGGATTGAAGTTCAGATTCGGAAAGCGTGAAGAGTTTAGATTTGAAAGACAATGACTAGACAAAATAGTAGACGGCAGAGGGCTGAGAGAAGCCAACAGGGAGGAAGTCAAGAGGCATCCTCTGGTGCTGGAGAAGGACAAGCTTCGATTTACTTCACCAGAGATGAAATGGAAGCCATAGCAAATTCATTGCAAGAGAGGATGATGAAGACTCAGCAAGAAATGCTGCAGAATTTCTTCGAGCAGATGAGGGTAGCAAATGTGCAAAACGTTGGACCAACTACAGCAGCCGCAAGTGCAGGACAAGGAGTCAGGATTGTGTAAACCGATGAAGGTCAGGTTCATTGTCAGGATGCAGATCCAGAAAGCAATCAACAAGGACTTGGGGGCAGACCCTCAGGATCTGATGCTGGAAGGCCTACAGATGGAGCTCAACAAGCTGGAACCAACGCTGATGCTAACAGGCCACACGAAGAGTACGTACCGGAATACCCTTCAAGACCAAGAGGGAAACCCCAGGATGGAGATGAAAAGATGGCTGGATTAGTCCGACGACTGATGAGAGGAGGATTGTCCAATGGAGGACTAGAGGAAGTTAGTCGGAGTCCGTTCACCCCGAATATCAGGAATGCAAGGAACCCTCCAAAGTTCAAACTGCCTATGCTTGATCCTTACGATGGGAAGTCAGACCCAACAATGCATATTACTCGATACATCAGGCATATGGAAGTGTCGGGGGCATCCGAGGAAGTGATGGCTCGATGTTTCCCTCTATACTTGTCAGATTTGGCTGCACTTTGGTTCAGGCAATCAGAAACCGGATCGATCAGAACATGGGGCGAGCTTGTAGATTGCTTCATGAGATAGTTTAGGGTCCACGTGACGCGACCCAAGAGTGTGATGACTTTGGCATCGATAAAACAAAGGACCGGAGAGTCCATAAAAGATTTTCTGCTACGATTTAATGCAACGGTGGCTTCTATAGATCGCCCGGATCCATCAATGATCTTGATGGCAGCAGTGGCAGGAGTTGGAGAAGGCACCGAATTCAAAGATTCTTTAACGAGAGACCCACCGCAAGATCTTGGAGAGTTTTACCATGAAGCCGAAAGATTCATTCGATTAGAAGAATCACGAGCCGAGAGGCAGGAAATAAACGATGTACAAGGCGAATGAACCGCCAGGGAACAGCCCAGGGCGGACAAAGGAAAGAGAAAGCAGGATGACGCACATGATGGTCCTGATAAACGGAAGAAATTCCGAGAGCCCAGATTCAGGCAATACACAGATTTGGCGGCAAGCCTGGAACGAATTTACACTAAAACTCGGGGGCAACTCCCCTATCGAAAACCACCTAGGAGAGATCCGACAGAGCGGGAGCGTAGAACCGGAAAATATTGCCTATTTCATGAGCTGGATGGGCACACAACCGACGAATGCCGCCACCTAAGGGATGAGGTGGAAGAACATGCCAGGAGTGGTAGATTGCCACAATATGTCAGAGAACGGGTAGCGGCGGTAAGGCCTGAGCAACTACCGCCTCCACCTAACAGAAATGATCCTGGATCGGGATCACGACTCGTCATCAACTGATTAAGATGGCAAGGGCCAGTTCAGGATTTGAACTTCGGTCAAATAATTTCATTAGATTTGTTTTCAGAATAAACGGCTACTCCACTTACTCATGTACGGGAACCAGAGAGATCCCTAAGCATGCTCTGAGATGGAGATAGACCGATCTGCCCGGAGAGGCAATGTCTAGTTTTTCCTGATGTTTGAGATTGAACATCTGGGACTTGAATTTAATAAATAAACTTGAATTTCTTGAAATAAACCTTTGACCGAAGAGTTAAAGGATGAGTATTAAATACCAATATAAAAATGATCGCTTTATGACCCTACCCGGAGAGATAGGGTCCGGAGTGCAAGAGGTGGGTTGCTTCACCGGAGAGCGACAGGATCGACTCACTTAACGTCGCTTCCCATTCACCGGAGAGTGATTGGATCGGGATTCGATAAGAGCCCAGAGAGGCTATGATTGGCCCACGATTTAGGCCATGACATCGCTTAATGTTCAGATACACTGAACTGGAGTGCAAGAAGTGAGTCGCTTCGCCGGAGAGCGACAGGATTGACTCACTTAACGCTGTTTCCCCTTCACCAGAGAGTGACAGGATGGGATCCAGCAGGAGCCCGGAGAGGCTACGATTGGTCTAGAACGATCAAGATATCGCTTTACGCCCTAACTGGAGCCAGAGTGCAAGGGATAGAAGGCAACGCCAGAGCGCAATAGGATCTTTCTATTCAATCGCTAAGTCTGTAATGGACTTGGCAAGGGTCTAGAGTGACCACTAATAGTCCGGAGAGACTGTAGAACTTTATTCTTAACTTCCACGGGAGGAAATGGATAATGATTTGGCTTCGAACAACCACGAACTTGATTAAAAATGCTATAAGCTATGAAACAAACATGAACTCGCGACATTTGATTTGAAGCTATTCAAAACACACCTTTTATAAAAAGGCATGTTTTGGGGGGCAAAGTGTTATCCCACCTTTTGGCAAAGCCGAGATACCCAAAAGCTGACTGAAAATCAACGATTACTAGCCATGAATATCGATTACGCATTGCAGGTTCACCATGGATATCGATGAATTTTGTCTGAGCCCGGATCAGGCCACAATTGACAAGACATTACAAGCAAAGCCATAAGAGCCAACATTCCAAATTTCAAGTCAATCTGAATCCGTATGCTCAAGTTATGATCGATGCAAGTTGGAGGAAATAGCCTCATTTTCGTATCCATAGCCCTTGCTCGAATCCATGGGCAACACTCCTATTCGAATCCATCAGCAGTTAGCCTTGACTCGCATCGATCAGCCATCGTCACGCACGACCTCGTATCCATCAGTAGCACCTGTGTTCGAATCCATGAAGACACTCCGCTTCGAAGTCCACGTACGATGATAAGTTCGAATCCATATACATGCCTCACCTCGAATCCATCCAGACATAGTTATTTCGTATCGATCCACTGAAGCATGTCACGATCGATACGAACGAAGCCTTGTTCGAATCCAGGTACGATTGATGTCATCAAATCCATCAAGTAAAAGCGGCGAAATCTCGAGACGACTCGATCAAACCGGAGTGAAAGGCGGATCGACCCGAAGATTGCGCGCCACATCACCATGAGAGCACGTACAGGCAATCGATTCGAACAGGATGAACAGATGAAGAAAGCAATTTTGAATCGACCATATCTTGAGATCTACAAGTCCAAATGCTATGAAATTTTCACAGAAGCTTGCATACATGTTGAAGAATGTCCACACCAAATTTCAGCTCGATCGGATGATTTTTTGATCGATTCGAATGGAGTTCGAATCGATCCCGAAGCGGGCCCAGATTTCCTAGACGCGGGCACATGGGCCCCCACACGTGCCAGAAGTAGTCTCCTTAATTTTAGGCGAAATATCAGCCTCCTACATCTATAAATAGAGCCCCAGGTCATTCAGAAAAGGGGATCTTGATTCGGAAGCGCCCAGACTCTACTTTGCACTTCACTATTACCGTTGTACTCGAAGAACAGAGTTATAATCCATTGTAATCCGCTGTAACCAACTGTAATCAGCAAAGAACATCAATAAAAGAAAACCTTTGAAGTGGACGTAGGCCGGAGATAGCCGAACCACTATAAATTTTGTGTCTCTGTTCATTATTTCTGGATTGTTGTTCACTGTGTCATTAGATCTATGACTAATACTGCTGATTTATATTCATTGTTTGGTGCTTTCACGATACTTGGGGTTTGTGACCATTTTTGGCGCAAACAATACATATATATGCCATAGGCACTAAAACAATAAATCAAAGACAATAATAATTCACATAAGAAAAAATAAATATTAATGTGCACCTGTCTTGATCACAAAAGTGATACCGTGGAACGAATTGTTTACTATATGTATATGAACCCATGTGCACGAGTGGATATCATATATATATATATATATATATATCTTATTTTAGGAGTTTCGTTCATATACAAACTAATATAACATATGAATAATATATAAATAGTTACTATGATCAGGGTAAAGAACGAATCTGATGGGTCAAATACTAGGATATACAAAATATGGGCGTCCACACAACCCATATGCTACCACTCTAAAAGAATACATCACAAATCTTCATCTAAAGATATAGATGTTGGATCTGGCCCGTTTGGCGGGGGTAGATTGGGTGAATTTCAAAAAAAAATCATATTTGGATCATAGTGGGACTATGAAGTCTGATGGGTTTCATTAGATCCAATCTAGTTAATTTAAATGAAATCAAATTTATTTAATTTCTTAATTTAATTAATTATTATGATTTAATTAATTTAATGTTTATATAGTTTAGAGTATATAAATATATACTTATGTGTTTATGATGTGCATGTGCAATAAAGCAACGTGTAACACATTGAATGTATATGTACTAAATGTTGAGATTCACATCTATAACGTATACATTCGTCATTTATATGCGCATTGAATGTCTAAAAATATTGTTTCAAAATATAGAAATAAATGTTTATATATAATTTCAAACTTTATTTATATATAAATAAAATAAAATTTTAAAATATTTGATTAGATTTTGAAAAAGCCAATAAAATTTATCAAATTTAATATCCAAATTATCTAATTTTGACAATGTGAACTATTTTAAAATTAAAATTTAGATCTACAAAAATCAGCTAAAATATCTTTTAAATAATTAAAATAAATATATTTATATTTCATATAAATATTTATCATTGTCGAAAATAATTTTTTGTAAATACACAAACTCTTTAAAGTTGCATAAAATAATTAAAGTATGTAATTTTGGTAAAATAAATATTAAAATATTTTATACATGTTTATTTCTTTTCGACCACGAAATTCTTATTTTTATTTAATTTTTGTATTTCTAAAACCATTTAATATTACTTTTACTAAATTAAATATTTACATTTATATATCAAAATATAAATATAATATATTAATATTGGTTTGGCAAAAATAAATATTTTTTTATTAAAATCCCAAACATATATATATGTATGTATGTAAATATTAATTTTATAAATAATTAAATACATGTGTGTGTATATATGATTTAAAAATAGTAAATAATTTCATTCACTTGTTTACTAAGCTCACATTTTTCTCCATGAGCCACATGCTTAAGCGATAAGGCAATAGGTTTGATATTCTTTTCTAAACTAAATTCAAAATTTGATCTCCCTACAAGGAGGATGACTAGAAACTGCAAGTACCCAAAAGAACTATCTTCCTATCATAATCTAACACCGCTCCATACATAGCCATTCAGTCCATCCTCAGAATCAAACCAAACCTAAAAAATCCTCATGCAAAAGCATCGCAATCAAATTCGATACCCAAAATATAACTTCAAACCCTTACATGCCATTGATAAATTGATCGATTCCCTAACATGATTTTTCACTACAAAAGAATTCTGGATTCTCTACGCCAATTGGGTGTAGGGAAGGCGTAGGGAAACAAATTTCCCTACGCCACCTCTACGCCAAAAAAGAAGTCGGAAAATGGTGCGTCGCAAAAATTCCCTACGGCTTCCCTACGCCTTTCCCCTACGCATTACCTACGCCAGATTCCATACGCGTTACCTACGCCAGATTCCCTACGCATTCCCTACACCAGGTTCCATACGCATTACCTACGCCAGATTCCATACGCATTACCTACGCCAGATTCCATACCCCTTCTTACGAGTTCCATACGCCTTCCCTACGCCACCATACATTAAAAATTCAATATGATCCTATTGAATTCACATTCGTCTACCTCACATATCACCATAAAAACTAATAAAACCGAACATCAACAACAGAAAACATTAAATAAATTATATAACCACATGCAAAAATCATAACTATGTCTCATTAAAAACATTAATGTAGAATGCATATCATGGTCAAATTACCATAAACTTGTTACAGAATGTGTTTAAAATACATCATGTCCAACAAACAATAAAATAAAGTTGCTACATAGCTTCAACATAGTTGTTTCATCTAATTCAAACATCATACAATGTACGTTATAAAAATAGAACATCAACCCACAACCAAAATAGGAATAACTCACAAAGTTGATCGTATCTCTGGTCCTTGCTCCAGCCTCAACCCCCCGTATAAACTCCTGCACAAAACTCAGCTCCTGCTGCATGGAACATAAATACTCTTGTAGTTTGTTAATCGTGGCATTCATTTCTTGATTTTTACTCCTTAGCTCTTCTACTTCCTCCTCAAGTTTCTCTTTGTCATGTGAAACTCCAAACTGAGCAGTATATGTATTGTCTCTGTATATCTGCATGTAAATTATTTATTCACATTAGCAAAATGTATAACTATTCGACTTTTCTTTTCCGAACTTATAATTTCATAAAGAAATGAAAGAACTAGTCATGAAAATATGCCGACAGTATAATTGGCATTCTAAATCTCCAATTAGTATAATGTCAGAAGTGATTTTTTTAGTAGCATCAAATCCATGCTACCTTACTTCAAATTCATGTGTACAGTCATGTTATCTCCATTGCAAATGCAGGGCTGCTGCACTGAACGACAGTGCACAACTGCATTTCAAGCAAAGGCAGTGTTGTTGCTTACTTCAAATCCATGTGTACAGTCATGTTATCTCCATTGCAAATCCATGCTACCTTACTTCAAATTTATACCAATTCAGTAAAGTTTGTTAACGATAAAAATATTAATTCTGTCAAACACCAAATGGAAGTTAATAGTTCACAAGTCACCGATGACAATTTAGGTACTGAAAACTCTTCAGAAAGTGACCGAACTAATCAAGTGAAGGAATCATCCCAAACACCAAGTAAAATGCAAGATAGTAATAATCATCATAGTACTAATGAGCCTGGCAATTCAACAGTAAGTGACAATACGTTCTCACAAAATTCATCAACTCAGTGCATAAATGTTCAATCCAACGTTAATACAAAATGCAACAAATTTCCCATCCACTAAAGATAATAACATTATGGAAGAAGATAATGCATTATGGAAGAAGAAGGCAACAAAGCATATATGCAGCTGATTAGTGTAGCTATTATATGCTTAATATGACACATTTGCTGCGAGAGAAATGCAAGAAAATAGCTTATGGTATTTTGAGGTATTTCAGGTTGGAAAATTGACATTTCTCTTATAGTGCTACAAATGAAGTTTACATGCATGTATAGCAGCACTCTCTAATATTAAATTCAAGAATCGTAATGGGTTGGTTTATGATGATTATGATGATGATGCCTATAGCCACTACATGTGCTTATAGTATAGCAACTAGTATAGTAGTTTTTGATAGCAGGAAAACTGTATGCATGACTATGTGCTTTTTTTAAGCCTATGAAGTTTACTTTGTTTGTGTTTTGCAGGTTCTCGTTGCTCATTCTTATCTCTTTGATTTTTTCTAATGTTATGGTGGAGGAGATTAATTCTCAAAGATAGGATTGAATTATATAATACCTTGAGAATTATCATGCTTAAGCCACTACAGTTTATATAAAATACACCCAATTCTATTAACCATGGTGACTGTAAGAGTTTTATATGTTCTGCATGTAGTTTACTCTTAAATTTTCGGCCAGTAACTAAACCATGCAACCGCAACATAAAATATTTGGTTTATACAACTTGATTTGCATGTGACCCTTTAAGATATACATGTTAAGATATTAACAATCCTACTTATGTATGGTTTTGTTAAAAAAAAATATTTTAAGTTTAACATGGGACAAAGTGAAAATTTTCGATTTGAAACAATTAAGAGATGCAAGAAACTTTTCTCAGTTTACAATTATGTTTCGACAACAAAACTGAAGCTTTATTTATTTTTTCTATTATTATTCTAAAAACTATGTATTTTACTGAATGCACAATATTTCTACATTGCACCCGACTTTCTTTTTGGCTTGGATAATCTTTTTAGGTAATCACAATTTATTTTCAACCCATAACCGACGAAAACATTGACAATTCAGAATTCATACTACAAGACCCGTAAATTAGAAAATACCTCAAAATACCATAAGCTACATGGAGAATATGCTTGAAATTATAGTGCATGTGTTGGGGTTAGCAGCATGTGTTGTGGTGACATACAGTGAAAAGACAAAAGTTCAAAAATAGCAACAATAAGAGTACCTCCAACTGTTAAAGGCCTCTTAATATTCATCGGACGCCAATAAGAGTCGGTAGCACATCCATCGCCTGAATAGAGAAATCCATTATAAGGATACTTAAACACAGACAATGTGAATATTCACATAAATGCTAAATGTCTACCCATAGATCTATCTGGTTGCAAATTAGTTGCCAAACAGCAAAGAGAATCACATATATTAGCTAAAGCCAAGCAAGCAGTTATTCTCACCTGAATAGATATTTCTTTAATAAAATAAAATAATACTTAGCCTTCAAAATAAACTTCAACCTAAAAATAAAAGTATGAAATATATTTACCGAGACAGAAGGATCATGGCTGTTAAACTCAACTGCATGAATAAATTCAGTAAGCACCTTTACACTGCAAAAAAAGAATTTATTATTGCTTCTCAAGGGGAATCTAATGTCTCTAGCTACGTACGTAAACTAATATGCAGACATGTGTGAATGAATATTAACCTGCAAATGGCTTGGGGAAAACATGCAATGACACCAACTGCACGGCAAGCAGCTGACCTAACCGACAGAACTTCATCGTTCAATCTAATTTTAAATTTCAAACTATTGATATCGATAGTTTAAGGGGAAAGTATGAGTTAACAGAGCCATCTTATACGTGCAATGCGGGATGTAGCAAATTCTTGTTTTTCCATGCTTAAAGAGTAGAAAACTGCTGAAGTCGTTCCTGCAAAACAAGTGAGTGCAGTAGCCCTCACCTAGAAAGTAGCAACTAGCAATGCACAAACTTCAGAACAGGAGAATGTAGAAATGTTATAATAAAATACCTATAATCTAAGCTTCTAACAAATATAAATTAATGATTTTTGCTTAACATATTTCGACATTACATGAAAAACTAAGCAGACAAAATGATATATTAATACAAAACAAAACAAGTGTTATAGTACATCAACCGGCAGCCATAATGCCTTATTATGAATTCATTACAGCATACGAAATCCGTGGAGTCATAATGCATCTCTGTTCGCAACATTGACTCGTCTTAAGACCGACTTGAATGATGGCTAAGCATGAATCCAGTTAATTATTTGATAACTAATAAGAAGCTTGCTACTGGATGCCATTCGAAGAGTGTGTGTGTGGGTGGGGCGTGGGTGGGGGATCTAAATTTATAAGATCGTTTCACTGATTCACTCTGTATTAATTTTCAACTACTTCCAATGTTACTACCACAGCTTAAAAAGTTAAGGCAGATCTAAGCTCTGATATCACAAGGATATAAATGATGCATTGGACAGCTTGCAATCTCTATTATAGACAAACTTATATCAATTATTACATGGCTTGTGGCATGTGAATTATAGATGGTTGAATTATAACCTAAATTAATCGATTAAAGGCGTACCTACTAGTGGCGCGGAGGCACCTAGTGGCGGCAGCGCGGAAGTATCTACTGGCGGCGGCGCGGAGGCTTCTACTGGCAGCGGCGCGGAGGTACTTAGTTGTCGGTGGCGTGGAGGCAGAAATGGCGGCGCGGAGGGAGGAGGATTTGAGAAACGGTAAAAAAGAGGAACAGATCTGGAACGAAAATATTTTTTTCCCTCTTTGAAAACGGAAGGAAGAGGGTGGGATAATTAGGTTCAACGGGGGGAACATTTAAAGCAGGGAAGGGTAGGGAATGGGTAGGGAACTGCTAACGCTTTTCCTACGCCTTACTCACGTTATCACGATTTCCCTACACCGCGCCTACGCAGCGTAGGGATGGCGTAGGAAATTTCAAGTTGGAAAATTGACATTTCTCTTGTAGTGTTTGATACTATAATATGGTTTGTAACTGTACTAGTCTCCAGATGCAAATCATCAGCTAGCTTACTCGAAATAAACGAGTGAGATGCTATGGTGCTAAATAAAGTGCAAATAGATAAATTAGAAAGATTTAACACACATTCCATAACGACTTTCTTCTCTTTTTCATGGCTGCAGCTGCGCTCGAGCTAGGAACAACATCAAGTGCACTAGCTGGAACTACCTGGATAGAAGTCTTAGGCAAGATCAGGCACTCCCTCTTCATATGTCCAAACTGGTTTCAGTTGTAGCATTTGATCTTTGAAAATTCGTTTTGCAATCCTTAGCCATGCGCCCCACTTCCTACACCTGAACCCTTTTTTCTTTAACATGCCTTGGGCCTCCATTCCACCCTTGCATTGGTTCCGTTGAACTAGCTTCCCTTCTACATTCTTATGTTCTTTCTTAGAAATTGAATTTAGTAGTGCCATCTCAACCAAGCTATCAAAAGTAGCTCCAGTGGGTACATGACACAAAGTAATATCCCCCAAAGACGGGTTCAACTAGTTGGAAAATTTTATCGCCTTCTTCACTCATTATACCAGAAAAGCAACGTCGCAATGGCTTTGAGCCGTTGCTAATGGATTTTCAATGGCCCAAAGCCATTGCGAAATAGGGAATGGCTAGTGTTAATACCAAAGATATTGATTTTGATGACAACAACCATATTAAATAGGTACTAATGTTTTTCCAAGTTGTATAGAATATTTTATAGGAAATTATACAGATTTATACATGTACAGGATAATCAAGTTTGAAGAATGATCAGTAAGAAGACTAGAGAACAAGATTTAAAGATAATCAAGATATTTGAAGACTCCCGAGTTTAGAGACAAAGACAAAAAGAGTTCAAGACTATAGATCAAAGGAAATAAACATTAGAATAATTTGTCAAAGTCCTTGAATAGCAAACATCTGTTTTTTGAATACTCTCTTATCAAAATATTTATTATCAAAATATTTGTTTCTCAAAGTATAATTTTACATATATTCTATAAGAATTATATATATATATATATATTAAATGCGTTTAAAAACTATGTTTAAAAGTTTTACAAATTATTAGAATTTTATAAACATTTATAATAAATTATTGATTTTCAAAATTAATAAGGGTATGTCAACATACGCTACCTAAGTATGTCGACATATAGACCGTTAGAGAGATGCCTTTTGAATTTTGAATAGTTATGATTTTTGATTACATCTCTTTACGAATAGACACATTTCTTTAAACACTAAGGGGATTAGAAAATTTCATTTTTATCACTATTTTCTCTACTTTCTTCTTACTCTAAATTCTCATTATATATTTCACAAAATCCACTTTCTATACTCTTTAAATTCACTCAAATTCAATCCTTACTTTACTACATTCATTCTCTACAATCTACTCATTGATTTGCAAGTATTCTCTTAACAATTCAAAGATCAAAGTGCTATCAAAGGGCTATAGGATATTTTATATCCAAAGTACAACTATATGTATTTGAAAATCAACAACCCTCTACTATTATTTGTTTGCGTGTGCTTGTTGCCCGTTCAAATCAAGTGGGTGTGCTTGTTGCCTGTTTAAATCAAGTGGGTGATCTTGTTGCCTGATTAAATCAAGAGAGCCTATCTTGAACTCGGAAATTAGGAGGGTGTATCTCGTTGCTTTGAAATCAAGAATGTATTCTAGTTTGCTTAGACCTGTTTAAGTTAGGCATTGGAAAAAAAATCTGTACATACACTGTACAGGATTGGAAGTAGAATTGGTTAATTCGAACCAGTACAAAACTCATAGTGTCATATGTTTTATTTTTATATTACTTTTACTGTATATATATATATGTGTGTGTGTGTATGTGTGATCACCTAATAGTATATATCCACGATTGATTATCTATGTTTGATTCAAATCTTGAAATAATTCAAAAAGTTCCATAAAAGTTATAAAACACTATTCATCCTCCCTCTATTGTTAAAGTAGCATTAAGATCCATTCACATTATTACTACACCGCTTCCCACATTCGGTATCAGAGCCTTATGTTTTAAAAAACTCGTTATTTGATTTTTGAAAAGCATAAATGGCTGATAATACTGGTAATACTAGTAGTATATTTTTAACACTTTTGTAGAAGGACAATCAACTGCCGGACCCTCACTATTTTATGGTATAAATTACACTTACTAGTCATACATGATGAAAACTTATTTACAATTTAATGGCTTAGATATTTGGAATATTACACAAAGTGAATACATTGAACCACACACTGATTATTCATTATGAGCACCTAACCAAAAGACAGAAGCACTTAATAATTCTAAAGCCATGAATATTTTATTTTGCTCCTTAGATAAAATTGAATTTAATCGAGTTTCTATTTGTAAGTCTGCATATGAAATTTGGAGATCATTGTAAGTCATGCATAAGGGTATTACTAAAGTAAAACAAACTAAGATTTCTATGTTAACCAATCGGTTTTAAAATTTTAAAATGAAACCAAATGGGTCTATTTCTGATGTATTCCAGATTTTAAAATATAGTTCATTCATTAATATCACTAGGGAAAAATTTCTCAGAAGAGGACATGGTTAGAAAAGCCTTAATGCTCTCTCTTCTAAATGGGATCAAAAGACATTAGCAATAGAGGAAGCCAATGATATTAGTATATTAAAAATTGAAGAGTTAATTGGTAATCTGATGCCCTATGAAGCACAGCTGCAAGGTAGAAAGGAAAGCAAGGCAACCGAAATGAAATTAATTGCATTCAACGCAAAAACTAATGATCAAGATTCAGATGATGATGATGAGATTCCTCCTATGACTCAAAATTTCATAAAATTCCCATAGTACAGAAAGATGAACAACTTTCGTAAAACTAAAAACAAAAATTCGGAAAACGAAAATGTTTTTAAGTGTTACAATTGTGGAGAATCTGGTCATATGCAAAAAGACTGTCCGTAGCAAAAGAAAAGAAAGTATTTACCAAACACCGATACATTCAAAAAGAGAAAGAGAGCTTATAATGCAACTTTGGACGATTCTAACACTACATCCAGTGACAATGAACTGGATACAGAAATTATCAACATGTGTTTCACGGTGATGGAAGATTAATTAGAAAAGACAAAGGAAATGGCAAAAACGGTACCCTTTTACATTTCATATTTTATTGTTTATTTTTTCTGGAAATTATACAGGAATATAATAATAATAATAATAATAATAAGTATATATAAATATAAATATTAAATATATATATAAATATAAATATATATGTATGTATAAGTAATTATATATATATATATATATATATATTTCTTATTTTGAACTATGAAATTTAGGCCCATATGTCGACATATGTCACATGGATATATCAACATACCTAGCAGAATTTAGAGAATCTTTTCAAAATTTAAACTTTTGAAATTCCCTTTATTTTCCATTAATTCAAAATTTGAAATTTTCACCTTTCAAATGATAACTCAATTCCATTTATTCACTCCTTATCTCATCTTCTACACATACTGTATTTCAAAATTCAAACTTGTTATTCACTATATTTCCTCCAAAACAATTCAGTAATGTCTTAATTAAGCCAGTCCTCTTCATCCAAAACCATTAGGCTTACCAAAAAGATCAAAATGATTAAAAGTCCATGAAAACTTATATTGAGTATGCTACTTGTGGAAAAATATTTTCGGGAAGGTTTGCAAGTTTTAATGAATTTTCTTCTTATGGTTTACAAGTTCTTGCTTTAGAAAATGATATTTTTGGTTTAATTGATTTATCTCAAAATGATTTTAATTACTATCTCGATTTGGTTAAAATGTTTTATGCTTTAAAATTTTTTATGCTAATTTGAATGGAAAGTTTTTCAAGGAGAAGAAGGTCAAATTTGGAGTATTGTAAAACACACTACTATTGTTTTGGATTTGCGAAATTCTTAGTCAAATTCTTGGTTGTAAAAGTAGTAGAAATGACCTCGCCACTTTTGAAATTGATTATAGTAATAGAGAAGTTACGCACAATTTATTTTCTAATGATGAAGAGTATGGTTTTAAAGGAAAAAAATCTTAGGACTAGTGAGTCTTATTTTACAACAAAGTATTACACCGAGGATGAGGAATTATAACAACCCCACTCAAAAAGTTTTCAAAGCACTTTTTTTCTATTTTTGGAAAATATGATATAAATTAGACTCAAGAGATTTTGGTTGACTTTGTTCCAAAGAAAATATCTAGGCATGAGAACATACTTTACCATGGTATGTATCTTAATAGAATTTTCAATTATTTTGGTATTGATCTAAAAGGTGAAAACATTTTGTCTCATAAAGCTTTCAACAAAACCAATCTCTCTCTTATGCACATTCCTCTTAAATTCGAACCCTAGGAATCTCTTGCCGAAAAGAAAGAGAGATTTGGCAAGGGAAGAAGAGCAAGTGATGCTAGAAGAAGAACGAAAAAGTGATGAAATGGGAATTGAAGAGGAGGAAGAACAAGAAGAAGAGGAGGAGGAAATGGACACTTCTCTAGAAAGCTTTGAAAAACCATCCCACTATTATAACAAAGAAATTCTTAAAAGCTAAGAGAAACTTCTCAATAATCAAAAGAAGCTTAAACGTTCATTTAGTAAAAAGTTCACTAGCCTCTCGAACAAAGTGGACAAATACTTTGGGAAGATTATTAGAAAGCTTGGTGGAAATTCTTCTTCTTCATCATCTTTTTAGACCTCTTAGCTATCTTTGTGCTCTCTAATTTTATGTCCTTTTAGTCTTATATATGTCACTTCCTTGTATTTTTTCATTATGCTCATGTATCCTTCTTTTTATTAGTGAAAATTCATTAGAGACTTAATTTTGTTGTTTAATAATGTTCTCTTATTCTTTGGATATCGTAAACTAAGATAGTATAAAATAAAAATAAAAAATAAAAACAAAAAATATGCAAGTTACTGCGCATATGTCGGCATAGTGAACATGGTATGTCGACATATACTTGCAATTTTTCAGAATTATTGAAATTCAAAAGCTGGTTAATTGTTGGAGGGATTAATTACTAACCCGACATTTCACTTCTATAAAAGAACATTTCTTTTAGAAAAACTCAGAAAATAATTCATCTTCTTATTCTATTCCTCTCTACACATCTCTTTTCATAAAAAATGGATCTAAACGCAAAATTTTCAAAACAAAAACTTAGTGAAAATCTAGAAGAAACTCTTCAATCTTTCAAGAATGCTCCTTGCTTCATTCTTCGCAATCAATGACACTTAGTGTTGAGTCAAATGCAAATGATCAAAGAACAAAAAAAATTTGATTCTCTTCGTCGTTTCATTTCTAGTTTCACCCAACGAGTTCAAAGCAACTCTCTTGAATGCTCGAACTCTAAAGCAAAAGTAGAGAATGAAGATTGGGAAGTTATCAACACCAATCCTATCTTTGGATCCGAAGGATGGGTCGAAATTCCCAAGAAAATCTAAGTTTTAACTTGTATTTTAAATTTTGTTTATTATAATTTATAATTTGTACTCATAATATGTATTTTAAACATTTTAGTTATATTTGTATAATTAACTGTAGTTATATTTGTACTGTTAAAGTAATTAATGAATAGATGTAAAGTTTGTGATGTATGGTTGAAACAGATAATAATTTTATATATAGTTATTTATCAGAGATATTAATTTTATGATTATTATTGATTTAGATTCCATAGACTACATAAATATGTCATATTTAGGGGGGGTTTATCTTTTACCCATTTTTATTGATGACAACGGGGGAGAAAATTATAAAATATAATATATGCATATAACGAAGAGGAGTTATACAAAATATGAGGAGTTAACTAAGTTAGGGGGAGTTACATTATATTTTATGACAAATATATTTACATGGTTGTCATCATAAAAAATGAGGAGATTTTTAATACCACAAATATTGATTTTGGTTACAAAATCCATATAAGTATAGGTACAAATGTTTTTCCAAGTTATACAGAATATTTTGCACGATATTATACATGTTTATACAAATACAAGATAATCAAGTTTGAAAACTGATTTGTAAAACGACTAGAGATCAAGATCCAAAGATGATCAGGATATTTGAAGACTCATGAGTTTAGAGACAAAGAAAAAAAGAGTTCAAGACTATATATCATAGGAAATAAACATTAGAATAATTTGTCAAAGTCCTTTGATAGCAACGATCTGTTCTTTGACTACTCTCTTATCAAAATATTTATTTTCAAAGTGTAATTTTACAAATATTTTTTAAGAATTATATATATATATATATATATATATATATATATTAAAAGTATTTAAAAACTATGTTTAATTTTTTTACAAATTATCAGATTTTTATAAACACTTTAAATAAATTATTGGTTTTCAAAATTAACAACGGTATGTCGACATACTCTACCTAAGTATGTCGAACATATAGACCGTTGGAGAGATGCCTCTTGAATTTTGAATAGTTATGATTTTTGCTTACATCTCTTCACGAATAGACACGTCCTTTCAAACACTATATAAAGGAACTAGAAAAATTCATTTTATAACTACTTTCTTCTTACTCCAAATTCTCGTTATATATTTCACAAAATCCACTTTCTATATACTTCAAATTCACTCAAATTCAATCTCTACTTTACTACATTCATTCTCTATAATCTACTCACTAATTTGCAACTATTCTCTCAATGATTCAAAGATAAAAGTGATATCAAAGGACTATAGGATATTTTGTATTTGAAAATCAACAGCTCTTTACTATTATTTGTCTGGGTGTGCTTATTCCCCGTTCAAATCAAGTGGGGGTGCTTGTTGTCCGTTTAAATCAAGTGGGTGAACTTGTTGCCTGATTAAATCAAGAGAGTCTACCCTGAATTCGTAAATCAGGAGGTTGTATCTTGTTGGCTTGAAATCGAGATTGTATTCTGTTTTGCTTGCTACCTGTTTAAAGTAAACGTTGAAAAAGAAATCTGTACACACACTGTACAGGACTGGACACGGAATTGATTTTGAATCAGTATAAATACTCTTGGTGTCATCTCTCTTCCTTTTACTTTACTTTTACCGCATTTATATATATCTATAATTATCTTTCGGTATACATCCGCAATTGATTATATGCGTTTGATTTAAATCTTGAAATAATTCAGAAAGTTCCATAAAAGTTATAAAACACTATTCACATCACTTTAGTGTAAAGTAGTCTTAAGATCCATTCATATTAGTACTACACTGTTTCCCACTCTGTTTCCCACCGTTAAAATTTGGCAATGGTCCTGAACTGTTGCGAAATTAAATTTAGCAATGGCCATTAACCTTGTATAATTAAATTGATCACAAACCATATGTCCATGCTCTGATTCATTAACTACACGCACGGATTCATTAACTACTATCCATGTTCCAGAAAACGAAACCATCTTCAATATGATAAAAAGCAAATAAACAGAGAAATAACAATAACAACTCTTACTTGCAAAAAGCTAGAATCCTTATCTAAAACCAACAAACAAAAAAACAATAAAATCCACAATTTTGTTTCAGATACAGATTTAAAACAGAGTTTGCTAACACACTCTCCCAAAGCTTAATACTATAAAACTACTGGAAATCGCTGGAAAATCAACAAAAGCAAAGGTTAACACCAAACTTTTACAAAACCTTCAGAACTCTCTTCTACTTATCTGACTGGCACATCTCACTTTCACCATGTGCAAAACTGCATTGATCCCCAGAAGTGCAAGTGCATCTACTGAAATTATCATAGAGCATGGTCTTTAACTTGGCCCTAAAGTTAGGGCGCCCTTGTCCATCACTACCACCACCAGCAGGAGGAGGAGGCACCTGCCCAAAACCTGCATTTTTCATAGGAGGCATCTGACTAGCTGGGCCTGACCTTATAGTCATAATCAGCTCCTGAACCATAGCACTTGCTTGATTGATCCAATTGAAAGTTCCTCCAGCTTAATTTTCTTCAAGTTTGAATCAGATTCATGATCCCTGATAGCCACTTTTGCTCCAGTAACGTCCATGCATGGTGAAGCAGCTTCATTACCAATCAAGCCCAAGTCTAAGAGTGCAAATAGATGAAGAAATAAAAACAATTCCATTAAACCGATCACAGACCACATTCAAAGAGAATATATGAAAATCATAAAACAAATGGTAACTTTAATAGGAATAACCACTAAATGTACCTATATCTTTACAAGTTTTTCTTACCAAAAAACAAACCCTTAAAAGAGTCAAAAACTGGTTCAGTATATACATCAAAATAGGTAGCGTAGGTCAAATAAGCACAGCTGAACGCTACATAAACTCTGAACCACACTGAAGAGAAAATGGTGAGGTATATGAATAAGCACGTCAATGATATTATTGCAGAGAGACGAATCGAGCATTTTCATATAGATTGGTCACCTTTCGCATACTGATTCGGTTAGTGCTGATAACAAATTTATCGGTACTGAAGGTATACACAAATATACAATCTATCTCACAAATCGATTTCCTAATTTCATA
Source organism: Allium fistulosum (assembly GCA_030737815.1). NCBI lineage: Eukaryota > Viridiplantae > Streptophyta > Magnoliopsida > Asparagales > Amaryllidaceae > Allium > Allium fistulosum. The sequence goes on from CM060902.1 coordinate 810,336,363, forward strand.
ATTGTAATGTTCATCACAACTGAGGTATACATGTTAAACTAATACTTAAATATGAATCATATTTATTCGATATTTATTCGATTTATTACTTAAATTACGTTCTGCATCATGGTAACGTATCCAAATGGCTTATTCAAATAGACACAAAGAAACAGCAAACTATGTTTTCTAAGAACCAACTATTAGTAAAATCGGAACATTGATATTTTTTTTATATTGAATTTATATTTCTCATCTAACATCACAGGAGTAGCTCATCAGTGTGAGATGTGAGTAGGATAGCCAAATGTTACGTAACAAAGATGAATATAAAACCAACTGAAATGAACATAAAACCAACTGAATAACCCAAAATATGTATTTTTGGATCTATGCTTACTCTTCTGTTATCGCTACCAAATTGCTTCTTTATGCTCTCGAACGATGCACTGCCAGAACCTCTCCTCTTCGATTTTGTTGTGAATCATGTTCTTTCCATCTAATCATGTATGTGACCTAAAAAAAGACAGCTAAAATAAAGTAAAACAATACAAATTTTGCAAAATGAAATATCATTATCGTTCTTACTTGAAAAGTTGCAGAAATGATTCCATCATCTGCTGAAAACATTGAATCATAGATTGCAGTAGTTGCTAAAGCGGTGTCTCTCTTCAGGGTCTAAGCTAAAGCAGTGTCTCTCTTCAGGGTCTAAGTGGAGAAGAATCATTGTCGTTGTAAGATTTTAAGTGAGTTCAAATATATTTGTTAGCATGGATTATCATTATGCATAATATTAAAATCTATTTATCATCGCTATTTATTTAAACTTAAAAATAAAGAAATCTCTATTCAACTAGTTTGAAAATTCAAAAAGTTTGTTGTAATATGGCGACGACATCATACAGCTGCTTACCGTTCTACATAAGCATGTCAAATGCTTTAATCAATATCATGAATTCGAAACTGAAATGAAATTTAAAACTTAATTTATCTAAGTAACACTTACGAACATTACTGGAAAGAAGTGTATTTGTCCTTCCGGTTTCATTTGTGCCTCCTTGAAATACACCAAAACAGGGAAATTAGGTCACCATAGCTCCCAGATCTAAATAGAAGAGTACCCATACATAATTATTCAATTGTTATGAAGTTTCATAGTAACATTTGTTAACATAAAATCAAGAGAAATTTCTAGTCACTCTCTTCTAGCGATTTTTGCCACCAACAAAAACATTTTCACCTGACTTATTGAATTCATTTCTAATTTTTACTTCCTATAAAAGTTTAACTATACATAACTATGAAAGTATAATTCATTTTACAGAATAAAATCGTTATGGATTCTTAATTTATCCATAGTTACAGAGTAAACTAGCCAAAACTTCATCATCAAAAACAAACCTCACTCTTGTGGTCTGAAAAAAAAAGAAATGGATCGATCAATTGCACATTTAAAATACGATGCGATAGAAAAGAATAACCCAATGACCCAACTACTCAAATTTTCAACTTACCTGAAAGAGTAGAAGCAATCCAAGAAGACCTCCAATTGCAACTGGCAATAGATTTTCAAGAAGGCCTAAAGTATCAACGTTATGTTTCATTAAGTTCATTTGATCGTTTGATGCATTACATACTATTGTTTCAAGTAGTCTTTTTAACTGCTTGTAAATGTATAAGAGACTGGATATAATATGCACTAGGATTTTGCCTTAAGGTCTTTGATTGATTTATTAGGTTCTATAATTCATAACCTGATTTTGTCTGCTAAATAAATGACCAAAATTCGATTCAAATAAGAAAACTTAGAGGAGAGATGGAAACTTTAAAAGCTTAATTGTTTTAAGAGAATAGTCACTATTATTGTGAAATCTTATACAGCCAAATGACAAAAACTTCAGAACGTGAGTACAAATTTCACTGAATGAGAATATTATGATTCAGTCTCTGTAGATTGTTGCTATAATCTAGGCTATCTAGCAGTTAGTTTGCTTTTTGATCCAAGTAAAAGAACAATGAGAGAACTCATACGTACATATAGGTAGTTAGCTAGTTAGTTGGATAATGAAGGAAATTAATGAATATTGGATCGTTCATCTACTGAATGAAAATGACAAATATGAAAGGACACTAGCTAACTAGCCAACAGCAAAAGAGTGAAAGGACAACTACTCAATATGACTTGCCTTATGTCCAAAAAATTTATCTAGTTCAAAAATTATATTTTTCTCTCCTTTTGTGAACAGTTAACATACCATAGCAAAAGCCGGTAGCTTCCTAATTGATAAATTATGATCATCTAAAGAAGATTAACGCAACATAAGAACGAATAGCAAAGAACAAATCAACCCATACATACTAAGTTTACTGTGTATACAATTTATCATTACAAATTTAATCTCCCTGATCAAAAAAGCAAAAAATGAACAATTTCAAAATAAACGTAAATAGTATACAAGTTCTTAGAATCTTTCAATGTAAAAACTTCAATCAAAGTTAGCAAATAACTCACATAAGCACAATGAACATCTTACCAATCTATTCGCATTGCACTAGGGACATCGCCTAAAGCTACCACTCTCCTCCTCCCCCATGTAAATTTTACAACTTCCAGAATAATTTGAAAAAGGCACAAATTTTGTAGCAACATAAAATTTTCTTTGAAACTATACGTTAAGCATGTTCAGAATATACCAATCACACAAAAAAATCAAATGCAATTCTTCGTAAATTCAGTTGATTCGAGAGCTACTATCAGTACGTACAAAAAAAGACTGGAGGAGGAGGGAGTAAGTAGGAGAGCGGGATAGAGGATGAGAGAGGTAGAGATGAAGAGGAGGGACAGAACGTGGAGCTAGGGTTTGAGATTGGGATTAGGGAAACCGCCCTATCGCCATTTAGAAGAAAGTACAAAGGGAGCAGGAGAGCGAAAAAATTGGATCATATTCTTTTGGGTGCGCGCAAGAACCAAGTTTGCAATAGTCCTAAGACCGTTGTATTGCAATGACCTAAAGTCATGCTAAATGTGTTACAAAGAGTTAGGAACAGCCAAAAACCATTGTGATATAATAACCGCGAGCGTATGTTGCAAAATTGCTATTATGGTGCAGTGGCAGGTGTATTAATAAGGTCTAGACCATACTTCGCTAGTTGATTGAACTCACTAACAGTAACAAACCGGATTTTCGACCCTCGAAAATCGACATCGATACGTCCACTGTATCAAACGCCGAGCAATCGAATGTCGGAAAACCCGACTGTTGAAAAAAAAAGGAAGAAGATAAGAAGAAAATCAACAACATAGAATCTCACAGCGGAACGAATAATCTATAATATATCACAAGTCTTTACACAAAAGCAAAACTGTAATACGTATATATATATATATATATATATATATATATATATAACATCAATCAGAGTATACTAACATATTTCAGCCTGGACAGTTATAACAGTATGTCATCACAATTGCTGATAAACACAACAACGCATACAGCGGAAAATAACCATCTATGTGAATACGTCTCCGGGCCTCCAACTCGTCTTCTGAAGCTCCAAGCATCCAAACCAATCTGTAATATACTCGGTCTGACCCGAGCATTATAATAAAATAACACTCGAATAAGTCTGGAAAACCAGCGCGAGAAAACACACTCAATTTGAATTTAATTATTTTCAAAAATCCTTTTGAAAAACAAAGGTATCTCATAAGACCACGCCACACATAAATACGATGGGCTTTTACCTTAAGATAGCCACAACCTTTTATATAAAAATCATGTGATATATTAATAGTGTCTAAGTACAAATACTTATTAAAATAACAAAAATGCTTGCATCTCACATTTCAATATAGTTGGGTATAATCAAAACCGTACGACGCTTATTGGAGAATGGATTTCATACAATGACTAGGCACTGGGGTACCACCTATCACAGTACACAACAAGAAAATGTACCAAGATCGGACCTATCGATCCCTGCCAACACAAGACCGGCCTACCCCTTATTGGATAGTACCGAATATGTTATCACTCCGGTTGCTTTGCAACCCTTTTGAGATCTCATGCACAACCAATCCATGAATATGTAGATGTAGGGTAATCTAGAAAGGTGACAACATACCCTAATGGGTGCGACCCACTTAGCCTTACTGCATCTCCTCTAATTTTCAGTCATTCCTGGTTGATGAGGCTTGAGGCTACGTTTACCTTTCAAGAAATTTACACTTAGAATGCTCATTGCCCTCCAATAACAATGTGCCGATAGCATTCATCCATACAAGTTATTCTGGGTCTGAACAAACCGAATCTCCAAAATCACCATCTTCATTATCTTCACGATATCACAATTTGTAACGCTCAAATCAGATCGAAGTGGTTTTCGGATAATTAAATCTGATCCTGGTCTCTTTGAAACGATCAACGAAATTGGCCAGATTTTGATAGTCGGCTATTTAACTATCAAATTACACACATAAATAGTCACTAAGCCCATATTATAAATCTTTCAAACATTTATCTCAAAATATCTTTACAAAGATATATATTCAATCCCTTCCAATATTTCAATATTTGAAAACAAGTTCAGATACTATATCCCTAACATGGTATTTCCAAACCATATCATCCCTTAGAAATATTTCCAATTTCAATTTATAATCCATTACTAAGAAAAATATTTCTTTATAAATCCTTCCGTAGTTAATATATTTCCAAAACCTTCCACTCCAATACTTAGGAAAATACTACAAGTTTATTTTCCAAACTATTTCTAATATCCACACTTAGGAAATTTTCATATCTTATCTCGATTGTATGAGTATAGTTACAAACAAAGAGGATTTTCCCTTTTACCCACTTAATAAAACTTTTCAAATTCATTTGCGAATTCTCAACCCATTATAGCTTATTTTATAAATTCTAGGAACCCATTTCCAATTCTTTTTACAATTTCAAGGAAATTATCGATTATACTTATTGATGATCAACTAACAAGTTATAACTTCTTTTATGAATTCAGATTCATTTTCCAAAGTTCTCGTATCTAGCATTTGGAAAATTTCCTCAAGTTTCCAGAATTCCATTATAAGATTTCCTCTTATAAATCGCATCCATTAAACAAAACCCCATTTACAAATCTTGAGAGTATTTTCAAATAACTTCAATCAATTTCCAAAACTCTATATTTATAAAATAAGTATTTTAAAGAATAATAATAAGTTTTCAACTCATTTAAGCAATTATTTAAAATATCACAACCCCTTTTTTAATAATAACGATAACTAGTTTACAATTCATTCATAAATAATAATAATCGATTTTCAAAGCTTATTATAAGAATTAGAATTCATTTCAACCAATCTTAAATATTGAATAACCAACTTCCCGAAATAATTTAAATATAAATAACAGTTTTTAAAAACTACAATATTTAAATAATAAAATCCCCTTTAAAAACAATCCTTGACCTCTCGATAAAAACTATTTTTAAAATTCAACCTAACCATTTTTATGTTTATAAACCTCTCTCATTTTTTTATCACAATTTGATTTTCATTTCCAATTTCACAACTATTCCCAATTCTAGAATAGAATCCACTATTTCCTTCTAAACTGATTTCCATATCTCATTTTAAATTCACACTGTGAATTTATATTCCCAATTTATCAAATGATGATCATTCCACTTTATTTATAAACATTGTTTATAAATTTATAAACTCAACTCTCATTTCTCTATTCATAACAGATTCATATTAAACAACTTCATTTATACATCGATTCCTATTTAAAATCTCATTTATAAATCTATTCCTTAATAAACCCGGACTATATTCCAAAACATTTCAAATCTCGATTTCGACTTCTATTTTGTATTCTCAGAAATCCCAATTAAAAATTTGCTGTTTAAAAATACTCAAATTAAATTCTTTATTTGAAGTCATTTTTACGAAATAGCCTAATAAATATCTAAAATCAAATTTATTTATTTAATCCAAATCAATTCCTTTTTTAAATAATCCCAAATTCCAACATAAGTAATTCAATTCCAAAATCGCTCTTGAATTTCTCTTTTAAATGAAAAAATATTATTGATGGTAGTTAAAATACCAAATTTAGGGTCAGTGCTACTATAGCATCCAATATATCAAATCACACAATAATCCATAACAAATTATTCAATCACATCATATATCACTGTATATGAAAAACAATCAATATGTTTGAGGAATCCAATTGGATCCCTCCAACCTGTTTTCCTGCATCCACAGATGTTATATAAAATAAAATACCAACCCTGCTTCGAGGCGGGATATCGCGGTAATATAGGGTCGTCCGCTACTATGCGGGGCGCATAGTGTCTCATCCGCTCCAATCAGCGGGAATATATCCAACTACTAATATATATATTAATATATATAATATAATATCCAACTGATAATAATTTATCAATCCATCCAACCAACCAAATAATTTTTTTAACTATTTAAAATAAACCAATTATCCAAAATGAGTGAGATTTACTCACCTTGATTCCAGTTAGCGCTTAAGCGTTCCGTTCGAATTAAAATTAAACAAGCGTTTAATTTTAATCCAAATTCCTGCTAGCCCCAATCGACTCCAATCCAATTCCTATGTGTAGGATTCGCAGATACAAGTGCAACGCAACTTGTTTCGTTCAATTTTGACATCGTATGAAGAAGATACAATATTTTTAAGAATAACGATTTATATAAATTAATTAATTAACTTAGTTACAAACTTAAAACTAATTACCCTTGTTAACTATAAATCATCTTCTTCCCAAATCAGACGTGCACGGCCATGGCCGTATCCACATTTGTGCACGCACACCCAAAACCCCCCATCTCTCCACGATTCTCAAATCTAACCACGCCATTGAACTCCTCGATGAAAACTCCATCACCCAGATCCATCGCCGCCTTGCCTAGGCCTTTAAAGCAAAACACGACATCCAGGCGAGCTGCACTGTAGCAACTGGTCGTGACCCCCAAACTTGCATCGCCCCATCCCAAAATGCTCGTACGCAAGCTCCTCACCACCACCAAGCCAGCACACCCTGCCTCGACACCCAAATCCCCTCGAAGAGTTCGCAAAAGCCAACCCTAGATCTACTGCTCCAAAATCAACCTCTGCCGGAGGCAGTCGAGCACGAATCTGAGGCCATGGGTGAGAAACTCCAGCTTTTACGATTTCAAAGATACCAAATTTGGATTTTATCGTTTTGTATTTCCAATGATTTTGATTTTAAAAGTTTCATCATTCATTTTTTTTCTTTCTGTTTTAAAAGAAGAAGAGAAGGAACGTGTTTTTTTCTAAAAGGAGGTAGGTACGATTTGGTAGGGTAGCCGAACGCAGAGTAGGATGGTGGCTGAGATGAAAGAAAGTGGCTGCCTAGTCAAATCGATGAAAATAAATTATTTAAAATTCAAAAATATCTAGATATTGATTTCGAACCCCGATTGAGGCGTGCCACATGGCGTTCCTAATGTTATATCCGTATTCCTAACGCAATGGAACAAGTCTCGAGGCCCAATTCGATCATATGGAGAAGATAGCTTTTTGAACCCAATTATTATATTAAATTTCCGATATAAATTTCAACGCGTTTCTATCCCGTACGACCAAACAGTAACTCTAAACGCTATGAAATTTAAAATTTGATGATAATACACTATTACGGATCCAATGACACTGGTTTTGTCGAAATACGAGACTGTGCCACGAAAGTCTATTTTTATATGTTAATTAAAACGAGTTATTTTCAAATTTGAGCAAATCACTTTAAAATCAAAATTAAAAGCTTTATTACCTTTATTCTTATTAATAGAAATTTAATAAGCCTTTAAATCATTTTTTTATCCAAATAAAAATCCAAGATTCTATTATTTAAACGATTTTCAATTATTAAATTCAGCAATTAAATTATCCAATAGATCATTATATTTGAAATTCAAGTTATTAAATCTATAAAATTAACTATTAAATATTTAAAATCAATTAAATATTCCAATTTCAAAAAAAAAATCAAAACTCTGGCTCGTTACATTCTCCCCCTTAAAAGAATTTCGTCCTCGAAATTGCCAAGCTAAGAAAAAAGCCCAAACCCATTACCCTTTAAAACAAATTAGTTCGAATAACTTACCAGATCCTTTTAAGCTTTTAACTTTCCAAAATTAATTTGTTGAAACCTTGTTATTTCTTTTACCAAGTTTCCAAATTCATTCATAGATTCCAACTAATATTATCCACTCAAACATTTCAAATTATAACTCAAAATCAAATTTTAGTTATCAAAAATTTCTAACTCATTAAATTTTCGAAAAATTTCGCCAACGTCTCCTTTGTGCGGCTAGATCAGAACAACTACATGTTGGAACTGGACCAGCCCGCAGCGGAAATTATGGGTGAATTTCAAAAAATTTACCCTATTGGATCTTTGTTGGGCCTATGAAGTCTAACTGAATTAAAACATTTCTAAATTTTATTTAAATAAAATCATTTATTTTTATTTAAATTCAAATATATTAAGATATGAAATTAATTTTATTTGATTTAGTTTATACATAAATGTATCATATACATAAATGTATCATATACATATATGTGTGAGTGCATGTGTAACATAATAATCCGTGAAAGGTATAATATGCCCATATGTAGATGTTGAGATTTACATCGCAACAGACATATTAGCTCATTTTTTATGTCATGTATGTTGTTCAAATATGTGCATGTATATGTGTTACAAAACACACACACACACACATGTATGTATAAATATATTATACATAATCTTTGAACATAAAACATTTATTTATAGATAAGTATATATATAGAAAGAGAGGAAAAATTATTAAAAATTATTTATAATTCAAAATTAACTTAGTTTTGCAAATATAATAATTTTAGTATATTAATTTATATATATTATGTATAAAATAATGTTTTCATCCATAAATAATTAACATAAAATAATATATTGATGAAAATTCAAATTTTACTATTTTATAAAATCTAGGACCATAAAATAGAGCTTAGAAAAAATCTGGAGATTTTTCAAAGTTGAAATATTATTTTTAAAAACAAATACATTGATTTCGACAATAATTATTAATATAAAATAATATATTATTAAATATTCAAATTTTAAAATTTCAGAAATTCTAGGATCATGAATGAAAGATAAAGAAAATTTTGAAGAATTTATCAATTAAATTATTATTTTTAGTAAATCATAAACAGTTTTTCTGAAATAATATTAATTATTAAAAATAATAAAATTTATTGAAAAAATCCTATATTTTTTTATATGTTTCTGGAATGATATGATATTTTTTTAAAATATAAAATTTAATTTTTAATGTAATAATTATTTTATATATAATAAACAATTCAAAATTTAATAAATGTTAATTTAAAAATATGAATATATGTACGATAATTAATTTTTGAATTTTTAAATTCACATTATATATAAATAAGTGTACTAAATTTTTTAAATCATATATATATATATATATCTTATATATGCATATATGCTATTATGAGAGAGAAATATACACTAATATATATATATATATATATATATATATATATCAATAAACTTATATAAAACAATTATTAATGAAAAAAATTGATTTTTTACAGTAAACAACATTTGTCTATATATAAATCAATTAGTATAATGAAAAAATTATGCACATAACCAAACTGATTTGTGACAACTACATCCACTTACAAAATCTCACCTAACTAAACATATAGTAGCAATATATTTAAATAGATATGAAATTGCTCATTATGGGATCATAGAATATAATTTAATTACTGTAATATGAATTAAAATTACCAATTTAATGATACCTTAGAATCCACATTGAAGCAATGACTTCCCTTCCTTTTATTGTTCTTGATTCGTCAGATTGCAAGTCGGGAATCACCGACCTCTAACTATCGAATAGTATTATTTTAATTGGAAATATATTTGAGAATTTTGGAGTGGACTGAGAGCTATGTTTTAACCAGTAATGTAGAAGGTAATGGCAGCTAAAAGGTTCATTATATATATATAGGGTTGTATTAGAGAGAAATGAGGAAAACCTTTTTACCAATTCACACTTGATCTCAACCCATTATCTTCAAGTCAATTCCCTATGTTTTAGCCACCCATAGACCTTCCCAAAACCGAAATTTGCAGCCTTAATGATGGGTCTTAAACTCATCTAAGCTCAAGCCAAAATACTATGCAATTAAATCTAATTTAATCGCTTGTCGATATTGTATATCGATCGATATATTTATAACTGTTATAAATATATATAACATTATTTATTTCTCAAATCATATTCGAATTTTATAATTAATATTTCATAAATATTAATTAATTAAATTAATTTATAACAATTATAAACTAATTAAATCGTTCGGTCTTAAGGGAATTCATTATTTCGGCTGTGTAACTCTTAGGTGTAAATTTGGTCTGCGATTAACATCAAACTATTCTAATGTTAACGTTCACACATCACTTAGCAGGTGGTGTGACATTATGGCTAAATTTATCGCTTACTCGTTTTCGGTAAAATCCAATTTTAGTTTAATAAGCGTTACCCAGTTGTGACATTTGTTTACACCAATTCTCTTCGTCAAAACTATATCACTTTGGACTTATGGAATTTGGTAATAGTCAAAATTCCAACCTCATCCACATTCAACTTTATAGTCCAAATACAAAGTCCTTGGTTCAATAATAATAATTATTAATCGAAATGCTCTGGCCAGAGACTTTGACTTTGAGTTGACTTGAGTTGACTATGATACTAACCGCATATAACCGAGGAGACGAATCCTCTCTTGAATAGTGCTTCATTTACAATACTTTCACTCGACCCAACTATAGTCACTCGATGGTCGCCATGCCATGATTTGGTTATAATCAAAGCGGAACTTTCATATTGAAGATCCACAGTATTCTCAAGTCGAGAGAACCGTGTAAATCAGTAACATCGATATTTTCTGTTTGACCTTAGTTATATTAACCAACAAAAAACTATCAAATGAGTCGTTCCATAGTTATCCAATAACTATTAGTACGTAACCCCTAAGTGCCCCCCAACAGTCATGCGTAATACACTGCCTAACATTTGGAGAGCGTTACGTACTCCAGTCTCAACGGATACATCGATATCCAGTCTCGATGCATCTTGACTAGGAACATTTAAAATGGTATATTTATTTCGTTGTGATAAATTACTCACGGTTACAACAGTTTGTCACTACTATCACAAAATATACCATTTATGGATTTTTCTATTAAATATACTTTTAATCAAGTAAATTAATTAATATAATCATATTATATCAAGTATATAATAGGAAGAAAATACCTTTTATTTCGAACAAGATTGGTCAACGAGTTAGATATATGTAACAAATTACATAATTGCCCCTAGGGCATACCTCTAACTCTATCACTACAAATCGCCACTACCGGCCCAAACCAACAAAAGAAAACAAAAGGCAAGCGGCACAATCATAAAACCATCAAATCAATCAACAATATAAACATGTACCATTTTGTTGGGCAACCCATTTTACTTATGAACCAAAGGCATCAAATTAGCTCTTGCTTTTATATACCTACATCTTATTTACCAATGATATCCAATCATAAAATTCAAAATCACATTATTCTGCATTTTCAATTCCCAATATTTTATTTACTTAAGCCCGTACGATGTACATATATAATTTGTACGCAATATCAAATCTGACCGCCAACTCGATCACATAATTCCACTTCCGAACTAGTATCGTCCACACAACCACTCTAGTGCGGACTCTGGTCAGGTTCCTTGATTAGAAACTATTATTCTCCTTGCATAGCCATATACTATGATAGAGAATCCCAGAATCAATCAAAAATCCATATCCAGTGTTCGCCGTCGAGAATCGAGTGAAATATCCTAACTCGAATCGATATAAATCATCTCGAAATCCTGTGCTCGAATCTGGATCAAATTGTTATGCGAATAAAATAATATATGTACAACTTACGTATTTATTTCCATTAATTCCTTAGCTATTACAAATTCTCATGATCACATTGATTTCATTTACAATCAATATTATTCACAATTATCATTTAAGAATTATTCCACCAAATTCAAAGTTTAACACATTTCACTTCATACTTACTTCATTTACACTTATTTACAATCATTATTCACTTCTTTACATAGTATATTCCTTAATACTATTATCACTTAAACATCATTCCATAGAATTTGTTTACTTAAGTTCATTTTAAAACATTCTATACAACTTAATTCTGTATCCACTTTAACTCAAATCCAATTTCGACTCAATCCATTTGTTTCAATTTCATTATTTCAACCATACTCAAAAATCATATTCAACTCACTAATTTATTCAATTAGTTCATTCCTTAATTCATTTCCAAAAATTATTTTATTTAACATAACTTAGGCTAAATTTCCAAAATTCACTTTATTTAACTTAATTTTAGTTAAATTTCATTCCATAGTCACATTTCAAATTTTTACTTTTCCTGCATTCATATCCAACAATTTTAAACATTGCTTTAACTTGCAAATTTTCAAAATTTATAAGTTATCAAACTTATTTTCCAATAAAACATTTAAAAGAAAATCCCAGAGTTTAAATCTCATGTTCCTAAAGTATTTCAAATTATTTTTGAAATCATATGTATACAAAATCCCCTTGGCATATCAAATCATTCTTTTGAATTTCAAAACCAAAATCAGTTTGACCAAAAAAAATTCCAATGGTAGCAATTCCTCTCTTGGAAACTCGAAAATGAACGTCAATGATGCTGCAGTCATCATCGAAATTATTTTCCAGCGACCGAAGTGAGTTGTGCTTCCTATTTCTTTTAAATTCCTTTTAAAAATATTTCCATTATTTCCATTCAAAAATATTTTCTAAATAATATTACTATTATTATTTTCCAAAACTTTGAAAAATTATTTTCAAAACCAACGGAATTTAAACTTCCAAATTCCCAGCATTAAACCCTTACAAATCATATTTAAAATATACTTCTGAAATTTCATCTCCTTTCAATTTATAAATCACATTTATAAACCATATATTTATATGATCTCACTCTGGTTATACAAACCATTTCTTAACTGCTTATCTTGTTTGCATTGTAGTATCAACTTTTATTCGATCATAAACAACAATCAACAAATGGTAATAATATAACATTATCATTTCCTAATAACCAAGCACACCATATATACCATAATAATTTCTAAAAATTATTCCTTTACATATAAAAATAATCAAGGTAAAATTATTTCATTTATCCAATTTCAAAACAATACCATGTCGAGTTGCTCCGTTCAAGTGTTTAGAGATCCCTATCAATGACATTAATTACCCGTATTGACCAGAATCCATAAGTCACTCAACAAATCAACCAACACAATAAAAAACATTTTTTTTATATTACTAACAAATACGCGCTTATATATATATACACTCAAACTCATTCTAGGGTGCTACTGACCCTATGTCTAATGAGTTACCTCGCCAAAGCCAAGGTTCTCGCTTAAACTTTAGCTCTGATACCAAGTGTAACAAACCGGATTTTCAACCCTCGAAAATCGACACTAACACGTCCACTGTATTACATGCCGAGCAATCGAATGCCGGAAAACCCGATTGTTAGGGATAAAAGAAAGAAGGAAGAAGATAAGAAGAAGACCAACAACATAGAATCTCACAGTGGAACGAATAATCTATAATATATCACAAGTCTTTACACAAAAGCAAAACTGTGATATGTATATATGTACAAAACATCAATCAGAGTATACTAACCTATTTCAGCCTGGACAGTTATAACAGTCTGTCCTCACAATTGTTGATAAACACATGCACAGGCGAAAATAACAATCTACGTGAATACGTCTCCGGGCCTCCAACTCGTCTCTTGAAGCTCCAAGCATCCAAACCAATCTGTAATATACTCGGTCTGACCCGAGCATTATAATAAAATAACACCCGAGTTAGTCTGGAAAACCAACATTAGAAAACACACTCAATTTGAATTTAAATATTTTAAATAATCCTTTTGAAAAACAAAGGTAGCTCATATGACCACGCCACACATAAATACGACGGGTTTTTACCTTACGATAATAAAAACCTTTTATATAAAAATCCTGTGATATTATAATAGTGTCTAAGTACAAGTACTTATTAAAATAGCTGAAATGCTTGCATCTCACATTTCAACATAGTTGGGCACAATCAAAACTGTACGGCGCTTATTGGAGAATGGATTCCATACAATAACTAGGTACTGGGGTACCACCTATCACAATACATGTCTAGAAAATGTACCAAGATCGAACCTATCGATCCCTTCCAACACAAGACCGGCCTACCCCTTACTGGATAGTACCAAATATGTTATCACCCCGGTTGCTTTGCAACCCTTTTGAAATCTCATGCACAACCAATCCATAAATATGTAGATGTAGGGTAATCTAGAAAGGTGACAACATACCCTAATGGGTGCAACCCACTTAGCTTACTGCATCTCCCCTGATTTTCAGTTATTCCCGGTTGATGAGGCTTGAGGCTACGTTTACCTTTCAAGAAATTTACAGTTAGAATGCTCATTGCCCTCTAATGACAATGCGCCGATAGCATTCATCCATACAAGTTGTTCTGGGTCTGAACAAACCGAATCTCTAAAATCACCATCTTCATTATCTTCACGATATCACAATTCGTAATCCTCAAATCGAATCGAAGTGGTTTTCGGATAATTAAATCTGATCTCGGTCCCTTCGAAACGATCAACGAAATTGGCTGGATTTTGATAGTCGGTTATTTAACTATCAAATTACACACATAAACAGTCACTAAGCCCATATTATAAATCTTTCATACATTTATCTCAAAATATCTTTACAAAGATATATATTCAATCCCTTCCAATATTTCAATATTTGAAAACAAGTTCAGATACTATATCCCTAACATGGTATTTCCAAACCATATCATCCCTTAGAAATATTTCCAATTTCAATTTATAATCCATTACTTTGAAAAATATTTCTATATAAATCCTTTCGTAGTTAATATACTTCCAAAACCTTCCACTCCAATACTTAGGAAAATACTACAGGTTTATTTTCCAAAACCATTTCTAATATCCACACTTAGGAAATTTTCATAGCTTATCTCTACAACAAAATGGACTTTTGATAGCACCAACATATAGCGTTCCCGCATATCACCTTTGGTACGCTATGCAAGCTAGGGTTTCTACCGCTATTCGACTTGGTAAATTTAGTGTACAACGTTATTCAGTAAAAACGCGGGCTGGAAAAAAATTTGTGCGGGAAATTAAAAAAAGCATGTATTGTTTCGTCACTTCCTCCTCCAAAAAATATTCTTCATTTCACTTTATCACCTCCAGAAACATTAGCCGCCGTCATAATCACCTCCAGAAATCCCGATCGTGTAATCCTAACCACCGTCGTCAACAGTCGATCGATACCGTGAGCTCTCTCTCACACAGTCGATCCCAATCCCTAAACCTAGACAAGCGTTTTCGATTTGAACTTCCTAAGAAGTATTATTACATATTTTCATATAATTTTAATTATCATTACTGTGCTAAAAACTCGTTTTCTTACAATTATTCATATGATTTTAATTATAGTCTATCTATGCTTCTGGCTACAATAGAACATATCTATGCTTCGAATAATATAGTTGTATGTTGATGAGTCATAATAATACTCATTGGATGGAGGAATATTATCTGAGAAAAGAAGTTGGTGCAGTGAACTTTTTTATCTAATATATTTTGAAGTGGTCGGGTTCATTAGTTCAAGCTAAACATGATGTGGTTTTAGTCTTTTCTTTTGCATTGTTTGCATTGCTTTTAGTTTTTTCTTCATTGCATGAGAGTAGCATGTGAACATAGTCTATTTTGATTCTGCTGCTATCTTCTTTTCCATTTAATCTAAATGTATTCATCTTCCTACTCTACCTAGCTAGCGTAGATAAAAGATGCTTGCACGTACACAGTCTTACAAACTGAAATCCACAGCTGTCAATAAGATTAATTCAACCAAAGCTAATTACTATCCTAACTGCTCAACCGGTTGGGCTTGATCAAATCTGAAGTATTCAGTTGCTTTAACAATACATATATTGAATACATACAAGTTCAAAATTATTTGTATTATCTATCGTTGTGCTTTCCCAACATAAATACCATCAACTTATCTTCTACTAAATTTAGCTGACAAATATAGTGGATGGTAGAACACATGTCCGGTAGTGGAATCTATGAGTAATGTCGAGACATGGTGCAGGGATGTAGTATGCCAATATTAATGAAGAAAGTTATTGCAAAAATGAGGTAAGATGCTAGTGGAAATAAACATGTTGCAACTAAGAAGTCTGGGGTAGTGCAAATCTGTAAACGGGCAAAAAATATATGGTGTGGCAATGATATGCAGCAAAATAGTAGCAAATCATGGTTTAGGAGCTTAATGTGGTTGCTTTGTTGTTTGTGAAGAGACGAAATTGTCATCTTCTGGTATTTCTCGGTTGGCTAGTGTGTCAAGACTGTTTGAGGGTTCTACGCCAATGAGATCGATCTTGATGTTTGGGTTCCTTGATCTTGAATGTGCAAAAAAAAGTAATAAGGAATCAAAAAATTAATTTCCCATGTATATGTATGTATGGACTGCATATTAATTTCCTATGCAGGTTATATCTTCTCACCCCTTTGTACCGGATGAGCCTCCCAATGTTTTTCCTCCCTTAAATAAGCCATAATTTTTTTTTCAAATGAGATTCAGATGACAATCATTTATTTTAATTGTATGGATATTATGGTACATTCATTACATAAAGTTATCCACATTGTTTTCTATATGCATGCCTAATCATGTCAAGTAAAACCACTTCTCCTACTTCCCATTTTCTTTATTATCAGCATGAAAAGTGATGATAATAAAATATTTTATTTAGCCCATGACAATTTAAACAAAGGTTAAAGGGAGGAGAAAAAACAGTTAGTATGCATTTTGTGGTCGCAAAAGTACCTAAATCGTAGAGTAAAGTGCAGCCTCCACCAAAACTTTGAACTTGTGTTATGGAAGATTGAACATGAATTGCTAGTAATAATAATCATGATAATTTTTTTAAGAGATCCAATCATGGCACTATGTTTCACTGTAGGAGTTGAGTTTGGAGTTTTAGATGATATTAAGAAGCAATATCCCATGAAGTAAGTCGATACAGACATCAGTTCTCATATATAAACTTTTAGTTGGGTATAATTTTTCAGACTGGGAGAAATCACAACGAATAGAAATCAACTTCTAAAATAACATAAAGATAAACAAGAGTAGATAATGTTTTTCATTTTTTAATATATATGTGTGTGTGTGTGTGTGTTTGTGTGTGTGTGTGTGTGTCTATATATGTGTATGTATGTGTGTGTGGGGTACTATGGTTTTGCTTTTCATAATATGTTTCCATCACCCACACTTGTGAAACAAAATAAACATGTTACACCCATGTAGTGAATTTCCAACACATAACATATTCACATTTAATGTTAAAATCCTGGTGACTTTATAATGTTTGACATACTTTGATGTTATTGTTCAAATCCGTACACAAACAATGAATAACATAATCAAATTTACTATGAAGGTCATGCAAACAGCTCACAAACAGTGAGTCATGTGCACACACTGATGAATTATCAAACATAGACAAAAATTACGATTTTATCTTTTCCTAAAAATGATCTAAACCACATCACCAGCTAGATCAATAGAGCTTATGAAGTTTTCTGTCGATACGTTTTGCAGACAATGTAGCATTTACCAAGAGCTGCTCTTCCAAAAACTCCCAGAGCTTTGCTGTTGTTCAATTGATTTGCTTGGTTCACCTCAAGAATCATTCGATGCTTATGGTCTCTGTTTTCAAGAGACACAATCTGGTACTATTCAACCTTATTAAACATTAATTGTGATATATCATGTTTTGTATTATCTAGTGGTAGTACTAGCATATTAGATCGTTTTATATTATCTGTTAGCAAAGATAAAGATTGTTATTAAAATATAGCCAAGAAGAGAAAACGACAATTTTCTGCTGCTCCGACTTAATGCTGAGGCTAAATTTCCTTTATTTCTCTCCTAACGATAAACCCAAAACTTGTACAATATAAAACTTATTTAGTTTCAAAACAAAACATGCAATATGTTATAAATATCCTTAAGTTAGGACAAGTGACTTAATTTATACTCTAGCAGGACACCTGCTACTAATAGTAAAAAAACACAAAATTGGTAACTATAAAGTTATGTTTGAACATGCACATGCACGTGTGCATAGACATGTGCAAATAGAATAACAATAATGATTAAATAAACACTGTAACTGAAATTACTCAATTAAGTTTAGTTTAGGATAACTAATAGATAACTCATAATAAGCTCAAGTGCTTTTCTGCCCACAAAAATTAGGGGAATATCTTGCTAGATGATTGATCGATGTAGTATATGAACTCAATATGTACGATGTAACATCAATGTCCCAATATTCTTTTACAACAAAAAGACTGTTAAACTAACTTTCCTAACATTGGATATATAGTTACACGAATGTTCTTTCCCTCTTCTTACTCTCAAGTTCAATTTATTAAGTTAATGGACTTACTTTCTCCTTCCTAATCCTTTTAAGGCTCTCTGCATTTACTAAGTCAATAATGAACTTGCAATTTGATAATAATATGTCCTCTTCCATCAATAAAGTGGTATTTCATAGTATTAAACAAAAAGTTAAGTGCTTGATGCTGAATTTTTTTACGGTTGAATTATTAGTAAAGGACTATCGGTGTTTTCACTGCCTCCTTCTGCTGATGAAGCGGAAGTCTATGAGATAATTCAAAAGTGTCTTGCGTAGAGATAAAGTTGCGTTTGAAAAAGTGTTTGCGGGGATCCTAACATAAAAGTAACTTCTGCAAGAAATATTTGAACTTTATGCCACGTTTGATACGATCTTTTGGAACAAGTGATGATCGTACCCTATAAAATTAATTTTATAGCAAATAACATAAATCATAAAGATTTTTTTTCTTCCTTTTTCTCTAACATAAATTCGAGTACAATTTTTTTAGCATTAAAAGACTTATTGACAATTCAAAATAAGTTCATTTATATATTCATCTTTAAAGTGGAATAATTTGCTAGTAGACTAATGTTATTCACAAGACTATTATATTGGATGATTGGAAGAGATAACTACATGCATATTTATTTTTGTTATTTTGAATGTAGCTCATTTGTATACATATTTTAAGAACCATGACATGGAATAAGGTAAAAAGTTTATTAATGTCATGATATCAATTTGTTTTATTGGGAGCTAGATTTGAAAGCAATATTTTTTTTTCTTATTGTCTTGTTGTTGTATGGTTACTATTCAAAGTGTCTAATCTGTATTCAGAACAAATTATTTATCCATTTCATATACTGCTACATGATAGATGCAAGAAAAAAAAAAAACCTATTCGTTGTTTTTTCAAACTTGTATTTATAACAATCTATTCAGGTTTTTGCTATTTTCATTATTAAATCTGAAGAATAAGATATGTTTAAAACGACACGCAATGCAATTCTTTGTACAAAGCAAAAAATTAGTAGTATTATCACGTAGCAATAATCATACCTTTTATAATTGATCGATGGAGGGAAAATTAAGTGGCTTTGTAAATGGTCTCTGTTTTCTGATCTATGCCGGGACATTCATGATGGATTGCACTTCGGCAAAATTAGACAAAAATAATGCGCTTTGTAGCAACTAACACAATTATTGTTCATGTATTTATGTATTCTGCCATATCCAGCAAACGCATGATTTCATTCATTTACAAAAAATTGCTACTTCTTCTCCACCTCTATATATATATATATATATATATATATATATATATATATAGACATAGGAAAACCAATTTTAGAATAGATGTGAGATAATGTCATTTTTATAAGCAGTATAATAAAATGATCATGATTACTATTGAATCATTTCATGGATTCCTAAGATGCAACTTCTACAACATAGGATCATCCATTCAACATTATCTCTGAAGCATGCATTAAGACTAGTTTTACAAGATAAACCATAAATATAAACTTAGCAAGAGAAGAAGAGGAGGGTTTAGTATTTGAACAAATGGGAGAATGCAGTTCAGCAACAAAAGGAGACGGTGAAGTGGAGCATATATCATAAACGCAACAATGCTCCGTATTTGTTTTCATTAATTCATTACTTCACTAGTTACACTTGCAGGTTTTCATGGCAAACCACAAACCCAACAGAGGTGCTCTTACACTTGAAAACTAATGGTTGTTACTTATTTTGATCCGGTGAAGGCCCTTAAAAGTTGAATGACAATCATGTTTGAGTATAGGCCACCAAAAACTACTACAGACATAATAGTTTTAGTTACGCCTAGGAGTACTGCCTTGACTATTATAATATGTTGAAACTCATACAGCAGAAATGGAACAGACATGTCAAACGTGATACCTAATTTCTCTAGAGTTGAAATACTAAAACGTTATAATATGCTGAAAAATATCTAGAGTTGTAATACTAAAAAATATTCTTGTGTCCCATGTGCCATATTCTAAAAAAACAGACATGTCAAACGTGATACCTATTTTCTCCTATTTGATTGTATGATTTAATTCTTGACATTATACGGTTTTCTTTTATATAGGTAACCATTGTTAAAGTTTGTTGACTGATCAGAAGAAAAGAAAGCTTCACAACTGCACTCTAGGTAAATATATGAATAATACATCATGCATAAAAGTCATTTTATGTTTTCCTTTGATATGCATATTTTGGTTCTTATCAAAGTTAAATTCTTAATTTAGTGCGGTCAAACAACTATAATACCAAAGTCAGTTTCTTGTCCATAAATACAAAAGATAAATGTATGGGTATTTTTCGCTTATGTATTTTTAGAAATATTATTCTTCTTTAAAAGCAACCTACAATTCTTATTTCCTTCATTTTTGCAAATTTCACTAATATATTGATGAAAAAACTACAATTAAAATTGTTCTATTTGTTTATTCATGCAACTTATGACAGTTTTTGAAACTAAGAAAATAAATTTTGAACCTTATGGACGAACAAAAGTTACTCATAAAGATAGAGTATATTCATACTCTTTTGGGTTAGGAAATAATATCACAAATAATAATGAGTCTTTTAGGTAGAATCTATCTTGTACATTTCTTGGCTTTGAAAATAAAACTACTATAGAAGACGTTAGCTTGTTCATGATATGGAAGTCTTAGTTAAGGGATGAGTTTTCATGATGTGGTGTAGGATGAAGTGAAGAGTTGCCACGTGATTTGGGTTCGTTGGTGGTGATTTTGGTAGTGTTTGGAGGAGTATGGTAGCTTGGTGAGGTGTCAGGGGTTGCTTGGTTTTGTGAAGTGCAAGGAAGGAAGTGTTGTAGTTATTGGGTGGATGGTTGTTATGGCAATGGAGAGGGAAAATTTGTTGTTTTTCAGGTTGCAGGTTGGATGAAATTGTTCTTGGAATTTAGGCGATTTGTGAAATGCCTGAAGTAGGCAGAGGTTGTGGGATATATGGTGATAGGCAATGTTTGGATCAGTTGATGATGTCAATGTTTGGATTAGTGAAGTTTGATGGTCTGGGTGGTTTCTCTGTTGGCATCAGTGTGCAAGCTTTGCGATGGCAGATGTGTATGTGATGATGGTGGGTATGTTTATGGCAGAGGTGATGGTCATGTTTAGTGGGTTGTATGAGAATCAGAGATGAGGCAGTAAGGTTTGGATGAAATTGTTGTAGCAGGTTGTTGTAGCTTGTGGTCTGCAATGAAGTTGCACAGTGAGGTGATGTTGGAGTGTGTGGCAAGGAGTTTTATGAGGTTAGTATGAACAGAGTTGTTTGATGAAGGGGGTTTTACAGTGGTAATATGGTCAGTGGTTGGATTGTAGATGGCTTGCAAATGCATGCAATTTGAATGTGCAGGTCGCACTGTGAAGATATGCAGTGCTCAGTTGTAGGCAATTTGTATATTGATGGTTTAAGTAGGATATTGGGGTGATGAATGTGGTTCAAGTTGTAATGATTGTGTATGATAATCAGAAGTGATTCAAGGAGGAGCAGTGGGGTTTGTTGAAATTTTATGTATGACAGTGAGGGATGGAGCAAGTTGTAATGATGTATGGGTTGAGGAAGGAGGAGCAGTGATGGCAAGCAGGGGTACGACGATGAATGGTTTTTGTTGTAGTAGTGCAAGTGATGGTATGGTCAGTTTGTTGTAGAGGTAAATGAATGTGCAATATGCAACAGTGTGGAGTGGCAACTGTAATGTAGAGAAGGGGATTGATGTGTTCATTTGTAACTGTAATGTGGACAGGTAAGCGGGTATGATTGCAGTAAGGCAAGTGGTTTATGTGTAGAGGTTAAGGAGGTTTTGTGATATGGAAGTGTGGACAAGGCTGGTTTGTTGGTGAAGAGGAAATGAAATGTTGAGGTGGTGTGTAGTGGCTGAGTTGGTGAGTGTGATGGGGTGGTCAGGTTGTACTGCTGCAGTTTATGGCTGAGTTGGTGAGTGGTTCACGATTTGTAGGAAGATGTTATCAGAGGCGATTCTCGACGATTTGGGTTTGGATGAGAATGTGGGTTTTGGATTGGTCAGAGAGGGTGATGGGTTTGAATAATTGGAGACTGATGTTTGCGATTGTGGTTTTGAAGGCGATGGTCGATGCTTGTGGAAATGATGTTTGGACAGCAACTATGTGGATATGGAGAAGGAAATGATGTTTGTACTATTCAGGTGGTTGGGGTATATGAGCAGTGAAGTGGCTATGTTGTCAGAAGTGGAACTATGTAAGTTGTTTTGAAGGCCAAAGAAGTAGAACAGGGTTGCAGCAGTTAGTGTTATGATCCCATAGCAACCTGAAGAACAAAGTAAAAGAAGTCGAAATCTTGTTTAGCGGTGGAAAGAATTACAAGGAAGGAAGGAAGAAGAAGGACAAGAAGCAAAGGCGTTAGGCTTTTCATGGCTAGTATGATATGAAGTGCTGAAAAATAACTTGAGTTCAAGCTTGTAAGCTTATGCCAATTTATAAGGGAGGTTAGGCCAGTTGGGAAATGCCAAGATTATAAATGCATATATAGATATGTGAATCATTGATTGGCATATTCCATAGTTTGGATTGAAATGAAGAATAATGTGCAAGAGGGAGAAGAGTAGAAGTAAAGATGCACAGCAGTAGTCTGTTATAACACACCACGCAACCAAGTTGATGAGCTGTTTGTACTTCAAAGTAAAGATATTTTCATAAATATCTGATCTTCCTTCCCTTTAAGAGAGAGAGAATACATCTAGTTCCGGTCAAAAGAATCTTATAACTCTAGTAATTAGTGTTATGATCCCATAGCATAGAGGGAAACAATTGAAATTGTAAGAATGCAAGATTGCACAAGGCGTAGCAATCAACCAATCATAGATACAGTAAACTGTAAGGATTGTACTTGATATTTTCTTTGTATCTTTTGAGTAGGAAGATCAATTCTGGGCATTAGTGCCGCTGATGGTCTCCAAGAGTCCATTAAATTTGGTACCATAAACATGACCCATCTTTTTCCTCTTAGTTTCCAAGTATCTTCGATTTTCTTTGGTGATAGGAGTTAGTAAAGGGACTCTTCGGACTATGCTCAACCCATAGCCTTTCAATCCCACATATTTTGCAGGGTTGTTTGTCATTAATCTCATTGTCCTAACCCCCAGATCATATAGTATCTGCGGAAAACAAAAGGTGCTTAATTGCTTGTTCAAGGACTGAAGCAGGTAAGTACAAGACTTAATGCATGATAGAAGCAATTTGTTTATTGACTCCAAGTCACTTTATTGATCATTATTCCAGCCATCATTTCAAGCACTTAATTTGATTTAATTGCCTAACACAATACAGTAGTTGAGAACTTCTTGGTACTGTAGGCAGCGGCATAATTAATATTTTCCATTGCGATGATACTTAAAAGAAAAAAACACATAAAAACGAAAGTACAACTTAATCTTTACTCTTTCCTTCTTTTTTTTTCTTTTTTGTGAATTGCATACATAATCAACATCCATTTTGTACTTCCAATTTCATCTGCAAATTCATAAATGGTAGGTGGGTTAGTACATGTATTAATATGATATTCATGATGCAAACAAAGTTAGACAATAATAATGATAGATTTTTACGTTAGGCCTCCAAGTCATTTACTCCATTGCCTACAAGTCATTGTCTACTTTGTCATTTATTGTCTACAAATTTAGTATATTCAACCTGGAACTGTCATTGTCTACTTTGTCATTTAATGCAGGAATTTGGTTAACACTGAAGCAACCTGGAGCAATGTTTAGATCCTTGCCAGAATCTTCTGTAGCAGCCATTTCCGTATCATCGTCTCCATAACTGAGTATTTGTGTCCATTTGTTAGACTATTTTGAGCTATTATCATGTGACCATGTCTTGTAGTATTTGTGTTCATTTGTTAGACTATTTTGAACTATTATCATGCGACCATGTCTTGTAGTATTTGAAATATTAGCAGAATTATTTGAAACTTTTCCACTGGTTTGATTGTGTGTTTCCAAATTAGAATTCACTGCAACGTTATCATTGTTACATATAGTTGTTGTCATCTTCTCGATTTGTTATTTTTGGGATCCACATTTTAATATATATATATATATATGTATGTGTATGTGTAATGTGTATACATATATCTATCCATCAACAAAATGCTGAAAATTGAATGTGTGTAATGTGTGTAATGTAGTATATATATATAATATAATAAAATGAAAATTGAAACAAATGCTGAAAATTAATATTATATAGAATAGCGTTTGAAAAACGCTATTGATTCATCAAACGCTATCGCAACTCTATATGAGATGTAAGATTTATGCATCAAAAACGCTATAATAGAATCAAAAACGCTATAGTAGAAAATAAAAACGCTATACAAGCATGACAAGAAATGCTATCGAAAAACATTGTAACGCTATAACATGGTTTGATGAAACGCTATAAAATGTGCTCAAAAACGCTATAGAAGTTAAATGAAGGATTATATTCCCTATAGCGTTTAAGTTTAATAACAGAGAAAAAAACGCTATGGTAGGTTGCAAACGCTATGCCCTTTTGTAAACGCTATTAGATATTATAGTGTTTTCCTTCCTGCTATGTAATGCTACCGGCCTACCATAGCTTGTGGTTCCACGGCGTTCTCTGAAACGCTATGGTATCCTGTTATAACGTTTTTCAAACGCTAAGAAACCCATAAACTGTTGTAGTGGAGTATAATTACAAACAAAGAGGATTTTCCCTTTTACCCACTTAATAAACCCTTTCAAATTCATTTGCGAATTCTCAACCCATTATAGCTTATTTATAAATTCCCGAAACCCATTTCCAATTCTTTTTACAATTTCAAAGAAATTATTGATTATACTTATTGATGATCAACTAACAATTTATAACTCCTTTTATGAATTCAGATTCATTTTCCAAAGTTTTCGTATCTGACATTTTGGATCCTCAAGTTTCCAGAATTCCATTATAAGATTTCCTCTTGTAAATAACATCCATTAAACAAAACCCCATTTACAAATCTCGAGAGTATTTTCAAATAACTTCAATCAATTTCCAAAACTCTATATTTATAAATAAGTATTTTAAAGAATAATAATAAGTTTTCAACTCATTTAAGCAATTATTTAAAATATCACAATCCCTTTTTAATAATAACGATAACTAATTTCAATTCATTCATAAATAATAATAATCTATTTTTCAAAGCTTATTATAAGAATTAGAATTCATTTCAACCATTCTTAAATATTGAATAACCAACTTCCCGAAATAATTTAAATATAAACAACAGTTTTTAAAAACTAAAATATTTAAATAATAAAATCCCCTTTAAAAACAAACCTTGACCTCTCGATAAAAACTATTTTTAAAATTCAACCTAACCATTTTTATGTTTATAAACCTCTCTCGATTTATCACAATTTGATTTTCATTTCCAATTTCACAACTATTCCCAAATTCTAGAATAGAATCCACTATTTCCTTCTAAACCGATTTCCATGTCTCATTTTAAATTCATACCGTGAATATATATTCCCAATTTATCAAATGATGATCATTCCACTTTATTTATAAACATTGTTTATAAATTTATAAACATTGTTTATAAATTTATAAACTCAACTCTCATTTCTCTGTTCATAACAGATTCATATTAAACAACTCCATTTATACATCGATTCCTACTTAAAATCTCATTTATAAATCTATTCCTTAATAAACTCGGATTATATTCCAAAACATTTCAAATCTCAATTTCAACTTCTATTTTGTATTCTTAGAAATCCCAATTAAAAATTCGCTGTTTAAAAATACTCAAATTAAATTCTTTATAGAAGCCATTTTTATGAAATAGCCTAATAAATATCTAAAATCAAATTTATCCATTTAATCCAAATCAATTCCTTTTCTAAATAATCCCAAATTCCAATATAAGTAATTCAATTTCGAAATTGCCCTTGAATTTCCCTTTTAAATTCAAAAATATTATTGATGGTACTTAAAATACCAAAATTAGGGCCAGTGCTACTATAACATCCAATATATCAAATCACACAATAATCCATAACAAATTATTCAATTACATCATATATCACTATATATGAAAAACAATCAGTATGTTTGAGGAATCCAGTTGGATCCCTCCAACCTGTTTCCGTGCATCCACAGATGTTATATTACATAAAATACCAACCCCGCTTCGAGGCGGTATATCGCGGTAATATAGGGTCATCCGATATTATGCGGGGCGCATAGTGTCTTATTCTCTATTATGCGGGCGCATAGTATCTCATCCGCTATTATGCGGGGCGCATAGTGTCTCATCCGCTCCAACCGGCGGGAATATACCCAACCACTAATATATATACTAATATATATAATATAATATCGAACTGATAATAATATATCAATCCATCCAACCAACCAAATAAAAAATTTAACTATTTAAAATAAACCAATTATCCAAAATGATTGAGATTTACTCACCTTGGTTCCAATTAGCGCTTAAGTGTTCCGTTCGAATTAAAATTAAACAAGTGTTTAATTTTAATCCAAATTCCTGCACGCACACCCAAAAACCCCCTGTCTCTCCACGATTCTCAAATCTAACCACGCCATTGAACTCCCCGACGAAAACTCCATCACCCACACCCATGGCTGCCTCGCCCAGGCCTTTAAAGCAAAACACAGCATCTAGGCGGGCTGCACTGTAGCAACTGGTCGCGACCCCCAAACTTGCATTGCCTCATCCCAAAATGCTCGTACGCGAGCTCCTCACCACCACCAAGCCAACGCACCTTGCCTCAACACCCAAATCCCCTCGAAGAGTTCGCAAAATCCAACCCTATATCTACTGCTCCAAAATCAACCACTGCCGGAGGCGTTCGAGCACGAATCTGAGGCCATGGGCGAGGAACTCCAGTTTTTATGATTTCAAAGATACCAAATTTGGATTTTTTCGTTTTGTATTTCTAGTGATTTTAATTTTAAAAGTTTCATCATTCATTTTTTTTCTTTCTGTTTTAAAAGAAGAAGAAAGGGAACGGGTTTTTTTTTAAAAGAAGGTAAGTACAATTTGGTAGGGTGGCCGAACGCAGTGTAGGGTGGTGGCTGAGATGAAAGACACTGGCTGCCTAGTCATATCGATGAAAATAAATTATTTAAAATTCAAAAATATCTAGATATTAATTTCGAACCCCGATCGGGGCGTGCCGCCTGGCGTTCCTAATGTTATACCCCTATTCCGAACATAATGGAATAAGTCTCGAGGCCCAATTCAATCGTATGGAGAAGATAGCTTTTTGAACCCAATTATTATATTAAATTTCCGATATAAATTTCAACGCATTTCTATCCCGTACGACCAAACGGTAACTCTAAATGCTACAAAATTTTAAATCTGATAATAATAATACACTATTATGGATCCAATAACACTGGTTTCGTCGAAATCCAAGACTGTGCCCCAGAAGGCTATTTTTATATGTTAATTAAAACGTGTTATTTTCAAAATTGAGTAAATAACTTTTAAATCAAATTTAAAAGCTTTATTACCTTTATTCTTATTAATAGAAATTTAATAAGCCTTTAAATCATTTTTTTATCCAAATAAAAATCCAAGATTCAATTATTTAAACGATTTTCAATTATTAAATTTAGCAATTAAATTATCCAATAGATCATTATATTTGATTTGAAATTCAAGTTATTAAATCTATTAAATTAACTTTTAAATATTTAAAATCAATTAAATATTCCAATTTCAAAAAAATTAAAATTCTGGGTCGTTACACTAACATACTCCTTGACACTGCGGTCTCCCTATTCCAAAGGAATGAACTTCTCCAGCTCCAATCCCCATTCGGCCTCCGATATAAACGTAACTTAAAACATCTCTTAAAATCAGTCCAAGTAATGTCAGTCTTTTCTACCTCGGTAATGACTATATCCCACCAGTATAAGGCATACCCTTAAAAGTGTCATGAAGTCAATTGTCTCTTTATCGCATCCCCTAGACCCATCATAGAAAATATCCGATCAAAATTCCTCAGTCGTGACCGCATTTCAACAAATGATTCAGTCCTAAGGTAATTCTTTCCACCCAGACTCTGGAAATTACGACATAATTTCGGAAAGTTTGGAACATTTATGCCTGGAACCTTAGATGCCTCACCAGATCCACTTCTAGTTTGAATTCTCTTTCTTCTCTTATCTATAACTCCCTCGGATAATAGTAAGCATTATTGGATTTATGGGTGTGTTTGTATTATACTTGTATATATATATATGCATGTATGTATATATGTATGTATGTATGCATAATAACTTTTAAAATACACAACTACGCTCCCTTAATACGTGCCTAATTTCTAAGGAATCCTGAACCTAGGCTCCGATGCCAGTTGTAACAACCTGCACCTGCGGACACACCAATCCAAAATGCATTTGGACTTGCGTCGTGCTAAGAAGTACGAATTATTAGGTTTTCTTTGTAGTTTATATGATATAGTGATAAATATAATTTTTAAACATTCTATACCTTCATATCTCACAGCGGAAGGAATCAAAATTGGTACTGAAATATCCCAAATTCATTACTATCTCAAAAACAACAAAGCATACAAGAAATACCTAAATAGCATCTTCAAATAGAAATATACGTAAGTCCGAAGTGGAATAAGATACAGAAAGAATGAAAATAGTAAATTTAGCTCCAAGGCGCATTGTCGCCTTTTCAATGCATTTGATTCTCACTATACCATCTATTACCCAGTCATCCTATAATAGGTATAAAACGGGAAAAATAGAGGGGATCAGACAAGGCCTGGTGAGTGAGTAATTTCAATAGCGGTGTGGTGTCAATAGATAATAATTTTAATAGTGGTATGATGTCAATAGGCAATTAAATTATAACTTATGATCTGTATAGCCAAAGGATGTTCATTTGTGTGCATGTACTATATGTAAGGAATTAATAAATTTACACACTATAGGGTAACAATCCTTAATACGCCTAAATCCAATAATAATCCGCGAAGGTTTCCACCCAAAAGTGGAGAATCCAAAAACTGAGCAGACCTCAAAATACCACGGTATATGGTCTTGGTAGTAAACCACCTAACTATACATTGAATAAAAATTCTCAATGGTAAACCGCTTAAGTTGCACATGCTTCGAGTATACTTCCAATGCCCGAGCCAACACACCAAGCACACAGTCCTCATGATAACTTGCCACCAAAGCATCACGTACATAACCTTGTGGGTACTTATACACTACCCCATATATCATTCAGTCTGCAATAAAAAGGCCGACAACAATTTAACTTCCTCGTAGATGCATCAGCCAATCCCATCGCCTATCCTACTATTGGCGAACTCTCCACTCTTCACCATAGGCGGTCTACAAATCGAAATAT
Source organism: Allium fistulosum (assembly GCA_030737815.1). Classification (NCBI taxonomy): domain Eukaryota; kingdom Viridiplantae; phylum Streptophyta; class Magnoliopsida; order Asparagales; family Amaryllidaceae; genus Allium; species Allium fistulosum. The sequence continues at coordinate 810,366,536 of CM060902.1, forward strand.
ATTACTGAGGCCCGCTATAGTTATGATAAGAACATCTTATTGCGATATAATCGCACACTGCGTTGAGTCTCATGTTATACAGTATCATGAAGTGTGAACTTAGGTATGTCACCAAGTGTGAAACAAGTCCAACTTGTTACATATATTCATGCACTTACATGAGCTTCCAAAAGTTAAGGAAGTGGGAACAAGTTTCCTCGAACTATCCTACTTGGCCTAACTAGGTCTAGCTTCTGATAGAGTTAGGGGCAATCATGTAATTATTACATATATCTTACTTGATAACCAATCTTCTTTGAAATAAAAAGTGTTTTCTTTCTAATGTATATTTGATGTAATGTGCTATATTAATTAATTAATTTAATTAAAAGTATGTTTAATAGAAAATCCATAAATAATATATTTTGTGATAGTAGTTACAATGTGTTGTAATCATGAGTGGTTTACCATAATAAAATAAACATATCGTTTTAAATATTCCTATTCAAGATGTATCAAGATTAGATACCAATACATTCGTTAAGACTAGAGTACGTAACACTCTCCAAATGTTGGATAGTGTATTACTCATGGCTGATGGGGGCACCAAGGAGTTACAAACTGATAGTTATTGGATAACTATGGAATGACTCACTCGATAGTTTTTTGTTGGTTAATATAACTAAGGTTAAACAAAAAATATCGATGTGACAAGATTACACGGTTCCCTTGACTTGAGAATACTGTTGTTCTTTAATGTGGAAGCTTCGCTTTGATTATGGTTAAATTGTGGCATAGTGTCCATTGAATGGCTATAGTTGGGTCGAGTGGAAGCATTGAAAGTGAAACACTATTCAAGGAAAAATTCATCTCCTAAGTTATATGAGGTTAGTATCATGGTCAACTGAAGTCAACTTAGAGTCAAAGTCTCTGACCAAAGCAGTTCGGTTAATAATAATAATAATTATTGAACCAATGACTTTATGTTTGGACTATAGAGTTGAATATGGATGATATTGGAATGTTGACCATTACCAAATTTCATAAGTCCAAAGTGATATAGTTTTGACGAAGAAAATTGGTGTAATTAATTGTCACTACCGGGTAATGCTTAACAATATAAAATTGGATTTTTCCAAAACAAGTAAGTGATAAATTTAGCCAAAATATCACACCACCTGCTAAGTGACATGTAAACGTTAATATTTGAATTGTTCGATATTAATCGCTGACCAGATTTACACTTAAGAGTCACACAACTGAAAAGTTGAATACTTCTTTTACCACTCGATTTAATTAATTTAAAATTGTAATAAATTAATTAATTTATGAAATATTAACTATAAAATTTTATTAGATGTGAATTTAACAATAATAATTAGTGTGCATATAATAGTTATATAATTACTAGTTGATATAAGATATCGATACACGGTTAAATTAGATTTAAATGCAATGAATATTATTCGGGTTTGGAATATTTTTTAAGGCGCAAAAAGAGGCTTTAGTATCTGGCTATAGATGGCCATGGTGAGGCCAGCCATATATTGATATGGTAAGTGATTTTTGAATGAAAAATAAAGGAGAGGATGGGTAAGAAAAAAAGAGGATCTAGATCCACTTTTTACTCTCTTATCTTTCCTTTATATAAGCCGCCTTTCCCTCACTTAAGCTACGATTTTTTGCACTTCTACAATAGCAAAAGGAGGTCGGCCATAGCTTATATCGGCCTAAAAATTCCAAGTACAAAATCACAACAAAACACTACGATTTGATCATCGATGTTTAGGCAATTCGCGAGCTAGCAACATTGGAATTAGAATTGGATTCAAGGAGTTCATTTCAACATTTCAATGTACGAGCTTTAGGCTTTGGTGAAAGGTAATCTTCTAGTTTACTATTATATTACAACGTTAATATGATTATTGTTCCATATATTGTTTTGTTAAGAAATATCATGAATCGATATATCGATGGGTTGTCACATGTTGATGGTTATGTGTGTGTGTAAGTGTATATATATTAAAATAAAAAAATAATTTTTTTGTACATTTGTTTATACATGCTCTCGGCCTGAAATTAAAAAAAGTATTTTCAAAATTTTAAATAAAAAAATATTATATGGATTTATATAGCAAATCTAATTTAAAAGTTTAACACTATATAATATATATATTAGAAATTACAAAAAAATTAATTTTGACTATATGGTTTTCGGCAATAATAAAAAAATAAGATATTTAATATATATATATACTAATATTTAATTCAAAATTAATTATATAAACACTACAAGGAATACAGTCATTTCCGACGGCTCCAAGCTGTCGGCGGCCATCGGAAGCCGTCGGAAATGTCGTCGGTATATAGAACACGGCTTTCGTCCATTTTCGACGAAAACGACGACAGCTTTGCGACGGCCTCCGATGGCTTTTTCGACGGCAGTTCTGACATTTTTTCCAATGGTGCAGACGTCCACGTGGCTTAAAAACATGCCAAAAAACCGTTGAAAGCCATCGGTATATACAACCGGTTAATCGTCGAAAGCCGTCGGAATATTTCAACCTATAAGCTGTCGAAAACTGTCGTTAGCCGTCGGAAATCTGGGTAAAAAAAATTTCCAGCAGCCCAACACCGCATCAATATCAATATATATCACAACACATCAGAATCAATATATATATATCAGATATATAAGCTAAAATCAATATCAATATCAATAATAATATAAAACTCAAACATTACCATCTCAAACTCAAACATTCTAATCAATACAAACCAACACATCCATCATCACCCCACAATGTATAAATCCAACATCAATGTATAATACATACATCCAACATCAAACCCCACAAATCAATATCAAGCACCAAATGTCAACAAATCAACATCACCAGCTCTCATTGTATATATACACAAGTTTTAAAAAAAACTGCAAAACGTACCTCATGACTCGTAATCGGCTCCGGAACCACCAGACGAAGGGAATGCTCCATGATGCTCCATACACTCGGCCAAATGCTAGTTCAGTTGCTCCATTTGCGCTGCTCGGAAGCGCTCCTGCTCCTGCAGCTGTGCAATCTGCTGTCGAAGCCCATCAATCTCCGCGTTGTCCTGAGCCCTTTGGTAAGCCCTTTGTGATGTCCGAGCCTACAAAACAAGTCGAAATATGTTTAAGTTATTACGTAACTATTATAAAAATTAAGCAAAATTTACAACTTAGTTAATTTTTTTAAATTACCGATTGATTGCCGTAGCCGTAGCGCCTATTTCTCTTTGTCGGGTCCATAACAGAGTCAAAGATCGCGTCCTCCTCATCAGTGGTCAATTGCTCCCGTCCCGAATGCTCAAGCATCTGCGCACGTGCTTGCATAAATTTTTCCTGTAATGCAAAATCAAATACAAGTAAATATACATGAAATTATTATAATAATTTATTACTAATTAATTAAAATGATCATTATTAGTAACTTATAACTTAAAATATACTTACATGTGCGGCGTATGCTTTATCATCCTCATGCTAGGTATCCGTCACCGATCCCTCGTCGTCGGTTTGTTTGAGGGCATGAGTATGCGTAAATACGTCCATATACGAGACGGGAGCCCCATGCGCTCTTTCCTACAATAATTGGTGTATATTATTGTTGTTCATACAAATTTATACAAAAATGTAATAACTGTTCGTAATTGGAATTAATCACTTATTGAGCCTCCAATTTCTCTTCTTTGTTGGTACATCCAGCTCCGATCGATAAAATAATTGACCATTTTTCCTACTTTAAAACATAAAAACGTATTAATCATTTACTTGCTGACATTTTATTTTTCAATTAAATCATACATTTAAATTTTCGCAAATATATAATATTATTCTATTTAATTTTATTTTCAAACGGATTTACACAAATTATTATATGAATATAATCTACAATTTTTAGGTTATTGTTTTACTATTTGATGGTTGGTAATCCTACTTCCCATTACAAACACAGTATTAATTATATTTTGCAAATCATTTCATTTTAAACGATTCAACAAAATTTCGGCAGTACTTCCCCTTTGTTCCTTGTATCGTACACATATGCGCGTACACAGGGAACAAAAAGAAAGTGTTGTTAAAATTTTGTGAACCGTTTAAAATGAAATGATTTGCAAAAATATAATTACGCTATTGTGTTTGTAACTTATCCAATACAGGGGCAACTCCGACAAATATTGTATCTGATGAATATAACTGTCCGTTCAGTGATAAAAACGAACATCCATACAACGATCATATATAATACTTGTCAGACGGGGCCAAAAACTCTCTAAGGGATTTATAAAAAGTAAATCGTATTATGCAACAATTTTTACAATAATTTATTTACATTCTAAGAAACGCATATACTAAATCGTCGTTTTCGTCATCTTGAAAACGCATACACTAAGTCCTGAGTATCGACTCTAATTAATCCAAACTAGCCCTAATGCACGTATGCACTGATTACTCAACGCATATACGCCAATTAACGCGCATATACACGAATTAACGCACATATACACTAAACAAAATTTCTCTCTCAACATTTCAATGATAAACAATTATAATAACAACCTAATTAGCATTCAATATGATATACCAAATAATCAATGGTGTATTATACAACTATAACAACAAATTAACCCTAATTTAACAAATCAAAATTAATTAGGGTTTAGGAATAAAACCTGATTAGAGATTGATGAAGGGCCTAGGCTTTTTAAGAGAGGAGAATGATGAAGTTGGAGATGGTCGGGGAGGCGTGGCGGCTGGCTGACGACGGGGAGGAGGTGGTGGAGGTAGGGTTTATGCTGATTTGGGGGATTAAGGAATAATGAAGTAGCTCCCGGCCTGGAGCCTGTTTACATGATAATTTTCGACGGCTAGCGACGACCGCCGATGGCAAGTTTATGTCGGTTTCTGACGGCTTGCGACGGCTATTATATTTTAGTTACGAAAATGCCACAGAAATCGACAGTCGTCGCTAGCCGTCGGAAACAGCCGTCGGCGGCCGTCGGAAGGCTTCGTCGCTATTTACTGTTGTTCTAGTAGTTAAATAAAAGGTATGTATATATATAAATAATATAAAATTCTGAACAAAATTTATATAATACAAAATATATGGCATGGTTTGGAAAGTGATTTGCAATTTTTTATTTATTTTCACATGGTTTAATAATTAATTATAAGTTTTAACTAATAAATTATTTAAAAATTAAAAATTAAATAAAAAAATATATTTTTATTATCAGGAAGATAGCAGTAGAAAAATATATTTCTAGTTATAAATTATATATAATTATAACCGGTTATATATTTATATATTGTATGTATTTAATTAAATTTAATATATATATATATATATATATCAGTTTGAATTTTATATTATAAATATTCTAAATAATTTTACAATTAATGTTTAAGATAAATGTTAACCATAAAATATAAATGAAGAAAAAGAAGGCACTTCAGAGACCTTCCGCATAGGTAAAGAATATAAGAAGAAGTTACCTTTCGATGACACCGAAAGGGTTGTATGACACCAGAGAAGAAGAAGCACATGGTATCTTCAGGGAAAAGCTTTCACGGGCATGAAAGGGAAGATGATTGCAAGGCCGCCTAACGTAACGCAAATACTAGGGAAAAGAAGAGCGCCCCAAGTCTTTTTGGTAGGAAGGAAGGAACGCGGGTAACAAGTTAGCCGTAGATATGAACCCTTTGGGGCAGGCGAAGGGATTCATCATTCGTCATTCAAACAGACGTCTTTCGAGAAGGGTAAAGAGGATAGGGCCAGAATAAGCGACTCAATTGACAACCCTTTTAGAAGCATAATAAGCCTTTCGAACCGGCTAAAGTACATATCCGACATCTTTCGACGGTATCGAAAGGTTTAAACAAAGGCAGCGTCCACAATTCAACAAAAGACCACCTTCCGAAAGCATTCAGAAAGAATGCAGCTCTCGGCGGTAATCGAGTAAAGAAACAACCCTCCAACAAGGTCGAAGAGTTCACAATATCTTATAAGAAACCAACCCAACGGAAGAGATGAGAAGTCCATAAAGGCATTGAGAAATATCAACCCTTTGACAACTACCAGCGGTCCGTGATGAGGAGCAATGAACAAACCTTCCATCAAGAAGAAAAGGCTTACAACCGCGTATGAGAAGCAACCTTTCATCAAAGCTGAAAGGATTATAACAGTGTATGAGAAGCAACCTTCCGTCAAAGCCGAAAGGTTTATAACAGTGTATGAGAACCAGCCTCCATCCCCGACGAAGGCATTAGGTCGGAAAGGGGAGCCGCCTGCGTCTATAAATATGCCATTAGATCGACTTGGAATTTGGGGATAATCATGATTAGGCGTTAATTTAATGTTAACGGCTAATCATTTATGATTTATTTCTTATATTCTTTGTTTATTTCGAGAATATGCCATAAAACTGTCATCGGATAACCTCATAAGTTCCCTTCTTCCCTACTTAATATCAACTGTAAGAAGGGAGAACATAACTTGTGAATTAGTCCCAGATATAAGTCTCATGGCATATTAAATCATCTCTTATTATTATCTAAATATATTTGGATCATGCATTCATTTCGAAAAATTTTCACAAGTGGAATATCAACCTAGGAAGCCGAAATATTAATGGAGTGATGAATAAAGGAATCTCATCATTTGATATCACTGAAGGGTTCTTAACCTTCCGAAGGGATTCAAAGGAGATGTAAATCACTTTCGGTTTCCAAGGGAGAAAGAACTTAATGAAATGATAGGGACGAAGGTCATATAACCTGACGAGTTAACTGAAGGGTCTAAATGGTTTCTTAAACTCTCCGACCTAGCGAGAGGTTTAACAAGACCATCGACTCAGTCAAATCACAAGGTTTAAGCTGTGCTTGAACCCTTCGGTAGGGGTTAAATGGTTTCTTAAACCTTCCAGTCTACCGAAAGGTTAAGCAGTACTGTTGATTCCTTCCAACCGTAATGCTTGGACCATACTTAAACCTTTCGGTAGGATCGAAAGGAAGATAGTTCTTCACTCAAATCCCTATGCGAGATGAACAATCTCTTATAACCTTCCGGTATCAATCCCCTCTTGTCAGACTTAAAATTAAAACCTTAAAACCTTCCAACCCAATCGTTTCGTTCAGAAATGTAAATCCACTCAACCGAAAGGTTTAACCCATATAAAATAATCCCACGAAAAACATCAGGGATGTTAACAGGAAATCTTGTTAACATTTTTGGCGCTAGAAGGAGGGCCTGAACCTCTGACCTGCTTTATTAATATAACTGATGGTGAAATTTGGTTTGTTGTAGGCGAAAATGAAATCAAGAAGACCTTTTACCGTTAGCAAAAGGAATGAGCATGCTACTTCTTTGGAGGAAAACATATCACCCTCTTTTAACCCTGGGAATAGGGAACAAGGGCAACCTTCCATCCTACCTCAATCAACTCCACCTCCAGCTCAGCTTCAGCAGTCACCACAACTGGCTCCGACTCAAGATCTTCATCCAGAAGAACATGTAGCTAAAATCGCATATCTGGAATGACAAATGGCATAAATGAAAGATCTCCTGGATGCAGTGTTGCCTCACCGATCATCTATGAAAGCTACCACGGCGGGTGAAGAAGTTAAATCTCCAAGAAGGAATCTGAAAATCAACATAGATGCTGCAAAAAGTAAAGTTAACATTTCTTCATCAAAAAATAAGGATGGCTTTCCGCTGAAGGCAAATTATCAAGGAAGAGTTCAAGCGAAAGATAAAGATTGTTCCGCAAGTTCAACTTCGGATGGCCACAAACCTAATAAAAGGAACTATCTGAACAATGAAGCCTACCTCAAGGACGTGGTGAAAAAAGCCGTGAAAGACCTGTTAAATGCTAAGTGTAAGAGAACCGAAGATGAAAGACTAAACGACAACGAAAGGGTTGCACCTTTCATCGATGAAACCATGTCAGCTCCTATACCACCTCATGTGAAGGTCCCAACCATGAAATATCAAGGGACGACTGACCCGGATGACCATTTGATGGCATTTGATAGTCAGATGGACTTATACAATGCTTTCGGTGCCGTGAGATGTCGATTTTTTACAATCACATTACAAGGTGCCGCCGCTAAATGGTATCAACAATATCATGAGAACACGATATATTCCTGGAAGCAATTCTTATACAAGTTCTCTACTCAATTCTGCATATGCAAAGATTCCTCTATTGATTATACCGTGCTTGCTAACATCAGACAAAACCTTGGAGAGTCCTTAGGGGATTATCTAAAGAGATTCAATACTGAAGCCTTGAAGGCCAAAGGCATGAATGATAGAGACAAGCTCATTGCTGTCCACTCGGGACTTATAGTTAATTCTCCTTTCTGGAAGGAGTTGTTTATCCATGGATGCTGGGATCTTCAAGATTTTCATTTTCAAGCCGACAAGTTTATTCGAATGGACAAATTATATTACTCAAAGAAGAAATTCGGTCATAGAAAGGACAGTGGTAAATTTGGCCTGGAAAGAATTCCTAAGAGAGCTAGATGGGAAGACACCAATACTAACACGGTGGCGTTAAACCTACCAATTTCCTACATCTATGCAATGACCCAGGATAAGGTCAATTTCCCCACTTCATTCAAAGCCTGAAATTACCCTGAGCAAAAGAAAGGAGACAAATATTATGCTTACCACAAGGTGAATGGCCACAGGACCAACGAGTGCAAGGTACTGGTTGGAATAATCCAAAAATTGATTCGAGAAGGGCAATTGAAGAAATTCATGAAGAATCCGCATCAAACTCTCCCGTCAAACAATGATGCAAGGAAGCCTGGTGGTAATACCGTAAATGTGATTGAGGAAGATGATCCACTAAGCTTAAGTCCACCCCAGAACAGGATTGATGTCATATATGGAGGACCACATCTCGCTGGTAGAAGTCAAAGTGCCCGGAGCAAATACAATCGAGAGGCCAAGAAGGGTGTATTTTCTATATAGGAGGAACTGCCACTCAAAAGTCCAAAGCACAACATCAATATGAACACACTAGTGATAATTCCACAAGAATTAAGGAGGGGGATCCATTACCCCCACAATGATCCCTTAATGATCACAGCTCAGATAAGGTCCTTGATGGTCACAAAAATCTTGGTTGATACGGGGAGTGCTGTAAATGTGATATTTCGCCATGCGTTTGATCAGATGGGAATTTCCAAGGACAGACTTGAACCTAGTCCCGAGCCTATCTTTGAGTTCAACAATAAGGGGACAACTCCGCTTGGGCAAGTGAAGCTTTTGGTCCAACTGGGACTTCCCTCATGCTCTGGAGTCTTTGAAACGACCTTTGTGATCATAGATCAGCCATCATTCTATAATGCCTTCTTTGGACGGTCGACACTCGATGAGGTGGATGCATTCGTCTCACCAAAATATCTAATGCTTAAGTTCCTCACTAAAAGCGGTTGAGGCACTATTCGAGGCGAGCAATTCGCATCCCGAGAAATGTACTTTGCAACTCTAGAGCAATATAACAAGGAGTTCACTTGTTACTTTGATTCTTGCATTACTTTAAAGCCTTCGGAAGATGGATTTCTACATCCATCATTCAGAGCAAAGAAAATATATGATAAAACTAACAAACGTATTGCTGCAAGGTGTTTTGCAGTTTACGGAAGGAGGAAGAGAACAGATTCCAAATCAATAGAGGAAAGTGAAATCAGTACAGAGTTAGATTGTTGAGGAGAGGTGGAAAGAGTTAAGTCGGTCGAAGAAACTGAAGAAGTTCTAATAGATTCTGCCGATTCTACTAAATTAATCAAAGTGGGAAAGAATCATGAGGAGCACTTAAAGTCAAGATTGACAGAGTTCTTAAAAGACAATAAGGATGTTTTTGCTTGGACCCTGACATGGTTAGAATTAGCCCTACGGTCATGAGCCATGCCCTGAATATCAATCCAGACATTCCTCCGGTCAGGCAAAAGAAAAGACAATTTGATAAGGTTAGGACCAACGCCCCAAAAGAAGAAATCAAGAAATTACAACAAAATAGGTTCATCGAGAAGTCCGATACCCCAAATGGTTGGCAAATCCGGTCCTGGTAAAGAAATCGAACGGGAAGTGGAGGACTTGTGTAGATTACACAGATTTGAATAAAGCTTGTCCAAAGGATTGTTACCCGTTGCCAATGATAGATCAATTGGTCGACTCCAGCAGTGGACATAAGCTGCTCTCCCTAATGGATGCATATTCTGGGTACAATCAGATCACTACCCGACGAGGAGTATACTAGCTTCATTACAGACGAAGAGACCTATTGTTATAAGGTAATGCCATTTGGATTGAAGAATGTTGGAGTAACCTATCAACGTTTGGTTAACCGAATGTTTAAAGAACAAATTGGGAGGAATATGGAAGTTTACGTCGACGACATATTGGTAAAATCTCAAGAGGCGAAAGATCATCTTGAAGGTTTGAAGGAAATGTTCAAAGTGCTCCACAAGTATCAAATGAAAATCAACCCCCAAAAATGCAACTATGGAGTCCATTTCGGAAAATTTCTTGGATATATTATGAGTGCACAAGGGATTGAGGCCAGCCCAAAACAGATCGAGGCCATTATGGATATGGCAGAATCTAGGACAAATAAAGATGTTATGAGTTTGAATGGGAAAGTGGCAGCACTAAGCTGGTTTATATCAAAGGCCACGGATAAGTGCATACCATTCTTTGAGGTAATCAAGAAGAAGAATTTTTTTGAATGGAACGAAGATTGCAAAAAGGCATTCCAAGAGCTGAAGCTACATTTGGAAAAGACACTGATCTTATCCAACCCAGAAGAGGGAGATGATCTATTTTTATATATGGCAATTTTCGAACATGCAGTGAGCTCGGTATTGATTAGAAATGGCAAGGGACTGCAATTACCAGTTTATTATGTAAACAGGAGGTTAAAGGATGATGAAATCCGATACCCAGTCATTAAAAAGCCGGCATATTGTCTAATTTTGATGGCTCGAAAATTAAGGCCCTATTTTCAGGCACACCCCGTAATGGTGCCGACCAACTTTCCGTTGAAACAAGTCTTTAGCAAGCCCGAAACTTCTTGAAGGTTAATTAAGTAGGGTATTGAACTAAGTCAGTATGATATAGCATATCAGCCTAGAATGGCTATAAAAGGTCAAGCTTTAGACGATTTCATAAACGAGTGTACGAGGTTCATTTCAGAACAATCCGAAAAGGAAAAAGATATAGAACCCAAGTGGCAACTATTTGTGGATGGCGCCTCAAATGAACAAGGAGCCGGGGCATGATATGTGATAATTACTCCAGATGGACATAAATTATAATATGCTATGAAGTTGGGATTCTCAGCAACTAACAATGTAGCAGAGTATGAATCCATGGTTACAGGATTAACCCTTGCTTTGCAACTTAAAATCCCGAAAATCCAAGTATTTAGCGATTCTCAATTAATGGTTAACCAAATCAAGCAAGTATATCAAGCCAAGGATCCTAAACTTAGTCAGTAATGAAGAAAGTTTTAAAGATGCTCGCACTTTTTGAAGATTTCTCCATACATCAAATACCAAGAGGAAACAACTCTTAAGTAGATTCACTGGCTAAGTTGGCAAGCTCAAGAGGAGCCCCTGAAACTCGAATTGTACCTGTAGGATTTTAGGCCAATCCCAGCATTGAGGAAAAGAAACAAGAGAAAGCCATGGAAATATTAGTGATAACACGATCGCAAGCCTTGGTACCAGAATCGGAAGGGATGGACCAATAGATACCGAATAAAGAACCTGTAGCTCCAATAACGGAGGAATATTATGAAAACACTTGGATGGCGCCAATCATGGATTATATTGTCAATGGAACATTGCCTATAAATAAAATAGAAGCATGATGGCTAAAATGGAAGCTCAGAGCTTTACCATTATGGATGGAGTTCTCTACAAGAAAGGATATGCCCTTCCCTATATTACGATGTGCGAAACCCGAAAGCGGATTGAGAATATTAAAGGAAGCACATGAAGGATTTTGTGGGGGATCGCTCTAATGGAATAAAAATAGCTAAAAAGATAATAAGGCAAGGGTTTTACTAGCCACATTTGACAAACCAAGCAATAGAATATGTTAAAAGGTGTGAAAAGTGTCAATGTTATTCAAAGATACCACGTCTCCCACCAAGTCAACTAACCCCTATTGCTACCCCATGGCCATTTGATGTTTGGGGAATCGATTTAATTGGGCCGCTTCCAATCTCCAAGGGAGGAGCGAAATATGTTGTGGTGGCAATAGATTACTTTACAAAATGGGTTGAAGCAGAACCACTCCCGAAAATTACCTCCGGGAAAGTGCTAAGATTTGTATCAAAAACATTGTCACAAGATTTATGATACCTTATAAGATAATATTCGACAATGAGACCCAATTTGAGAGTGAAGAGTTTTCATGATTTTGCCACAAGAATGAGATTATAAAAAGCTTCTCCTTGGTCGCTCATCCAAAGGCCAATGGAGCCGTTGAAGCGGCTAACAAGACAATAAAGACAATTTTGAAAAAGAGGCTGAACAAGGCAAAAGGGAATTGGATAGAGGAATTGCCCCTAGTCCCGTGGGCTTATAGAACAACAACTAGAATGCAACGGGTCATACCCCGTATTCTCTAACATATGGATGTGAAGCAATGCGACCTGTAGAGATTGAGATACCTTCTCATATAAGAATTGCCTATGCCTTTAATCCAAACCAAGAATTGAGAAAGGAATCACTTGACATGATTCATGGATTAAGAGATGAAGCGACCTTGAGAACAGCTGAATATCAAAGGAGGATATCGAAATATTACAACTCAAAAGTAAAAGCCATGTCATTTAGACAAGGGGATTTAGTGCTTCGAAGGGTAATGGCCAATACAAGAAACCCATAAGATAGGCCATTGGGTCCTAATTGGGAAGGTCCATTGATAATCTTCAAAGAAATTCCTCCAGGAGCCTACAAGCTATGCTACCCTAATGGAAATATGGTACCGAATTTGAGACCATATTTCCCAACTTTGAATGAATAAAGCATTTCCAAGAATGTCTCTGCTATGATTTATTAAGAAAAGTCTACATGGTCGGGAGTGAAATTCTCCTTTAAAACTTGGACTACCTAAGATGGTAGGCTACCAATAATGGTAGGAAGCTCTTGGTCGTGCCAAGAAGGCCAGGTCAAGGCACCTCCTGGAGGGAGGGCGTAAGCCTTTATCCACGCCAAAACCAGAAATGGCCAGGTTAAAGCGGCACAAGCCCTTATCCGCGTCACGCTATGGCTAGGATAAGGCGCCTCCTGGAGGGAGAACGGGTAATCCCTTGGTCCCACCACGCTATGGCCTGGCCAAGGTCCGAACAAGCCCTTAACCGTGTCCCGCTATGGCCAGGTTAAGGTGCCTCCTGGAGGGAGGTCAGGTAAGTCCTCGAGCCCCGCTTCAGAAAAAGCTAGTCGATTCACCGGAAACCCGAATGAAATATCCGGCGGACTAAGAAAAGTCCATGCCTGAAACAGGCACTGCCATAAATTGGCATAGCTTAAAATAGCAACAACCAAAAAGGTCGGTATTGTCAAATATGACGAACAGCCTGAAATAGGCTCTGCTTTAATAAGCACAAAATCAGACAAAAGAGTCCTCGCCTGAAATAGGCCAGGACAAATGATAAATGGACAAAGAAAACTCAGGCCCGAGAAAGCAAAAGCATGCGAAATCCTAACAAAGCCTAAGGATGGTATATTCAACGAGAAAATTAGAGGGAAGTCACTGACTTCTTCTCGTGAACATTTGTCAGATAGGCATTCTAGACTTCTATCATAAGAGATAATACCCCAATCTTCTATTATTAATTACCAAAGATGGTATTATGGTCTTCAATTATTAATTACCAGAGATGGTATTAATTACCAGAGACGGTATTCTGGTCTTCAATTATTAATTACCAGAGATGGTATTCTGGTCTTCAATTATTAATTACCATAGATGGTATTCTGGTCTTCTATTATTAATTACCAAAATCGGTATTTTTGTCTTCTATTATTAATTCCCAAAATTGGTATTCTGGACTTCTATCATTAACCACCGGAGATGGTATTCTATTCTTCCATTATCAATCACCAGAAATGACATTCTGGAATTTTCGTTATTAATTGTCAGAAAATGGTGTCCTGAAAGTATCATCCTTGGATTCAATGGTTAATCACCTAAAATAATATCTTGAGCTTCTACTATTAAATATTTGAGATAAAGATCCTGGTTAACTATTTCCCACCACCAAAGATAATATTCTAGGTTCCCAGTATCAACGGCAAATCGAATTTTTTGGTTTTCAGTTACTCATTATTAGCCGAAAGAATGCAGGGATAGTTCGGTGATCCTGAAATCTTTGTCCTAAAGAACAAAAGCCTTCTTTATACATGGAGGGGGGAGGGGGAGGGCTAAATGTTAACCATAAAATATAAATGAATATAAAGAAGGCACTTCAGAGACCTTCCGCATAGGTAAAGAGTATCAAAAGAAGTTACCTTTCGATGACACCGAAAGGGTTGTATGACACCAGAGAAGAAGAAGCACGTGGTAGCTTCAGGGAAAAGCTTTCACAGGCATGAAAGGGAAGATGATTGCAAGGCCGCCTAACGTAACGCAAAGACTAGGGAAAAGAAGAGCGCCCTAAGTCTTTTTTATAGGAAGGAAGGAACGCGGGTAACAAGTTTGTCGTAGATATGAACCCTTTGGGGCAGGCGAAGGGATTCATCATCCGTCATTCAAACAGACGTCTTCCGAGAAGGGTAGAGAGGATAGGGCCAGAATAAGCGACTCAAGTGACAACCCTTTCGGAAGCATAATAAGCCTTTCAAACCGACTAAAGTACAAATCCGACATCTTTCGACGGTATCGAAAGGTTTAAACAAAGGTAGCATCCATAATTCAACAGAAGACCACCTTCCGAAAGCATTCAGAAAGAACACAGCTCTCGGTGGTAATTGAGTAAAAAAAACCCTCCGACAAGGTCGAAGAATTCACAATATCTTATAAGAAACCAACCCAATGAAAGAGACGAGAAGTCCATAAAGGCATTGAGAAATATCAACCCTTTGACTGCTGCCAACGGTCCGTGATGAGGAGCAATGAACAAACCTTCCATTAAGAAGGAAAGGCTTACAACTGCGTATGAGAAGCAACCTTCCATCAAATCCGAAAGGTTTATAACAGTGTATGAGAAGCAACCTTATGTCAAAGCCGAAAGGTTTATAACAATGTATGAGAAGCAGCCTTCTGTCCCCGACGAAGGTATTAGGCCGGAAGGGGGGGCCGCCTGCGTCTATAAATAAGACCTAAGGGGTCCAGTTCCGGGATCTGATTTCCTTCCCATTCTTCTACTCAACAACCACTATTGCTTCTGCTTAATACATAGTAACCCTAATTTAGAAATCAGATTGGGGGCTAATTTCTTAAATTTTGTATCAGATTCCATTATGAAGAAATAAAGAGAATTGTGGCTTGCGATCGACTTGGAATTTGGGGATAATCATGATTAGGCGTTAATTTAATATTAACGGCTAATCATTTATGATTTATTTCTTATATTCTTTGTTTATTTCGAGAATATGCCATAAAACTGTCGTCTGATAACCTCATAAGTTTCCTTCTTCCCTACTTAATATCAACTGTAAGAAGGGAGAACATAACTTGTGAATTAGTCCCAGATATAAGTCTCATGGCATATTAAATCAGCTCTTATTATTATCAAAATATGTTAGGATCATGCATTCATTTTGAAAGGTTTTCACAAGTGGAATATCAACCTAGAGTGATGAATAAAGCAATCTCATCATTTGATACCACCGAAGGGTTCTTAACCTTCCGAAGGGATTCAAAGGAGATGTAAATCACTTTTGGTTTCCAAGGGAGATAGAACTTAATGAAATGATATGGACGAAAGTCATATAACCTGACGAGTTGACCAAAGGGTCTAAATGGTTTCTTAAACCCTCTGGCCCAGCATGAGGTTTAACAAGACCATCGACTCAGTCAAATCGCAAGGTTTAAGCTGTGCCTAAACCCTTCGGTAGGGGTTAATTGGTTTCTTAAACCTTCCGAACTACCGAAAGGTTAAGCAATACTGTTGATTCCTTCCAACCGTAATGCTTGGACTGTACTTAAACCTTTCGGTAGGATCAAAAGGAAGATAGTTCTTCACTCAAATCCTTATATGAGATGAACAATCTCTTATAACCTTCCGGTATCAATCCCCTCTTGTTTGAATTAAAATTAAAACCTTAAAACCTTCTAACCCAGTCGTTTCGTTCAGAAATGTAAATCCACTCAACCGAAAGGTCGAACCCATATAAAATAATCCTATGAAAAGCATCAGGGATGTTAACAGGAAATCTTGTTAACAATAATTTTACAATTTAACTATATTTATCAATATGTATATATATATGTATGTATGTATATGTATTTGTATTTTAATTAATGTTTTATGTAAATAATTTACAACTAATTTTTATAATAATTATATAATTATATTTTCATATATATATATATAAACAATTTATACACATATAAATTGACACACACACACACATTTAGATAATCCGTTTGTATACATGAGGGGCAAACATATCCGTTGCAGTGTAAATCCAAGCATCTGCATACAGGCATGTCAAACCATTTACACTACCCTATTGCACATGTACATAAACATATATGTATATGATACACATATATTTATTATAATACCAATTATATAAAATAAAATTTTATCTACAAATTTAAATAAATTACCGATTTTATTTAATAAAAAATATAGAAAAGTTTTCAATGAATTAGACTAAATAGGCCCAATAAAATTTCAAAAGGTATTTTTTTGGAATTATCCAATAACTTCGCTGTAGGCTCGCTGTCAAGGCCCATTTTTCCGTACCCTTTGAATCGATAATAAACCACACATGTCCAACTCAAATTTCACGAAAATACAGAACATGAAGGGTGATAAAGAAAAATAGACAGAACAGAATCTCACGCGAATGGAATAACATATAATATTGAACAAATATCTTTACAGCGGAAAACATTTAAATACATATATCAGAGTCTAACCTAAATTCAGCTTGGATAGTCATAAACATCTGTCCTTACAATTGCTGACAAACATCAACTAAAACAAACTAAGTACAGTGGATAATAGAATACGTCGATACGTAGATGAATATCTCCAGCTCTCCTCTGGAAACTCCAATCGTCTTCGACTAAACCTGAAACTACTCGGATCTAACCCGAGAATTGAAAATACCCGGATCAGGCTTGATAAACCAGCGTGAGAAAAACTCAATAATGAATGACAGTGTCATATATCAGCCTTTGAATAAAATCCTTTGAAAAGAACGAGTATCTCATAAGACCACGCCTACACATAAACACAGACGGATTTTTACCTTATGATAACTAAAGCACTTTTATATCAAAACATTTGGTATTATTTCTAATGACATCTTTTTGAAAACATTTGCAAATAAACTTATTAATCTTAGCCGAAATTGTTACATTGATTAAATTCCAGCATAATAGGTTTACAATCAAGTCTGTAGATTCTTATTGGAGAATGGATTTCCATACAAATGACCAGGTGAAGGATTTACCTTCCGAATGGGTACACCTGTAGATGGATATCCTGAGGCACAGAACATCTGCCCTCTACCAACACAAGACCGGCTTACCTCTTTAACTAGGTAGTATCGAATATGTCATCTCCCGGTCGTTACTGACCTTTAACCGAGCGCTCGTTTCAATACACCACATTAATTTACATCCCGAACGTCATAGCGAAAAGAAATATATCTAGAAGGGGATGATCATACCCTACTTGGGAATGACCCACTTAGCCTTGCCGCATCTAATCCTGTTTCGGTCATTTTCGGTTTGATGAGGCTTGAGGCAACGATTACCTTTTCACATAGCACATATCACATCTCTGAATACCATATTGCCATTTCCATTGACTACTAATTGCCTTCCACAAAAATACAACCCTTGAGCTCGTATGTCTCAAGGAAGGGTGTTAATCTAAGAGAAGTTGCCTTCTCCGCCACCAAACAGATGTACGTTTGTAAAAACCAATGCTCGTAACCATTAGAAATGCAATGTCAGACAAACGTCCATACAAATTGTCCAGGAACAGGACAAACCGAAGGCACTCTCCTACTACCACTAGTAGCGAGTAGTCCTTGCAATCCAAAAAATCTCCACAACGAGGAGACCACTGCTATATATAACTCTATAATGGAAGCTACCCAAACCATGTCAACAAGCAGTCCTCACGCCACGAAGATCCACGGTCTTCAATAATCATCATCTTCAACATGTCTTCACATTCGAACGTATACATTGGTTCGAAGTGGTTTTCGGATAGGAATTACACAAATTCGACCCCGGTTCCTTCGAAATCCAATTATCGATAAAAAGTGAATATGGGTATACATGATTTATTAAGTCCCTTTTCACTTTAACTCTTTTCGGATGATTTTGAAATCTCTTTCTTTCGACTTAGAATAATTCTAAGAAATTCATTCTTTTGCTTTGGATAATATTTTCAAATTTCCTTACTTAACTCTTGATCCAAATTCCTTAACTTTTAGGTAGGTCAAAAACAATGTTATTTAAGACATCGTTTACGATAAACCCTAAAATAAATCTTAGCAAACATTTTTGAGTAAAAAGGATCATAGAAATCATTCTAATTTTACTCAACATCAATTTCTGTATTCAACAAGTGTTATGGGCGGAATAACGGTGAAATCACCTTTTAAATTCCACGAATAGGACGAGATCCCTCTTCGGATTTCAATACCAAGTATAAGAAGATTATCTCTATGCAATCCAAGTCATAGTTTGTTCATTTTGGAGATTGCTTAAATTTGATAATACTAATCTTCTTTTATTTTGGAAAACTTAATACAATCTTTTTATCTTAGAGCATCCGGGCTTTCCTTTCGATCTGTTTCACCCCTCGCCTAAGAAAAGAAAACATAGGCCAGGTAAGTTCAGGGCAATGGTTGCTCCATCCCTAACCTTAGTTAAACACCTTGTTTTATCTTCTCATATCTCACAAGCGGGATAAATGTACTAGTCGTTTCCGCATACTCAGTTATCAACTTTATTTTGGAATTGATTATAAATATTCCAAATTATCGTTTAAACACTTAATTTTCCTTTTAAAAACTTTCACAATTGATTCAGAGAAAAATCGTTACATTTAAACTTATTTTCAAAAAGTTATACCATTTGCAGCATAAAAGTGTTGCTGAAAGTGCTACATAAGCTTATTTGTTTAAATCAACTTTTAAACATTCGATAATTCATATTTTCCAATCCAAATCTCTTTTAAACCATTTAAATAGATTTATCAAATTTATTTCATATTTTTCCAATATTAAAAACGTTCATTTAAACAGATTTCCTGTTATGGTCGCTTATATCTGCACTAGCGCGATTTTTCTAGAAAATTGATTTGGACTTAATTCAAAATCTACTCAACAAAATTTTAATTTTCTTTCTTCGTTTAGAAGATATGGATATAATAGTCCGGAATTTTCTTATCTCGAAGAATTCCGAGCTATATTCCACTCTACACATTCATTTGAACTTTTCGGCGTGAAATCGCGAACTACCGTTGCGCGACCCACCTTGTTTTAACTTATTTTTCAATATTTGAAATAATTTATTCAAATTGAATTCTATCACTTATAAAATCATTATAAATCAATATTTTCACTTTTTAAAGTATTTAAAATATATTTCCACCATTATCATATTATAATATTATTATATTCACATTATTTTAATATTAAAATTTTATTCCAATTTCAATTCAATTCAATTCTAACTTCAAATTAAACATATTTAAAACTTAGATTTCAAATCTAATTTCAATTTAAACTTCAATTCAATCTCAAACTAAACTTAAATTTTCAAAATCGATTTCAATTTCACTATTCATCTCAATTTCAATTTCAATTTAACTATCCTTTTTAAATCTGATTCACTTCAAATTTCAAATTCTCTTTTATTTTTACTTTAATTTCACTTCTAATTGAAAAGAGACTTATTTTTCCAAAATATCTCATATAACTAAAATATGATCTTATTAACAAAGGACCACTTAATCAAAATGAACATAACCAATATCCATATTCACCACTAACATAACATCCATTCAACAATCACATAACATATGATTTCAAATCCAACATTCACTATTAATACCATAACGGGATATATTATCACAATTCAATTATCTAACCAACTATCAAATCATCCATATTAACAATCAAATAAACGTTCATATGTCATACGGATATAAATATGATTGTTTTAACATAACCAAAATATAAATTCAAAAGCGATGAGAATTTCTCACCTTCATATCCACTCCGTTAATCTTTTTCGTAGGCTACGTGCTTTTCGAACAAGTGTGCTTTTCCCGAACGTCTTGAATTCTCGCCTTAACTTATTTTCTTTCCAAACCGCTTTTGTTTTCCTTTCTTTTTCTTTTCTATTCTTTTCTCTTTTTTTTCTTTTGTTTTTTTATATGGACATGAGCTTTGGAGGAGAAGAGGTGTATGGCCTTGAGTATGTGAGTGTGGAGGAGGGTACGACTTGTAGGTGCTTGGGTAGGTGGGTTTTGGGTTCGGCCTTGGTGTGTAGGAGGGGCACGACCTTGGGTGTGCTCGGTTTTTGGGGTGTAGCCGAGCGTAGGTGGGTGTAGGAGGTGGGAAGGTGGATGTTTGGCTCGGGTTTGGGTCTTTTGGGCTCGGCCTAGGTGGAGGGAGGAGGTAAGGTGATGGTGTGGTGATGTGGAGGTGATAGTTTGAAGGTAGAAGAGAAATGGAGGAAGTAGAGAAGGATTTTGGAAATTTTATGAAATGAAAGTGAAGTGGAAATGGAGGGGTTTGAGGTGGTATTTATAAGTGGAGATTTTGGTGGTAAATGACATTAATAACCTTGTTTACTTTTGCATTTGATTATCCTTTGATTTGAGTTGTATTAAATGTATGGAATGATGGTAATGGAAGAGTGTGTTCAGAAGTGAAGAGGTGTCACTTTCTTATGTTTTGTAGTTGTTAAATCATATATTTTTGCTCCTTTTCTATGTATAAGTATAACATCTCATTAATGAGATGAGAAGTAAGGTAATGATGTTGTTTTATAAAAGCTTTAATTATTTTTAAATTTGTCAAATCATACTTTTACATCTTTTTTTTATTTATGTAAACATTTTCAAAAGTAAACTCCTTTTGTCTTTAGTGCTAAATGTAGAATGTTTAAATAATTTGTAAACTTGTATTTATGTGTTAGAAAATGTATCAAGTTGCAACAACTTGTCGACAACTTGTTTCGGTTGAAAACGGTGTTTTTGTCGACAAATTTTACAATCAAAATTTGACGTTTTTGTTAAGCTATATATTGGTGTAAACCAAATTTTAAAATGAATTTTTACCTTCTTTAAATAAATTAAAACATGTCTATTCATATTTTAAAATCGTATTTGAATAATATCAAAATCTTTAATTTTATAGTGTATGTAAAACTGACAAAATACAACAAATTTTGGTTATTTTTGTAAAACGATTATTAACATATTTTTATTATCTTTATTAGATGTTTTAAATAAAATTTAACTTATCAAATAAATATTTAAACCCATTTATTTAAGATTTAAATTCCTTTTAAATTTAAAACGAATGAAATATCTTATTTTTGAAGTAGCGAAATTATGGGTCGTTACACTCGCCTAGTTCCAATAATGGTATCAAAGCCAAATAGCCTATGCAGTCTAAATTAATTAGCAGTATCAGGGCTAACTTATTAAACCATACCCATATAGTATGGGGTTTGGAGAAGTAGTGTCTAAGGTTGGGTTTGGGTAATCAAGTATTTTTCCCTACCTAGCTACTAACCTGGCCCGAAATGATGAGGTAAGCCCGGAAGGTTATCCTTAATAGAAAATACTCAATTTGAATTGGGCCTTGGCTTAATTTTTTTTAAAAAATTAAATTAATTAGAAGTTTTATATTTAAAATTTAAGTTGAAAATAAGAAAAATAGTATAAATGTTATCATATATATTTTCAAATTGTTTTGAATATTAAAATAAAAGTTTTAAATTTAAAAATTAAATTTAAAAATTAAATTTAAAATAAAACACATATTATAAAAGTTATAATATAATTTTTCAAAATGTTTGAAAATCTAACAAGATTAATTTCGAAATTATTATTTATTAATAAGATTAGTAATGAATTAATTAAATAAGTTAGTTAATAAAATATATATACATGTATAATATACATAATGGTATATGTTATGTTGTCTTGAATTGTATAAGGCACTATAAGTATACATGTGTGTATAAAAGAATTTTCGAAGCTAATAAAATTTAATTAAAAAAATTAATTGAATAAATTAATTAAAAGTTAATTAATAAATTAAAATACATATATATGTTGCAGATGTGTATTATTATAAAGATTTTAGTATATAAATATCCTATATAATAAATTAAAATTGAATAATATATAACTAATTAAAGTGCTAGTTAGTTAGAATTAATTATATGATTTGATTAATACAATGATATACATAAGATTATTATATAAGTCAATTAAAATATAAAAGTTATATAATAATAAAACTAATATAATATGAATGTATAAACTAAAGGTGGAACCTTAAAGAAACACTAAATAGACTTAGGAATAAATACATACATAAAAATACGTATACCATGATTTCTGATGTGTCGTCACTTGAATCACTAGGGTATTTCATAAGAAATACATTATTTCATGAGTCGATATCACTTGATATAATATATTATAGATTATGAATCTTTAATATAAAGTTGTCCTCTACAATTTATACATTGATACCTGCATACTCTTTAGTTGAGCTTTCCTTAGACTAGAGATGTTATA
Organism: Allium fistulosum; assembly: GCA_030737815.1. Taxonomy (NCBI): domain Eukaryota; kingdom Viridiplantae; phylum Streptophyta; class Magnoliopsida; order Asparagales; family Amaryllidaceae; genus Allium; species Allium fistulosum. The sequence goes on from CM060902.1 coordinate 810,389,546, forward strand.
GGTAGTATTATTAATGTATAGAAAAAACAAGTAAGATACATACATATATTTGTTAAGCTTTCCTTAAGGTATGTACAATATACTTAGGCCATCGCAAAATGGTGGGTACAAGTGAATATTCTCTTTTTACCTGTTGGGTTTTCCTTAAGGTAAAAATGAGATTAGGATAAGAAACCACGGGTTCAGAGTTGTATATGATAAAAACCGAGAAGGAGTTATCCATTGTATATATGACTGATTTGTTGAGCTTTCCTCAAGGCCGGAATCCCAAGATATACAAGTCCTAACACTCATTAGTGAAGTTGAAAGACTTCTATATTTCATCTTAGGGTTTGGAGAAACATTAAAGACTAATGAAAGCCTTATTAGAGAAATAAAATAGTAACATTTAACCTTTCTAATATTTTAAGAACATTCGCTATATAAAGTTATAATTGTTTGATGTATGTTTAGTGTTTGATGATAACAAAATATATATATCGAATTATAGATGTGTTTGCAGATTTTATTTTACACATACAGGAATAAATATAAATATTGAATAATAATGCTATTGCACAGAATTTAACAAATTCAAACAGTAATTTTATTCAATATAATATTTTATTCAGTACAATGTTTACAGTACACTGATTTCATATTTACAGTTCACTCTCACTCATACAATTATTGTTACAATGATTTCCTCACTACATCACTCATACACTCAGTTGTTTTTTCTGAATCTGCATTGTCCAGCTCCAATATTTGTCTTGTCTCTTGTATACCTGTATAATTGATAATCTACAGCAGTAATCTGAACATAAACAAATTTAATTTGCAAAAATATAGAATTTGTTTTTAAAGCTGTCTCAGATATAGGGGTTAAACGTCATCATCTTTGATTGTGTAATATCTGTGCATATCAGTATTCATATCAGGGACAGGTGATTACGAGTGGTTGCAATACACACGTATACACGTGTGCACTGCCTCGCCAACTCGAGTGCACAAGGTCAAATCAATATCAGATTCAACACAAGTGCAAATAGCCTCGAACAAAATTCAATGATCACTGCAACAATGTACTGTGCATGTACACAGTGAAATTCAAAATCAAAGTGTACACATGAACAACATGTCACCAGAATCAAAGTGGAAAGTGAATAACAACTACCGATGATCAAAATGCAACAGTGATCGAATGAAGTGTAACTACAACAAGACAAATGCATGTACAAGTAAACTGATGCAGCAGTCTCAATGAAGACAAATGGTCAAAAGTACATAGTGCATCAGTGTCAACATCACCATGAACAAGCAAACAAGTTATGAATACTTCAATGAGAAACTCAGCAAGCATACAGGTGAACAGGGTAAGATCAACAACAGTGCAACAGGAAGCAAGCAAATGCAGAAAGCTACATCAACTACAAGCCCAATGTGACAGCAAACACAAATGGAATGGAACTACAGCAATGTATACAACAGAGACCAAGAACAAGCCATACATGAAAGTGAGATGACAAATCAGTTCAGTTCAAGTCTGAACCATTACACATGAATGCACCAAGGAAGTACATGAGCCAGCAAAGACTATACAGAAGATGCAGACCAATCATACAAACACAGAGATGCAAACATATACAAGCAACAATGACTGTTCAAGTACATCAACTACAAAATCAAAAGCTAAAACATAATGCAACAGGAAATTCAAGGTTGCAGGCATATGAAATGCAGATACATGAATAATGAAGCAGTGCAGACTACCATGATCAAAGTGCAACAGAGAAACATACGATGTATGTATACAAATGGTCAAGTTAATGGAAGAAAATTGAACAACAGTATTAACGACAAATACATCAGGGTAAACAACATCAAAGTGCAACCAGACAGTGTCAATGACTAGTGCAGTAGCTACAAATAAGTACAAAATGATGCATGATAAGCAATGGCAAGAAGATGGCCAGAGACGAAGCTCACAGGGGCCAGAAAATCAGAGACCATAGTTTCACAGTGAAGTCGAAGTAAGATTTCTCGGCAAAAACATATCAGGAGACCAGTTCAAAGTCAAAGAAGCCAGAAAATCACGTTGGGAAATTATGGAAACATATCAAAGCCAAAAAATTGAAAAAGTCAAAACTTTATAATTTAGGAAGGTTTTAGAAATCAGAAGTTCGACTGTTAAAATACTTCAAATCAAAAGAACGAACGTTCAAGAATCAAAGCCGTGACTCAAAAGTAATTTCCAGAAATATCAAAACAAATTAAAGGAAAGAATCGGCAACGTGGGAATCACATTAATCAAATCAGACGCATATATAAAGAGACCCGATATCATCATCGAGTTTGTGGTGATTCAGAGCAACGAAAATAAAACCCCAAAATCATCACTGACACCCAAGCAATAAATCAAGAAATCACAAATACCAACAACGTACCAAAGATGGCAAAACTCCAGAAGACCTAGATCTCGAAAGACCTAAGGTGCAAGCGAAGAAGAGAACGAGATCATCTGACACTATCTCAAATCAACCAAGTCGTCATCGACGAATAGAAGAAGCTGAAGCCAAGCCAAGCAGATCAACTACTCAAGCCCTAATTTGCAAGTAGAGCGCAAAAGGAACGAAAGCCCTAATTCAGTTGCAAAGAGGAAATCGTCGCTGCCATTTTTATTCTCAAGAGAGAATTGAAAGAGACCGGGCTAGAATAATAGAAATGGGGCGGCCGCGTTTACAATCAGGGCTTAGTTTTTAATCAAGGCACGGTTTTAATTAGGGTTTTAATTTAATTAGGGCTTAGCTATTATAAATTGGGTTTAGTTTAAATTGAGTTTTATTTGAGGGCAAAATTGTTTAAATTGTCAATCTATATTTTGCCCTGGGTTTAATCTGTATTTTGTTTTTTTTTCAGTTTGTATTTTCAAAGTCCAGTCAGGGTTAATCACCACTTAGGGTTTAGGTGTTGTCAGATTGTCTAGTTAGGGTTAGTTCAGTGAGCAGGGTGTGCGAGTTTACAAAGCTCTATAGGCGGAGCAGGGTGTGCGAGTCTGTAGGAGTGTTTGTAAGCGGGATACTGTTTAATCCTAATAGAAATCTGGGAATGCAACAGTAGGCAGGGGTTGTCGAAGCTGGGTAAATTTTGTGTGTGATTTACTTTTCTGCATATTTATTTATCTGCAGTTTGATTTCGCTTTTAATTCGAGAAAATTGCGATAACCCTATTCACCCCCCTCTAGGGTTAATCTAGATCCTACAAGTGGTATCAGAGCGAGGTAAATTTTTCTTTAACTCTAGGGTCATGAATCTATCAAATAATGCTTTTTCTGAGGGGAAATCTATTGCTAGGCCACCAATGTTTAATGGTAATGATTATGCTTACTGGAAAGTTAGGATGAGTATCTATCTTAGTTCTGTTGATTATGATGTTTGGGATATTATTGAATCTGGCTATAAATCTCCCACTATAACTGTTGGTGATACTGAGATTCCTAAACCAAAGGATAGGTGGGATGCTAATGATAAGAAATTAAAAACTACTAATGCTAAAGCCATGAATGCTCTGATCTGTGCTCTTGATAAAACTGAATTTAATAGAATTTCTCATTGTAAAACAGCACAGGAAATCTGGCATACTTTAGAGGTGACACACGAAGGAACTTCTCAATTCAAGGAGTCTCGTCTAGCTCTGTTCAGCAATGAATATGAGAATTTTATGATGGACAAAGGCGAGAGCATTAAGGACATGTTTGGACGCTTCTCGACCCTGGTATACAATGCTAGAGCGCTTGGAAAGGAATTCTCTGAGGTAGAGCTAATAAGGAAGATACTACGTGTCTTACCGATGAACTTTGAGGCAAAAGTCACGGCAATACAAGAATCGAAAGGTCTGAGCAAACTGAGCATGGAGGATTTGATCGGAAATCTGATGACGTATGAGCTTGAGTTCAAAGCAAAGGAGGAACGCATCAATTCTGAATCAAAGAAGAAGACGATTGCCTTAAAGAGCAGAGAAAAGTGCGATGTAGAAGAAGTTGATCCAATTGAAGGACTTACAACGGATGTCAATAATTTTAGAAGATGGTCAAAATTCAAGCCACGAAAGAAGAAAACCAGTGGTAATAGATCTAAAGATTCTGACAACTCTGAAAACGAATTAATCTGCTATAACTGCAACAAACCTGGTCACTTCAAACAAAATTGTCCACTTCTCAAAAACATCAAGGAAAAGAAAAAGAAGAAGAAGGCATTCGCAACGACTTGGGATGATGAGGAAGGAGAGGAAGCTTCGATGATAGCTCAGAGGAGGCTAACCTGTGTCTTACGGCCAGATCAAATTCAGAAGCAGGATCAGATTCAGAAGTAAGCCCAGAGGTATATAATGAGGTAAAAAACTGTTCTTATAAAGACCTTGCTTATTTCTGCCTCGATCTTACTAAAGCAATTGATACTCTTGAATCTAAAAATGAAAAACTGAAATCTAAGAGAAAAAAACTTGTTCATGAAAATTTCAGGTTAGAAACTAAACTTGAAAAAATCCAAAACCTAGAATGTAAAAACTGTAAAGCTTTAGATTCAGAATTATCAAAATTGAAGAATAATTTTGAGAATCTTGAAAAAGAAAACTTGAATCTAAAGGAGACCATTGAGACTAGGAAAAAGGATTTTATAAATAGATGCACTTCACTTGTGTCTGAAAACTCCACACTGAAAACCAAAGTCCAAGATCTTGAGAAATCACTGAATAACTTTTCTAGAGGAGAAAAATCATTCAATATGTTGTTAGGAAATCAATTGTTTGCTAACAATAGAAAAGGACTAGGTTTTGGAAAAACACAAGTTGAGGATAATGCTAAAGGAAGGAGTGTCTTTGCTAGATGTGTAAAATGTGGAATAATTGGACATCGTGCTGAAAATTGTAGTCATAGGAACAAGAACACAAAATTTATAAAAGTTTGGGTTCCTAAAAATTCTACAAACAAATTTCAAGTCTATTGGAACAAGAATGAAAGGACAAATCAAGTTTGGGTTCCAAAGGGATTGTTTATTTACAATTATTCTGCCACTAACAACCATGGACCTATAAAAACAAATAGGTCACATACATCTTTAACCGTGTAGGTGTGGTGGCAGGCTAAGGAACAACATTAGTGTTATCTGGATTCTGGCTGTTCCAGATACACAACGGGCGTCAAATCAACGTTCCTTAGCCTAGTGTAAAGGTGACAGATTCACTATGGGCAAACAACGAAAGATTATCGTACAGGTAAAACAGGTAGTTGTATTTCAAACGATAGATAATCGGTAAGAACCTGCACCATAATCTGAACTAAATCAGCCAGTTATGATTGATAATGTTAATTCTGATTTTTAAACCAATCATCTTCTTCTTGAACTTAATCTGTTTGGTCAAACTATGATTGATTACTGATTGCTCATGTAAAAGGTTTTTGAGAAACTGTTGAAACTGTTGCTTCTTCAAATTGCTTTTGAGATTATCATGATATTTCTGTGATCCTACAGAAGGTATTCACACTCGCTCTTCATTTGATAAAAATTTAGAGGCGTTTTGTTGACACCGTGGTTTTATTTCTGAAGTTGAATCCAATTCTGTTGAAATGGCTCTTAACTGTTTCTAGACCCGATATTATGTTTTCTGTGTGTTTGTGTACACGTTTTCAATCTAACCCTAGAATCACATTTGAAAGCCACTAAACGAATTTTAAGATATCTTTCACACACACACAAATTTGGACTATGGTATTCTTCTTGTGAAAATTTTGATTTAGTTGGTTATTCTGATGCTGATTATGCGGGTTCACTGGTTGACAGGAAAAGTACTCGTGGGACATGTTTCATGCTAGGACATTCATTAGTTCATCATTCACGCACGAAACACATTGATGTGAGACACCACTTTCTTAGAGATCACATTGCTAGGAAAGACATTTGCATTGAATTCATTTCAACTGAGGATCAACTTGCTAATATTTTATCAAAACCACTCCCCGAAGACAGATTTTCAAGATTACATTTGAATTTGGGGATTATGGAAATTGACTAATCATTTTTCAATTTTTGGTTGAAATATTCTTGGATATTTATTTTCAACTTCAATTTCTAGGATTCAAACCTGTTTTGGATATTATTCAAAGATTGATTCGAATATGGTATTCGGTAGTGGAAATATATCTGTTCTATTTTAAGAAATTTCATAATATGATTAATTTGATAACTTATTCCACGACCATTTCTATTACTACCATCGTTCTATCATTCATAATGGTTTTGAAAAATGAGAAGAGTGAATCATTTTTTTAAAATTAAAAAGGAAAATTAAAGAATTTTTTAAAATATTTCTCATGCATCCATTCTCATTTAAAAGTCCTTATGGTTATGCATGGATGGATCATGTGAGTTTATCATCACTCCATTCTCATTTAAAAGTCCTTATGGTTATGCATGGATGGAGTATGATAGCTAATAAGTAACTGCTAATCTCATTTAAAAGTCCTTATGGTTATGCGTGGTTAGTAAGTGCTTATTTATTTTTGTGCTTAAATGTCAAATTATTTTTAAAGTAAAAGAGAAAACACTCCTCTTCTCATTATATAAAAATCAAATCATCGATCCATTCTCTACAATGTGGAAATTGTTATCGTGTTATGATATATTATGATTTTTCTTGGTTTTACATTTGTTTTTCCCCTACTATTCCATTATTTTTTTGTCAGTCTTTTGATGATAACAAAAGGGGGAGAAGAATAAGATTTTGATAAGGAAATAAGTATTTCTAGAATAAATCACCAAATTTGTTAAATGTTGTTAGTTTATTTTTCTATGGTTCTTTTATTCGTCTGTAATTTTCTAAATCTTCTGAATAGGGAATAGTCTCAGTTGTAGGGGGAGTATTCATGTAGGGGGAGCATACATATAGGGGGAGCTAAATATTTCATGATTAAACACATCTACTGGAATTTCAAAATCTTTAATATATGTTTGTCATCATCAAAAGGGGGAGATTGTTTGATGTGTGTTTAGTGTTTGATGATAACAAAATATATATATCGAATTATAGATGTGTTTGCAGATTTTATTTTACACATACAGGAATAAATATAAATATTGAATAATAATGCTATTGCACAGAATTTAACAAATTCAAACAGTAATTTTATTCAATATAATATTTTATTCAGTACAATGTTTACAGTACACTGATTTCATATTTACAGTTCACTCTCACTCATACAATTATTGTTACAATAATTTCCTCACTACATCACTTATACACTCAGTTGTTTTTTCTGAATCTGCATTGTCCAGCTCCAGTATTTGTCTTGTCTCCTGTATACCTGTATAATTGATAATCTACAGCAGTAATCTGAACATAAACAAATTTAATTTGCAAAAATATAGAATTTGTTTTTAAAGCTGTCTCAGATATATGGGTTAAACGTCATCATCTTTGATTGTGTAATATCTGTGCATATCAGTATTCATATCAGGGACATGTGATTACGAGTGGCTGCAGTACACACGTATACACGTGTGCACTGCCTCGCCAACTCAAGTGCACAAGGTCAAATCAATATCAGATTCAACACAAATGCAAATAGCCTCGAACAAAATTCAATGATCACTGCAACAATGTACTGTGCATGTACACAGTGAAATTCAAAATCAAAGTGTACACATGAACAACATGTCACCAGAATCAAAGTGGAAAGTGAATAACAACTACCGATGATCAAAATGCAACAGTGATCGAATGAAGTGTAACTACAACAAGACAAATGCATGTACAAGTAAACTGATGCAGCAGTCTCAATGAAGACAAATGGTCAAAAGTACATAGTGCATCAGTGTCAACATCACCATGAACAGGCAAACAAGTTATGAATACTTCAATGAGAAACTCAGCAAGCATACAGGTGAACAGGGTAAGATCAACAACAGTGCAACAGGAAGCAAGCAAATGCAGAAAGCTACATCAACTACAAGCCCAATATGACAGCAAACACAAATGGAATGGAACTACAGCAATGTATACAACAGAGACCAAGAACAAGCCATACATGAAAGTGAGATGACAAATCAGTTCAGTTCAAGTCTGAACCATTACACATGAATGCACCAAGGAAGTACATGAGCCAGCAAAGACTATACAAAAGATACAGACCAATCATACAAACACAGAGATGCAAACATATACAAGCAACAATGACTGTTCAAGTACATCAACTACAAAATCAAAAGCTAAAACATAATGCAACAGGAAATTCAAGGTTGCAGGCATATGAAATGCAGATACATGAATAATGAAGCAGTGCAGACTACCATGATCAAAGTGCAACAGAGAAACATACGATGTATGTATACAAATGGTCAAGTTAATGGAAGAAAATTGAACAACAGTATTAACGACAAATACATCAGGGTAAACAACATCAAAGTGCAACCAGACAGTGTCAATGACTAGTGCAGTAGCTACAAATAAGTACAAAATGATGCATGATAAGCAATGGCAAGAAGATGGCCAGAGACGAAGCTCACAGGGGCCAGAAAATCAGAGACCATAGTTTCACAGTGAAGTCGAAGTAAGATTTCTCGGCAAAAACATATCAGGAGACCAGTTCAAAGTCAAAGAAGCCAGAAAATCACGTTGGGAAATTATGGAAACATATCAAAGCCGAAAAATTGAAAAAATCAAAACTTTATAATTTAGGAAGGTTTTAGAAATCAGAAGTTCGACTGTTAAAATACTTCAAATTAAAAGAACGAACGTTCAAGAATCAAAGCCGTGACTCAAAAGTAATTTCCAGAAATATCAAAACAAATTAAAGGAAAGAATCGGCAACGTGGGAATCACGTTAATCAAATCAGACGCATATATAAAGAGACCCGATATCATCATCGAGTTTGTGGTGATTCAGAGCAACGAAAATAAAACCCCAAAATCATCACTGACACCCAAGCAATAAATCAAGAAATCACAAATACCAACAATGTACCAAAGATGGCAAAACTCCAGAAGACCTAGATCTCGAAAGACCTAAGGTGCAAGCGAAGAAGAGAACGAGATCATCTGACACTATCTCAAATCAACCAAGTCGTCATCGACGAATAGAAGAAGCCGAAGCCAAGCCAAGCAGATCAACTGCTCAAGCCCTAATTTGCAAGTAGAGCGCAAAAGGAACGAAAGCCCTAATTCAGTTGCAAAGAGGAAATCGTCGCTGCCATTTTTATTCTCAAGAGAGAATTGAAAGAGACCGGGCTAGAATAATAGAAATGGGGCGGCCGCGTTTACAATCAGGGCTTAGTTTTTAATCAGGGCACAGTTTTAATTAGGGTTTTAATTTAATTAGGGCTTAGCTATTATAAATTGGGTTTAGTTTAAATTGAGTTTTATTTGAGGGCAAAATTGTTTAAATTGTCAATCTATATTTTGCCCTGGGTTTAATCTGTATTTTGTTTTTTTTTCAGTTTGTATTTTCAAAGTCCAGTCAGGGTTAATCACCACCTAGGGTTTAGGTGTTGTCAGATTGTCTAGTTAGGGTTAGTTCAGTGAGCAGGGTGTGCGAGTTTACAAAGCTCTATAGGCGGAGCAGGGTGTGCGAGTCTGTAGGAGTGTTTGTAAGCGGGATACTGTTTAATCCTAATAGAAATCTGGGAATGCAGCAGTAGGCAGGGGTTGTCGAAGCTGGGTAAATTTTGTGTGTGATTTACTTTTCTGCATATTTATTTATCTGCAGTTTGATTTCGCTTTTAATTCGAGAAAATTGCGATAACCCTATTCACCCCCCTCTAGGGTTAATCTAGATCCTACAAGTGGTATCAGAGCGATGTAAATTTTTCTTTAACTCTAGAGTCATGAATCTATCAAATAATGCTTTTTCTGAGGGGCAATCTATTGCTAGGCCACCAATGTTTAATGGTAATGATTATGCTTACTGGAAAGTTAGGATGAGTATCTATCTTAGTTCTGTTGATTATGATGTTTGGGATATTATTGAATCTGGCTATAAATCTCCCACTATAACTGTTGGTGATACTGAGATTCCTAAACCAAAGGATATGTGGGATGCTAATGATAAGAAATTAAAAACTACTAATGCTAAAGCCATGAATGCTCTGTGCTCTTGATAAAACTGAATTTAATAGAATTTCTCATTGTAAAACAGCATAGGAAATCTGGCATACTTTGGAGGTGACACACGAAGGAACTTCTCAAGTCAAGGAGTCTCGTCTAGCTCTGTTCAGCAATGAATACGAGAATTTTATGATGGACAAAGGCGAGAGCATTAAGGACATGTTTGGATGCTTCTCAACCCTGGTATACAATGCTAGAGCGCTTGGAAAGGAATTCTCTGAGGTAGAGCTAATAAGGAAGATACTACGTGTCTTACCGATGAACTTTGAGGCAAAAGTCACGGCAATACAAGAATCGAAAGATCTGAGCAAACTGAGCAGAACTACAATAATAAGACAATAATAATAATTCACCCCCCCTTTAGGGTTAATCTAGATCCTACAATAATAATCTACATTGATAAATTTGTATGATTAATAATTGGTAAAATGTTTATCGATTAAAAGATACAAATGAACAGAACTAAATATTGACAAATATTAAATATACTTACCGATAAATTTTTGCATGTTGACCAATGCAAGCGCCTAATTATACAACCACTAAATACATTCGTAACTTGGTCACTTGCAAGTTTACTTGCACAAGAATGTGTATTGTCTTCAATGAGTTTCGAACTCTTAAAAGCAATGCCAGAATATGGTTATTTGATCCATATACGATACGATCATACATACATAGATGTGTGTGTTATATATTAAACGGTCACAATTCGTAATGTACAAAACCTCGATGAAATTAGTTCATTTAAATAAGCAAGTAAACTATTGTGTTAGATTGTGTATTCAATATGATTGATTATAATAATGATCTTGTTGTGTTAAATGTAACATTGTACCAAAGGCTACAAGATATATCCAAGCGATCACTTAAATGTCGGTTTGATCAGTTTACGTAAAGTGCAATTTATTTGATGCCCTTATAAGTTAAGGATGACCAAATGCACTTTTATAAAGAGTTCGTTATGATATTGTAGTAAGGATTTCCTTTGAATGGTTCGACCTTTTAGAAAGGAAATCGAATATAACCTAAGACATAGTTAGGATGAAGAGAGTGAATGATCATTTCTCTTCATAAAGAAACATTGGAAATGAGAATTGTAAAATAATAATTGATACTTAAAATTGGAATGAGAAATATGATTTTTTATTCCAAAATGTAGTTTTCACATAGAAAATTATTTTCTATGAAATTTATTTCTTTGAAATTAAGATATTTGATCTGAAAATTCTTGACTGTAAACCGGTTACAGTAAATGAAATAAATATCATATATTAAGTGGTTGAATGGAGCTTCGTATTTCATATGCTATTATAGTAATGAAAGAAATTGTGGGAGCATGCCATGTAACACTTATTAGTCGCATCAAGTTACGAAAATTGTTTTCGTAAATATACCAAACATTATTTATGAAATAATAACCGTCATTCAGTGTTGATTGAAAAATAGATACAGTTTTATTTCAGTATGAATATTATGGATATTCATTATAAAATAAAACTATAATGTGGTATTTGTTTTCATAACAAATATGATTCATTGGAAAATATAGAAGTATATGAAATTATTTGCAATTATTTTGGAATTATGGACTAAGATGTATTTTTGAGAAATAATTTGATTACATGATTATGAATTATATGATCCTAGTTAATTATATCTCAAAAAATTAAGGGCAAAACACTCATTCAGTAGGATCTTGACAAGAGTTGATGAACCCTTCAGATTGATATATATAGATGTATGCAGTTGCAAGTCTGTTAATACCAAAATGGTTCCATGTACTCTGTTATATTCATCGATGAGTTATCATCGATATGGACATGTGTATTTGATACACATGTGGTATGTCTATGATAAGTTCATAGAGTATAAAATGAAAGTAAATAAAATAACATGCAATAGAAAATAAAAATGATTTAATTTGATTGAATTAGTGTGTGTATTTGAAAGAGTTCTAAACGTACCTAAGAATGTATAAAAATTCAATTTCAATAGTCATTCCTCTTTATGATATATAATGATGTACCGATAAGGAGTATTCGTACTTTGTTTAACAAAGTACGATTAATGATGAGTGAAATTGAGTTAACTTCTTTATATAAGGTCGTGTATTTATGAATAGCACATAAGGTTAAAATTAATTTCGTCTAAAGAATGATTTACAAAATTATACAAGATAAGGGTATATAAGAAATCCCAACATATACTAGGCCAAGAAGTTGGTAGGTTGTGTGAGACGAAAGACTACAAATAATAATTGTATGTGAGGGATCTTGTATGAATTGCCCCAAAAGTATTTTGAAAATGATCATCAGTTGATGACTAACTTATGTTTTGAACGGAAGTACCATAAACTAAAACCAAATCATGTTTATATATAAGGCAATTCATATAGTGTTTATGAATACCTATTGAGAAACAACTGTTGTTTCAAGAAATACCAAATTAACCTAAACGAATACATCGCGTTAGAGTGTCTAATAAGTATTATCACACATTGAAGAAAAACTATGAGTTTCTTATTGATGTCGAGTAAAGATAATCCTCAGTTGTCAATTAAACCATTAAGAGTATTGACTTTGCGATATGGCATGATGCGAAAATTCAAAATGGATTCCAAGTACAGTATCAAAATATGATTTTGGTAGTTGCACCAGAAGGGATATGATGCATCGGTTGCGAATGAGTCTTCAAGAGCAAAACTAATGCAGTTGGAACACAATAAAGAACGTTGATAAGAATTACATCGTAAATTTCAACTGTTCAAATTAGCGCAATATATTCATTTCAACTTGCTCAAGTTGATTCGTCTTTACTCATAAAATTATTGCTTTGTATGACTTTCTGTTTTAGTACACATGTGTTGAAATGAAAAAGTTATAAATAATGATTTAGAATAGACTGTTTGCATATAATAACCAAAGTATCTCGAAGTCGGTGAGAGTGATATTGAGTTTGTGGGTTTTTAGGATATGATCCATGAAATGATATGAAGGTATCATTCTATAAGCATCAGAATTAAATAACTATTTTGACAGAAATATCAAATAGTTTTATTTTCAATAAAAGTGCAGAGGTAGCGTGTGTCTATAAGAAAGAATTATTAATAGCACTAAAATATTTCTAAAATATAAACAACATACTACTGATTATTAATGATGTACTTACATTTAAAACAATATACGTAATAGTTTAGTTGTTTAATACTCGACATTAGACTTATAAATGATATCTTTTATAATAAGTATAAAGGATGTTGGGAATGTCTCAAACGATATGCAAAGATACATTATTGAAATGTTTAATATGGAACGTGTAAGATGGATTCTTTATGCATTGGCAATAGGAACTATCACACATGTCAGTCAGTCCCCGTATATCCATACTATTCTGATTTATTCATATACGAGGAGATGAGATTATATCTGGATAGATGTCCAGAATATGATGGATCCTCGGATCTTTTATTATGTATCGATAGGCCATCCATCTATGTGTACTAATGACGACTCTTTTATTATTGATATTGAGTGATATATTTGGTTATATTTGTGAGATAATTTGACGATATTTCATTAATGATGTGTCTTGATTTTAATAATGATTTCTGGATTTGGATGATTCGCCCATCGGATTTGATGTTCTTGAATTATGATTTGATTTTCATTGAGACGTGTGATGACATCTTTATATATGTTTTGTGATATTTGAAGTTATATAATACGTGGTGATTTTTTTATGCTGTTGTGATTATATATATATAGTATATATAATACGTATTTAACTGTATTATGTGTGTTGTTATATTATTGATGATATATTATATTATAAATATTTTACCCTATGATATAGTCATAGTCTGACCCATGTGTTATTTATAATACTCGGATCAGTCCGAGACAGTACAGATACAGGGACGATGCTACTAGCATTTTTTGTTTGAGCTTAGAGGAGTATTATATTAGGATTATTACCTGATACTTGTACGTTATTAATTCGCTATATGTTTATATAATTGACATTTGAGTTGTATTGTACTCATATAACATTATTGTACATATAGCGGCGGGCGTTGTAGCGAAACTGATCGCAAAAGAGGGTAAATCAGTCACATTAAGATTACCATCCGGGGAGGTCCATTTGATATCCAAAAACTGCTTAGCAACAGTCGGACAAGTGGGTAATGTTGGGGTTAATCAACAAAGTTTGGGTAGAGCCGAATGGAGTGTTATATGTTATCCCTACGACTGACTCTGCATTCTTTTCTATTTATTATATATTGTGTATTGTTCTATCTTAGAGGCACACGTGTTTATTGCTTTGCCCTTATACTATGTATTTATGTGTGAGATATATATATATATATATATATATATATCTAATGTTTTAATACATACCAATGTTAGTCCAATGGAATATTCATGTGTGTACCCCATATAGCCTCATTTTCCATATTATCCGACAGCATTACTATAATACCCTTGGATGGTATGAGTATTGAGTTACAAATTGTGTTGTCTACAATATCATAATTTTCTTGTGTATTTGATGCATGAAGAAAATATCAAATCCAAATTAAGATCACTAAATGGTAGTTTAGAGTATTCTCGAGTATTTATAAAATGCTAGAGAACTATTTATGGAAACAATGAACTTCTTATGAAGAAGTGTTCAGACTCGAACTTCATAAGTGCTATCGAGTATAGTATGTCAATATTAAATTCACGTTCAAACCTTAGCTAAGAAGCTTTAAGTTGGATATGTTCAAAACAACACATTTTGGCTGATTAAATGAACATGCTAAGTACATCACCTTGAATAGCGCCACAATGAAAGAAATGTATAAATATAAATGCATAAATTTATAACTGAGGTATGGGTGATTCCAAGTATTGAGAATACTAAATTACTATTATATGATAATAATACAATGATAAGAGCTCAATAGAATTCGAAGAACATACTCCGACTAGTTCCACATGATAATGGTAGTTTATCAGCATTGGAGAGAGTTGATTGACAGAGTAAATAATTAAAATAACATAGCAGATCCATTTACAAAGGGACTAGCTTGATCAGTTCTCATCAAACTGATCAATGGGATGGGATAGAGATTCCACAACTGGCCCCAAGTGAAAGTGGAAGATTGATAGAGTTAGGGGTATGTCATAGAGGCAATTACGTAATTGTTACATTTATCTAACTCGATAACCAATCTTGTTTGAAATAAAAGGCATTTTCTTTCTATTGTATACTTGATGTAATGTGTTATATTAATTAATTTAATTAAAAGTATATTTAATAGAAAATCCATAAATGGTATGTTTTGTGATAGTAATTACAATGTGTTATAATCATGAGTGATTTATCACAATAAAGTAAACATATTATTTTAAATATTCCTAGTCAAGATGTATTGAGATTAGATAGCGATACATCCATTGAGACTAGAATACGTAATGCTCTCCAAATGTTGGGCAGTGTATTACTCATAGCTGCTGGGGGAACCAAGGAATTATGCACTGATAGTTATTGGATAACCATGTAATGAGTCACTCAATAGTTTTATATGGGTTAATATAACTAAGGTCAAACAGAAAATATCGATGTGACAATATTACACAGTTCTCTTGACTTGAGAATATTGTTGATCTTCAACATGGAAGCTTCACTTTAATTATAGTTATATCGTGACACGGCATCCATCAAACGACTATAGTTGGGTCGAGTGGAAGCGTTGGAAGTGAAACACTATTAACTAGAGGATCGTCTACTCGGTTACATGAGGTTGGTATCACGGTCAACTAAAGTCACCTCAAAGTCAAAGTCTTTGGCCAGAGCAGTTCGGTTAATAATAATTGTTATTAACCAAGGACTTTGTGTTTGGACTATAAAGTTGAATATGAACGATATTGGAAATTTGACCATTATCAAATTCCATAAGTTCAAAGTGATATAGGTTTAACGAAAAGAATTGGTATAAATAATTGTTACTATCGGGTAGCGCTTAATAAAGTAAAATTGGAATTTTACCAGTACTAAGTAAGCGATAAATATAGCTAGAATGTCACACCATCTGCTAAGTGACGTGTGAACGTTAATATTTGAATTGTTCGATATTAATTGCTGACTAGATTTACACCAAAAAGTCACACAACCGAAATGTTGAAAACTCCTTTTACCACCCGATTTAACTAATTTATAATTGTTATAAATTAATTAATATGTATGAAATTTTAATTATAAAATTTTATTTGATGTGTATTGAACAATATTAAATAGTGTGCATATAATAGTTATATAAACACTAATCGATATACGATATCGATATGCATTTAAATTAGATTTAAATGCAATAAATATTATTTAGGCTTGGAATATTTTCTGAGGCTCGGAAAGAGGCTTTGATAGATGGCTATAGATGGCCATAGTGAGGCCGACCATATATTGACATGGTAGGTGGTTTTTGGATGAAAAATAAAGGAGAGAATGTTATAGAGAAAAAAGAGGATCTAGATCCACTTTTTACTCTCTTATCTTTCCTATATATAAGCTACCTCACCCTTACTTAAGCTATGAATTTTTTGCACATCTATAACAACAAAAGGAGGCCAACCATAGCTTATATCAGCCCTAAAATTCGAGGTACAAAATGACATTAAAACACTTCAATTTAATCGTCGGTGGTTAGGCAATTCGGGAGTTGGCAACTTCAAAATTGGAATTGGATTGAAGGAGTTCACTTCTTCGTTTCAACATGCAAGCTTTGGGATTTAGTGAATGGTATTCTTTTAGTTTACTATTATATTGTAATGTTTGTATGATTATTGTTCTATATATTGTTTTGTTAAGAAATATCATAAATCAGTATATCGATGGATTGTCACATGCTGATGGTTATATACATACATACATACATACATACATACATACATACATATATATATATATAAATATATATATTTATGTGTGTATTAAAATAAAAAAATTACGCACATTTGTTTATACATGCTCTTGGCCTGAAATTAGAAAAAACATTTTTGAAATTTTAAATAATAATATATTATATGGATTTAAATTTCTAATCTAATTTTAAAAGTTTAACTGGTAGGTCGATTGTTCCCACAGGTTGCTTGGGCTCGCCAGTGAACTCTTGGATCTTTGTTTGGCATGCGGACACTCTTTTCATGCCGATTTTCATCAGGTTAAAAGTACGTTTGAAAGGTATATTAACAGAACTACCACTATCGACCAACACTCGTCGAACTACGGCAGGTCCGGTTCCTGCTGTCACCACCATCGGATCGAGAGTTGGAGCTTCGATCCCTTTAGTGTCCCGGTTGCGGAACACTATATCGTCACTCAAAACCTTTTGCAGCTTGACTGAAGTTTCATCATCTATTGTGAGACATGAGTCTTTCGGAGCATGTTTCAACGAACTTGCATACTGTTCCATTTCTTCCCAACTCCTTTGCGCGGGGTGTGGTCTCCCAGATATCGTTCCAATAATGAGCCTTTGGTCGGTTCGTTTCAACCCTTCGTTACTAGTTCCAACTTGATTTCTTTGTTCTCTAGGAGGCTGAGGGGCCGCAGGTTGATTGGTATTTTGTGGCTTTTTCACGTACTGCTGGAGTTTATTGTCTCGGATCTATCATTCGTTTGTATTATGGCCATGTGTCTCGTGGAAGCGGCAAAATTTCCCTGAGCGCTTTTGCTGCTCAGCTACCTCCTTCCTAGAGGGCTACTTATATTATTCAATTTCCCATGTTGCGAGATAAATATTTTCCAGAGTGTCATTTAGAGGGGTATAATCTTCCTATCTAAACTCTTTGAATCTTTTGTTGCTGCCATTGCTGTTTCTATTATTGGAGTTCTGATTCTTCCTCTTTTGATTCCCATCTTTCCCTGTGACTCCTTGAGTAGTTCCAGAACGTGCGTGTTTTGATTAATTGCCACATAACCCTGTCCGATGTTCATTGGTTGCACACCTGTAGACTTTCTTTCCAGTTCCCGCGCTTCCTCCAATCTTAAGTACTAACTCGCTTTACGACTGAAGTCATTCCTTGAGGTAGGCTGCTTCATTTTAATCCATTTCCCGAATTTAGTCTCCAGGTGAATGGCACAGACTAATGCCATAAAAACCATGTCCTCTTTGGGGTTGCTTACTTCCGTCACCGTGGTATTGAACCGGTTCATGAAAGATTTCAACGACTCGTTGTGTCCCTGAAACAATCTGGATAGGGACATGACATCCTTTGGCTATGCAGTATGGAGCCTGAATTGGTCAAGGAATTTTGTTGCAAGTTGGTCAAAGGTAGAGATAGATCTCGGGGGAAGTCTGGTAAACCACATAAATGCGACACCTTCTAGAAAGATAGGGAAGCATCGACAACGAACAGCCTCTAAAGCGTCGGCTCCGTCCATATACCAACTATACTTTTATAGATGGGGTTTTGGGTTCTTTGTCCCATCGTAGGATGGGATGGCTGGCATTGTGAATTTGTCTGGTTATCTTTCATTTAAGACTTCATCAGTAAAGGGAGTCCGACTTGGAGTAGATCCCCATTCATCATCTCTTCGGTTTTTACTCTAGTCCATCAACCGCTTGACCATGTCTGCTATGAATGCCTCTAACGTCCGGTAATCCCGGGGATGACAATCAGTCACTGCACCAAGTGTTTGGCTTTGCAAATGGCCTTGGCGCGTGGGTTGAAGCCTAGGCTCTCCTGTCTTCGGGAGAGGCCACTCCCACGGGACCCCGTTGGTTCACAGTTAGCCTGATTGGGGACAGTTTGACGTTCCTAGCATCATCGAACATGTTGGAATTTTCTTCCAATTGATTATCTTACTCCCCATCTTTTGAATCGGAGAGATCCATAGCTATATCTTCTTACGGGGTCTTGGCTCCCTGATTCAAGTTCAGAATTGGTTACCTTGCGACGGGTGGAGTATTCGCATTCTCTTCCACATTATGTCCCGAGTCACCCTTTTTGTGGCTGTTTTCCGTTTCTTCTATGTAGACCGGAAATAGAGGAATTCTCTTGTTCTATAGCAATCGTGGATTCAGGCTTAGCCCTTGGAGCAGGGTTTGACTGTAGGGTTAAGAGAGCGTTAAGCTTATTCATTAGAGCCTTTTGACTACTTTACATTATTTGGTTGACCTCATTAACCATCTTCTTCAACTCATCCCTGGTGACAACTTCATGTTGGCTGGAGGATGCTGGCGCCTGATTTCCCAAGTTAGCACCATTTACTTCAATTTGTTGGGGATTAACATCTTCTCCAGCTATTACTGCCCCTATGGATCATTCAGAGGCAGTTCTTATTCTTCTAGGAGCCATTGATTCCAAGTGGTAGATTTTTCATGCAAAGATTCGAGATCTAACTTCTGGACCTATGGGATCCAAAGTAGGTAGCTAGATCTAGATCCTGAGTTAGAGTTCTCGGTGAAAGCACCAAAATGTTAACCTAAAAAATGGATCAACACCCTGGTTTGAGTATGAAAGCACCAGCCCTGTTCTGGCAGAGCAATAACATAGATAATAGGTATAGAAAAAGATAATAAAAGAAAGAAGACAAGGAATTTTTATAGTGGTTCGGCTGTTAATGAAGCATACGTCCACTTTATAGTTTTATTATAGACTGATTGCTGTTACAAGTAGTATTTGATTACAAGACTTTTGATTATCCTTAGCTAGATTGAATTCCCAAAGTTGGAATCCACTAGAGAATCACAGTGAATCCCTTTGGAGATTGTTGTGAGGGAGGTAGAGAGTGAAGAAAGTTCCCAGCAGAGCTTTAGCAACCAGTCCAGAGAAGATCCCGTTTATGTTGTAGGTAGGATGGTATTTATAGAGATCGAATAGCTTCTGGGCCTGGCCACTTTGTCAACTGCTCGCAGATGGATGTAGGAGGATCTATAGGAGTTTAGCTCGCGACCCGAGCCAAAAGCATGGATCGCTAGCGATCTAGGGTCTATGGATCGCTAGCGGTCCATGGATTTAGCTCGCTCGCGAGCTAATGACTTAGCTGCTATCTCCATCATCTCGCCATGCTAGGTTGCAAGTGTATCATTGCTTCACATGGATCGCTAGCAATCCATACACTTAGTGCTTTTTGTGCTTTGTTTTCTATGCTCCTTACTCTTGTTTCTCTCTGTGAACCATTATATTGCATGGATCGTTGGCGATCCATAGAGTATGGATTGCTGGCGATCCAAGCACTTGGATTGTCTTTGGAACTTGAAGTTTGGAATGCTTTCATGGCCTTGTATCGACATTGTTTGTATGGCCTCACTGTATGTTGCTCCGTTTCAATAAAGATCTACTAGCTGGTTGTACTTAGCTGCTGATTGGACTAAATGGGCGCTGGTCCCTTGGTTTAGTCAAATTCATTCGTTGCTTTGACAATAGGACTTGGCTCTCGTTAACTCATTGCTTTAGCCTTTTTGGTTAAGTTCTTAGCCATTCCGACATCATGAAATTGTTCTGTCTTCTATTGGATCCTAATGGGTTAAAAACCCGAATAACAGTAGGAGTCGTGTTGATGGAATACGTGTAACATCCCCCTACTTGGAGGCCTAAAACTAATGGCTACGGATGCTGCAGTCATCCATAGTTATTAATCATCGGCGACCAAATATGGCGAAGTTAGATTTGTTGATACACAGAATCATATGAATATGGAAAAAATTTAAACTTCAAAGAAAATCACATTTCATCTCAAAATATTTCCAATTCATTACATAATCCCATATTCGAAAATCACGTTAAGAGAAAATATATTTATTACAACATACGCCAAGAGCGACGTATGAAGATGCCCCCTTGCATGATCAGAGTATATACAGGAAATATAACAACTTTGCCATTACAAACAACACAGCGGAATCAAATGAAAAGAGAACTCTAAATAGCTATCATGCCTCCTGCATGTCTCAAGAAGCTTTATTCGTCTAATGAGGTACCTGAAAAGCTCAACTCTTAGACTACTCAAAATCAATTGAGTACCTAAGAGTTTAAGGGGAAAACATAAAATTTGAGTCAGACATAAATCCTGGTATGAATAATAAACTACCATCTCAAATCATATAGATATCTAGTGAGACCATGCCGCTTAGCGGAACGGGTTTTCCCCTCACCAGTATCTCAAAACATTTATAAAACCACATACTGTGCTCCTGCATCCACAATGGTTAAAACAATTCAAAACAATATAATATGATGATATGTAAAACAAATGAATCAATTCTGGATTACCCATCCCCATTCATTTTAGACTATCCATCTCAATTATACTTTCTAGGATTACTATTAACCTATTAGTTTTCATGTGCTAACTAATAACCGGTTAAACATTTAAGGACTTCCTGTCCAATTACATAGTTTTCATGGGATCACTAAGAACCTATTGGTAACTCCAATATCTTACTCTTATTCTAGTTTTCATGGGTTGACTAGGAACCTATTGGTGACCCCAATATCCTTTCTTCTTACCCTAGTTTTCACGGGCTAACTAGGAACCTATTGACATCTGTCAATATCTTAATCCGGATATAGATTTCATTGGATAACTACTAACCTACTGGCCCATGCCAGTATCAAATCATAGTTTTCATGGGCTTACTATGAACCTGTCTTTCTGACATCTTCCTTTATATATAGTTTTCATGGGCTGACTATGAACCTATTGGCCCTTGTCAATATCTTTTCCTATACACAGTTTTCATAGGCTTACTGAGAACCTATTGCCCCTACTAATATATTTTTCTTATATTTTAGCATCTTATATTCTAGCATCTTATATTCTGGTCTTTCTGACCTTCTGGATGCAATCCTACTCATTCAAGAGTTTAATCAATTTATATTCACTACTGGGTTAACCTAGTTGGTTCTTCTACCCTTTACCCTAAAATGCAGTTATGGGTCCATTATAATGTGAATATACTTATATTTGAAGAAGCAAACATAATAACACAACAATACCACTCTTGTTGGTTTAATAACTTCATTAAAGAAAGCTTCTTCTCAAAACTATTACAAAAACTCCTTTAATTTAGCCATGGGTTTTTCCTTTTAAAAATAGAGTTTGGGTTATAAAACCTTTCGATATCTTTGAAACCCAGCTTTCGATTCACAGTATGACCTCCTTCGAAAGAACTCAAAATATCAGGCTCCTTCCTTTTAATACTTTAAAATCTACCTTACGAAACCTTTCGATTATATTAAAGTATTAGCATTTAACTTTAGAAGCACAGCTTCAAAACCAGTTGAAAGTACCCCTTTCGACACCATTGGAAGTAACCCTTCCGAAATCATTGAAAGTCCTCCTTTCGAATGCATTGAGTTTATACTTAAAATATTATTTGGATCAAAGTGCATATAGGTGAAAGCATCTCTTTTGAAAACCACCCTTTTTCATATAACAATATTGGGGAAAACTTGATGGCTTCGGCACCATCTCTTTCGAAAACATTTAACACCTGGGTAAAATATTAGAAGGTTGGCGCTGAAACCCCTTTCGAAACCATTACCTTCGAAACCCCTGACCCCTTTCAAAGGCTATAGGAAGTGGCTTAAACTTATAAAACAAAGTACCTTTTGACAGCGTCGATATCTTCAACATCATCGAAAGACTATAAAACGGCAGCAGGGTTTCGACTAGGTCGGAACATCTTCTTCCAAAACATTCTTTCATAAGTAAAGGAACCCAGTCGAAAGCAATCTTAATTTAATGGCAACCCTTTTGAAACCTTTTAAAAATCTCTTTCGAAACCATATGCTTCGACTCTGTCGAAGGCTAAAACAAAATAAAGGCAGGCGCTTTTCTTTTATAAAAACAAACCAAGGTTTCGACTCATTCGAAAGCTATGCTTTCGACACCTTACCTTTCGCCTTCCTCCAATCCACTGCATACCATCTTTATGATACCTTGTGTATTGGTTTCGGCATAGTTGGTTATGACTGAGATGAAGGTGGAAGCTTCTATGTCGAAAGGTGCTTTTCCAAAGTAGGCGGAACAAATTTACTGAGTAAATCTACTTTAGTTTTTCTTAAAGTAAACCTTTCTTTAACTAACCTGCCACGTGTCAACATCAGATTGGTTGCCTTAACTCTTTCAAATTCTTTTCCAAAAATAACTGCCGCTAATTTAGATCTAAATCACGGTTAAGTTAACCAATTAAGCCCTTCCATTAAAAAAACCAATTTTGCAAAGAAGTCCCTATTCTAAAATAATTTATTTTGCATAGCAAATCACTTTGGAAAAATCCCAAAAAATTACAGAAATTCACTTTAATCATGTTATCTAACATATCAAAATTCCAGACCAAAATTCTCAATATGTTTTCCAAAATAAATTTATAAACCCAAAAAACCATATTTTCCTTTGAAAATTCATAATAATCTTTCCATAGCTTGGAAAATTATCAAAAATGAAACCCAACTCTAAAATCATGTTTCTCATAACATAAAGTTTTCCCATGGAATTTAAACATCAATAAATCTCGGTTTTACCCTAAAACCGTGCTTATTCACTTTAAATAATCTTGTTTAAAACCATATAAATTATAAATCAAGCATATCATCATCCAATATATTAAAAAAATAATTTACCCTTAAATCCGAAAATATATGATTCAAAACAAAATAGAGATGGAATTATCATTCACCTTGATCTAGATAAGGAGATTGGATTGAGATTGATTTCCCCTAAGCTTGATTCTCTAGCTTTTAATTTATATTCCTCATGTTCTCTTAATGATCAACCATTATGATTTTGATTTTTGCGTTTTAAAATAACATGAATGGGTGGTGAAATGGTAGGAACGAAATATATATGGGTAAGGGTCATTGGGCGGCAATTTTCTAATATATCCTTATGTAACTTAGTTAACCAAAACCCATTCTTAAGCCCATTAATTATTATATTATGCTTGGCCTTAATTAAATTATTTCAAGTCTCAATTGCCTTATCACTTAATATTTACATTATTCTATTTAATTTACTAATTAAATCTCCTGAATAATGTTATCACAAATTAGGGGTGTTACAGGCTCCCATCCTTAAAGAATTTCGTCCTCGAAATTCAGTAAGGACTAAATACTAAACATAGCAATCATCTGTAACGACTCCCAACAACCATACTAGTCTTCCTTAATAGGAATTATCTATATAAATCAAATATCGACATACCCTCAAAGCAGATCGGGATAAGTATCTCGAATCCTGTCTTCTGTCTCCCAAGTACAGTCCTTCTCGTTGTCGCTCCACCGAACTTTCACCAACTTGACCGTCTTGTTCCTCAATCTTTTCTCATCTCTCGCAACAACCCAAACTGGTTGCCTTACAAAGGTTAAATCAAGCTCTACTATAAATTCCTCTAACTTTGTTTGAGGAATAGTAGCCTCTAGATCATGTACATACTTGCGAAGATGAGACACATGAAATACATTATGGACACCTGCCATACTGCTCGGCAACTCAACACCATTTGCGAGCTTTTCAATCCTCTCTATAATCTGGAATGGACCAACATGTCTCGATGCCAATTTCCCAGACTTCCCAAACAGTACCGCACCCTTCATCGATATTACCTTTATGAATACCCTGTCTCCCACTAAGAACTCTAGGTCTTTACGCCTCTTATCTGTGTAACTTTTCTGTCTGGATTGAGCTTCCTTCATTAGTTCTTGGATCAACTCAATCTTCTTTGACGCCTCCCTCCAATTCTGGACCTAAGACCAATTTGTCTCTATTCTCCAACCAACATGCAGGGGATTTGCGTGGCCTTCCATACAAAGCTTCAAAAGATGCCATTCCTATACTAGTCTGATAACTATTTTTATAGGAAAACTCAACCAAATGTAGGCAATCCTCCCAAGATCCACCAAAATCCAACACACAAGCTCTCAACAAATCCTCGAGTACCTTATTGACTCTCTCTATTTGCCCATCCGTCTGTGGGTGATATGCGGTACTCATCTTAAGCTTAGTGCCTAACACATCCTACAGGCACTTCTAGAATTCGCTAGTGAAGAAGCATCTTTGTCGTTGACTATGCTACTAGGAACTCCATGAAGTCTAACTATGTTCTTCATGAACAACTTCGCCAAAATAGGTGCCGTCCTGGTCGACTTTACCAGAATGAAATGGGCACTCTTGGTCAACCTGTCTAGAATAACCCATACACTCTCATTTCCTCTGCTTGACCCTGGCAACCCATCTACAAAATCCATGGATATTAAATCCCATTTCCATACTAGAATCTCTAAAGGCAGAAGCAACCCACTCGGCTTCTAATGTTCGGCTTTCACTTGTTGATAGTTTACATGCTGTCTAACCCACAAGCCAACATCCCTTTTCATGCCTTCGTAATAGAAGCTCCTCTTCATATCTTGGTACATCTTGGTCCCTCTAGGATGAATCGTAAACTTGGATCGATGACAATCCTCAAGGACTTCTCTTCTCAAGTTCTACACATCTGGAACACATAACCGTCCATTCTTTCTCAACCATCCTCTCTGTTCAAGACAAAAATCTTTCAAATCATCAATCTCAATTCCAACCTCAAGCCTTATGATCCTCTCGGCTAATAATGAATCCTCTTTCTGTTTAGAAGCAATTCTCTCGATCAACACCGGTCAAACTTCTAAACAGGACAACATGGCAGTATTCTGACTAGAACTAGCCGTCGGTCTTAACTGCACACCACAAATGGCCAAAGGTTCTAGATCCTTCCATTATACCAATATAGCCAACACCATAGATGTTTTCTGCTAAGAGCATCAACCACTTTATTACCTTTCCCTAGGGTATATTCTATACCAAAATCATAAGCAACCAAAAACTCTAGCCACCTCTGCTATCTCATATTCAACTCTTTCTGAGAGAATAAATATCTTAAAGACTTATGATCGGTATACAACTCAAATCTCTCCCCCAAGAGATAATGCCTCCGAATCTTCAAGGCAAAAATCACCGCAGCTAACTCTAAGTCACGAGTAGGATATCTTACTTCGTGCGGTCTATGTTATCCCACCTTTTGGCAAGGCCGTGATACCAAGGATTTGGTTGGAAATCAAAGACAATTCGACTCGGAGATCGGTTATACACAGGTTCATTATGGATACTGGAAAATTTTGTCCGAGTCCGTATCGAGCTACAATTAACATGATACGACAAGAAAAGCTACGGAAGCTAACGTTCTAAATTTTAGGTCAACAGAGTTCGTATGCTCAATATATGGATCGATCAAGATCAAGAGAGAAGGCCTTAATTCGTATCCTGTTATCCCACTTTTTGGCAAAGCCGAGATACCCAAAAATTAACTGAAAATCAATGATTACTAGTCATGAATATCGATTGTGCATCGCAGGTTCACCATGGATATCGATGAATTTTGTCCGAGTCCGGATCGGGCTACAATTGACAAGACAGGACGAGCAAAGCCAAAAAAGACAGCATTTCAAGTTTCAAGTCAAACCGAGTTCGTATGCTCAAATTATGATCGATGCAAAATGAAGGAGATAACCCTTAGTCGAATCCATAGGTTACACCCCTGTTCGAATCCATTGGCAATAAGCCCCAATTCGCATCGTTCAGGCATCATCACGTTTCGTATCCATCAAGTTGCTTTGTTCGAATCCATCAGAGGCGAGCGACTTCGAATCGATCCTCTTCGAATCGATGATGATCGAATCGATCCGTGGTCATATCTTGGAACGAGCAAGGCGCGAGCAACCCAGTCAACGCACCACAAAAGGGGGATCGATGCGAAAGTTCTGCTCCATGTCATCACGAAGTCACGAGCCACCATCGATTCGAAGGAATCAATACGAAGAAGTCGATTCGAACAGGATGAACAGGCGGAAAATACAATTTCGTATCGACCATATCTCGAGATCTACAAGTCCAAATGCTATGAAATTTTCACAGAAGCTTGCATACATGTTGAAGAATGTCCAAACCAAATTTCAGCTTGATCGAATGATTTTTTGATTGATTCGAATGGAGTTCAAATCGATCCCGAAGCGGGCCCAGATTTCCTGGACGCGGGCGCATGGGCCCCCACACGTGCCAGAAGTAGTCTCCCTAATTTTAGGCGAAATATCAGCCTCCTACACCTATAAATAGAGCCCCAGGTCATTTAGGAAAGGGGATCTGGATTCTGAAGTGCCGAGACTCTGCCAGACTCTACTTTTCACTTCATTACTACCGTTGTACTCGAATTATAGAGCTAAAATCCATTGTAACCTGCTGTAATCAAGTGTAATCAGCGAAGAACATCAATAAAAGAAAAACCTTTGAAGTGGACGTAGGCCGGAGATAGCCGAACCACTATAAATCTCGTGTCTCTGTTCATTATTTTTGAATTATGATATTCTGTTTGCTTAGATTTGAGAATTGTGTTTGAATATTGCTGATTTATATTCATACACTGGTGCTTTCACAACATTCGGGGTTTGTGACCAATTTTGGCGCAAACACTTTGGTGCTTTCACTGAGAAGAACTAGCACCCGCTACACCAGATTCAAAGTTTAGATTTGAAAGTTTAAAGGATTCGGAATGACTCGACAAACAAGACAAAGAGCTGAGAGGAGCTAACAGGGAGGAAGTCAAGAGGCATCCTCTGGCGCTGGAAGGACAAGCTTCAATCTACATTACTAGAGACGAGATGGAGGCTATGAATAACCTAATGCATGAAAGAATGATGAAAAGTCAACAAGAGATGCTGCAGAATTTCTTTGAACAGATGAGAGCTGCAGGAATACAGAACCTAGGACCAGCTACAGCGGCTATGAATGTGGAACAAGGAGCTAGTGTTGCGGAACCCAATGAAGGTCAGAATGCAGATCCAGAAGACAATCAACAAGGACTTGGGGGCAGACCCTCAGGATCTGATACTGGAAGGCCTACAGATGGAGCTCAATAAGCTGGAGCCAACGCTGATGCTAACGGGCCACACGAAGAGTACGTACCAGAATACCCTTCAAGACCAAGAGGGCAACCCCAGGATGGAGATGAAAAGATGGCTGGGTTGGTGCGACGACTCATGAGAGGAGGATTGTCTAACGGAGGGTTGGAAGAAGTCAGTCGGAGTCCGTTCACTCCAAATATCAGGAATGCAAGGAACCCTCCAAAGTTCAAACTTGCTATGCTGGATCATTATGACGGGAAGTCAGATCCAACGATGCATATTACTCGATACATCAGGCACATGGAAGTGTTGGGGGCATCCGAGGAAGTGATGGCTCGATGCTTCCCTCTATACTTGTCAGTTTTGGCTGCACTTTGGTTCAGGCAATTAAAAACTGGATCGATCAGAACATGGGGCGAGCTTGTAGATTGCTTCATGAGACAGTTTAGGGTCCACATGACGCGACCCAAGAGTGTGATGACTTTGGCATCGATAAAACAAAGGACCGGAGAGTCCATAAAAGATTTTCTGCTACGATTTAATGCAACGGTGGCTTCTGTAGATCGCCCGGATCCATCGATGATTTTGATGGCAGTAGTGGCAGGAGTTGGGGAAGGCACCGAATTCAAAGATTCTTTGGCATGAGACCACCACAAGATCTTGGAGAGTTTTACCATGAAGTTGAAAGGTTCATTCGATTAGAGGAATCACGAGCCGAAAGGCAGGAAATAAACGCTGTACAAGGCGAAGGAACCGCCAGGGAACAACCCAGGGTGGACAAAGGAAAGAGAAAGCAGGATGACGCACATGATGGTCCTGATAAACGAAAGAAATTCCAAGAGCCCAG
This sequence comes from Allium fistulosum, assembly GCA_030737815.1. Taxonomy (NCBI): domain Eukaryota; kingdom Viridiplantae; phylum Streptophyta; class Magnoliopsida; order Asparagales; family Amaryllidaceae; genus Allium; species Allium fistulosum. Next base: position 810,418,451 of record CM060902.1, read on the forward strand.
ATTCAGGCAATACACAGATTTGGCGGCAAGCCTGGAACGAATTTACACTGAAACTCGGGGGCAACTCCCCTATCGAAAACCACCCAGGAGAGATCCCACAGTGCGGGAGCGTAGAACCGGAAAATATTGCCTATTCCATGAGCTGGATGGGCACACAACCGACGAATGCCGCCACCTAAAGGATGAGGTGGAAGAACATGCCAGGAGTGGTAGATTGCCATAATATGTCAGAGAACGGGCAGCGGCGGTAAGGCCTGAACAACTACCGCCTCCACCTAACAGAAACGATCCTGGATCGGGATCACGACTCGTCATCAACTGATTAAGATGACAAGGGCCAAGTTCAGGATTTGGACTTCGGTCAAATAATTTCATTAGATTTGTTTTCAGAATAAACGGCTACTCCACTTACTCATGTACGGGAACCAGAGAGATCCCTAGGCATGCTCTGAGATGGAGATAGACCGATCTGCCCGGAGAGGCAATGTTTAGTTCTTTCCTGATGTTTGAGATTGAACATCTAGGACCTGAATTTAATAAATAAACTTGAATTTCTTGAAATAAACCTTTGACCGGAGAGTTAAAGGATGAGTATTAAATACCAATATAAAAATGATCGCTTTATGACCCTACCTGGAGAGACGGGGTCCGGAGTGCAAGAAGTGGGTTACTTTGCCAGAAAGCGACAGGATCGACTCACTTAACGTCGTTTCCCATTCACCGGAGAGTGATTGGATCAGGATTCGATAAGAGCCCGGAGAGGCTATGATTGGCCCACGATTTAGGCCATGACATCGCTTAATGTTCAGATACACTGAACCGGAGTGCAAGAAGTGAGTCACTTCGCCGGAGAGTGACAGGATTGACTCACTTAACGCTGTTTCCCCTTCACCGGAGAGTGACAGGATGGGATCCAGCAGGAGCCCGGAGAGGCTACGATTGGTCCAGAATGACCAAGACATCGCTTTACGCCCTAACTAGGGCCAGAGTGCAAGGGATAGAAAGCAACGCCGGAGTGCAATAGGATCTTTCTATTTAATCGCCAAGTCTGGGATGGGCTTAGCAAGGGTCCGGAGTAACCGTTGATTGTTCGGAAAGACTACGGAGTTTCATTCTCAACTTCCACTGGAAGAAATTGATAACGATTCGGCTTCGAACAGCCATGGACTTGGTTGAAAATACCTTAAGATTTGAATAAAACGTGAACTCACTACATTCAATTTGAGACTAATCAAAACACACCTTTTACCAAAAGGCATGTTTTGGGGGGCAAAGTGTTATCCCACTTTTTGGCAAAGCCGAGATACCCAAAAATTAACTGAAAATCAATGATTACTAGTCATGAATATCGATTGTGCAGCGCAGGTTCACCATGGATATCGATGAATTTTGTCCGAGTCCGGATCGGGCTACAATTGACAAGAAAGGACGAGCAAAGCCATAAAAGACAGCATTTCAAGTTTCAAGTCAAACCGAGTTCGTATGCTCAAATTATGATCGATGCAAAATGAAGGAGATAACCCTTAGTCGAATCCATAGGTTACACCCCTGTTCGAATCCATTGGCAATAAGCCCCAATTCGCATCGTTCAGGCATCATCATGTTTCGTATCCATCAAGTTGCTTTGTTCGAATCCATCAGAGGCGAGCGACTTCGAATCGATCATCTTCGAATCGATGATGATCGAATCGATCCGTGGTCATATCTTGGAACGAGCAAGGCGCGAGCAACCCAGTCAACGCGCCACAAAAGGCAGATCGATGCGAAAGTTCTGCTCCATGTCATCACGAAGTCACGAGCCACCATCGATTCGAAGGAATCGATACGAAGAAGTCGATTCGAACGGGATGAACAGATGGAAAATACAATTTCGTATCGACCATATCTCGAGATCTACAAGTCCAAATGTTATGAAATTTTCACAGAAGCTTGCATACATGTTGAAGAATGTCCACACCAAATTTCAGCTCGATCGGATGATTTTTTGATCGATTCGAATGGAGTTCGAATCGATCCCGAAGCGGGCCCAGATTTCCTAGACGCGGGCGCATGGGCCCCCACACGTGCTAGAAGTAGTCTCCCTAATTTTAGGTGAAATATCAGCCTCCTACACCTATAAATAGAGCCCTAGGTCATTCAGGAAAGGGGATCTGGATTCTGAAGTGCCGAGACTCTGCCAGACTCTACTTTTCACTTCATTACTACCGTTGTACTCGAATTACAGAGCTAAAATCCATTGTAACCCGCTGTAATCAAGTGTAGTCAGCGAAGAACATCAATAAAAGAAAAACCTTTGAAGTGGACGTAGGCTGGAGATAGCCGAACCACTATAAATCTCGTGTCTCTGTTCATTATTTTTGAATTATGATATTCTGTTTGCTTAGATTTGAGAATTGTGTTTGAATATTGCTGATTTATATTCATACACTGGTGCTTTCACAACATTCGGGGTTTGTGACCAATTTTGGCGCAAACATATCCATCATCTTGCAATAGCCCTGTTATATCCATCGACCCACAGGCGTCAGTTCGTATCCACCCAACAAGGTTCTTCTATTCGTATCCATCCAAAGCTACCCTCTCTACGTATCCATCCCTTTCCTTCGTATTCATTAAGCGTTGGCATCGATCAGGATTCATTTTATTGGAACTTGATACTCATCGTATCGATCCTCCCATCTACAAAATTCGTATCGATCAGCCAACAATCGATACGAAACCTACCACTAAGACATCGATGCGAAAAACATGTGCCAGCATCAATACAGAAGGAATTTCAAGGATCGATACGAAGAAGGCATGATCGAGTAAAGGAAACAGTCATGCGGCATGAAAAGTGGATCTCTCCTAAACCATCACTCCACGTCATCTGATCGATACACAAAAGGATCAATACGAAAGGCTATCGATACAAACGATCGATACGCACGTTCTAGCCACCTACAATATAAAACTTGGATCGATTGTAACTCGAGATCTACAAGTCCAAATGCTACCAAATTTTCACAAGAGCTTGCTTACCACCTCAAGAATGTCTCTGATCGATCTCAGCCCAAAAGAAGCAAATCCTGATCGATACGACATGTACATGGATCAATCAGGGATCGATCCTAAATGACCTCAGATCGATCTGGTGGGTCCACCCATGTGTGAGAAGGGGTATTCCGAGATCTAAGCCCGATATTTCTAGATTGCACCTATAAATAGCACTCCAATGTCAACAGAAAAAGGACTTTTGGACGCCATTACTCTACCGAAGATCCACTGTAACTTGAGTGTTTGAGTTATTCTCTATTGTAATCAGTTAGCAATCAGCAATAAAGATCAAATCATTCAAAGTGGACGTTGGCTACAACACCGAACCACTTTAAATCTCTGTCCTTTTCTATTTCTGTTTGCTTTAATCGGCGTGTTTGTTAGATTATCCTTTTTTTACATTTAAATTCTTCATTTTGATCTCTTAAAATACGTCCGAAGAGTGTTGTGCCCAATTTTACTACAAACACTTTGGTGCTTTCACTGAGAAAACCCAGTTTTTCTCCTGCTCATTAGATCTACTGTCATTTTTGGATTGCTGTAATCTAAGGAGAAGATACAGATCTGTTATCCAGTAGTTTGTTCCATTCTATTCAGATTGCTTCAGATCTAGGAAAGAGCCACGTCCAACATGGTTACTACCAGAACTGCTTCAACTGCTACAGATCCAGAAGGAAGGAATAGGCAGAATCCCACGCAACTGAATACAACGGGACAAGCATCCGCCAGAGCTCCAGATCCAAAGGCCCCGTGACTAGGAAAGAGTTTTAGATTCTAATGCAAGAGCTAACTCAGAGCCGTCAGCAGCTCACCTAGTAGATTCGTGCCAACACGGAGTTCGCGAACCAATTGAACGAGGAAAGATGAAGGAGTTCCAGAAGGGATCGTGCTTCTTATTCATCAATAGAAAGCTCAGCTTCCTCTGACTTCCATTATAGATCTACATGCCAACGGCTGGATGGAAATTATGCGCAAGCCTTCGGGAAACAGCATGCCATGAATCTCGGACAAGCCGGGGCTAGTCCTTCCGCAGGACGCCAAGCTGGGCCCTCCTCCCAGAGAGGGGCACTTCCTTATCATACTGTCGATAGCCATGCAGCCACCGCCGCCTTAGACTTGGATGCTGAGATTCAGAACCGAGCATATCCGACCCTTCGTCAATATATACATGCTCCAAAACCCTATGTTCCTGAAGACCCGGAGCCAAGAAGGCGAGGGACGAACCATCGACAGCGCTCGAACCGTCCCCGCAACGTGGAACCCAACCACGCCTTGGCCCCGAATGTTCAAATGCCTGACATTCCAACCATGATCTGCCAAATGATCCATGAAAGTCAAGGTCTTACCAATGATGGTTAGGGAATCTGCCGAAGTCATACTCCCTTTATCAATTATATTCTTTATGCTGAGCCACCTCGCCGATTCAGGATGCCTACCCTGCCTATGTATGAAGGAATTTCAAATCCTAATCAACACATCTTAAAGTATGAATGGCTCATGAACCCCACCCGAGCTGACGATGCGGTTAAGTGTAGGAGTTTCCCTATTTCCTTGGGAGGAATCGCAACTATGTGGTTCACTAGGCTACCACCCAGATCCATTTCGAGTTTCGATCAGTTGGCTACAATGTTTGTCGAACAATTCCGTATGCATGTTACAAGGCCAAAAGATGTCAACACCTTGTCCAGTGTTTCCCAAGCTCCAGGAGAGACACTTAGATGTTATCTGGAAAGGTTTCATGCTACCTGTGCCGAGGTCAGCAATCCCAATGACAACTCTATTCTGATGGCATTGACTAAAGGGATTGATCCCGATTCTGAGTTTGGCAATTGGTTGGCTGGGAAACCCTCCGCTTCGTTGGATCATTTCTATGCTAAGGTGGCCTAGTTTTTGAGAAGAGAAGATGCTAGACGATCTAGGAAGCAGGACAATGTGGGGCCCAGTGTTGAAGGCATTCAAAGTAATGTTGCTGTGTGGCAAACCGGTGAGAACTCCGGTAATGTGCAATTGAACATACAAAACAAACAAGGTCAATAGAAGGATAACAGAGGTCAGGGAAAGAAGAGAGACCCGAATCGGGTACCGAAACACAGAGCTCCCATGTTCAACCAATATAATCCCCTAAATACTTCGCTAGAAAATGTTTATTTGCAGACGTGTAATACCGAATAGTATAAGAATCTTGCTCTAAAATAGTCATCTGAGAAGCAGATACAAACCGGAAAGTTTTGTAGATTCCACGATTGCTATCGCCATAATACTAATGAGTGTCATCATTTACAAGACATCATTGAGAACTTGATTAGAGAAAGGAAGTTGGAACAGTTTGTTCGGGAGCCGCAGAATGGAGGTGCGGGCCCATCTAACCCGAATCAGAGTCAAAACCAGGTTAGACTCGAGGAACCCGCACGTACTGGCTGGAGGTTGGTTATAAATACAGTTAGTGGTGGTCCTTATCCGGCTGATCAGAGCTGGAAGGAAACAGAGTCGTATTCCAGTTCGATTAGGCACGCGGACTTCGAGTGTTGTAGTAATATTGATGAAGGGGTCCCAGCGAAACAACAGAAAACGTTGACAAACGACATCATTTTCAGGAACTGAGAACCCGATAGATTCGAAGCCCCCACCATCGATCTGTTAGTTATATCAGTCCAGATATGTCCTGCTTGGATGAAAACGATCTTAGTAGACACTGGAAGCTCTGTGAACATTCTTTTTAAACGAACTTATGACCAGATGGAAATGGAGGAGACAGACCTAAAGCAGTGTCAGTCTCGCATACATGGCTTTAATGGGAGTGCAACTATACCCACTGGGATGGTAGAGTTGCCAGTTGAGCTAGGTATTGGAGAGCGGCGAAGAGTCCAGATGCTACAGTTTTTTGTGTTAGACATTTATTCCCCCTATAATGCTTTCTTGGGCCGACCGGCCCTCACTGAATTCAAAGCAGTGATTGCCCCATGCTGTTTGACTCTGAAGTTCCCCGTAGATAATGGGGTTGGGGTGGTTCACGGAGATCAGCCAGCTGGATGCGCAGCAGAAGGAGAAAGGGAAGGGCATAGAGGAATCTCTCTGCGTCTGTTTTTCAGAAAATTGACAACTAACGCCTAAGCCTAGGCTCAGGCGCCACAGCCAGTTCCTTAAGGACCTTGATCCCAGAACCTTCGAAGTTGGCGATCTCATACTTAAGAGAATTTATCCGGTCCCTTCATGCATGAAACCAATGTGGGAAGGACCGTATGCCATCGAGCGGAGACTTGGAGGCGACACATTTAAACTATCAATCGTTGACGGTCTTACTTTACAAAGAGCATGAAATAGCGAGAGTCTCCGTCGCTATTACACATAACTGGCTTTTATTCCTTTAGTCTGCTTTTTCTTTGAAATTTGTTTATGCATTTTTTGAATTTGAACTTGTAATAAGGTAACTGGCTTTGCCGTACTTTCTTATTCCAACAATAAAATGCAGACTCATCAAGCCAGAGTGGTGATCCTTGACATGCATCGTGCGACCGTCACGATGTACGAAGAGCTAAGTCCCATCCCACGGTGGGACTCATTCAAATAGGGAGTGATCATGATCCGACCGGTCACTCGCTAAGTGAAATCCCGAGTTCGGGAGTAAGCAACGATGAAATCAAAAAGGATTGAAACACGACAATCCTCTAACAAACTCCAGCTCCCAGAGTGAGAGCTGAAGTGCAAAATTCCAAGGTTCGGGCCTGAGGAGGATGGATCCGTCCATCCATGACTTCGCCCTTATTCAATCCAAGCTCGAAGAGGATGGACCCGTTCATCTACGGCTTCACTTGCCAACTCAGGGTGGATGTGATCCAACCATCCACAACCCTGATCAACTCCTCATTCCCGGAGTGCGAATGAGATTCTCATACCCAAACAGATGTGACTGACCATCTGTCGACTAACTCCAGATTCCCGGAGTGCGAACTGGAGTACAAATTCAAATGGGTGTGACTGACCACCCATCAGCTAACTCTGGTCCCGAGAGTACAGACTGGAGTATAAACACCAAATGGGTGTGACTGACCACCCACCGACTGACTCTGGCCCCGAGAGCGCGGACTGTAGTATAAACACTAAATGGGTGTGACTGACCACCCATCAACCAACTCCAAATTCCTGGAGTGCGAATTGGAGTATAAACATAATCAGGTGTGACTGACCACCCACCAACCAACTCCGATCCCAAGAGCATGGATCGGAGTATAAACATTAAACAGGTGTGGCCGATCACCCGCAAAACAATTTATGTCCACGGAGTGCGGACGCAATCCTAAACACTAACTGGGCGTGACTGACCGTCCATCAACTGACTCTTGCCCCTGAGAGCGCGGACCAGAGTATGAGCATCAAACGGGTGTGGCTGACCGCCCATACATCAATTCATGTCTGCGTAGCGCGAATATGATTCCAAGTATTAAGCGGGTGTGACTGACCGCTCGTAGGTTATCCTATGTCCCCGGGGCATGTATATGCTTCTAAATAACAAGCAGGTGCGACCGATCGCCAGCATGCAGGTTCAATCCCCAGAGTGTGGATATCGATGCCAGCAAATGAGCGAATGCGATCCGACCACTCAAACTCATCTTCCTTTAACTTTGTTCCAACTAAGTTAAATTGAAATCAATGAAGGTGGAAAACGACTGCCGAATGATTACTTCGATTTATCCCCAAGACTGGGGGCATAACTCAAAGTACAAGCTGCTAATCGAAACAGCGCGACTTTGGGACTCGACTCAACGTTTGGTTATGACCCGAAGCCATGACTTCGGGACTTAACGATCGGACTCAAGTTCGACTCAGAGACCGAAGTATCACAAGTACATTGAATGGAAGTATGAATGCTGAAGTACTTAAGCAAATGAACACAGAGTTATGCTAAAAACAAAAAGGGAATTTTATTTCTACTATTCTTTGAAAAAAGATAAGTACAAAAACTTATTCAAAATATCCCTATAAGCAGGGGCCGAACCCGCGTCTATACATGGCCTACAAAAGCAAAAGGAAGGCATATTCCATCTATCTACCAAAAAGAGGAAACAAAAGAGAAAGTCTATGCCTTTGACTTTTTCTTCTTCTTCGGTGTAGACCCGCTTGTACTACCGCTCGAATGTCTCTTCGAGACCTTGCCTCCCCTGCCTGCGCTAGTTGGTTCATCTTCGGTCAGGGGGATTACAGTTATCTCCTCCTCAAAGCTCATATGAACTGGAGCATCTTCCGTATGCGGGGCTGAAGGGATGCTGGCACTTTCTATAGTGGTGGAAGGTGGCGCACCGGTTTCGATAACAGTGCCACCAGGAGAAATGACAAATATCAGGATTGGGCTAGGACCAGCCATGCCGCCAACTCCATGATCCAGCTCCGCTTGCTCTATCTCGGCTTTAATCTCCGCCATTATCTCCTTAGCCCGATCTGCACGAATCCTCATCGGCATGCTACTAGTCGGGCCTGATGAGCTCGTAATAACCACATCTTCATCAATGACGAAAGGTAGATCAGCGATTGGGTCGCTTTGATGGCCGAGGAGTGCTTCCATCATTTGTTCGTCAAGAACGAAACTGCTCTCGTGCACCTCCCCGGTTGATGTAGCGACTGTTATGATCATTGCCTATGTCATAATAGCCTCCTATTCGTGATGCAATTCTTGGGTTGTAGGAGGATCCGTTGATGCAACATCTATAACTGAATAAAGAGAGGAGAAAATATTAGTGACATCTTCCGACAGTGTTCCTACATTTGGATGAATGGAAGAAGTGTTCAGAATACCTTCCTTAGATTGACTCACATGCTGAGCCAATGTCCCTTCAAAGCCGCGTGAGTGTACTCGAGATAGGCGTGGTTGGTCAAGATCATATCCCAGAACAGCTGGGGGATCAACAGAAGAAGTAGACTCAAGTAGAGAAACTGGAACCGCTTCAGAACCTGCCTCGTGATGCTCAACTCCGGATCCCTCTCTAACGTCCGGGTACTTGGCAGCTAATCTTTTCGAAGGCAACGATGGCATCGTGAAGGACTTTTTCCTCATCTTCAACTAAAATCTGGTTTTCAAGTTCAAAGTCGTCAATAGTTGAAGTATTGTGGTCCGCCTTCTCATCCTCTACCAGGCGGCGCCAAGCATTATATAGATGGAGTGGGTAGTCTTCAAGCCAACTCAGATTGCGGTGTTTCAAGAAGTGACCAGGAGATCTTCAATATCACTTTCCATCCTGGCCTCCGTCGTTTCAACCTCAGTTTCAATTCTAGCTTCGGCTTCTTGAGCCTTTAAAATTGCCGCATCCCTTTCATTCTTCAGTGCCACTGTCTGCTCACATGCCTCTTGGACAGCTTTGTTAGCATTATCTTTCTCCCTGACGACCTCGGCGAACTTCGCCTTTGACTCCTCAAGCTCCTTCAGCACAACATCTCTTTCTGCCATGACGATAGTATTTCGATGGCCCATCTCATCAACCAGGGCAAAATGCGTCTGTTGCATCCTTTCCATAGACTGATTTGCCTCATCGGCTTTCTTATTAGCCTCCATTTCAGACTTCCGTAAAGACTCATTTTCATTAGTAAGCACTTGTACTATACGGTCCTTCTGAGCGAGATCTTTCTCCACTTTTTCGATTGTTTTTGCCCTCTCAAAGGCCACCGCTGAAGCTTTCTCTGCAGTTTTCACCCACTCCCGGTACTGATTATAGACATCGTGCACATAATTATGTACCGACAATTCCACATCATTGGGAATTCGGTTCAAATTTGGGGGAAAATGGAAGCCATCGAAGCAGATATTTGGGAAGTTAGTTTTTAACTTAGCAATTCTGATGGCTCCCTCCCCCATGGGCTCCATAGCAGTTGGTGTAGTGACAATGGGAGCTTCTGCATCTGATCTACAACATTGATCGCCGGACGCCAAAGTATGGGGAGGCACTACTTGGTGCGCTGACTCAGAAGGTTGCCTGCCAGAGCCTGATGGTTTCAAGGGACCTCTAGGTGGTGGAGATCGCGACTGGAAATGACGCCCACTATGATGTTTCCTCTCCCTCTCCCTCTCCCTTTCATAACGCTACCGTTCTTGGCTGGAGCGGCTGCGGTCATGATCTCTTTCAGACTCACGCCTATGGGATTCGGAATAAGACATAGAAGAGTGGGATGCAGAACAAAGACTGCCGAGCATAGATCCTTTCCTCACCGTCGTATCTGTAAAATGAAAGGAGAAACAGAGTTAGTTATCTCCAGAGATCAAGAAATGTGTGATTAAAAGTTGTGTGTTACCATGAAGTGTGTGCATGCATGTGCAAACCTCCCAACCAATCGAATGCGGCAGCCGTACTTGTAGGAGTTGGCTCCCCTATATCTAAGGAGCTTTGAAGCCCCTCTAGTCCAAAATCTTGGAATGAACTTAAGTCATCTGGAATGGGGATGTCCGCCAATCCCTTAAAAGCACTCTCCATTTGTGAAGGAGGGGCCTCCGAACTCATAACAGTTGTTACGGGCAGAGATATCACGATAGTTTTTCGTCTTGTGGATTTATAGGTAATAGTCTTGCCTTTTCTCTTCAACTCTGAAGATCGACGACTCGGCGGAGGCACATCTGCAGGCTCATTTCCAATAGGCACATCCTCATCATCGCCCTATTCTGTAATCACGACTCTAGGAGCTTTTCTCCCTCCATGCCTCGCGGGAGCCATTCTGAGAACTCCCGCCGATCTAATGCTTTGGCCTCTTTCCATAAGCCCGATAGCGATCAAGTTTTCGTCGGTGAGGATTTCTTCAATTTCTCTAAGCTCGACCAGCATCGATAGGAGAATCCTCACGATCTCTTTAAATTGTGCTCCTTCGGGCTGTGGAATCGAAGCTGCAAAAGTAACCAAGTATTAGATTCAACATCAACCTATATTATCCAGTTAATAGGCGAAGAAGTTAGAACACTTACATCTAACTAGCCACCGTCTGGCAAACCCCGGTGAACACCAAACGAAGAACCATCCAGTTTTGAAGTAACTTAGCTTGCTCCAGGCTCCTACCACTACTTAGAAATTTCTAACCGCTTCCAGGAAGGTGAAAGAAGGATTGTCCCCACGACTTTTGATGTTGAAAAGAAACCTGATCTCCTTGACAGTCGGAGGTCGAAAGAGATGCTCCATGAAGATGATGAATAAGCTATTGAGCAAAGCATACCCATTCGAATGCAATTGGGACGGAGCAATCCTCAAGAAAAGTAGCACTTCTCGAATAAATTGATTGAAGGGAGGAAGCATTCTGGCAACGCACATGAATCTATTATAAGTAGTATACCCTTCTGGGGGATTGTGAGCTCTATCTTCAGTGCCCGGTACCAAAACATCTTCTAGAGATAGCCCGTGCCTGAGACAGATTCTGCCGAGCATATCTTCAGAAACTTTGGAATGGATAGAATCCTGTGGGTTCATAATAAAAGCTACACCCGGCATCTCATCCGAAGAGGGACTTATTACTTCAACAGCAATCTCCAGCATCTATGTAACTGGAAGTGGAGGACTTTGGACATCCTACGACTCGGAACTTCCAGGATCCATAACTATTGAACTCAGTAAAAACCATTACTAGATGGCGAGAAACCCGTGTTCCCCTCGTGATTGTGAAGTGAGTGATCGTGTCGTGCAGTACTACATAATACTTTAAATTTCTTCAAATTCGATGGATGTTAAAACGACAAGACTTCGAGAATCAATCGAAGTGACTGTCATCGCTGACCGTCACAACCGTGCCATCCTGACTTCGGAAGAACAAACATTGCTAGAGTTCGTAAAGTTTGTCAAATAACAGTTCCATCGACGAGCTTCGAAGGGTAGTCAAATATGCAGTTCAATGGTCGGGTCCAGATATGCAAGGTTGAAGTTCGTCGGAGTCAAATGTTCGAATATGCAAAGATTTCGTATCCATCAAAGTTCAAAGCTGGATCGTTCCATAAGAAGTCCAATTCGTATCGATCACGGAAAGCAGGGTTTCATATCGATCACATGGAGATCATTTCGTATTGATCCAAAACCCCCAGTTTTGTATCAATTGTATGCCGCATATTCGTATCGATCATCAGGTCCGGAGCTTCGTATCGATCGTATTTCCAATCGATACGAAGCCACTCCCTCCATCGATATGAATTTCCACTGTTTCCAATCGATATGAACTTCCATTTCTTCTAGATTGACACGAGCCATTTCCTTTCGCTCCAGCGTTCTTTCGTATCCATCATCCCTTCTTCTTCCCCCAGTAGAAAGCACACCATCCCCTCCTTCCTCAACCATGATCCGACCCAACTCCGGCATCGACATCACCGGAATCGGCCACGACTCTGGACGAATTGGCATCGAACTCGAGTCTCATCGTTCTAGAGTGATTTTTATTAGTTAATTACCTAGATTAAAGGATTGGTTCGAGAGATTAATGGGCTATTCAAGTTGAGGATGAAGACGGTTCTTGTTCTTGATTGCTCTATCGATACGAAGGCTGGAAATGATAGCAAGTGGGAAATTTGGCTAAGTCCAAATCGTATTTATATGAATTTGAAGACAATAAAAGATGTTTCATCTCCCATTGATCAAAACCATTTGGAATGGTCATGATGTCGTCGATACGAAGAGCTTTCTTCGTATCCGTCCACCCAGATTGATCTGGGGTGTAGCTGTTCGTATCCATTGGTAATCGGCCTCATATGTCATCGATACGAACGCCACTGCTAAGTCATGTTTAGATCGCTCATTTTCAATCGATACGAACTGACAATTTCATATCCATCCATATGAAGGCCCTAAGATCTTGTATCCATCGATACGAAGCGTTTCAAAGAACCAACTGTTTCGTATCGATAGACATCGATACGAAGGATGCATTCCAACTTCTTAGATCGATCCAGGAGAGGATCGATACCAAGGGATGCTTTAAAACGACCATCAAACGTTGTTACAACTCTAATTTCACATTGATCTAGGAGAGGATCGATATGAAACTCGATCCAAACAAAAAGCTAAAGAACTTGACAACGACCCGCGAACGTACAAACGTGAACATGAGTCAATTTAACATATGTGCATGTATGACGGAATAACACTCAATTTTCAAAATTGACAGGAATTGACTGGTCACCCGGTGACAATCACAACAGTGAACAACAAATTGCTAGCACTCGACACTTAGTTACAACAAAACACCGCATGATCAGTGGCAGTCAACAATTCAGCATTTATGTTACTGGTAATCAATCAAAGGTTACATCTCTTGATGAAAAGGCAACGACTATTCAATGAATCAGATAGAACCTTTTCAGAAATAAAGAATGCAGCTTTTCAAAGCACGTCATGTTCACACAAGACGTACTTTGGGGGTCAAATGTTATCCTGCCATTTGGCAAGGCCGTGATACCAAGGATTTGGCTGGAAACCAAAGACAATTTGACTCAGAGATCGGTTATACACAGGTTCATTATGGATACTGGCAAATTTTGTCCTAGTTCGGATCGAGCTACAATTAACATGATACGATAAGCAAAGCTATGGATGCCAACGTTCCAAATTTCAAGTCAATCGGAGTTCGTATGCTCAAGATATGGATCGATCAAGATCAAGAGAGAAGGCCTCAGTTCGTATCCTTCACCTTGCAATAGCCCTGTTTGTATCCATCGACCCGCATGCATCAGTTCGTATCTATCCAATAAGGTTCTTCTGTTCATATCCATCAAAAGCAACCCTCTCTGCATATCCATCCCTTTCTTTCATATCCATCAAGCGCTGGCATCGATCAGGATTCATTTTATTGGCACTTGATACTCTTCATATCGATCCTCCCATCTACAAAATTCGTATCGATCGGCCAATGATCGATACGAAACCTATCACCAAGACATCGATACAAAAAACATGTGCCAACATCGATACGAAAGGAATTTCCAAGGACCGATACGAAGAAGGCATGGTCGAGTAAAGGAAACGGTCATGCGGCATGAAAAGTGGATCTCTCCTAAACCATTGCTCCACGTCATCTGATCGATACGCAAGGATTGATACGAAAGGCTATTGAAACGAACCGATCGATACACACGTTCCAGCCACCTACAATATAAAACTTGGATCGATCATAACTCGAGATCTACAAGTCCAACAACTACCAAATTTTCATAGGAGCTTGCTTACCACCTCAAGAAAGTCTCTGATCGATCTCAGCCCAAAAGAAGCAAACCTTGATCGATACAAAATGTACATGGATCGATCCCAAATGACCTAGGATTGATCCGGTGGGCCCACCCATGTGTGAGAAGGGGTATTCCGAGATCTAAGCCCGATATTTCCAAATTTCACCTATAAATAGCACTCCGATGTCAATAGAAAGCACTTTTGGACGCCGTTTTGCCATTACTCTGCCAAAGATCCATTATAACTTGAGTGTTTGAGTTATTCTCTGTTGTAATCAGTTAGCAATCAGCAATAAAGATCAAATCATTCAAAGTGGACGTAGGCTACAACGCGGAACCACTATAAATCTCTGTCTTTTTCTATTTCTGTTTGCTTGAATTGGCGTGTTTGTTAGATTATCCTCTTTTTACATTGAAATTCTTCATTTTGATCTCTTCAAATATGTCCAAAGAGTGTTGTGCCCAATTTTGATACAAACAGTCTAAGCTGCCTAGATGCGTAGGCAATGACTTTTCCCTTCTGCATCAATACTGCTACAAATCCAGTCCCACATGCATCAGTGTACACTACCAACCCTTGGTTTCCATCTGGAACTACTAACACTGGAGCATTGGTCAACAAATGTTTTAACTTAAGGAATGCTTCCTCACATTTGTCGGACCAAATAGACTTCACCTCCTTCCTAGTAAGCTCAGTCAAAGGCGCTGCTATCAATGAGAAATCCTTGATGAATCTCCGGTGATAGCCAGCAAGTCCAAGAAAACTTCTAATCTCGGTCACCATCTCTGGTGTCTTCCAATTGTTCACAGCTTCGATCTTATCTGGATCAACTGAAAATCCTTTCTCTGAAACCACATGACTAAGAAACTTAACCTCTTTTTTCCAAAAACGACACTTGGAAAATTTCACCTTTAGCTGATTCTGCCTCAGCGTCTCAAGCACAACTCTAAGATGATCTTCATGTTCTCTCTCATCCTTAAAGTATACCAAAATGTCATTTTAAACATCAACACAAATCTGTCCAAATACTCTCGGAAGACTCGATTCATCAAATCCACAAAGAAAGCAGGTGCATTCGTCAGTCCAAATGGAATTACTAACCATTCATACGAACCATACCTAGTCCGAAATGCAACAAAGGAATACTATCCTCCACACTCTCAACTGATGGAACCCTGTCACCAAGTCCAACTGGGAAAACACTCTGACTCCACTCAATTGATCTAACAAATCATCTATCCTCGACGGAGGGTACTTATTCTTTATCGTCCTTTCGTTCAACTTATGATGGTCGATACACATCCTTAATAACTCATCTGGTTTCTTCACGAATACTACGGCCGCTCCCTAAGGCAAACTGCTTGGTCTAATAAAATTCCTTCCTTCTAGATCCACTAGCTGCACCTTCAATTCTTTCATCTCAGTTGGTGTCATCCTGCTAAGTGGTTTACTCACAGATTCAGCTCCTAGCACAAGATCTATCTGAAACTCAACAACTCATTTCGATGGTAGTCCTGTGACTAGCTCAAACACATCTGCAAACTCTCTTGCAATTTGAACCTGGCTTGGCTCTTCTCCCATTTCCATTGCACTTAACAAAGCACAACACTCTGAATAGAATTCTCTAATGAGAATATGATTCGGTTATGACTATTAGGGTGTCTCAAAGATATCTCTCTATCCTGGCAAAATATCTTGGCCTCATACCTTCTCAACCAATCCATACCCAAAATGATTCCGAAATCTACAAAATCGTAAACATACAAACTGCATGCAAACTTATGATCTAACAAATCAAGTTCTAACTGGTCACATCTCATCCCCAGAGTTGCATACCCTCCTATTGGATTCGCAACCCTTAAGGAAGTAACAAGGTATGTGGGTTCTAAGCATATCCTATCAACAAACATTGGGATATAAATGAAAGTGATGCACCGGTATCAAAAAGTATCCTAACTAGTATACTCTAAATCAAAAACGTACCTTCCATCACAGTCTTTCCTTTATCAGCTGCAGTAGGCTTAGCTGATGATCCAACAGCAAAAACCTTCTCCTTGTCCGCCCTGGTTGGCTCTGGACACTGAATCTTGTAATGCCCAACTTGATCACAGTTAAAACATTTCACATTCTTCTTATCTGCAGCCTTCTTTCCCTTTCCTGATCGGCTCTCACTTGCAAAATGACCCTTCTTGTCACATTTGTAACATACCAAATCAGCCTTTGCCTTCTTGGCAGCATCCCCTTTCTGGGCTCCCTTCTTCTTAAAAAATTTCCTCTTCTTTCCCTGAGGACCCTGGGATTCAACTGGCTTCTCTCTAGCAGACATAGCAAGCATCTCTTTATAGCGAATGGCCATCTCCACCACCACGTTACAAGGTTCTCAGATATGGGTCATGGTCATTCTAACAAGCTCAGGTCTCAGTCCTCGAATGAACCTTTCATTCCTTTTGACATCAGTGTCAACCATAACATATCTTTATTGAGACAGCTCATCAAACTTAGCAGCATACTCGACCACTGACATCTATCCTTAAACTAAATCCATGAACTTACTCATCAACGCCGACTTAGAAACCTCAAACAGAAACCTTTGCTCAAACCTCCTTCTGAAATCAGCCTATGTCAGCTCTTCCTTGGGTACCCCGACGGTCGCACTATTCCACCAATGAAGCGCTGCCCCTTACAACTACCTAGAGGCTAGCCTTCTCTTTTGCCTTTCATTCAAACCTAGATCAGTACAGATCCTTTCACAGTGCAAAAGCCAATTCCCAACTTCAATAGCATCCATCGTTCCAAAAAACGGCTTTTTGCCCAAACTGGTGTAGTCATTGCTCAACTTAGCATAGTTATTCCCAACTGGAGCCATAAGATTAGCTCCTCCAACATTACCAGCAACTCCAGCTTGCAAAAGATTGGCTAACAACTGATACACCATCCCTGCATCTAATGGTGGATTTCCAACACCTACATTGGCTTCAGCATTTGGATTAGCATTAGCATGTCGACCTTGATTCCTTCTGGTATTAGGTCGAGCATTTCCATTGGTTGTGGTGCTTCCTCTACCTAGATTTCCTCTTCCGTTTCCTGCTTCCATGTCTTCTTTCTCGTAAATCTACATACGAGCCTTAGTAAGATACAAAAGAATGGTCTAAGAGAGAGGGGAACATGTACTTATAAATATATATATATATATATATATATATATATATAGCAAATACAAGTACGTTACTATAGCGTTAACCCAAACCCCGATCATATTTTCAAACTCATTAGATTATGTTTGAAAATCTTTTAGGTTCAACTTTCTTTTAAAGTTTCATAAACCTATGCTCTGATACCAACTTGTAAAATCCCCCTACTTGGAGGCCTAAAACTAACAGCTACGGATGCTATAGTCATCCATAGTTATTAATCCTCGATGACCAAATACGGCGAAGTTAGGTTCATTAATACACATAAACACATGAATATGGAAAAAAATTTAAACTTCAAACTAAAACACATTTCATCTCAAAATATTTCCAATTCATTACATAACCCAATATTCGAAAATCACATTTAGAGAAAATATATTTATTACAACATACACCAAGAGCGACATATGAAGATGCCCCCTGGATGATCAAAGTATATATAGGCAATATAACAACTTTTCCATTACAAAAAATACAGCGAAATCAAAAGAAAAGAGAACTCTAAATAGCTATCATGCCTCCTGCACGTCTCCGGAAGCTTTATTCGTCTAATGAAGTACCTGAAAACCTCAACTCTCAAACTACTCAAAATCAATTGAGTACCCGAGAGTTTAAGGGGAAAACATAAACTTCAAGTCAGACATAAAGCCTGGTATGAATAATAAACTACCATCTCAAATCGTTTAGATATCTAGTGAGTCCACGCCGCTTAGCGCAATGTGTTTTCCCCTCTCTAGTATCTCAAAACCTTTAAAAAACCACATACTGTGCTACTGTATCCACAATGGTTAAAACAATTCAAAACAATATAATATGATGATATGCAAAACAAATGAATCAATTTTGGATTACCCATCCCCATTCATTTTAGACTGTCCGTCTTAATTATAGTTTCTAGGATTACTATTAACCTATTATTTTTCATGGGCTAACTAATAACCGGTTAAACATTTAAGGACTCCCTGTTCAATTACATAGTTTTCATGGGATCACTAAGAACCTATTGGTAACTCCAATATCTTACTCTTATCCTAGTTTTCATGGGTTGACTAGGAATCTATTGGTGACCCCAATATCCTTTCTTCTTACCCTAGTTTTCACGGGCTAACTAGGAACCTATTGACATCTATCAATATCTTAATCCGGATATAGTTTTTATGGGCTAACTACTAACTTACTGGCCCCTGCTAGTATCAAATCACAGTTTTCATGGGCTTACTATGAACCTGTCATTCTGACATCTTCCTTTATACATATTTTTCTTATATTTTATCATCCAATATTCTGGTCTTCCTGACCTCCTAGATGCAATTCTACTCATTCAGGAGTTTAATCAATTTATATTCACTACTGGGTTAACTTAGTTGGTTCTTCTACCCTTTACCCTATAATGCAGTTATGGGTCCATTATAATGTGAATATACTTATATTTGAAGAAGAAAACATAATAACACAACAATACCACTCCTGTGGGTTTAATAACTTCATTAAAGAAAGCTTCTTCTCAAAACTATTACAAAAACTCCTTTAATTTAGCCATGGGTTTTTCCTTTTAAAAAAAAGTTTGGGTTATAAAACCTTTTGATACGTTCGAAACCTAGCTTTCGACCTCAAAGATTACCTCCTTCGAAAGCACTCAAAACATTTGGCTCCTGCCTTTTAATACTTTAAAATCTACCTTTCAAAACCTTTCGATTATATTAAAGTATTAGCATTTAACTTTAGAAGCATAACTTTGAAACCAGTTGAAAATACCCCTTTCGACACCATTGGAAGTATCCCTTCCGAAATCATTGAAAGTCCCCCTTTCGAAAGCATTGGGTTTATACTTAAAATATTTTTTTGGGCCAAACTGAATATAGGCAAAAGCATCTCTTTCGAAACCATCCTTTTTCATATAAAAATATTTAGGAAAACTCGATGGTGTCGGCACCATCTCTTTCGAAAGCATTTAACGCCAGGGTAAAATATTAGAAGGTTGGCGTCGGAACCCCTTTCGAAACGATTACCTTTGTAACCCCTGACCCCTTTCAAAAGCTATAGGAAGTGGCTTAAACTTATAAAATAAAGTACTTTTCGACAGTGTCGATATCTTCAACATCATCGAAAGGCTATAAAACGGCAGTAGTGTTTCGACTAGGTCGAAACCCCTTCTTTCAAAACATTCTTTCATAAGTAAAGGAACCCAGTCAAAAACAATCTTATGGCAACCCTTTTGAAACCTTTAAATATCTCTTTCGAAACCATATGCTTCGACTCTGTCGAAGGCTAAAACAAAATAGAGGCAGACACTTTTCTTTTATAAAAACAAACCAAGCTTTCGACTCCTTCGGAAGCTATGCTTTCGACACCTTACCTTTGGCCTTCCTCCAATCCACTACGTACCATCTTTGTGATACCTTGTGTATTGGTTTCGACATAGTTGGTTTCGACTAAGATGAAGGCGGAAGCTTCTGTGTCGAAAGGTGCTTCCCAAAGTAGGCGGAACAAATTTAATAGTAAATCTGGTTAAGTTCTTCTTAAAGTAAACTTTCTCTAACTAACCTGCCACGTGTCCACACCAGATTGGTTGCCTTAACTCTTTCAAATTCTTTTCCAAAAATAACTGTATCTAATTTAGATCTAAACCATGGTTAAGTTAATCAGCTAAGCCCTTCCATTAAACAAAACCAATTTGCAAAGAAGTCCCTCTTCTAAAATAATTTATTTTGCATAGCAAATCACTTTGGAAAAATCCCCAAAAATTCCTGAAATTCACTTTAATCATGTTATCTAACATATCAAAATTCCAGACCCAAATTCTCAATATATTTTCCAAAATAAATTTATAAACCCAAATATGTTGAATAGCTAGTATATGATTTTTGTTTGATGATAATAAACATATATATATATATATATTCATTTAAATGTATTTGTTATTGTACTATTTTTTTTTCACATAATTAAATAAATATTTGCTGAATAAAATAAATAACACATAATTTAAATTCAAACAAATATTTTATTATAATTTTGAATAGTACAAATTTGAGCTCTCACTATATATACACAATTTCAATTACAATACAATTTCAAATTACTACACAATTATTCACCATACAATTTTTACATACATTTTCACCTCACTACATATCACCCATTCACTCGTATTTATCTTCAACTCTATTCCAGATTGAATCCAGCATCAGAATTATCTGCAAAATAAACACTGACGCGGTAAAATTGAAAATGAAATATTTTTGCAGTGTAAAATAAAATGTGTTTTTGAAAATATTATTTGCCTCAGTTATTTGGGTTGTTCGTCATCATTTCTTTTGAATTCATCATACACGAACAACTTGTGACATGCATAGCGTATCACTGTACATGCCACAAGGCCGTGCACACCGATATACACTCGATAAAACTGCAGGGACAGGTGAGCACATGGTCAAACCTGAGCCGAGGCTGGATTCAACTCAGGTGTAATACAAAAACATCATAAAATTTTCAAGTACCAGTTCTCATGCAATACGAATCCAAAACCATCATAAAACTAGCAGAACAAGGCATCACAACATACACATATACACACATATATATGCAGTGGAAACCAAACTTCAATACAAGAAACTGTTAAAAAAGACATGGTCAGAGCTATCACCAGACATGTATAGGTCCAACCAAAAAGGCCTCAAAATAATATACTTGTTCAAGCAACTCAACATGGCATGGCCAGGTGCAGTCACAAGTCAATGCAGTAACACAACAGTTTAGAGGCAAGCAACTGGATTTCGACTCAAAGCAATATGAAAATTCAAGTGAAACCAGAAATATACAAATTGCACATGAAACCAGTGGAGTGTATCAGACTCAAGTAATCACAAGAACAAAGATGACCACTGTTCAAAGTTTCAAATGCAACAAGGGCAGTGAATAATACAAAATGAATGGAGCTTGCATATACGTCAATAGACCAATGAAAATGCACAACACACACACACACATGTATGTATATACAAGGTGACACACATGAAAACATGGAACTAGAACCAAACCAGTGCAGACTCAAATGAACACAAATGTCAATTGCTCCAGGGCAGTGCACATGAAACCAGACCAGTCTCCAATATGAACACAACAGTTCAGAGCAATGAAATGTGAATACCAAAATGCAAAATCAACCAAATGAACACAATGGAGCATACAAATAAGCAGATTTCAAAGGCACAAGTTCATTTTCAATCAACACAGTGTGGACAGAGCATACCCATCACATACACTCTACAAATATGCAAATAACTCAACACAGAAATGACTACAATGCAACATGACTTCAGAGAATACGGTCCAATGCAATAGTCATGAAATTCAGACTCATGGAGACCACAATATCAATGCAACCGGACTTCAATTGGAACCAGTTGACATGTACAAATACAAGTTCAGAGAATCACACACACACATGAAAGCAAGCAGTTGAAGTAACAGGAAAGCAGTTTACATAGTTACAGTAAATACCAGTAGCAGTTCAAACACGTCAAGGAATGGTTTCGAAAACAAATGAACAACATCATTGAATTAGTCAAAAATTCAATCAAATCAGCAAGAATGGAACAGAGGTTTTACCAGGGAAATTTATTCGAAATATATATGCAGATTTCAAAGTGAACAAGTCAAGCCAGTGCAATTAAAATGAAGAACACACAAGTTCAAATGCAAGTATTCAAAGAGCCAAAGTCAAGGCAAAAAGAACAAAATCGACTCAGAGAATTTCAAACAAAGTCAATGATCATGTCATGCCAGAATCAAAGCCGTGGTGACCAAGCAAGCATAACAGAAAAATATTCGAATTGAACTAGTCGGAATAAATCAACATCGTCCAAGCACAAAGCAACGCAAGGGATAAATTCGAGAAGAATTCAAACCGAAGTTATACGAATGTAAACTAAGGGATTCGAACCCTATAAATAACCAGTAACATCATTGGAAATTAAGCATTTGAGTTAAAACAAATACCAGAGGTAGCTACATCAGGAATAAACATATAACTCGAATCAAAGTCGAGAAAATTCAAAATCGATCAAGAAAATCACGTACCAAATTTCAACATCCAACTCGACTTATTGAAGCAGCCGAAACCCAATCAGAGCTAGGAGATGATTGACGGAGTAGAGCGAAGCAAATTTAATCAATTCAATCGCTCGAAAATCAAGCGGCAACTTCAATCACAAAGCCCTAGTTTTTGGAAGAAGAACGAAGCAGACATTACAGAGCAAAAGGAACGGCCGAAGAAATATTAAGGGAGACGTTATTTCTTGTGATATAAATTAAAGTGGCCGGCCTTTATAAATTTTATTTGGGCTTTAATTTTATAACTAGGGTTTTGTATTTGTTTTTATTTATTTTGTAATTTTCTTTTAAAATTTTGTAAAATTCTAGTCGTGTGACTAGGTTATGAACTACGATGGTGTTGTTCGAGAATTCGCAACTCAATGGCTGAGTTGTGGCAGGGTTTTGAGCATAGAGTTAGGTAGTCGATAGCAAGTGTCGCAAATTTACGTGTGTAAGCGTCTGACTACTTAATTTCTAGTAGAAACCTTGGGGGCAACACGTAGGCAGGGTTTTGCCAAAGCTGGGTAAATCTGTATTGTTCTATTTCTGCTTTTATTATTCTTTTATTATCTGTGTGCAATTATTATATATATTTCCACGTTAATTTTTATTGTTATTAGTATCGCCCTATTCACCCCTCCTCTAGGGTGAAATTGGTCCTTCAAGTGGTATTAGAGCTAGGAAGAAAAACCAATTTTTGTTTTAAATATTTGATTTTCAAATAGCTTCTTTTAATAATGCTTTTGCCGAGGGACAGTCCATAGTTAGACCACCCATGTTCAATGGTGAATATGCTTATTGGAAAAATAGAATGAAATTTTTTCTGAAAACCATTGATGCTTGGAATATTGTTGAGACAGGATATAGGACACCAACTATAATGGTAGATAATTAGAAAATTGAAAAACCTATGGATCAATGGACAGATCTAGAAAATAAATTACAAAATGCCAATGGTAAAGCTATGAATTCTATTATTTGTTCATTAGATCAAATTGATTTTAATTGTGTCTCACATTGTCTAACTGCACAGAAAATTTGGCACACACTTGAAGTGACTCGCGAAGGAACATCTCAAGTCAAAGAATCTTGCTTTGTCATGCTGAATAGCGAATACAAGAACTTCACAATGGCCAAGGATTAGAATGTCAAAGAGATGCATGGACGACTTTCTAATCTCATATATAAATCAAAAGCTCTCGGAAAACCATACACAGAATTGGAAATAGTCCGAAAAATCCCCAGAGTCCTTCCATGAAATTATGAAGCAAAAGTCACTGCCATCCAAGAATCAAAAGATCTGAAACAAATCAAAGTTGAAGAACTCATTGGAAATCTCACCACTTATGAGCTAGAAGTCAAATTCAAGAAAGAACACGAAGGAGGTGATACGCAAAAGAAATCAATAGCTCTCAAAGGAACAACAGAAAGTGATGATGCCGATGACGACGATGATGGAGCAGCTGAATTGGCGATGATAATAAAGAGATTCAAAAAGTGGAACCACAAATACAGAAATCCAGCTCAAAATCAACAATTGAAAAGCAGAATAGTCAAAGTACTAGACAACTTAGAAGATTGGGAGATCATATGTCACAAGTGCAACAAACCCGGTCATATCAAGCCAAATTGTCCTCAAAATCGACTCATCCAAGGAAAGAAACCGAAAAGGAGAAGTTTTGCAGCTACTTGGCATGAAACCGATGAAGATGATAAAAGCATTGGCAGTGAGAGTGAAAAAGGAAATCTGTGTCTTCAAGGAGAAACAACTGACAGTGATGAGCCAAGTGAGGTATCAAAACTTACTCATTCGGAATTACTTATATACTTTCATGAAGTAAATGGCTGTTTCGGACGACTTTGGGAGAAGTACGCTAAAATTGAATCACAAAGAGATAGTTTAATAGAATTAAATAAACAGCTTGATCAATTGGTTAAAAACTATCGAAACAAAAGCCCTAAGTGTGATAAGTGTCCATCATTTGAAGAAGAAATAAATAAAATCATAAATTAAAATTAAATCGCTTGAAAATGAAATTCTGATTTTGAAAGAAAGTGAAAACACCGGGAGAGAAAATTCTATTAAAAAGTGCACTCTATTATTGAATGAAAATGAATCTCTGAAAACACAAGTCCAACAATTGTCTACAACTTTAGGAAAATTTTCCAAAGGAGAAAGATCGCTAAATATGTTATTAGGGAAACAAACTGTTAATACTATTAGACAGGGACTTGGGTACACTCAATCTGAAAGAGTTAGAAGTAAAATTAATCGTGTCAAATCCGAGTGCACAATTTGTAGAAAAATTGGACATAATCACAACAATTGCTGGTATAGACCCAAACACGTGAAAACCATTCCAATTTGGGTTCCCAAAGGCACGAATGTAAAATTCCTTAAAGTCAAACAAATCTGGGTGCCTAAAGTAGCAAATATAGATTGTCTTGGGTCTACACAAACATAATTTTCAAATCTTTTGCCACTAACAATCATGGACCTATAAAAACAAATAGGTCACAAAAATCTTTCCTTGTGTAGGTATGGTGGTAGGCAAAGGAACAACAATCGTGGTATCTGGATTCTGGCTGTTCTAGGAATACGACGGGCGACAAATCAAAGTTCCTTAGCCTAGTACAAAGGTGGCAGAATCACAATGGGCAACAACGAAATATTATCGGTAAAGGTAAAATAGGTAACAATACATTTATCTTGAACGATATATTAAATGTGAAAATCTGCACCATAATCTGAATTAAATCAGCCAGTTGTGTGATAAAGAAATGAATGTTGATTTTGATTCTGATTTATGCAAAATTGTTGGCCAATTATCTTTTTATGCCGAGAACACTATAAGTACCTCTAGAGTCTTTGAACTATTTCATATAGATTTGCTTGGACTAACTATATTACAAGTTTAGGTGATAAGAGATGTTGTTTTTGTATTGGTTGATGATTACTCTAGATACACGTGGGTATATTTGTTCATGTTACTGCTTCTAGATCTGACACTATGTTCACTAGTTGTTTATGTGCACGTTTTCAATTCAAATCCAAAAGAATTTCATTTAAAATCTGTAAAAAGGATTTTAGGGTATTTGTTGCACACTCCACGATCTGGTCTATGATATCCAACTAATGATAACCTTGAGTCAAAGGGAAATTCAGATGCAGATAACACTGGTAGCATAGTTGATAGAAAAAGTACTAGTGGAACGGGTTGAGACATTCATTAGTCGCATCATTTTCAGAGAAAATATCTGCGTATTTTTCATTTCAACTGATTTTCAATTAGCAGATATTTTTCTTATAAAACCCCTTTTAGAAAATAGTCTTTGTTGACTTCATTTCAGATTAGGCATTTTAGAAAAATTGATTTTATAATTATTTTTGAATTTGATCTTAAATGACTACATTAACTAATCTGACTCCCTAGTGATTATCGAAAAGATAAATAGTGATTGAAAAAGTGATGAGTGTTGATATTAATCATATATTATGACTTGAGACAGTATATTTAGTAAATTTCTTTAAAATTTTAAACAAGAGTTATAAAAACTTTTTGTTGGTAAAAATTTCATGAACATCTCTATTTCTATCATATTTCTAATGACCATCACTTATCAAAATCCAATATAGTACGTCAAAATGTGGTATTTTAAGCAGGAAATTATTTGTTTTTATTTTTTTTGCAGTAAAAACATCCAAAGTATTCACTCTCATTTAAAAGTCCTCGCGCTTACGCATGGGTGAATTACTTGGAATATTTGTATATTTGCTTTCATGCTCATTTAATAGTCCTTCCGGTTATGCATGTATGGAACACATATTAAAATTGATTATTAAATAAACAAGTTGATTCTAATCTCATTTAAAAGTCCTCACGGTTATGCGTGGTTAGAAGATGCGTGAAATTCATTTTTAAAAAAAATTGGGAATACTAGTAATCTCATTTAAAAGTCCTAACGGTTATGCATGGTTAGTAGATATTCAAATTCCTGATATACCACAAATAGACACAACTATATGGTTTTTTATAAGCCGACATCACCCCTATCAATCTAAAGTGGAATATGCGAATAACAGTGTATTTGTGATTTTTGTTTGATTTTTTATTGAAATTTAATATTTATACTCAATTGGGTATTAATGTTGTATTAATGTCTATCACTTTATCTCTATTTTTCTAACACTATTACTCTTTTGCTGATAACAAAAGGGGGAGAGAAAAGTTAAGATTTTGGCAAATAAAGGTCAAATGTTTTATTTTTTATTTGCATATATTCCCATATAGGTTCATTTGCATATTTTTATTTATTTTCATGCAAATATGAAGGGGATCTTTGTTGTAGAGAGGGAGCGTTCAAATAGGGGGAGAAAATAGGGTTCATCGATGACAAAATACATTTAATAAATTCAAAATCTTAAATATATGTTTGTTATCATCAAAAGGGGGAGATTGTTGAATATGCTAGTATATGATTTTTGTTTGATGATAATAAACATATATATATATATATATATATTCATTTAAATGTATTTGTTATTATACTATTTTATTTTTCACATAATTAAATAAATATTTGCTGAATAAAACAAATAACACAGAATTTAAATTCAAACAAATATTTTATTCAAACAAATATATTATTACAATTTTAAATAGTACAAATTTGAGCTCTCACTATATATACAAAATTTCAATTACAATATAATTTCAGATTACAACACAATTATTCACTATAAGAATTTTATATACATTTTCACCTCACTACATATCCCTCATTCACTCGTATTTATCTTCAACTCTATTCCAGATTGAATCCAGCATCTGAATTATCTACAAAATAAACACCGACGCAGTAAAATTGAAAAAGAAATATTTTTGCAGTGTAAAATAAAATGTGTATTTTTGAAAATATTATTTGCCTCAGTTATTTGGGTTGTTCTTCATCATTTCTTTTGAATTCATCATACACGAACTTCTTGTGACATGCATAGTGTATCACTATACATGCCACAAGGCCGTGCACATCGGTATATACTTGATAAAACTGCAGGGACATGTGAGCACAAGGTCAACCCGAGCCGAGGCTGGATTCAACTTAGGTGCAATACAAGAACATCACAAAATTGTCAAGTATCAGTTCTCATGCAACCAGAATCCAAAATTATCATAAAACAAGCAGAACAAGGCATCACAACATACACATATACATGTGTGAACACACACATATATATGTAGTGGAAACCAAACTTCAATACAAGAAACTACTAACGAAGACATGGTCAGAGCTATCACCAGACATGTATAGGTCCAACCAAAAAGGCCTCAAAATAATATACTTGTTCAAGCAACTCAAGATGGCATGGTCAGGTGCAGTCACAAGTCAAGGCAGTAACACAACATTTTAGAGGCAAGCAACTGGATTTCGACTCAAAGCAATATGAAAATTCAAGTGAAACCAGAAATATACAAACTGCACATGAAACCAGTGGAGTGTATCAGACTCAAGTAATCACAAGAACAAAGATGACCACTGCTCAAAGTTTCAAATGCAACAAGGGCAGTGAATAATACAAAATGAATGGAGCATGCATATACGTCAGCAGACCAATGAAAATGCACAACACACACACACACACACACATATGTATGTATGTATATACAAGGTGACAAACATGAAAACATCGAACTAGAACCAAACCAGTGCAGACTCAAATGAACACAAATGTCAATTACACCAGGGCAATGCACATGAAACCAGACCAGTCTCCGATATGAGCACAACAGTTCAGAGTAATGAAATGTGAAGACCAAAATGCAAAATCAACCAAATGAACACAATGGAGCATACAAACAAGCAGATTTCAAAGGCACAAGTTCATTTTCAATCAACACAGTGTGGACAGAGCATAACCATCACATACACTCTACAAATATGCAAATAACTCAACACATAAATGAATACAATGCAACAAGACTTCAGAGAATACGGTTCAATGCAATAGTCACGACATTCAGACTCATGAAGACCACAATATCAATGCAACCAGACTTCAATTGGAACCAGTTGACATGGACAAATACAAGTTCAGAGAATCACACACACACATGAAAGCAAGCGGTTGAAGTAACAGGAAAGCAGTTTACATAGTTATAGTAAATACCAGTAGCAGTTCAAACACGTCAAGGAATGGTTTCGAAAACAAATGAACACCATCATTGAATTAGTCAAAAATTCGATTAAGTCAGCAAGAATGGAATAGAGGTTTTACCAGGAAAATTTATTCGAAATATATATGCAGATTTCAAAGTGAACAAGTCAAGCCCGTGCAATTAAAATGAAGAACATACAAGTTCAAATGCAAGTATTCAAAGAGCCGAAGTCAAGGTAAAAAGAACAAAATCGACTCAGAGAATTTCAAACAAAGTCAATGATCATGTCATGCCAGAATCAAAGCCATGGTGACCAAGCAAGCATAACAGAAAAGGCGTATGCCGAACGCTCTAGAAAAGGCGTAGACCGAACGCTCTTCCAGGCCGACCATACCTCCAGGCCGAACGCTCTTCTAAGCCGAACATACCTATAGGCCGAACGCTCTTCTAGGCCGACCATACCTCTAGGCCGAACGCCCTTCCAGGCCAAACATACCTCTAGGCCGAACGCCCTTCCAGGCCGAACATACCTCTAGGCCGAACGCCTCTGTAATGCCGAACGGTAGTGTATGCCGAACGACTCGGTTGTGCCGAACAAGAATGAATGTCGAGCGCCTCTGTAATGCCGAACGGTATTGTATGCCAAACGACTCGGTTGTGCCGAACAGTGTGAATGCCGAACACGTGTGGAATGCCGAACAGTGTGGATGCCGAAAAGCTTTGGCCGAACCACTTCTGGACGATCCACTTTGGACAAACAGCCATGGCCGAACATCTTTGGCCGAACCACTCCAGGCCGATCCACTCTACCGAACAGCCTTGGCCGAATAGCTTTGGCCGAAGCACTCCAGGCCGATCCACTCTACCGAACAGCCTTGGCCGAACAGCTTTGGCCGAACCACTCCAGGCCGATCCACTCTACCGAACAGCCTTGGCCGAACAGCTTTGGCCGAACCACTCCAGGCCGATCCACTCTGCCGAACAGCCTTGGCCGAACAGCTTTGGCTGAGCCACATGCCAACACCGAACGCCCCAATGCCGAATGGTACTTCTGTATGCCGAACGGTACTTTTGTGCCGAACGAAGTATCTAGACCGATCCATGCACTGTATACCGATCTCTCTCTCAAAAAACAATCTGACTGGTCCCTATACAAAAAATATATGGATCAGGTACGACCCTTATTTTCAAAAAATATCTTTTTCGGGTACGACCCAAATTTCCAAAAAAAGAGGCTCCGGATAGTGAGTTCAAAACTCAACTTAATAAAGGAACGTTCTATCCACTTCCCTGACATCCCATGATTGACCAGGGCATAGAGGATCTAGCGGCAGCTTATGAACGACATCAAGGGAACGGACAAGCAACCGCTATTCAAACGGTACTCCCAAAGGTTGGAGAACATAGATGATGTGACTCTAGCAAACGCCAAGATGACTCCAAGCACCATTCTTCGCTGACCTAGCACATCGAATTTAGTGACTCCAAGCAAACCAATGTTTGGCTCTAGGCAATTTATTCCAAATACCAACAAGGGTTTCATAATGATCGCGTTTGAGGAAAGTCGACCTCCAGATATATTTTGGCAGCTAGTTAGCTAAAGAGCCTCCTACGACTATGGATCATTTCTTTTACAAAATGAATCAGAACTAAAGTGAGGTGGAGTGGAGCATACTAAGAAAAATAACAATGAAGGCCCGTTGGCTAAGGATGTAGATCCCAGTAGCCGAAACAAGACTTCAGAATTCAGCTCATATGCTCTTTGAAAGGTTCAATTGACAACCTCTACTTGAAGACTCACGACTCGGAGTGGTACTGGAAACCAACCTCGAGAGAGTACACCAAAGTCTAAAGAAAATCAGGGGAATGTTGTATATTCCCAAATGCTCACTGATCCTAACACGGGCGATTACAAACACCTCCGAGGTATGATCGAAAAGATGACCTGGAAAGGAAAGCTTCAATAGTATGTACAAGTCCTGCAGAATGGCGGGCAGCGAATACCCGATGCCTATTAATAAAGGGTTATGGTTATCAATTGGACGGTTGACGTCCGACATCCCTTTGAAAGGAGCTAGGGGCGGAGTCGAATAGCGAGCACACGATGCTGCTTCACATATCAATGAGATTTACCATAATCTTCTTTGAATTATTTCCATTTCCATCTCTATTTCAATTGTTCTATGAACTACGACTAGCTTGAACTAAACTACTTTCAAAATGATGCAGGTGACCAGGTACTCAGATTTGGTTGCCAACCAATCTACGCAGACCATGATCGGACATGTGGAGTTACACCTGGACGAGCATAATTCTATCGCTCATCATCAACCATATGCCTTTGATTTGGGGCTATGGACTAAATATTGAAAAGTTCATCACGATCAGAGCCCAATACAAAGTCAACATGACCAATCATCCATTCATCGACCTCCACGTTTGACTCGGAGACCTAAGCAAGGCTTGGAATGGGTATGGCCTGATCATCCACTCAAATCGAGCACTACAACATATTCACCATATTACAACGGTGTAAAACTGTTATAAAAGATATGTTACAACGGTGGAGCTACCGTCGTATTATTAGAAGTTGTAATAGACTAAAAACTTTTAACAATTGTGTCTCGTAGTTGCATTTAACCGTTGTCATAAATTCTATTACAACTGTTTTTGACGGTTGCAATTAAGCTTTTTACATCTGGTAATAACTGTTGTAGATATGCAATATTTCATAATATAGTGGGAATGACAACAACGGCTTCTAAAAATTTATTTACGTAGCCAACGAAAATCAAATACCAAAACCAAAATAGAGATGAAAACTTTTGTTTGAGACTTTAATGCAATATATACAAACAACATAGTCGTATATCTTCTTAAATCATAATTGACCAAAAAATACAATCTGATTAAATTGCCTCAACCTTAAACATATTATCTCTATCACCTGAAAGATATACAAGCCAATCCTAAGGCAACCCATGCACTAACCTCCGTTACTCAATATCAGCAATCAATCACCAAACGCAACCAAAAACAACATCAAATACCTTACAACTCCTCTGCTAAATCACCATCGTCTGTCATACACAATCAACCACTTCCTCCCCGCCACCGCAACACCATCAGCACCAACCACTGCCAACCCGAAACCACAACAACAAGTTCAGATGTTGGTTACACTTTGCCAAATTATTACACAATGTTCTTTATCAAATTACACACATAAATTGATAAACAACACTAAACCAGCAAACCTTCTTCTTAACCCCTCCTTATAGGCCATAACTAATCATTTAGGAGAGAAAATAGGCCAACCACCACTAGATAAAAAAAATACAGCACCACACGAACCACCCATAGCCCGAAAATCCACCTTCAGCCTTGACATACCAAAGTCCTGCTGAAATTCTCTATGTCGATAACTAGTCTTTCAGCCAAAGTCCTGCTGAAATCCTCGCGCACCACCACGCGCAGCACGGTCACATGCTGTGCGTTGGTTGGCATAGTGTAGGCCGGCACGATCCACCTGAACCTTTGCAAGTGGTCCGATATCTCGAACTCGTCGTGTTTGGTTCTGTCTTTTAAAGAGAAGGCGACAAGAGGCACGCCGTTGTCTTTTGATACGACGTTGAACCGATTGGTGTTCAGGAGGCCTTGTTTCAGGATGGTGGCGTTATCTTGACAATTTTGCATTACATTCTTGTAGCCTTCGAAGCCCAGGCGTATTAGTTGGTAGTACTGGGCTATCACTTGGCTTGAACCTATTGATGCAAATAATCCAAGCATTGCATTTTATTATAGATATACGTATTATATGAAATAGAGTTGTGTAATTTACCTTTGGAAAAATTGAGAGTGAAAGTAGGTTGGTCTGCACCAAGATAGTTGATATGAAAAATGAGTTCTTCAGGCAAATCCTCTTTGCTTCTCCAAATCGCCCACCCAATACCTGCATAAACCAATCCATACTTATGTCCACTTACATTTATACTCTTAACAAGCGGCAGCCGGAAATCCCATTCGAGCTCTGGATACAAAAAAGGAGCAATGAATCCCCCGCTTGCTGCATCCACATGTATCGGTGTATCCCACCTGCACATAGTTTTTAGTTCAATACAAGCACCAGCTTATAAGTTAAACTTTTACATGTGCTGTAATTTTTGCTTGCCCTGTTTCTTTATTCTTTTCAACTAAAAGGTCGTTTAAGAGCTTGACATCTTCAAATTCACCATTGAGAGTTGAACCTAAAATAGCTGCAACACAGATGGTATTTTCGTCTACCATTTCAACTGCCTTTTCTGGGTCCATCACATAATACCCTTCGCTAAGTTTGACTTCTTTCAGTTCCACATCGAAATACCTGGCAAATTTTTCCCAACATACCTGCACATTACAATACAAGCAAACTTGTATTATACCAAACTTATATTATTGGAATATAATACGAAATCCAAAATGTGCACGCATTATTTATTCACTTAACACAAACTATTGGCCGACATCATAGAATAGGGTTCGCACTGTTTACTTATGCCAATTAGAATCTACGTTTATATAAATTCGAATAGGGTTGTGAAGCTCCTAGTGCATCCAATGGAAGAATGTTATATGGAATATAAATTTCGTTCTTTTCTTGAACATCTCTGGCATCTGCAATGATCTGCATGCACACACATTTTGTTTCAACACATTAAAACAAATTAGAATGAATATTATGCATCCCTCATGTAATAAGTATATAATACCAACCTCAGGAGCAACTTCTTTAACTTTTGATGTCTTGTTAACAACGCAAAGCACTTCAAAGACAATCGAACCCTCGGCTATCTCGGGCGATATTTAAAACACTTATAACTAAATAGGCTGCCAAATCTCGGATTTTGGCTGATATCTCGGATTTTTCATCTCGGCCATCTCGGGGAGATTTAAAAGCCTGCTCTCAATATATGGAAACGACTGCACCTTGGAACATATGCAACTTACTTTGTCTACTCAACAATCTATTGTCTTTATTTTCTAGAAGGAGATATGAAGCAGATTGTAAGAGATTTGGCTATCTAACCCAACATGGATGCGATCCAACCATCTGTCATATACCTCCTTCCTTGACTTGATTGGAAGAGATATAATCACCAAGCGGACGAGAATCGATCGTCCATTTTTCAAATTCCGTCCCTCATCCTGGGGGGCAGAATCCCATTCCGTGAGCAAACGTGGTTCGATTGTTCATTCGACGACTTTAGCCTCGATACAGTAGATGAATACAAATTAAAGAGTGGAAATACGACTGCTCTCAACTTAAACCTCCAAGTCCCCAGATTGCGGACTGGAGTACTCTAAGTCCCCAGAGCGCGGACTAGAGTATAAACGACTTAAACCTCCAAGTCCCCAGAGTGAGGACTGGAGTACTCTAAGTCCCCAAAGCGCGGACTAGAGTATAAATGACTTAAACCTCTAAGTCCCCAGAGCACGGACTGGAGTACTCTAAGTCCCCAGAGCGTGGACTAGAGTATAAATGACTTAAACCTCTAAGTCCCCAGAGCGCGGACTGGAGTACTCTAAGTCCCCATAGCGTGGACTAGAGTATAAACGACTTAAACCTCTGAGTCCCCAGAGCGCGGACTGGAGTATAAATGACTTAAACCTCCAAGTCCTCAGAGTGCGGACTGGAGTACTCTAAGTCCCCAGAGCATGGACTAGAGTATAAACGACTTAAACCTCCAAGTCCCCAGAGTGCGGACTGGAGTACTCTAAGTCCCCAGAGCACGGACTAGAGTATAAATGACTAAAACCTCCAAGTCCCCAGAGTGCGGACTGGAGTACTCTAAGTCCCCAGAGCGTGGACTAGAGTATAAACGACTTAAACCTCCAAGTCCCCAGAGTGCGGACTGGAGTACTCTAAGTCCCCAGAGTGCGGACTAGAGTATAAATGACTAAAACCTCCAAGTCCCCAGAGTGCGGACTGGAGTACTCTAAGTCCCCAGAGCGCGGACTAGAGTATAAACGACTAAAATCTCTAAGTCCCCAGAGTGCGGACTGGAGTACTCTAAGTCCCCAAAGTGCGGACTAGAGTATAAACGACTTAAACCTCCAAGTCCCCAGAGCGCGGACTAGAGTACTCTAAGTCCCCAGAGCGCGGACTAGAGTATAAATGACTTAAACCTCCAAGTCCCTAGAGTGCGGACTGGAGTACTCTAATTCCGCAGAGTGCGGACTCGAATATAAGCGAATCGGATCTCCAAGTTCCCTGAATATAAACTATGACACAAATGACTTGAATTTGTCAAATCCCTGACATACGGGCTAGACAGTATTCTAAGTGCTCGAAACACAGAATGGAAGTTCAACGACTCCCGAAGAGTTTCCGAGTTATATGAAGATGGACTGAGAAGTCTATGTTACTCACAACTGCTTGGATTAAAATCACAATCACAAAGAAAACTGAACAATAAGAGTCTTTTGTAAGACAGAAAAAGGAACTAAACCTTATTCAGAAATGAGTTTCTATTACAACCCCTCTAAAAGTTCGGAGTCGACATTCTATTTACAAGGACTAAGGAAATAGATGAAAATAATTACATGACTTAAACTAACACTCGTTGAACGAGGATAGTAATCACTTCTTGTGCTTCTTCAACTTCTTTCCAGACGGCTCCTCTCTAGAGCATTTACCCTTGGTACTCTTCTTTGATAGAGGGGTAGCAACTGAAGGAGTACGAGGGGCCTTCCATGGGCTTGGACCCGCCAGGAAGGGTGACCTTCAACGGCTTGTTCAAAGGGTCGTCCAAGTCCACAACTCGGGGCTCTACTATGACCTTGACCGTCTCCTCCTTCTCTTTCTCGAGCTGCTCCTCCATGCTCAATTCGGATGTGTGCTCAGAGGCGCCTGTAATTTCTACTTCATAACCCCCGTCGGTTGGAGAGGAGGTTTCAGACTTGTCTTCATCAAGCGCTCCGATCACCTGAGCGTCTGGACCAGGAGCCTCCCCTGCATGAGTGGCTTCACTTGTTTTCTCCCTCACTTCCTTAGCGACATCACTCCTCGAAGTGGGCTCGGGGTCAGAACGACCTACACAAAATCGTGGAAAACAAGCATTAGAATGCAATAGTCCTGCATAAAGAATAACGACTTTCGAAATCTTAAAGAGAATATTAAAGAGAAGGATTATCTACCAGGTTTAGGCAAACTCTCAGCCATCCGGGAGGGTCTCACCCTCTGGAACGGGAGACAGAATGCGGACTAAAGTACTCTAAGTCCCTGAGTGCGGACTAGAGTATAAATGACTCAAAAACCTCTAGGTCCCCAGAGTGCGGACTACAGTACTCTCAGTCCCCAGAGCATGGACTAGATTATAGACAACTTCAAAAAAATCCCTAAATCCCAGAAGCGGACCAGATTACTCTAAGTTCCCAGAGTGCGAACTAGAGTATAAACGAGTTGACGAAAATCTCTGAGTCTCGAACTGTAGACTAAAGCATAAACCGTTCGACAAATCTCTAAGTCCCCGGAACGTGGACCGAAGCATGAACACAAATTGGGCGTGAGTAAACCGGAGGGAGAATAACACTAAGTCAGCAGAATGTAGAGTGGTTTATAAACATCGATAAATAGACGAGTGGATTCCGACCATTTTCTATTCCGCAAACTTCGGCCTGGAATCGATAAATAGTTTAACCATCCAACTAGTGACCTGGCCAAATCAATGCTGGGGGCAAGGGTACAAAACACTAAAAAACCGAATACGACAGCTTACTATAGCTCTAGCGTGGTGTTCTTTATAACTTGAGGCAGCGACTGCAGGGAGGCCTCAATACAAAACCAATCGAAACGGCATCCAAAGCTACGAGCAACCTACTATATCATACCTCAGACCAAGGGTCAATGCCGATCCGCACCAAGCACATACGAATGAGACTCGGATGTTTGTTTTTTGAAAAACAATGACCCCCAGAGTATGGAAAGGAGGGTAAACCACGAATACTTGGTCAAAAATTCTCCAGCACCCTCATTCGATTCGTTAGGATGAGTATGAAACTGGATGAGCATAACCCGACTGCATTTGTAGCCAACTTTACCCCGAGATCTGATTACAGAGCATGAACCAAAGTGGACGTGGATGACCATCCACTATCCAAATTACGCCCTGAAACTTACGTGGCATCGAAGTATTCCTCTTGGAATGAAAAACCACGATAAAATCCAAGATAGGCGAGACCTAGTCTCCTATCGACTGACATGATCCCACGATTCAACGGGAAAGAGAGTAAAGCTAAAGTGGGCATGAATGTGAACCGACTATTCACCAATCACCTCTATGTCTTTGGAGTTTAGGTGAAAACATAAACATAGCTAGGACGAGACTCAACCGTCCATGCAGTACATTTATCAACCCGAGACTAGGAGAAGACGCATGGTCATCCAAAAACTGGCCACGATAGCTCAGTATTAAAACTTATATATAGTGCTTACAGCTACTCAAGGCAACGACCGAAAGGATGCCTAGAGATAGAATCGTTAAATCGAAGCCAAAGCTTGGAGGCAACTGACTGTCACTCCAACCCGAAGGACGAGTGAAGGATCATGAATGCATTGAATAGAAAATGCGTTACTCGAATATACAAGCAAATGCAAACTCATAGCAAGATCCAGCTATGCAGTTGCACGCAACTCGAGGCTGGCCCCTACTCGACATTTCCTTCAACATGCTTTTAAGCCTGATCTTTGGCCATTTGTAGATAATCAATTAAAGCATTCAGAGCCCTTCATTATTTGACTTAACAACTCATGGCAAGACTCTAGGATTCGACCAGAGTAACTATCAACATTGACCTTCCCAACCATATTTCACATTGAATGTTATGCAAAATAGTTACATCTTTACTCAAAGAATCTGGGATGGCACCTGCTAAGCTGACGGTCAACATAGCAGCCAGCCATGGCGACCCTTTCCGGGTGCTGAATATCGGATCACAACTCAGTGCAGTGATGATAAAAGAATTAGTTGGATTTTTCTGAATAAATGATGATATGTTCCCTTGGACCCATTCTGACATGCATATGTGATTTCATTAACTATCGCGAGCCATGCATTGGATATCAACCCGAAGCTATAAAAGCTAGCACAATCTCTATTGATTTCATCATGAAAGATCCACTCTTACTTTTAGGCTCACCCCATCAACGTCTATGCCTACCAGCTGTTGCGACAGGGCACACAATGACCTAAGACGTCTGAAAGACTACTTAAATAGAATATCGAACTAAGCTAATTCAATATCACTTATTTCCCACGAAGGGCTATCCAAGGACGGAAATTAGCAGACCTCACACCCAAATTCACTACCTCAGATGACTACTCGAAGAGTAGCAGAGAACCAACCATAAGATGGAAAATGTACGTGGATGGAGCATCCAATGATCAGTGTTATGGCTTGATAATGACTCCCGAGGAACGATCAATCTGCTACGTCCTAAAACTCGATTTACTTGTAACAAACAACGATGCTTAGTATGAAGCCTTGACTGCCAGCCTCAAACTTGCTAGAGGATTTGAAGTGAAAACTTTACATATCTTTTGTGATTCTTGATTGGTAGTATACAAATTTAAGGAAGTTGATCTTGCTAGGGGGCATTGTCTTGCTCCTTATCTCGGCCAAGTCCAAGAGCTACTAACCGACTTCACGTATTACATCATTACACACATACTCAGCAAACAAAATGAAAAGGTGTCATGGTTGACTCCTATCAACGACTATCTACAATGAGGAATTCTTACTGAACGGAGGAATGGAAAACGACAGATCCACCTCAAATCTTCACGCCAGATCATCTAAGAATAAGTCGTGTATCAAAAGGAGTTTATCCATCCCCTTGCTTCAGCATATTGCCCATGATGATATCTTGAGCAAAGTCTATGAAGAAGAATGCGGTAATAACATCAGGGGGAAAACCATGATAAAGAAGATACTCTGCTACAGGTATTACTGGCCAACTATCAACCCAGATGCGGTTGATCATGCTAGACAATGTGACGAGTGCAAGATGTTTGCAAAAAATCCGGGAACCCCGCCGATGGAAATTAGTCAAATGGCTAGTTCATAGCCGTTTGCCACTTGGGGGCACTGAAATCATCTTCTTGTCGATCCTAAAGGTGGTGCGAAATACACCATCATAACAATTGATTACGTCACCAAATGGGCAGATGAAGAACTCTTAACCACGACCAAGATGAAGAAAATAATCAACTTCTTTATCCGTAACATCATCTGTCCTTATGACCGTCCATGATCTATTATAACTGCAAATGGACAAGTTGAAGCTATGAACAAAATCATAGAGTCTAACTGAAGAGAGGTTTGGAAAACTCCTCAAGTGGCTGATTGCAACCCTTATTTCACAGAAAATACAAACAAGGAATCGCGATTGAATTGCAATTAAACTAGACGGAGTTGGTGATGACTTATGAGCATATAAAACGCATCCGAGAGCCAATGGCAAGAACATGTACCCGAACGTGCATGTGTACATCTGAAAAAGTTCGACTTCTTGAAATCAACAGAAATTGAATTCTCACTAAGGGCTATTAAGAAAAGACTATATCAGATAGCCGAAGCTTATTAGCTCTGTAGAATCAGTCACGGATGGCCACTAATGAACTACAACCCTGGATTTATAATATTGAGAATCGACCAAGCATCACGATGACCAAAGAAGGATACAACACCTTGGGAGGATAAATTGGAGGATAATGACTATTCAAGAAACATGGTGGATTTCTTTCTGAAGACAAGGAATACTCGTTGATTCAAAGCGTGTTGTGTTGCTTCACACGACACACTTTGGGGGACAAGTGTTAACCGGCATCTTGGCCCGATTACAAAACGACAGTTGAAGAGATTATTGTTAGCACTAGACAAGATTCTGACCAAGAAGAGCCTGAGGATATACAGGTTTGATGCAGTCGACATGTTTTGGCATTTAGGTACGGTTCGGCAAGAATAGACCAACTAGCTTGAGATCGCCCTATATGGGCCAAGTCACCTTGGCCTTGACCCCGTGAAGGAAGTCCAACCCATCTTCTTCTATAAATAGAAGGGCAGGGGCACAATGAAATGGACCTTTTTTGGGAGAACAATGGGGAGACTCTGACACTTTCAAGACTTATTATTTTCAGTTCAAACTTGTATTCAAGTCATTAATATATGGATTGTATCTGTATTCAACTACTTGTGAAAGAAATAAAGATCAAAACTCAAAGTGGATGTAGGCAGTTATGCTGAACCACTATAAATCCGGTGTTCTTACTTTCTACATTTAAATTAGCATATTCTTCCTTGTTTAATTTAACTTCATCACTTACATCTCTAGACAATCTTTCTCAACGAGGTTAGTGACCAATTTTGGTGCTAACATGTAAAATTCTAGTCGTGTGACTAGGTTACGAACTACGGTGCTATAGTTCGAGAATTCGCAACTCAGTGGCTGAGTTATGGCAAGGTTTAGAGCATAGAGTTAGGTTAGTCGATAGCGAGTGTCGCAAGTTTACGTGTGTAAGCGTCTGACTACTTAATTTCTAGTAGAAACCTTGGGGGCAGCACGTAGGCAGGGTTTTGCCGAAGCTGGGTAAATCCGTGTTGTTCTATTTCTTCTTTTATTATTATGTTATTATCTATGCTAGAATTATTATATATATTTCTGCATTAATTTTTATTGTTATTAGTATCATTCTATTCACTTCCCCTCTAGGGTGAAATTGATCCTACAAAATAACCATAATTTCCTTTGAAAACTCATAATAATCTTTCCATGGCTTGGAAAATTATCAAAATTGAAACCCAACTCCAAAATCATGTTTCTCATAACATAAAATTTTCCAATGGCATTTAAAAATCATTAAATCTTGGTTTTACCCTAAAACCATGCTTATCCTCTTTAAACAATCTTGTTTAAAACCATATAAATTATAAATCAAGCATATCATCATCCAATATATCATAAAAACAAATTTACCCTTAAATCCAAAAATATATGATTCAAAACAAAATAGAGATGGAATTATTATTCACCTTGATTTATATAAGGAGATTGGATTGAGATTGATTTCCACTAAGCTTGATTCTCTAGCTTTTAATTTGTATTCCTCTTATTCTCTTAATGGTTGGTCGTTCTTATGCTTTTGATTTTTTCATTTTAAAATGATGTGAATGGGTGGTGATATGGTAGGAACGAAATATATATGGGTAAGGGTCATTGGGAGGTAATTTCCTAATATAACCTTATGCAACTTAATTAACCAAAAACCCATTCTTAAGCCAATTAATTATTATATTAGGCTCGACCTTAATTAAATTATTTCAAGTCTCAATCTCCTTATCACTTAACATTTACATTATTCTACTTAATTTATCTAATTAAATCTCCTGATATCAAAAATTAGGGGTGTTGCAATATGTGTGTCTTGTTTTCCAATCACGTGTTTAGTCTCCTTGGGCAAGTGTGTCCGTCAGTCTCCTATTTGGTTCTAATGTGTATGATCTAGACATATACTTATATATATATATATGTGTATATATATTCGAGACGATGAGTTATGATTATGCCTATGACAGTTTCCAAAGTATGATCAATCCTCATATCCTTCTTTGGTGTGTGTCACCTATTATCCCTTTCGGCATGTGTAACAAACTACAATTTATTTTTATATGTTGTCTATTATATTTCATTGGAGTGTGTCGCCAACTACTATTCATTGACTTGTGTTTCTTATTTGTCCTTTGCACTGCCTATTTATCTTTCATGGGCGTGTGTCGCCATTATTCCTTATAGGCATGCGTCGCCAATTATATCCTTCACAAGCATGTGTCACCAATTCTATGATTTTGTTTATGGGTGATTATTTATATTGATGTGGAAGATATTTTGTTTATAGAGATTGAGTGATATATTTGGCTAAGCTACATGTAGCCTGATTATACATGATGATATCTCTTTTATTGATGTTTTCTGGATTTCGATGATGATTTGGAATATGGATAATTCACCCATTTGATGTTGTTACACGATTTCTGATTTGATGAGTTTTATACAGGTAAGGACATCTTTATACTGGGTTTTATGGCGTTCTACGTATATGATATTTAGAAATTATTTAAGGTAATATTATTATATTTATACCCAGTATATACAGAGTTCCATATGTTTACTAACCTTGTATTTAGATATAGTCTGACCGTTTATTATTTATATAATACTCAGGTCAGTCCTAGACATTTCAGGTTCAGGGATGATGAGACCAGCTTGTACTTACTAGACATAGAGGAGACTAGATATTCAGTACTTTAGATTATCATCCTGTATTGTATAGTCTCTTGTATGTATATTATTATGATGTATATTGGACATATTCTGTATATTGGATATCATTTATATTATCGCTATGATTGACTCTGTGTTCTCTATTATTTACTATATATTGTATATTGTTCTATCCTAGAGACATGTGTGTCTATTACTTTGTGCAAATACGTATGTATAGGTGAGTTATTTATTCGGTGTTCAAATACGTACCAACGTTAGCCTAAGGGAATACTCATGTGTGTACCCCATAACGCCTTACTCTCTTTATTATTCGATAGTATTTCTCCATAGTACTCTTGGATAGTATGTGTATAAAGGTGGGAGTGTTACAAAAAACTTTCTCTAAAACTATCCCTACCCATTTGGGTTCAGATTTGATTGTATATGATTATTCTTGGTGATGTTAAACATGCTTGGATAATTAAACATTATTTGGTTGTGTTTAGAAAGTCAAATGAAGTTAATTTGTTCATATATTAGGGTAAAACATGATTAAATAGTATTTAAATGTGACAAAAATTTAATATGATGTCTATAATGACGAAATTGAGATGTTTTTTTGATTTCATGATTTTTGGAATTAATTTGAGATTATTATGAATTTTCTAAGTTGGAAAAAAGGTTAATTTTGAGTTAAATAGTTATTAAAAATAATTATTTTGACCCGAAATTTTTACATGAGGTAAAATATGAAACACTTGATTTTTGGGGAAATTTTGACATTTTTCGCGTTAAATTTCAATTTTATATAAATTGTTTGATGATGTGATGAATTAATTAATTAAGGGTAGTTAATTAAATAATTAGAAGTGTAACTAGCAATTTTTGAAAAGTAAACTGTAAAGAGACAGTCTAGCCAGTGGGTATTCGACACCGAGCGGGATTTGATGTAAA
Organism: Allium fistulosum; assembly: GCA_030737815.1. Classification (NCBI taxonomy): domain Eukaryota; kingdom Viridiplantae; phylum Streptophyta; class Magnoliopsida; order Asparagales; family Amaryllidaceae; genus Allium; species Allium fistulosum. The sequence continues at coordinate 810,461,358 of CM060902.1, forward strand.
AGAATTATTTAATAAAGCAATGAAACATTTACTAATTTAATTACTGAATTACCACTTCACAACTTTGAAAGCTATAGAATCAACCTATGACGACTAGTGTAATATAACATGCGAAGGGTTGGGGAAGACCATCTAGATTGGATGGATAATTGGTGATAACCCATGATAGCTTATGTAGCTATTAACCCACAATGGCTTTGGGAAAGTCATGACATGAAGGCTCTTCGAGATTAACCCTTGAAAGCTATCAGTACGAGAGGGTTATTTAAAGTAGAACGTGGTGACAATGGAGGAGTTAGCACGAGAGGGTTATTTAAATTTAGTACGATAGCTAAGGAAAGAAAATGAACTACTGATGGGCTAGAGAAAATTAACCCATGATAACTATGGAGTAGCCAATACATGATGACTAGGCTCAACGTTTGAAAGCTATGGGATAGCTAGCATGTGATAACTAAAGTTGATTTGCGATAGTTTGGTAAGCTATATTTTTCTAAGTAAAATAAAAATACTTAGGGTACTTTGGAAGATAGTTTCCATGTGCTAACGAACTATTTTATAGGGATGAAATAAAAGAATGATTTTATAAGTTAAAATTATGTTAACTTATTTTGAAATGAAGTAAACTTAGGGAATATAATAAATGATTGAGTACTATTTAAATTAGAAGATAAAGATGTTTATTTAAAGTAGGGTACACTATAAATGAATGAAATGGGTTGAACTACGATCATAAAGATATACCAGCTCTTATTGGATGGCAGGGTGCCTCAACTATTAGTCTAAAGTCAAATGGTCTATGGCATGGTGCCACAATAGGGTTCAATCCTAAAATAGTTATAAACTCTAAAGGAGAGTTAAGGCAGGGTGCCAAAACATCAAGGTGGTGTTATAACCAAAATAAATAAATCGGTAACGTGAACGATACCGGTTCAAGGACTATGAGGGGCTATTGACACTTAATTAGGACACTTCAGTGAAGTTATTTAAGGCGCTTACATTCAACCTCTTAGGAAAGTCGGGATGGCTCTAGTTAGGGTGGCTCCATTTACACTAAATAAGTTGATGGTAACTTAACGATGACAACATAAAACAAGAGATTGGCTGATGGTTGAATGGATGATGAATGATTGTACGACATGTTCATAACTGATGATAAGTATAGGGTATACCTAATTGGAATTGATATACGACATGGTTTATAACTGGATAATAAATTTAGGGTAAACCTCTTGATTGTATATGCACACGGTTTCTTTTTGTATAATGTTTTTTACATATATGATGTACTTTGATGATGATAAAGTAAGGGGAAACCCATTCCACATTAGCGGCGTGGTCTCACAATGGATGACTAGGGTAAAGATTTTACTCATATCAGGCTTTATATCTGACCCATGTTTTATTATTTTCCATAAACTTACGGATACTCATTCGAGTAAGCTGAGTTTATGAATTAGACAGGTACATATTAAAAGGAGAATAAAGATTTCGAAGATGAAATAGGTAGCTTGTCTAGAGTATAAAAATGTTTTAAAATTTCTACTATATAAAACCAGGACTTATAATTGGTTATATATTGCGTTGGCATCTTCATATGTTGGACATAATACTACTCTTATTTTCTACTATATTTACCCTTACGTGGGATGAATGGGATTAAAATTGATGTAATAAACTCTGCAAATCAAATTGATGTAATGAAAAAACTATTTAGCTGCTCTGTTTACTTATATTGTGCAAAATAATATTGAACTCACTTTATCACTAGAAAATGATTTTGCTGATGACTGCAACATCATTAGCATTTATTTTTGAGTCTCGAAGTGGGGGATGTTACAACGTAGTATTAGAGCCTAGGTTAGGGGAACACTCAAGTAAAACAGAGCTACGTAGAATATTACTAGTGGAAAATGAACATTTGGGGAACGTATACACTATATATAACGTACTTGCAATTTAATACAGATATATCAAAGAATATATCTACTCTTCTACTATTGCTCTCACTCTCTTTACTTTCGTTTCTTATGAACCCTTACTTATCAGAAGGCAAGAATGGAGCTATGTAATAGACATTTGACCATAGGAAGTATAAAAGCGAATGCTAGTAGAGGAGATAATAGTAAGCAAACTAACAGCCAAGGATGGGAGGAGAACCTGGAAGTTCGTCTTGAATCCGGTACTCAAGTGTCTACTCTGATTAAAGGAGGAATGGATGCGAATTCTTTGTTCCTTCAATTTATGACCGAGATATGATAGGAAGTAGCAAGAGAAGAAGATTTTTCTAAGATGAACAAAGATTTCAAGAGTTATGGAAGAAAGGAGTTCACAGGGAAGGAGTTTGCCTTGGAGGTGTTGAATTGGTTGAAAGTATGTCAACATATTTTTGGAGACTTGGGGTATAATAATGCTCAGAAGAGGAGGTTTGCTTCTCGTCGCCTCTAGGAGGATGCATTAGATTAGTGGGAGGCTATAATTGTTGATGTCTAGAGGAGGAGATAACATGGGAGCAGATTAAGGAGTGATTTGAGGCTCCATTCATCCTTGTATCTCATAATTGTGCTTTGTGTAGGGAGTTCCTTGACTTGAAGCAAGGAGAGATGACTTTAGCAGAGTACATTTAGCACTTTAATGCTTTGTCAAATTATGGAAAGGAGCATATCAATACTTCACTGAAAAATAATGAGAAGTTCATTGAAGTTCCGAGGGTGGGGCTGAATCACAAGGTGTGGCTCATTTGTTGGCTCCATTCGATATGGTGGTGGAAATAGCAAGGAGGTATGATCATTTGTTATAGAGGAGAAGAAGGCTGATGTTAGGCCCAAGGGTGGGCAGAAGAAATCAATCCGTATCAAAAGGGTATAAAGAATTAGAAGGGAGGAAAGACTTCTGGAGGAAGGACTGTAAAGTCGAATATTGCTATTGTCACTTGTTCTAACTGCAGCCGTAAGGGACACTACTCCACTAAGTGTACCCAACCGGAGAATAAGGACAAGGTCAAGTGCTTTATTTTTAACAGGTCAGGCCATAAGAAGAGGGATTACCTGGAAACTAAGCAGCCAATGGTTTATGCTTTAGAAGGACCTTCGTCTAGACCCACTACTAAAGAGAGAGGAAAATGCATGCTTGGAGGAACAATTTCGATTTCTAGTATATCAGTTAGAGTTCTATTTGATACTGTTGTCATTCACTATTTTGTTTCGAGAGACTTGGTTAATAGATTAGAACTAAACACTACCTATTTGATTACGTCCTTACGTATGGTTAATCCAATTGATGGGTATGCCACTCTCAAATTAAGGTGCACTGACCTTGGTTTTGACTTGTGTGAACATTTATTTGTTTACGTCCCATATACTTTTGTCTTCGTGGGGTATGAGGTGATTTTGGGTATGGACTGGTTAGTGTTTAATAACGCTATGATCTACTATGGATATGATTATTGCCGTACAAAACCCAAAGGGAGGAGAAATAGTTGTGATAGCATTAGATGTAATAAAGGATTAGTCAGACTTGATGCTATGCGCTATAGAAGATCAAGAAGGTGAGATCAGTAGAGTGCACGTAGTCTGAATATTCATAGATTTGGAACTGTATAGCCAAGAAGATAATCGAATTTCGAATAGATTTAATACCGAGGGCGCAGCCTGTTAGTGGACCACCTAGCAGAATGCCACACAAGGAAATAGAGGTGAAGGATTAGCTAGTGGAACATGAGGATAAAAGTTTCATTAGGCGGAGTTGTTCATTGTGGAGAGTGTCTGCGGTATTCGTAAAGAAGTGGAATGGATCTTTGCGGATGTGCATTGATTATTGAAAGCTGAATGAGTTGACAGTGAAGAACTATTATCCTTTGCCTAGGATAGATGACTTGTTTGCTTAGTTGAGTGGTGCTCGGGCGTTCTCACCGCTAAACTTGGAAACATGTTTCCATCAACCGAGAGTAGCAAAAGATTGTATTCCATTGACTGTATTTCGAACATGGTATGGTTCATTTGAATGGTTGGTGATGCCGTTTGGACTAACTAACGCCCTAGCATTCTTTCTCGATCTTATAAACTGAATCTTTTGCGATCGGTTGGTTAGATTTATGTTGGTCTTCATTGATGATATTCTGGTTTACTTTAAGGATGAAAGATATCATGAAGTCCATCTAAGATTGGTATTGGTAACATTGAGATAACACAAGTTGAAGACAAAGTTTTCGAAATGCCATTTTTGGAAATGAGAAGTTTCTTGGGCACTTTATTTTAGAGAATGGATTAGCAGTAGATCCATTGAAGATAGAGACTAGAAATGGTTGGAAGAGACCAGAGACGATCATGGAGATGAGAAGTTTCTTAGGATTGGCTAGCTATTGTCGCATGTTCATTGAGGATTTCTTGTGTATTGCAGCACCCTTGACTAAGTTGACCAAAAAGTATGAGAAGTTCATGTGAACTAATAAAGATGGAGGGTCATTTCAGGAGTTGAAGAAGTTATTGACAAATGCTCCTGTGTTGATTGTACCTAAAGGGAATCAGGATCTGTTAGCGTATACCAATGCTTGTGGAACAAGTTTGGGGGCAGTGCTGATGTATAGAGAGCGAGTGATAGCTCATCATCAAGGAAGTTGAGACCACATGAACTTAGATATCCAACTCATGACTTAAAGTTGGCAACAGTGGTGTTTGCATTGAAAATTTGGAGACATTACTTGTGGGGAGTACGGCTCAAGCTGTATACTGACTAGGAATCCCTTAAGTATCTATCCCCTTAGAAGTAATTGAATATGAGTCAGTAGATATGTCTAGAATTCTTGATGGAATATGATTTTAGGATATAATATACGCTAGGAAAAGAGAACAAGGTTGCAGATGCTTTGAGTAGGAAGAATTAGAATGGAGTGTTAGCTATGATTGAAGAATGGAAGATGTTAGAGATGTAAGCATTACATAGTGCATTATAGGAAGAATGCTGGATCGAGTAGAGATTCGGGCATGTTAACAAGTTTGGTGATACGTCCAGCATTTGTGGATAATATTGCTACAAGATAGAAGGAGGACCCCACTAATTGTCGAAAGGATTAGGTGATTGGAGATAAGGGCAGATGTTGAAGATCTGAAAGGAATCGAGATAAACTCGAAGGGATGGCTAAGAGAGAAAGGGAAACTGTGTGTTCTGGATGTAGGAGACCTTCGTAAGGAAGTCTTGGAGGAAAGCCATTGGTTGAAATTTACTACTCATCCCAGGGGAATGAAGATGTATCGTGATATGAAGAGAGTTTTCTTTTGGGAAGGGATGGAGAGAGATATATGAAAATGTGTAAAGACGTGCTTCACCTATCAGCAAGTGAAAGTTGAGCATCAGAAGCCGAGCATTTACTTCATGTAACGACCCGCCATTTTGGACCATTCGCGTCCATTATAAGTGTATAGGTAGACACTCATGCCGGAGTTGAATTGCTCAAAATACCGCGTTGTTAATTTAAATTTGGCAAAACTGAACATATACAGTAAATAAATAATCACAGATCACAGACACAGAGTAATAAGTGCAGCGGAAATAAAAGAGATAGTAGTTCATGAAGCTACTGTATGAATATATAAAATACATCAGAGTTTACAACAGAAGCGTAATACGATACATCAGATACAAAGCAGAATACACCACTGGAATCATCGGATACTGAAAGCAGAATAGATGGCTGGATCTTCAAGCAAAGCTCCAACTCCAAAGGTGAGTCTCGAAAGCTGAACTACTCAGTCTGACCCGAGCGTAAAGCAAAAACACAAGACACTCGAGTCAGGATTAACATTCTTATATTAATAAATCCAACTCAAGTGAAATAGCAATTGAAATACAAGTAACTCAAAGGAGGTTTGGAATAACCATCCTTTAAGGATCCGTTAAACTATCTACTATGTAGTAATGTACGCTAAGTAGATAATGTCTATCAGTAATATAAAAATATCAAAGTAGGATTAAGCAGGGCCCATACACCTCTTAACCTGTTTATTCCCAAAAGCATATACAAGACCGTAGTTTCTCCAAAACCGGAAGTCACCAGAGGGCAATCCATATACTAAAGGTACAAATCAAAATCGTAGTGGTCGCGAATAGGATAATCGGTATGACAAGGTACATGAGGCGATACCAACTAGGATACTAGTAGTTGCCTGATCCGGACTGATGTTGGGCATAGCAGCTACTACCCCAACACCGCGAACAACACTCCCAAATCGAGGGGTGCACCCAAATCGAATCACAAAAGTAATAGATATGGTATCGAAGAAGTGTGTCCGCTAGAGATGGCGATCCTCAATGGCCCGGCGCGGCTCCTGTTTTAGTCATGTCAAGGGTCATCCAAAATCGTTCTCTTTCTTCAGTCAACGCGTTCATCAAAACCATCCACTTCGTTCTGGATCAACACTCCGCGTATAGTTATTAAAGTGGTTTCGGTTCAGATAGAGAGTATATCCATTAACGATCCCGGTCTCTTTAGTAACTTTCGTAATTATTACACCGATTGGTCGTTTATATATTTCAAAAACCAAATCAATTTCAATTTCAAATAGAATTCGTAAATCAACATTTCATTTGTCTTTCTAAAACAATTTCCAAATTTTCGTTTCAAAACTTCCAATTTTCCGTTTCAAAATCTTATAATTCAATTTCAATTTCTATTTAAAACAATTCAAATATTGATTCAAGTTCGTATATAAGTTTCATTCCGAAATCATTTAAATAAATTCTATTTAACATTCAAATCAATTTAAACTCATTTATCGATTTCATTCAATATTCGTTAAGTTACTTTATCATTCAAAACAATTTCTATTAAATTTCCAATTCATTTAATCAATTCTTAAGTTCAACTTCATTAAAATAAAACTTACAATTTCGAATTAAACTAAATTCGTCAAATCAATTCTCCAATTACAAGTCTTACATTAATTCCAAAAATATCACATTTCATTTTTGTTAAAGAAATCCAATTTCACTTATTTACTTCCTTAAATAATTTTCCAAAACTTAATTAATCAAGAAAACTCAATTTCAAATATTTACGAAGTAAAATCCACTTATTCAAAAGTTCAATTTTTCTTATTAAAGAATTCAATTCAATTTAATCATTAAATAATTCAATCTTATTTAAGTATTAAATAATTCAAAACTTAATTATTAAATAATTTCAAAGTTAATAATTTCAAACTTAATTATAATTTCAAACTTAATTATTAAATCATTTCAAAGTTAATGATTTCAAACTTAATTATCAAATCATTTCTTTCATTTCTCAAATTAAACAATATTCTTTAATCAATTACATCGTTAATATTTTGTTTCAGGTTATTAAATATTAACATTTTCCTTTCATTAAAAATTCAAATTTCAACTTCATTTCAAAATCATATTATTGATTCAAATAAGATCTTCGTTTTATTTTTAAATCAAATTATTGACCAATCGGGTTTTATTTAATTTTCTCTCCTAGGTCAAAGTTCAATTTGGGTATTTATCATTTCAACCCGATTCCAATTCAATTCAAAATCAAAACATACAAAGGGAACTTGCAGTGTGATAAATGGGATGGTGTCAAAGTAAATAAACAAGCAATAACGACAATCAATAACAATCCAATAATCAATTCAAATAATCCCGAAATAACCGTATTAGTTCGTATTGTTATTTGTACGAATTAATATACTTATTTCTAGAATCTACACTATCATTTCATGTAGATTAAAGATTATTACATTACGGTTCTTCACTTGTCATATATTTACAATTTCATACATCATCAATTTAAACAACATACAATTCAATGGTTCAAGGTATAGTTAACACTATTCTACGTGTCAATTTATTTAACATTTAAAGGGGTCATACTATACAAATGTCAGTTAATCAAATTTAACATTTAATTATCCTATATCAAGTTCAATTTCATACTGTTTATCATTTTAACATCAACAATTTAACGTCCAATATAAACATCAACTGTCAATCAATTTCAGCCAAACTGTATTATCATCGCATAAATAATTAACAGATAATGGTGTCAGAATGTCACAGGTGAACTGATACAGGCAATAGCATATATAACAGTGTAATTAACTAACAGTTGCATATTTCAATTGTCGTTTCAATTGAAATCAAATTTAATAAATAAAAGAACGTTAATCGTGAGTGAGTGCTCACCTTTTGAGGCTAAAGATGAACGAAATGAGATGAGTGATGAATCCAAAGCAAGGTGAGATGTGCACGAACTTGACGATCAAAGCTGATGACAAGGAATTGATAAAACGAATCAGAACCAGATTGATGAAGATAAATGGTATAAATGACCTTATGTATAACTATATAACTATTAAAAAAAAAATCATATTTTAAATTTCAAACACATATTGAATTAAATATATATATATAGGGTTTCAAAAATCATAATTATAAATTAAAACACATATATCCAATCAACATATACACGAAATGAAAACTGGTATACAAAGTAAAACTCTTGCGCATGACCCAAAACATAAACAAAGTGTAAAGTAATATAATACATAACTTGTACTGGGAGACATGAAAACACAGCAAATCTTATATGTATAAAACTTATAAATTCTAGCATATATGACTTACAACAAAATAGAATATACATACATAGTACTATATAAAATAAATATATATACACTATATCAAAATGTAAGGTACGGCTGTCATTTTAAACTTATATACAACAAGTTTTATAACCTAATATATATAACAGTATATAACAGATATTATATTTTTAAACATTCAACTATCAACTTTATACGTTATAAAATACATATTTTACAACCCACGCAACACACGTACGTACACACACACTACACACGCATATATTTACACTGCACACGCAACACACGTATATTTTAAAATAACATTTATAAAGTCAATATAAACCTACTTTATTTAGTATATAAAAAAACTTAAATATATTGCATATAACTAATTATACTTATGTACACAAACCACAGACTTTATATAACAACAATATATAAAACTGCAGACTATAAGAATGGAACAGAACAAACATATATAAAATAATATATTATGTATATAAACCCATATAAAAAAAAACTTTATAGAGAAACAATATATACATACACGGATAAAGAGGCATACACAATATATATATAGCCGGGAATAAGACGAGTGAAGACGAAGGCTGGTTGCTGGAGTCGAGCGGAGGCAGGGACAGAGGAGCCGGTCGGCTGAGTTCTGCCGTAGGTGGAGGCAACGCGGGGTTTGCGGCATGGGTTAGGAGGTCTCGGCTGGAAGGCTTTCGAGGCGATGGGTACATGGTGGAGTCTCGGCTCAGGTAGGGGTGAGAAAGGCTGACATGCGGAGGATCCGGATGGTGATGGGTTTGAAAACTTCGGCTAAGCATGGCTCATGGTGGTTGCACGGCATCAGGAGTGTTTCGGCCAAAACGTGGCGATTTGGGACGCGGGTAGCTGCTTAGGCGAGGTGAGATGAAGGAAGTGGGGTTGCGTTAGAGGTGGTGAGGCATGGTTTTGGTTGAAAGGTGGAAGGGAGGTGGAGAGAGGCTAGCATACGAAATGAATATTTTGTTATATATTTTGAACAAGAAGGAAGCAAATGAAACGTACAGCACAAATGTAAATAAAAGTGAATTTGTGAAAAGTTTAGAGACTTGGAACCATTTTAGGAGAAGGAAGAGTCACGTATTAATTTATGGTATTGGAAAACTAAAGGTCTAAAGTTGAAAAGTGGGAAGTGAAATGTAACGTTGGGCTATGATTCAGCTGAACATTTAAGGCAGATTACCTTTGTTTGTACAGCACGGTTTTATTTTGAAACCGAAAGAAAGTATAGAGTCACGATTTATGGTACAATATGACGCAACGTTTAATCATTTTCTTCGCGTACCGGTCCTCAAAGCATTGAAATAAATATACCGTAGAGATCAGCACGACGAGACGATCAAAACGGTATATAGAAATCAGTGGTACGATCATCCGATAAAAATCGATATCGGTACCAGAATACTGCTATTTTGCAGAAAATAAGAACGACGGAGCCAAAGATGTCCGAATTTGGAAAAACGACAAACTGAAATCTTGCTCAGAAGATGGTTTAGAATTTTTCTATGTAAAAATATTTAGGTTTCAGAAACATTTTATTTTCAACTCTTTTTAACTGATTAAATTGAAGTGAATTTACGCGCGAAATAAACTTTCATATTTTCGGACGAAAATTTACCAGTTGCTATGTTTAACTAGACGTATTCCAAATATTAAATTTGTATTTCAAAATTTTATCGTTTAAAATTTCACAAACTTTCAACTAATTACGTTATTAAAAACAGTTGAAATTTTACGGGTCGTTACACTTCAACCTTTGGAAGTACCTAATTGGAAGCGGGACTCTGTATTTGTGGATTTTGTTGATGGATTGCCTAGGTTGAGGATGGGAAATAATAGAATTTGGGTACTAGTCGATAGACCGACTAAGAGTGCCCATGTTATCCCAGTAAAGTTGACAAGGACAATATGTAGTTTAGCAAAGCTCTACATAAAGAACGAAGTGAGACTACATGGGATACTGAGTAGTATCATTAGCGATAGAGACCTACTGTTTACCAATGAGTTCTCAAGAAGTTTACAGAGTGCATTGGGTACAGAGTTGAGCTTAAGCATGACTTACCACCCACAAACAGATGGTCAAACCGAGAGGATGAACCATGTACTTGAGGATTTTATAAGAGCATGTGTCTTAGATTTTGGAGGATCTTGGGAAGATCATTTGCATCTGGCATAGTTTTCCTACAATAATAGTTACCAATCAAGTATCAAAATAGCACTGTTTGAAGCATTATATGGTAGACCATGTAAGTCACAGTTTATTGGTTGGGCATAAGAGATAGACTTGTGTTAGGACTTGATTTAGTAAGAGATGCTACTAAGAAGGTAGAATTGATTCACTTCAGGGTGTAGGCAGCGCAATCAAGGTGGAAGAGTTATGCCAACAAATGAAGGAAAGAGCTTGAGTTCGCAGTAGGCGATTATGTGTTTGTGAAGGTTTCTTCAATGTAAGGAATTATGCACTTTGGTAAGCCAGGGAAGTCAGCACCTAGATATATGGGACCATTTCCAATGATCGAGCGAATTGGAAAACTCACCTATCAAGTCAAGTTACCAAGCAGTTTGGCAGATCTGCATAATGTTTCTCATATATCGCATTTGAAGAAATGTGTGCATGACCAAAATTTGGCAATGGAACCAAGGTGATATAAGATATATCTATAGAGCCAAATTTGACATATGTGATACGACCGAAAGGGATAGTAGGTCATGATACGAAGGAGTTAGGAAAAGTTATCAAACTTGTTCATGTCCAATGGAGTGACGACAAATAAGATTGTACTTGGGAGGTGGAGAATAAGATTAGGAATATCTATCCTGAGTTGTTTTAGACATTCATGTATATAATAGCAGGGCTCTTTGTTTGTCTATTGTATGGATTAGTAGAGTACTAGTATATTCATATATGATATGGCTGTGTATTGGTAGTTACACGAATGCCTTTTGTTTGAAGATTGTTAGTTTACATTAGGAGGGTATTAGTGCAATCTGTTGTACTTGTGTGTACTTATATGATGATGACTTTGCACTTTCAAGGTGTTATTGTAAATCTTGTTTTCCTTATCGAAATTTTGAAGACGATAATTTTACAAGGAGGGGAGACTATAACACCTCATATTTTGAAGTGTCCATAATGTGGAAAATTAAATTAAAATTAATAATAAGAAGATATTATTAAAGAGAGTAATAAAATGATTTAATTGGAAGAATTAACTAAGCAAGATTTGATTGAGTGTATGACACTTTATATAGTTAACTAAATGGGCCAAAGGTGCTTAAAGCAATTAAGGTTGGCCTTGTTAATGAAGGTAAAGGAATTAAGTTTTAAATAAGAAGGATTGGTATTATGGGATGTGCATTAGTAAGACTAGGGAACATGGGATATTAGCCCAAGCCAAAATTACTGACCCACTTATCTTAGCGCCATTCACTCACTCAAAACAAATACCTAAATCTCTAAGTCAAGCCCGACCGTTATTTTGCAAGAAAGAAAAAGAAGGTTTCAAAGCTAAGGAGAAACCGCTTTCAACTTTAATGAAAAGGAAGATTGAAAAAAGATTTTCTTAATCAAAGGTGAGTAAAAACTTTCCCTAAAACCTATCCCTACCTATATGGGTTTGGATTTGATTGTGTATAAATGCTCTTGGTGATGTTAAAACATGTTTGGATGATTAAACATTATTTGGTTGTATTTAAAAAAGTGAAGTAAATGTGTTCATGTTTTAGGGTAAAACATGATTAAATTATATTTAAATGTCACAAAATTTAATATGATGTCTATAATATTGAAATTGAGAAGGGTTTTTAATTTCATGATTTTTGAAATTAATTTGGAATTATTATGAATTTTCTAAGTTGGGAAAAACGTTAATTTCAGGTATAGTTAATAAAAATAATTATTTTAATCTAAATTTTTTACAGGTGGTAAAATATGACAAACATGATTTCTGGTGAAATTTTAGAAATTTTCACATTAAATTTTGATTTTATATGAATTAAATAATAATGGGAAGAATTAATTAATTAAAGGTAGTTAATTGATGAATTATAAGTGCAATAGCAATTTCTGAAAAGTAAACTATAAAGAGACATACTGTCCAATAAGAGTTCGATACCAAGTAGGATTTGGTGTAAAGGAATTATTTACTAAAGCAATGATATAGTTTTTAATTTAATTACCGAATGCCACTTTACAACTTTGAAAGCTATATAATCAACCCACGATGACTAGTATAATATAACATGAGAATGCTTGGGGAAGACCATCTAGACACGATGGCGAATTGGAGATAACCCCAATAGCTTAGGTAGCTATCAACCCACGATGTCTTTGGGGAAGTCATGACACAAAGGCACTTCAAGATTTACCCTCGAAGGATATCGATACGAGATGGTTATTTAAAGATAGCATGCGATGACTATGAAGGAGTTAGTATGCGATGGCTTTGAGAAGTTAGCATGCGAACACCATGGGGAAGTTAGTATGTGTAACACCCCGCATTTTTAGATAATTAAATAATCAAATAACGATGAACAGTGAAAATAAACATTTTTGGAATTGTTAAAATATGGCCTCGAAACTTATACCATTGTTGGTGATTTTATGATCTATTTTCATATATGACTTGTCGAAATCCAAGTTAATATGAAGAAGTTACGAGAGAAAACAAAAATCAGAATTAATCGAATTAAAAAAGAAAGTAAGGCCTATGGGTCGACTGATAGGTCCACCCACAAAACACACAGGTCGACCCTAGGGTCGACACTCAAAAACACAGGTCGACCTATAGGTCGACCCGCGTTTTGTCCTGGACGACAATTCATCCAGGTACGTGCCGAAATTATTTAATTCAATTTTTGTGCAATCTCAACCGTTGTTTTCTAAATCCAATGATTCGCAGCAAGCATGTGATGTGGTTGCACCAGATTCAATCCAAAAATCCGACGGTCTAAGATCCCCAAACTCCACTATAAAAAGAACCCTAGGCCTAGCTATTTTCTCCCAATTGGGTTCATTGCTTGAGGCTGAACCCTAAATAGAAAATATTTCTAGGAAGAATATCTTTTTAATAAAAATATCACCTTAGAAGGGGATCCAGGAAGGCCATGGAGCAAAGCTAAGGACGATAGGTGAGTGGATTTAAATTATCTCTCTTTTTATGATATATAATATCGTTAGATTCCCGTTAAATATTTAATTCAGCATTTATTTCAGTAAATTAGTTCTAATAGTTAGTTATGTTGAAACTGTAAATTTTATAAGAGAAGTGTATTTATATTTAAGTGGAAATTAGCCACAAGGGCTTCTTTAGCAAGTGGAATTAGTTTCTAGGATACACAACTGAAATAATTACTTTCAAGTAAAAAACGTAAAATAATTAGTTTTTAAGACCTAAAAACCTTTGAAATTATGCCTTTGAAAGTAATTGGACTGCCGACTTTGTCCTTGAAAGTAATTATTCTGTTGACTTTGGTCTTGAAAGTAATTTCTTTGAATGTGTGTCTTAGAAACTAATTGGACCGCAAAGTTTGTCCTTCTGGTGAAATGCCCCTATATTTAAATGTTATTTATATGGAAAAAGAAGGAATCCAATTAAGTATAAGTAATATTAGGCTTAAAAGTTATAGAGAAAGGCATAAGCCTAAAAGTGAAAAATTTACAGTAAATTATGCTAAAACGGGAGAAATAAATTAAACGGGAAATTTCTAATAACTTGATTTGGAAGTTAGTGATAGATTAGTTGGTTAGTTTAGAAAAGGGAGCACATTTCCATAATTTAATATTGTAAGAATAACATAAACGTGATTGCAAGAATAAAAGCAAGAAAAATGGAATTAGTGCAAAATAGAGACATCACTGTATTTTGCATTACCCAGCAATTAAAGAAATAATATAAGAAATATTTTGCAGTTACGAATTATTGTTTATAGCATTATTTAGTATTAAAATATGGAAATGGATTTTTAGCATAGTTTTTGTAACCAACCAAATAGAATAGAACTACTTCCTAGAATAAAAGAGAATAATGTGAAGCGTTAAAGAAATTAAATAAGAAGAAATAATCAAGTTAATATCTGACAAGACTAGAAATAGTAAACATAATACGTGACTAGATTTGCATTTACTGCGCAGATAGTAGAACAAAAAGTACAACAGTTATTATGATAAGTAATTTATGATAGTTGGACGTAGTCCCAAGCTAAGACTGTCATATAATATAAGATAATTTAGTATCATAATAAAAGAAGACGGACTAAAATAGAAAAGAGACACTTGCGATTACATTTATAACATATAGGTTATAAAAGAAAGAATAGAATATAAAAGTGACAATTGCAAGTATATTTGTAACAAGTAAGTTATAATTAAAAAGAAAGAAATAGAAGAGGCTTATTTTATCAAACTTAGATCTTGGATTAAGTTAATAAGCAAAATAATAGCAGTGGCCCGTACCGGCAGCATTTCCTTTTAGGTCTAGAATTGATGGTCTCACACAGGCGGGGTTGGGCTTGCTGATTAGTGTAAATAAGTAGCCAACAGAATAATAAAAGTAAACTAAACACATAATAAAAGATTAGACATAGAGTCTAATAAAATGGTAAGATGCGTTTGGAGCAGCCCAAAGGATGAAGAGCCTAACGAAGCAGTTCATCACAGATTTCAGTACAGAAGGAGCACGCCCAACTTTGTTATCTTGGGCTAGAAGGAAGTATGAGACTTCAAAGGGACGTGAGGATACTCTAGGATGGCCCTCTGGGGTAGGCCTAACGAAGCTGCACCCCCGGAGGCAGGTCTGTAGGTGTTCCATCAAGAGAGTATGCCTTGAATGCTTTTGCATTGCAGGCCTAATGAAGCGGACCTTTGTAGGCAGTCAAAAGGTTGATGATGGAGTAGGATATTCGTATGACACCATACTCCCAGTTACAAGTAGGTTTTAGTGGGTAGGACCCAAAAGGATAGTCGAATGCGGAGATCAAGCCAAGTGCGAGTTCAGGAAAGACTAGAGTTTAACCAGCAGGCCAATGATTCTTTCACTATCGAGACATTGGATGAGAGGTCTTTCGATTAGTTGAGGGGTGGCTGCATGGGGCTATAGCCATGATGAGAAAAGATACTGACCAAGTAGAATATCTGTATTGTAGGCCTAACGAAGCGGACCTTTACATATATAGAAAATCCCCGACTGAGTTCCGTACAAGGTAGACCTTGTTGGAGGGATTTAGGGAGTAGACAGAACGATTATGTATAGCCCTCAAGGTACGCATTAGGTGGTACATTGTGGATGTCCGAGCACTAGTATAAGCTAGTGCGGACGTAGTTTTACCTTTTCATAGTAGACGATGGAACATCTATATTGTAGGCCTCACAAAGCTGTCCTTTACAGATGTAGTTTCAGTACGCTCTAACAGCGAGACGATGGAGTCCTTTTCGAGGAGGATACAGAAGGTACTATGGGTAGTACCTAGGACTAATGCAGTCTTTGGGCATGTAGCTACATATATATTGGTTATTAGGTCTTAATCTACTAGGGAGTAGATGGGTACGATTCACGCACAGAGACGAGAGTATTATAAACCCAATAAACCTAATATAGTAGAAAATGGAAATAGAACGATATATGTAGAATTATGCTTAAAGTGTATAATTTGTCCATTCACCAGAACTTTAGTTCTGACCCCCTCCGCATAACATCCCACGGGTTAGATAGATGGCAGAGATTTTCCAGCTTTGGGACACTTGCTTAGAAAGTGTTATTACCTTGGTGAGTATTTACTTACTATTTTATTTTAGTCAGTTCCACTGTGAGATATTTATTTGAGCTCTGATATATTTAACTTTGTCTATTTGCAGGATACTAGATACCCAACTAGGGCCTCAGTGGGCTTAGATTTTAGCATTTATGCGAAAAATCCGGACTCATTGAAATTCGGGTTGTTACATTTAGTATCAGAGTTTTAGGTTAGTAGATCCTAAGTAAATTAGGAAATATGAGTAAATGTATTTGTATTTTTGAATAAAATATAAATATATTATGTACTAAAATCCAAATAGTCCCCAATTATAGATTTTAACATATGGAAAGTTTTTAGAAGCATATTTGTGCATAGTTTGCTAGTTGGGTTTGGGATGACCCAAGGATGTTGAGCCTTATGTTATTGTCGATTTATAGTGTACAATAAGCTATGTTTTGAGAGAAGATTGGTACCCATATGTTATAGGAAGTGGGAAAGTTCCCTAGGGATAGTAGGGAGAGTATTTTTTTTGTAGGAATAAGAGATTTTAGTAAGGAAATGTTTTTACATAGCATATGGGATTTATTAATATTTATTTTAATTGAATCCATATACTAGTATTTTTGGGTGGTAGTAACGGTGTTTTACACAACATCTGTCTTGACCCAAATAAAAATGTGTTTTGAAGATAATTTCTAAGTATAGAAATAAAGTGGTTTGTAAGTACACTTATTATTTAAATAAGTATATGGAAATGTTTTCTAGTTATGAAAATATTAAAACAATTTTGAAAATGAGTTCTTCTGAGAAAAAAAAGGATGTAAGTTAAATATTAGGAAATTAATAAATTTCATAGGAGATGTCTATTGTAAGTGAATATAGATTAAACATACTTTAATCTATTGGTATGAAATGAATAATGATATAATTTTCTATGAAACCAAATCACAAATAAAGATGTTTTGTGCAAGTTATAAGGAATACGTGAAAGAGATGTACAAGGTATGGAAAGCACCATATTTTGTATAGCCTATTTCGATAAAATATAAAATAAGTTCCTTGTAATTTCACATAAACATGAAATCCTCTTTTAAAGGATTCATAGAAGGTTTTAGTGTTAATGGTTTCTCATAAGAGAAAGTAGTTCCAATACATTAAGGTATAAAACCATTAAGTGTAATAATTAGAGACAGTGTTAGTTAGAAGGTATATTATAGAGAGCCTTAGTAGGAAAGCTAAGCAATGGAAATTTCATATTTTTCCATTGATTATGCGCATTGGTTGCTTACCTTTGTAGAAAGTCCCCATTTGTAGTAAGTTAGAAACTCCTCCAAAGTTAGGTAATTGGAAGAGTAAGAAAGTTAAGGAATTTTTGATAAAACAATTGTTCTTATATACTCCAGTTTTTGAAAATTTGAAAATCTATGAAAAGAAGATGTTTTGAAAACATGTGAGGACATTTTTGGAAGTCAAGAAAAAAAATGTTTTAAGGACAAGCAAGGCATGTTTTAAAGAAAAATGGTTTGGTGAAAAAGTAAATAAGTTTTTGGAAGAGAAAAACTTAGTAAATAGTTTAATTTAAAAATCTAATTTTTTTTATGGAAAGATGTAATGGTCTTTAAAAGTAAAAGAGGAGTAAGTTTTGAATTTAGAATTTGTAAGTTTTCCCCTCTTGGTTTGGGTAATAATTTAAATTCAAAGAGCAGTAAAGATGCAAGTCTAAAAAGATAAAATGTTAGGTAACCAAGTACATTTGAATTTAACAGAAACTTCAAAGTAACACTTCTAAAGGCAAGAACTTTGGGATTTGATGTTTCAAAAAAAAATAGAAGCTTTAATTTTTGAAATGGAATGATAAATACCAAATCAAACTTTTAAATTTGGAGTAGATAGGAATCATTTCCTAGGTGTGACGGGAAAAGTGTAAGGCTATAGCAGTAATTACTTTTAGCAGTAATAATTAAAGTTCCCGTAAAGTTTATAGGCCACTAGCGAGAACCTAGGCATGTTGCTTCATGTGTGTAGAATATAGAAGAATAGTGAAGTGATATTAGTAAGATAGTAAGACACACGTGGTTGGGATAGGTAAACCTTAGTTGGGGAAAAATGAAAGGTAAAGGTAAAGAGAAAATTTCCCCAAACTTGGTTGCCTTTTTAGATAGAGATTGCATAGATTGAAACCCTTATTCGTTGCAGTAAATGAGACTTGGTTATTCCATTTTGAGTATGGAATGGAAGAGGTGAATAGATCTTATTCATCGTGAGTAACACAGCGTAAGTTAGTAACGAGTAATAGGTGGCAGGAGGAGCATATGTGTTACTTGGATTCCTAGAGCAGGACCCTTCTGTGTCAAAGTGGACATGGTCCTAGGCCTCCTAGCCCTAGATGATAGCTGTGTTTAGCTGCTATATTTACCTATCTAGTATCGCTTTGTAGTAGGACTTGTTTTCTCTTTTAGTATTAGATTGTACTCCTATGTAAGCATTTAGTTCCTATTGTAGTAAATTAGTGATGATTAGTATGATGCTCTTTTTCTGTGATGTTTACAAGAAGAGAATAAAAACATTGGATGCAAGTAATGAAAGAAAAGTAAAATCCAAAAAGAGTAACTAAAAGGGAAACAACAAATTTAAAGAAAGCGATAGAAACGTCAATAAAAAGTAAATGAGAATTGCAAAAGAAAAATACATTTTTTTCCAAAAATTAAGCTTGGAAAAAAATTTGGAAAGGAAGTTTTTCTTTTATAAACCGTGCTTGGGAAAGAAAATAGAGATTTTAATAGAATAGCGGCATAAGTTCCAAGTACGGAGAAAGAGGTGCGCAAAAGTAAAACGGGAAATGTAAGTTTTTCCATTTTCTACCTTCTTTCTGACATAAGAAATCGAATTCGAAAAATTATATTTTTCTGAAATTTGAATATTAAAAGTTGTGTGGTAGGATTTGGATGTAAAATTCGTTGAACTATGCCCCTATTCAGTAGGAGTGTGGAAAAAAATTGGATGAAAAACATTTTGAGTTTTCAAAAGATTGCATCCATATAAAAATTGCAAGTATATTTAGGATGTGTGCATCATATTTTAAAAAGGAGTTTTTAAAGAAGAAAAGCATTCATATAGGAGGTAACGCTTAGAAATTTATGTACATGCATATATTTTATGTTGAATGACACTTTGCACAAGGACACGAATGGTCGCAAAATTGGATGTACATAAAATGGATGTGTTTGATGCGAGGAATTACATAGTTTTACCCTTGTCGAATTTCAGGGATGAAATTTCCTAAATGGTGAGAGAATGTAACACCCTGCATTTTAGATAATTAAATAATCAAATAACAATAAACAGTGAAAATAAACATTTTTGGAATTGTCAGAATATGGCCTCGAAACTTAAACCATTGTGTTCGTGGTGATTTTCTGATAAATTTCCATATATAAGTTGTCGAAATCCGAGTTAATATGAAGAAGTTATGAGATAAAAAAAATCGGAATTAATCGAAAAAATAAAAGAAAGTAAGGCATACGGGTCGACCGATAGGTCGACCCGCAAAACACACAAGTCGACCTATAGGTCGATCCGCGTTTTGTCCTGGACGACAATTTGTTTAGGTACATGCCGAACTTATTTATTTTAATTTCTGTGCAATCTCAAATGTTGTTTTCTAAATCCAACGATTCGCAACAAGCCTATGACGTGGTTGTAACAGATTCAATCCAAAAATCCGACGGTCTGACATCCCCAAATTCCACTATAAAAAGAATCCTAGGCCTAGTTATTTTCTCACAATCAGATTTTCTCTCAATTGGGTTCATTGCCTGAGGCTGAACCCTAAATAGAAAATATTTCTAGGGAGAATATCTTTTTAATAAAATATTAGATACCTTAGAAAGGGATCCAAGAAGGCCATGGAGCAAAGCTAAGGACGACAGGTGAGTGTATTTAAATTATATCTCTTTTATGTTTATGATATATAATATCGTTAGATTCCCGTTAAGTATTTAATTCAGCATTTATTTCTGTAAATTAGTTCTACTAGTTAGTTAAGTTGAAACTGTAAATTTTATAAGAGAAGTGTACTTAAATTTAAATGTTATTTATATGGAAAAAGAAAGGAATCCAATTAAATATAAGTAATATTAGGCTTAAAAGTTGTAGAGAAAAGCATAAGCCTAAAAGCGAGAAATTTATAGTTAATTATACTAAAACGGAAGAAATAAATTAAAAGGGAAAAATCTAATAACTTGATTTGGAAGTTAGTGGTAGATTAGTTGGTTGGTTTAGAAAAGGGAATACATTTCCATAATTTAATATTTTAAGAATAACGATAAATGCGATTGCAAGAATAAAAGCAAGAAAAATGGAATTAGTGCAAAATAGAGACATCACTGTATTTTGCATTACCCAGCAATTAAAGAAATTATAAAAGAAATGACTTGAAGTTACGAATTATTGTTTATAGTATTATTTAGTATTAAAATATGGAAATGGATTTTTAACACAGTTTTTGTAACCAACCAAATAGAATAGAACTACTTTCGAGAATAAAAGAGAATAACGTGAAGCGGTAAAGAATTAAAGAAGAAGAAATAATCAAGTTAATATTTGACAAGACTAGAAACAGTAAACAGAATATGTGACTAGATCTGCATTTACTGCGCATATAGTAGAATAAAAAGTACATCTGTTATTATGATAAGTAATTTGTGACAGTTGGACGTAGTCCCAAGCTAAGACTGTCATATAATATAAGAGAACTTAAGAGAATTTAGTATCATAATAAAAAAAGACAGACTATAATAGAAAATAGACACTTGCAATTACATTTATAACATATAGGTTATAAAAGAAAGAAAAGAATATAAAAGTGACAATTGCAAGTATAATTGTAACAAGTAAGTTATAATTAAAAAGAGAGAAATAGAAGAGGCTTATTTTATCAAACTTAGATATTGGATTAAGTTAATAAGCAAAATAATAGCAGTGGCCCATACCAGCAGCATTCCCTTTTAGGTCTAGGACTGATGGTCTCACACAGGTGGGGCTAGGCTTGCTAATTAGGGTAAATAAGTAGCCAATAGAATAAGAAAAGTAAACTAAACAGATAATAAAAGATTAGGCGTAGAGTCTAATTAAATGGTAAGATGCGTTTGGAGCAGCCCAAAGGATAAAGAGCCTAACAAAGCAGTTCATCACAGATTTCAGTACAGAAGGAGCACGCCCAACTTTGTTATCTTGGGCTAGAAGGAAGTATGAGACTTCAACGGGACGTGAGGATACTCTAGGATGGCCCTCTGGGGTAGGCCTAACGAAGCTGCACCCCCGGAGGCAAGTCTGTAGGTGTTCCATCAAGAGAGTATGCCTTGACTGCTTTTGCATTGTAGGCCTAACAAAGCGGACCTTTGTAGGCAGTCAAAAGGTTGATGATGGAGTAGGATATTCGTATGACACCATACACCCAGTCACGAGTAGGTTTTAGTGGGCAGGACCCAAAAGGATAGTCAGATGCGGAGATCAAGCCAAGCGAGTTCGGGAAAGACTAGAGTTAAACCAACAGGCCAATGATTTTTTCACTATCGAGATATTGGATGAGGGGCGTAGTCAATTGGATGTTTAGATTGTTTGCAGCAGGGCACAACCACTTAGCTCTTGAGAGGTCTTTCGATTAGTTGAGGGTTGGCTGCGTGGAGCCAAAGCCACGATGAGAAAAGAGACAGACCAAGTAGAATATCTGTATTGTAGGCCTAATGAAAATCCCCGACTGAGTTCCGTATAAAGTAGACCTTGTTGGCGGGATTCAGAGAGT
This sequence comes from Allium fistulosum, assembly GCA_030737815.1. NCBI lineage: Eukaryota > Viridiplantae > Streptophyta > Magnoliopsida > Asparagales > Amaryllidaceae > Allium > Allium fistulosum. Next base: position 810,483,531 of record CM060902.1, read on the forward strand.
AGACAGAACGATTACGTATAGTCCTCAAGGTACGCACTGGGTGGTACATTGTGGATGTCCGAGCACTAGTATAAGCTAGTGCAGATAGTTTTACGTTTTCATAGTAGACGACGGAACATCTGTATTGTAGGCCTCACGAAGCTGTCCTTTACAGATGTAGTTTCAGTACGCTCTAGCAGCGGGACGATGGAGTCCTTTTCGAGGAGGATACAGAAGGTACTATGGGTAGTACCTAGGACCGATGCGGTCTTTGGGCATGTAGCTACATATATATATATATATATATTGGTTATTAGGTCTTAATCTACTAGGGAGTTGTTGGGTACGATTCACGCACAGAGACGAGAGTATTATAAACCCAATAAACCTAATATAGTAGAAAATGGAAATAGAACGATTTATGTAGAATTATGCTAAAAGTGTATAATTTGTCCATTCACTAGAACTTTAGTTCTGACCCCCTCCTCATAACATCTCACGGGTTAGATAGATGGCAGAGATTTTTCAGCTTTGGGACACTTACTTAGAAAGTGTTATTACCGTGGTGAGTATTTACTTACTATTATATTTTAGTCAATTCCGTTGTGAGATATTTATTTGAGCTTTGATATATTTATCTTTGCCTATTTTCAGGATAGCATATACCCAACTCGGGCTTCAGTGGGCTTGGATTTTAGCATTTATGCGGAAAATCCAAACTCACTGAAATTCAGGTTGTTACAGTATGCAATGGCTATGAAGGAGTTAACACACGATGGCTATAAAGAATTAACATATGATGGTTATAAAAGAGTTAACATGTGATGGCTCTAGGAAGGTTAACTCACGACCCCTACTTAATGTTCAATACACGATAGCTTGGGAAGCTATCTACCTGTGAAGGCTCTTTTGAAGCTAACAAAACGATAGCTAAGGAAAGAAAATGAACTAGTGATGGCCTAGGGAAAATTAACCCACAATGTCTATGGGATAGCCAACACACGATGACTAGGCTCAACATTCGAAAGCTATGGGATAACTAACATGTGATAAATAAAGTTGATTCATGATAGCTTGGAAAGCTTTATTTTTCTAAGTAAAATAAGACTACTAAGAATACTTTGGAAGATAATTTTCAAGTGCTAATGATCTATTTTACAGAGATGAAATAAAGGAAGGATTTTTTTAAGTTAAAAAATTGTTAAACATATTTTGAAATAAGGTAAAGCTTAGAGAAGCTAATAAATGATTGGGTATCATTTAGATTAAAGGATAAAGATGCTTATCAAAAGAAAGTGTAGGGTACACTATAAATAAATAAATGATATGGGTTAAACTAAGATTGTAAAAATATACCGGCTAATGAATTATATGATGGTGGGTGCCTTGGCTATTAGTCCAAAGTCCAATGGTATATGGCAGTATGGTTCAATTCTAAAAATTTATCAACTCTAAAGGGGAGTTAAGGTAGGGTGCCATGGCAGGGTGCTAAAACATCAGGGTAGTGTTATAACTAAAATAAATAAATCGGCAGCGTAAACAGTAACAGTTTAGTGACTAAGAGGGGTTATTGATGCTTAGTAATGACACTTACTAGACTGTATTTAGGGTGCTTACATTCAACCTCTTAGGAGAGTCAGAGTGGCTCCCATTGGTGTAATGAGTGGCCATTTCATCCGGTGAAGTTGTTCGAGAAAAGATAAAACTAGGATAGACGGACCTAGGGAGGTAATCACTAAATAAGTTGAAGGTATCTTAACGATTATAGCCTAAAACAAGAGATTAGGTGACGGTTAAATGGATGATGAATAATTTTATGACATGGTTCATAACGGATGATAAGTATAGGGTTTACTTAATTTGAATTGATATAGGACATGGTTCTTAACTAGATGAGAAGTGTAGGGTACACTTCTTAATTGTATTTGCACATGGTTGCTTTTTGTGTAATGTTGTTTACATATATAATGTATTTTGTCGATGATAAAGTGAGGGTAAAACCCGTTCCACGTTAGCGGCGTGGTCTCACTATGGAGGACTAGGATAAAGATTTTACTCATACCGGGCTTTATGTCTGACCTTTGTTTTATTATTTTGCATAAACTCATGGATACTCATTCGAGTAGGCTAAATTTATAGATTAGACATGTACACATTAAAAGGATGAATAAAGAGTTTGAAGATGAAGCAGAAGGCTAATCTAGAGTATAAAAGTCTTTTGAAATTTCCACTGTGTAAAACCAAAAATTATAACTGGTTATGTGTTGTGTTGGCATCTTCATATATCAGAAACAATACATCTATTATTTTCTATTATATTTACCCCTGCGCGAGAATGAATGGGATTAAAATGATGTAATGAATTATGTAAATCAAATTGATGCAATGAAAAACCTATTTAGCTGCTCTGTTTACTTATGTTGTGCAAAATAACACTGAACTCACTTAGTCATTGTAAAATGATTGTGGTGATAACTGGAGCATCATCAGTGTCTATTTTCGAGTCATGGAGTTGCGGATGTTACAGCCACAGTCTCGCAGAAGTCGGTGCCACCTTCGTGCATTTATATAGGTAGATTTATTAGAAGTGCCTTATAATTATACACTTCAATAATATTTTTGTTGTAACCAAATAAGTACTTAGCTGTGCAACCTTTACCATATCATTAGATGTAGAATGGAGTATAATATTAGTTGTTTAGAATAATATTATAGTGCTTTTAATCGCATCGAATGATTGTGCTCATCATATGATGTACCTTTGCTCATTGAACACAAGATAATGAATTTCAATATTTTGAGTCGAGTTTCCATTATATTGATTGTTTTATATTGGCTTTAAACCCATTACCTTTGATGTTTTCAACACCAAGTCCATTACATGTCCTTTTGTAAATGGATCTGCCAAGTTTTGACTAGATCCGGCAAAATATTTTGTAATTACCATCAGTGAGCATTTGCCTTACTGCATTGTGCCTTAGGCTAACATCCCTTGATTTGCAATTGCCATTATAAACCTTGCTATATGCTCATGATAGTGTTCCTAGACTATCACAATGCACTAATATAAGAGGCATTAGATTTGGGCACGTAGGAATTTGTAAAAGTAAATTCCTTAATCATTCCATTTCTTTACTATAAGAAGCCAATGCTATAAATTCAACAACCATGGTAGAGTTACCAATACACGTTTATTTCATTGAGACCCGAAAATTGCTCCCCCACCAAGAGCCAATATCCATATATTAGTTATTTTATTATCATCCTCTCTTTTAGTGCTCCAACTAGCATCTGTATATCCTTTTATTACACTTGGATACCCATTGTACAAAATACCATAATATGTGGTTTCGTTTAAGTATTTTAAAATACTTTACATAGCTATCCAATGAATATGATTAGGGTTATTGGTGTATCTACTTATTTTGCCAACAATCTAGGCAATACCAAATCTAGTGCATGTCATGGCATATATTAGATTCCCAATAATTTTAACATATTCTAGTTGATCTCCCAATCCACCAAAATTAGAATATAATTGCATACTTGGGCCAAATGGTGGTAATTACACGTTTGCAATCAAATTGACTGGATTGTTTTAGGATCTTTTCAATGTGATAAGGTTGGGTAATGACCAACTAATCTGTTATTTTCATAATTCTTGTTCCTAGAATCACATCAGCTTCCTCTATACCCTTTAAGTCAACACATGAGGATAGAAATCTTTTTGTTTCTTCAATATTCATAGTATCAGTTTTAAATATTAACATACCATCAACATAAAGGCATATTATACGCCTTTAGAAGAAAATTTGCTATAGACACATCTTTTTGATTCATATATCCTAAAACCATTTGGTATATGGTTTTATCAAATTCCTCATGTCATTGTTTTTGTGCTTGTTTAAGACCGTAAAGTGATATAATATGATTGCGTACTTTCCTTCTTGTCTTGGCATCACAAAACCTTTTGGTTCTGACATATATATTTCCTCATCAGGTTCTCCATTTAAGAATGCAGTCTTAACATCCATTTGATGAATTTCAAGTTTATAAGTCGACTCTAATGCAGTTATTGTCCTAATTGTTTAAATTTTAGCTACAAGTGCATATGTATCAAAATAATATATTCCTTCTTTTTGAGCAAAATCCCATAGCGACTAATCCGGCCTTAAAATTTTCTATCATGTCGTCTGCTCTTAATTTTTCTTTAAATATTCACTTACAACTTATTAGATTAGAACCAGAAAGTAAGTCTGCTAGTTCCCAAGTTTCATTTCTTGTAATAGAATAAACTTCATTATTTATTGCTTCTTGCCAAAAAGATCAATCCAGTGACTTTATTGCCTCATTATATGTTAAAGGATCATACTCTACGCTTGTAGAAAGTGTGGTTTGATGTGTAATAACATTTCTTGACCCTTTACCAAATAAATGATAAAATCTAGTTCGAATGATTTTAAGGTTCTCATTCTTTTACATCTCCAAAGAAATTAATCGGTTTCATCATTATTTATCTGAGTGTTTTCAAATTCGCAAATAGGTTCATTGACCTTCATCATTTTATGAATAGGTGTGTTAACCTTCAAATGTTTCATCAAAGATTAGATGGAATGGACGTGAATCTATTTTCAAGCAAACAACATATCTTGATTCTATTTTTGTGTTTACCTCAACTGGATTATTTTGTTCTATTGCCAGAAACCTATGACCCTTGTTATGTTGAGTGTATCGTAAGAAAATACACCCAATACTATTTTGTCTTAATTTCTTGATTTTTGTTTCAGGTAATCGAAAAATTTCCCTTATAACCCCGGACTTTAAAATATTCTATACTAGGCTTTCTTTTCTTCCCAAGTTCACTTTGGTTTTCTTGTGAGGTAACTATTTAATATATAACATGAATTCAATAATGCTTCACCCTAGAAATTAGTATTAAGACCAAAATTACATAACATGGCGTTAATCATTTCAGCAATGGTCTTTTTTTTGTTCTGCTACTGCGTTTTGTTGTGGTGCAAAGATTAGATGTTTCAAGTATTATTCCTATGGATTCACAAAATACAGGAAAATGATATTTACCTTCCCTATCAGATATAAGGGTCTTAATTATAGAACCACACTAGTTCTTATTAACATTTTATAAGTCAAAAATGATTTCAATACCTCATCATTAAAATCATTAGATAAACATAACAATACTTTGAGTAATAATTAATGAAAATGACAAATTACTTCTTTCCTCATATATTAGGAGTGTTACGCATGTCACACATCACCATGAATCAATAGTAACAAGTTAGTAGCACTAAATGATTTTAATGAGAATGGTTTTCTAGTAATTTTTGTTAATGAATCATTAAATTTATCATCATACTTAGGATCATATCTAACGAAGTCATATCATTCATATGTCTAGTATTAACATATCATTATGTACTATGTCATAAAGAAAGAGAGTCAACAATATAAGTAGAACCAATAGTTTTATCAACATTCAATTTGGACATTCCATCACACATGTAGCATTTTCCCATAAACACACTACCTCTGGTTAATACATATTTATTTGACACAAAGACTTGTTTGAAACTAAATGTATTTAAAAGACCGCTAGAAACGAGGTTCCTTCTAACTTTGGGTACATACTATACATTATTCGGTGTCAGACTGTTTCTGAACATGAACTCCAAGTCTACTACCCTATTCCCTTTGACCTTTGCTTTGGCAAAGTCTTCTTTATGTAAATAGTTTTCATCCTCGGACGGTTCAGGTTTCTGGAATTTAATCTTGTTGTTGTAGATATGCTTAGTAGCACTAGAGTCGATCCATTAAGAATCCTCTTTTTCAATCATATTGATTTTAGATATTATGGCCGAAAAATTATCTCTTGACGATTGTTGTTTCTTTTTAGGGAAAAGGTTATCTCTGTTAAGGTGATCGAGATCCCAAAGTTGAAACAACCATTCACTCTTTTGGCCTCTTTGTTATTAAAGTTGTTATTGTTTTGAAACTTTCTCTTTTGATTAAAAAGCACTCATAGAAACTATTTCCCCCCTTTTCCTCTACTATGTAGATCTTAGATGAATACATCATTGGTTCATCACTTTCCTTCTACCTTAATTGTTCTTCAACCCATAGGAATTGTCTAGATTTATTTCCTCCTTCTTGTGTTTTAATATTTTTCTTTGATCTTTCCTGAAAGGAGGATGTCTATTATGGATGATACTTTAATCTCGTCATCCATATTCATATTATGTCTTCTGAATTAGTTCAAGATGTGCATAATATCTTTGAATTGCTCTACTACTGGTCTAGCATCAGTCATTTTGTAACTAAAAAATTTATAGCAAAACATTTCTTACTTGTTGCGTCCTTCATTAGCCTTTAATACATCCCTAACATCCTTTGCAATCGGTTTGTAGTAGTATATATCAAATGATGTATCCGTTATCACATTACATATATGTCCCTTATAGATGCAGTCATTATGTACCCATTTTAGTCGTGCTCTTGTAACCATAATTGGTTCGTTCTCTACCTCTTCTAGTTTTGGCATGGTCAACACATCTACAACTTTCAATCTAGCTAATAAGAAGTGCATTTTCTTCTGCAAGTGAATGAAATTAACACTGTTAAATCTTTCTAGTTTGGTGAAATTGGAAGCAAACTCTCTTAAACTGTGTGTTGCCATTATTTGAAATAATGTATTAAGATCAGTAGTGGAAAATCTGGATTCTGGTAAATTGAGACAACATCATTAGTAATCAAATGAATAGAGATTGTTCTAGGGTACGTCAATGATGCTTTTCTTAAGACATTATTTGCCTCTCCACTTGTTTAAGTAAATAAATGGACATTCAGAGTAACGACAAACCCTCTTCCAAGATACATGAAGCTAAGAAGTTATTTACTTTAATCGACTATGGTGACACTACCGAAGTTTTTTCAAACCACTAAGGGAATTGTAGTGACATAAGTTTCAAGTTTATGATTTGTAGTATCAACGAGTTATGCGCACTAACATGCAGGGCCTTCTTTTTCAACCCAAGTGAAAACATTTGGATGCCCAAAAGGATTAACCTTTCTCTTGTGAAACCTATATTTAAATAGATATAGTTTGAAATATTTTATAATGTGGGACTATTCACATTCCCACATTCTTCCTCTTCTCTTTCTCACTTCTTCTCCGATACAAAAAATTCACTCATAATTTTTCATTAACATGAACTGAGTTTCCTATCTTCTATTTTCTAATTTTAGATGATCCAAATTCAATATTTAAGATTTTGATCTCATCATACCTCAGCTTGATCATATTATCATATCAAGTTGAATTCATATCGTCTATTATTCATCGAAATAAACTTATAAACAAAATAATCAATTTCTCTTACTTGTAAAACTTGCATCTTATTAGGAGATTGTCAAAATAAGTTCTCAAAAGAGTGATAGCTGAAGGTTCGAGAAAAAGAATACGAGTGCTATTCTTTAGCAAGACATTAAAGAATAGTTAAATTCCTATAATCAGTTAGGGGAGTGAATGATACTACAATGTCTATCTATTATTGATAGAGACATAATGGGGTCAAGTAAAGGCCTTAGGCCCTCTCTTGAAGTGGAAAGTTTTTTCCCTAGTCATTTTTTATGTTTAACTTTTTTATTGAGGGATGAATTTTCTATTGAAGTTTGGATACTACACAGTAAATACCATAATTTCAAAGACTAAATCGTGAATCAAATCGTCTTAGTGCAAGGTTAAAAGTTCTTATGGTTTAACCGGTCAGGCCATGAAAACCGTATTGATCGCTATTTTTTATTTTTTATTTGAGTGCAATACTATTTCAATTCATGTAAACATTTAACTAATTATAGTTAATATGTTGGTATTTTAAAAAAAAATCATTCTCATACATTTAATAGCAAATATTAATCAAAAAAATTCCATAACAATTTATTTAGTGCAAAAGTTTGAATTTCCTAGTTTTTTAAGATAAAATAATTTTAGTTCAACATGGTTCATAAAACGTATGCCGATAATCTATTATATGGTCCAAGATTGATGAGGTAATCCAATAGTTTGGTGGATAAAGTTAATATTATAAAAGGCGATCTTCAATTAATTTGAAGCAAGATACTTGATTATTGAGATTAATCTAATAGTGATAACTCAAGTATTCTTTGTTAATCCTTAAAGGCTTGGTACTTTCATTGTTGTTAATTATGAAATGGTCATGTGCATGATACTTAGATGATTTGGTTAATGCATATTAACTAAGATAACATATAAGATTAAGCACAATAATTGAGTATCAAGCAGTGGATGTGTACTCATTAATAATATTTGATACAGAGGAATAATTTGAGCGATCTTCAGTTGAGTTCTAGGAATTCCTTTATGTTGATATGTTATATAATTGGAGCTCTTATACTTATACATGCATGCTCTTGGCTTTTGATTAGTCACAAATTACAATGGGTAGCTTTCATATTTTGTTTCTTCTCATACTTGTGCTTGTTGGTTTGTGTGATGGTGATGATAGCAATAACGACATAAGGTGGGCATTACTTCGGTTCCAATGGCTATGATAACTATAGGCATAAGGTGAATTCTATTGGGAGAGATAAATACACTCCCCTTTGCTAACACCACTTTCATTTCCTACTAGTCAAACATAAAATGTTGGTGTAATATTGCTCTTTTACTTTATACTACACATTTTGTATCTTTAATTGATTTCTTTTAATGAGACCAAAGAGTGGTTTTTTCTAGTAACGAATAGAAATGAAGACTGGAAATAATACGACACATATTATTATTATTATAAAGCAAAGCGAGTATATTGATAGTTGGGCTAAATCAGGCCCATATACATGAATGTAATTTCTCTTATAAGAGCAGAGCAAATCAGTATGCAATACATTATCAGATTATCAAATAAAACAAACTTTTGTTTCTATTTTCTATAATCTCATATACAATTACACTAAAGTATCATAAAATCTTTCATAGTATCGGAGCTCCATGCTTAACAGCAATTAATCTGATATTAGAAGATCAAAGCTTCACAGCAAAAGATCAAACATAAATCAATCAAAATATCATTAGCTCAGAATCATATCTGATATTTTAGAAATCATCAGAAAAGTTCTCATCACTTGAGTTTTAAAAAAATTTCTTGAAAGATAATCAAGAAAACAAGTACCCTGCCAAAGAATTTGTTAAATTCTGGCTCTAGCAAGTTTCCCATCACAAACAAGAAAATTCAGAAAACAAAATCAGAAAACAAGAAATTCATCACAAAGCAGCAAGAAAGTAAGTGCTATCCCAAGAACTCGTCATAACATCATCATCATTCGAGTTTTGGCTGCAAAAAACTTGATTTCTCATGTATTCGAAGCATCTCTTGCAATCTATCTGTATCTGGATCTTCAAGATTATCAGTTAGCATTATCTCAACATGGTTGAAGGTGACAGCATCAATTCAGCAACATCAGAGAACATGGAAATCTCTTAGCAAGAAACAGCAATGGCAATAGAGGATCAGATCAAAACAGTTGTCAGTCCTGAAAGTCAACCTACCATAGTGCATTTTGATGAAGACAATTATCTTCTTTGGAAATTTCAAATTGAAACTGCAATCCAAGGATATTGCCTTAAGGGATTTGTTCTTAGGACACTTCCAACTCCTCCAAGATTTATTACTGACCAAGAAAACAAGATGGTAAGTAGGGCCGTCAATGGATACCTGAAAAATCCGAAACCCATCACATCCATATCCGAAAAGCAGATAAATATCTGACATTCGAAAAAATGGATGTGGATAGAAAGACATCCGTATCTGAAAATTATCGATCCGCTTTTCTTCAAGATTATTGTTTAAATTATGTGTATTTCAGTATAATGAAAGATATTTATTTATTATTTTATTAAGTTAGAATTTTGTATTATTAGCACTAAATGCATAGTAACTACTCAAAACTATTTATTATCATTATATTTATTTATTTTTAACACTTTAATAATCAATGAGATTGAAAAAAGTTTATGTTAAAATAAAATTTTCCATTTATATTTATTGATTTACTGGTCGTTAGTGGATATGATAATTATCCCATATCCATTTGTATCCGCGGATGTGGATATCCGATATCCGGAAATGATTTCGGATACAAATATGGATATGGTATTATCCATATCCGAAAGTATCCATTGCCAAGTCTAATGATAAGTAATAATGATTAAACAAAGCATCAAAGACAAGACAGTCCAATAAGTTCATGGCTACTATCTTCTATAAACATCAGTTTTCTACCATAAGTTGTAGGATGTAAGTCATCCAAGGAAATCTAGACAACTATCGAGCAAGTTTTCAATTCTTAGTCAGCTGCTAAAGTAATGCACTACAAAAGACGACTACAAAACATCAAGGAAGATAATTAATCATTGAGAGAGTATTTAGCAAAGATTAAGACTACTTGTGATTTACTGGAGGCATCATGACACAAAGTGTCTGAACAAGTATTACAATTTTGAATGGTCTCGGTGAAGAATATGAAGCGGTAATAGCAGTTATATCATCTTAAGAAATACTGCCATCAATGCAATATGTCCACTCAACACTTCTGCACATGACGGGAGAATTGATCACAAGAAACCATCAGTTTCAGATTTATCAATCAATTATGCAGCCAATTTCAAGAACAAGAATTAATATTATAACAAAACCGATCAACTATATCAAAAGGAGGACAATTTGTTAGAGCAAGAGGTAGGGGAAGATGGAACAATAACATACCCAAGTGTCAAATATGTGAAAAAGTTGGACATAATGCATTAAGATGTTATTTTAGATTTAATGCAAATTATACACCAAATAAAAACTCAAACAGTTAAGACCATATAACCCTAGTGCAAATATGGCTCAAATGTAGCAAGATTCAAGTAACCTATCAGATAATTCAAGAAATAATCACCTAAATGAAATCACCTGACCTGAACACATTCAAGATGAGAGCTGTTACCCAGATTCAGGAGCAACCAATCATATCGCAAACAATCTAGACAACCTGAATCTTGGCAACAAAGAATACAAAGGTAAACAGTCCATATACATGGGAAATAGTGAGTTTATTAAGATTACTCATACTAGAATTTCCTACATCAAAGGTGAAAGGAAACTTTATCTTAATAACTTACTGAGAGTGCGTCAAATAAAGAAAAATCTCATGAGTGTATCACAATTTGCAAATGACAATAATGTTTACTTTGAATTTTATCCTAAGTACTGCATAGTTAAAGACATAATGACTAAGGAAATTCTTTTGTAGGACGATGCAGTTAAGGGATTATACAAGTTCAATCTTGTTAGTTCCAAAAATTCTGCAAAAGGGGAGAAGTGCTATAATCTTTCTGAAATATCTCTGACAGAAAGAAGTAGAAGTATTTTTGATTTGTGGCATTGTAAACTAAGCTATCCAAATGCAAGTATTGTAAAACAAATTCTAACTAAAAATTAAATTTCTTTTGAAGACATTACATTTCTCTATGTTTGTATATATTGTCAAATGGGTAAAAGTCACAAACTTGCTTTTGCTGATTCTTTAACTAAGTATAACAAACCTCTAGAGTTGTTTGCTACTGGTCTTTGAGGTCCGGCAACCGTCAGTTCAGACTATGGTTTTAGATATATCATAATATTTGTTGATGCTTACTCTAGGCGTACTTGAATTTGTTTCCTAAAAAAAAATCAAAAACTTATAATGCAGTGATACATTTTGTAACACAAGCAGAAAAAAAACTAATCATCAAGTTAAAATCATTATGCCTGATGGTGGTATTGAGTACAAACCACTCAGTAATTTCTTTCATAAAAAGGGAATAGTTCATTGAACTACATGTCCTTACACATCGGAGCAGAATGGATTAGTAGAAAGAAAATACATGCAGATAGTTGAGTCTAGTCTTACATTACTTACTCAGGCATCTCTTCCACTAAAATTCTGGACTGGCTCTTTTAGCACTATAGTATATCTAATTAGTAGACTGCCAAACGAATTATTAGAAAGTAAGAGTCCAATAGAAACATTATTCAATACAAAACCAGATTATCAAAGTCTGAAAACTTTTGGATGTTTATGTTTTCCTTACTTAAGACCTTATAATAATCAGAAGTTAAATTTTAGGTCTGTGTCTTGTACATTCTTAGGGTATGGAACAAATCAGAAAGGATACAAATGCCTAGACAATAGTGGAAAAATATTTATAAGTAGGCATGTTGTGTTTAATGAGCATATATTTTCTTTCACTAGTACAGATATAAAGACAAACCAGAAAGTCTATAACCCAAAGGTGACAATACCATCCATACCTTTGTATTCAACTGTGTGGAATCAAGAAGAGGTTGAGAAGAACTCAGAAAACCCTGTTCCACGACTCATGACAAATCTTTTGCACTCCAAGATGTCCTTTAGCTACTACCACTTCCAGTTTTCTTGACAATAATTGCACTGCTTGTCTTTCAATCGTAGAGGATCCAATAATAGCATTAGATGGAGTAGGAGTAGGGCAAGGATGACCAATTTCTATTCTTAGTGTCATCGAATTCGTTCCAATCTGACTAACAAGTTGCCTTATACATTGTTGCATTTCAGCTAGAGTTAAATTCGTTATTCTACTTTCTTCATGCATTTGATCAATCTTCTGTTGCATCTCCATTTTCCATCGCTTATCTTCAGTCTCTTTGTAATTGATAATTGCTTTTGAACTTTGAGTGAGTTTTACGTGCTTCGCATTAGACGTAGAACTAATTGCACGACAATAGAGTCTTTTTTTATCGTTTCCAAAAACATCAGCAACGGCATCTCTTTCAAAATCTTCCAAACTAATTACTCCTTCATTACCATTACCATTAACACTAGCTTCTAATTTTTTCCTCTCTTCTGCAGCTTCTATTAAAGCCCGAATATTAAAACGAATTGATTATTCAATCTCATAACTGTTCCATTTTGAAATTGTTGAAGATGCTATAAATTATAAGTAATTAATAATACCCAAAAGACCTTTTTAGTATACCCATAAAATGATCAAAATAATAGGATCTGTAATTCAATGTTCTTAACATATTATTTTATTATAACTTGCTGATCATGATACTTCCCTGCTGTTATATAGCTTGTAGGAAATGCGGATTACGGATCTTAAGGTAGAATTGACACTAGGAGGAGGGAGAGTGAATAGTTTTTAATTAATTTTATGAATCTTTATGAAATCTTTTCAAATTAGACCCAAACAGATGCAATTCACAAACACAGAGACAATCACAGAACCAGACACAGATGCAAATAGTAAATAAAAGCAGTAAAGGAAAGAACACACCGGAATTTTATACTGGTTCGGAGTTACCCTACATCCAGTCCCACACAATTCCTTGTGCAGATTTTTTTTCAAATATAATGTCGATATTACAACCTCGATTTCAAGGCCACGAGATACACCCTCCTGTCTCCGAGTCCAGGGCAAACTCTCTAGATTTAACCAGGCTACAAGATCACCTAATTGATTTACGGGCTACAATCACACCCAATTGATTTATGGGCTACAATCACACCGTTTCCAATCACACTTTGATAGAGAGAGACTCGATACACTTCGATCTTTTGATCTTTGATTACATATGACCTTATAACTCTGAATAACACTGAGATCTTTGAGAGAGAGTGGCAAAGAATCAAACTAGAGACGATCGAGATTGATTCACTTAGGATTTCGGCAGAGTTTTGTTAAGAATGTTTGAAAATAAGAATGAAAGAGAAAGAGGAGAGGAAAAAAAGAAATCTTAAGTGAAAATTCATTGAAAACTACTGGTATATATAGGAGAATAATGGTCATGTCCATTCATGAAAGGTTATGACGAATAGACACTTCTTTTGAAAATTCGAATTTTAAAATCTATGGCTATCATGTCGACATGGGGGGATAGGCATGTCGACATCCCCTAGTATTTTTTGAAAATTGAATTTTGTTTTAAAAGAGATTTTCTTTCTAAAGTTGTCGAAACAATCTTAGAACTTTGTAAACTATTTTGAATATACTTTATGATTATAAAAACCTTTGGAAAGTGATCTTACGAAATATAAAAGTAATAAAACTAAATATATAAATATTTTGAGATTAAAGCTAAAACATTAAAACCAGAAGATAGTTTAAAAACAAGAAATGATTTTGAAATTAATATGATTAAAAATAGTTTTTGAATTAAGGCTAAAATATTTAAACCGAGAGAGAGATGTCTTTTTAAAAAGATAGTTTTGAATTTTTTTTAAAAATAAGTCATTTTGAAAATTTCGTTGATTCCATTCCACAGAGAAGGTCAGAAGGTTGTGGGTTCCATCCCACTAAAGAGGTCGTGGGTTCTATCCCACTATTAAAGCGAGAAGGTGGATTCCATTCCATAATTAAAACCCAAATAAAGATTTTAGTGCTATTATGAAGTTTTAACGTAAATCTAGATTCTATTACTTATCTTGATATCTTTAACTCTTGAACTCTTGATAATCTTGATACTCATGAGTCTTCTGTCATGATTTCTACAATCTTGAATTCGTCAGTCTTGAATCTCTATACTGTACAGTCTTCATTCTCAGTACCTGCATATATATATATATATATCCTACATATACATATATATTTAGACAAAGATATTAGTATTTATATTTTATAACAAGTCTTATGGTTGTTGTCATCAAAACCATCATCTCAGGAGCTAACAATCTCCCTTTTTTAATGATGACAACCTATGTTTATAAAATATACTCTCAGATTCTACTCTGACTCTCCCTTATTCCAACAACTCCCCTTTAATCTACTAACTCCCCCTTAATCTAAGCCTAACTAACAGCCTAAATATCCTATTTTATAATTCTCCCCCTTTGTCATCAACAAAAACTGTGTCTAAACTACATAACTCCCCCTTAAACTAATACTATGGAATTAAATGCTAATAACAAAGTATAATAAGCGAAACATAAATCTAATTTTATTATATATGATGTTACATTACACATATATATATGAAACATAGACAAAAATTATATACAAGTACAAAAAATATAAAAACATTAATATAATAACAATCTAACGAGAGTACTTGACAAATGGTGACTTGTGAATCGAACAATTAGGGTAATGGAGACAAAAGTTTCCATGTTGTTCGACCAAATTACCATTTTTGTCAAAACAGACTTCTCCAACGCAAACAACATTATCGTTCTCGTCCATTTGCGCTTCTTCCTCTTCTTCTTCTTCTTCGTCATCCTCTAATGGATTATGAATACGTATGTTAGAGGAATCATCTTCAATCACAATAAGGTCTGCATTATTATTCATTAGAATTTATTGCAAATTTCTAAGAATCTTGCCTTGTTTCTCTTGTTCCTTTACCATCCTTATTTGCATGACTTGTAATTCAGTCAGCATTTGTAGAGAATCCTTTATAATTTCCTCGATCTTCATTACTCGAGCCAATGTAGTACGTTGGGATGGACTTGAATTAGGAGAAGGGAAGGAAATGGTTGCATTTTGGTTTGATTTAGAAGAGGAGGCCATTACTTTGTATTTCGGAAGTTTATTAGAGAGAAAATGAAGTGAGAAGGCAAATGAATTCGAAATATTGTGGTTATATAACCACCAAACTGATTTTAGAGGGAAAATCAAAATTTCAAATCTGACCGTCGTATGTTGACATGGGGGGTAGGGGCATGTCGACATCCCTTTGAAAATTTTGACTATTTTGTTTTTCTCTATTTATTTAAATATATATGTTCTATATCTATATTCTATATCTCAGTTATAGAACAAATACCTAGTTCTCTTCTTAATTTAGTAAAGGTTGATTGATTCAAGGGTATGATCAGAATATCAGCTATTTGATTCTCAGTTTTGATAAATTCAAGAGAAATAATCTCTTTACTTATATTATCTCTGAGAAAATGATGTCTGATATCAATATGTTTGGTTCTGGCATGATGAGTAGGATTTTTGGATAAATTTATTGCACTTGTATTGTCACAATAAATTGGTGATTTTAAAATATTTAATCCAAAATCCTTTAGGGTCTGTTGCATATAGATAACTTGAGAACAAGCTAAAGCAGCAGAGATATATTCTGCTTCAGTTGTTGATAGTGAGACAGTATTTTGCTTTTTACTAAACCAGAGAATGTCCTAAAAAGTGATAAGTTCCACTTGTACTTTTTCGGTCTTATTTACAACCAACATAGTCAGCATCACAATATTAGATTAAATCAAATGAATCATTTTTAGGGTAAAATAGGCCATAGTCTAAAGTGTGTTTAACATATCTTAGGATACGTTTAATAGCTTTTAAATGGATTTCGTTGGGTTGATATTGGTATCTTGCACTGAGACAGACACTATGCATGATATCAAGCCTACTCGCAGTTATATAGAGTAGCGATCCAATCATTCCCCTGTATAGTTTTTTATCAACATCCTTTGACATGTTTTCTTTATTCAAGGCTTCATTGGTTGCCATAGGAGTCGGTTTTCCACTTGCAGTGGTCATACCAAACTTACTAAGTAGATCTCTAGCATACTTTTCTTGACTAATGAAAATACCACTATCTAATTGTTTTATTTGCAATCCTAAAAAGAAAGTAAGTTCACCCATATGACTCATCTCAAACTCTTTTGTCATTATTTCAGAAAACTCTTTGTTCATTTCATTGTTTGTTGATCTAAAAATGATATCGTCCACATAAATCTGTACTAGTTGGATATCATTTTTGTTTCTTTTAATAAAAAGAGTATTATCTACTCTACCAATTTCAAAATTTGATTGCAATAGGTAAGAAGTAAGATCTTAGTCTATCATACTAGGCTCTAGGAGCTTGTTTCAGACCATATAAAGCTTTCTTTAATTTGTAAACATGATTTGGAAACTTTTCTTCTTCAAAAAGTGGAGGTTGTTCAACATAAACATCATCTTTAACAAAACCATGTAAAACGACACTTTTGACATTCATTTAAAATAATTTGAAATTGTTGTGGTTTGTGAAAGCAAGTAGAATTCTAATGGCTTCTAATCTTGCTATGGGTGCAAAGATTTAATCAAGTCTATTCCTTCTTCTTGACAATAACCTTGTACGACTAATCGAGCTTTATTTCTAACGACTCCACCTTGTTCATTCATTTTGTTTTTATAAATCCATTTTGTTCCTATTATAGTTTTGTCCTCATGTCTAGGAACAAGTTCACATACATCACTTCTAGTGAATTGATTCAGTTCTTCTTGCATAACAAGAATCCATGAATCATCAGATGATGCTTCCTTTGGATTTTTGGGTTCAATAGTTGATATAAAAGCTACATTACTCATCTTGTTTAGTTGATTTCTAGTTCTAACAACAGATTCAATATTTCCTAGTATATTTTCTATAGGATGATCTTTTAAAAGCCTGATCCTTTTGTTAGGATGAACAGTTTCACAATTTGTTTCATTTGATTCGTTATTTAAAGTAACAAAATCATCTTCATCATTTATTTGAACAAAATCTTTGAAATTTTCATCAAAAAATACATGCATTGTTTCTTCAATGGTGTTAGTTTTTAAATTGAAAACTATGTATGCTTTACTTCTATTAGAATATCCGATAAAGATTCCTTTGTCGGATTTAGGATCAAATTTATCCAAATTGTCCTTTGTATTTAGAATAAAGCATTTACTTCTAAAAACTTTAACATAAGATACCTTTGGTTTCTTATTGAAAAGAAGTTCACATGGTGTTTTATTGGTTAGAGGTCTAATTAAAATCCTATTCAAAATATAACAAGCTGCAGTGACTACTTCAGCCCAATAATTTCTTGGTAATTTACTATCTGAAAGCATAGTTCTTGCACACTCTTGAATCGTCCTATTTTTACGCTCTAGCACTTCGTTTTGTTGTAGAGTTCTTGGAAAAGAAAAATTATGAGTTATTCCTTTTTTATTACAGAAATTCTCAAAAATTTTATTTTCAAGTTCTCCACCATGATCACTACGAATAGTTTTGATTTTTAAAGAAAGTTGATTTTGAATTCTTTTTGCAAAAGTTTTAAATAAATCAAAAGCATCACTTTTATGTTTCAGAAAATTTTTCCATGTAAATCTAGAATAATCATCTACAATTACAAAAACATATTTACTATGATTTA
The DNA here is from genome assembly GCA_030737815.1 of Allium fistulosum. Lineage (NCBI taxonomy): Eukaryota > Viridiplantae > Streptophyta > Magnoliopsida > Asparagales > Amaryllidaceae > Allium > Allium fistulosum. The sequence goes on from CM060902.1 coordinate 810,501,723, forward strand.
TTGACTGAATTTGAGATGGACCAAACAGATCTAAATGAAGTAACTCAAGAGGTTTTGAAGTTGAAATCATATCTTTCAATTTGAATGAACTCTTCCTAAGTTTTCCTGATTGACAAGCATCACATATACTATCTACTTTAAAATCCATTTTAGGAAGACCTCTTACCAGATCAAGTTTTGAAAGTCTAGATAAGAGTTTGAAATTCAAATGTCCAAATCTTTTATGCCAAATCCAAGGGTCACTTGTATTAGCCAAATGACATAGGTTATCATTTGAGATACTAAGAATATAAATATTTTTTCTTCCTAATTCCTTCAAAGATAATATTTGATTTATTATCTTCGATGTGACACTTATCGTTTTCAAATTTAATTTTGTAGCCCTTGTCACATAGTTGACTTATGCTAAGTAAGTTGTGTTTTAGAGTTACCGACATTGTCGATGCCAATCACATATCCTTTTGAATTATCTCCAAAGTTGACTATTCCTCCATCTTCATAAATTATGTCATTCGGTATCTCCGGATTACCAGTCATGTGTCTTGAACATCCACTATCAAGTATCCATTTGTTTTTCTTGATTTGCACCATTTGTCCATTGAGTGTTGATTCTTCAAAAGCCATATAACACATCTGTTTCTGCACAACACACCAATTCCGTAGATAACTTGATTTTCTATAATAACAATATGCAGACTTATGAGACAATGATGATTTGGAAAGTTTTGAACTAGTTGTAACAGAATCTCCAAAATTTGCCATTTTAAACTTTTTCAAAATTTGGATTATGATAACTTTGAAAACCAATGCTCTGAAACCAAATGTAGGAAATGCGGATTAAGGATCATAAGGCAGAATTAACACTAGAGGGGTGGGGGTGGATAGTGTTTAATTAATTTTATAAATTTTTTTGAAATCTTTTCAAATTAAACCCAAACAAATGCAATTAACAAACACAGAGACAATCACAGAACCAGACACAGATGCAAATAGTAAATAAAAGCAGTAAAGGAAAGAACACACCAGAATTTTATACTAGTTCAGAGTTACCCTATATCTAGTCCCACACAATTTCTTGTGAAGATTTCTTTTCAAATATAATGTCGATATTACAACCTCGATTTCAAGGCCACGAGATATACCCTCCTGTCTCCTAGTCCATGGCAAACTCTCTTGATTTAACCAGGCTACAATATCACCTAATTGATTTATGGGCTACAATCACATCCAATTGATTTACAGGCCACAATCACACCATTTCCAATCACACTTTGATAGAGAGAGACTGAATACACTTCGATCTTTCGATCTTTGATTACAAATGATCCTATAACTCTGAATAGCACTGAGATCTTTGAGAGAGTGTGGCAGAGAATCAAACTAGAGACGATCGAGTTTGATTCACTTAGGATTTCGGCAGAGTTTTGTTAAGAATGTTTGAAAATAAGAATGGAAGAGAAAGAGGAGAGAAAACAAAGAAACCTTAAGTGAAAATCCGTTGAAAACTACTGGTATATATAGGAGAATAACGGTCATGTTCATTCATGAAAGGTTATGACGAATAGAAACTTCTTTTGAAAATTCGAATTTGAAAATCTACGGCTATCATGTCGACATGGGGGTATAGGCATGTCGACATCCCCTAGTGTTTTTTGAAATTTTTTTTTTTTAAAAGAGGTTTTCTTTCTAAAGTTTGTCGAAACAATCTTAGAACTTTGTAAACTATTTCGAATATACTTTATGATTATAAAAACCTTTGGAAAGTGACCTTACAACATATAAAAGTAATAAGAACTAAATAGATAAATATTTTGAGATTAAAGCTAAAATATTAAAACCAGGAGATAGGTTAAAAACAAGAAATGATTTTGAAATTAATATGATTAAAGTTTCTGAATTAAGACTAAAATATTTAAACCGAGAGAGAGATGTCTTTTTAAAAAGATAGTTTTAAAAAAAATCTAAAAATAAGTCATTTTAAAAATTTCATTGATTCCATTCCACTAGAGAAGGTCGTGGGTTCCATCCCACTAAAGAGGTTGTGGGTTCCATCCCGCTATTAAAGCGAGAAGGTGGATTCCATTCCACAATTAAAATCCGAATAAATATTTTAGTGCTATTATGAAGTCTTAACATAAATCTAGACTCTATTACTTATCTTGATATCTTGAACTCTTGATAATCTTGATATTCATGAGTCTTCAGTCTTGATTTCTACAATCTTGAATTTGTCAGTCTTCAATCCCTATATTGTACAGTCTTCATTCTCAGTACATGCACATATATATATATATATATATATATATATATATATATATCCTACATATACATATATATCTAGACAAAGATATTAGTATTTATATTTTATAACAAGTCCTAAGGTTGTTGTCATCAAAACCATCATCTCAGGAACTAACATAGTTTTCCCAACAGTTCATTTTTAATTATTCAAACTGATTAATTCTATTTATTATTATCAATTGAGCTATTCATTTAAAGTAATACTCATTGCTTTACTTCTACTATGTAGCACCACTCATCCATTTTGAAATTTGGAATTTTTGAGTCGTATATACGCTTTTCTTCAAAATTCGATATCCATCTGGTAGTTAGTCATGAATCACCTGCACTTTGCTAATTCATGCCAGACTTTATATATTGTTTTTGAAAACTCATGCATCCATTTGAAATTCATGTATGTATAGAGACTACATGTTTGGAAAATTGTTATGTATAGGAAGCAATTTTCTATAAAGCTTCACATATATTCTTCGAGATAGACTCATATATAAGTATAAATTCATTTCCAAATCTATGTATTAAAAATAGCATGTTCTCAAAACTTGCTCCGAATTGTTATCACCAAACTTCTCATGTTTTAATTTATATTTTAAACTTGTTCTGATATGCAAATGTTTGAAACAATTAAGGCTATTTGACCCTTAAAACCTGATGCATATGAAATTTGCTGATTTGTGAAATCATGCGTTCAGATCTATATACTTGAATCCCATAAATTTCAAAAGTCATAAGGCCTTACATCTCAAAGAAACCATGTAATATCATATAGGAAATCACAAGGTAGATGTGAAGCAGTGTATGCTCAAAACTGCATACTGAAACCATTTAGTATCTAAAAACTCATGTATGTATAAAAATTAATGTGCCGAAGATCATGTTTCTTTGAAATCAAATTACTAGTCACCCATTTTAAATTCTTTTACTTTAAGATTTAACTTATGAACTTCGAAATTTATTCATTGATTTTTAGTAGACTTTAAAGGAGGACTGGTGTATAAACCACTTAAGAGCTTCAAATTTAGATTCCACACGTTTTATTTCAAAATTAAATGTATACCTGATCTTCCATGGACTTGATGCATGTCTTGAAACATACAAAATTGCACATTCTAGAAGTTCATATCTATGTATTTAAAGCTCCTGATTCTTAAAACCTGGTACAAAGTTTTAAGTGCTTAAAATTAACATGTATCATGTATGTACACACAGTATTGTATTCACAGCTAGTTGTTCATATGCTAAAATTTTCTACTTACAAAATAATTTATTCATTTAAAACTATATATATGATACTCTATTTATTCAAAACCTTTGTGTGTTCGAAAAATTCGGAAAACTACATGTTCAAAGAATTAAACATATTCAGGATAACATATGTTTGAAATTGCATACAGAACATCGTACATCTTTTAAGAACGGATTTTATATCTCTCTGTAAATCATATCCATTCTTTACAGTTGGTATTTATGAAAAAAAGGACTTGTTCAAAATTATCATTCTAATTTTTGAAAGGAAAGATGTAACATCCCAAAGTCTTGTATATCTCAAAGTCCTTATACTTGGTAACTAATAAAATTATGCAGATAAAACCTTCATACTTGAAATTAATCATACTGGAGGCTTTTGAAATCATATGTAAGCGTATAGAAACCACAATAGACTCCAAATCATATAGTTTCACATTTTATTTACATATCCAAGAAAAAGTCCTTTTTGAAAGTCAGTATTCAATTACTTTCATAGCTTGATAGTTATGAAGCTATATATATCTGTAACCTGACAATGAATATTCTCAAAGTCTTTATATATTTGAAGGTTAATATATACAAAGTATGGTTTCCATGAAAGGTTTTATACTTATTCAAAGCAAAATTGAAATGTGCAGAGCATACACATTCTGTTCATTTTCTGATATTATATATATAAAACATAAAATAGTTGAAATTTATCATTCTATTTAGAAAGTTGTAGTGAAAGTTTATCTTCATGACAACAGAGAGCAACAAAAAGACTTGAAAGCTGCAGCTAAGATTTTACGTACTGAATCTTTGACATTTTTTCTTTTCAATTTTTCCTTCACATTGATAAGACAATTATATATTTGAAGGTTAATATATACAAAGTATGGTTTCCATGAAAGGTTTTATACTTATTCAAAGCAAAATTGAAATGTGCAGAGCATACACATTCTGTTCATTTTCTGATATTATATATATATATATATATATATATATATATATATATATATATATAACATAAAATAGTTGAAATTTATCATTCTATTTAGAAAGTTGTAGTGAAAGTTTATCTTCATGACAACAGAGAGCAACAAAAAGACTTGAAAGCTGCAGCTAAGATTTTACGTACTGAATCTTTGACATTTTTTCTTTTCAATTTTTCCTTCACATTGATAAGAAAATTATTAATTTTATAAACTCTGTTATTAATGGAAAATATTGATTCAATTGCAATAGACATAATGGAAAATATTCCTTCTTATATATAAGAAAAGGTGACTCTGTCATTTACCACTATATTGTTACAAATTTAATTAGATATCTGGAGTCTTTAGGAAATAGTTTTAAACAACTAAGACTTCAATAAATGTTAAATCCAAAAAGGCCGACCGGTGATAATATATTTATTCAAGATGCTCTTATATTGGTTATATTGGTGATCTCCAAAATATTTTTATTTATTCATTGGATTTGATTTGATGATGAATGATGATAATAATAGTAAACTATGTGATGCATTATATATTTCTACTAAAGACTAATTAAATTATTAAAATGAAGCAAAATCTAGAAACAAAATGTGTACACTAAGTACAAATATTTGGTTATGAATTCAATGCATGAATATTTTTCTACTTACATATTTTTCTGCTGCGCACAGAAGTACCTCTTTAGTTTTTCTACTTGTGTGCGCTACTTTCCACACCTTTACTCGTGTAGGCTTGCATTTCGGATTCTTCGCTTCCTCCATGAATATATATGAATTCATTTGTAAATTATGCATTACCATTAAGATTACATGTACAATAATGACTACATACCAATTCTTCATAAAGTCGAGTATATGATTTTCTTCCTAAAGTATGAGTTATGGTATTTTTTCCCTTTATTTTCAGCATTTGTTTTGCATTGTTTTCTTTTCTCGATATCAACGAATTTCTCCCATTGAACTTTATCAATATCATTCGGACGGTTATCAATCGCAATGCGTCTAGGTAAAAACTCTTTATCTTTCTTCAAATATTTGTCTTGTAGCTTTGATTTTTTCGATCTAAAATATTGTGAAAAACCTCTCTCCAAAATAGGTCGAGCAATAGTTGGATCCAGATTCATGTCAAACTCTTTCTAGGAAAACAAAAGAAAAGGAATCAAAACAATTGTTGATCCAGATTCATGTCAAAGTTAAATAAATGGTAACCACTTATGATTAATGGTACATAATGTCTTGTTTTATACCATAGAAAAAATTGATCAACGAGGAGAAAAATACTAAAGAAACCAAAGGTGTTGACATTGCAAAAATGAAATACTATCCCACTTTATCTTCTTTTTATATATCCCTCATCTACTTTAAATTAAGCCTTGGTTGTTAATAAAACATTAAGGGGCCAGTTAGTAATGAAAATCAGTTCAAGTATAAACTTGTGTGAAAGTATATAGCTAATAACTAAATCATGCTTTTTGATGAATTTATGCTAAAAATATGGCTTTCTTTGGCCGCAATTGCCTAAAAATACTATGATATTAACGTTGGAAGGGGAATATTAGTAGCTATTCAAATTTATCATGTTTAACTTTTGGATTTGTCACATTACTCTCTATGATTACTTAGATGACTTAAGATATGTGATCAGTAAGTCTGAATGCTGACTACTTTTGATAGACATAATTAATAAAACATGTAACAGAATTCATCACTATATATAGTAAAGTGGTCCTATGATGCTAAGTAGTTATCACCTATGGTCCTACTTATTTATTTATTTATTAGCTGCAATAATACTAAGTGATTTCTTATCAAATATTTTCATTACGTGTTTAGTTCTAAGTTAGTAAAAAAATACAATAAATATTTTTCTACGAAAAAGAACGAAAAACGAATCATGATTTGGAAATATACACTCGCCGGTTTCTGCTTTTAGAAAACAATAATTTTTATCCATAACTGTGGATTAATATCCTACCTAGTAAATCTTGTACTGTAAATGGATAGACACAAAATTATGTTGCTTGTTGTATCTACAGTTCAAATTCATGACATCTTCATCTTCTTATTCGCACCTCTCTCTTTTATTTTTCTCTGCAATCTTAGAACGAAATCTTGTATTTTATCGACCCAAACAAACTGTGGTAGCAACATGCTTGATCCTTATGATATTTGTGATTGCAGTTTAACTACCAAACATATTATATTTACAGAGGCTAAGAAGTAGTAGTGATTAAAATGAGCCTAGGAATTTTGTGCAAGGAATGGACTTAGGCTTTTATGTGCCACATACAAATTTTGACATCGGATTTGGTGGTAAACACTAAACAGGAATGAAAGGGTAAAAGGTATAAACTTCTGTGAAAGTAGCGTGCTTTTTAATTAATCATCAGCAATAATTCAGTAATATCCAATCATGAAGAATAAATAAGAATAAGTAAACGGTAAAAAGATGTAACGACTCGACTTTTCGTCGCTCGAAAATCGACATTAATACATTCACTTTATCAACTGCCGAACAATCGAATGCCGGAAAACCGAATTGTTATGGAGAAAAAGAAGATGTAGAAGAGAACAGAAGAAAAAGAAAGAAAAAGAACACAGAAACAATATCAGAAACTCACATTCGCAGCTGAACAACATATAATAGATAAATGAATAATCTTTAAAACAAAGAACTATATCATTTTATACATTACATCATCATCAGAGTTTACAGCAACAATATACAACACAACTGGACAGTTATATAAACTTGTCCACATACAGAATACACAGCGGAATAATACATAGTATAGATGATACGTCTCGCCATCCAGCTCGCCACTGAGCTCCACAGCATTGCCTGAATCTATAATAACCTGATAACCTGACTCTAGACCGCCCGTGTGGAAATTGGTGGACACCCAGAGTTTAGGAAGGAAACAATAAACTCCTAGTCAGTCATGGTGACTGGTGTGAGAACTAAAACAGTTTATCTTTAAAACAACAACAACAAAGGAAACAAACAATTTCGCAATGTTTTCAGAAAATGAAACTACCATAAGACCTCCCGCCACACACACAATGCAAACGCAGAATTAGAGGAGATTTCTTCTTATGATAGTCAAACATGCTTACTACGCAAATCATTGGATTATTATTATTAGTGCATAGTGGAAAACATTTCGAAAATATAATATTAATCTTAGTCAGCATAGGTACCATTATACTATGCCTACTATAGCTGCTATGTTAAATAGCAGGTTCTACAACTAATACCGTACAAAGTTCGTATTGGAAAATGGATTTGCCAACAAATGGTCAGGCTAAGGAACTTTCTATGCCACGTAGGAAACGCCTCTGGCTGGACGCTCCGAGAGACAAACTGCTCTCTGCCAACAAAGCCGGGTTACCCCTGTTACTAGGTAACTCATGAATATGCCATCCTCCGGTCCTTTGGGACCTTTATCCGAGCGCTCGGTAACCAACATCACACATAATAAATAAGGTGTGTCCACATGAGTAAGTATCTGGACTCCATACCATGATACCACCCCTTTCCAGAAGGAAATGACATACCCTAAAGGGCGCGACCCTCATAACCTTGCCACAACATTCCTGTTTTGACAATTTTCGGGTTGTGAGGCCCTGACGAAGTCTCGTCCACAAAGCTACGCTTTTTCACAAAGCCACGCTTTGATCTCAAATGATCAATAAATGATCATCATTACAGCAACACTCAGCATGCCACATTACCAAATTGGGAATATATCGCTGATAAATTTCAACTACATAACCTCTGAGCTCGTACGACTCAGAGAAGAGTGTTAAGCTAAGAGAATAAATTCTCCGCCACCAACAGAAATGTATTTGAAAGAAATCAGCTTTACATCTCAAAACGTAATGTCAGACACGTAACCATACAAGTCTGTTCCGGGTTCGAACAGAACCGAAGGCACTTCCAAAAGAAGCCCTTGCAATCCGGATATTCACAATCCCGATAAAACTTCCCATCACAAAGGAAATCTCAATACCGTAGCTAACGGTGCAGAGACAATCGATAGGTCATCCTATCGTTTTCACAAACACCCGGTCTTCACCACCGGTCTTCAATACGATCCATATCGTCGTATCACAAATTCGTAATGGGTTATACGACACAAAGGTCCTTTCCCGGCTAACCCAAATAGTGAGCGCTTACTTCAAAACATCTGGATATGGGATTTCAATTAAGTCACAACTTATTACCCAAATCCTTTCCTTTAAATGGTTTAAACAATTTACCATTTCAAATCTTTAAACAAAAAGATTTACTTCACAAAGTTTCATTCACAGATTTCCAAATCAATTTCCATTTCAATTTGAATTAACCCATTAAATCTTTAAATCAAGATTTAATTTACAGCTTTCAAAACTATTCACAATTCAAGTCTTTTATAATATAAAAGATACACCTTTTGAAATACACTTTTATTTCAAAATAAAGTTTAATCATCTTCACAAGGGTTAATTCATAGTTTTCCAAACTATTTACAATTCATTTCAACTTGAATTGTTTTCAATACAAATTGGAAATCTTTTCACTTTATGAAAGCCATTTTTATTTGAAAACGAATAGTTTTCGTTTTGGAAAAAACTGGTTATATTTATACAAGTTACGGCCATTCAAGTATAAACTTGAATTCAAATTTAAATTTTCCCAAGACCGTATTTTAGATGGTTAAAAACCCATATAAACATATTTTATACTTATAAAATATCTTAAACCAAAATTCCCAATTTATTGAATTCAATTTCAAAATATTGAATTCAAACTTAAATCAAATTGATTTAAATTCCAATTCTATTAAGTCATTTAAAATAACTTATATTTTTGAAACTCATTTCAAAACTTTAAATTCAAATTTCCAAAACCATTTTGGATTCAAAACTCAATTTTCCAAAAATGATAAAAATCTGCGACTTAACCGATTTCCACGTGAAATCCACTTTTGTGTGTGTATTGTGTAGTCCAAGGGTTTAACACAATAGTGCAACAACATTCAATCATCACAGATCAAATATAACAGTATAACTGATAAGCGGTATAAACTATAACGCTTATCTTCATTCACAAATCACAGATAAATAGATCACAAATCACACACAAATCAGAATATATCACAAAGTATCACACATCAAAGATGTCAAACAATTTAACATCCAATATAATCCAAACATCCATAGATAGGATAAATTAATTTTTCTGATTAATTTAAATCAAATAAATTTCCAAACATTTCCAAAAGATTTATTTTCAATCATAAGAAAATCAATTACTAAGTGGATTTCTAAATTTATTTCCTTTTCAAAATAAATTCCTTTTTAAGAAAATAAATTCCTTAAATTTCCAAACTATTTTCAAATCCAAATTTTAAATAAATTCTCAACTTCTAAATAATATTTTCGAAATCCATTTATTAAGCCTTTTTCCAAATTTGAAATTAAATTCAATACAGCTCAAAAATAAGACTTTTATCCTTTAAAACTCCTTTTAAATTAATCCAATTATCAAAATAAACTTTTCGATAAATATTCAACTTATATTTTCAAAAATTCAATTTCTAAATATTTCTGGTATCCATCGATACCAAAAATATACTCGGCTAAATTACAGCCTTTTACAATTCCAATTTCACAATTATAATCATACGGCGATTATAAATAAACAACACACAACATATGAAATAAATTCAAATGTGAGGAATCCAGTTGGATCCCTCCAACCTGTTTCCCTGCATCCACAGATGTTAGCACAATACCAATTTCACATCAATGTGAAATTATCGCGGTATATGGGATTTATAAATATTATCCGCTATTATACGGCGCAATAGGGTCTCATCCGCTATACAATGCGGGAAATCAACTCCAATATATACATATTCCAATATATATATATATTGCTATATACATATATAATACCAATTCCACTTCAATGTGAAATTATCGCGGTATATGTTTTTAATAAATAACATCCGCTTAATAACGGCGTATAATGTCTATTTCAACAATACAAATAACAATTTATCATCCAATCACAAAATCAAGCAATTTTAAATCTAACTATTTAAAATTTAAATCGAAACAAAACATTCGATTGAGTGAGGAGTTCTCACCTTGATTTCAGTTCAGTTTCTGCGTTTATTTCGAATAAAATTAAACGGACGTTTAATTTTACCCAAAAATTTCACTGACTCCAATCAACTCCAATCCAGCTCCATTGCGTAGTGCTCGTCAATACGATTCCAACGCAATTCGTTTCGTGTGAAACGGACCTCGTATGAAAAAGTTACATCATTTTAAAGTTTGCACGAATTTAAATATACAATTTCAGCTTTTATTTTTATTTTTCTAACCCTAGATCTCATCCTGGCTGTTCGTTTCTTCATCTTCAGATCTGGGCCATCCTCTTCATCTTCCTCTTCAACGTGATAAACACGTACAACACAAACCATAGCCGCCACCAATCAATCAATTATTACGACCAAACCGAACAGCTTGAAGACGATCGGAGACCCCCACCACGCGCGCCACCACACGAGCCACCAACGCCTGGAGTAGCTCGATGCTCGGCCCCCCATCTCGCCTTGAAAAATGTGAAAAACGCAGCAGCTCCAATCTTGTTTTGCCGCCAATCCGTGGCTCCGTTTCCGATCTCCACCGTTGGATAGCTAGATCTTGATGCCCTCTACAACTTTGTAGTTGAGAGTTTTTGCTAATTGTTGATGGATTGAGAGGAAAATGAGGAAGAACATTGGCTATTTTCAGCCATTAATGTAGAGGGTGGCGGCTGGAGCTAATAGAGCTAGGGTTTCTCTTGTTACGTATATATATACGTATATAATAATATTAAATTCATTTTAAAACAACTTTTTCAAACGATCTTCAAATCATACGTGCCGCCTGGCGTTCGTAAGGTTTACCCCACGTTCCGAACACAATGGAATGTGTTTCGGGAGCTAATTTGATCATCTGTACGAGTTACGGAATTAAACGATCAAATTTAAATTAAACCGATTCAAACCGATTTCGATGCGTTTTCGCTTGCCCCGGACAAACGGTAAATCCAATTGACACGAAATTTGAAACCATACAATAATATCACATTACGTATCCGATGAAACTGGTTTTCGAAATCCGAGACTTTTTGAAAAATGACTATTTTAACTCGCCAAATTAATATTAAAACAATTTCGATGCTTTTCGAGCTGCCATAGTCAAACGACAACTCCGATTGCTACGAAAATTGAAATCCGATAATAACAAACTATTACGGATCCAATGGAACTTATTTTGTCCAATTCTGAGACTGTCCCAAAAATGGCTAATTTCACTAGTCGATTAAATATTAAAATATTCAATTTTCACAGATTAACTCTAAATTCGATTTTAAAAGTCCTATAACATCACTATAACTCCAATATGATTTAATATAACTTTATAAATCATTTTCAATCACATTTAATCCATATTTCAATTATTTCTGGAATTTCAACTATTAAATTATCGATTTAATTATCCAATTAAATCCAGATATTCGAAAAATAAATTATTCGACTTATTAATTTTACTTATTAATATTTAAAATCAATTAAATATTCGAATTTCAAATGTCAGAAATTCTGGGTCGTTACAAAAGAGAACACAAAATTCAACATGGTTCAACAAGTTGTTAATATCATGAAATGAAATGAAGTAAAATACCGTAAGTGCTTTCCATAAATTATCCTTATAAAAGCTGTCTACTTTCCTCCAATCATCGTAACTAACTGGAATGAGTGCACGAACCAAAACCCCACAACGAGAACTCCATTTTTTTGCATCTCTACCTTTAGCACCATCATTTCAACAAATATTGAGTACCTTTTATTTGTTGGTGGGGGAGGAACGTCTTCTTCGGTGCTTTCTTGACATTGTGATGCATTGTTGCAACTAGTTAACATTCTACAATATACACGTTAACTTGTGAATCAGTTGATAAATCAAGTAATCATAGCATAAAAGGCTGGGTAGTGTTTAATATATAACTATAAATAAGTAGATTACCTTTAGTGCAAAGTGCAAATCAATATAAAAACAACTAAGCATTAAGCTTTAAATGGATTCAATACATCAAACAAAAAAAGCATTTACTACTGCAGAATTCAGATGTCAACATAGATTCAATACATTAAACAAAAAACAAACAAAACATCATTAGTTCGATCATATTTTTCTATCTAGATTCCATGCATTTCAACAATGTTAAGTTGTGTTGCTCATTCAAATTGGAGTGGAAGTTTGTTGGCATCTCATAATCATCTATGTCATCAGTCAAGTGCTTAGGCGAACGTCGTACAATGGACCAATCGGGATTTTGTATGTCTTTTATGTAAAAGATTTGGCTTGCTTCAGACGCAAGAATGACGGGCTCATCATATTCTCCATTACTACTTTTAAGCTTCTTTAGATTTACCATCGGTAAATTAGAGTCCGGACAAATATTACACCCATGTGTTTTGTCGGTGATATTTACCTAGTCGCAATAGATTACTACATGTTGAAATCATAATAATCAACCTCAATGATCTCCTTGATAACACCATACCAAGTAGTATCATTATCCATAGGATTTAAATCTATTGTACTTGCGATAAATGTTGTACTTGCATCCATGCAAACACCACTATCTTGTGTTGAATGAGTGTTGTCGTAGTGCTGGGGAGAAAATACATAACCATTGATCCTATATTTGAGATGAGTTTTGGTTTCCCACGTTGGACCACTAACATAATACCATAACAATGAACTCATGCATTTTTCTTCCATTAATGGTTAAAACCACTAAAATATATTAAATAAATTTGTAATTTTGTAATAAAACTATTGTTTTGTTGAATCCTAACAAACCTTGATGTGAAACCAATCAATGAATTCAGATTGTACAATAACTTCTGCCTTTGTTTGAAGTCTTTTTTTTATTACGGTGAGCATCTTCTAATGACAATCGATACTCGCTACAAAGTAAACATGTTATATATTAAGTAAATAGAAATTTAATTTATAATTTGTAAAAAACACAAACCTATAATAATCGTCTAGATCTGGTATATCCATTCTAAAAAGTATCCATCTTCGAATTTGTATGCGTTGTATTCCACTTAGCTTGATAGTTTTACCCTCAATAATGGAACGTTCGTATGTATCATTACCATTCTCATCCAAGAATGGTGCTTTTTAGAGCTATGATTTCCAGCACGTGGATCTGGCATATACTCCATTGCGTACCTAACAGATTCTGAAACAAGATATGCTTTGGCAATTGAGCCTTCCACATATCCTTTATTGCTTGGTATGTTTTTACACTCCTTCATAACTCTAAGAAAACATAAAATAATGCATGTTTTTATATTATCATTGAATAATAATTCAGATTATAATTATTAAAAAGAATGTCTCACCTTTCAAATGGATACATCCATGTATAATTAACTGGTCCACAAAGTAGTGCTTGATCGGCTAAATGCACCATTAGATGTATACTTATATAAAAAAAACTCGAGAAAATAATGGACCAACACACATAATGCCTCCGCAATCATATCTTTGGCAGCTTGGATATGCTCTCGAATCAAAACCTTTGAACAAATAATATTGAAGTACAAGCATACTTGCAAAATCACACGCCTCAAGTCACGAAACTTTGGAAATGCATGTTGAACCATGACAGCCAGAAAATGTTAGATAATAATATGATAGTCGTATGACTTTCTAATATTCAAACTAGGTGATTGAATGCTTACTAACTTGCCTAATTTAGTTCCAAAGCATAAAATAAGTTTTACGTCTTTTAGAACTTAACAACATTGGATCTTGTAAGCTTTATCAAATGCAAATTTAGAGGATTGTTTGGTTCTATCGAATAAGAAATTAATAAAATGCTCTGCCACATTCTTCTCAGTATGCATCATGTCTATTGTATGTCGCACTTTATGGCCACTCCAATACTCTAAGGAAAAAAGAATCGACTTTTTATACCATGTTGGTATTACACCATCATCATTCTCATTTACAAGGTGTTCATCATGATCAAAATCATCTCCTATACGCTTCATTTTTCTATTCAATTTACCGGGTGTGTATTTGATATGAGCAATCTTCTCTAAAAGAGCCGATCCTGTCAGTCATGTTGGAGGTTCCTTATACTCTATATCTTTATACCATCCATGTTTTGGTGCTCTATATGGATGACCATTCTTCAGAAATCTTCTGTACTTCGTATAAACAATCTTATTACCAACGTGTTCTGCCTCGGTCTCTATAGCACAAATAAGGCATGCTTTATAACCATGAGTCACACAACCGGATAGATTCCCAAGTGCAGGTAGATCATGAATTCCCCACAATAGCATTGCTTTCAATGTGAAATACCACTACAACAAACTGAACATTTAATAGCATTTCAAAAATGCTATAAAAGGCTTTAACAGCGTTTTTAACTACACTGTGTAAAGACATGCCATTATAGGTCAGAAACATACCATAGCATTAGAACAAACACTGTAAAAATTATTTTTTAACAGCGTTTTGTAGATGTTAATGATATAGTTTATAGCCTTTATGTCGATGAGCTAAAACCTTTCTTAGTGTTCGGTTAATGCTATCAAAGTTATTTCACAGCAGTAAATTCTTGCTATGATAATTATTTACCGCGTTTTCATGTGTTGCTATGAATGTTCTTTTACGACTTTGCTGAAACGCTGCTGAAACTCTTTTACGACATTGCTAAAACGCTATTGAAAATTTTCACAGCGGTTTTAAAATGCTATTTATAGTTTACACAGCACTTTGGAAACGCCATTGCTTAGGATTTCTACATTTCCCTTACAGGTTCCATTTATATTTACATCGATCCCAATTTATATACCAACATAGTTAAAATTAGCACGCACATTTCATAATCAACAAATTATATTAATCACACATTTCATAATCGACATTCAATATCAATCGCACATCTCATAATCAACATCTATTTAACATTGCATAATCAAAATATGCAATATTCTTACATCAACACATATATAATACGTCCATAATATTTCAAAACCAATGTAGAACAAGGAGCAATTAGTGACCAAAAGTAGTAATACATACAAACGTACGAACCAAAATGTAGTTCTAGCAACAAAAATATTTGAATCCAAAACTTGTTGCGGCATTTTTTCCCATCAAAGATATCTATCTCCCTATAAAGTAAAAAATTTAAAAAGTAACAAAATTAGAATACATGAAATGCAGTCTATTATTACAAATAATCAAATTAGAATACAATATCTTTAAAAGTAGTAATACAAAAAATTAGAATACATGAAAGAACAATATGCATAGCATTATTATGGTGAAAACCACCTGCACATTGAGGTAAGAGGTAAAAATACTAAATTCAAATTCAAATGGCTTCAAAATTCAATTTTTCAAGTAATTCAAACCTACCATAAATAAATATGTTAACTCTTGAATCCTATAAAAGTTGAAGGTATTTCAAAAGAATTTTGAATCAAAACATCATAGTAAACATATATGTACTAACAGATCACCAGAGTATACATACAAAAAACATAAGCCTTTAACTTTATGTTAAATGATGGAGACTACAATTAGCTAGAAGGAAAGAAATTTGAAGTGCAAAATTAATTTGTAAGAAGCTTATTGTAGTTGAGTTCAACCCAGTTTATATTACAACAGATACAAATTTCAAGCCAGACCTTCATGCAAATGATTCAGTAAATAGAAGATATGCCTAAGCACATATGGTTGAAAGCCAACTAAAGTAACAGTTAGCAAGCTCAAAACAAGTAAATATAAATTTATTATTTTCCTTTGGTCTTTTTATTAAGTTCATATTTTTACCAACTAGTTACAGATAATAGAAATAGTACATATATATGTCCTAAAGACAAAATGTGAATACCCCTATTAGCGAATTTCAGCTAAGAAAATAAAGTTAGATATAAAAAGAATACTGAACAATAACTAGAATAATAAATACTTAGAAATTCATTAATATGAAGATTCAATTAATAGCCTTATATCTAATTACAGACCATGGTGTTGCCATTTCTTGTTTCGTGGACAATTATAAAGAAAACACAATTAAGAGTGAAAAGACGTATGAAGAACAATGGGAACTTCAAGAGACGCATGTAATTATCAGAGTGGTGATTGCCTGAATTCGAGATTCGTACTGTTACCAAACAAATTTGATGATCATGATCATCAATTCAATAGGTATGACTTTCATGGCAACAGAGGATGCTACAAAATAACATGTACAGTAATGACAATAATCATACCTTATGTGTAAATTTAGGTCATGACTTGTAATTTATGAGGGTCTGGAGTCTACTTCAAATGGAAAAACAGGTTAAACAGAATTAAAAGAAGTGAGTAAAACATGATTTTATAGGTACTAGGCGCACTATAACTTTCAAGAACTTTCATGAACCAAATTTACATTTTTTTCCTACGAAAATAATTTCTTAACTACATAATTTTCTTTATTCTAATATTTGTTCATTTCTATTTAATTATTCATTGAAACATTTTATTCACATTTAATATTGTTAGCACCGAAATTGGTCATTAACACCCAAGAAAGGATTTGTGTAGAGAGATTAATGAAGATATAAAATTAAAATAGAGGAATGTATGCAAAATTAACTACAAAAACAAGAACACCAGAATTATAGTGGTTCGGCGTAACTGCCTACGTCCACTTTGAATTTAATCTTTATTACTTCTTCAAACTATTGAATACAGATACAATCCGTACACTAATGACTTGATTACAAGTTTGGATCGAAAATAGACGAGTCTTCGAAATGGCAGAGTCTCCCCGGAGTTCTCGAAAAAAGTTCCTCTTTCACTACGCCCCTGCCCCTCTATTTATAGATGAAGTTAGGCTGGACTTCTTGTGCGGGCCCGGGAACAAGGTACTTTGGCCCATAGTAGACGACTTCTGTGCACTGAGCCTGGTATGCCGATCGAGACATGCCGAACGGCAAACGCCGATCGAGAGATGCCGAGCCGAACGACTAAGGCGTCCATGCCGAGCGACCCTTGCCGGGCCACTTGATCTCCCTTTCAATGCCGTTCGAGGGTCACTGAGCCACACAACCGTCCCTTTATGGCCGAGCGGCATGGGACTAAGGTATTCCTGCCGAACGCTCCAATGCCGAGCCACCCTTGCCGAGCGGCATATACTATGCTCCTCCCGGCCTGAACTACTTTTGAATAGGACTCCCCGAGACCGAACGAGAAATGCCGAGCCGTCTTAACTGAATGAGGCATCTCGAATAATTCAGACCGAATGAGGCGTCCCTTCCTTTGACCGAGCCATGTGTTACTCCACTTCGTGAAGCTGAGCGGTACATACCAGGCGACGTTGACTTAACTGTCCGAACGAGGCTTGCCGAGCCATGTGGACAGAGCGACGTGTGCCGAACCGTACCTAAATGCCAAAACATGTCGACTGCATCAAACCCGTATATCAACAGGCTCCTCTTGGTCAGAACCTTGTCTCATGCTTATGATAATGTCTTTAATTGTCGTCTTGTAGCCCGACCAAGGTGCCGGGTAACATTTGCCCCCCAAAGTGTGTCGTGTGAGTCAACACGACACGCTTTGAGTCAATGACCAATTCTTATTGTCCAAAAGTCGAATGTGTTCAGTGAAGGTTGAAACATAACCGTCTTCCTTAGTATTTTTTACAATTCGGAGTCTATTTTTTCCTCTCTTTTTTCCTTATATATAAATAAGGGGCCGTTCGGCATATAGAGACCGACCCACACAATCGACTTACTCGAACTAGGCTGTACACATCCAACAACTGACTTCTCAAACCACACTGACCGGTCCAACAGGAGATAGCCTGTTCACCTCCCCTCCCCCATATATAAGAACTTTCTCCTTTTCCTCACCTTTACTTTATTTTTCCGAGATTTCCCAAATTACCTTCTCCTGAACCTCCGCTTTCACTCTAGTTCCCCTTCCTCCCCCTACTTCAAAACGTGCGTTTCGTAACTGCCTCATTTAATAAACCTGAACGAATTCCGCTCCGAAATTCGCGACCCCTACAATTTTCGAACCATTCTTGTAGGTACGAATCTCTTACTCGACCAATATTCCCAAATTAGGAATTTTGCATGAAGCTCGCGTTCGCGAGTACATTTTTCTTTTTTTGTTTATTAGGAGTTATTGTAGACGAGGGAGGTCGAATTAGAAATAACGACATGTATTAGGTTAAGAGCTTGATAAGGCTAAATTGGTGGTTGAGGTCGTTCGGTGATCAAGGAGCGAGAGAGAAGAGAGTGTGAACGGGTCGGCATTTGTATTTTAGGTGGAAGTCGGCTGCTCGGTGGACTTTTTGTGAGAGTAATGCTAGGGAGGTAGAGGAATGGGGTGTCATTCGGTCTAGGGAGAGAGAGCGCCGTTCGATGATGTCTTGTGTCAACCAAAGTCTGATGGAGGGAGTCCGTTTGGTTGTTAGGAAAAGACAGGAAGCGTGTGGGTCGGTTGGTATGAATGGTCTCGGGAGTCAGGGACAGTGGCCCGGTGTGGTTTCAGTGTTGAGGGAGAGAGTATGGCATAAACAGTTAAGGGTTGTGTTATGGCCTGGTTAGAGACCACAAGGTGGGTTCGATGTACCGAGCGAGTGCGGTTCGGTATACCCCTCGAAGATCGTTCGGTGAAGAGAGAGTGTTGGTCTAGTGAGTCGCTCGGCTTCAGGTCCTAGGGTCGGTGTTAATAATCATGACTGTCTCCACTTAAGTACAACACATATCAAAACTACATACTTCCATGCCTTACCATAGAATAATGAACAACGACAACAATTTAGGCATACAAGCATATTGAACTGATTTTGACTGATAACTCCCCAATTCCAACAACTATAAACCTGAGTTCAACTCGATAAAACAAATAATAGCCTTCAACATATTGTATTAATGTCCGAGTTTAAGACCAAAACCGTCATAGGGCGAGGTCTCGGAGACGGTCAGCATGACGGTCTTCGAAGATGATAGTTCAATGCTTAACCTTACTTTATCGGCTTTTGGACCTTTAATTCTTTTACACTTATACTCGAACAATTGCACTAGTCCGCACACCACACGAGGGTAGTACTTTTGTCGTTATGCCTAATATTGATTGTCTTTCAAGTATAGTTCAAACGGGTGTTTATTCCAAATTCGACGCTCACTGAGGATGTCTAGAAAGTTGAGCTCTGCAACGGTTTCAGATAAACCTGAGCTAAGTTCTCAAAAAGAAGTAGTGGGAATTTCGAATCCGTCGACAACTCCTACACAGGATATCCCAAACCCGTCAGCGGCAACCATTGACCCGGCTCCTGATGCGATAGACGGGGCTGTTATTCTAGACAATCATAATGATTCCCAGGCTTCAAAAATCAATGAAACCGCTCTTCGTCGACTATGTTCAATTCACGGAATCCCCTTTGACGACGTATTAGTTCTATCGGGACGAGATCGTCTTCACCTGCCCCCAGCTAGATATATAGCTTGCAACAAATTCATGTGTTGGATTGGTAGCGTGCCGCCATTCAACTCCTTTCTTCGCGAAGTGCTACAGTATATTGGGATTGCCCCGTTAGAGCTACATCCCAATAGCCACGCGTTCATCCACGACACTTGTATTCTCTTTATTAGCATCCTATTCAGGCTCCCCACTCCTGGTGACATCCGCTACATCTATCGCTTTAAGCGACGATCTGACAGTCCATCTTTCATATTCCTTGAGTCGCATTCTCAGTGTCAGATTCTGACAGGGGCATGGAGTAAATTCACCCAATACAAGCAGGAATGGTTCTATGTACGCTGTCCCCCATGCTTTGCGAGAAGATGGCTGGAAGGGAGTAAGTTCCATTTCCGGATCAATACTTGTCTAAAGCATGAAGTGGATTGTTTCTAAACTTCTTCTGATTTTCACAGGTATTAGCCTATGTCCCGAAGGCACCGGGTACTCCGAGGCTGTTGAGGTCATTCGCGCTACTCCCGTAGAAGACCGGGAGATCAAACTTGTCATTTCCAATGAGTCGCTCTTAAAGTTCGGGTTGTTGGCGGAAGGTCGCCGAACAACTCTTCCATCTGGTGTCACTATAAACGGACCCACGTCGAAGAAGGGTAAAGGACGGGTCGGAGCTTCAGTACCTCCTACAAGTGGTGCCCCCGGCACATCCGAGGAGGGTGAGATTAGAGAAACTAGCGTGTCAGAAGCACTGGGTGAGAATGTAAGTCCTGCTCCGGAACCGGTGGTTGAAGTACATGGCACTGATGAACCACCTCCCCCTTCAAAAGGAAAAAAGAAACTAGCTTACAAGCTAAGGAAGAAGATAGTGGGCGGAACTTCGAAAGTGACGATTGCTCCAATGGAGAAAGAGCCGTCTTCACAACACTTAGAGGGTTCATTGAAGGGCTTGTCTGACCTTACTATTCCCGATGACTTGCTCAACTACGGGTTCGACGATCCAGAAGCCCTAAAACTTCATTCACCCGTGAGAGGCGATGAAAGCGTTCATGCCCATCATCAAGTAGAAAAAACACCAATAAGTAAAGATAAAGAAACTGATCCATCGGGGGGAAACACTAAGACACGCACGCTAACACTCACACCTCTTCTTACACTTAAACTTCAACCACCATGTTATTCTTTCTAACTCGTACTTACTTAATTTCTGCGCAGGTGATATGGGATGCTCTCATGCATTCGACCTCCTTCACGGATCCTTTATTTTCCATCATTCCAACCGAGACTCAGGGTCTGGAAAATGCCGAGATAGAGATGACAACAGCGATAAAGACTATTGTTCTCGAGATTCATCGTCTCGAAGGAAAACTTATAGCCACTCTTCCTACCCCAACGATCCTCCCCCTCAACTAGAGCATAGCAGGGATAAATCTGCTAAAAGGGGTCTCAACCTGAAGCTCCTCGCAATCAATATTCCGGTTCATCAAGCACCAGATAGTCCCGTGAGCTTCACAAGAAATCTGTTGTTTCGACGAAACAAACTTCCTCTAGTCCTGCACATGATCCATCGGTATCAGAGAAGCTAGCTGAGCTTAAAACCACATTTCAAAAAATATGCTTTGATGGACTAAAGTTTCTTCCGGCGATCCATCCTATTCCAGGGCACGTTAAAAAAAGTGTCATTGCTTGTACTAATGATGTCTACGTCTAGCACGACGCATTCGTTCATTTGGTGGAAAAAGTTTCGGAAGTTTCGGTGGAACGCCAGCATGAAATCGATCGCTTGAAACTCGAAGATGTCCATGACAAAGACATTATCAAAGCACATGATGAAGAGCTTTCCTCATATAAATCTCAGCTTGCAGCTGCTCAAAAAACCGCTAAAGACACGACCGAAGCTGTTGATCATCTGGAAGCCGCACACAAAAAGGAAATTGATGAGGCGGTTCAACGTTGTGGCACTTTAGCCTTAGAGAAAGATTCCATCCAAAAAGAAAAGAATGCTCTCACTCAGTGAGTTAAAGAATTGGAGGAGCTACTCCTTAAAGAAAAAGAAGAAAAAACTACAGCCCAAGAAGAGTCACAACGATATTGTGATGAGATTATCTCCACACGACTCTTAAAAGTAAAGCTTGATGAGGAGATTTCCAAAGTTGAAGCGCTAAAGGATGCAGCCCGTGAAGAGGGCAAAATAATGGTGCTCTCGGAAATCGACTCCCGCCTCGAGGCGACCACTGAAGCTGGTAGGGAGGAAATTAAGTGCATGTTTGATCCACTCATAGCTGAGTATAACGCTCGAGTTCTCATGCATCGTGACCTAACTTTTCTTGGCGAGGGTTACCTCGAATCTTTGGCCGAAGCATGGGACACTTTGATAAAGATCAAAAAAGTCGAGTTAGGAATTGAAGAGGTTGATGAAGATTTCCTTGTGAAAGAAGTGCTTCGCGAGAATGATCGCACCGATCTATCTGCGGCAAAGGCCCTTTACGGGAGGAACTCTTCCTCATCGAAAGGAAAAAATGATACTGCCGGTCCATCTGGAACCGAGTCCTCAGTTCCTCCTCCTATTCAGCCGACTGGTCGCTCACCACTCGATCCCTTTGAGCAGCATATTGGCTATGACCCAGAGAAACTTGGACTTGATATTCACGCTCTATCTCCTATTCCGGAAGGTGAAACTCCCCGAACCGTTGAGAGTCAGCCAGAAACTGGTACATAGCTTTTATTTGAGTTCAAAGGGCCATTGCTTTTGACGAATAATAAATGTACCCTAACATTTGTCTCTTATGATTTCGTGCAGGCCATTCTGACCCTGAGCCAACTCCAAGGAGCGATGCTGCCGTAGAAAAGGAGGGGAAAACGGGAGAGGCAACTCAAACTAGAGAGACCCCCGAACCCGACGCACAAGTGATCGGGGCGCTTGATGAAGAAAAATCTGAAAATTTATCGCCCGTGGAGGAACATGATGAAGTTGAGATAACGGACGCCTCTGAACACACTTCAAAATCGAGCATGGCGGAGCAAATCATAGAAGAAAAGAAGAAGAAGGCCAAGATTAAGATTGAGCCTCAGGTAGTGGAAATTGATGATCCATTGAACAGGCCCTTGAAGGTTATACTCCCCAGTGGTACCTCACCACAGGAAGTCCCTCTTCCTTCCCCAGGCACCATTTCCCTTGCAAGCAAGGCGTCTAGGAAAAAATGCTCGGGGGAGGATTCTTCAGAGAAATCGAAGAAGGAGAAGAAGGAGAATAAGTCGAAGAAGTAGCTATCATGCTTCGTTCAACGCAAATAAGCCTGGATTATGTAATTATTTCTATTTATTTTCATAGTCGTTGTGAATAAATTTTTTCTCTCCGAGTTCAGGAGAAGATGTAGTGAAACTGAATCCTTGATTAGTAAATAAAATTTTGTTTTTCTGATGATGTTCGATGCTTAGCTTCACCATCCATCTTGTGTTTGAAATCCAAAGCTATGTGGGTCACGCAAGTACTTGTTCACTTCCACGTTACTCGAAGTTTTCTGAATCGCTTCAATTTTAGTCCGCGCTTTGGGGACTTAGAGATTTTTAAATCGTTTATACTTCTAGTCCGCACTCTGGGCACTCAGAGTACTCTAGTCCGCACTTTGGGGACTCAGAGTACTCTAGTCCGCACTCTGGGGAATTAGAGATTTTTCAAGTCGTTTATACTCTAGTCCGCACTCTGGGGACTCAGAGTACTCTAGTCCGCACTCTAGGGACTTAGAGATTTTTCAAGTTGTTTATACTCTAGTCCGTACTCTGGGGACTCAGAGTACTCTAGTCCGCACTCTGGGGACTTAGAGAATTTTCAAGTCGTTTATACTCTAGTCCGCACTCTGGGGACTTAGAGATTTTTCAAGTCGTTTATACTCTAGTCCGTACTCTGGGGACTCAGGGTACTCTAGTCCCACTCTGGGGACTTAGAGATTTTTCAAGTCGTTTATACTCTAGTCCGCACTCTGGGGACTCAGAGTACTCTAGTCTGCACTCTGGGGACTTAGAGATTTTTCAAGTCGTTTATACTCTAGTCCGCACTCTAGGGACTTAGAGTACTCTAGTCCGCACTCTGGGGACTCAGAGTACTCTAGTCCGCACTCTGGGGACTTAGAGATTTTTCAAGTCGTTTATACTCTAGTCCGCACTCTGGGGACTCAGAGAACTCTAGTCTGCACTCTAGGGACTTAGAGATTTTTCAAGTCGTTTATACTCTAGTCCGCACTCTTGGGACTCAGACTACTCTAGTCCGCACTCTGGGGACTTGGATATTTTTCAATTCGTTTATACTCTAGTCCGTACTCTGGGGACTCAGAGTACTCTAGTCTGCACTCTGGGGACTTAGAGATTTTTCAAGTCGTTTATACTCTAGTCCGTACTCTAGGGACTCAGAGTACTCTAGTCTGCACTCTGGGGACTTAGAGATTTTTCAAGTCGTTTATACTCTAGTCCGCACTACTCAGAGTACTCTAGTCCGCACTCTGGGGACTTAGAGATTTTTCAAGTCGTTTATACTTTAGTCCGTACTCTGGGGACTCAGAGTACTCTAGTTCGCACTCTGGGGACTTAGAGATTTTTCAAGTCGTTTATACTCTAGTCCGTACTCTGAGAGCTCAGAGTACTCTAGTCCGCACTCTGGGGACTTTGAGATTTTTCAAGTCGGTGTGTGTGTTCATACGCCAGACAGATTAATGTAACTTAATTTTTTGTTACGGAATTGTAACATACGGAAGCATCAATAGTTAACGAAAAAGATGGCTTCAAGCCTTTATTGATTATAATAAATGGGAACAAACTGGAATGTCTTATTACATGCCAAAAACTAAAAACAACAAAATGAACATACGCTGGAAATAATTACAACTTAAATGCAAAAGAAATAGACTAGGTGTAATAACGATGTAAATGCTCGCTATTCCATGCACGAGGAAGTGTCATGCCATCTACGGTCGCTAGCTTGAAAGTTCCTTCTCCAAGCCTCCGTTCGATGACATACAGACCTTCCCATGTAGGATTCAGATGTGATGGGGTTGGAAAAACTCGCTTCAAAACGAGATCACCCACATTGAAAATTCTCGGTCGAACTTTTTCATTATAATATCGAGCAACTCGGTGCCTATGTGCAGTCGCTTTTAAATCAGCTTCTTTACGTTTTTCGTCAACAAAGTCCAGGGATTCCAATAGGAGATTCTGATTCGTCTTGGGGTCATAATAAGTTACCCGATGAGAAGGAACTTCAAGTTCCACGGGTATCACAACTTCAATGCCGTATGGCAAGGTGAATGGAGTCTGGCCAGTCGCGGACTTGTGGGTGGTTCTGTAAGCCCAGAGCGCTGTCGGAAGCTCATCCACCCACTTGCCTCTAGGTTTCTCCAAACGTTTCTTTAATATTGACTTGATTATTTTATTTACAGCTTCAACTTGTCCATTTGCTTTGGGATGAGCGACCCCTGAAAACCTCTTCTCAATGTGATACTTTTGGAAAAATTCTTTGAACTCCCTACATTCAAATTGAGTTCCATTGTCCGTAATGATAGTCCGTGGGAGTCCAAAACGGCATATGATGTTTCATACAACGAATTAATTACTTTTTTGGTGGTGATCGTTGCTAAAGGCTTTGCTTCTGCCCACTTGGTAAAGTAATCAACCGCAACAATTGCATATTTCGCACCACCTTTGGAAATTGGTAAGGAACCGATTATATCGATTCTCCAAATCGCAAATTGCCAAGGACTAACCATTTGTGTGAGTTCCATTGGCGGAGCTCTCGGGATTTTGGCAAATTTTTGACATTTGTCGCATTTTCTTACGTAATCTGCAACATCCCGATTTATAGTTGGCCAATAGTATCCATAGCGGAGGATCTTTTTTGCTAGTGTCTTCCCCCCTGTATGGTCGCTACATTCTCCTTCATGAACTTCCTTCAAGACTCGTTTTATCTCATCGTAGGCGATGCATCGGAGTAAGGGAACTGAGAATCCCCTTCGATACATTATTCCATCTTGCATTATATATCGTGAAGCTTTACGAATGACTTGTTGTCTTTCGTTCTTTATATCGGGCAAGGTCCCATGTAGTATGTATTGTTTGAATGGGGTTATCCATGACTCCCTTTCAATTTCCGTTTCAAGCACAAAATCTACTTCCATCTCGTTTATACTTGGAAATTGTAAAACTTCAACAGGAACCAAGCCCTTCTGCTGTGCATCGTCAGTACTTGCGAATTTTGCTAATGAATCGGCTTTCCTGTTTTGTTCACGCGGGACATGCGAAATATCGTAATACTCAAGGTCTGCCAAAAGTTCCTGAACCCGAGCAAGGTATGGAGCAAGCCTCTGCCTCTTTGCTTGATAATCTCCCTGCACTTGGTACACCACCAATTAAGAGTCCCAAAAGATTTCAACCGTTTTTATTCCGAGCTCCCTGACAAGTTTTAAGCCAGCGAGCAATGCTTCATAATCTGCTTCGTTATTCGTAGCTGGGAAATCAAGCTTCAAAGCATAACAAATAGATCGGTTTTCAGGGGTTACTAGAATGATTCCAGCCCTAGAGCAACGGTCGTTGGATGCCCCATCGGTGTATAGTTTCCATCGGATGGTGGATATAACATCATCTCCGTCTGGTTCGTCGAACACGGTAAATTCTGCGATGAAGTCTGCTAGAGCTTGCCCTTGTATGGTCCTTCGTGACAGGTAGGTGATATCGAACCGACTCAACTCAACATTCCATTATAATAATCTCCCTGAGGTTTCTGGACGTTGGACCACCTGTCGCAAAGGTTGATCGGTGTAAACACTGATCGGATGTGCCTAAAAATATGGACGAAGCTTGCGTGATGCAATCACCAATCAGTAGGCTAGCTTCTCAATTTTAGGATAATTCTTTTCTGCTCCCGTTAAACGTTTACTAACATAGTACACCGGCTTTTGAACTCGGTCCTCCTCGCGAACCAAAGCTGTACTGATGGCATGTTGAGACACGGACAAGTATACATACAACCCTTCATGGTCTATAAGTTTCGACAGCACCGGGGGACTTTCCAAATGTCTTACCAAAGCTTGGAATGCGTCCTCGGAGTTAGGAGTCGATTCAAAATTTCTTTTCCCTTTCTTTATTATATCGAAGAAAGGAATGCACTTGTCCGTCGCTCTGGATATGAATCGACTTAACGTGGCCACTTTTCCGTTCAGGCTTTGTACTTGCTTTATGGTTCTGGGCACTTGAATGTCTCGAAAAGCCTGAATCTTTTCTGGGCTAGCTTCAATTCCTCGTGCATTAACAATAAAACCCAAGAACTTTCCTGACGCAACGCCAAAGGAACATTTCAAAGGATTGGTTTTCATTCCATAATACCTGAGTATATCAAACATATCCGCCAAGTCTCGAATGTGGTCGTTTGACTGTTGTGACTTCACGAGCATGTCATCCACATAGACTTTCATCGTCCTACCGATTTAGTCTTTAAACATCCGATTCACCAAAAAATTATAAGTTGCTCCTGCATTTTTCAATCCGAAGGGCATCACTACATAACAGTACAGTCCAACGTCTGTGACAAAACTAGTGTGTTCCGGATCTGGAATGTGCATCGAGATTTGATTATATCCCGAGTACGCATCCATAAACGACAACAACTCGTGTCCTGCGGTTGAGCCGACCAGCTGATCAATTCTGGGTAAAGGGAAACTATCCTTAAGGCATGCTTTGTTCAAATCTGAGTAATCAACACAGGTTCTCCATTTTCCATTCGCTTTCCTCACTAATACAGGGTTAGAGACCCATTCTGGGTAGAGGGCATCGCGGACGAACTCATTGGCTTTGAGTTTGTCCACCTCCTCTCTGAAAGCTACGGACCTCTCTGGGTCCATGCCTCTCCTTTTCTGCTTTACCGGCACGTATTTCGGGTCTATGTTCAACATATGACTCGCAATAGCGGGAGAAATTCCACACATATCGGAATGCGTCTAAGAGAAAACGTCCAGATTCGCTCGGAGGAAATCGGTAAGATCCTCGATCATCGAGGGGTTGAGTTGCAATCCAATCTTAAGTACCCACGATGGGTCATCACGACTGACTGGAATGTTAACATCAGTTCGGTCGGTGCTACTTTTGCCTCCTTGGGTTCCTCATCATCGTCCCTCGGATCTATGTCTCTATAGATCCGATCATGTTGCCCGAGCCAAGGCTCGGGCATTACTTGTCGATCTTCAGTGACTCGGATGCGGACGGAGTTGTCCACAACCTTTCCTTTCTCTCTTCGCTGGGCCTATCTCAGCTCAGCCATATAACATGCACGACCAGTTGCCTGATCGCCATGCACAACAGCAACTCCTCTATCCGTCGAAAATTTCAAGGTTAAACACCACGGAGCCAAAGCTGCCCTAAACTCTGCCAGGGTCGGTCGACCCAAAAACACATTATACGGAGAATCGACATCCAAAACGATGAACGGTTGGATCCGCACCCTCCTACGTTCACCTTCTCCAAGTTCAACTGGCAATTCAACGAAACCCACTGCATCAGTAGCCGCACCATTAAAGCCATGAATGCGGGCTTTAGATGGTTTTAGATCCTTTGTCTCCATCTTCATCTGGTCGTATGCCATTTTGAAGATGATGTTAATAGAACTTCCATAGTCAATCAGTATCTTTCTCACAAACGCTGGCCCAATAGTGGCCGAGATGACCATCGGGTCAATGGTAGGTGCCTCCACCTGATCGGCATCTCTACTTCTGAACACTATATTATCTGTCAGCATTCGCTGTTGCTTAGCCGGAGTTCCATCTTCCGTGTTTGAACAACATTCAAAATCCGCATGTTTTAAGGAACTAGCATAGCGCTCCATTTCTTGCCAATTCTTATTGTAGGGTGAGGCCCACCGACTATAGTGTTTATGACTAATCTACCTCCAGTCCAAACGGGTTCCTCAGACCGTCGTGGGGCCTGTCTGCGATTGGGGTCGGATGTCCCTTGTCCGCCTTCCTGAGGGTTCTTTACAAACTCCTGTAAATTTTTCTATCGAATTAGATTTTCAATCGCATCATGGAGGTGCCTACACTCCTCGGTATTGTGCCCGTAAGTCTCATGGAAGCGGCAATACTTCCTAGTCCGCTTTTGTTATTCGGTGGACTCTTTTGGGCGTGGCTTTCGATATTGGAAAGTATTACAGGTCGATAGGTAAATATTTTCCAGAGATGCATTCAGAGGAGTATATTCATTGTAAGTTGGGATCCTTGGTTTCCACTTTCCGGCTTCCCTTTTCTTTTCAAAATTTCCTCCTCCAGATCCTTTTGACTGCTCAGGTTTGTTTTGAACATTGACCTGGACTTTTCTAGAGTTGTCACCAGATTGTTTTACAGCAATGTTGCTTTGCACAGTCTCCTTGCCGGGTCTCGGCGCATTATCTCGCCTTGTCCACCTGGCTTCCTCCCTTCTTATAAATTAGTGCGCCTTTGAGTAAAAACGTTCCAGCGTAGCCGGAGGCTTCCCTTCCAGCTAATCACCAAACTCTGAATCTGGATCTACACCTCGCATTACGGCCATTAAAATGGCATGGTCATTTGGGTTGCTAACTTCAGTAGCAGCAACGGGGAATCTTTGTAAGTACTCCTTTAACGATTCCCCTGGGGTCTGAATTACACTAGACAAGGACATAACATCCTTGGGACGAGTGGCATGAATCCTGAACTGCTCCACAAATTTCGTCGCTAACTCATCAAAATTAGAGATAGACCGTGGAGAAAGTCGGGTAAACCACATGGTAGCGATTCCAGATAAAGTTATTGGGAAACATCAACATTTAGTTTCATCATTCGCCCTAGCTGAATCCATCATCCACCCATACCTCATTACATGCTGTCGAGGATCAGTCTTCCCCTCGTAGGCCGGGATTGTCGACATATTAAACTTCCTGGGGTACTCAGCTTGTAGGATAGCATCTGTGAATGGAGTATGACTCCTAGATACGCCCCAATCATCATTAGTTAAACCTTGATTTTCCCTCATCAGCTGTCTGACCATGGCTGAGAGGTCTGGTGTTTGTATGGAAGATGGCAAGTTGGAATCCATCCTGCGGGACCGTTCCGATTGGTGCCTCCTCTGTTGGCGATCTACCAAACGTGTATCCTGGGGACCTGCTTCATCATGACCTTGGTGAGCCAATCGTCCAGCTTCCACCCGTGCTCCAGATCCTAAGTTTACTATTTCAGCTTGAGCGCGATTTTCCTGGTGCACTGCACCTGTTTGCGTTGTTTCAGTTCTACGGTGTCTACGCTTGAGAGGTTCATCAGATGAAGCAGATCTGTCGGATGAGGAGTAGGAAGCGGGAGTTCCTCCAGCATTCTGATGCTGTTGTTGAGTAAGCTAAGTCATGAGGTTGGCGTTAGCTTGAATCTGCTCTTTAAGTTGTCTCCTGCTTTCCATGAGTTCTCTCATCAGCTCGTTGAACTCTGTCCTAGTGACAGCTTCCGTTTGATTTTAGGTGGTGATGGTCCCTGCACCAAGATTAGCTTGTTGATTGCTGGGTCCTACTTGTTAGACGCTAGCGGTTTCGTTGACATCTGCATTGTGGGAGGCTGATCTAGTATGAGGTCTTCCCATTATAGAGTTATTGGTAGGAACTCTGAGTAGAATCAACGGACTT
The DNA here is from genome assembly GCA_030737815.1 of Allium fistulosum. Classification (NCBI taxonomy): domain Eukaryota; kingdom Viridiplantae; phylum Streptophyta; class Magnoliopsida; order Asparagales; family Amaryllidaceae; genus Allium; species Allium fistulosum. The sequence goes on from CM060902.1 coordinate 810,532,457, forward strand.
CCTGTGGATGACTTGGATCTCCTTCGGGGGATTTCTTCAATCCAGTAGCTACAAAGTAGATCCTAATAACCTGAGAATGTTCATTCTCAGTGAAAGCACCAAAAATGTTAGTACCAAAATTGGTCACTAACACCCAAGATAGGATTTGTATAGAGAGATTAATGAAGATAGAAAATTAAAATAGAGGAATGTATGCAAAATTAACTACAAAAACAAGAACACCAGAATTATAGTGGTTCGGCGTAACTACTTACGTCCACTTTGAATTTAATCTTTATTGCTTCTTCAAACTATTGAATACATATACAATTCGTACACTAACGACTTGATTAGAAATTTGGATCGAAAATAGATGAGTCTTCGAAATAGCAGTCTCCCCGGAGTTCTCGAAAAAAGGCCCTCTTTCACTACGCCCCTGCCCCTTTATTTATAAACGAAGTTAGGCTGGACTTCTTGTGCTGGCCCGGGAACAAGGTACTTCGGCCCATAGTAGACGACTTATGCGCACCGAGCCTGGTATGCCGATCGAGACATGCCGAACGACAAATGCCGATCGAGAGATGCCGAGCGAGGCCTTGCCGAGCCGAACAACTAAGGCGTCCATGCCGAGCGCCCCTTGGCCGGGCCGCTTGATCTCCCTTTCAATGTCGTTCGACGGTCACTGAGCCATGTAGCCTTCCTCACCGAACCACACAACCGTCCCTCTATGGCCGAGCGGCATGGGACTAAGGTATTCCCACCGAACGCTCCAATGCCGAGCCACCCTTGCCGAGCGGCATATACTGTGCTCCTCCTGGACTGAAATGCTTTTGAATAGGACTCCCCGAGACCGAACGAGAAATGCCGAGCCGTCTCAACCGAATGAGGCATCTCGAATAATTCAGACCGAACGAGGCGTCCCTTCCTTTGACCGAGCCATGTGTTACTCCACTTCGTGAAGCCGAGCGGTACATACCGGGCGACGTTGACTTAACTGTCCGAACGAGGCTTGCCGAGCAATGTGGACCGAGCGACGTGTGCCGAACCGTACCTAAATGCCAAAACATGTCGACTGCATCAAACCCGTATATCAACAGGCTCCTCTTGGTCAGAACCTTGTCTCATGCTCATGATAATGTCTTTAATTGTCGCCTTGTAGCCCGGCCAAGGTGCTGGGTAACAAAAATATATATATATATATATATATATATATATTTGAAATGGTACTTAGATACAACATATCAATGGGACAACAAACCACAAATCATGTGTCAATAAATGTTCGAATCACGCTACGCAAGTTTCAAACTTGTGACCTTTCGCACCAAAGTCAAATCACTTAACCACTGGAACAATGGTGTTTGTCATGTTTAATATATTATCAGAAAAGAAGTTAATAATTTGATTCGATTTATTAAAACAAAATATTATGTTAAATAGCAATTCATTGGTAAAAATTTATTTTTCAAAATATAAATTATCAAATATCGAATTCAAACAAATTTTATTTTAATTAAATTTTTTTATATGGTGTAGAAAGTAGGGTTATTACAGGCTTCTCCTCTTAAGAAAATTGCACCATCGTAGTTTCTTATAAAGAAGTCAACGTACACAACTCAAACCCTGACTTTCTTCGTTTTTAGTGCTCTTCTAGCAAACTCAACTACTTGATCCTCCATGAAGCTTTTATACCCATCTAATCTTATCGTACATTAAGAATTAAATAAATTCACTTTAAAGTCTTTTATTTTTAACATAACTTAGGAAATTTTTTTAACTCTCGAAATCTTTGAAAAATTTAAGCAGAGTCTTCCTTTTACAGAGTAACTTTTGAACAATGATAGTACGATAAATATCGATTAAAACATGGTCAGAAACAACATATATAATAAAATTTGCCACATAACATATAATTCATAATATATATAACTTCTTAAATAAAAACATACCTTGTTTATAGCAATTTAAAGCGAAGTAGCTTAATACTAAACGAGCAAAAGAATGTTATCATCGTCAAATAGTCCAAGCATGCTCCGTATGTACCTATACTAACTTCAAATTCAAATATTAATCGCATTTGATTGGAAATAAATAAATGTGCTTCCAATAATATATGATCAACTTGACATTTTGCCTATGCCATATTCCGACAAGGTTTTAAGAGCTAAAATCATAAAATTAGATAAAAGTGTCAAAAGTAGAGTTGTTGCCTATTGTGTTAACTTTCTAAAAGATCTTTTAGATAGTAAAAATATGAATTACAACTCAAATTAGGGTGAATTATATATATATATATATAGTAGATTTTAACATGAAAACACAGACCCACATAACTTATCAACGTTTTTAGCCTAGAAAACAATGAAATTTTACGAAATGGTTAAAATAAAAGTTGTTTCTTAGGTTCTTAGCTTTCCGGAATGGGAAAAATCATCGAAATAGGATAAGTCGTTTAGAAGTTATGGCTAAATGAATAAGATGCTAATGCACACCCTGAAATGACATACTTTTTTCATTTTGCAATGATATGCTTAATTTATATCTTCACAACAGTACAAGACATTGTAATATAGGAATCGATGGGTTAAAGAGTGTAATTTTATAAAATACAATCAAAGGTATAAGATTTAGAGCAAGAACAGCTATGAGACCTAAAGTAAGAACATGAATAAACATTTCAAAAATCAGGCAGTTCACATTAATATATGAACCATGAATATATATATGGAAGATTGGCGCGGTCATATGTTACATACATGATATAAAAATAACATCTCAATTGAAAAATCTAAAGATACCTTCAAGAACACATTCCAAACGCTGTTTGTACATAGGGAACTTGGCGAATTTAATTTCTTCAGCAAAAGAAGAGCATTAGGTCTTGCAATATAAAATAATCTTGTTGCTGAGTAAATAATTGAATATAATAATGATAAACTGATATTTCTTTGGTTAAAACAAACTTAAACCATTGTAGTGACATACTTAATTGATAAATCACTGGCAGTCAATCAGTATCCGAACAAAGAGCTAAAAAACTATACATTTTAGAATTTTATAGGCTGGTCATGCGTGTTAACCTGTGCCAAATAATCACTAGAGTGTTTTAGCTGTAGCTTAATTTGACACATAAAAAAACTATTTAATCTATATTGGGAATATTTTCATAGGACAAGCCCTATATCTTCCAGTAATATTAGGCAACACTTGTAGAAGAATGAAAAAAATGTAAAGTGTGTAGTAAAGTGTAAAATAGGAAACACAATTACGAGAAATATGGTGGATGGTCTTACATTACCTTCAACATGTGAGGGACATCTCTTATAATTTTCAACGTGTTCCGTAAAGTGGATGTTACCTCTTCACAGCACAAAGAGAATGATATCTTATCATTAAGAAAAAGAAATGTTTAATTTCAAATAGAAATAACATTGAACATGTGGAAATAAGCTAGTACGGTTATATTTAACAAGATATTTATCCGCTTTCGGATGCGGATGCGGACGGATTTCGGATTTTTCGGGTATCCATTGACAGCCTTAACGTGGTGGGAAATGAGATTTGGGAACAGGTGACATGAGCAGATCTTGGAGTGGTACCATTGCCTTATTGTTGAATAAAGAGCGTTTAATAATTTTTAGCTTTTTATCTTTTTCTATCACTCAACAGTTGATTTGTTGGTATCGATTACTCTTTCTTTTTTCTTTTGAATTTTTTAGTGTCCTTTTGTTTTTCAGTTCAGTTAGAAATCGAAATAGTCGGATGGGTGACATACTGAATAGATCTTAACAGTTCAGTTAGGAAAGAATCCATACCACGAGGGCAATCTCACTAAGTAGTACATACCAGGTTACATAACACAACAGAAAGGACAGTATTCAAATTTTTATTCCTTCATCTTCATAGGGTAAGGTTACAGTCATATATATGGTGATATTAACCCTGAACAAAGATCCAACATACAACAATCTCCAATAAACTAATGATGCTTACAACACCAACACCTTCTTACTCTGATCAAATTTTCTTGCAATAGCCTACATTATTAGGACTAAGGGTAGTCCGAGTGCATTCTCTCATGCATTCATCATCACCCTTGCAATTACTTTTGAACAGGGTAAAACATCCTAAAGTTTGTAAGTTTATTATCATTTACAATTTCCAATGATACCAAGGGAAGGGGGTGGCAGCAAATAGCTGAATTCATGTAAAATAAAATAAAACGATGCGGTTTGATGATTCAGTAGATATACGCAGCAAAGGCGATTTGATGATCTAGTAGTTGGTATACGAAGTTTGAACATATTCGATATGTATGTTGCAAGGAAAACCATATACAATCAGGGAATTTCGAGACTACCTTTTCTTGAGTTTACCAATCATATCCTTCATCAGGTTTTCCTACATGAAGAAGAGATTGATTTGTCAGTATTAATACAACAATCTGTATGGATGCATCACATTGATTTGTATTACATAGGGGCTTTATATAAATGGTTATTGATTAAGGATAGGAAAATATTATATAATGATGAAATACTTGGAAGAAACAATACAATATTTTCACTGTTATTGTAATGAAATGTCCAATATATTTACACCTAAAGTGCTAAGCACGACCTTAAACTGAAGTGTTTCCATGCAACTCATTATCCCTGAAAAAGTCACATCAAATTTTATTTAAAATAGAGCCTTTAAAATGTAATGTTCTACTAATCAAATTACTAAATAGTGAATACAAATACTTTATTATATTCAATTGCCCGAATTAATCACTCACACAAATTTTTGTTTATAAACTAAATTACTTCACTGCTGCATAGTGCGTACATTACCAATGATGCATGCATGCTGAAGATCAACGGTAAAATTCTGTAATCGACCAGCATATGGATGATATATAGTATACAACATGCATCTTAAAATAGAGTAAGTAAAACAAAAATTACATGTATTTATTTTTGTATTGTAGCAATTTTAAAGAAAGACAATATGTTTGTGTATTTAAAGTGAACTAGCTTATTTATACATTCTGGGTATATTTTTGTTTAAAGTCATTTTAGAACTACTTGACTTGACTTTGAGATTAATTACTGTAACACATTTGAATAGATTTTGAAATCCTTCTGGAACTACTGTAGATCACGGATATGCATGAAAACTAACATCTTCAAACTAATAGATATTCAAAAGCTCATAGGCATGTACACACCTAAACATTTTTTGGGCCGCTTCACAGCCTTTTCATTCCAGACCCTATTCTCCTACCTATTCATTAGCACCCACTTCCTGAACCTGCTGCATAAATACAATTTTTTCGTACTGCCCATTCCCACCAAAAAATGATACGTTCCATATTCGATGAGGCTAATGAAATGCATTATTTTAAAATTTTCTATTTTGGCAATTGCAACATACCTAGAATTTATATAAAAAATGTTTCTTAATTAAAAAACAGTGGTTCCTGCAAGTAACGATCTAGTGGAACCTAATTTTGAATTACAACTTATTTTATGATCTGTAAAAGTCAACTAGACTCAAATAGGATTTGGGTACTATTATACTAGTCAAAGCATTTTGAATTTAATTAGATTCATTTAATCCTAACAAATATGTTGATTTCACAATTGATATGGTATATTGATCAAGCTGACAATTGTACCAAGCATGTTCATTCAAATAAATCAATGTCTGATTTCATAATTTATTTTGTGTTTTTTGAACACTGCATCCATTTTTTATTGATCAATATATATAATAATTATCATTTTATAAAATAAATTAATTAAAATGATATAATAGGACATAAATTTTTGCAAAATGATAACACGAATACCATTTCCAATATTTTAAAAATCCTATTCTCTAGTACATGTAAGCAAAATATCTTATTCCTTAACATAGCTATAGCAAATTCTCTATTTAAAAACTAGTCCCCAAAACACATCCTTAACCATAATTCTATGTATGTGTTTATGTATGATACATATCTGTGTGTGACTTTGTATTACTTTATTTATTTCAATTTATGTCTAGTTTATACTTCTCTAATCAAAATGAAATGTATAAAAATGAGTGTGAAAAACTGACTTTTTACTGCAAAAAACCAAAATAAGTTTCTATTTCTCTAGCTTATGTATTCTTGCTTGAGTGTACAAACAACCTGTTACAAAAAGTAGACTAATCATTTTAATTTTTAATATCGTGCTTCCTTTTGCAAAGGAATATCATCTATTCCTCTACAAGAAAGACAGTATTCCTTGCAAGAGGCCAAAACAAACTTAAAATATTTGATCTATAACCATAAACTATTTTATTCTTTTTCCTTCACTATTTGCACAATTTGTAACATATCCTAAAAAGATACCACAGACCTTGTTTTTGTAGCCAACAATTGTTTTAAAGAGAGAACTTGTTTTTGTCAGATTACTCTCCCTTGTGGAAGCTGATAAAATTGACTACGAAATAATATAAAAGATTTAATGGGAAAAGTGATAAAATAATGGTCTTTCTACTGTTAATAAACAAGAATTTGTTATATGATGCAAACAGACATAGTTCGTGATAACGCAACCTTGCCTGCAGTTGAACTGTCATGATGCTAAGTAAACGACACAAAAAGTTAAATATTTTTATTTTTTCAAACTACCTTTTCCATTTATCTTTTCATTATAATATGTGATTTGATCATTTTGTATGCATAGAACTGAAACAAAAAAATAATTAACTTAATATTCAAGGGAAAATAAACGAACATATTACTCATCGAACAAAAAATAATTAAATTCATAATTTAGACAAGAAGGCAAACTTCAATTCCGTATAACACAAAATCTATGATGAATTTCACCATGGAACTAAAAGGAAAATGTAGAGGAAAGTGACACGAACAAATCGACTAAATTTCGCATGGTTGTCGGAGGCAGTGGTGATCGGAAATGATTGAAAACAGTTATGACATGTCCATTCTCGGATTTTGAGTGGGCATGCTAGGGTTGGAACTTAGGGTATCGATACGATCATATTGCGTCGATAAGTACAATGGTGCTTTCGATTTGGTTGCTGGTGGGCTAAAGAGGCGGGGTCATAGCCAAACATTGTTGAAGCAAGAAAATGATAAAAATTGCATATTATCAGACTTGTGTATGGGAGGAGGTGCCGGAAAGGGGGTGCTGGCGAAGTCATGGTCGGAGGTGTGATTGAAGGTGGGGTCGTGGTGGTGAGCGGTGGGGAGTGGTGTGGTTTGGTGCAGGGTTTTGTTTTGTTGCCATACATTGTTTCATTGCCTGGAGAAGGAAAAAAAAGTAGGGAGGGGATAGAGAAACGTGGGAGGCAAATAGTTAAACAACAGATGGTTCCTTATGAAAAACCACTATGCAAATCAACATCCAAAGACACCAAATTGTTAAACAGCAGTTCTCAAATCACACTCTTGCATTTGAAAATATGTAAGAGCTTACCGTGTTAAGCAAATCATCCTTAAGTTTAAGTGCAGGTTGCTTCCTAGTGAAACTTCAACGGTATGAGCAATAAATAAGGTGAAAACAAAGACTGTTAGAACTCATACATCTATAATGATGAAGTTGCAAGTATGACAATAAAGGTGGTATAATTTTCCATAGTCATGAAGATATTTTGTTATAAAAACAACATATGAAACATGTTTTACAGATTTTGTAAATAAAATGAAGCACTTTTGAGGGCTGCAACAAAGAGAGCATAGTAAATCAGCAAGAGAATGCAAATTTCAAGTTTCCAGCAATAAAAATTAAATAAATAATTTATTATATGGTTTCTTCTACATTTAATCAATCATGCGCTTAGAGTTAACATTCACAAGCTTATCACGTAATCCTTGTAAATACCTAAATAATTATTCATAGAAACACACAAATAATGGCATTGAAAAACTCACGACAGTCCATGAACCAAAGTACCTAAAGTTGGAAATTTAAATCAACAACTTAAATAAACCTAAAAAATAGAGAATCCATTAAACCTAACAAAAAAGAATTAGGTTGATTTGTTGACAAGGGGATGCCTGAGGCAGTGAAGGTGAATCGGGGCAACAATGACTGACAAAATCGAAGAACAAGAAAAATCCGAGAGAGATGAAAATGAGGGAAAATGAATTAAGAGATGAGGGAGGAGTGGTTGGGGAATGAGGAAAAATGAATTTTTTGGGGAACTATAATGAGAGAGGCGGCAATTTTTTTGATAGTGAAAATTGGAACCTCTAATGATTCTCAGCGTTTATGCAGAAATATTTTCATTTTGAAATAGCTTTTACTGCATTTGCACGATGAACGCTGATAATAATTGCGGTCAAAAGTAAGATTTCTTGTAGTGTACTCTTTCTTGTCCATGTCAAATGCAGGCACTCCTATTGTCCAAAGTTGCTTCAACTAATCCACAGGGGATTCTAAATATACATCGGTATCTTGACTTGGCGCTTTAGGTCCAAGAATTAATAAACACAACATTTGAAATTCTGATTTCATGCACAATAAAGGAGGTAAATTATAAGGAACCATATACACGGGCCAACAACTATAACTGTTAGGCTGGATTGTATTAGGATTGAATCCATCGGTAGCAATTCCAAGCCAAACATTTTGAGCATTGTTAGCAAACTCTGGCCACTTATTCTTAAGCGATCTCCTTTCAACTGAGTCGATAGGATGACGCATGGAATTCCAATAAGTTTTTGCTTCACTATGCCATAACATTTTTCGAGCTATCCATGGTATAGTGTACAATCTAGTTAATCTAGGAATTAATTGAAAATATTTTAAAACTTTTCTTGGTTGCTTTCTGGCTTTTACAATTTCATCTTCATCTTTAACTTAAAATCCTGAAGTATGGCAACGAGGACATTCAACGACATCTTTATTCTCCTTCCAAAATAATATGCAATCATTTTCGCAAGCATGTATGCACTCTACATTCATTCTCAAATCCTTTAATATTTGTTTCATTGTGGGGGTATTTATTCGGTAGTGTATTTTCATTTGGAAGCCATTTTTCAATCTCTTCAACAACTCGGTCACACTGTTTCCTAACCAATTGAATTCTTTTTTCAAATTATGTAGCTCTATAAGGCACTTAACTTTGTAAGACCGTCTTCCCAAGAAGAATATAGTTTTTCATTTGCTTTTCTTTTGTACTCGTGGTACTTTCTTCCCTGATAATTAACCATCACTGATACCGTGAATGCTATTGTACACACCATATGCATTGTCAACAAGGTTTCCAAGAGCACCTTCTACATGGTTTTCCACTCGAATATGATGAGAGATGCAATCCTCATTGGCGGTAACATTTGGTGTAGGATTGATTACTGCATCTGTGTCGATCTTCCCACTATGAAAAAATCACTCATCATATGTTGAATCCATACAGTAAATGATTAAGTGTTTCTCGACTGTTTTGAAGGATAGTTTATTTGAATTTCTACAATTTTTGCAAGGACAACTGCACATTTCAAAGTAAGGCGGTGCATGATGCTTTGTGAAGTTTATAAAATGTCGAACCCCCTGTATGTACTTATAACGACCCGTAAATTTCAACTGTTTTAATAACGTAATTAGTTGAAATTTTGTGAAATTTTAAACGATAAAATTTTGAAATATAAATTTGATATTTGAAATGCGTTTAGTTAAACATAGCAACTGGTAAATTTTCGTCCGAAAATATGGAAGTTTATTTCGCGCGTAAATTTACTTTAATTTAATCAGTTAAAAAGCGATGAAAATAAAATGTTTCCGAAACCTAAATATTTTTAAATAGAAAAATTCTAAATCATCTTCTGAGCAAGATGTCAGTTTGTCGTTTTTCAAAATTCGGACATCTTTGGCTCCGTCGATCTTATTTTTCAGCGTTTTTCTTGCATTTTCCGTAGTAGAAAAATTCGAATTTTTATAATCAAATCATACCACTGATATCTGTATACCGTTTTGACCGTCTCGTCGTGCTGATCTCTGCAGTATATTCAATTGTAAATTTCGATTTCCGGTGCACGGCGGAATCTGTGAAACGATTTAACCGCACCGGTATACAGTTTCAATCTTTTGGGGTTCTTGTCCTTTCATCTACATAACTGTTGATACCCAACAGTCATTAGCAATTATTATTTTTGGAAATTCAACTTAGTTACTTTTGGTATTCTCACTTTATTAAATTTTACGTTGGTTCAACTTTCTTTTTTCTGGCAAAAGAAAATTGCTCTGCTCTTCCTTCTCTCACTGTTGCTTCCTCTTCTAATTTTATTTGTTCCTTTAACCTGCTAGTTTTCACTTGGCCATTCCCTTCTCACGATCGTTTCCATCTCCCTACTCATGCATGAAATCCTTCCATCTTTCCCACCAACACCGTCGGCACCTCTTCCTGCTCCGCCGCCCACCCAGTGCCGCAACCTCCTCTTTCGCCTTGCTCACCGATAGCCGACCGTCCCTGCCCTTCCACTTCGGCCAGCAGCTCCTTCAATCAAGACCGAGTTCACGCCTTCGGCCTATCCTCCCTTCCTACTAAACCCATCCATCGGCCACACATGCTCGGACTCACTTCCTTGCCAACATCATCGAGGCTCAGCCAGCATCCCACTTCGCCCTGCCACCCTCCTACACGAACCCGCCAGTTCCTCCCTTCCCTCTCCGGCCGGAAACACCCAAACCGCCACTTCTCCGGCCCCACACTCTTGACACCGCCCTCCAGCATTTAAACCTGCACACCCCGCCATTCTCTCCTTCGGCCTGACAGACCTCCGACCAACCTTAACACTCCAATACTTGATCTCCACGCCACCTCTTCCTGACCAGATCCGTGTCCACCTAGTGCTATCCGTTGCAGCCTCTTTCCCAGCCGAGCAACAAAATCTGAGTAGGTAGCTTTGCTCATCTGTATTATTCGTATATATGAATGGTTGCTTACATACAAAAGTTTCTTCTTCTTCTACTATTTAGATATTGTTTAAATATAAAAGTTTGTAAAATATAAAAGTTTGCCTGATGGGATCTATTCTTTTATATATAGGTTTGTATTAGTATTTCACATATTATCTGTATGTGTTGTTCATGATAGTAGTGTGTGCTGTTTTTTTTTTATATATATATTATATATATCTAGGAACGTATTTGTTTAAGAATGTATAAGTGTTTATATGACAGCGTACGTGTTATTATATATATATATATATACTTTGCTGAAAAGTTTATATTAGTTTATATATGTGGCTTGGTTGTTTTATAAAAGAAGTGGTATATATATTTCGTTATAGGTTATGTATATAGCCTGGGTTTGAATGTAAAAGTTTTATAAAATATGCTTTCTATGTTATAAACTATAGTAACTGTTGGGCTTTCCATATATATATTTGTGATAGTTGTATGTATTTTTGTGACAGTTGCATACATCTAAAATTTCGGCTGTTACAATTGGATGTTCATATTAAAGATTGAAATTTTGAACCGCAAATCTTATATATATAGTATTGGTTCATATATTAGTTGTGTGCGGTTGGTCGTATTAGTTTTATTTTATAAGTTATATATTAGCAGTATATATGTTAGCTTATTCTTGTTTGGAAAAGTAAATTTATACGTATGACATTAGAAGGGTAGTATATTTGTTGTATATATTTGTTGTTACCTCATATATGTTTTGTACGCTACATATAAATCTGATTTTTTTTGTTATTCATACTACCTAGCTTATATATATATATAATTGTTTTGTAACATGTTATATGAGATTCGTTCATATATAAAGCTGTCTATAAATTTTATAAATAGTGTATGTGAATGTTGTAATATATATATTTGTCGTGGTCTGCTGTAATCGTGACTAGACATACTACTATTGAATTACAGTACCTATATATATTGTTATTAATAGTGTTTGTAAAATTTATATATATAGCAGCTATTTGATTTTTAATGTATATATATATTGTCGCTTTGTAGCTTACGTATATAAGATTATTATGTATTAAATATTGATTTTCAAATTTTATAGAATTTTGTGTATGTGTCTTAAACTAAAATATTGAAAAATACATACATATATATATATATATATATCTTATAATAATAATGCATATATTTTGTTTATACCATACTAATTTGTTTTGTTCATCGATCCCTGCTATCAGCTTTGCTCGTCAAATTCGTGCCAATCTTGCCTTGATTTGGAAATCGTCATTTGGATTTGTCAATTTCGCAATTCAAATCGTAGTCAGTTGGGTTGTCTAGCTTCTCTATAGCCTCAAAAGGTGAGCAATCACTCACGATTAATGTTCTTTTATATATTAAATTTGATTTCAATTGAAACGACAATTGAAATATGCTGCTGTTAGTTATTTACACTGTTATATATGTTATTACCTGTATCAGTTCACCTGTGACATCTGACACCCTTATATGTTATTTATGAAATGATAATCCCGCTTGATTGATAAATGATTGATTGTTGATGTTGATATTGGACGTTAAATTGTTAATGTTAAAGTGGTAAATAGTATGCAATTGAATTGATATATGATAGTTAACGATTTAAATTGGATCTATATGTTGAATTTGATTAGTTAAAAATTCGTATAATGTGACCCCTTTAATGTTAAATTAATTGACACGTAGGATTTGGTTAATTTCACCTTGAACCGTTGAATGTAGGTTGTTTAAATTGATGATGGATGAAATTGTAATAGATGACAAGTGAAAACCGTAATGTAATTATCTTTAATCTACATGAAATGATAGTGTAGATTCTAGAAATAATTGTATTAATTTGCACAAACAACAATGTAAATTGATACGATTATTTCAGGATTATTTGAATTGATTATTGTATTGTTATTGATTGTTGTTATTGCTTGTTTATTTACTTTGACACCATCCCAGTTATCACACTGCAAGTTCCCTCTGCTATGTTTTGATTTGAATTGAATTGGAATCGGGTTGAAATGATAAATACCCAAATTGAACTTTGACCTAGGATAGAGAATTAAATAAAACCCGATTGGTCAATAATTTGATTTAAAAATAAAATGAAGATTTCATTTGAATAAATAATATGGTTTTGAAACGAAGTTGGAAATTTAATTTTTATGAAATTTAAATGTGAATATTTAATAATCTGAAATGAAATATTAATAAAGAAATTGATGAAAGAATGTTGTTTAATTTAAGAAATGATAGAATTAAGTTTTGAAATTATTTAATAATTTAATGAGATTGAATTATTTAATAATTAAATTAAATTGAATCCTTTGATAATTAAAATTGAACTTTTCAATTAGTGAAATTTAGTTCTTTATTAAGTGAGCTTTGAAATTGTAACTAAGTAAATGAATATGTGAAATTGAATTTCTTTATCAAGAAATAAAATGTGATTTATTGAAATTAATGTAAGACTTGAAATTTAAAGAATTTGATTTGATGAATTTAATTTAATTCAATTTGTAAGTTTTGAAATAAGGAAGTTGAATTTAAATAATGGATTTAATGAATTGGAAATTAAATAAAAATTGTTTTGAATGATAAATTAACTTAACGAATATTGAATGAAGTCGATTAATGAATTTAAATTGATCTGAATGTTAAATTAAATCAAATGATTTCGGAATGAAACTTATATACGAACTTGAATCAATATTTGAATGGTTTTAAATAGATATTGAAATTGAATTATAAGATTTTGAAATGGTAATTATGAAGTTTTGAAACGTAAATATTGGAAATTGATTTAGAAAGACAAATGAAATGTTGGTTTAAGAATTGAAATTGAAATTGAATTTTATTTGGTTTTTTGAAATATATAAACGACCAATCGGTGTAATAATTACGAAAGTTATTAAAGAGACCGGAATCGGTTATGGATATACTCACTGTCTAAACCGAAAACCACTTTAATAACTATACGCGGAGTGTGATCCAAAATGAAGTGGTTGGAATGATGTTCGTGATGACTGAAGAAAGAGAACGATAATGGATAGCCTTGACACTTGTGTCAAATTGGAAATGACTAAAACAGGAGCCGTGCCGGGCCAATGGAGGTCAGCTACCTCAAGCGAACACACTTCTTCGAACTACTCATTACTTGTTGTCGATTGGTGCACCCTTGATTTTGGGAGTGTTGTTTCGCGGTGTTGCGGTCGCTGCGGCAATGCGTTCTCACCAGTCCGGATCAGGCAAACGGTAGTTTCACTACCTTGGGTATTGCCTCATGTGCCTTGTCATACTTGTATCCCTATACGCGACCACTACGATTTGTTTTGTACCTTTAGTATATGGATTGCCCTCTGGTGACTTCTGGTTTTGGGGAAACTACGGTCTTGTATATGCTCTTGGGAATAAAAATGTGTTAAGGGTGGAATGGGCCATGACTTAACACTATTTTGATATTTTATATTATTGATAGGCATTATCTACTTATCGTACACTACTACATAGTAGATAGTTTAACGGATCCTTAAAGGATGGTTATTCCAACATCCTTTGAGTTACTTGTATTTCAATTGCTATTTCACTTGAGTTGGATTTATTAATATAAGAATGTTAATCCTGACTCGAGTGTCTTGTGTTTTTGCTTTACGCTCGGGTCAGACTGAGTGTACCAGTATTCGAGACTCACCTTTGAAGTTGGAGCTTTGCTTGAAGATCCAGCCATCTATTCTGCTTTCAGTATTCGATGATCCCAGTGATGTATTCTGATTTGTATCTGATGTATCGTGTTACTCTTCCGTTGTATCTGGTTTAACTCTGATGTAACTTATATATTTATATAGTAGCTTCATGAACTACTACCTCTTTTATTTCCGCTGCATTTATTACTCTATGTCTGTGATCTGTGATTATTTATTTACTGCATATGTTCAGTTTTGCCAAATTTAAATTAACAACGCGGTATTTTGAATTATTCAAGTCCGACATGTGCGGATGCGAATGGTCCAAAAAATCGGGTCGTTACAGTTGGTATCAGAGCTTTGGTAGCTCTAGGAAAAACTTAACATATAGGGTAAATGTATTTATAGATGCACTCTCATTCGAGTTTCAATCTCTTCCTTTGACTCAATTCCTTTAAATTTTGGAACATTCCCTGCGGTTCCGAAATTCATTCGCGTCCCTCACTATTCGACTTCTTTCAATTCTGGAGCATCACATAACTCCACTTCGAATGACCCTTATAATGAATCGGCGGTTTCGCCAAACTTCGAATGATTTGTAAAGGGGTGAAACCCCTTTACAATTGGCATTGATTTACCGGAGATTTCTGTATCCTCGGTTCACGATGCTATCTATCTCCTGCTATACCTGAATTCTATTTCTTGAGATCGAATGTCGATTTACCTCGGAATTCCACATCGATCTTATTCTTGAAGTCACGGTCGACCCGGTTATGGATGCCCGCGATTTATATAAGATTATCTATTTCCTTATTCGGTTAAATAATCATCTTATCTTTCGTTCCAACTTATTCTCAAATCAAAATTTTCTTTGATTGAATTAATCAAATTTAAATCCCTATACTTATTTTGAAATCCATCCTTGTATCGTCGAGCGAGGTAGTGCATTTGTTATTAATATAAAATGTTCTTTATTGTGTTTTGAGTTGTTGATGTTGATTTGGGTTTTCGATCGATTCGTCTGATCAACGCTATCGATAGGATTTCCAAAACACTTGAACAGAACAAACTGACACAATATTGTTTTTAAATTTGGTAAATAAAATAATCTTGTAAGATTATATTATATATAAGTATAAATTTTCTGAAATTGAATTGTTAACTGAATTGGTTGTTAGAAAGGTAATATTGGATTTTCACTATTTGTTTGGTAAATCATTGATTATTCCAACATAAAAATAAATGGAATTATAAAAGTTGGTTTATAGATTTATTTAGAAATTTAAATGAATTTAAAATAAGAATTCGAGAATTTAATTTCCTAAAATTTCAAGCTTTGGTTTTTAAATTTTTAAATAGAACATTATTGAACGTATTTTCAAATAGAAACCGTTTTCAAAGAATTTTAAAATATTGAAATCAGTGCTCTTCTCTTTGTCGCTGGAAAATAATTTCGGTGATGGCGGCCGCATCATCGACATTCATTTTCGAGTTTCGAAGTGGAGAGACTATTATGTAGCTTTGCTACGGTTTTGTTTTGAAAAAAATATTTTGATTTGAATTTCTTCAGTATAATTTGATTTATATATATATAGGTATCTTATTTTAGAAATTTAATTTGATTTGATATAAATATATAGATATATCTCTAAATTGTTTGAAGTAAATCAGAGATTTAAATTCTTAAATTTTAGGTTAAAGATGATTTCAGTTATAAACTGAAGTCAAAATTCTTGGATAAGTATTTAACTTGAAATAACTAGATTGTAAAAAAAATAAAAATTATTTGTATAATACTCAATTTCATTTCAATATAACTTAACTAAATTATTCAGAAGTTAAAATGTAATTGGATAATGTACAATAAAAAAAATTGTCTTTATAAATAAAATCTGAGTGTTTATAATAAATGTTATACACTAAATTTTGATTATAAAGATGTTAATAGAGTTAGATAGGATAATAAGTAAAACTTAGTTGATAATGAAATAAATTTGTTTTGAAAGAACTAATAAATTGGAATTTGATCAACTTATGAAAATACCTTGAATTTAAAAGCAATTAGTGAATATAAATTTATTTAAATCGAAACTTTTATGGTTTAAATTAATTTATATGGGTTAAATATATATGATAAGATATATTAAGTAGAATAAATTTGACAATAATTTGGAATAAAGAAGAATTTAAATTGCTGAAAAAAATATGATTATAATAAAAGACTATTCAAATTATGGTTTAGAAATTGTAAATTGAAGATAATTGGATAATAGGATAATGAAATTAGAAATAGTTGAGATTGATTTTAGTAAAATCAAATGGATTAAATCAATTATTGAATATCAATTAAATTAAATTTGAATATTATATGGTTTAAATTAATTGTTATTTTGTATTTCAAATCTGTTTTCTTTCTGGTTGTTTCTATTCTCCAACCTCGTTCCTTTTCGGGGACGAAAAGTTTTGAGTGGGGGAGAGTGTAACGACCCGTAAATTTCAACTGTTTTAATAACGTAATTAGTTGAAATTTTGTGAAATTTTAAACGATAAAATTTTGAAATATAAATTTGATATTTGGAATGCGTTTGGTTAAACATAGCAACTGGTAAATTTTCGTCCGAAAATATTAAAGTTTATGTCGCGCGTAAATTTACTTTAATTTAATTAGTTAAAAAGCGATGAAAATAAAATGTTTCCGAAACCTAAATATTTTTAAATAGAAAAATTCTAAATTATCTTCTGAGCAAGATGTCAGTTTGTCGTTTTTCAAAATTCGGACATCTTTGGCTCCTTCGATCTTATTTTTCAGCGTTTTTCTTGCATTTTCCGTAGTAGAAAAATTCGAATTTTTATAATCAAATCGTACCACTGATATCTGTATACCGTTTTGACCGTCTCGTCGTGCTGATCTCTGCAGTATATTCAATTGTAAATTTCGATTTCCGGTGCACGGCGGAATCTGTGAAATGATTTAACCGCACCGGTATACAGTCTCAATCTTTTGGGTTCTTGTCCTTTCATCTACATAACTGTTGATACCCAACAGTCATTAGCAATTATTATTTTTGGAAATTCAACTTAGTTAGTTTTGGTATTCTCACTTTATTAAATTTTACGTTGGTTCAACTTTCTTTTTTCTGGCAAAAGAAAATTGCTCTGCTCTTCCTTCTCTCACTGTTGCTTCCTCTTCCAATTTTATTTGTTCCTTTAACCGGCTAGTTTTCACTTGGCCATTCCCTTCTCACGATCGTTTCCATCTCCCTACTCATGCATGAAATCCTTCCATCTTTCCCACCAACACCGTCGGCACCTCTTCCTGCTCCGCCGCCCACCTAGTGTCGCAACCTCCTCTTTCGCCTTGCTCACCGATAGCCGACCGTCCCTGCCCTTCCACTTCGGCCAGCAGCTCCTTCAATCAAGACCGAGTTCACGCCTTCGGCCTCTCCTCCCTTCCTACTAAACCCATCCATCGGCCACACATGCTCGGACTCACTTCCTCGCCAACATCATCGAGGCTCAGCCAGCATCCCACTTCGCCCTGCCACCATCCTACACGAACCCGCCAGTTCCTCCCTTCCCTCTCCGGCCGGAAACACCCAACCCGCCACTTCTCCAGCCCCACACTCTTGACACCGCCCTCCAGCATCCAAACCTGCACACCCCGCCATTCTCTCCTTCGGCCTGACAGACCTCCGACCAACCTTAACACTCCAATACTTGATCTCCACGCCACCTCTTCCTGACCAGATCCGTGTCCACCTAGTGCTATCCGTTGCAGCCTCTTTCCCAGCCGAGCAACAAAATCTGAGTAGGTAGCTTTGCTCATCTGTATTATTCGTATATATGAATGGTTGCTTACATACAAAAGTTTTTTTTTCTTCTACTATTTAGATATTGTTTAAATATAAAAGTTTGTAAAATATAAAAGTTTGCCTGATGGGATCTATTCTTTTATATATAGGTTTGTATTAGTATTTCACATATTATCTGTATGTGTTGTTCATGATAGTAGTGTGTGCTGTTTTTTTTATATATATTATATATATATCTAGGAACGTATTTGTTTAAGAATGTATAAGTGTTTATATGACAGCGTACGTGTTATTATATATATATATATATATACTTTGCTGAAAAGTTTATATTAGTTTATATATGTGGCTTGGTTGTTTTATAAAAGAAGTGGTATATATATATTTCGTTATAGGTTATGTATATAGCCTGGGTTTGAATGTAAAAGTTTTATAAAATATGCTTTCTATGTTATAAACTATAGTAACTGTTGGGCTTTCCATATATATATATTTGTGATAGTTGTATGTATTTTTGTGACAGTTGCATACATCTAAAATTTCGGCTGTTACAATTGGATGTTCATATTAAAGATTGAAATTTTGAACCGCAAATCTTATATATATATATAGTATCGGTTCATATATTAGTTGTATGCGGTTGGTCTTATTAGTTTTATTTTATAAGTTATATATTAGCAGTATATATGTTAGCTTATTCTTGTTTGGAAAAGTAAATTTATACGTATGACATTAGAAGGGTAGTATATTTGTTGTTACCTCATATATGTTTTGTACGCTACATATAAATCTGATTTTTTTTGTTATTCATACTACCTAGCTTATATATATATAATTGTTTTGTAACATGTTATATGAGATTCGTTCATATATAAAGCTGTCTATAAATTTTATAAATAGTGTATGTGAATGTTGTAATATATATATTTGTCGTGGTCTGCTGTAATCGTGACTAGACATACTACTATTGAATTACAGTACATATATATATTGTTATTAATAGTGTTTGTAAAATTTATATATATAGCAACTATTTGATTTTTAATGTATATATATATTGTCGCTTTGTAGCTTACGTATATAAGCTTATTATGTATTAAATATTGATTTTCAAATTTTATAGAATTTTGTGTATGTGTCTTAAACTAAAATATTGAAAAATACATATATATATATGTTATAATAATAATGCATATATTTTGTTTATACCAAACTAATTTGTTATGTTCATCGATCCCTGCTATCAGCTTTGCTCATCAAATTCGTGCCAATCTTGCCTTGATTTGGAAATCGTCATTTGGATTTGTCAATTTCGCAATTCAAATCGTAGTCAGTTGGGTTGTCTAGCTTCTCTATAGCCTCAAAAGGTGAGCAATCACTCACGATTAATGTTCTTTTATTTATTAAATTTGATTTCAATTGAAACGACAATTGAAATATGCTGCTGTTAGTTATTTACATTGTTATATATGTTATTACCTGTATCAGTTCACCTGTGACATCTGACACCCTTATCTGTTATTTATGAAATGATAATCCCGCTTGATTGATAAATGATTGATTGTTGATGTTGATATTGGACGTTAAATTGTTAATGTTAAAGTGGTAAATAGTATGCAATTGAATTGATCTATGATAGTTAACGATTTAAATTGGATCTATATGTTGAATTTGATTAGTTAAAAATTCGTATAATGTGACCCCTTTAATGTTAAATTAATTGACACGTAGGATTTGGTTAATTTCACCTTGAACCGTTGAATGTAGGTTATTTAAATTGATGATGGATGAAATTGTAATAGATGACAAGTGAAAAACCGTAATGTAATAATCTTTAATCTACATGAAATGATAGTGTAGATTCTAGAAATAATTGTATTAATTTGCACAAACAACAATGTAAATTGATACGATTATTTCGGGATTATTTGAATTGATTATTGTATTGTTATTGATTGTTGTTATTGCTTGTTTATTTACTTTGACACCATCCCAGTTATCACACTGCAAGTTCCCTCTGCTATGTTTTGATTTGAATTGAATTGGAATCGGGTTGAAATGATAAATACCCAAATTGAACTTTGACCTAGGATAGAGAATTAAATAAAACCCGATTGGTCAATAATTTGATTTAAAAATAAAATGAAGATTTCATTTGAATAAATAATATGGTTTTGAAACGAAGTTGGAAATTTAATTTTTATGAAATTTAAATGTGAATATTTAATAATCTGAAATGAAATATTAATAAAGAAATTGATGAAAGAATGTTGTTTAATTTAAGAAATGATAGAATTAAGTTTTGAAATTATTTAATAATTTAATGAGATTGAATTATTTAATAATTAATTTAAATTGAATCCTTTGATAATTAAAATTGAACTTTTCAATTAGTGAAATTTAGTTTTTTATTAAGTGAGCTTTGAAATTGTAACTAAGTAAATGAATATGTGAAATTGAATTTCTTTATCAAGAAATAAAATGTGATTTATTGAAATTAATGTAAGACTTGAAATTTAAAGAATTTGATTCGATGAATTTAATTTAATTCAATTTGTAAGTTTTGAAATAAGGAAGTTGAATTTAAATAATGGATTTATTGAATTGGAAATTAAATAAAAATTGTTTTGAATGATAAATTAACTTAACGAATATTGAATGAAGTCGATTAATGAATTTAAATTGATCTGAATGTTAAATTAAATCAAATGATTTCGGAATGAAACTTATATACGAACTTGAATCAATATTTGAATGGTTTTAAATAGATATTGAAATTGAATTATAAGATTTTGAAATGGTAATTATGAAGTTTTGAAACGTAAATATTGGAAATTGATTTAGAAAGACAAATGAAATGTTGGTTTAAGAATTGAAATTGAAATTGAATTTGATTTGGTTTTTTGAAATATATAAACGACCAATCGGTGTAATAATTACGAAAGTTATTAAAGAGACCGGAATCGGTTATGGATATACTCACTGTCTAAACCGAAAACCACTTTAATAACTATACGCGGAGTGTGATCCAGAATGAAGTGGTTGGAATGATGTTCGTGATGACTGAAGAAAGAGAATGATAATGGATAGCCTTGACACTTGTGTCAAATTGGAAATGACTAAAACAGGAGCCGTGTCGGGCCAATGGAGGTCAGCTACCTCAAGCGAACACACTTCTTCGAACTACTCATTACTTGTTGTCGATTGGTGCACCCTTGATTTTGGGAGTGTTGTTTCGCGGTGTTGCGGTCGCTGCGACGATGCGTTCTCACCAGTCCGGATCAGGCAAACGGTAGTTTCACTACCTTGGGTATTGCCTCATGTGCCTTGTCATACTTGTATCCCTATACGCGACCACTACGATTTGTTTGTACCTTTAGTATATGGATTGCCCTCTGGTGACTTCCGGTTTTGGGGAAACTACGGTCTTGTATATGCTCTTGGGAATAAAAATGTGTTAAGGGTGGAATGGGCCATGACTTAACACTATTTTGATATTTTATATTATTGATAGGCATTATCTACTTATCGTACACTACTACATAGTAGATAGTTTAACGGATCCTTAAAGGATGGTTATTCCAACATCCTTTGAGTTACTTGTATTTCAATTGCTATTTCACTTGAGTTGGATTTATTAATATAAGAATGTTAATCCTGACTCGAGTGTCTTGTGTTTTTGCTTTACGCTCGGGTCAGACTGAGTGTACCAGTATTCGAGACTCACCTTTGAAGTTGGAGCTTTGCTTGAAGATCCATCCATCTATTCTGCTTTCAGTATTCGATGATCCCAGTGATGTATTCTGATTTGTATCTGATGTATCGTGTTACTCTTCCGTTGTATCTGGTTTAACTCTGATGTAACTTATATATTTATATAGTAGCTTCATGAACTACTATCTCTTTTATTTCTGCTGCATTTATTACTCTATGTCTGTGATTTGTGATTATTTATTTACTGTATATGTTCAGTTTTGCCAAATTTAAATTAACAACGCGGTATTTTGAATTATTCAAGTCCGACATGTGCGGATGCGAATGGTCCAAAAAATCGGGTCGTTACAGTACTCATCGGTGTTCCTACGTCGACATCTAATCCACTCTCTCGAAGTAGATAATGACATTAGCAAGAACTTTTATCTCTTCCTATCATTTCATATAAACACAAAAAAATGAACTTGTGTAAATATAACAGTAACATTGTAAAAATCAATAGTGAATGAGACGGTTGATTAACAGTTGAAATCTATGTATGAGCTTCTTACATGTGTGAGCTTTGCATTTGTACAAAGCCTCAAAAATACATACCATAAATGAGATGGTTGATTAACAGTTGAAATCCATTTATACAAAACCTCAAAAATCCATATTTATAGTCTGTCTTTGCATTTGTACAAAACCTCAAAAGTCTTCACATTTCAAAGCTATACATTAATTTACAGCCTGCACATGTTTATTAGCTTATGCATGAAGATGTTACTAACCAAAAGGCTTATATCATGTAGAAAAATACATTCTACGTGTACTCTAGATCATGTGCTCATTTAGAATCAGGTGTGTGTGTGTGTGTATGAATAAAACCACATATATTCAATTGATACATATTGGAAATCCATTCGTACATAGAAATGCATTCTCTAGAAAATTTAATTATTTGAAAAATTTGAAATTCAAATATAACATACACATGGTTTCAAATTTGACATGGACATTGAATGCACACATATAGTTTGAGTAAAAAATGCATAAAGAAACAACAAAGTCAGGTTAAGGTGTAAAAAGATGCCAGAGTGCATCTGGCCAAACGCACATGGACAATTGATCTGGATGCTCACCAAACAGCAAATTAAAAATTTCCTATATCAAATGCGAAACAAAAATTATCAATTTCTTCGACGGTCAAAGAATTAAATATTTGCGATGAAAGGCAAATTTTTAGTCTAGCAATAAACGCTCTAAATTCAATATTTTTGTTTGGTATTGCATTAAGTATTATCTCTTTGATTCCATGAATCCGAAAAAGTAACTTGTTTACTCCTGCAATTTGAGAACTCTCCACTAAAACACTCGAGTTTAAAATTCCTTGTTCGCCTCAACTTTGCTAATCAGCCGACTATCCTGATGTTATTCATTAATCAAGATAGAGATAAACAATAAGGAAGAATTCTCCAAAAATAATATTCAACTTCCCAATAGCTTCTACTGGTAACTATTCCACCAGTTCATTGACTAATATCCAACGTTGTTTAATATATCTTAACTATTTTATATTTACAGAAACCATAACAATTTCCTCAAATGAATTCTTGTAAGCATAAAATCCTATAGCTGATAGTAATGATTTCAAGGACATAAAGTGACCATATTAAGATGGTATTTTCTACCTTATCGAAAGATATTGTGGAACCAACTAACCAAGGATCAACCTTTTCTACAGCTATTTTTTTTATAACTACTAGCCTCTTCTTTTCTCCTTAAATGTTGCTTTTAAGGACAAACCATCAAGCAACACCATAAAATAAGGATCATTTCTGGTGTTATATTTATAAATACATTTGGGATTTCAACATTATATTTTAAGGGTTGAAATTGATTTAACTAGACATAAACAGACTTACCCATTATGGATGTGATCCTGCTTTGGTGGTCGTTCTCCTTTAGTTCGAATTCTATAGAACTACAATCGGTGGTTATTGAACTATCCTCATTAGAAGTAAGATTTAAACCAACCAAATTTTTGAAAAGACTACTTTGGTTACAAGAAAGTGGATGTGATAAAAATGATCTATCTTCAACACACAAACATGTGTATCGTTAACAAATTGTAACTGCACAGAGATGTGTAAGAAATTGATATGAATTTGAAAGAAATGTTCATACCTAAGTAGACGGAGGTGGAAAAGCAAAACCCTAGATTTGTAGTTTGCAACCCAGATCTTCCAAGATCTTTGTTGATTTGATAGGACAAAGGGAGGAGGCGGTGGTAGAAGACGGAGGCGGTGGCAGACGAAACCCGGTACGAACGAAAGAGATGTAAAATGTGAGAGAGTGAGAAATGAAAAGTTATCGTGAGAAATGAGATAACGATTGATAGAAGATAGATTTACAATCTTATCCATACTACTTTTAATTATTTACGAAATTACCATATTTACTAACGGCAATAACCATTGTAAATGGTTGTAATGGATATAACCGTTAGAGATTTGTAACGGTTATTAGCGTTGCAAATTGAAAGCGGAAAAGTGTTACAAAATGGGTTGTTTGGTGTAGTGACAGCAGGAGCAATCAAGGAATAATATTGATCAAGTCAACATAACAAAATCACCACATAATGAGCCACAAGCTAAAACTGGGCATCACATGATCACTAGAGCAAAAAGTGGGATATTCAAACCAAAGATATACAGTGCAACTACAATATCCGAAGAGCTAAAAACATTTGATCAAGCTGCAAAAGATAAAAATTAAAAAGCAGTTATGGATGATGAATACCATGCACTCATAAAAAATAAGACATGGATATTGTATATCCACCAGAGCATAAGAATATAGTAGGATGTTGATGGAATTATATGTTAAAGAAAAATCCAGATGGAACAATTGCAAGGTACAAAGCAAGACTGGTTGCAAAAGGATACACACAACAACATGGTATTGATTCTAGTGAAATTTTTTCTCCAATCGTGAAACTAACAATAATTAGAATTATCCTTACCATAGCATTACACAGAATTTAAACATCAGGCAATTAAATGTTAATAATGCATTTTTAAATGGTGTTATGCAGGAAGAAGTGTACATGGAACAACCATAAGGTTACAAACAAGACAGAAATAATGTGCAAGCTAAACAAAGCTATATATGGCCTTAAGCAATCACCTAGAGTCAGGTTTGATAAACTGAAAACCACTTTATTCAACTTAGGTTTTCAGTCTACTAAATCAGATAACTCTCTATTTTAAAATCAGCAAAATTTCTACTGTCTGTATATTAATATATGTTGATGATTTAATTATTACAAGTGATAATGAAATAGAAATCACAAATCTTATTCAACACTTAGACAAGCAATTTTCCAATTAAAGTTCTTGGGAGATTAAACTACTTTCTAGGAATTACAGTCAAAAGAAAATCAAATTCATAAATTTTCTTATGCTAGAAAAAGTATATTATAGGGCTTTTAATCAAGTCTAAGATGGATGGTGATAATAATTAGCCTACACCTATGATAAGAAATCAACATCTTTCAAAAAACAGGGAAGAACCCATACTTAATGATAAACAATACAGAAGCATTGTTGGTGCTTTGCAATATGTAACTATAACTAGTCCTGAAATTTCATTCAGTGTTAACAAAGTATGTCAATTTATGTAGAAACCCTTGGATGAGCATTGAAAAGCAGTTAAAAGGATTTTAAGATATCTAAGAGGGACTACATATTATGGACTAACATTAAAGACATACAAAAATCTCAACATAACTGGATATGCAAATGCAAATTGACCTATAGATCTTGATGATAGAAGATCCACAAGATGATACTGCATATACATTTGAGGCAATCCGGTTTCATGGTGTTCAAAGAAACAAACTGCAATCTCCAAATCTAGCATAGAAGCTGAATACAAAAGTATAGCAAGTGCTACTCCCGAAATCATGTGGAACAATCATTAGTAGATGAACTTAAAATAAGCACAAATATCAAACCGATCTTATGGTGTAACAACTTAAGTATAGTATGTCTATCAACAAATCATATTCTTCATTCGAGAACGAAGCATATAAAAATCGATCTATATTTTGTTCGAGAACAAGTTTTGAAAGGAAAAATTGCAAATAAATCATATATCTGCTACTTACCAATGTGCTGATATACTTATAAAAACACTTTCAGCAAAGAACTACATTAGATTAAGATGTTATTTGAAGATCAAAGGAAGCATCGGTCAATTGGGAAAATGGCCAAACCCTAACTCTAAGTTCGGTTTGAGGAGGGATAATAGAAATTAAGACTGGAAATAATACGGCACGTATCATTATTACAAAGCAAAGCGGGTATACTGATAGTTGGGCTAAATCAGGCCCATATACATAAATGTAATTTCTCTTATAAAAGTAGAGCAAATCAGTACGTGATACATTATCAGATTATCAAATAAAACAAACTTCTGCTTCTATTTCCATAATCTCGTGTGCAATTACACTAAGTATCATAAAACGTTTTAGTAACAATGGAGCTTTTTGAACCATCCATTAAATTTTTATTATTTAAGTAATATTGTTTACAACAGACTTATTTCACACAAATAAAAGTCCATATATGATGAACCATGGTTCTATTTAAATAAAAAATAGCAGGGAAACATTTTAAACATCATGCAGTGCTAAATTTGAACAGACGTGAAATAAATTTTGCTTAATTTAGCGCATAACATAACCTTAAGTAATTTATTTTAAAATTTCGAATACCTCCAAAAAAATCAACCTTTTAAATATAAAATTTAAAATATAACATGTAACATGAGAAAAATTATTAGCTGTCAAAATTTCAAAAAATAACCAAATAAAAGTTACAGTGGAAATTTAAAATTTTGAAAATAAACGAAATTGTAAGATTTAAGAACATAACTTGAAATTCATAACAAATCAATAAAAAAACCTAAAAAAACCTCAAAAATAAACAATTAATACGTAAACAATTATATTATTCCAAAATAAAATTAAGCGGTGATAAACAATAAAATTCATAAATAACTAAATTAGAGTTTGTGAGTGAAATTATTGTATATGAAACATTAATCAACAGAAAATGTTAATAAATTATATAATACCAAAAAGTCATAAAATAATTTTTTGAAAAAGTTAATATTAAGAAAACTAGTTTTTATTAACACCTTCATGGTGTATTTAGAGAATATTAAATTTTTCCAAAAAATGATTGAGATTTTGTTCCAAAATTTCAGTTTATTTAATTTTTTTTTTGAGTTTTAAAACCATAAAACGCTTAATTTACCAAAATAAAATAAAAAAGATTTTATATTTTCAAAAAGATACTTGTGAAAAAAAGTTTAGATTTCCAAAGAAAATTAGTACCTTTCCTAAACAAGTAAATTTTATAACATGCTAAATAATTAAAAGTCCATTTTTTTGATGAAATGGTACTTTATATACAACAAATCACTGTGACAACATATCAAATGTAAGTTTCGATACTTGTGACCTATCGCACCAAAGCCAAATCACTTAACCATTGGGAAAATGTTGCTTGTCATTAAAAGTCCATTTATTGATGAAAAACACTTAACAAAATCTGAAGGTCTATATTCAACACAATTCCAAAAGAAAACACATTCTAATAATTAATATCTTACATACACACAAATACATAGATACATATGTTTAGGTATCTTTTGTATTTTGACATGATATTTCTGTCTTTTGGTTTCTTAATTTGCCTACTTTGGTAACAGTTTGCAACTTTTCAATAAAATATATTAAAATAACAATGTATTTGAATAAAAATAATAGTATGTAGCTAATTCATTAATAATTCTTTTTTTAAATCCCCTAACTAATCCAAAATATAGTAGTAGGCATGAGAACATTTTGTCCACATACAATCATGGTTCAGAAGTTCATCACAAGCTTTTATTCGCTGATTGAAAAATGCACTGACCTGTGGTACCAAATAATGGCAGCAACAAACTATGCGTTTAAAAATAAGTTTAAGATATTAGACCAAAGGAAGGCAAAAATAGCTTCCAACAAATTCAAGTAACGTAAGTCAAGCTCCTCATCATCAGGCGAGTCGCTGTGCACAGTGGGCTTTACAGGTTTTCCACTCCATTTGGTGACGGAAAAGTGAACCTTCTCCCTAGCAGCAACTTCGGATTTGTAGGGCTATTTCAAACAGCTACATACAAGATTGGCGTAGATGCTAGAGTATGTTATGTAACTCATACCCACGGCTCTCCAGAATGGTTTAACATGTTAAATCGATTAGTAAAAGTTTATGCCAGAATTGATTAAATGACAGTAGTAGCTTCTTTCCTTTTTTAAAGTATGACCTTTTATTCCTCTGGCGAGATCCTAAAATCAGAAGAAGACGACTATGCTTTGAATATGAAGCTTCAAAAATCTTCGATAAAATTCTTACCATTTTCTATTGAATTTTTGAAACTTTCACCCGATCTTTTGTAACATAACCAACACAGTGATGATAATTTATTTATTTATTTTTTTTTATTTTTTTTGTAGTTTTCTATCTTTGCAGGCATGCCAAAACCTATAATCAATCAAAATTGGTTCATCTTTTCATGCATCAGGTTGCATTTGAGTCACTGATGGTTGTTTGAGGCATACTTATTCCATACTTGAATTAGGATATTATCTCGGTTGATTACCATGACATGCTCAAAGTTCCAGTTGATACTAATGTTTGGTATTAACCGATTATGCATAAATAGGGTAGTAGCATTTAAGATAGTAAATAATTAGAAGAAGTTAAGATAAGTGTTTTCATCTTGATTATAGGAATGTTTATTTCATTTAGTACTAGGATACAACTTACTACCAAACCAATTATCTGTATATGTTTACCAATTATGGTACCGATAAACCTGATTACACGGCCTTCGTTATTACATGTGTTTGTGTAAATATTTACCACTTTTCCTAATTGAGATGCCGCTTACTACGAAATATAATTATATCCTAATTGGATACATGTTCACTTATTTCTTTTGTAGTTTTTTCTTCTTCTTACAGCAGTGTATACTTCATCACATTTTAGGAACATTTGTTTTCATGTACTTGCATCCATTGACAGGTTGCTATTAATGTCTGCGAAGTAACCAAGATTCTACCTCAAATTATACTTTTGCAAGCATATTTTTATATATACATTTTCGTTTCCAAATTTATGAGAAATATTAACTCTCTTAATATTGATTAGGTGCCTCCAAAATTTAGTTTAACTAAAGGACCATTTCCATGCAATTAAGGCAGTAACCTACTAATTCATGTTAGAAAACGAAAAGTTCACATGTTTGTGATTCGGTTTTTAGTTTTTTCATACTGATGTTCCCTTACCGTGTTTACTTATTAGTTTTTATGTTTCTTCATACGGTTGTTCTCTTATTTTCCCAAAAAAAGAAAATAAATGAAAATTTATAATGTGAATGTAACTATTAATATATTAAACAGTTGATCCAATTTTTCTTTAGTATTCCATAAAATATTACACGCCAATTCTTTTTGAAGCATTAAAAATTATGGTACTTTACAACTTTCATAACTTGGTTGTTTAATGTGTATTGATCTTAATTTAAGTGAAAAAACTATCCATTGTTTCAATTACATGTTTGAGAAAGAAGGACGTATAAAAGGATCATTTTTTTTCTAAACTTATTAAATTAATAATTGTCATATAAACCAACCATGGTATAAATTGTACTGCATACAAATGTTCTTTTATAATTTATTATAAAGCAACAAAGGGACACTAACATCTTTAGTATTGCATATGGCATTACATAGCAAATTCGATCTAACAATCGCCATGGCACACAAAACAGAATCTGAATGAAAAAAGAACGAAAAGATCAAATATGTCATCTTCATATTATGTCCTCCATTTCACAGAATGGACAGATGTACATTCCGATGGAAAAGCTTATAAATGCATGATTCTATAAATGGTATTATTTGAATGCTTTTAATCCCATTATCTCTGACTTCCTAATAATTTACTGATCCATATTTTTTCATGCAAAGGTTCATGTCTAGGTTGAAAATATATTTCTTTATATGCCAGGAATATTGCAAGCAATAAGGTCCACAATTTTTTTTACACATGCACATGTAATGCAATTAAAAACTTGGTTACATTCCAATTTAAATGAGAAGATGTGGCCAAGAACTTAATATCAACTAAGAAGATGCTCAACTCTTTCGTTATTCATAAGTTCAAGCAACCCTTTCCTTTTTATCTTTATTAGGACATGAAACTTTCTTCTTCTGCTATCTGTTAGATTTTTCATCTATTCATAATAACTTATAGTTTGAAAAGGTAACCTGAAAATATGTGTGAAACTTTATTATAAATTTGATGGAAAAAATGTCTTTTTTATCAGTAATTCATTGCTAATTTTTGTCCCAACTTAAATGCGTCAATTGGTTTTGGTATTTTGCAACTTTCAGTTCCAGTTTGCAATGTTTTGAAATTGAAAGTTTCATAAACAAATTTAACCTGCCTACAAGTTGAAACAAATACAAGGTTTTTTTTGAATGGAAATGCGTTCTGATAGAACTCCGTGACATATTTAGTTTTTGATCAAGTGGAACTTCCATAGCTATTGTTCCTAGCGTTCAGGAGTGGTAGTCCTAGATTCTGCATGTACACTAATATTATATTCTGGATCTTTTAAACTAAACCTTGCTAAATCGTTTACTAATTTTGTTTGTGTTGCAGAAAATAGTTACGTTTGTCTTCATTTTGGCAATTGAGATATAATTGCATCAAGTTGAGCTTTAAATCCTCCATCAAGAATTCGATCTGGCTCATCCAAAACCAAAACCTGGTTTCCAATGAAGAGGTGCAATAATCAAGAATTATGCTTCCATTATTTGGAACTCCAAGTAAGCACTATATGGAGTAGGATTTTAATTTCTTGCCTTTCAGAGATGATAGTTAAAACTTGATATTTATCCACATACATCCAGTTTCACAAGATAAATCATATACTTGATGTTTCGGTTATACGTACCCCCAATTTGATAACTCAGTTTCCGTATAGTTCTTGGGATTGGAAATCCGAAATTGAGATTTTTAATATGGTCAGCATTTCTAGGATTTCAAGCATCAGACTAAAGCAGAAAAAACAAATCATAGTAATTTCAAATAAAAATCTACCAAAACCACAGCGAGAACAAAATTTCCAAGGTCAGATGGAACCTCAAATTTAAGAGCAGATGTAAAGTCACATTGCAACTATATATTGAGCCTGACATATAAAATAACATCTCTAATCTTTTAGTCGCTTAAGACTTTGATTATACCTGAAGCTAAGAGCAGTTGAAATTTGTAGTTTCATCCATATGTTGAAGGGGCCTACCATGTGTGTAAACCAAGATATTTAGTGTATTCAACACTTCTTTTTCTTCTTCTACCTCTTTCCGACCACCAATCAATAAGCCTGCATGTAGACTGTAATTGTCTATTATATTTCAGACCTCAAATAGTTGTGCAGCTAATTCTTTAGTAGGAGACATTATTATGCTTCCCACTTCGGGCCCTGTCTTCTGGGTTATTTGTTAAGGTGATAATCGTCCACATTCATTTGTTTATTTGTTTTATTATTTTGACTGTCTAGAATTAACACCATGGTGCTATTGACCCTTATATTGATATGCTGATAGTGATTGGCATGATGGTATTAGTTGGGAATTAAACAATTACTAGACTACCGTGAAAGAGATTTCATCTTATCTTTTAATGAAGGATGACTCCTGCTTTTTGTCTATTGGACCAGTCATGCTCCAAATGTTCCCATATAGATACAATCAATATATTTGTAATCGCTAATGATGAATAATTTTCTTTTCGTACTGTTGTTCCTAGATGTTAGGGTCACTATATTTTTTTGAGTCAATTATTCACATCTTCGCATACTATGTATAATTAGCATGTAAAATCGATATTCTATATGTTGTACAAAAGAGAACAAATATAAGATGATGGGTCAACATTGTTGGACTTTTAATCCTTTAATGTTATCCTCATTTTTACCTTACTCTTTCATTTTTTTATTCCTTTTATTTTTACATTCTTTGCATTCTAATATGTACTTGCTCTAATCTAATTAGTTTCATATTGCTGTGGTTTCATAAATGTGGACAGGATTTTACTTGCTGAAGTATTTGCACTGTGGTTATCCGATCCGAGAAGATCGATCGATCTACCCGGTTTTCCCTTTACCTCGTCTGAGCTCTGTTCTGCTAGCTGTCTGTTCGCGATCTCAATGGCGAATTTGCTCTTTTGGAATGTCCGTGGAATTGGCAATGATGCGTCTTTGGCTAGGCTTAAACGCATTGTCAAGAAGCACTCGGTTGGTTTGGTCGCTCTCCTGGAACCCTTCCTGGGTCCGGAAGGCATTTCCAGTATCGTCTTATCTCTTGGATTTGGCGGTGGCTATGCCAATGTATCGGGGAAGATTTGGATCTTATGGTCCAAATCTCTGTCGGTCCAGGCTGCTTTTGATTCCTCTTAGCTTTTCTCTTTGGTCTGTTCGTCCTCTTCTTTTAGCTCTCCATTCCTTTTCTCGGCGGTCTACGCCAAATGTGATCGGATGGAGAGATTAGTCCTTTGGTCTGACATTCTAGGTCTCGTCTCGTTGGGTTTTTCGACCTCTATTATTGGTGGCGATTTCAATATCGTCACCTGCCAAGCGGAAAAACGAGGAGGAGCCGCCATCAACCGGGTAGCGATGGCGGATTTCAACTCGTTCATTGTCAGCTCTGGCCTATCTGAACTGCCTTTTGTTGGGTCTGCCTTCACCTGGTCCAACAACCAGGAGGGACCCAACCGTATCCTTTCCCGACTGGATCGTGTTTTCGGGTCGGAAGGGTGGCTTCGCCTTCCGTTTTCCTTCTCGATCGCGCATCTCCATCGATCGTTCTCTGATCATGCTCCATTAGTTGTTCGCTGCTCACCCCGTTCTTTATCGGGTCCTTCTTCTTTTCGTTTCCAGAGCATGTGGAGATCTCACCATACCTTTCTTCAAGTTGTGGCTGAGTCTTGGAGCGTTCCTCTTGCTGCTTCTCCCTGTGATCTTTTCAGTCGTAAGCTAAAGCAGTTGAAAGCTTGCCTTAAGGTTTGGAATCTTCAGGTTTTCAAGAATATTTTCGACCGCGTTCGCTCGGCCGAAGAATCTCTTATTGCTGCTGAATCCCTCCATGACGAGGATCCTAGCGAGGCGAACAAGGAGGCTTGGGCTCTTGCTCAAATCATTTTCTCCTCTGAACTTCGTATCGAGAATGACTACCTTCGTCAGAAGGCTAGAATCAAATGGGTTATCGTCGGTGACTCTAACTCTAAATTCTTCCATTCCACTATTCGTAAGAAGAATAACCTCCTCACCATTCGTGAGATTTTGCGTCCGGATCAATCTGTGGCCTCTTCGCCTGAAGATGTTAAAGAGACCGTTCTTTCCCATTTTCAATCCTTTTTGGGTTCTCCATCGGTTTCGGTTTCTGACCCATCTCTGATGGCTTTTATTCCTCGGGTTGTGCTCTCTCCGGATAGGGACGTTCTCGCAGAACTCCCTACCGCAGAGGAGATTCGTGCTTCTGTCTTCGCCCTAAGCAAGGATAGTGCCAGCGGGCCTGACGGCTTCAACGGTGTTTTTTTCAGGAGTGCCTGGTCTATTATTCAGGAGGACTTTTGCCTTGCTGTCCAGTCCTTTTTTTCTGGAGGGTCCCTGCCTTCTGGTTGGACTTCTACCAACCTCATCCTTATTCCAAAATGCGAGCATCCGAGGTCCTGTATGGATTTCCGGCCTATCAGTCTATGCAACTTTTCGAATAAAGTGGTTTCTAAAATTCTGGCTTCTCGTTTGGCTACCTTCCTTGAACGAATCATCTCGCCTTCTCAGGCGGGTTTTGTCAAAGGACGGTTGATTACTGATAACGTCCTTCTCGCTCAGGAACTTATTTCCCAGATCGATCGGAAGTCCAGGGGTTCAAATGTTGTCTTCAAACTGGATATGGCTAAGGCTTACGATCGTATGTCCTGGTTTTTCATCATCAAGGTCTTAAGAGCTTTCGGCTTCCCCGAACATCTTATTGACTTGGTGTGGAGGCTCATCTCCAACTGTTGGTTTTCGGTGCTCATCAATGGTTCGGCCAATGGTTACTTCAAGGCAGGTAGGGGTTTACGTCAAGGAGACCCTCTCTCGCCTTCTCTCTTTGTGATCGCGGCGGAGGCTTTCATTCGCGGTCTCCAATCTTTAACTATCTACGGCCAGATTCAGCGCTTCGGGATTCCAAGGGGTTGCCCCCTAATCTCTTCCCCATCCTTCGCTGATGATGTTGTTATTTTCTCTAATGGCAGTGTCTCGTCTGTCCAGCGGCTCCTCATGTTTCTTCATCAATATGAGCGGGCTTCGGGCCAGTTAGTCAACCCCGCCAAAAGCTGCTTTGTTCATGCGAAAGATTTGCCCCCCGCTCGAGCTTCTTGGATCGAGTTGGTTTCGGGCTTCAAGGAGGCCTCTCTTCCTCTTCCGTACCTGGGTGTTGTGCTGTACCGCGGAAGGAAGATCAATGCTATTTTTGACCCCTTGACTGATAAAGTAAGGGGAAAAATCTTACGCTGGAACGCTTCTCTTATTTCTCAAGCTGGAAGACTTGTTCTTATTAAGTCAGTATTGGACTCGATGGGAACTCATGTTTTCGCGGCTATGACCCCTACCTCGTCTTTCTTTCGTTCGTACCGATCTCTGGCTTCTTCTTTTTTCTGGGGCAACAAGGACAGTGTCCGTCGACACCGTTGGGTGTCGTGGGACGTGGTCTGTCGACCCGAAAATGAAGGGGGTCTGGGTCTGCGCAACCCTAAGGACCTTTGCGCAGCTTTTGCCTGTAAATTATGGCACAGATTTGGTGCTAACAACTCCCTTTGGGCTTCTTTTCTTCGTGCGAAATACCGCAGTCTTGCGGGCACAAATTTCTCGGGCACCCCGTCTTTTGCTAGTGAGACCTGGAAACACATGCAGTCAGTGAAACAGTTTTCTGACTCTCATGGTGGATCTTCAGGATGGGATGGTTCTTCCTTTTCCATTCTGAAAACTTGGTCTTCAATCAGAACCCAAGAACCGATTCTCCCTGCCTTTTCCTTCATCTGGGACTCTCGTATTCCACCGAAAGTCTCCACTTTGATGTGGCGTATTCTCCATGATGGATTGCCTCTTGACGAGAACCTCCAATCTATCGGTATTCCTTTCGTTTCTCGATGCAGATGCTGCGGCATCGGGAATTCCGAATCCAGGAACCATTTGTTCTTTAGTGGTTATTCTGCCAGATGTTGCTGGAATTACTTTGGAAACCTGGTTGGCATTAGTCGGTCGTCCACCTCGCCCTCAGATCTCCGTAACTCATGGTGGTCTGGGAACGCTGGTAAGACTCTTCGTGCTATCGTTTTCCGCTTGATTCCATGCCTCATCTGCTGGCACCTCTGGTGCGCGCGGAATAAGGCAACCTTCGAGAACACTCGAATGGACCCCCCCCCCCTCTATTATTCGGCGCGTGAGGAACGGCGTCTTTCTCGCTTTCCGTGGTAGACCTTTTAGGGGCCGCCTGAGTTCCCGAGCGGAGCGTCTTGTTGGTCTTCTCTCTATCTCGCGTGGTTTGTCTCAAGCTCGGTTGGGAATAGGTTGATTTCTGTTTCCGACTATTGCCGGCTCATGTCGCTCTGTCCCCCCCCCTTTTCCTCTTGGTATTTAATGTGTTTGTTAGTTTCTTAGTTACAGGTTTCTTTGGCTATCTTTGGCCGGGGTCGTGAACTAGTAGTCTAGTTTCACGGACCGGGTACCCTTATCTGCTAGTTCTTTGGTGGCTATCTCCTGCTCTACGACTAGTTCGGGGAATTCGATTCATCTGGATGGGAGTTTTGTCTTCACCTCGTCTGGCTCTCTACTTTGAAGTGAGCATTCCCTGGTCCTCCTTTTACTTCGCCTTGCTGGTAGCGCTCTTTTTGGTTTGGTTTGGTGGTCTGGCCTTATCCTCTTGGACTAGGCGGGTTTGTGATTGGTGGTCTGGCCTTATCCTCTTGGTCAAGGCGGGTTTGTGGCTGGTGCTGGTTTGGTTTTTCCTTCTTCTGCTGCTTCTTCATGTGGTGTTGTTGTTATCTCCTTTTGTTTCTCTTACTGTTATCTTAGCTTTGCTTGTCCGCTGGTTGTTAGCGGTTTTGGTGTTGTAAAGTCCTGTTGTTTTCTTGGTTTCTTAATTTCCTGTAAGCCATCAGAGAAAGGCATTTTTTCTCCAGTTATTTATATATTCTCTTTTCCAAAAAAAAAAGAGTTATATTATGTTATATATGGTCACATGGTGATCCAGTAATATTTGTTCAATAGATTTTTAGATGCTTTACAAACATTTCTTTTGTTAAAGTATCCATCTAAAAAATATAAGAATAATATATCAAATTATGTTATCCAAAAAATTAGTATCCAATCAATGAATGTCTTAACTATGCATATCATTAATTATAGATTACTGGAAAATAACAACTCTCACAGGCAGGGAGTCAATTATTGTTTCATTGATGAAGTCTTTGTTGGAAGTACTTATCCTGTAAAAGGTGCAAGGAAGTCATGATAAAGAGTGGAGATAAAGTTGGTGCAAAAGATATGCATCCAATATATAAGAACACACTGACAGGTACTACCATCATTTATCTTATCAAACAATACAGATTCAAATTATTTTGCGCCATCCAAAATTGTTCACCTATCCATAAAGGTTTGCTAGATTTAACATTTTTGACCTAATAATTGATTTATCCTTTTATTTATCCCAGCATTTGAAGTTCTTACTTACATCAAAATAAAGTACAGCTCCCATTTTTTCAAACCTACTCCACTTAGATAAAGTAACTACATACTAACTGTAGTGAAATTTGTTTTAATTTAAGCGGAAGCGAATTATTTGATCATGATCTAGTATTGTCTATTTAGATATCAATGGAACTTAAAAAAAAATCAATTATGCAGTCTCACAGAAACAATAGCAGAAATAAGAAAAACAGAAGATTTAACGTGGTTCGGATATGAATATCCTATGTACACGAAGACCCAACAACTTCTTTTATTCCATTGAAGAAAAAAGTACAAAAGAGGTAGAAGAATAATGGTGCATGCTCTCACACACTCACTTACATATGAAGATGAAATTCCTTCATTTAAATAGACTTGATTATGAAGAATTGCTTGGAGATTAAGAAAATCAATTTCTTGATTACCCAAATATCTTTCCAAATTGCATGATTTGATTTTAGTACAAATAGATGGCGTAATCTTGATTTCGATATCTTTCCATTGATTGATTGATTCTCCATGCCTAATCATTTATTTTTTCATATAACAAATGCATTGACTAATTAATTGATTGGCTAATTAATTAATTTCTTTCCAAAATATCCTTCCATATACAAGTCAAATTAATTGATTGATTGAAGCAATTAATCAATTTCTTTTATTCTTAACAAATACTTGAATCATCCATATTTAACACTCCACCTTGATTCAAATATAACAATCTCTCTTCATCGCCTTATCATCAAGCAATCAACATAGAAGTTGTTGGGTCTAGCGCCTCATGGCGCTCAAGTAACATGAATCAAACTGATCAAGTTTGAGCAATGCTCAAACTTGTCCTTTGGAAGTGACTTTGTCATCATATCTGAAGGATTATCCAAAGTACTCACCTTCAATAATTTAATCTTGCTTCGTTCTTACTCAAACATAAGAAAGAAACCTCTAACATCAATGTGCTTCGTCCGTGAACTATAAGCTTGATTCTCTACAAGATGAATCGCACTCTGACCGTCTGAAAATAGCTCTACTGTCCGCCGCTGCACCATTGAAAGATCATCCAACAACTGAAGTAAGTATAATCCTTCATTTGTTGCTTCCACAATCGATGTCAACTCTGCTTCGGTAGTCGATAAAGCTACGATAGATTGTAGCTTTGATCTCCATGAAATCGATCCTATGCCAAGTGTAAAAACATAGCCCAACACTGACTTCCTAGCATCTCTATTCCCAGCATAATCAGAATCACAGTATCCTCTAAGAAATATGTCACCATCCACTCCACCATATAACAAGCCCACCGAAGAAGTGCCTCGAAGATATCTAAGAATCCACTTCACAGCTTTCCAATCCTCTTTGCCTGGGTTAGACATATATCGACTCACAACACCCACTGCATGAGCCAAATCTAGTCTTGTGCACACCATTGCATACATGAGACTACCAACAGCACTAGAATAAGCACTATAAGGATATTTCTGTTTAGCGTCGATCTATAGCCGACTCCGGCCGACTCGAGCCGTCGCTAAAGGTCGATGCTAAACAGGTCGTCGCCAAGTGAAGTGGCGACGGCAAAAGCGACGACAACGTCCCCATATTTAGCGTCGGCTAGAGTCGGCTAGCCGACTCCGGTCGACGCTAAATATAGTTCACGTGAAAAAAAACTGGGTGACCAATAGGCCGACCCTAGCCGACTCTAATCTGGGTATTTCTGTATTTCCAACACCCCTTTCTCCCATCCACACACACAATCATATATATTCCACAAATATACTACACCAAACAACAATATACATCAAAAATATGTCCAACCAAGAACCACAAAACATCAATATACATCTTCAAACGTCCATACATCTCCAAACGTTCATCATCACAAAAATCCATAATATTTACAAAATTCAACCAAATGTTCATCAAAAAACATATATAAAAACATGCTACCACTCACCCCAACCATCATCAGTGCCAGATCCGTGTGATGGCGGCATATTCGTCTCGTGCTCTGCCAAGTAAGCAGCAATCGCCTCGTCTAGTTGCTGCTTCAATCCAAACTTCCTCCAATTGTTCAACTCGGCGACTTGTGCTTGCATGGCCGCTATTGTTTCTTCGGCCTGTTGCTTATTGTAAGTGGCTTGCGTCGCGGCCTGTATATTAATAAATTCATAGTTATAGTTTATACGTAATATTCAATAAAATTTATAAACTGGTTAATGAATTAATTAAATTTAATAAATATTACCGCTTGATTGCCATATCCATACTGTCTATTTCTGGTCGGCGGGTCGGTAATACGAGCGAATATCCTGTCTGTCTCCTCAACGGTCAACTGCTCCCTGCCAGACTCTGCAAGCATGCGAGCAATCTCCTGATCGCATCTATCCTGTGTTTAGAAATATAATTTTGAAAAGATGAATATTCAATTTAATGTACTATTAAATAAGAGGAAAAATTTATAGTCTTTACCCGGATATTCGCTGATTTGGCATCTGACCATTCATATGTTACGTTGCCATGTTCATCTGTATGCTCGACGGCGTGTGTTCGGGTGAAGACGTCCAAATGAGACGGTGAAACACCACCTCTCTCCCTGAAATTAAATATGATTAAAGAATGTATATAAGTAAATTACAAATAACAATTTTTATATTTACCATTTCTTCTCTATATTGCTGAAAAGACTTGGATCCACTGCGGTGTGTTGCAGGATTCCTAAGCTTGTTTGCGGAGTTCCTTGATGCTACCGCCTGTATAATTTAACTATTATATAAATATTTAAACGAATTATAATTACAGACATATGAAAGTAGAAAATTTACCTTCGCGTCTTCGCTTTCCCAATATTGCAGAAACCACACATACAGATTTTCACTCATCCAGTTTGGCTTTTTAACGGCCTCTTTTTTCTTGGAGAGCATACCTCTATAGTTTTTCCTCATCTTCCTCTCCCAGTGCGTCCTGAACGTCCTGAGATCTTCGGGATCCACAATAAAGGACGCCTGCATGTTGAAATTTAAATGAATTATATAAATTATATAAATTGCATATTAATTTTCAAAGATCAAATATGTCATTCTCAAATTAATTAGAATTTTATACTTACCTAGAGGTCGGCCCATATGGAATCTCTGATATAAAGTGGGATACTATCCCAGTGCTCCCACAAGTTTGTCATCCTACTACGGTAGCTGTTTCGAGACACAGCTAGAATGGGCTCGGATGGCTGTAAATCAAAACCCCTGAATACATTTTGATATTGTCAGTTACTAAATCATAAATATACTAGTAGCATGCACTAAATAATATAATGAAGTTGCAGTAAATTAAATACTTACCCTCCATCGGTCTTCGGCACTAGATATGCTCTCTGGCGATGATCGGCCATACCACTACTACCCTCGCCATGATCATGGCCTCGTGAACCTTGGGACCGCTTGCTGTGTGACATAATATCTGCTAGAAACATGCATATATATATATATCATTTCATATAATGAAAAAACATATATCATTTCATAATTAGAAAACATGTCTGATTAATAATCACATACACATAGCTCATAGCAGAATAATAAAAGAATAATACAACAAATGATACGAATTTTCATTACATTAACATAGGTTCTAGAATTGACATAATACAACAAACGATACAAATTTCCATCTTATATACATTACATCATCACTAATTAATAATCAATCTTCGTCGTTTTCTGATTCTGACTTGGTCTCGCACTCTATATCGTCATTTCCCTCTAAAGTCTCAAATGCTTCTATTAGAATATTTGATTCATCATTCAAAGGCCCTATATCAGCATGATCATCAGTTATTATTAATTCATTATTTGGCTTAAGATCTACTTGATAAGCTGCTTCGTTTGGAATATTATTTCCGTCAAGTGTAAATCTTGCCTTTGTTTCAAAAACAGCTGACCAGTCTGCTTTATCTCGTTTTAGTGATGGATATGGAGCAAAATAAACCTGTAATGCTTGTTTGGCTAACACGAAAGGATCATACTTTGAGTAACGTGAGTTATGGTTTATTTCAATAAGTTTATAGTCTTTGTGCACGTTGATACCAAAGCCCGGAACATTGCTAAACCAACTGCATCTGAATAAAAATACTTTTTCTGCAGATTGGACAGAATATGTCAATTCCAAAACCTGTGTTAAGACGCCGTAAAAATCTTTTATATGTTCATCTGGATCATCAGTCCCTTTGACAAATACACCACTGTTATAAGTCATTTTTTCAGCACCGTATTCCTTGGTGTTGAATTTAAATCCATTCACGAAGAATATTGGATAAGTGTTGACATTTCTTTTTGGTCCTATCGCAAGACGTTTCAATCCTTCATCACCAACACAATTTCTTTGATCATAAACGTATTTCGTAAACCAGTTAGCTAATTCTTTGCTGAGATCGCCAAGTGGATGTTCTGATTTGTAAATACTGCAAATAAATGTATACGTATATTAAGTGCAAATTCAATTTAAATTGGGTAACTCGTAAATAATGCAAATATGTACTATTATAGAGAATTATCATTCAATATTTACCTAATAAATGGTGCAACTTCAGCACAATTAAGAAGAATGTATGTGTGTGCTATATGGTAATCTCTATCGTCTAACCATATTTCCACACATTTTCCAACAACTCGGCCATTCTGTCTAAAAATAGAAAACATTGATTCAGAACAATCTTGTTCAACGGCTTCATCATTACGCGAAACACTTGCAAATGATAAGT
Source organism: Allium fistulosum (assembly GCA_030737815.1). NCBI lineage: Eukaryota > Viridiplantae > Streptophyta > Magnoliopsida > Asparagales > Amaryllidaceae > Allium > Allium fistulosum. The sequence continues at coordinate 810,574,209 of CM060902.1, forward strand.
TCACATGGTCACTGAAATAGTGAGAGAAAAAGAATGAAGCTTCTTCTTCGATATATGATTTGCAAATCGAACCTTCAACTCGTGCTTTTTGTCTAACTTTTTTTTGAGATGATTCAAGTACCTATTACAAAATTTATTCGATTAAAATTTACTTACATCAAATTCAAATTTTAATTATTATTTCAAATATTCATAATTACCTCTCGAATGGATACATCCATCCATATTGTACAGGACCTCGAAGAAGTGCTTCATATGGAAGATGAACAGGTAAATGCTCCATTACATTAAATAATCCTGGAAGAAATATTTTCTTAAGTTTGCAGAGCAGTATAGGGATGTCATTTTCAAGTTTACGAATATGCTCAACTTTTAACGTGGTCGAACAAAGCTCTTTATAAAACAGACTTAATTCTGTTATAGCACTCCACACTTTTACGGGCAATAGTTCTTTGAAAACAATGGGTAAGAAATTTTCCATCATGACATGGAAATCGTGACTTTTCATCCCACTCAATTTATTGTTCTTTAAGTCAACACATCTATGGAGATTTGAAGAAATCCCATCAGGACATCTCAGCCCTTCAATCCACTTCAACATAAGTTTTACTTTATTGCTGTCTAGCTCATAGCATGCTTTGGATTTTTTTACTGTCATTAGGGTTTATATGAAGTTCAGGACGTTTACAATATTGTTCTATATCACGTCTTGAATTGAGATCGTCCTTAGTTTTACCCTTGACATTCAAAACTGTATTAAACACATTATCAAACACGTTTTTCTCATTGTGCATCACATCAATATTATGTCGTAGTAAGAGATGCTTCCAATAAGGTAACTCCCAAAATATACTTTGTTTGCACCAATTATGCCAGTTCGATTTACTTGGAATTTCAGTCTGTACTCCATTTTCATGTATCTTCGGATATTCTTTAACTAGTTCATATAATTCTTCACCTGATAAAGTCGTTGGTCGTTGTCTGTTCTCTGCTCTATTCACTACAAAGTTTTTCTTATCTCTTCTAAAAGTATGATTAACATGGAGAAAACATCGATGACAATCAAACCATAAAATTTTCCTTCCATGCAGTAATGAAAATTCCCGTGTATCTTCCATGCAGTAAGGACAAGCCAGACGACCGGCCGTACTCCAGCCTGAAAGCATTGCGTAAGCTGGAAAATCACCAATAGTCCATAACAAAGATGCAAACATACGAAAATTCTTTTTTTTGACACGTCGTATGTATCCACCCCTTCATACCATAATGTTTTCAACTCTTCGATCAATGGCTGTAGATAAACATCGATTCCTTGTGTCGGATCATCAGGACCAGGGACGACAATCGTAAGAAACATATATGGAGTTTTCATACACATCCACAGAGGTAAATTATAAGGTGTAACGATAATAGGCCAAGACGAATATTTACTACCAAATTGAGAGAATGGTGAAAATCCATCTGTACATAAACCAAGTCTCACATTACGACTCTCTGCGCCAAACGTAGGATAAGTCTTATCGAAATGTTTCCATGCTTCTCCGTCCGATGGATGTATCAACGTACCCTCTTCCTGCGTTCTCACACTGTGCCATCTCATATGTGATGCTGTCGCAGACGACGCATATAACCTTTAAAGTCTGGGAGTGATGGGTAAATAATGCATTCGCTTGTATGGAACTTCCTTTCCTTTTTTTTCTTGGTTTGTATCTTTCCTCATTACATATTCTGCATTTCTTAAGATTAATGTCATCTTTCCAATACAACGTACAACCTTTTATACATGTATCTATCTTCTGGTAGGGCAAACCGAAAGCAGACATTAGTTTTTTCACTTTATAATGACTATCGCACATTAGATTATTGGGTGGCATATGTCGTTTTGCAGCTTGTACAACTGATGTAAATCCAGCTTCTGTAAAATTGAATTTTGATTTCATAGCAATGTATTCGGCAGTAACTGACAATTCTGTTCCGCTACTACAACCTTCCCACAATGGTCTTTTCGCAGAATCCAGTAAATCATAAATTCTTTTCACCCCCTCGATCGGTTCTTCTTTGACATTTACATCATTAACTTGAACAGTAGGGAACATTGACCATGCTGCATCTTCCACCATATCTACTATTGGATTCGTCGTAACATTATTGTTATTCACCTCAACCTCGAGCACTATAGAATTAGATGCACCAATTTTTTCTCCATGACGATCGCAGAAAAAATAGTTTGGCACAAAACCGGATTTGCACAAATGTACAATAACTAAATCCGGTTTCCGATAATGCAAATGTCGACATTTACGACATGGACAACGAATTTGTGTGCCGCCTTCTTCATTATTAGCTTTAGCGAATTTAACAAATTCATGTACACCATCCTTAAAATGTTTTTTCGTAGAACCTTTCGTTCCTGTTCGACTTTCATACATCCAGGAACGGTCGAGAGGATAGTTGAACATTTTTCCTAATTTAAAAACATATATATATTAGAAATTTCGATAGCATTTCTTTTCTATTCCTATACGCATATATACTTTGCATCTGAAGTTTTATGTGATTATTATCGTATTTTCTAATCTACCAAAGCCTTTTGGGACTAAAGGCTTTGTTACTGTCTTACTTTCGTTTAAATTATTTATATTAACTAGAGATAGACTAAAATACCTACATCCAATTATTTCTAATTCACACTTTCACATTTTCAAATTCACACTTTCACACTTTCAAATTCCCAATTCCCAATTCACACTTTCAAATTCTAAATACCTACACCCCCAATTATTCCCAATTCACACTTTCAAATTCAACGATTTCATACTAATTAAAAATAACCTAATACACTAAATTAGCAGTGCCTACACCCAATTATCATCACATTAATGTACATTTAAACATAATTAAACAATTTAATTCGAAATTAGGGTTTAGAAAATTACCAAATTCAAGAAGAAGAAGAGATTCCGGCGAGTTCTAGGCGTCTACGGTGACAACGATGGAGGGTGACGGCTGGAGAGGGTCGGAATCGGTGATGGGGAGGAGTAAAAATCTTTTTTTTTGGGTGAGCAAAGAAAGTGATGAAGAAGGGTTCGGTTGAGACCTGTATTCGCGACATGGCGTCGGCCTGCATCGGCCCGTAGGGCGTCGGCTTGCATCGGCAATACATATTTTTTTTTAAATTCTTTTTTTTACAACTATTTCGTTTAAAAAAATAAAAAACACTACTACATTATAAAATAAAATAAAATTGACATTTATGATTATTAATATTCACCCAATGACGGGTCGTGATAGGTTAGATTGGTATTTTCGATGATATATGTTCGTGTAATTCGAAAAGTTATCGTTGTTGAAAATCTAACTCGCACGACCAATCGATGCAACTTTTAGTCGATCCGCTATACAAATTCGATAAAGGTGGTTATATGTAACATTTTAAAGAATTAAAATAATTTTTTAAACCGTTGGTAATCAATTATGAATTTTTAAATGTATTTGGTATAATAAAATTATATAAAATAAATTATGCGGCGTAAAAATAAATACTTTGGATCTTATGTCGATCTAAGGTATTATGGAGATATTTCCTGAATATGGATAAAAAATACACGAATCTGGGGTGTCGATCTTGAATTTCAAATTTATGGCCGTTCGTGGACTTTCGGACAAAAAACCCTTCGTTCGAAGGCCGAACGACCTTCAAACGAGACCAAATTTGAACCAGCGATGCTTTGTAGTGTTTTAATCGAATCCGTACGGTTGGATTCGCAAATAAATCATCGAAAATAAAATTATCCCAGAAATATGTCATTTTGTAGGAGTTAGCTATAACACTTATATTATAAGTGTTATAGCTAACTCCTTGAAAATGACATATTTCTTGGATAATTTTGTAGGCGATGATTTTTTTGCGAATCCAACCGTACAGATTCGATTAAAACACTACAAAGCATGGCTGATTCAAATTTGGTCTCGTTTGAAGGTCGTTCGGCCTTCGAACGAAGGGTTTTTTGTCCAAAAGTCCACGAACGGCCATAAATTTGAAATTCAAGATCGACACCCCATATTCGTGTATTTTTTAATCATATTCAGGAAACATCTCCAAAATACCTTAGATCGACATAAGGTACAAAGAATTTATTTTTACGTCGCATAATTTATTTTATATAATTTTATTATACCAAATACATTTAAAAATTCATAATTGATTACCCAATGGTTTAAAAAATTATTTTAATTCTTTAAAATGTTACATATAACCACCTTTATCGAATTTGTATAGCGGATCGACTAAAAGTTGCATCGATTGGTCGTGCGAGTTAGATTTCAACAACAATAACTTTTCGAATTACACGAACATATATCATCGAAAATACCAATCTAACCTATCACGACCCGTCATTGGGTGAATATTAATAATCATAAATGTCAATTTTATCTTTTTAGCCATTTTAGTACTGTTTTTCATTTTTTCAAATGAAATAGGTGTATATAAGAAGTAGATTGAGAAAATAAGTAAATAGCCGACGCTAGCCATCTCTAGCCGTTACAGGCCGACTCCAGCCGACGCGAATTTACCTAAAATATTTGCCGTCCCCAGCCGACTCCAAAAAGGAGACGGAGCTGACTCCGGCCGACTCCATGCTCCGTCCCCTTTTTAAAGTATTCTAGTTGTGAAGGTATATCAGCCATATACCTTTTGTCTTCTTCCGATGAGGGAGATAAGTCTTTTGACAACTTAAAATGAGAGCCTAATAGAGTGCCAACCGGTTTGGCTTTCTCCATTCCAAATCGAGCGAGGACCTTCTCGATGTACTACGCTTGAGTAAGCCTTAACTCTCTCCGCTTCCTATCCCTGCTTATCTCCATACCCAATATTCTTTGTGCCTTTCCTAAATCCTTCATGTCAAACTCTCTACTGAGCTCCGCTTTCAACTCCTTAATTCTGACCATACTCCGAGATGCAATCAGCATATCATCAACATATAACAACAAGTAAATCATATCACCATCACATCTCCTAAAATAAACACACTAGTCTTTGAAACTTCTGGAGTATCCCTGTGAAAACATAAACTTATCAAACCTCTTATACCATAGTCTAGGAGACTGCTTCAGTCTATATAGAGATTTGTTGAGTTTGCAAACATAGTCTGGTCTGCTACTATCAACGAACCCTTCCGGCTGCTTTAAATAAATCTCCCCATCCAGATCACCATGCAAGAATGCAGTTTTGACATCTAGTTGCTCTAATTCCATATCATAAAGAGCAACTAATGCCAAAAGAATACGAATAGAAGTATGCCTAACCACTGGAGCAAAGATATCATGATACTCTACCCCCTTCTTCTGAACATACCCCTTTGCGACTAATCTTGCCTCGTATTTGAGATTACCATTTTCACCGTCTTTCACTCTATAGATCCACTTGCATCCAATATCTCCCTTGTCGGTGGGAAGAGGCACCAAATCCAAAGTATGATTTCTCTGCAATGATTCAATCTCCTCCTCCATAGCAACTAACCAACTAGAACTGTTAACTGATGTGATAGCTTCTCTATAATCACAACGCTCATCATGGACAACATTCAAAGCATATGTCGTCATATCATCAAAGTTAATGTCTTTGATGCTCAATCCAACAAACTCATCAAGCCACTTAGGCTTTCTTCTTTGTCTGACAGGCCTAGGTTTTGAATGAGCTCCACCTTAAGTTTGATCCTCTGTACCAACATCGATATTACCCTCATCAACCACGGTGTCATCGGAAACACCATCTGACGTCTATGGAAAGAATCAACAGATGACTTGCTTTGTGTCTGGTATTCTTCACATGTCCTCTCATTGTCATCCGATGAGGAAGGCTCCACCTTCAACATAGCCTTCTCATCAAAAGTCACATCCCTGCTCATAACGATCTTCTTGCTAATAGGACACCACAACCTATATCCCTTCACTCCTCTCCTATAACCTAGAAAGATACACTTGCGAGCTCTAGGTTCCAGCTTCCCTTTACTCTCATGAACATAAGCTGGGCAACCAAACACTCTGAGAAATGAATAGCTAACAAGCTCTCCTTTCCATACTTCTTCAGGGATCTTCATATCTATGGCAGTAGAAGGTGTGCGGTTGATGAGGAAAGCCGACATAGATAAAGCTTTAGCCCAAAATCCCTTCTTCAATTTAGCAGTCAGTCTGAGGCATCTTGTTCTCTCCAATAATGTCTGATTCATCCTTTCTGCAACTCCATTAGACTAGGGGTCGTCTGGTGTAGTGTAATGCCTCTTAATGCCTTTAGACTCACAATAATCGATGAATTCCTGTGATACAAATTCACCGCCATTATCTGAACGGAGAACTTTCAATTTCTTCCCTAACTGCTTCTCAACTATAGATTTCCACTTTCGAAACCTGGCAAAGGTTTCACTCTTTGGCTGAAGAAAGTATACCTATACTTTACGAGGGAAATCATCTATAAATGAAACGAAATACCTAGCTCCACCTAAAGACTGACAAGGGGAGGGACCCCAGACATATGTATGAACATACTCCAGGACAGCTTTTGCTTTATGCTCTCCTATACCAAAATAAATCTTCGTCTGCTTTCCAAGAACACACTCTTCACAAAAACCAAGTTTTGAATGATGAACTCCATCAATCAATCCTCGTTTTCTCAACTCATCCATGCTGCGCTCACCGATGTGACCCATCCGTAAGTGCCATAATCTGGAAGAATCCGAATCAACAGATGTAACATAAGCTGATTCACCAATTACAGTAGTTCCCTTTAATAGATAAATATTTCCTACCCTTACACCTCTCATAACAATCATGGAACCCTTCGATATCTTCATTTCTCTCCTTCCACTACAATCTTCAAGCCAATTCTACTCAATGCCCCAACAGAAATCAAGCTCCTCCTCAAATCAGGTACATGTCTAACATCAGTGATCGTACGAATAACACCATCAAACATCCTAATCATCATGCTACCAACACCAACCATACGACAAAAAGCATCATTACCCATCAGAACTTCTCCTCCATCAATTTCACGGTTAGTGGAAAAGCAGTTCCTATCAGGCGTCATATGATAGGATGTGCCAGAATCAATCACCTATAAGTTGCTCTTCCCAGAAGAGCCGGAAACTGTAACTACATCGGTGTCACTTTCTGTATCTGATTTCTTTGCTGTAGAAGCTGAGGCTTGCTTTGGATCTTTTCTTCTACCTTCAAGCTTGGGACATTGTGCTATGAAGTGCCTTGGTTTCTTAAAATAATGACAAGTCAACTTCTTAGGCCCCCTAGACTGAGACCGTGAAGAATTCCATCCTCCACCTTTCTTCGATCTGCTTTGGCCTCTACCTCTCTGAACAGATAAGTCTTCGATATCACTATCCAAGCTAGTGCTCGCCAATCTACCTCTTAATACTTCATTATGAAGGCCAGCCTTTACATCAGACATGCTAATTTTACTACGGCCATAAATCATAGAATTAACAAAAGCAGTATACTCCTTAGGCAAGGAACATAAGAGGATCACAGCTTGAGCCTCATCGGTAATATCAACTTCCGCTGCCTTCAGGTTCATAATCAAAGTGGTCAAAGCATCTACATGCTCCATGAGATTAGCTCCAGGCTTCATCTTGAACGAATATAGTTGTTGCTGAAGAATAATCCGATTAGTGAGAGACTTGTCTTGATATGCATCCGATAATGCATCCCATAGTTCCTTCGCCGTCTTCTTTTGAGAGAATTCTCTAAGAACTTCATCTGAAAGACTCAACTGAATTATTGTGAGAGCTTCATCTTCCATCTCTTCCAAATCAGTTGCATCAATATCTTTCAATTTCTCAGGCGCGGAAATAACCTTACAAGTCCTCTCCTTCTTTAATACAACCTCCATCTTCATCTTCCAAGTACCAAAATCTCCCTTTCCTTCAAAACGTGTTACTCCATAATAGACACCAGATCTACCAGCAGACTTACTAGAAGTAGCCATTAATATCCAAACAAAAACAATAACACTAGCTCTGATACTAAACTGTAGTGAAATTTGTTTTAATTTGAGCGGAAGCGAATTATTTGATCAGGATCTAGTATTGTCTATTTAGATATCAATGGAACTTAAAAAAATTAATTATGCAGTCTCACAGAAGCAATAGCAGAAATAAGAGACACAGAAGATTTAACATGATTCGGATATGAATATCCTACGTCCACGAAGACCCAACAACTTCTTTTATTCCATTGAAGAAAAGAGTACAAAAGAGAGAGAAGAATAATGGTGGATGCTCTCACACACTCACTTACATATGAAGATAAAATTCCTTCATTTAAATAGACTTGATTATGAAGGATTGCTTGGAGATTAAGAAAATCAATTTCCTGATTACCCAAATATCTTTCCAAATTGCATGATTTGATTTTAGTACAAATAGATGGCGTAATCTTTGTTTCCATATCTTTCCATTGATTGATTGATTCTCCATGCCTAATCATTTATTTTTTCATATAACAAATGCATTGACTAATTAATTGATTGGCTAATTAATCAGTTTCCTTCCAAAATATCCTTCCATATACAAGCCAAATTAATTGATTGATTGAAGCAATTAATCAATTTCTTTTCTTCTCAACAAATATTTGAATCATCCAAATTCAACACTAACAAAATCAAATTTACGATAATAACTCTTTTCCTGCATAGACAGAATGCACGAATCACACATGATAGTATTATAAAACCAAATACAATAACATAATTTGTATAGTTTCTAGTGGAAATAGGAGACAAACAATAAAAAAAATCAGACTGATGCTTTATTTTGAATAAAAATAAGGCAGAAAACTCTTCTCTCCTTGGTTTTTGAATACATTGACTAATTATCTAAGGTTCATAGGAGAAGAGTCAATATATTATTTGATTTCTAAATGTGTGACATATATTTGCATATATGCATATAATTAAGCATTTTAGCTCATTTTACTGTTTGATTGCACCCTTAAACATGGCTACATTTCTAATAAAGTAAGGGAAAAACATGTCAAATAGAAGTTTAGCAAAATGATATAGAAGTCATATTTTCTTCTTCTAAAGATTTAGAAATAATAGGGGTCAGAATATCACTATTTTCAATTTTTTATATGAAAGAGTGGACTCTACTAGAGGAGGGCACTCATATTTATTTATTACATAATTAGGAACTAAAAACTACCAAGGTAGTTGGCCGATAATAAAAAGCATAGAAAACCGGATCAACGATATGATTAGGTGGAATTTTAGTGGATGCATGATTACATAACCATAACAGATAATTTCTAACTGCAAGTTAATTGGCTTGACTGGCTGCTACTTCTAACTGTAGTTTATATGATGATGCGATCTGAACTGCACAATAGAGCTGTTATTGTGGCTGAAAACGGGCATGGTGCTTGCAAGTTGATGCCATGGTGAATCAAGTTGGTCGCACAGTGAGTACATGGGGATGCAAGTATAATCAGTTAGCTGATACTTGAGATAGGAGAGTGAGCGAGGTGAAGCACCAGTAGAGTTGATGACTGCTTAATATGCCTATAGTGGGTGTTGACATGAAAGTGTGAGCCGAAGCACCAAGAAGAGTGGGTGTTGATATGAAAGTGGGCGCTGACACGAAGTATGGCACGAGCCAGCTGCAAGTGGTCATTGCAGAGGAATTTTACTGAAGTTGGAGCTAGCCAAACGACATATAATTCTACTAAGCAAGAGGAATGGCATGGAGGGGGAGTATGACACCATATCATTGAACACAAGTAATGTTGGAAATAAAATTTATTTTTCTTTCAACTTTTCATTTTTTACTTGCATACAATTACATTTACTTTCTTAGATACATCAAATGAGAGAGCACATCTCAATTTATAATGAAGTATATTCCCTATATTTCTCTTTATAGACTTTTCTTCAATCTTCTATTTTCTAGATTTTTCTTGACAAAGAATTTTCTAGAATTCTCCAAATTACGTATTTGATAATTCTAATTTTTCTCCATTCTTAATTTGACATTTTCGTAAATACGAAGATTAAAATTGTCAACATAATCAACATTTCCTAAAAATCAAGTTTATTTCCAACATCCCGGTAAACTTGGTTTTGTAACTCTTAGAATTTTTTTCTAAAAGCTTCGGTAGGAATAAGGATATTATCCAACCTTTCCTTATTGTATTGACGTTCTTCTCTATTGTCGAGATCTTCGACGCAATTTCGAAAATCTTTGTGATGCTCCATTCATTTCGTCCTTCATCATTACCATAAAATACTCCAAAAAGTATGCGTTCTAACTTCCATTTTGATCTAGTGTCATAAATTTTGAATGAGTCATATATATTTTGTTTCCATTCTTTCTTAATTTTACTCTTTTTACAATCTTTGACCCACTCAATTTCTTTATGTGTTTCCCAAATTTAACTTTTGCATGAGATTTCAAAACACATTGATTGAAAAATAAAGTTGTTCAAAACAGAAAGGATATAATCTTTGCTCGTCGCTTTGTTGTCAACGATATAATGTTCATCATTTGTCTCTTTGATTCCCTATTTGACCATTTCTATTTTTACTTCTTTTATATTTTCTATTTCTATTTCTTCAAAAAAATTCTTATATTTTAAATCTCCCTCAATCTCTTGAATTTATTCTCCTTGATTCACGACTTTCATTTTCATCCCCTTTGCTTTCGCACTTTTTATCATTTGCATCATCTTTGTTGACTTTGTCTTCTTCATCCTCTTACATATTTAATTCCTTGGCATACTGCTTTTTCACTTCATTGATTTTTGTATGTTCTTGAACTTTTGTCCTTTTGACTTTCTCTTTGGTTGCTTCTTTGATCATTGGTAACTCTTTGTCTTTTATTTTCTTAATTTTATCTTTCAATAATTCTTTGATCTTTGGTAGCTTTTCGGCAATTTTCTCCACCTATCATTTTTCGTTTTTTCTTCTGTTCCTTCGCATCATCCTCTCTCAACTCATAGTTTTTCTTTCCGTCCTTCTCATCGGCTGACATATTTTATTCAGCATATTCTATTTCATTATCCGCTACGAGTTTGATTTGAAGAGCTTGATCTAATCGCTCTTCTTCGACTTTTCTATTTAATTTATCTTCGTAGACTCAAAGCATTTTAATAAGTTGACCAACGTTCATAGTTTTTACATCTTTAGAATCTTCAATTGCTAAAACTACATTGTCAATTTTTGAATCTAAAGATCGTAGAATTTTCTTAACAACTCTCGAATCTTTAATTTTTTCTTCATATCTTTTCATTTTATTTACAATAGATAAAACTTGAGAAAAATAATCATCAATTGATTCTGATGATTTTATATGTAAAGATCCAAACTTATCTCGCATAGTTTGTAATCGAATTTTCATCACTTTATCAATTCCTATGAATGCATTCTCCAAAATCTCTCATGCTTCATTACTAGTAGACACATTTGCTATCTTCTTGAACATATCATCATCCAAACCTTGATGAATGATAACTAGGGCTTGTAAATCCTTCTTCTTCAAACTCTTCAAACTATCCCTTTTAGTTTGGGATAAAGTGGTGACATCGACGGGTTCTTCATACCTATTTTCTACGATATCTCACGCACCTTATGATTCAAGCACTGTCTTTATACGAATTCTTCAATTATCATAATACCCCTTTTTGAGTAAGGGAACTTTTACGAAACTCAGTCCACTTGTCATTCTTCCTTGCTATCAACCTTGCTCTTTTCTTCCCTTTATGATAGTCATTTCTTACATAACTTTGACTATGACCTCTTTCGCTCTGGCATCGACTTCTTCCATTTTTAAATGTCTCATTTTCCCGCAAGGTGAGTTTGTTTGAAGAGTTTGCTCCGATGGTTCTTCTTCAACTTTTTCTTTAATTTCTTTTCATGGGCTTGAAGTGAACCCATAAATTGATCAACAATCATGGATCCTAGATCTTTGCAAAATATTTCTCTCAGTCTCCATTTGCAAATTAGTAGTTACTTCTCCATTATTTTTCTTGTAGAAATTTTCCAACAGGGGTATCAAAACTTGAAGATCCTCCTAATATTTCCAATAGCGGTATCAGAGCTTGAAGATCCTCCTCAAATTCCAAACATAATCTGCACCTATAACTAGGCATCAATGACCTGCAATTCACAAATTTTATAGTAACTTTTTAACATATTTTCCAACTGTCCCCTACAGGAACAAGACATGACAAGGAGTTTAACAAAGAGTTTGGATTTGTAGCCAAAACGGTGTGGAGTAATGCAAACTAACCAACATCATTGATAAATTACAGGCAGCATAAAGGAAGATCAACTGCAACATCAGCTCACATATTAAACTACTGTTATTCATTTGTTTTTCCCACTTTTCATTTAGTTGGTAAATCCCATGTATATATTCAAAACAATTAATTGTTATGTAAAAAAATTACAATCTCCTGTCATGGATATATCAAGTCTGCACATTATTTACTACTTGATTCTTTAACAATCGTCCTATGAATAATATAATCTCACAGATTTTTTATATACCTTTATACAAAATGAATTTTCAGTAAATTCAAGCAGAAACACATAGTTTGCCACAATCGTGTACATATGTTATTAATACCAATATATGTGGTCCTATAAAAATACACTATAGTCAGTTTTTCTTCACTGTTTATACATGTCAAAATATTAGTTACATTGGTTGTGGCCGCTTTTATATGCGAAGAATGATGTAAGGACGTTTCAAGGATAGGACTACGGTAGAGTATCGACTAATACATTTTAGGGCTCTAATTATTGACAGATGAAGTATAAGCTTCACATAACTTTTTAAGGAACTGTATTATACAAAGAGTCCATCCTATTTCCTGTTATCATTAAACTAAAACGATAGTGCAATGTTAAATTAATTATTTGACAGAAGTCCATGTACGAAGCACAGGTTCGTCCTAGTAATAATAAATCAAGCTTATTCAACATCAGATCAATCCCTTTGTCTCCTTATTCTCTGTCCCATGTGCCACAAAAAACTCCAACCATTCATCACAACAAATTTTATGAATTGGTGAAATCCTCTAAATTTGATGAATGGTTGGTGATACCAAACAAATAGATGAGATCATTGTGGCACATAGGATGGATGGGAAGGGGACAGAGAAATTGAACCCATTCAACACCATATAATTTCACTTTATATCTTTTCTAAATTTAATAGGTAATGTTAGTCTTTGGGATCTGCCAATTGAACATATGTTAACAACCATACTTATTTCATAATGATCTAAGACTTACAGACATTTAACTTAAAATCTAGTAGGGATTAAGCATTAAAATAGGGTGGACCATATTGCTTGCTAGGGGCGCAGCGGTCGGCGCAAACACTGTTTAGTTGGCGGTTAACTGCCGACCGTAGTGTAAAAAAAATGCTCGATCATTAACGATCGAACTTGGTGCATTTACCACAAGTCGAGTTCCCCTTAGCATTACACTTAAAATATTCTAAAAATAACACATGTTAACAACCAGTACCACCTAAAAATATATTAATTTAACTACAGCTAGTGAAAATTTTGTCAAAATTGTGTGAATAATTTTTGTTTTTGGAGAAGAATAGAGAAAAAGAAAAAAAAAGTATATGTCACATTGTGAAAATTTTGGTAATATATTTGTTTAAATATATATATTTCACAAGAGAAAGGTTGGACCTATTAGATATCAAAATGTTTTCTTTTGGATTGAAGATGCATGTCATGTATGTTAATAGGGGTGAGCAATTTTTGTTAAATCAAATAAACCAATCAAACTGATGTATTTCGATCGATTTGGTTTTAAAACTAGATTAATTTATAATGGGCCCATCAAAAAAATTAGTTTGATTATTGATTTAACTAAATTAATCGAATTTTTATTAGATTATCAAATATACAAAATTATAATGATTTTTTAGATTAATTTAGTAGTGTAAATGGATTTTATTTATCATTTATGTGCCAAAATTACCATTAGAAAGCATAAGAATACTTCAATAATATATTTAAGTCTTATTTTAATGTATAATGAATATTCCAAACATAAAATGCAAGTAACTTTTAATTTGGTTAAATCGAATAACCAACTGAACCAACCAAAGTTAATTTGATTGGTTTGGTTTTTATTTTTATTTGTTTTAGTTCGGTCTAACAATTTTCATCATCAAACTAACCGAACCAACCAAACGCTCAACCCAATATGTTAACATACGCTCGCCACTGTCATCGTTCGATTGATTCAGGTCATATTTGGGTCCAATTATATTTTTGACAAAATTTTGTTTAAATGAAACGGTCAGAGATTGGACCAACAAACGTTTCCTTTGGCGAATGGACACAACTCTTGGTGCCTAAATAAAAGCAGTCCTCTTTTAGAATTATTGATTCATAAAATTCGATTATCTTTTCTTTCACTTTCTCTTAGACTCCATTCTGATTTCTTGTTCTAAAATAGTATATCGGGTTTGTGATATTACAGAAAATCCATATGACTAGAGAGAATAACTTCTCGGCTCCATTATATTTGGGGAGATGGTTTGGTACAACTTTGAGCACTCGCTTGCTTGCTTAAACGAGTGGAGGGCAAATAATATTTTAAGGAAAGTGTTATCGACGTGCCCTAGAGCAACCTCTACTTGTTTGATTACTACCGTTATTGTCTCTCACAACAATTTGAAATTACCACCGACAATCTTACAGGATGACACTTCACATTTTAAAAGAGTTTGCTTTTGATTTCACCAAATTAGAAAATTTTAATGGCGTTAATTTCGTTAGTTGACAAAAGAAAATGCACTTTTTACTGGCTGGATTGAAAGTTGTATATTTGCTGACCATGTCAAAACCAGAAAAGGTAGAGAACAAAAAAATTGCGGATACAAGAGCATGATTAAAATGGAAACAGGATGACTACATTTATAGGGGGGACATTTGTAACGCAATGACAAATATGCGATTTGATATGTACTACAACAAACTGACTACAAAAGATTTTGTGATGCACTAGAGGCCACGTGTCTTATAGAGAACACAACAAGTAAGAAACTTTTGGGTATAACAATTTTTGATTACAAAATGACTAATGCTAAGCCAATAATAGAGAAACTCAATGATATTATACACATCCTAAACTAAATCAACCAGTATAATATAAATATGGATAAAGAGATCAAAGTCTCATCCATAATAAACAAACTTCCTCTTTCTTGGAAAGATCAAAGGAAAATAATAAAATATGAGGAAATGAGTCCGAACAACTTAGCATAATACCTGCAGGTTAAAGAACAATTAAGGTCGAAGGAAAGTGATGATCCAACGGTATATTCATCAAGATCCACATAGTGGAAGAAAAGGAGGCAAATAATGCTTATAAGCGCTCTTTTAATCAAAAGAGGAAGTTTCAGAATAAAAAAACTTCAATAACAAGAAGATCAAGATAGTGAATGGTGGTTACAACTATGAAAAACTCGGTTACTTTAAAGATTGTCTTTTATTAAAAAAAATTGTTAGAAGATAGTTTTGCGACCGCAATATCTGAAATCAACGTTTGCTCAATAAATGGGCAAATGTTCCCAATTGATCAAAAATGAAAATAAATGATTAAGAATTGAAATAAGACAAGTGCCTTCGAGATATTTAAAGTAGTTCGGTTAGAATCTTAAGCCTATGTCCACTGCGAATATTATTTTGGATAAATTTTGCAATTACAACCAAGTTACAATGCTTTTAAATTTAGAAATAAGTTAATTTCGAGAAGTACAACAATTCAATACAAAAATCTGAGTGGAGATCAAAAAGTCCTCCTTTAACTGTCCAAAGTCTTCTATTTATAGCCACATTCCTCCTAATAGAGTTATTGGTATGCGGTTGGATCAATTATGTAATTTTTTTACATTTATCTAATTCGATAACCAATCTTGTTCGAAATAAAATGTATTTTCTTTCTACTATATACTTGATATAATGTGCTATATTAATTAGTCAATTAATTTAATTAAAAGTATATATAATAGAAAATCCATAAATGGTATGTTTTGTGATAGTAGTTGTAAAGTGTTGTAACCATGAGTAATTTACCACAATGAAAATAAACATACCATCTTAAATACTTCTAGTCAAGGTGTATCGAGGTTGGATATCGATATATCCATTGAGACTAGAGTACGTAATGTTCTCCAAATGTTGGGCAGTGTATTACTCATGGCTATTAGGGGAACTAAGGGGTTACGTACTGATAGTTATTGGATAATTGTGGAATGACTCACTCGATAGTTTTCTGTTGGTTAATATAACTAAGGTCAAATGGAAAATATCGATGCGGTAAAATTACACAGTTCTCTTGACTTGAGAATACTGTTGATCTTCAATGTGGAAGCTCTACTTTGATTATAGTTAAATCATGACACGACGTCCATCGGATGTTTGGTCGAGTTGAAGCATTGAAAGTGAAACACTATTCTAAAGAGGATTTGTCCCTTTAGTTATATGAAATTAGTATCATGGTCAACTAAAGTCAACAAAAAGTCAAAGTCTATGGCCAGTGCATTTCGGTTAATAATAATTGTTATTATCGAACCAACGACTTTATGTTTGGATTGGAGAGTTGAATATGGATGATATTGGAAATTTGATAATACAAAATTCCATAAGTCTAAAGTGATATAGTTTTGATGAAGAGAATTAGTGTAAATAATAGTCACAATCAAGTAACGCTTAACAAGGTAAAATTGTATTTTATCGAAACCAATAAATTTGACCAAATTGTCACACTACCTGCTAAGTTACGTGTGAACGCTAATATTCGAATAGTTGGATATTAATCGCTGACCAAATTTACACCTAACAGGTTACACAACAGAAACGTCGAATACTCCTTTGACCAAACAATTTAATTAATTTGCAATTGCTATAAATTAATTCATATTTATTAAATAATAATTATAAAGTTTTATTTTTATTTGTTGAACAATGTTATTAAATATATTTATAATGGTCATAAATATCTTAATCGATGTACGATATTGATTTAGATGCAATATAATTTGTTCAGGCTTTTAACGGGTTTGAAGTCCATACAGGGGCATGCGATTTTCGGCCACTATAGACCAACAAAGGGGGCGGCCATAATATGGATAGAGGGGCTAAGGTTAAATGGATAAGAGGTGAGAAAGAGTAAGAGAGAAATGTGGACCTTGATCCTAACTTCTCTTTACATTTCCTCCTCTATAAAAGCATCTCAACCCATCCCATTTCTCATTTTTGTGCTCCATCTACATTCCCTCTAGCCGAAAATAATCCTTATCATCCCTCCATTTATGAACACAAATCAAATAAAAACAAACACTATTTGATAGCTGGTGATCATCGGTTTAGGAGCTAGCAGCTTGCTAGAGTTGAAACTAGTTCAAGAAGTTGATATCATCATTTCAAGATGCACTAATAGGCTTTGGAGATAAGGTAATTTTTGATCTATAATGATAATTTCATGCCTAGATAGTTCATATATTATATATTGCTTTGTTAGTTAGGTGGCGATTCTACTATATCAATATATCATCACATTTAGAATGGTCGTATGATTATATATATATATTATTTTATGATATACACCAGCCACTATTGTTCATGCACAAAATAAAAAAATTTGTTTTTTTACTTAATTAATTTAATATTCATTATTTAAATTCTGTAAACATTATAATTTAAATACAACATCTTATACTATGTAAAATATGGTTTTATAATTTTATATATTCTGGTTCTTAAAATATTTTTGGCATAAATAAAATAATTTTTATATATTTATTAATTATTATTTAAATATTATTTAAATCAAGTAATTACATAAATTAATTATATCAACATATGTATATTATATAAAATATGTTTTATATTTTGTAAAATTAATTTAGCACATGATATACTTTCAACATAAAGATTAAAAAATAAATATATAATTTAAATATTAGCCGAAATTAAAAGTTAAATTTGGAATTGATTTTAAATGATAATATATATATATATATATTTGTGTATGTATGTATGTATATAATATTTAAATATTAAATGCTACTCATATTTTTACTTAAAATTAAGTTTGAAATTTTGTTTCAAAAATATTTTTTATTAGTTTACATTAATTTCCGTATGAACATTACTGTATATATATATATCCACTTTTGCCCTGAGCAATAGAATAAGCATATATTTATTTTATATACATTATATATATATATATATATATGTATTACATGTATATATTTATTATTAAATTATTCATAAGATACACACACACTCACATATAATTTAAAAAAATGGATTTGGATTTCGGATTTTTAGTAAAATAAATAAATAAATTTTTAATATAATTTTTAATAATTTCTAATATGTACACATACATACATACATACATACATACATATATACATACATATATATTATATACTATGTATATATGTGTGTGTTTATTTATATATTTATAAATATTTTCAAATTAAAATATAGATACACACACATACATATATTTGCAATATTTTGAATACATAAACTAAAGTATATAATCATACATTTGGATGCTATATTTGTATACAAGATGAGCTGATGTGTCCGTTACGGTGTAAATCCCAACACTTATACACGGACATGTTATACCTTGCACGGATTGCTATGTTACGCATGCACACACACACACACACATATGTATGTATGTATGTATGTATGTATGTATATGTATGTATGTATGTATATGATACACACATATATAATATAATATTAATTATATAATATAAAACTATCTTATAAGCTTAAATAACATAATAATTTATTTAAAAGAAATTTAGAAATGTTCTAAATAAATTAGACTTCACGGGCCCAACAAAGATCCAAAATGGTAAAAAGTAGTTGAAATTCACCTATTTCTTTTACGACAGACTAATCCAGTTCTAATAATGGTACCAGAGCGCAATAGTATATGCTATTTAAACTAGTCATGTTACGGTCAACTAAATAGGCTTACAGCCCAGATAGTAGGGTGTCTAGAAATGTAATGTTGAAGGATTGTGTTTATGTAATTAATTTCTCTGCCCTACCTACCTACTGGTCTGGCTCAAATAGATATATGAGCCTAAATGTTATCCCCAATAGCAAAGGCCCAATTTGAATTGGGCCTTGGGCTAACTTTCAAAATTGTTTGAAAATTAAAAATATAAAATTTTAAATTTAAAAGTTAAACTTAAAACAAGATATACTTATATTATAAAAGTTATAATATAACAAAAAATTTCAAAATGTTCGGAAAATAATATAAATTAATTTTGAAAATTTAAATTTATTAGTAAGATTAATAAAATATATAAATTAATAAAATAAGTTAATTAATGAAAAATATATACATGTATTATGTATTTTGATATATGTTATGATATCTGAAAATGGTTAAGATATCATAAGTATACATGTATGATATAAAATGATTTTTCAGAATTAAAATATTTTAAATAATTTTTTTAATTAAATAAATAAATTAAAATGTTAATTAGTTAAATAATATACATATATATGTGATACACTATAAATGTTATAGTATATAATAAATATTCAATACAAATGTTATATTAAATTAATATAAAACTAATTAAAATGTTAATTAATTAAAATTAATTAAATAAGATTTAATCAATATAATATTATACATAATGCTATTAATAAGTAAGATAAAATATAAAAGTTATATAATAATAGAACTTATATAATATGAATGTATAAACTAAAGGTGGAACATCAAAGAAACCCAATCCGACTTATGGAATAAATACATACGTAAATGTGTGTATACCGTGATTTTTGATCTGTTTGACACTTGAATCACAAGGGTATTTCAAAAGAAATACATTATTTCATAAGTCGATATCACTTAATATAATATATTGAAGATTATGAATCTTCAGTATAATGTTGTCCTCCACCATATATATGTTAATAAACTACTTACATACTCTTTAGTTGTTGAGAAAACTCAAGGTACATATACTATACTTAGGATGTCACGATATGGTAGGTATGAGTGAATAGTTTCATTTCGATTTGTTGATCAAACTCAAGGTCGAAGTGAAATTAGGACAAGGTACAATATGTTAGGTGTTGTATATGATACAACCGATAAGAAGTTATCCATCGTCCGTTGAGCTAGGACTTATTGAGTATACTCAAGGTCAGAATTCAAAGACAGATGAGTCCTAACACCCACTAGTGAAGTTAAAGGACTTATATGTTTCGACTTATGGTTGGTAAAACATAAAAGAATAGTGAGAGCCTTACTAGAAAAATGAAATGATAACATTTAACATTTCTAGTATTGCAAGAACATATGCTATATAATGTTATAATAATCTACACTGATAAATTTGTGCATTTAATATGATTGATAAAATGCTTATCAATTAAGATATACAAATGAACTGAATTGAAGATTGACAAATAGAAATATAATATATACTTAATAATAAATGCTTATTGCATGTTAACGTTTCAACACCTATGAAAGCACCTAATTCTGCAACTACTAAACACGTTCGTAATTTGATCGTTTATGTGTTTATTTGGTTGACACCATGTATTTCATTCTATGAGTTCCAAACGCAAAACCAATACAATACTATGGATATTTGATCCATATACGTCGCTTATAAATGTTATATGATGAACAATCACATCTTCAAATGTATAATATTTCAATGAAATTAGTTTATCCGAGATATGCAAATAAACTATAGTGCAAGATCGAGTATTCAATTTGATTGATTATAATAAAAGATCATACTTTGTTAAATGAAACAGAAGATCAAAACTACAATTTAGATCTAAGAACTCAACCGTTGAAATGTCAGTTTGATCAGTTTACGTAAAGTGCATCATATTGGATATCCTTAAATGTTAAGGATAATCAAATGCATTTTTGTAAAGAGTTCGTTGTGATATTGCAGTAAGGTATTTCTTTTGAATGGTTCAGTCATTTAGAAAGAACATTGAATGTATAAGAGTATATGTGATTTAAGGTACAGTTGGGATGCGGAGAGTGAATAGTCACTTCTGCTTCATAAAGAAATATCGCAAATGAGAATAATGGTAATGATGATTGATACTTAAAATTGGAATAAGAAACATGATTTCTATTCCGAAATGTATTTTCGTATAGAAAATTGTTTACTATGAGATTCATTTCTTTGAATTCTAGATATTTGATTAAAGAACTCTCCGCTGTAAACTAGTTGCAGTATGTGAAACAAATAATCAATATTATGTGAATTATGGACCTTTGAATTTAGTACGCTATATAGTAATGGCGGAAATAGTGGGAGCACGTCATATAGCACTAATTGATAGCATCAAGTTATGAAAATTGTTTTCGTAAAATTAGCGAACATTATTTATGAAATAATGACTATTTCTCAATGTCAACTGAAAAATAGGCACAGTTATATTTCAATATGAATATTCTGAATATTCATTATGAGATAAAACTATAATGTGGTAATTGTTTTAATAATAAAAGTAATGCATTGGAAAATACCAAAATATCTAAAAATATCTATAATTATTTTGGAGTTATAGACTAAGCTATAGTTTTAAGAAATAATTTGTATTATATGGTTATGATCATATGATATTGGTTAATTATATCTTAGACAATTAAGGGCAAAGTACCCATTCAGTGGAGTGTCATAAGAGTTGATGAACTCTTCAAATTGATACAAATAGATTATGCAATCGTAAGTCTATTAATACTAAAACGGTTCTAGGTACTTTATCGTACTCATCGATGAGTTATCATAGACATGGAGATATGTAATTGATACACATGTATAAGTCTATGATAAGCTCAAAGAATATAAAATGGAAGTAAATAATATAATATGCAACAAAAATGATTCGATTTGACTGAAAGGGTAAGTATACTAGAAAGAGTTTATGTACCTAATATGAATAAAGATTCACTCTCAAAGGTCACTCCTCCCTATAATACATAATGATGTAAGGACATCTTATTAAAATGTTTAATACAAAACATGTAAAATGTTTAATACGAAACATGTAAAATGAATTCCTTATGCATTGAAAATAGGAATTATCATACATATTATGTTGTCTATGATATCGTGATTTGTTTATGTATTCGATACATGAAGCAAATATCAAATCCAAATAAATATCAATAAATGGTTGTTTGAGGTGATCTCGTGTATTTATGAAATACTAGAGAATTATACAGAAACAGTGAACTCCTTATAAAGGAGTGTTCGAACTCAAACTTCATAAGTGATTTTGAGTATAATATGTCAATAATAAATTCAAGTTAAGAATCTTTAAGTTCGAATGTTAGAAGAGATTGTGGCCGATTCAACAAAAATGTTTAGTACATTGACTTGAATAATGCCACAATAAAAGCAATGTATATATAATAAATGCACAAGTTTATAACTGAGCGAGGGTGATTCCAAATGTTGAGAATTTCATAACATTGTTATATGATAATAATGTCATGATATAGTTCGTAACAGAACTTAGAGCTCACTAGAAGTCAAGAGACATCTCCGAATTGTTCCATAAGATAAAATGTTTTATCAATGTCGAGGAAGGTTGATTGATAGAGTAGACAATTGAAGCATAATAGCATACCCCTTCATTGAGAAACTCGCCCGATTGGTTTAGAGGAAACTGTTTGGAGATGTTAGAATAAGATTCCATAATTGACCATAAGTGCAAGTAGGAGATTAATAGAGTTATGGGTATACCCTAGGTGTAATTATGTAATTTGTTACATATATTCAACTCAATAACCAATCTTGTTTGAAATATAAGGTGTTTTCTATCTATTATATACTTAATGTAATATGTTATATTAATTAATTTAATTAGGAGTATATTTAATAGAAAATTCATAAATGATATATTTTCTGATAGTAGTTACAAAGTTTTGTAACCATGAGTAATTTATCACCATGAAAATCAATATACCATTTTAAATATTCTTAGTCAAGATGTATCGAGACTGAATATCGATACATCCGTTGAGACTAGAGTGTAACGTTCTCTAAATGTTGGGCAGTGATTACTCTTAGTTGCGGGGCACCAAGAGGTTACATACTGATAGTTAGTGGATAATTATGGAATGACTCACTCGATAGTTTTCTATTGGTTAATATAACTAAGGTTAAATAGAAAATATCAATGTGACAAAAGTACATATTTACCTTGACTTGAGAATACCGTTGATCATCAATGTGGAAGCTCCATGTTGATTACAGATAAATCATGGCATGGCTTCCATCGAACGACTATAGTTGGGTTGAGTGGAAGCATTGGAAGTAAATCACTATTCAAGAGTGGATTCATCTCCTCAGCTACATAAGGTTAGTATCACGGTCAACTGAAGTCTATTGAAGTCAACTCAAAGCCAAAGTCTCTGGCCAGAGCATTTCGGTTAATAATAATTGTTATTATTGAACCACATACTTTATGTTTGGACTATAGAGTTGAATATGAATGATATTGAAGTTTTGACCATTGCCAAATTCCATAAGTCCAAAATGATATAGTTTTTACGAAGAGAATTAGTGTAAATAATAGTCACAATCAGCTAAAGCTTAACAAAGTAAAATTGGATTTTATCGAAACCAATAAATTTAGCCAAAATTTCACACCATCTGCTATGTGATGTGTAAATGTCAATATTTGAATAATTCGATATTAATCGCTGACCAAATTTACACCTAACATGTCACATAACTGAAATGTTGAATACTCCTCTAACCAAACAATTTAATTAATTTGTAATTGTTATAAATTAATTAAATCAATTAATATTTATGAAATATTAATTATAAAATTTTTATTTTTATTTGTTGAACAATATTATTGAATATATTTATAATAGTGATAAATATATTAATCGATATTCGATATCGATATACATTTAAATTGGATTTAAATGTTGTATAATTAGTTCATGCTTTAAATGGCTTTGAAGCCAATATATGGGCATGTGATTTTTGACCACTATAGACCATCAAAGGGGCTGGCCATAACATGGCTAGAGGGGCTAGGGTTGAATGGATAAGAGATAAGAAAAGGTAAGAGAGAAATGTGGATCTTGATCCTAACTTCTCTCTAAATTTCCTCCTCTATAAAAGCATCTTAACCCACTCTCATTTCTCTTTTTTTGAGCCTCTATACACATTCCCTCGAGTCGAATAATCCATATCCATCCATTTCCAAGCACAGATCAAATAAAAACAAACACTATGTAACGATTCCGAAATTTACAGTTCTATTGGGAATATTCGATTAAATTAATTTTTATTTAAATTGAGAAAATTTGAATTTTGAATTTAAATTTTCAATGCATACGATTGAATAAAAGGGGAATTAAAATATAAAATGAAAATTTTAAGCAATTTTAAATTTAACGTAGAAATTAGTCGTTAAAAACGGTGAAATTTTTGTTTCAGAAATTTAAATATTCTACATGAAATTATTGTAGGAATTTTTTTTAATAAAAACGTCGACGTTCGTTTCATCGAATTCCGACTTCGCTAGCTTCGTTTAAATCGATTTATACGATCAATTTACGGTAGCGACAACCGATATTGTGTAACTATCTAATTTCACTCGAGCATTAAATAACCCGTTTTCTATGTGCTGCCACGTTCGTATCGACACGCTGAGCAGAATGATGTTTCATTTCGCATGTATGGACTCTTGGTTTGTTCTGAGCGCTGTTTTAGTACGGATTAGCGGCACCTATTATTATATTCGAAGAGTGTTATAAGTACTGGAATTTTAATATAAATTGTAATATATGTTGATAATCAACTGCCGTATATATAAAAAAATTAACGTTAAATTTTTTATATAATAATGGAAATAAGTTTTGAACAGTTTACTAGGTTACAACTGTTCAGAAATTAGATATTGCTACACCATTCACGTTAAAAACTTTTGAATCAGTATAAAAAAGGGTCAATCTGCCCTATGCCTACGCGTGTGGCCACATACACCCTCCCCCCTATCTCTTTACTTCTGCATATAATATGCTTTGATCGAAATAGAGCAAAGAGGAAAAACAATATAAAGAAGTATATATATAGAGCAAAGAAGAAGAGAGTGCTGCTGTTTCGAGTTCCGATATCGCGCGTTCAAGTTCGGAAGTGAGTTGCTGATTCGGGTCGTGTTGCGTGTATAGGCTATTGTGGATCGTATCGAGTTATCGCCATAGAGGTGAGTGTTTTACATTCACACTTAACTAATATCATGATGCGAGCTAATAAATTTGAAATCATCACCATTGTGTGTTGTGGTTGAATTGGATTGATATATAGTTGTTGGATGAATTATTGGATGATATTTGCATATGTTGACACGTTATACACGTCATATGTTGTACACCGGTGTAGAAATTTAATTCGGACATTTCACCTGTTGTTATTATTCATGATTCTATGATTCGTTGAAATTTCCCCGTCGATATTTGAATATGATATATGTTGAAATTATGGTATTAAAAAGGGTTGAAATGATATATATCCATATTTTAAAATTTAATTATTCCACTTGGCCTAGGTAGAAAATTAAATTTAAAACACCGTTTGGTCGAAGTAAATATTTTTATAAACAGAGATCGTTTGGAAATTTTTATAAACTGATTTGAAATTTTATATTATGTTTTTAATTGGTATTTATTATTTAAATAAATTTAGGTGAAATAAATGATTTTATCAGTAGGTGGTAATTTGGAGATAAATGTTTGTAATGTTTTATTTAAAGAAATTTGATTTTTGGATTTCAAATTCCCTAATGTTGATTTAAATTAAATTTGCAAAATTCTGAAATTTAAAGTGTTGAAGTTAAGAACTTAAGAAAATTTTGAGATAGATTTAAACTTACATCAGTAATTTGTTTCCTATATTGAAATTTGTGTAAATTAAATTTTAATTGGAGTTAAATTTGTATATTCACCACAAATGGAGGTTTAAATTGTTTGATAAAATTCTGGGAATTACTGGAAAATTGATTGGTTAAATTATAATGAAGATTTAATTTGTTTAAAAATTCTTGGGATTGATGGGAAAATTGGTTGGTTAGGTTGTAATGGAAATCAAGATTTAACTTGAAATAAGTTTGATTAAGTAATCTAATTTATTTCTTGTAAATGGACTTTAAAAATTTAAGGGTTTAAAGGAAATTGAAAAAAAAATCGGAATGTTTAAAATGGAAATTGGAATGTGGTAATTGGATTTGGGAAACTTGGGAAAGAAAATAAAATCCCGTTCTTATAAATATGAATTGTTAAACCATATTTGACCGAATGGTGTGTAAAACATACGTTGGGTTTTCAAAGAGACCGGGGCTAGATATTGGCATACTCTTTGTCAATCCCGGAACCACTTTGATAACCGTATACACGGTGGATGATGTCCAGAATGTAGTGGTTGAACTGGCGACGTTTACTGGAATGAAGTAAGACAACGATGATGGATAGCTTTGACATTCGTGTCATAATTAAAATGACTAAAACAGGAGCCTATGTCTGGCTAATGAGGTTAGCTACCTCTAGCGACATTGATCTTTCGTATTTTACTATCGTGATTTGAACTCGATGGGTGCACCCTTCTGTATGGATTGATAGTCGCGGTCGGCCACGGATGTGTTACGACCAGCCAGAAAGGGTAAACTGGAAGAATCCTACCTTGGGCATTACCTCACGTGCCTTGTCATATTTATCCCAATACGAGCCCATTACGATTTTGGTTTAAAACTGTATAATTGTGTTAAGGTGGATCAATGTAAAGCCTTAACGCTATTTTGATATTTATTTTACTGATAGGCATTATCTATTATAGCGTACACTATTATATGTAAATAGTTTGACGGATCCATAGGAGATGGAAAAACTAGTAACATCTCCTAAGTTACTTTGCATTGATTTATTGACTTACATGACGATATAAGTTCTGACTCGAGTATTGTGTTTCCATTTTACTCGGGTCAGCCTGAGTATTTCCAATTTGGAGAGCTGTTGTGGAGACGAAGGCATTGCTGAAGATTCTATTCTGTTTTTTTGATTTCATAAGTTTAGTTCGTTATGTCAGTTAGACTCATTTCATTTCTAGTTATTTCTTTCCAGTTATTTAGTGTGAGAATAATGTAACTTATTTAGAGTTTTCTTGACTTATTCATGTCCTTATTTATTTTCTGCTGCGAGACTGTGAGTTGTATTTATTTCTGTACCCGTGTTCTGTGATTGATTCTATTTTACCCTAAATATCTATCTATCATTTAAGCAAATGTTCTTGTTTAGATGGTAGGTCATTACAGTTAGTATCAGAGCTTATGGTTGAGTGAACACCTAAGCATGTAGGGTAAACTCATTATAGATAGGGTAACTAATTACCCTAGAATGAGTAGAATCTTTCTTGAGAGAGGATGTTTTAAAAAAAATTAAGAAAAATTTAAGAAAAAAACGGTTAAAAAACGTAAGTTAAAATATTAAGGTGTCCTTCCTTAGTAAATTCTTTTGACTAGGTTCATTTTTTTAACTCAGCTTCTAATAAATTTTCTTGCCATCCCTTCTTTTCAGGATGAGTATTCGTAGCTCTAGAGGTAGAGGTAGGGGAAATATTCCCAATGAAGTCGTTGCACCCGTTATTGTCCCAGAAGTGAGATTTACCACTCTTTGTAAAGAGTATACTCAGCTTGGAGGAAATAAGTCCACCGGTGCCGAGGGCATTATTGGAGCACAACAATGGCTTAAGAATACCGAAAGGATTTTTGTTGGACTTGGCATCACTGACACTCTGAAGCGTCAATTAGCAGCTTGGCAACTGCAAGAAGCCGCTCTTGATTGGTGGGATGCTTTTACGGCCCATACCCTAGAGGAAGATATTACATGGGCCTAGTTTTGGTGAGATTTATCTAAATTAGAATTTTATATTCTTATGGTTATCTCATGGAAGTTAGCTTAGCCTTGTATTCTCCATATTACAGGGAAACATTTATTACCCAGTGGATACCAGAAGTTGGGAGAACGGATTTGTATAATCAGTTTATGGAGCTTAAGCAAGGCGAGATGACTGCAGCAGAGTATGAAAGGAAATTTAATGAGCTATCGAAGTTTGGCCCTCATCTGATAGAGATTCCCCTTAAGAAGAATGAGAATTTCATTGCTGGCATGCGTAGGGAGTATAGAGAGCAGTTGACGGGTCATATCCATAGGCCATTCTCTGATATCATTGATTTGGCAATCCGGTTCGAGAATTTGAAGCTAAATAGGATTTCAGAAGTTTCTGACACCCCAGCCCAGTCTAGCTCCAGTAACCTTGGTAAGAGGAAGTCAAATTTTAGTAGCCAAAAGAAGAAGTGGCAAAGCCGTCAAGGAGTTGGATTTCCTCAGAAGAAGACTAAGGACTATCGCACATCACTTGCTTCAAGTGCGATAAAAAGGGACATTATGCCAGATATTGTCCACCAACATCCTTAGCAGCCGTCCCTCCAGTCCAGATGACTAGGCATGACTTATGCCTTGTTTGCTTACAGCCAGGCCATTTCAAGAAGGATTGCCCTATGTATAAGAAGGGCACACCATCTAGCGTCTTTGCAGTCACCGCTTCCACCCCTCCAGTTGAGGAGACCGATCCTATACTTCAAGGTACGCTTTCTTTTCATGATACACCTGTCCGTGTTCTATTCGATACTGGAGCATCTCATAGTTTTATATCTGTTAATTTATGTGAGATATTTGATCACGATTTGAAACCGAACCTGGTTCAAAATCTTTGGGTGTCTCTAATCCCATTGGTGGCCCCGCAAACTTAGGAATGATTTGTAAGGGCGTTTGTATTTTTAAAGACGAACACCATTTCACCAGAGACTTTTATGTTTTGGGCTTTAGTGGATTCGATTTATTGTTAGGCATGGATTGGCTATCCAAGTTCAAAGCCGTTATTTTTAGTTGTGATCAGACCATTTCCGTGGTTGACGATAAAGGTTCCCATCTGGTTATCCAATGCAAAATGCCTTTTGATCTTGTTAAGAGTTTTGTTTTCTCCCTTGATTTGCATTCTAGTGACCTCAACACTATCCCAGTTGTTCATCTTTTCCCAGATGTTTTTGGTGAGGTTACTTGTTTACCACCTCATCGAGAAATTGAATTTCGAATTGATCTTATTCCCGGAGCCAGACCTATCGTACTTCCCCCTCGAAGGATGTCGCCTAAGGAAAGACTGGAGTTAAAAACACAAGTTGACGATCTATTGGCTAGAGGCTTGATTAGGATAAGTTTTTCTGAATGGGGTGCAGCCATAGTTTTTGTCACTAAGTCTGACGGTTCCTTGAGGATGTGTGTGGACTACAGAGAATTGAATAAGCTCTCATACAAGAACCGATATCCTATGCCTCGTATTAATGATATGTTCGATCAGCTTTATGGAGCACAAGTGTTTTCTCAACTTGGCCTCGCTTCAGGTTTCCATCAGTTGAGGATTTCTGAGGATAGCATTCATAAGAATGCTTTCCATACCGAAGATGGGTTTTATTAATGGCTCGTTATGCCTTTTGGGTTAACGAATGCCCCGGCTTACTTTGTAGATCTCATGAACAGAGTATTTAGGGATGTTCTTAATAAATTCGTGCTTGTTTTTATTAACGATATTTTGGTTTTCTCTAGAACCGAAGAAGAGCATGAGCAACATTTGAAGTTCATGCTTGAAACTTTGAGAAGCCATCAGTTGAAGGAAAATTTTTCCAAATGTCATTTTTGGCAGGAGTAAGTTCGATTTCTTGGTCATGTGGTTTCGACAAATGGAGTTTCGGTGGATCCCGCTAAGATCGCCGTAATAAATGTAAGTTCTTATCCTTACTTTCGATTGATTATCGAAATTCTCAATTTTTGATTCGTGCCTTATATCTAATTCCAGGATTGGAAAATTCCTAAGACACCCATGGATGTTAGGAGTTTCTTAGGCCTTGCTGGTTATTATAGGAGATTCATTGAGCATTTCTCCTACATGTTCTCCTCTTATAGCTTTTACCCGAAAGAACGTCAAGTTCAATTGGGATGAAAAGTGTTAGAAATCGTTTGATGAACTAAAACAGAAGTTGACCTCTGCTCCTGTTCTTACTGTTTCGAATGGTAACGAAGGCCTTATGGTTTATACCGATGCTTGTAAAAGTGGGCTTGGTGCTGTTTTAATGCAGCATGGCAAAGTTATTGCATATGCTAGTAGACAGTTGCGACCTCATGAAGTTAAGTATGCAACTCATGATTTGGAGTTGTTGGCTGTGGTTTTTGCTTTAAAGTTGTGGCAGCATCATCTCTTGGGTACAAAATTCGAGCTTTATACCGATCACAAATCCCTGAAATATATTTTCTCCCAGAAAGATTTGAATCTAAGGCAAGCGAGATGGCCTGAATTTTTGGCTACATATGACCTTGACATCAACTATACTCCGAGCAAAGCAAATGTAGTGGCCGATGCCTTGAGTAGGAAAAAGGCTATGCTTTGTCAGTTAGTTGCTTCATCCTCTCTTATGGACCGTATAGTTGCTAAGCAAAGTGAAGACCTAAGTTTAAAAGCTATTCGAGAAGAAGTTTTGAAAAGAGAGGAAAACTCGAGGAGATGGTATGATGCAGTAGTTGATGAGGATGGTATTCTGAGAATAAATGGTAGGGTTTGTGTTCCAAATGTAGATGGACTAAGGGAGGAAGTGCTTAGAGAGAATCACAAATCCAAATTTTCTGTTCATCCCAGAGTGACAAAGATGTTTCAGAATATGAAGAGACTTTATTGGTGGGAAGGAATGAAGAGGGACATTTCGATGTATGTGAGTAAATGTAGTACTTGTCAGCAGATTAAGGCCGATCATCAGAAATTGGCAAGTTTGTTACAACCACTTGAGATTCCAAGATGGAAATGTGATCAAATTTCTATGGATTTTGTGGACGGTTTACCAAGGATGAAAAGGGATAATGAGAGCATTTGGGTTATTGTTGACCGTTTGACAAAGACAGCTCATTTTATTCCGGTGAAATCAACTCGAACCGCCTCGAGTTTAGTTGAAATCTATTTAAAGGAGGTTGTCTGACTCCACAGAATTCCTTCTAGTATTGTTTGTGATCGTGACCCCATTTTCACAAGTAACTTTTGGAGAGCCCTTCAAGATTCGTTAGGTACACAGTTGAATCTGAGTACGGCCTATCACCCACAGACAGATGGCCAAACCGAACGAATCAATCAAATTTTGGAAGACCTTCTTCGTGCTTGTATCCTAGATTTCGGTGGTTCTTGGGAAGACCATCTTCATCTTGTCGAATTCACTATAATAATAGCTATCAGGTAGAACTTCTTTAAATAAATTTGAATTAAATATATATATGTAAATAAACCTTTCCGTAATTCGAATCTTTAATTCAAGCTAGTATCGACATGGCACCGTTCGAAGCTCTTTACGGACGTCCATGTAAATCTCCGTCTTGTTGGATTGAAACTGGTGACAGACTTGTTCTTGAGATTATTTTGGAGGCTTCTTAGAAGGTTGAAGGGATTAAGCGAAAGATGAAAACTGCGCAAGATAGGCAGAAGAAATATGCTGATAGAAGACGAAAGGAGTTGGAATTCACTATTGGAGATCTTCTGTATCTCAGGATTTCTCCATTGAGAAATGTAATTCGGTTTGGGAAGAAAGGAAAGTTGGCCCAAGGTTTATTGGTCCTTTTCAGATATCTGAAAGGATTGGTACTCTAGCTTATAGAGTCGAGTTGCCTAAAAAACTATTTGGTGTTCATGATGTATTTCACGTCTCCAACCTTCGTAAATATATTCCTGACCCATCAGTGATAGTTCATTCCACGCAACTTGAGGAATTAGAGATTCAACCTGATCTTACTATTGAAAGAAAGCCTATTCGAATTCTGGATAAGAGTATGAGGAAGTTGAGGAGTAAATTGGTCAATCTCGTCAAAGTCCAGTGGAGTGATGATGATCGAGATTGCACTTGGGAAACTGAAGATAGTATTCGTGCTACCAATCTTGAATTATTTTGATTCGGGTATGCTTTCTAATCTTAACCTATCTCTTAATCCTTGTTACATCTTTGCATTGCACCCTTTTCGTGGAAGAAAAGTTTTGAGTGGGGGCGAATGTAACGATTCCAAAATTTACAGTTCTGTTGGGAGTATTCGATTAAATTAATTTTTATTTAAATTGAGAAATTTAAAATT
Organism: Allium fistulosum; assembly: GCA_030737815.1. NCBI lineage: Eukaryota > Viridiplantae > Streptophyta > Magnoliopsida > Asparagales > Amaryllidaceae > Allium > Allium fistulosum. The sequence continues at coordinate 810,606,523 of CM060902.1, forward strand.
TTGAATTTAAATTTTCAATGCGTACGATTGGTTAAAATGAATAAAAGGGGAATTAAAATTTATAAAATGGAAATTTTAAGCAATTTTAAATCTAGTGTAGAAATTAGTCGTTAAAATCGGTGAAATTTTGGTTTCAGAAATTTAAATATTCTACATGAAATTATTGTAGGAAATTTTTTAATAAAAACGTCGACGTTCGTTTCGTCGAATTTCGATTTAGCTAGCTTCATTTGAATCGATTTATACGATCAATTTACGGTAGCAACAACCGATATTGTGTAACTATCAAATTTCACTCGAGCATTAAATAACCCATTTTCTGTGTGCTACCACGTTCGTATTGACACGCTGAGCAGAATGATGTTTCATTTCGCATGTATGGACTCTTGGTTTGTTCTGAGCGCTGTTTTAGTACGGATTAGTGGCACCTATTATAATATTCAAAGAATATTTTAAGTACTGGAATTTTAATATAAATTGTAATATATGTTGATAATCAACTACCGTATATAAAAAAAAATTAATGTTAAATTTTTTATATAATAAGGGAAATACGTTTTGAACGGTTTACTAGGTTACAACTGTTCAAATATTAGATATTGCTTCACCATTCACGTTAAAAACTTTTGAATCAGTAAAAAAACGGTCAATCCGCCCTGTGCCTACACGTGTGGCCACATACACCCTCCCCCATATCTCTTTACTTCTGCATATAATATGCTTTGATCGAAATAGTGCAAACAGGAAAAAAAATAAAGAAGTATATATATTTTACACCCGCATCTGCTACCTCCAGTGACCAAGTACCTCCACGGCCCCACCGCATTTTCCACCGTCGCACCCCTGCCAACTGCCGCGGCGCCTTCCCCTTATCACCAGTCAGTGCCGCATCTTCCTCCCTCCCCACTGAAACTTCCAGCCACCGCCACCCTAAAAAATAATAATTTCCATCAGCCGAGCCTCCCCTCCACCACTGCGCCTCCCTACCATCGCCTGCCTCACCTCCAGTAGCCGCCGCACCATCCACTTCCGACCAAAACTCCTCCTTATTTGGTAACAGTCGCCGCCATATAAAAAAAGAGAGAGAACAACGACTGAATAGTGCTGCCGACCTCCTTCTTCCTGTCAGCTATGCCACCAGCTGCTTCATCGACCTCCAATCAGTCACTCCAAGGTGCCGCACTAGCCTAGCTTTAGCAAGTCGACTTGTTTCCTCTGTTTGAATGTAAACCGTGCTTGTTATAAAAAATCAAATCACGTATATATCTAGTTAAAGAAGAAGAGAGTGTTGCTGTTTTGGGTTTCGATATCACACGTTCAAGTTCGGAAGTGAGTTGCTGATTCGGGTCGTGTTGCATGTATAGGCTCTTGTGGATCGTATCGAGTTATCGCCATAGAGGTGAGTGTTTTACATTCACACTTAACTAATATCATGATGCGAGCTAATAAATTTGAAATCATCACCATTGTGTGTTGTGGTTGAATTGGATTGATATATAGTTGTTGGATGAATTATTGGATGATATTTGCATATGTTGACACGTTATACACGTCATATGTTGTACACCAGTGTAGAAATTTAATTCGGACATTTCACCCGTTGTTATTATTCATGATTCTATGATTCGTTGAAATTTCCCCGTCGATATTTGAATATGATATATGTTGAAATTATGGTATTAAAAAGGGTTGAAATGATATATACCCATATTTTAAAATTTAATTATTCCACTTGGCCTAGGTAGAAAATTAAATTTAAAACACCGTTTGGTCGAAGTAAATATTTTTATAAACAGAGATCGTTTGGAAATATTTATAAACTGATTTGAAATTTTATATTATGTTTTTAATTGGTATTTATTATTTAAATAAATTTAGGTGAAATAAATGATTTTATCAGTAGGTGGTAATTTAGAGATAAATGTTTGTAATGTTTTATTTAAAGAAATTTGATTTTTGGATTTCAAATTCCCTATAGTTGATTTAAATTAAATTTGCAAAATTCTGAAATTTAAAGTGTTGAAGTTAAGAACTTTAGAAAATTTTGAGATAGATTTAAACTTACATCAGTAATTTATTTCCTATATTGAAATTTGTGTAAATTAAATTTTAATTAGAGTTAAATTTGTATATTCACCACAAATGGAGGTTTAAATTGTTTGATAAAATTCTGGGAATTATTGGAAAATTGATTAGTTAAATTATAATGAAGATTTAATTTGTTTAATAAATCTTGGGATTGATGGGAAAATTGGTTGGTTAGGTTGTAATGGAAATCAAGATTTAACTTGAAATAAGTTTGATTAAGTAATCTAATTTATTTGTTGTAAATGGACTTTAAAAATTTAAGGGTTTAAAGGAAATTGAAAAAAAAATCGGAATGTTTAAAATGGAAATTGGAATGTGGTAATTGGATTTGGGAAACTTGGGAAACAAAATAAAATCCCGTTCTTATAAATATGAATTGTTAAACCATATTTGACCAAATGGTGTGTAAAACATACGTTGGGTTGTCGAAGAGACCGTGGCCGGACATTGGCATACAAAGAGACCGGGGCCGGACATTGGCATACTCTTTGTCAATCCCGGAACCACTTTGATAACCGTATACGCGGTGGATGATATCCAGAATGTAGTGGATGAACTGGCAACGTTTACTGGAATGAAGTAAGATAACGATGATGGATAGCTTTGACATTCGTGTCATAATTAAAATGACTAAAATAGGAGCCTATGTCTGGCCAATGAGGTTAGCTACCTCTAGCGACATTGATCTTTCGTATTTTACTGTCGTGATTTGAACTCGATGGGTGCACCCTTCTGTATGGATTGATAGTCGCGGTCGGCCACGGATGGGTTATGACCAGCCAGAAAGAGTAAACTGGTAGAATCCTACCTTGGGCATTACCTCACGTGCCTTGTCATATTTATCCCTATACGAGCCCATTACGATTTTTGTTTAAAACTATATAATTGTGTTAAGGTGGATCAATGTAAAGCCTTAACGCTATTTTGATATTTATTTTACTGATAGGCATTATCTATTATAGCGTACACTATTATATGTAAATAGTTTGACGGATCCTTAGGAGATGGAAAAACCCGTAACATCTCCTAAGTTACTTTGCATTAATTTATTGACTTACATGACGATATTAGTTCTGACTCGAGTATTGTGTTTCCATTTTACTCGGGTCAGCCTGAGTATTTCCAGTTTGGAGAGCTGTTGTGGAGACGAAGGCATTGCTGAAGATTCTGTTCTAGTTTTATGATTTCAACAGTTTAGTTCGTTATGTCAGTTAGACTCATTTCATTTCTAGTTATTTATTTCCAGTTATTTAATGTGAGAATAATGTAACTTATTTAGAGTTTTCTTGACTTATTCATGTACTTATTTATTTTCCACTGCGAGACTGTGAGTTGTATTTATATCTGTATCTGTGTTCTGTGATTAATTCTATTTTACCCTAAATATCTATCTATCATTTAAGCAAATGTTCTTGTTTAAATGGTGGGTCGTTACACACTATTCGATAGCTGGTGGTCAACGATTTAGGAGCTAGCACCTTGCTGGATTGAAAACTAGTTTAAGGAGTTGATTTCATCATTTCAAGGTGTTCTAATAGGCTTTGGAGATAAGGTAATTTCTGATCTATAATTAAATTTAATATCTGGATAGTTCATATATTATATATTACTTTGTTTGTTAGGTGACGATTCTATATATCAATATATCATCACATTTAGAATGGTTGTATGATTATATATTTATATGTGTGTGTGTGTATATATAATTATTTTGTGATACACACCAGCCATTATTGTTCATAGCACAAAATAAAAAAAATTGATTTTTTTATTATTTAATATTCGTTATTTAGATTATATAAACATTATAATTTAAATGCAATATATTATACTATGCTAAATATGGTTTTTGAACTTTATATATTCATTTTCTTAATTAAAATATTTTCGGCATAAATAAAATAATTTTATATATTTATTTATCATTATTTAAATATTATTTAAATTAACTAATCATATAAATTAATTATGTCAACACATATATATTATATAAAATATGTTTTTACTTTATACAATTAATTTAGTACATGATATACTTTCTGCATAAAGATAAAACAAATTATATAATAATTTAAATATTATATGAAATTAAAAATTGAATTTAAAACTGATTTTAAATTATAATAATTAAATATTAAACATTACTTTACTGAAAAATTAAATTTAAAATTTCCAAAAATATCTTTTATATTAATTTCCGTACAGAAATATATATATATATATATATAATCAACTTTTGTCTTGAGCAATATAATTGGCATACATTTATTTTATATACTTTATATATATACATATTTTATTTAAATATATATATTTATAATTTTATCATTGAATTATTTATAAGAAAAAAATATATATATATATATATCTGTGTGTGTATGTGTTATATACTTTAAATTTAGAAAAAAAATTGATTTTGATTTCGAATTTTCAGTAAAATAAAATTTTAAATAATTTCAAATATGTACATACATATATATATATTATAAATACTATATACATATGTGTGTTTATTTATATATTTACAAATATTTTCAAAATAAAATATTGATATATATATATTTGCAATACTGTGAATACATAAACTAAAGAATATAATCATACATTTGGATGATATATTTGCATACTAGATGAGCTGACATGCCCATTACGGTGTAAATCCCAACACTTATACACAACCATGTTATACCTTGCACGGATTGCTATGTTACACATGCATACACACACACATATATATATATATATATATATATGTGTGTGTGTGTGTGTATGATGCGCACACACACACACATACATAATATAATATTAATTATATAATATAAAACTATATTATAAATTTAAATAAAATAATGATTTTATTTAAAATAAATTTGGAAATGTTCTATATAAATTAGATTTTATAGGCATAATAAAGATCCAAAATGGTAAAAAAAATTGAAATTCATCCATTTCTTCGATCGCAGGCTGGCCCAGTTCCAATACCTCCAACATAGTCGATAGAATGAGTTTGAGCAAGTAATCATCCAGATCCAAAATCTTAGCTCTGAATAAAATGTCAAAACTGACAAATTCCAATAGTGACACCGTTCGGTGCCGACCGGTTTTGTTCAATGCCATATGGTTTTGCTAGTCCATCTCTTCAATCTTATTTTATATTTGCTTAAGCCTTGAAGTTTAGATCTGCATGCTAAAATTTCCTAAGCAAAACTGTTCGGTGCTGATCGGTTTTGTTCCTCCAAAATTTGTCATTTTCTTGAACTCGCATGTAGAATCATCCATAGACTAAAATGGGCCCCAATTTCAGAACATTCGGTACCAAATAATTTGGTTCCTTCCATACTTAGTCAAATCTCTTAAAATTTATTCATTCTTCAATCTTAATCTCTCCTAAACTTCTTGATCCACTTCTTCGACATCTCGAAGTCCAGATCCATCGATATGTCTATTGGTTTAAATATCATGTAACATTTGCCCCCCAAAGTATGATTTTATGAAATCAAAGCACACTTTAGATCGAGATAAGCACCTGAATTCACTTCAAAATGTTGCCTCTATCATCAGAACTATTGTCGCGAAATGTTTCATCTACTCCGAGATTATCAGCATGTCGCTTCATACAATTGACGAATCATATCTTTTATGTAGATATGGAAGTTGAAGTCTTGCGTCTGAAGTCTACTATTTTTGCTGAGAATTTTCTAAAAGCTACTCCAGTCTTTGATCAGGTAGATTTCTTCTCTCTTTTCTTCCTTTTGTTTTCTATATGAGAGAAGGTCAAACCATTCGATATTGATAATTTTTAATTGGCACTGACCGGTTTTTTAAGTGTTATATAAAAACAATACATATAAAAATTTATGCTCTCACCTTCACTTTCCAGCCTTCACCTTGTTTCAGCCTCTACGACTTTGTGCTCTTACGACGCTATCTTTAACACCCCTAACATCGCCGTCCTTTGCCAATCTCTGACGAGATCAGTGGCCATCGACACCTATGAATTTCAACACTTACCGATTCAAGCACGCTCTATCCCAAATCATGCTTCTTCTTTAACTATCGTTTTCCAAATCTAACCTAGGTAGGATGCAACCATCAAAGAACGACCTTATCACTTCACTTGTCTTTTATCGCCACATCGCTATTGATCCCTACCAATGTTTATCGCTGGCCCCCATCAGCGATGCTTCCACCACCCATAAACCATCACATGCCTTGGATCGAGATTGTTGGGAAGATGGTGAAGGGAAAAGATTCAACCAATTTTCTTTAAGTCAATCTTGAAAATGGATTGGTAACGTAACCTTCATTCAGAGATGATTCAAGGAAATGTCTCATTAAATGCTTTAGCATTCAACGAGTTCGACTGTCGATACTCTAAGATTTTAATCCCATCAACAACTAAAATCACACAACACACGCACATAGTCTTACAAAGCAATGCACTGTCGCTCCGAAAAATGGTTTCGTCATCAAATATTATGCAATAATAAGTAAATCCAACACATGGTTTTGTTGCATGACGGGGTTCGTTTGCCAGCATGAGTGAGCTATCAACACAGAGTGCTTTCGCATACCGTGCTAGGGACATAAGATACACAATGCATAGATTAACACATTGTACTGGCTCGATCAATGCACAAAATCCTATTGGTCAACACATACTAGCATCCATTAGATCCTCAATATTAACTACATTGGTTTTGGTAAAAGCAACACTAAAAAAAATCATACTTGACCATGCTCGTTCTCAAGCTTTCAGTATAAAATAGCTGCCCCATAGAAGATCTCCTTATCTTTTTGCCAACGTTGGTCCTTCCATTTTCGTTGTACACCTCCGGAAGCAGGTTCATCCTCTAACCCTGCATCACTTTCGCTCCAACATGAGTTAGATGCTTGATTATTCAAGAACTCCAAATCACCCATTTGTAGAACTCCAAGGCCCTATTATTCCTCTTGCTAATCAACCTGGCATCATGATTCTTAACAACCCTTCGAATTCCCAAAAATCTAAGTTAACGACCTTAGATTTGAAGGGGATCAACATGAGGCATGGGATTCCCGAAAATGAAGTGCCTCTTCCTCTCCATAATCAAAGAGCTTACAACCCTCTGAAGGTTACACCACTTGTAATCAATACATATGCCTCTATGGGTTTCCCTCATTCAACAACATCCTTTAGTACATTCTTCAAATGTTAGGAATTGCTCCATCTCAACTTTACCCAAATGGGTTTGCATCTTTAAACTCCCTCTTCATGATCTTCTCAATGCACCTAAGGAGGTCTCCTACCTCCAAGAATTAAGTTATCTCTTCTACTTCAAGAACATGTTCGACCATCCCTCACCCAAAATCCTTAAATCTTTCAACATAAGGAGAGTCGTTGAAGGGCTGCACAACAAGAGAAGTCACTTCAAGTTTGAATACTTCTACGTCCGATGCCCTAGTGGCTTTCACCATAAATGCCTCTTCGGACATAAGCCATTCATCCAACATTCTATATTACTCTAGCTTTCGTCACCCTAAGTTGCTAACTTTCCTTCCCACTATCTTACTAACATTCCCAAAAGGATCGTTACTAAAGTCTATAAGAAAACTCTGCAATTCCTCAAAGGCATTGATAAAGCACAAAGGCACTCCTCATTCTTACTTGTCAATGCCCGGATGCACCATAACCAGCTATTCTTCAATGGAAGGAAAGTACAACTTGAGGCATCCCTTGTTGAATCTTCCCAAGCTGCGAACAATCCCACATCTCCTCAAGGGTGTCTTTATAGAAGTTAAGGATGTCCCTAGCTTTGAAGAAGAAGAATAGGAGGAGGAAAGAGGAGAAATAGAAGAAGAAGATACATAATAAGAAGAAGAAAATGAGAATGAGGAGGAATAAGATAAATAAGAAGATAGCTTTAACAAAGATGAATCGATTAGAGAGACATCTCCTGAGGCATCTCCCAAAGACACTCTAGTCATTCCTTCCACTTGGCCCAAATGAATCATCATTAAGACTTTTGTGATGCCCCACCTCTATGCTCACGCTAGCCAAGAACACTACTGGGTAATGTTGTCGACTAGCGTGAAGAATAAGGCTGTTGAGGATCGACCCTCTGTGTAATTGCTTTGTGCGAGTACCGATATGTTAGATAATATAACTTACATTTCATTTTAAGAGGAAATCCGACATATCAAATACAAACTCGAAGCTACCACACAGTGGCTATGAGGCCTTCGGTAAAAAATATAGAAATAAACCTAACACAAATTAGTCATAGACATTCATATCACAAAGGTGGAATCAGATATGAATACATGACCTAAAAATGTACATCAAAGTAGTGGTCAATCTTGATCAACTACATCACAAAAGAATAGGTACAAGTGCTAGAAAAAAGAATAATTATACATCAAGGAGTCTCTATCTCAAATGTATAATAACAAAAACTACCAATCTAATGTAGTTAGACAAAAGTCAGAAGATGATCCCTGATAAGGAGTCAAGCAGAAGCACCTGTAACATCTCGGTCTGACCCGAGTATTATTTAAGAAGAAAATAATAAACGGATCAGTCTAGCTATAATTATCATATACAAAATGAGATATAAGCAGAGATATATAAAAAACGTATGATAACAATAATGTCAAACTGTGACAAATATACTTTAAACAACAACAAAATCATACAATATCTCAAGAATCTCAAAGCACCAAAAAGAATATCATATTCTTTATTTTATTCACCAAACCCCAAATATTGACAAACATATCATTGCCAATCACAAAAAGAGGTGAAACGCAAATTCTAGAAATCATCAACTAGAAATCCAGAAATCACAAAAGGGGTAGGCCTATCACAAACGGGAGCATGAAAACTCACCAACACGTGTATCACAAATGGAACGCTATTCCATGGTCGCTAACCATAAATTTTGAGCCGAAGCTCCACAAACGGCCCGAAGACCACGGATCGCTACCCCGCCAAATTTGAGCCGAAGCACCACAAACGGGGTTTTTAGTCCCCACACAAACAAATAGACATCGCACGTCGCTAGTCTAAATCACAAAATGATCACCATCGATCAATAAAAAGTGTGAATTACACTAAGCCAGTAAATATAAGAGTTTAGCTTCATGTCCCATAACCACTAGCTTAACTTAAATATTTACGAACAAATTGTAGATTTACACTCGAAAATTGTCACAAGATTTTCAATCGAACAAGTCCATAAATTAACCGACGAAGTAAACGCAAGCGTTTCATACCACTTGTTTTGCTAAGCCGTTTAATTAGATTTTCTTATACGAATGAGGTAAAGGTTTGTATATACTAATAGATTAGAAAACGGTTTTATAAACAAGCTTTGTATTAAAAATAGAGTTGAAATCATCTTAGTAAAAGAGTTTGAATATTTACTACTAGTATAGAAACCTTTGTAATTTAAAGTGACAAGTCACGGGAATGATTGTAGAAACAATCAATCATCAAAAATTCACATACGAAGACGTGAATCAAATCCAAAGAAATCGATACCGAATCCATCAAAATGGATATCCTCAAATATCCCGAAAAAGAAGTCATCAGAGTAGATCATCAATGATAACAACAAATCGGATAATCACGAATCGATAAAAATAGGAAATCAAAACAAAATAATCAATTTGACTGAGACAATCAGGTCGGTAGATTGACCCAGGTGGTCATTCGACTGACATAGGGATACAAATTTTGTGTCCCCAGGGTCAGTCGACTGACCCAGATGGTCAGTCGACTGACACAGACCCAAGCAATTTCCTGGGTCCTGGTTCAGTCGATTGACCCACTGGTTCAGTCGACTGAACCTGCTTCTACGCATTTTTCATTTTCTGGTTCAGTCGACTGACCTTCTGGTTCAGTCGACTGAACCTACTTCAGAAGCATATTCAGCCTAGCCCCCTTGTGGGGCAAAATCAAATACACGGAACGGGAGTGAACGAGCGAGCAACATCGACTAGGGATTTATGCCAAGCGACAACCCAGCCTTGTATGGCCCTTCGAAACACCCCACTAACGTGTTTAAACATCAAAGATTGGATTTTTAAAGATTTGAACTCAAAACACCAAAAATTGGAATATTCACCAATTCAATTCAAATCAAAAGCAAATGAACATAAATAAGTATTAGGAATTCATACCTAACAACAACGATATCTTTAGAAATAGATGTGAGTTCAAACACTCACATTTAAACCCAAAAACGATGAAGGAGAAGCTTAAAAGCAAAGGAAGATCAACTACTCTACCACTTTAACTCTAGAAGCTCCAATCTAAGTCTAGAAGCAATAATTTCCCAAAGTAGGTTATAGGAAATTTCTGAAATTGGAGAGAGATTGAGATGGAGAAGAAGAAGATGATGCTTACCTTAGCTTCTCTTTGAATTTGGAGCAAGAATTTGTATTTGCAAAGAAGATTAGGGCTTAGGAATTCTAATTCTTTTTCTCTTTCCCCATTTTTCTAAAGCTTGACTGTTAGGAAATATTATGAAGGAGTGAAGAGGAGTGGAGTGGAGTTGGGTTGATATGTTGGGTTAATGGGCTGAAACCCAAACCCAAAGCCCTAAATGAAAACATCAAGATTTTAATCAACTCCAAACATATCGATGTTTATACTCAAAAAAGTTGTAAACACCATTTTGGACTCAATGGAGGTGGTCTCGAGTCCCAATTCGACTGTTTACAAAAAGTAGCTTTTCGGACTTTAATCCGATTAACGATTCTATATTTAAATATTCAATCATAAAATATGCGGGTTGTTATAGACTCCCCTCCTTAAAGAAATTGCATCCTCGCAATCTTTAAGAAATAAATAAGAAGTAACAACAATAAAAGCATAACAACACAAAAAGAAGAAATTTGAAATAAGAAGTTCACCTTAAGGAGCACGAGAGAGCAAGTCCGGATGTATTCGCTCGATGAATTCTCTAGATTCCCAAGAGCAATCCTTAGGATTTGAGGACCATTGAACTTTCACAAGTGGAACGTCTTTATTTCGAAGCCGTTTAACCTCCGAAGCAATGATACGAATAAGATGTTGCTCATAAGTCAAATTAGGCGAAACTTTAATTTCTTCAATAACATTGGACTCAAGAACAGAATCGGAATCTTAAAGGCATTTTCATAGTTGAGAGATGTGGAATACGTCATGAATAGCAGAAAATTGAGCCGGTAACAAAAGGCGATAAGCCACGGAACCAATGCGTTCGGTGATGGGAAATGGGCCAATATATCGCGGTGCTAATTTTTCCGATCGACTGAAACGCACAACACCTTTCATAGGTGAAACACGAATGAACACAAAATCTCCCACAGAAAATTCTAATTTCCTTCTTTGATTATCGGCATAGGATTTTTTCCTACTTTGAGCTTCTTTCATCCTATGACGAATAAAGTCGATCTTTTCTATGGCATCCCGAATAAAACCTGGACCTAAAACTAGTTTCTCACCGGCTTCAAGCCAACACGAAGGAGATCGGCATGGCCTTCCGTATAGTGCCTCGAAAGGTGCCATATCAATACTAGATTGGAAGCTATTATTATAGGAAAATTCAACAAGAGAAATATGATCTTCCTAGCTTCCACCAAAATCAAGAACACATGCACGAAGAAGATCTTCAAGAGTTTGATTCACCCGCTCAGTTTGTCCATCGGACTAAGGATGATAAGCGGTGCTAAAATTAAGCTTTGTTCCCAAAGCTTTTTGAAGACCTTTCCAAAATCAACTAGTAAACAATGGATCATGATCGCTAACAATAGAAGTAGGAACTCCATGCAATCTAACAATTTCCTTGACAAAGAGTTTAGCTAAAATAGGTACGGTCCGATTGGACCGAACGGAAAGAAAATGGGCGGATTTTGTAAGTCTATCTACTATCACCCATAGGCTATCATGGCCAGAACGAGAATGGGGAAGACCGTCAATAAAGTCCATGGAAATTTGATCCCACTTCCATATTGGAATTTCCAAAGGTTGCAATAACCCACCGGGCCTTTGATGCTCGGCCTTTACGAGTTGGCAAGTCATGCAACGCTTAATAAAGTTAGCAATATCAGATTTCATTCCATCCCAATAATACAGTCACTTCATGTCCACATACATTTTACTACTACCGGGATGAATGGTAAATTTAGAATTATGAGAATCTTCTAAAATGTCTTTACGAAGATCAATAATATTTGGCATAATAAGTCTACCAAATTTTTGAATACTGCCACGAGCATCAATATCAAAGTCTTTCAAACCTTCAATATCAATTTTATCCCTACAACTTTGGCTAAGAAGAACCAATTTGGGATCATGCTTTTGAGCTTCAAGAATGCAGTCTACAAGAGAAGGATGAGCCTCAAGGCTACATAAAACAAGAGGTGAACATGAATTGGATTCATGATCTTGAATCTCACAAGTGGATAAAGTCGCGAGATCATTCCACTCAGATATCATCATAGAAACAACAGCTTGTTGCTTTCGGCTAAGGCCATCGGCAACACGATTTCCTTTTCCGGGAGTATAAAGAATATCAAGATCATAAGATGCAAGGAACTCGAGCCAACGTTGTTGACGTAAATTAAGTTCCTTTTGGGAAAATAAATACTTCAAAGATTTATGATCGGTATAGAGAACAAATTTCTCTCCCAAAAGATAATGACGCCAAATTCTAAGTGCGAAAACAATAGCCGTGAGCTCTAAATCATGAGTGGCATATCGAGTCTCGGTAGGCTTTAATTTCCTAGAAGCATAAGCGATAACACGTTCCCTTTGCATGAGAACGGCTCCCAAACCAACATGACTAGCATCGGTATAAACAATAAAATCTTGGTTCCCATCGGGAATCACAAGAATAGGAGCATTAGAAAGGAGTTCTTTTAATTTTTGAAATGAAGCTTCACATTTGTTTGACCAAACGTATTTAACTCCCTTCTTTGTCAGATTAGTGAGAGGTACGGAAATTTTAGAAAAGTCTTTTATGAACCGACGGTAATAGCCCGCCAATCCAAGGAAGCTACGAATTTCCGTCACACTCTCCGGTCTCTTCCAATTTTGAATCGCTTCAATCTTTGAAGGATCCATGGAAATTCCGGATTCATAAATGATATGTCCCAAAAATTTCACACGAGATTGCCAAAAGTGGCATTTAGAAAACTTTGCTTTCAATTGGTTGCTCCTAAGAGTTTCCAACACAATCCGAAGATGATTTTCATGCTCCTTTTTGGTTTTAGAATAAATAAGAATATCATCTATAAAGATAAAAACAAATCGATCGAGGAAGTCTTTGAAAACTCGATTCATAAGGTCGACGAAATAAGCTGGAGCCTTCGTCAAACCAAATGGCATAACAAGCCATTCATAAGATCCAGAACGAGTATGGAACGATGTCAAAGGAATGATATCCTCTGCAATACGAAGATGATGAAAACCGGTTGCTAAGTCTAACTGTGAAAAGACTTTAGCACCGCTAAGTTGATCGAATAAATCATCAATCCGAGGTAAGGGATATTTATTCTTGATGGTGAGATCGTTAAGCTTGTGGTAGTCAATGCAAAGCCTAAGTGTACCATCCGATTTCTTCACAAAAATGGCTGAAGCTCCCCATGGAGAGGAACTAGATTGAATAAATTGCTTTGCTTCCAATTCGGATAATTGTTTACGCATCTCCTCATTTTCCTTATTGGAAATACGATAAGGAGGACGAGTGATAGGTAGAGCTCCATGGATTAGATTAATTCTGAACTCAATTGCTCGCTTAGGTGGTAATCCTAAAACGGGCTCAAATATGTCGGGAAATTCACGAACAATGTGAATGAGAAAAATGACATCTTCCTCATCATCATTATCGTCATCATGAGGATTTAGAGAATACAAGGATGCTTTCGAACTGGAATCTGAATCTTTCAGAACAAGAGAAATCTGCTTAACAGATTGAGGATGCCGAAGATATATAGTCCGCTCAGGACATAGGATATGAGCTTCATAACGGTTAAGCCAATCCATCCCCAAAATCATTCCGAAACCTAAATAACGCATAACATGCAAATCGGCATGGAAAGAGTAATCACATAAAATAATTTCGACATCTTTACAAAGTAAACTGAGTGTTGCGGATCCACCGACCGGATTCGCAATTATCAAAGAAGTCATCAAGCCAATAACATCCAAAGACAAAGCATCAACAAGTTCTTTTGATATAAAAGAGTGAGATGCACCTGTATCAAAAAGAACTCGAATAGGAAATTCACGAAATATAATAATGCCATCAAGGATAGAATGAGAAATACCTTGACCACGAGAGGTGTTAGTAGGGGCTTGTACAACTTTTAGCTTGCCCTCCTTCTTGCCTTGAAGTTTGGGACACAAAGATATAATATGACCTGAACTCTTGCAATAGCGGCAAGAAAGAGACTTCGGGCACTTGTTTGCATAGTGGTCCATAGAACCACAATTGTAACATTCTCCACGATGAGAGTTGGGAGCATTTGCTACCGAAGTTGTTTGCTTCCCTTTTTGTTGGGATTAGGCTTGAATTTAAAAGGTCTCTTCTTGTTGATGTTTGGTTTAACCTCAGCATCACTATCTTTATCAGCCTCTTCGAGTCGAAGAGCAATATCAACAAGTTGATCAAAAGAAACTTCTAATTTCAGAAGTAATGGCTTTTTGAGGCTCTTGTTCAAGCCATACATAAATCTCTGATTTTTCTTCAATGGGGTATTAATATATTCAACCTTATATTTAGAGAGAGATTCAAAAGATGCGACGTAGTCGGTCACGGAAGATTCACCTTGAACAAGGTCGATAAAGTGCCGAGCTAAAGTTACTTTTTCAGCCTCTGGCACAAATTTCAATTCGAAACTTTCTCGGAATTGCTCCCAAGTAAGATCCGCTTCACTACTTTTAGAGATCAAAAGCTAGTACCAGTCTAATGCTCTTTCTTGGAGCATGCTAGAAGCCACTTGGACTCGATGGAGGCCAATAAGATTCATACGAGAAAAGATGCGGTCGCATGTTCGAAGCCAAGACTGGACTTCTATAACGCTCTCGGAACCTTTGAATGGCTTTCCACCCAAACTGGTGTAATCACTGCACAAGCGTGCAAACCCAGATTTAGGATGGGTGGGCTCTGGAGTGGGTCCGATAGCTTGAGCATTCCTTACAAGATCTAGAAGTTGCCGAGCAGACATAAATACTCCATCCTGGGGAGTAGCACTAGATTGACCGGCGCTGGGACGGCCTGGTCTAACCATTTCTCTTCTTTAAGAAAGAAAGAAAAGACGAAAAAGGTTAATCTCAGAATGAATATCAAACAAACTTGATTGATAAAACAAGGCATCATAAAAAGAAATAGGATAGAACGATACAAAGACTCGAATTAAATCCTATGGCACGATTCCTAAGAAAAACATAGGACAATGATCCTTGCTAGATTATTCTATATTGTTTCAAAGTTTGGCTCTGATACCAAGCTGTGACGCCCCACCTCTATGCTCACGCTAGCCAAGAACACTACTGGGTAATGCTGTCGACTAGCACGAAGAATAAGGCTGTTGAGGAGCGACCCTCTGTGTAATTGCTTTGTGCGAGTACCGATATGTCAGATAATATAACTTACATTTCATTTCAAGAGGAAATCTGACATATCAAATACAAACTCGAAGCTACCACACAGTGGCTATGAGGCCTTCGATAACAAATATAGAAATAAACATAACACAAATCAGTCACAGACATTCATATCACAAAGGCGGAATCAGATATGAATATATGACCTAAAAATGTACATCAAAGTAGTGGTCAATCTAGATCCACTACATCACAAAAGAATAGATACAAGTGCTAGACAAAAGAATAATTATACATCAAGGAGTCTCTATCTCAAATGTATAATAACAAAAACTACCAATCTAATGAAGTTAGACAAAAGTCAGAAGATGATCCCTGATAAGGAGTCAAGCAGAAGCACCTGTAACATCTCGGTCTGACCCAAGTATTATTTAAGAAGAAAATAATAAACGGATCAGTCTAGCTATAATTATCATATACAAAATGAGATACGAGTAGAGATATAACAAAAACGTATGATAACAATAATGTCAAACTGTGACAAATATACTTTAAACAACAACAAAATCATACAATATCTCAAGAATCTCAAAGCACCAAAAAGAATGTCATATTCTTTATTTTATTCACCAAACCCCAAATATTGACAAACATATCATTGCCAATCACAAAAAGAGGTGAAACACATAGAAATCATCAACTAGAAATCCAGAAATCACAAAAGGGGGAGGCCTATCACAAACGAGAGCATGAAAACTTACCAACACGTGTATCACAAACGGAATGTTATTCCATGGTCGCTAACCATAAATTTTGAGCCGAAGCTCCACAAACGGCCCGAAGACCACGGGTCACTACCCCGCCAAATTTGAGCCGAAGCTCCACAAACGGGGTTTTTAGTCCCCACACAAACAAATAGACATCGCACATCGCTAGTCTAAATCACAAAATGATCATCATCGATCAATAAAAAGTGTGAATTACACTAAGGTAGTAAACATAAGAGTTTAGCTTCATGTCCCATAACAACTAGCTTAACTTAAATATTTACGAACAAATTGTAGATTTCCACTCGAAAATTGTCACAAGATTTTCAATCGAACAAGTCCATAAATTAACCGACGAAGTAAACGCAAGCGTTTCATACCACTTGTTTTGCTACGCCGTTTAATTAGATTTTCTCATACGAATGAGGTAAAGGTTTGTATATACTAATAGATTAGAAAACGGTTTTATAAACGAGCTTTGTATTAAAAATAGAGTTGAAATCATCTTAGTAAAAGAGTTTGAATATTTACTACTAGTATAGAAACCTTTGTAATTTAAAGTGACAAGTCACGGGAATGATTGTAGAAACAATCAATCATCAAAAATTCACATACGAAGACGTGAATCAAATCGAAAGAAATCGATACCGAATCCATCAAAATGGATATCCTCAAAAATCCAGAAAAAGAAGTCATCGTAGTAGATAATCAATGATAACAACAAATCGGATAATCACGAATCGATAAAAATAGGAAATCAAAACAAAATAATCAATTTGGCTGAGACAATCAGGTCAGTCGACTGACCCAGGTGGTCAGTTGACTGACATAGGGATACAAATTTTGTGTCCCCAGGGTCAGTCGACTGACCCAGATGGTCAGTCGACTGACACAGACCCAGGCTATTTCCTGGGTCCTGGTTCAGTCGACTGACCCACTGGTTCAATCGACTGAACCTGCTTCTACGTATTTTTCATTTTCTGGTTCAATCGAATGAACTTCTGGTTCAGTCGACTGAACCTGCTTCAGAAGCATATTCAGACTAGCCCCCTTGTGGGGCAAAATCAAATACATGGAACGGGAGCGAACGAGCGAGCAACATCGACTAGGGATTTACGTCAAGCGATAACCCAGCCTTGTATGGCCCTTCGAAACACCCCACTAACGTGTTCAAACATCAAAGATTGGATTTTTAAAGATTTGAACTCAAAACACCAAAAATTAGAATATTCACCAATTCAATTCAAATCAAAAGAAAATGAACATAAATAAGTGTTAGGAATTCATACCTAACAACAACGATATCTATAGAAATAGATGTGAGTTCAAAAACTCACATTTAAACCCAAAAACGATGAAAGAGATGCTTGAAAGCAAAGGAAGATCAACTACTCTACCACTTCAACTCTAGAAGCTCCAATCTAAGTCTAGAAGAAATAATTTCCCAAATTAGGTTATAGGAAATTTCTGAAATTGGAGAGAGATTGAGATGGAGAAGAAGAAGATGATGCTTACCTTAGCTTCTCTTTGAATATGGAGCAAGAATTTGTATTTGCAAAGAAGATTAGGGCTTAGGAATTCTAATTCCTTTTCTCTTCCCCCATTTTTTTAAAGCTTGAGTGTTAGGAAATATTATGAAGGAGTGAAGAGGAGTGGAGTTGGGTTGATATGTTGGGTTAATGGGCTGAAACCCAAACCCAAAGCCCTAAATGAAAACATCAAAATTTTACTCAACTCCAAACATATCGATGTTTATACTCAAAAAAGTTGTAAACGTCATTTTGGACTCAATGGAGGTGGTCTCGAGTCCCAATTCGACTGTTTACAAAAAGTAGCTTTTCAGACTTTAATCCGATTAACGATTCTATATTTAAATAAAATATTTAAATATTCAATCGTAAAATATGCGGGTTGTTACAACTTTTCTCTCAATACCCTGACCACACTAGGATCCAATTGGGGAGTTAGTCCCTTTGAGTACAGCCGACCCTTGGCTCATTGGGTGACATTGGGAGTTTTCTAGACTTCACTCCTATTGACCTTAACTTTGATGATCTTCTGGCTTCAAATCCCTCCAACTTATACTCTTTCCCAATTGCCATTCCCTTACACTCTACAGGTAAGGATACCCTGTCTCTTCAATCCTAAGAGCATGGTCCGTATATTACTTAGGACATGCTAGTACTTCACACATTTCTTAGGATCACAAGCACAATCACTCTTCACTTGCTTTCTATCCAATTCATTGATTCTAATCCGATTCTTTCCTCCTTTTTAGGTACTATAGGAAAACAAAGCTGTTGTTCACCATTGGGTTAGTAAGTATCGCCCACAATCTATGGGGACTCTCTACCTCAATGAGACTCTCATCAGAAGTCAGGGGCTGAAATGATGTGGATAAAGGAGAGAGAGAAGTGATGCCGAAGAGAGGTGTCTCCATTTTGATAAACATAAGGACTCGCATGACAGCTCTAGGTGCAAGCGTGACTCTGGTCCCTCTAGTCGAAGACACTCTCATATCCAATACTCCTGAGATCACATTCCTTCTCACTCGGACCTTTTCCCTCTCTTATGCTATGGTGATCTCTATAATCGAGTACCCCAAGAGTCATGCCGCTTCTTCCCATCAGTCCAACCAATCCAACTCTTTTACTTCTTACCAATCCCACAGAGCTAGGAAAGATATATCCATCAGCCAGACTTTTCTACCACGTCCCGTTCAAGATCAATCTTTTATTCATAAAATTAAGATGCAAGTAGCATTTCCTAACCTTTAATTAAAGTGGGTCATGTTCAACTGTGGCATCAAGGACATCTCCAAAAGCTACTTATTGGAAGGCACATCTAAGTGCACTGAGGCAGTAGTACTATACATGCAATGGAAAAGGGTTGCCAAAGGGCTATCTGATGTCAATTGGGTTAACTAGTTGGTTATAAAAAGCTTCGACACATAAAGAGCCAACCATAATAGAATCTGTGATGACTACAAGAAGGAGCTAGCTAAACTCAAAAATATATAGAGGCAAAGACAAGGCCATCAAAGAGGACGAGAAGAAACTGGTATATGAGGCCATCGCACGCAAGGCCAAATATGTTGTTCTCAACGAGCAATTAAAATCATGGTAAGCCACAGCCTCAAAAAGAGGTTAAATTATAGAGGCCTAGAAGGCTACGCTCTGGACTAAGATTGATAAGCTCATAGAAGAGCTCAAAGCCAAAGAAGAACTAAGATATCAAGCTTAAGATGTCGCCCAATCTTGCATGGAAGAAATTACGGGCTTAAGAAGAAGTAGCCGGTCTCACTGCTTCATAAAGGCTATTTTTTGACTTTTTGTTCTTTTGGCTTTCTCTTATACATAAGCCCCCCTTGTGTAGGAGCGGCTCTCAAAATTTTGTACTTATAAAAGATAGTGTAAATAAGAAGTTATTTTCCGTTCAATTCTTGTCGTATTTACTTTATCACATATTTATTTTACGTATGTACTTGCTTGCATGTATAAATATATAATTATCTGTAATGAAATTACTTAAATATTGTATATGTCTATGTTTGTGAACTGAGCAATGCCTTCATTTATTGTAACTATGTACATATAAACAATGCCTTTACATATAAACAAGTATACTGCATTTGCCCAACATCGATTCATTACTTATCTTCGTTTATCATCAATCAAGCATATTTCATTTAACTAAACAAAGTCGTATTTCATTGATCGGCTTTGCTCATTATCAGTCGAACATATCTCGTTCGACTATGAAAAAAGTTATGCTCTATCGATGGGGTTGAGGCCATATGGCTTACCTTCACATGCCAGCATGAGCAATGACATAATTCAGTGCTATACCAGCAAGAAAAATTCAATACATCAATTTCTATCTCCTAAAATTGGTGTCTCTAACTCCTATCCTTGAACATCCATCAATGAGCATGCCTAGCTCTTGGCCTTAGTCAAAGATGTGATATTTAAGGGTGAATTATCTGATCACTCCCTAGTCCAATTATACTCCAATGACCCGATATGGATCAAAGGAATTCTTCGCAACAATCTATGGGTACCTAGACATCCATTTTTCAAAACACAAAATGTTTGATTGTGCTACACTCTTGCAACACAAAGTCGGATTTCAAGAATACAGTTCCATTGATTCAAAAACTAACTTTATTTATTGATAAATGGAAATTATCACCTTATTGCATCAAATTATGATGAATAGGATGGCTTATTTACGGAACGAAAATCAAGTGAAATAGCAGTGCAAATGCTCACTATTCCATACCCATGGAATTAGGGTCCCATTAATTGTTTATAGCTTGATAGTACCATCTCCAAGCTTCTACACAACCACATAAGGACCTTCTTGATTCAGTCCAAGTGCCCTCATACCTGAGAATACTCATTTCAAAACAAGATCATCTATTTTGAAAGAAAGGTTTATGACTTTGGCATTGATATTATTTGCTACTCTTCGCTGGTATGCAGCTACCCTTAGATCGCCTCTTCTCATTTTTCTTCAACTAAGTTGTGGGCCTCAAGAAAGAGCTCTTCATTCACCTTGGGATCATTGCGTAATCTTCTATGAGAAGGAACTTCATTTTCGATCAATATCATGGCCTCAGTTCTGTAGGCCAAAACAAATGAGGTATGACCAATTATGGACTTCAAGGTTGTCTGATAAGCCCACAGTGCTAATGGTTACTCATCCATCCAATTGCTCTTAGCTCTCATTAGTCTCTTCTTCGAAAGTCTAGTGGATCGTATATTATCTAATTTGTGTATAATATGCAAGTATATGAGCTAATGCTATAGTAGATAATAAATAGTAAAGTATAAAAAGCGTGCAAACTAGAGTTTTTATACTGGTTCGGACCTCCCGTCCTACGTCCAGTCCCAAAGCTCCCCTTTTGTATTTACTAACCAAAAAACCCTCACTTCACCTGGAGGAACAGGCTTAATACAAAAGTATTTTGTTGACAATTGTGTGTTCTGAATAACACGGATATTGACTGTACAATACAATTCTTCCTATAATCTCCTTTGAGTGATATTGTTTATGTGCACTTTGATTTTTAGGAAGCAATATAACCAAAATATAAATTATGGTTATTAGAATGATTGAGAAAATTGAATCTGAAAGCACAAAAGTAATAATATAGAATAAGAGTATAGAAATCAAGGTAAGTGTTAGCCTCAATCATTTAGTTGAAAGGAACGCGGAAGATGATCTTAAGGCTATTTAACACTAGAGGGGGGGTGAATAGTGTTTTAAGAATTTCTTTAAAACTTCTTTGATTTAAATTGAATTAACTAACTTAATGCAAATACACAATCATAGATCAAATCACAGAATCATAAACAAATGCAAATATAAATAAAAAGCAAGTAAAGGAAAGAACACACCAGGAATTTTATACTGGTTCGGTGTTACCCTACATCCAGTCCCGCACAACCCGTACGGCTTTCTATTCAACAATAATCTAGATTACAATCCCTCGATTCCAAGGCAACGAGGTACACCCTCCAGATTCTCAGGTCTCTGGGTAGAACCACTTGATTCACAGGACACAAGTTCACCCGATCGATTTCCAAGGACACGATCACACCTTTATAACCCCACACAAGTTTCTTTGAGTACAAATGTATCTATAACTCTGATAAGCACTGAGATTCTTTGGAGAGAGTGGTAGAGAATCAAACTAGAGATATTCTGGTTTGATTCACTTAAGATTTCGGCAAAATATGGATAGGATGATTAGAAAATAAGATAAGAGAGTAAAGAGGAGAGAAAATAAAGAAAGTAGTTCCTGGAAAACGTCCATAACAGTCTCTATTTATAGAGAATGAATGGATGTGTCCATTCGAAGAGGTTTAAACGAATAGACACTTCTTTTGAAAACAACCTTTGCTGTAACGGGAAGCATGTCGACATGACAGGTAAATAGGATGTCGACATGGTCTAGTAAAAAGTGATGATTTGCTTTACTTTGAAAATGATGATTTAAAACATATGCAACTTTATTCAAATGGACTCTATGTATTTGTAGAAGGTATTTAGAAGTAGAAATACTTATGAATGTATATATGTATATATACTAAAATATATTTAAAATCAAAGTAAATAAACTAAAGTAAATATAATATTAAAATAGATTTTGAGGCTAAAATATCAAGGACAATTTTGAAATCAAAATATAACAAAATGATAAATATGATTTTGAGGCTAAAACATTTTTGGAAATGTGAACGAAGGTTTTTCTTTTGAAAAGGAATATTTGAAAATCATTTTATAAAACAAGAGATAATTTTGAAAATCATTTTGAATCAAAATTAGTGGATAACAAAATAGGGCTACTATCCGTTCCACTAGATATTTCGTGAGTTCCATCTCACTAGGGTTCCATCCCTTTAACAAGAACGAAGTGGATTCCATTCCACGAGTAAATTGGATAAAAAAGAATGATAGCGCTTTCAAGGAGTTTTAACAAATATCTAACCTAACTATATTATTTGTCTTGAACTCTTGAATATCTTGAATCTCATGAGTCTTCAATCTTGAACTCTTGATCTTTGTCTTCATCAATTTTGTTTTCTTTACTGTACAGTCTTCTTTTGTTGATACCTGCATATAGATTTCCTGCACATATATATTTTATAACACTTCTATAGTTGTTGTCATCAAAACCACTATCCTATGGACTAACATTCTCCCCCTTTTTGATGATGACAACCTTTGTTTATAAAATATTTATATTCTCCTTATAACTCCCCCTAAATCTAATAACTCCCCCTTAATCTATGCCTAACTAACCTATTTTATACTTCTCCCCCTTTGTCATCAACAAAAACATGACACTAACTCCCCCTAAATCTATGATATTAATGATAGTGTTATCATTAATAATACTGAAACTAGATATAACAATGCTAAATATTGTATACTCAGAATGATATATATGACTGAGTAATATAAGAATGAGAATAATAAGTGTAACCACAAATTATTTTATTCATATCACTATATACATAACTGTTAAATGAAAAGAAAATGCATACAATAAGTAGACAAATCAATCAAACATAAGCACACCTATTTATGTCTTATTACATAATCAATATAGTAAGTTATCATAAATCAACCATGTTTAAAACCAAACCAAACCAAGTATTTCAAATCAAATCAATTTTAAACCAAATCAAACAAGTTAAATGTTACGTGGAACTTCAACCCATCCCTCTTTTCCAAAGATGGGATCCGCTTTGATTACTTCCCAATCTTCATCGTCCTGGAGCAATGTCTTCGGTGGATTTACTTGGAGATCCTCTTTGTTGAGAGCGGAGATCATCCATCGTAGTGCATCGAAATGCCTTTCTTGTTCCTTTATCATCTGCATTTGACTCAGTTCTAAGTGCCTCTGATTTCGTAGAATAAAAGTAAGAATATCTTTGAAGGATTTGAGAGTCTCTTCAAGATTATCACTTAGATTTGAAGAGGATGAAGCCATTTTGATGATAAGTAAGAAGGAAATAAGTAGATAAGAGTAGAGAGAAGTTATGAGAAGTTTTTGGAAGAAAATAGGACTTAAATAGACAGGAAAGTCTTTTGAAATGAATAGACATAAGGAGTTATTTTGAATTTCAAATTGAAATGTCCATTCAGAATATTACCAGTATATGTCGACATGACCTCTATACAGTATGTCGACATACATAGCAGATTTTGCACATCTTATTTTTGAATTTTCAGTGTATATATATATGATTTATATATATTACTTGATATAAATAAGAGTAACAGTAAGATAAACAGAGAATAAGCTTCATTTCATACTAGAACAGAGAAGTACATGAATTTCATAAAGAAAACATAAAGATACAACTTTCAATACACCAAATTTCATTGATATACAAAAAGTAAACTCTAGAAACTAGTAGATGAGGATGAAGACGATGAGATATTGAGCTTCTTGCTGACTTTGGAGAAGAACTTGTTCATAGTATTGGACATTTTGTCCAATTTTTTGTTTACGAAGTGTTTGAGAGCTTTTTGTTTTTTCACAATCACTCATTGATTGTGAAGGAGAGTCTTGTTTGATGGTCGTGTGGGAAAATCAATACTCTCTAAGGAAGTTTCTTCACTTTCTTCCTCTTCTTCTTCCTCACCTTCTTCTTCCTCACCTTCTTCTTCCTCCTCTTCCTCTTCTTCTTCTTCCTCCTCATCTTCTTGCATTTCCTCATACCCCAATCGTGCTTCTTTTTCCGTTAGTGTTTCGTATGGTTGAAACACATGCGGAATTTTCATAAGTGAAATATTGGAATGATTAAAAACCTTTCGTGGAAAGAATTCTTCACCTCTCATATCCATTCCAAAGTAATTAAAAATTCTAGTGAGGTATATTCCATGATATAATGCATTCTCTCCCGAATCCAAGTTTTTGTGTCGAAATTCATCCAAGATAACTTGTGCCCAATTAATATCATAATTTCCAAAAATTGCAAAAAGAGCCTTACACACTTTTTGATTCGGGTTATTGTAATTTCCCGATCTCGGAGTAATAGTGCGTTGAAGGAGAAGATTAACAATACGAGCTTTTGGTCGAAAAAATTTGTTTTTGAAATCCATTTCTTCCTCAAAAATATTGTGAAAAGTTTCACGATCGGTTTCCTCGATTTCAAAAAAAGAAAGATTGGAACCGGTACTTTTACACTCAAGTATGGTTCCTAAAACATCGGTATCCAAAACAATTTGTGTCCCCTTGACACTACTCCACACTTCATCATCCCTTCCATTATAAAAACCACGATTTAAATTTGCATAAAACATTTTGACAAGGTTTGGATAGCAAACAAAATCATTTTGGTTATTGTCAACCAAGCTTAGAATACCATTGTTTTGAAAGAGAGCATCAATTTCATAAGAAGCGAAGTCATTAAAAATAGTAAAATTACCCGAATGAACTTTTCCATAAGTTGCATAATTAATGTATGCAAGTATGGCATCTCTATTATTGTAGAGATGATCTTTGGTGGCTCTTGACAGCCTCATTCCGGCTACGTTGCTAGTGGATGCCATTTTTGAAGAGATAAGAGTGTTTGAAGATAAAAGTTGTTTTGAATTTGAATTGAAGATGGAGATAAGTGTTGATAGAAGATAGATATAAAGAGGTTGAATAGGTGGATTCTCTGGTCAAAGAGTCATAACTATTCAGAACATAGGAGTTAGTGAAAAGGTGGAGGGAAATTTGAATTTTGAATTCAAATTTAGAAATCTGATTTGCTACAAGTATGTCGACATTACCAATAAGTGCCATGTCGACATGCACATCAGATTTTGCAAAAATGATTTCAAGCATGTACAAGATTTATATATATATATACATACTTATATATATTATGATTATTGTCTGAATATATTTTGAAAATATATTATACAGAAAATATATAAAAATAATATTTTATAAATTTTTTAAAAGATATTTAAAAAATTTTAAGTTAATAAAATCAATTATATACTTAACTAATAAACTATTCTAAGCAACCAATTTTCAACCAATTAAAATAGTAAACGTGTACCTTGTTTGAGTTCCATATCATCCTGATTATCTGAATTCTGAGTTGTCATAAAACACATATTTGCCAATTCTGTTTTCTGTTCATCATCACTTGAGGACGTATCTGAATCATCCAGTGTTGCTGCAAATGCTTTCTTTCTTTTCTTTGAATATTCTTTGTTTGATTGAGGAGTTTGCTTTTCTAGATGTGGACAGTCTCTTTGATAATGACCAAACTCATTGCAATTGAAGCATTTGATGTTGTTGAGTGATTCAGTGTTATTTCCAAAACTTTTTCTCTTGTGATTATTCATTTTTCTATACTTCAAGAATTTTCGAAAGTTTCTTGTCATGAAGGCTATTTCTTCATCATCATCACTAGAGTCTGATTCACCAGTTAGTGCATTGAAGGCAATGGACTTTTTTTCTGATGACTTATTCTCCCTTCTTCCCTGAATTTGAACTTCATATGACATCAGATTTCCAATTAATTCATCAATCTTCAAGGTACTGATGTTATTTGCTTCTTCAATCGCCAGTGTCTTCAAATCCCATTCTGGAGTGAGTGAATTCAGAATTTTCCTGACTTGATCTTCTTCGGAGATTGCTTTTCCCAGAGATACTAGTGAATGAACAATATCCTGAAAACGACTATACATATCTGGAATAGATTCACTAGGCAACATCTTAAATAATTGAAATTGATTAGTAAGAATAGAAATTTTGGTCTGTTTAACTTTGCTTGTTCCTTCATGAGTAACTTGCAGAGTTTTCCAGATTTCATATGCAGTTTTACAAACAGATACCCTATTAAATTCATTTCTATCTAGTGAACAAAATAAAATATTCATGGCTTTGGAATTGTTTTGAGCCACTTCTCTTTGAACGGTCGTCCATTGAGCAAAATCAGTTGTGGGCTCAGTGTATTCAGTTTGTGTCATATTCCATGTTTCTAAACTAATGGATTGTAAATATATCTTCATTCTACATGCCCAATATGCATAGTTACTGCCATTGAAAAGTGGTGGTCTGGCAGTGGACTGACCCTCTACAAATGAACTAGAAATACCAGTGTTGGTAGCCATTGTTACTTTTCAAAAATCAGGTTATGAATACTTTGAAAAACTTGCTCTGATACCAAATGAAAGGAACGCGGAAGATGATCTTAAGGCTATTTAACACTAGAGGGGGGGTGAATAGTGTTTTAAGAATTTCTTTAAAACTTCTTTGATTTAAATTTAATTAACTAACTTAATGCAAATACACAATCACAGATCAAATCACAGAATCACAAACAAATGCAAATATAAATAAAAAGCAAGTAAAGGAAAGAACACACCAGGAATTTTATACTGGTTCGGTGTTACCCTACATCCAGTCCCGCACAACCCGTACGGCTTTCTATTCAACAGTAATCTAGATTACAATCCCTCGATTCCAAGGCAACGAGGTACACCCTCCAGATTCTCAGGTCTCTGGGTAGAACCACTTGATTCACAGGACATAAGTTCACCCGATCGATTTCCAAGGACACGATCACACCTTTATAACCCCATACAAGTTTCTTTGAGTACAAATGTATCTATAACTCTGATAAGCACTGAGATTCTTTGGAGAGAGTGGTAGAGAATCAAACTAGAGATATTCTGGTTTGATTCACTTAAGATTTCGGCAAAATATGGATAGGATGATTAGAAAATAAGATAAGAGAGTAAAGAGGAGAGAAAATAAAGAAAGTAGTTCCTGGAAAACGTCCATAACAGTCTCTATTTATAGAGAATGAATGG
The DNA here is from genome assembly GCA_030737815.1 of Allium fistulosum. Lineage (NCBI taxonomy): Eukaryota > Viridiplantae > Streptophyta > Magnoliopsida > Asparagales > Amaryllidaceae > Allium > Allium fistulosum. The sequence goes on from CM060902.1 coordinate 810,634,291, forward strand.
ATGTGTCCATTCGAAGAGGTTTAAACGAATAGACACTTCTTTTGAAAACAACCTTTGCTGTAACGGGAAGCATGTCGACATACATGACAGGTAAATAGGATGTCGACATGGTCTAGTAAAAAGTGATGATTTGCTTTACTTTGAAAATGATGATTTAAAACATATGCAACTTTATTCAAATGGACTCTATGTATTTGTAGAAGGTATTTAGAAGTAGAAATACTTATGAATGTATATATGTATATATACTAAAATATATTTAAAATCAAAGTAAATAAACTAAAGTAAATATAATATTAAAATAGATTTTGAGGCTAAAATATCAAGGACAATTTTGAAATCAAAATATAACAAAATGATAAATATGATTTTGAGGCTAAAACATTTTTGGAAATGTGAACGAAGGTTTTTCTTTTGAAAAGGAATATTTGAAAATCATTTTATAAAACAAGAGATAATTTTGAAAATCATTTTGAATCAAAATTAGTGGATAACAAAATAGGGCTACTATCCGTTCCACTAGATATTTCGTGAGTTCCATCTCACTAGGGTTCCATCCCTTTAACAAGAACGAAGTGGATTCCATTCCACGAGTAAATTGGATAAAAAAGAATGATAGTGCTTTCAAGGAGTTTTAACAAATATCTAACCTAACTATATTATTTGTCTTGAACTCTTGAATATCTTGAATCTCATGAGTCTTCAATCTTGAACTCTTGATCTTTGTCTTCATCAATTTTGTTTTCTTTACTGTACAGTCTTCTTTTATTGATACCTGCATATAGATTTCCTGCACATATATATTTTATAACACTTCTATAGTTGTTGTCATCAAAACCACTATCCTATGGACTAACATTAGTTGTATTTATAAGATTCAAGAGTTGTTTCTCGAAGAGAAGCAACCGTTATCTTTCAAAGAGTTGCAATGTTTGAGTAAATTCAGTGTATTTAAAAATTTCAGAAGGAAGCAACCTTTCATAAAAATAACCGTTATGTTTCAAAAATAACATCATAGACACTAGTGGAAAATCATAGACGTCTGTCATTACAGCGATTAATTTTCCCGTGTAATGTCACAAACGTCTATGGTTTTTCACAAATGTTTGTGAATTCAGTTTTCTTAAGATAAGTTCTGTTTTAATTTGAATACGTGAATTTGTATTTTGTGAATCACTCAAGGAGATTTTACATATCTTATCTAAGACTAAATACGATCTTACTAGTAATAGTCTCTCTTTGCTTGTCTTCTAGCCATGATCTTGTTGCGTGTACCTGCATATTGATGATGTTTATATTATATATGTGTGTTTGTATAGTTGTTGTCATCGAAACTAAGAATGGAGGTTCTAACATTCTCCCCCTTTTTGATGATGACTAATATAAAATCACTAACGATGTACAATTATATTTTTACTCCCCCTAAGTATGTGATCTCCCCTTGTATATATGCATATCTTTTTCTCCCCCTTTGACATTATCAAAAAGAACATTATAGATATATGAAACAAACAAAGAAATCACATCACAGTTACATAAACTGTAACAACTCAAAATTTGAGCAATAATAATTAATTAACGAAATTAATTAAAAATAAAATAAGTTTGTGAAATTGTCAGAATCGAGCCATGGAAGTTGCACCATTGGGTCCGTGGTAATTTTTGAACATGCTCTGATACCAAATGAAAGTGGCTATGCTATAGGATCGAAATGGCCAACATTTTGTAAACAATGTAAATCTAGTGGTAGTGCGATATAAACTAAGTTATTTGCTGATGCAGAATATGAGTATAAAAAGTAAATAGTAAAGTAAATGACACTAGGGATTTTTATACTGGTTTGAATTCCCGTTCTACGTCCAATCCCAGACTCCTTCTGGAATTTAACTATCAATCCTCTCTTAATTCAGAGGAACAGGTATTACACTGCCTGAGCAACTGAACAGGACTTCTACCGCCTGAGCAATAAAACAGGACTTGACCGCATGAGCAACCGAACAGGACTTCCAATACAAATAGTAAAGTTGTTTCTGACCGAGTATGCTCTTGAATAGCACAGATAAGTCAATAATGTACACCCTTCCTATAACTTTTTCCTCAAGAGTAATGTATATGATTGTGCGTGTATGAAGAATAGGAAGATTAGAATTGCTTATATGATATGGAAGTGAGATCGTAAGTAATGAATGTATGAACTTATGTAAGCAATATATTCGAAGAATGTTATTCACATTAGATCAAGAGAGATAAGAAAATTAAGTTATTTGATCATTAGAAAACAAACATATATATAGTAGTGAAGGAGTTGCAATTGCTGGTGAAGAGATCTCTACGAACAGCAATGGCTGCAACTCTTCACGTAAGAGAAGGCTGTTCACGAAAGGAAGTGTCTATTCAGAAAATATGGCAGTTATACAGTGGTCAGTCAACTGAATTTAAATCATGCATGTACATTTGAAAGTGCACAGATTCAATCGACTGACCGAGTGTATTTAGTCGATCGAATTCTATTGATAAACAAAAATCACCATAGCTTATTTGGTTAAAGCACTTTCCTTCTAAACTAGTGACCCGGGTTCGAGCCTTGCTTCATGCATTTTTTTGAAAACTTGATTTTTCATTTAAATATGATTTTAACAATGACCCCAGTTCAAGTATTGCTTCATATATTATTATTGTTATTATTTTATTTTGTTTTTTTAAATAAAACTTTTATTATTTTTACAGAATGTTTCGAATGTGTATGTTTGTGAACTACTTGAGGATAGATTTTAACATAGCTAAAACTGGACTTTGATTCTAAACAACACACACACACAAACACACACACACACACACACACACACACACACACACATATATATATATATATATATATATATATGAACCATACTTTATATTGTTTAGTCCGGTCTTCGTAGTTCTTTGTCGTAGATTCATGAATCTTCGTGTCGGTTGAATTTCTTATCAGCAATCAAAACTTAAGATCCAACATTCTCCCCCTTTTTGATGATGACAACTCCATTTGATATGAATGAATCTCGACAAGCCTTGTTGATCTATATCTCCCCTTGAATCTATGCTTTTATTTCCCACTGTAAATTGTGTTAGAGCAATATCTTTCTCCCCCTTTATCATCGACAAAAAAGAGAGTTTATATGATGACATAATATATGAAACATCCTTTAAAACTCAAAAATCTATCATTTTCCTTTTGTTTCTCCAAGTACCTGCAATAAATAATAATCATTTTGGTACCCTATTATGTTAGGGTCCTAGGGGTTAGGTCTTGGGAAACCATACCCATTTGGGTGTGGTTGAACCTTTATAAATATAATTTTCATTATTAACTACCATATCAAAATAATCATCAATGTATTTTTCTCTATTCTTCCAATTAATGGGAACCCAAATACTTAGATAACTTTTATTCATATTCCCGTCAATGATTTTGTTCTTCTACAGATATGATAAACATTATTGGTCACAGCAGTATATGAATTTTATGAAAATTGGATTTAGACTTTACTTGAAATCTAGTACTAGCACTAACATTTTTACTATACATGAAACCGTATCTAGTGCTATTTCTACGATCTGTTTTATTATACCCTAAACCACTTTTATCATGTAAAGGTCTAAAGCTAGATAAAATCATATTTAAATTGTTTTGACCTTTATTAAATTTTGTGACTTCAGTGTTAAGTTTATCAAATTTAGCTTTAAAGTCACAATTATTATTCTCAAAAGAAATATTACTGTTTTTCAAAATATCAATTAGCTTGTTTAATTCAGAATTCTCCTTTTTTAACGTACAGTTCTCATTTTCTAGAAGAAAAATTCGAGATTTTGAATTATCTAAAGATGATTGTAATAAATCATTTTGTCTTTTCAAATCCGTAATTTCTTTTGAAAAATTTTCCTTTTCTTTTTCAAACTTAGTATTTTTGTTCATCTAAAAAATCTTTAAGAGCCTCCAAATTATTTTTCAAAACACCATGTTGATTTTCTAAATCTAATTTCTCATTTTTCAATTTCTCATTTTCAATTTTGATTGATTTCATCTTTTCTAAAATAAGAAAATTATGCTTTGAGATTTTATCGCATATACTAACCAATTCATTATTACTATTTACTGAAATTTGTAAATCAAAAAGTACCTTTTTGCAGTCCTCATTGGTGGCTTTGACAAGGATTTTGCTTGTTGTATTTCGATTGGATCTTTTTCTAGTCATTATTCTATGATGTTGTGACGATCGATAAAATTCCAGGCTCTGATACCAAATGAACGTGCTCTGATACCAAATGAAAGTGACTGTGCTATAGGATCGAAATGACCAACAGTTTGTAAACAATGTAAATGCAGTGGTAGTGCGATATAAACTAAGTTATCTGCTGATGCGGAATATGAGTATAAAAAAGTAAATAGTAAAGTAAATGACACCAGGGATTTTTATACTGGTTTGAACTCCCGTTCTACGTCCAGTCCCAGACTCCTTCTGGAATTTAACTATCAATCCTCTCTTAATCTGGAGGAACATGTATTACACCGCCCGAGCAACCGAACATGACTTCTACCGCCTAAGCAACAGAACAAGACTTGACCACCTGAGCAACCAAACGGGACTTCTAATACAAATAGTAAAGTTGTTTCAGACTAAGTATGCTCTTGAATAGCACAGATAAGTCAATAATGTACACCCTTCCTATAATCTTTTAGTAATGTATATGATTGTGCGTGTATGAATAATAGCAAGGTTAGAATTGCTTATAAGATATGGAAGTGAGATTGTAAGCAATGAATGTATGAACTTATGTAAGCAATAGATTCGAAGAATGTTATTCACGTTAGATCAAGAGAGATAAGAAAATTAAGTTATTTGATGATTAGAAAACAAATATATATATATAGTAGTTAAGGAGTTGCAATTGCTGGTGAAGAGATCTCTACGAACAGCAATGGCTGCATATCTTCACGAAGGAGAAGGCTTATCACGAAAGGAAGTGTCTATTCAGAAAATATGGCAGTTATACAGTGGTCAGTCGACTGCCTTAGAAGATTCAGTCGACTGAATTTCAATCATGCATGTACATTTGAAAGTGCATAGATTCAGTCGACTGACTGAGTGTATTCAGTCGACTGAATTCTGTTGATAAACAAAAATCACCATAGCTCATTTGGTTAGAACACTTGCGTTCTAAACTAGTGACTTAGGTTCGAGCCCTACTTCATGCATTTTTTGAAAACTTGATTTTTCATTTGAAATATGATTTTAACAATGACCCACGTTCAAGTATTGCTTCATATATTATTAGTATTATTTTATTTTGTTTTTTAAATAAAACTTTTATTATTTTTATAGAATGTTTCGAATGTGTATGTTTGTGAACTACTTGAGGATAGATTTTAACATAGCTAAAACTGGACTTTGACTCTAAACAACACACACACACACAGATATATATATATATATATATATATATGAACCATACTTTATATTGTTTAGTCTGGTCTTTGTAGTTCTTTGTCGTAGATTCATGAATCTTTGTGTCGGTTGAATTTCTAATCAGCAATCAAAACTTAAGATCCAACAATTTTCTGATCAATTTCCATATGTAACTTTTCGAAATCCGAGTTAATATGGAGAAGTTATGAGAGAAACAAGAAATTAGAATTAAATAAACAAAAACGAAAATAAAAGAGAAGACCTCATAGGGGTCGACCCTCAGTGAACACAGGTCGACCCGCGTTTCTTCTTGGACGTAAAAACGTCCAGGTACGAGCCGAAGAGAGTAATTTCGATTTTTGCCAAATCCTGTGCGTTTTTAGCTGCATCCGACGGTTCCTAGTTAGCCTATGACGTGGTTGCACCAAATTTAATATTCAAATGCAATGGCTAGAGATCCCTTAGCCACACTATAAATAGAACCCTAGGCCTAGCTATTTTTCTCATTCAGATTTTCTCCCAATTGGGTCCATTGCCTGAGGCTGAATCCTAAATAGAATTTTTCTAGGAAGGAAATCTTTTTGATGAAAATATTCTATGCCCTAGAAGTGGATCTAGGAAGGCCCAGGACTAGAGCTAAAGACCATATGTGAGCGTTTTGTAATTATTTTAGATTTGTAAGCAATTTAAAATAATATGGTTCTCAATAGTTGTAGTTTTTCTACAATTTTGAGACAGTTTTTATGTAAGTTTATTCACAGTCAGTTTTTAAGTAAATTTCAGAAGTTCTTTTCAGTCTATTTTTATTCAGCTATTTTATTTAGTTATTTACAGTTTTTTGCAGTTATTTACAGTTATTTACTTCTGTTTTAAGTTGGAATTTAGCCTGTAAATGTTAGTTTCCTTTTACAGAGATTTAATCCTTTTTGACGCGAATAAAATATTAAAAAGAGAAGAATTCGCTAACATGGATTAAAATAGAAAAACACTAAATTTACAGAAATCAGATGTAAAATGAGAAAAATTGAAATAAAATAGAGATGGACTAAAATAGGAAAATTTAAGATATTTGCAAGTATGATTATAAACAGTGGTTATAACTAAAAAGAGAAAATAGAAGGATAACAGTTGCAAGAACAATTATAACACATAGGTTATAATTAAAAAGAAAGAAATAACAGAAGAGGCTTATTTTAAAACTTAGATCTTGGATTAAGTTAATAAGAAAATATAGCAGAAATAACAGAAGAGGCTTATTGTAAAACTTAGATCTTGGATTAAGTTAATAAGCAAATATAAAAGTAGGGCCCGTACCGGCAGCATTCCCTTTCAGGTCTAGGACTGATGGTTTCACACGTAAGTGAGGTTGGGACACGCTTATGCTGATTATAGTAAATAAGTGGCCAATAGATAGAGGCTCAAATATGGGGATTTCGGCAAGGGGCACAAAGCTAGAAGATTTGTTTGTTAGGACCAATGCCGGCAGCATTCCCTTTCAGGTCGAGGACTGATGGTCTCACACGTAGGTGAAGCTGGGCACACTTATGCTGATTAGAGTAAATAAAGGGTCAAATAGGGGGCGACAGTTAGTGTGTACCAGCGATGACCGAGCATGCGATATCGATTAGGGTAAATAATTCGCTACTGTGTCCTAAGCACTAAAGAGGTGTCTTTTGCTTTGGCCAATAGGATTGGTTCACTGTGGCACAACAGAGATAGGAAAGGCCGGTCAATGGGTAGGATTAGGATTTCAGCCTAATCACGTTAGTAGTTGAGATAGGATTAGGGTTTCAGCCTAATCACAACAATTTAAAACAAGTGCAAACAATCGAAGCCAACAATCAAACAATCAAAGCAAACAATCAAACAGAATCAGAAATAGTATTTTATCCAAGTTTTATCTTTTCTGTATTTTCATTTCAAGCTAGAACTATTGCTTAGTCTATTATCTTTATCTTGCTTAGAAATGCTAGTAATTACTTTCACTCACTAGAGTTATTTTCTGACCCACTCCTCTATCTTTCCATTTCCCCCATAGGTCATCAGAGTTGAGAATAGTTGATTTAGGTTGCTTGGAGATTCATTCCTGGAGTTTTCTCATTTCAAATGTATTCTTCCGCTTTTCATCTTTTTCGTTTGGCTTATGATGGATTGGCACTTGTGAGAGGGATGATTATTATTATTATCTTTATACTCTGATTTTATGAGACTAAGATGTATTTTCATGAGACATAAGACATGAGACATTTTGAAATTTTGAGATACGTTATGTTTTAATAACTTATTTTGAGATGAAGTTTAGTTTTGAATGATAAGTTATTATTTAAATGTTTCCACTATTTTTTACTTATTTGTCTTGTGAATCTTAGTCTCTGTGATGCTTTAGCTATACCTATAACGCACCACATCCTTTGGTGTGCCCTTTTTGGGAATACTAAGGGGTGTGGGGGTGTTTCACAAACAATCTCAAAAAATATAACGACAAACACGATAACATTGACAAAACATAGTCAAGATCACAGACATGTTTCATACAGAACAAACACAATATACGAACTAGTGTTTTGAAACAAAGAAACACAAAAAACAAGATAAAGAAAATAAGAATTTTGAAATAGAAATAAAAAATGGCTTACTGAGAAGAATAAGAAAAGCCCTCATAGTTCTCATAATACTCCCAATATGATGATGGATCTGTTTGAAAATATTCGAGCCAATGATTTTGATCGGTGTACTCCAAATTCTTTTGTATATTCAATCCTTGCATCGCCATATAATCCTACTGAGATGTAGGATAGTCGGCATCCGTGTTTGGCCGTGGAATCCCATTACTCTCTTTTTCTTCATCCTTCAAAATGATAATGGTTTTTCCTATATCCGTGTGCGATGGTTGTGGAGGGGAATGTTGAGAACGATAGAGTGGTGTTTGTTGATGAGGAGGAGGTGTTGGAGATGGCGATGAAGATGTAGATCTACCTTGAAATTTTCTCATAACTTTTCCTAATCAAGAAACGACTTTTTCTAAAGTCTTTTCAACCTTAGTCATACGAGTCGAAAAAGATCGTTCTAGTCCAATCATTCTCTTCTCCAGTTTCTTTTGATTTTTGGTAATGATTCCCTAATTTTGTAAAACTACATCGCGATCCGATTCATTGTGACTAAGGAAGTTCGAGCTTCTAAGATGTCGGGATCTGAATTGTGTTCCTGAGAAGAATAAGGTGCGGAAGGCTGAGAAGAAGATAAGGGCCTTTTTCCTTGTCGACATTGGTTTCGGAGTTTCCATTGTTCAAATGGAACAATGGAGGAGGAACTGTTGGGAGCTGCATTTAGGACACAAATCTCTTCCCACTATCCTTGACTGGTATTTCTTTGTATTGTGTCTGTTAACCAAATTTATGGTCAACACCCTAAATAAATTTCAAGTAGTATGGTTAGTCTGATTTAATGGAGGGTGTGATACCCTTAAGGAATTGCTTTTGTATTCACACTTGTAGTACCTTGCGAATATGACCTTTCGACGTCGTTGAAAGGTTTAGAACTTGGGCTAAGTGACCTTCCGGCTTTGTTGAAATTTTTTGAAGTCTTCCATAAAGGTTTTTCTTTTAATTAGATTAGGTTTTCCTAAATTGAGTCCTCAAAGGTAGGATTCAATCTTATGAAAAGGTTATGGAGATAGACTTCCTTGACTTAGGGTAGGAAATCAATTACTTTGGTGAAAAGGTAGTGCCTTTCAACTTTGTTGAAAGGTTTGATCATTTATATTATGTAGATTTCAACCTTGTCAAAAGGTTTAAATAGTAGAGTCAATGGTTTCGTAAGGTTTTAGTGAATGCTGAGCCAATTAAGTTGTCGGCATGGTCGAAGGGTTTAGATTGTAGAGTTGAAATCTTCTAAGCGTTGTAGTAGTTACTTGTAACAGAAGTGTTGTCGACCTTGTCGATAAGAACCTTTCGATGAGGTTGATCCTGAAAAATAGGAGTTTAGCCAACGAAGGTTTAAGCAAACAATAAAGTAATTAACAAAGCTTAAGACTTCTCTCCATATCCAATAAAGAGCCTCATTTTATTAAATTTCCCAAATCAACACCCAATTAGGGTTACAATGCTTTTATTAAGAAGTTGCGGGATTAGAATGAGAGAAATCGAATCCCTTGAACATGACTCCTCGGGTCCTATTTATAGACGCAGGCGGCGGCCCCCCTTTCGACTCATTGCTCTCGACTGGGTCGAAAGATTTCCCTTTTATATGCAACTACGCACCTTTTGTCTTTGTCGAAAGGTTTGCCCCTTATATGCCATAATGAACCATTCGACGCTGTCGGAAGGTTTGCCTTTCCGATGCCTTCATGAACCCTTTGGCTTTTACGAAAGGTTGTTTTTTCCTGATGTCTTCACGAACCTTTCGACTCTGTCGGCAGGTTTCCTTTCTAAAGCTTTCATGAACCTTTCAATGTTGTCGAAAGGCTCGCCTTGTTCCTACTGTTGTGTTCCGTTTGACCTAGTCGGAAGGTAGCTCTCTTCCTAATTCCTGTGAACCTTTTGACCTTGTCGGAAGGTTGCTTCTCAACTCATTGTTTTCGAGTGTTGTGTTTCCCTTCAATATTTTCAAAAGATTGTCTACCATTCTTTGCTGACTTTTGAGTATTGCTTTCTTCATGAAAACCTTTCGACCTTGTCAAAAGGTATTTTGGATGTGCTCCAACCGGTTCGAAAGGATTCCTATGCTTTCGAAAAGGTTGTTATGGAGTTGCACCTGCTTGCTTTGATTTCTCCATCTTCTTCGAAAGGTAAGAACTCCCTGAACGGAACCTTTCGACTACTTTGGAAGGTTTGAAGCTATTAAATCCGAATGGCTGCATCCTCTCGACTCCTTCGAAAGGTTTGGTTTGAGCTCCTTCTCCTTTGTCTTTGTTGAAAGACCTCTCGTCCTAGTCGAAAGGTGGATTCTTGGAGCATCATCCTGTCTATGGACTTTCAAAGATAGCCTTGCACATGGCCAGAAGCTCCTTGTCGGAAGGTATGATTATCCATAACATCTTGGTGCCTTCTGATCTTCCCTTATGCTCTCGTGACCCTTCTTTCATACCTTCGTTCTTTTGAATATTTTATGGTTAATATTTAGTTCCCCTTGTAAGAAAGAAGCTTTTGTTCTTTAGGACAAAACTCCAATGGATTCTCTTCTTTACTTCCTGTAAAATAGATAATAACTCCTATTAAAGTTATAACTTTGTTATGAGTCCTTAATGAGAAATATTAAATTTATGAAGCTAATATTTAAGAAGCCACTAAGGTATTATTTTTTAGATAAGTTGCTCTGTAATGATCATAATTAAACTTCCTTAAGAATGTGGAGTAATATCACCTAATTTGCAGATATCGGTTCAAATAAACGAACATTTGGAGAAAATTTATTACAGACTCTTGATATTTCCTTCTCGAGTTAAACCTTTTCAACTTGTGGAAATCAATTTCATGCTATCGGGGACTTTTCCTTGGCCCTCTAAGTTTCCTTCATTTTCAATCTTAAACCATTGGTTGGTAATTCCCATTTAGTGAAAAGGTAGAAAGTAGTTTAGTAATGTTTCCATTTGGTGTCATGAAGATCTCGTATTGAAATCAAATTTTAATTCAATGGAAAATTCACACATCATCATAAAATTCAATAGCAGAATATAGAATTTATAAAGTTAGGAATCCAGTAAAGGTCCCATAAGGAAATCGGAGATGTGAAATTCATAAATTGTCATCAAATTCCACAAAGAAATTTTAAAGTCCATGAAATTGGTCAATTAACAAAAGATCATTCAAAATTCAATTATAAAATTAAGTATAGAAAGTCCATAAATCATTAGGGAAACCCTCAAGGAAATCTCAGAATTCATTCGATCAAAATTCCAAATAGTGATCATCAAAAACCCCAATAAGGATAGTAGAAATATGAAACTCACGAATCATTGAGAATGCAAAATTCACAAATCACCATAAAGATCCACAAGGAAATCTTATAATTCATTAAATCAGAAATCTTATAAAGGATTATCAAACACCCAATAAGGAAATCAAAAATTCATAAATCATCATGAAAATCATCAAGTAATTTCAAAATTCATCAATTCAAAACCCCAATAAAGATCATCCAAAAATTCCAATATGAAAATTAAAAATACTAAATTCATCAATCATCACAAAAATTAGTAAGGAAACTTAAATTCCATTAAATCAGGGAATTAAAAATAAAAAAATAAAAAATGTGATCTAAAACCCGTTCATTCTTATTCAAAATCAGAAGATAAGTAGAAAATTCATAAATTATCATAAAAACTCCACAAATGAGTTAAGAATTCACTAAACCCGAAAACCAATAAGATCATCAAAATTTTAATAAGGAAACTGGAAATACAAAGTTCCTGAATCATTATAAGAATCGACAAGGGAATCCGAAATTCACGAAACTGGAAATCAGAAATCCAATAAAAAAATTAGAAATGGGAAATCTTCGAATCATCATAAAAACTCATCAGGGAAATCAGGAACTCATTAAACCAAGCAACTAATAAAAAATCATCACGAAAATTCAATGGGAAGAAACTCAATATCTGAAATTCATAAACCATCATAAGTGACCAATAGGGAAATTCAAAATTCATGAAATCAAAAATTCAATTTAAAAGTTATCATGAAAATTTGTCAAGGAAATCATGAGTATGAAATCTATAAATCATCATAGAAAGCAATATGGAAATTCAGAATTCACGAAATCCAGAATGAAATTGCATCAATAGAAATGGTGAAACTCAAAATTCATGAAATCAAAAATTTATCCAAAGTCTCGTCAGGATCTCATCTGACGAATTAATTATTCAGAACTCCATTCAGTATAAGTACGAAGCCATGGATATGTCTAATAATAGCATATTTAGTAGATTTCAAATAAAAGATAGCTAAGTTTATCTAACCTTAATTCTAAGGCTATTAACAGGAAAGTTTCCTGTTAAATAATGTGTCTCTCTTAAAGTGCCTATAAGTTAGTAGTATATGTATATGTATATGTATATAGGTATAATAGAGTCTTCTATCCAATCAGTTACTTTATCTCAAAGGATTCAGGAGTAGCTTTCTTATCCTGCTCTTGGAGTGAAGTAATTTATCTTTGTAGCTAAAAATTTGTCACCCATTCCATTCCTTTGGCCATTGTATATATTTTGGCCTTTGATTCTATGTTTGGGATTCCTTTTATCCCTTTTCTTATCTCATGTCATCTCTTAGGATGCAGATTCCTTAGTCCCTTGATATAGTAATTATTTCTCAAGCAGTAGATGTTCTAAGATTTGCTAATTCATATCTTGTCTCTTTTGGATATGATTCTAGACACTTTGTTTGTTTTTTACTGTTGTTTTAGACATCTTTGTCCTATTGTCCCTATATGTATCCTTCTTCAGGATTTCAATTTTGTCCCAGTTGATAGATAGATTTCTTTCTGTATCCCTTTATTCTCTTGGGTTTTAACCTTTGGTCTTGAGTTGTGGATACCTCTATCTTTATTCTTTTGTTTGGAGCCCCCACTGGGCTTGAACATCTTAGTCCATTCTTTGATGAGCCACTCTTTGGGCTTGGTCATATTAGTCCATTCTTTGATGAGCCACTCTTTGGGCTTCCCTTGTCTTAAAGGGATATTGTGTTTACTAAGCTGACCTTCCTCCAGAAGGTTACTAATGGGTGCTTATCTTGACCCTTCCCCTAAGAGGTGATATGGACATTCGGGGTTTTATTCCTCCCCCTAGGAGGCGCTATGGATGAGCCATAGGATTTTGATGGGTACAAGACCCCCCTCCCTCTAGAAGGTGCTATGGATTGGCCATAGGCTTTTGATGGGTACAGGACCCCCCTCCCTCTAGGAGGTGCTATGAATTGGTCATAGGCTTTTGATGGGTACAGGACCCCCTCTCTATCTAGGAGGTGCTATGTTTTGGCCGTAGGCTAAAATTTTGTATTTGAAAATCATTTTTGGCCAATTGAAACGCTTTTTGAAAATGTTTTTTGAATGTCAGTTTCTTCTCGAGAGAAAGATTTTTTGTAAATGAACCCTTCTAATATATCGAGGAATTATTTTTCGAAATAGAACTTGGATGTATGACCATCTTTTCTTTGTGCTACCCTCTATAAAGGTTTTAAAATCAATCTCATAGCAGAGACACAGATCTCAAAATAGGAGACTAGAAGGTCATGATTCATGAACCAATAGTCTTTTAGTCGAGAGTAAGGTTCTCTAATCTGAGTTTTTGTCAATAAGCTTTTGGTAGTTTCTAAAAATTTTCTTTAAAAAGTATGAATAGGCTTCTCCCTGCCAATGGTTTTAGATAACTTTGAAATATTGAGATTGCTTAGCTGGAAATTCTTTATGGGCATTTACTAGTGTTACATAATACCTTTGGAAGATTATTCAAATTAGTTCCTAGAATAGGTAAATATTTGTTCTTCCCCAAGTTGCGGGGTAATTGAAAATAGTTTTTCTTTGATGATAGTTTTGAGAAATCTCTCTTTAGTAAAATAGTTTGTCAAAGATTGAATTGAAATGTATTGTTTTCTCCTTTAGATAGGTTACCGTACCTTGGTGAGCATTGCCCTGCAACAGAATGGTCTATTTGTAAGTTTTCTCTACGACATTGGTAAAGGACTGGAAGTTGTTTAATATTTCATGAGGGTAGATCTTTGTATTGTGTTGGCTCCTCCTTTAGTAGCCACTTTACATCAGGCATTTGAGTTGTCTTTCTTAAGTGGCTAGAGATTTGTTGTGCTCCAGGAGTATATTGAATGCCATGGATTGGTTTTGTTTTCCACCTGTAAGGACACTCAAATTTTGTATTAATATATGACCAATTCTAAGTACAACTCAATTTGAAGAAATTATAAGCAAAGAGAATTTATAATAGATAAATGTTGCAAGGCTTCAAAACCATATTAGTGTTTGAAAGAGAGTAGTTATTCTGATTTTCTATCAGGACTTTTTAGTGATTGAGTCGCTCCTTCTAAGGTAGGAAATCTGCTAATCCTTTTTGACAAACTCCTTTAAAAATCCAGACTTGATTAGGTTCTGAACTATTTTTGCCAAAGCATTGCAGTTGTCAGTTTCATGTCCATTTACTTTACGATATTCATAGTAATTCCTTCCTCTTTTAGGCTTAGTAGGAGTTCTTGTCTTATAGGAGATAGAGAAATTGTCATCATCTTTGGTTACGGAAAAGATATAGGAGAGGGGTTTGTTTAACTTCCCTATTCTTGATTTAGGTGTGACTATTTGGATGTCCTTTCTGTTTTCCTTCCATTTAGATTTTTTTGTTGGGACAACTGAAGTCAAGTTTTTCTATCTTCTATTTTTGCCAAGATTTCTTCATAGCATGATGCATTTCGTCCATTTGAATAAACTTTTAAATTTCGAGGTAGAAATGTTGTAGATCCTTACACCCATGAACATGAAGTTCTTTCCAAAATGGAGTTTGTTTGATTAACCCTGAGCGAACTGCCATTAGTTTTTCTTGATTAGTCGCATTTTCGGCCTTTAATGCTTTTATGTTGAATATTTTAATATATTCACCAAGCAATTCATTTGGCCTTTGCTTGATATTAGCTAACATGTAGGAATTTATCACTGGACCTCTATATATGTAGAATTGCGCTTTGAACTCATAGGAGAATTGTTCCCAAGAACAAAAGGTCTTCCTTTAATAATTCCTATGCCACTTAATAACTGCTCCTTGGAATGTAAGTGGGAAAATTTGCAACGAATTGGTCCAGGAGCATCATTTAAGTCCATCCAATTTTCAAAAGTTGCAAGGTGATCGTTTGGATCAGTAGTTCCATCATACTTTAGTGGGGGAATTTGAATGGGAGGGGGAAAGCTAACTGGCACATTTTCCTCTAAAAAAGGAGCCTTTTGCAGGATAACATATTTCGTTAATTCGTCGAGTACATTTTTTTATTGTATCTTTTGTGACTTGGTGGTGAATGTTGTCATGATGACCTTCACTCTTTTCTAAACCATTTAATTGCTCAACGGTTCTCTTAGCCTGACTTCCTTGATCTTCATATTGATCTTCATTTGAACGTTGTGCCTCACGTTCTCCTTCCATAATCTTTATCGGCCTTTGAGACGGTGCTTTTTAAAGAAATTTCTACATGGCTATCATTTGTTGTTGTAGATGTTGGACCTTAATTTCAATGTTTTCCAACCTCATTAAGGTCGAAGGTTGCCCAATTTCCATATTCTCCAAGTCGAAGTTTAGGACTATATTGTTTTCTAAAGTTGATTGTGGCTTAAGTTCTTCGTTTGAAAGATCAATATTATTCACGACTCCTTTCATCTTCTTCTTTTTAAGCGAAGCACTATATTATCCTTTGGTAAAAGTGAT
This sequence comes from Allium fistulosum, assembly GCA_030737815.1. NCBI lineage: Eukaryota > Viridiplantae > Streptophyta > Magnoliopsida > Asparagales > Amaryllidaceae > Allium > Allium fistulosum. The sequence goes on from CM060902.1 coordinate 810,650,143, forward strand.
TAGGAGTCGGAGGTTCGAGCCCTCTTTCTAGCGCCAAAAATGTTAACCAAATTTATGGTCAACACCCCAAAGCAATTTCAAGTAGTATGGTTAGTATGATTTAATGGAGGGTGTGATACCCTTAAGGATTGCTTTTGTATACGCACTTGTAGTATCTTGCGAATCAGACCTTTCGACGTCGTCAAAAGGTTTAGAACTTGGGCTAAGTGACCTTCCGGCTTTGTTGAACTTGTTTGAAGTCTTCCACAAAGGCTTTTATTTTGATTAGATTAAGTTTTCCTAAATTGAGTCCTCAAAAGGTAGGATTCAATCTTATCGAAAGGTCAGGGAGATAGCCTTCCTTGAATTTGTTGGAACTGGACTAGCCCACAGCGGAAGTTATGGGTGAATTGTATTAAATTTACCCTATTAGATCTTTTATTAGGCCTATGAAGTCTAACTGAATTAGAACATTTCTAAATTTCATTTAAATAAAATCATTTATTTTATTTAAATTCAAATATATTAAGATATGAAATTAATTTTATTTGATATAGTTTATACATAAATGTATCATATACATATATGTGTGAGTGCATGTGTAATATAATAATCCGTGAAAGGTATAATATGCCCATATGTAGATGTTGGGATTTACATCGCAACAAACATATTAGCTCATTTTGTATGTCATGTATGTTGTCCAAATATGTGCATGTATATGTGTTACAATATATATATATATATATGTGTGTGTGTGTGTGTGTGTGTATGTATGTGTATGTATGTATGTATGTATTATATATAATATATGAACATAAAACATTTATATATAGATAAATATATATATATAGAAAGAGAGAGAACAATTATTTAAAATTATGTATAATTCAAAATTAACTTAGTTTTGCAAACATAATAATTTTAGTATTTTAATTTGTACATATTATGAAAAAATAATGTTTTCATCCATAAATAATTAACATAAAATAATCTATTGATGAAAATTAAAATTATACAATTTTTGAAAATCTAGGAAGTTGAAATATTATTTTTAAAAACAAATACATTGATTTCGGCAATAATTATTTAATATAAAACAATATATTGTTAAAAATTTAAAATTTAAAATTTCAAAAATTATAGAATCATGAATGAAAGGTTACAAATTTTTTTAAAGAATTTTCAATTAAATTATTATTTATAATAAATCATAAACAGTTTTTTTGAAATAATATTAATTATTAAAAATAATAAACTTTATTGAAAAATTCCTAAAATTTTTCTATATGTTTTTGAAATGATATAATATTTTTTAAAAATATATAATTGAATTTTTAATGTAATAATTATTTTATATATAATAAACAATTCAAAATTTCAATAAATGTTAATTTAAAAATATGAATATATGTATGATAATTAATTTTCGAATTTGTAAATTCATATTATATATAAATAAGTGTACTAAACGTTTTTGATTATATATATATCTTATATATGCATATATGCTATTATAAGAGAGAAATATACACTAATTTATATATATGAATTTATTAATAAATATATATAAAACAAATATTAATGACAAAAATTGATTTTGTACAGTAAACAACATTTGTCTATACATAAATCAAATAGTATAATAAAAAAATTATGCACATAACCAAACTGATTTGTGACAACCACATCTACTTACAAAATCTCACCTAACTAAACATATAGTACTAATATATTTAAATAGATACGAAATTACTCATTATAAGGTCATAGAATATAATTTAATTACTGTAATATGAATTGAAATTACCAATTTAATGATGCCTTTGAATCCACGTTGAAGCGATGACTTCCCTTCCTTTTACTATTCTTGATTCGTCAAATTGCAAGTCCAGAATCACCGACCTCTAACTATCGAATAGTATTATTTTAATTTGAAATATATCCGAGAATTTTGGAGTGGATTGAGAGCTATATTTTAACCAGCAATGTAGAAGGTAATGGCGGCCAAAAAGGTTAGTTATTGTTTTTAGTGATACATACATACATACAAACATACGTATATATAGGGTTGTATTAGAGAGAAACGAGGAAAACCTTTTTACCCATTCTCACTTTATCTCAACCCAATATCTCCAAGCCAATTCCCTATGTTTTAGCCACCCCTAGACCTTCCCAAAACTGAAATTTTGCACCCTAATGATGGGCCTTAAACTCATCTAAGCCCAAGTCAAAATACTATGCAATTAAATCTAATTTAATCGCTTGTCGATATTGTATATCGATCGATATATTTATAACTGTTATAAATATATATAACATTATTTATTTCTCAAATCATATTCAAATTTTATAATTAATATTTCACAAATATATATTAATTTATAACAATTATAAACTAATTAAATCGTTCGGTCTTAAGCGAATTCATCATTTCGGCTGTGTAACTCTTGGGTGTAAATTTGGTCAGCGATTAACATCGAACTTTTCTAATGTTAACGTTCACATGTCACTTAGCAGGTGGTGTGACATTATGGCCAAATTTATCGCTTACTCATTTTCGGTAAAATCCAATTTTAGTTTAATAAGCGTTACCCGATTGTGACATTTGTTTACACCAATTCTCTTCGTCAAAACTATATCACTTTGGACTTCAGAATTTGGTAATGGTCAAAATTCCATCCTCATCCACATTCAACTTTATAGTCTAAATACAAAGTCCTTGGTTCAATAATAACAATTATTATTAACCGAAATGCTCTGGCCAGAGACTTTGACTTTGTGTTGACTTGAGTTGACTGTGATACTAACCGCATATAACTGAGGAGACGAATCCTCTCTTGAATAGTGCTTCACTTCCAGTACTTCCACTCGACCCAACTATAGTCACTCGATGGACGCCATGCAATGATTTGGCTATAATAAAAGCGGAGCTTTCATATTGAAGCTCTACAGTATTCTCAAGTCGAGAGAACTATGTAAATCAGTCACATAGATATTTTCTGTTTGACCTTAGTTATATTAACCAGCAGAAAACTATCGAGTGAGTCGTTCCATAGTTATCCAATAACTATTAGTACATAACCCCTAGGTGCCCCCAGCAGTCATGAGTAATACACTGCCCAACATTTAGAGAGCATTACGTACTCCAGTCTCAATGGATACATTGATATCTAGTCTCGATGCACCTTGACTAGGAACATTTAAAATGGTATATTTGTTTCGTTGTGATAAATTACTCACGGTTACAACACTTTGTAACTACTATCACAAAATATACCATTTATGGATTTTTCTATTAAATATATTTTTAATTAAGTTAATTAATTAATATAATCACATTATATCAAGTATATAATAGGAAGAAAATACCTTTTATTTTGAACAAGATTGGTCAACGAGTTAGATATATGTAACAAATTACATAATTGCCCCTAGGGCATACCCCTAATTCTATCAATCTCCCACTTGCACTTGGGGTCCTAATTCTAACTTCTCCAATCAGTTTTTTCAAAACCAATTAGGTCAGTCCCTAAGTGAATGGGTATGCTATTATGTTTTAATTATCTACTTTGTCGATTAACTCTCTCTAACACTGATAAACTGCCTTTATCATGTGAAACGATTCGAAGTATGTCTTTCGACTTCTAGTGAGATTTAAGTTCTATCATGACCAATTTCATGACATTGTTATCTTATAACAATATTATGGGATTCCCAACATTTGGAATCACCTTTGACTCAATTATAAATTTATGCATCTATATCTATATACATTGGTTTATTGTAGTGTTATTCAAGTTAATGTTCTCAACATTTCGTTGAATCGACCACAATCACTTTTATTTTGAAACATTTTCAAATTAAAGATTTTAACTTGAATTTTATCACTGACATGTTATACTCAATATCACTTATAAAAGTTTGTGTCCAAACGTTCCATCATAACGAGTTCGTTGTTTCTATAAACAATTCTCTAGTATTTCATTAATATGCGAGAACACTCAAACAACCATTTAGTGATATCAATTTGGATTTTATATTTGCTCCATTTATCAAATACATAAACAAAACACAATATCATACACAACATAACCTGTATGATAATTCCTATTGCAAATGCATAAGGAATCTAACTTACATGTTCTCCTTTTAATAGGGTGCTCTTGTATATCATTTTGGGCAATCCCTATATCTTTTATACTCACCATAAAAGATATCATTTACAATCCAAAATTAAGTATTAAAACAACTGAAGTTGATTTTAATACAAGCATATTGTTAAAATCAACAACGTGTTGTTTACTTGTAGTTTAGAAATATCAATGTACCTTTTAACGTTCTTTCTTATGGACACACGCTTCCTCTGCACTTTGATTGAAAATCAAACTATTTGATATTTCTTTCAAAATACTTATTCAATCTTGACGCTTATAAAATGATACATTCGTATCATTTCTTGGATCATATCCAAAGACTCACAAACCTAATATCACTCCCACTGACTTCGAGGCATTTTTGGTTAACATGTGTAAATGGCTTACTCTAAATCATTATTTAGAATTTTCTGTTTCAATACATAAGTACCAAACACTAAGTCTTATCGAGCGATAATTTTGTAAGTAAACCTAAATTAACTTGAGCATGTTGAATACCAAATCTGTTATTCTAATTTCAACAATTGAAATTTGTGATATTATTCTTATCAACATTGCTTATTTAATTCCAACACATTAGTCTTTCCAATAAAGACACAATCTCGGCCGATGGATCACATCTCTTTGGTTACGACTACTAAAATCATATTTTGATAGCGTACATGGAATTCTTTCAGATCTGCGCATCATACCATATAGAGTCAACAATCTTAGTGGTTTAATTGAACAACTGAGGGTAATGTATATTTTGACATTAATAAGAAACTCATAGTTTCCCTTCGATGTACGAGAATACTTATTAGACATTCTAATGCTATGCGTTCATTTAGGTTAGTTAATTTCAGTTCATCTCATATAATTAACTCAACTCTATCTATGGATCGGATCCAATTCCATTTAACTACCAAAAATTTCTCAAAGAAATTCCTTCACAATGAAGTTGATATATCTTGAAACAACAATTATTTCTTAGTGCAAATAGAAAAGGGATTCATAAATGCTTTATGAACCTTTTTATTTATAAAACTAATTTTAGTTTGCAAAAATTATGTTCAAAACATAAATATGTCATTTGATGACAGACCTTTCCAAAAACTTTTGGATATTCATACAAGATCCCTCATGAACAATTATTACGTGCAATCTTTCGACTCGCACAACCTGCCAACTCCTTGGCCTAGGATATGTTCGGATTTCTTACAAACCCTTATCTTGTATGATTTTGTAAACTGTTGTTTAGATGAAATAATATCAACCTTGTGTGCTAATCTTAAGTACCTGACCTTATAGAAAGAAACTATCTCAACTTCACTCACAATTAATCGTAAATTGTCCAACAATGTTTGATTACTCCTTATCGATGCATCATTATGTATCACATGGAGCAGTGATTTGAGATTGAATCTATATTCATTTTTAGGTACATTTGGAACTCTTTCCAATATACTCACTTATTCGACCAAATCAAACTATTTTATTCTATTGCATGTTATTTTATTTACTTTTCTTTTATGTTCTTTGATTTTATCATAAACTTACTACATGTGTATCTAATACACATGTTCATGTTGGTAATAAATCATCGATGAATATAACAAAGTATGTGGAACCATTTTGGTATTAATAGACTTGTAATTGCATACATCGATATGTATTAATTCAAAGAGTTCATCAACTCTTATGATGCTCCCATTGAATGGGTGCATAGCCATTAATTATTTGAGATATAATTAACCTATATCATATGATTCATAATCATATAGTAAAATTATTTCTCAAAACTACGGCTTAGTCTATAATTCCATAACAATTGTAAATAATATTAGATACATATGTATTTTTGTTGCATCACTTTTACTATGAAAACAAATTCCATAATATAGTTCTATTTCATAATGAATATTCATAATACTCATATTGAAATATAGTTATATCTATTTTTCAGTCAATACCAAAAATAAACATTATTTCACAAATAATGTTTGGTACATTTTACCAAAACAATTTTCGTAATTTGATGCAATCATTAGGTGCTATATGTTATGTTCCCACTATTTCCGCCATTACTATAATAGCGTACTAAATTTAGAGGTCCACCATTCACTTAATATAATTGATATTGTTTATTTATTTCATATGTTGCAACTAGTTTACAGAGGAGAGTTCTTTGATCAAATATCTTGAACTCAAAGAAATAAATGTTATAGAAAACAATTTTCTATATGAAAATACATTTCGGAATAAAAATCATATTTCATATTCCAATATTAAGTATCAGTTGTTATTACAATTCTTGTTTCCAATGTTTCTCTATGAAGCAGAAGTGACTATTTATCCTCTTCATTCCAACTTTACCTTAAATTACATCTATTCTTATACATCCATTTTTTTTCAAATGGTTAAACTATTCGAAAGAAAACCTTACTACAATATCATAACAAACCTTTTACAAAAGCGCATTCGATTATTCTTAACATTTAAGACATCAAATATGTTGCACTTTATGTAAACCAATCAAGATGACATTTCAACGATCGGGTTCTTAGATGTATCTCATAGTCTATGGTCTTGTGTTACATTAACACAATATGATCCTTTTGAAATCATTCAAGTTGAATACATGATCTTAAAATACTTTTTATTAGCTTACTTCGAATGAACTAACTTCATCGAAATATTGTACCCCACAAACTATGACTGTTCACCATATAACATTTATTTGTGAAAGTACATGGATCAAATATCCATAGTCTTGAATTGTATTTAGAGTTCAAAAACTCATAAAATGCAATACACGGTCTAAAAGCAAATAAAATATAAATGACTAACTTACGAATGTATTAAGTAGTTGAAATTGGGCAGTTGCATGGGTATAGAAACATTATATAACATGCAATTAGAATTATTAGTAAGTATGTATTATATTTCTATTTGTCAACTTTCAATTCAGTTTGTTTATATATGTTAATTGACAAACGTTTTATTAATCATATTAAATGCACAAAATTATCATTGTAGATACTTATATTATTATATAGTATATGTTCTTACAATATTAGAAAGGTTAAATGTTACCATTTCATTTTTCTAATAATGCTCCCACTAGTCTTTTATATTTCTCCTAACCCTAAGATGAAACATTGAAGTCTTACAACTTCACTAGTGGGTGTTAGGACTCGTTTGTTTTGGTATTATGACCTTGAGTTTGTTCAACAAATCATAGCCCCACAAACGATGGATAACTCCTTATCGGTTGTATCATATACAACTCCTAACCCATTTTTCCTTGTTCTAATCTCATTTCGACCTTGAGTTTGCTCAACAAATACATATAGTTATCTTACCTCATCTGTTCAATATATTAATAATACTACGCATAACATCCCTAGCTTGAGTTTGCTCAACAACTAAGGAGTATGTAAGTAATATATTAATATATATGGTAGAGGACAACATTATATTGAAGATCACAATCTTCAATATATATATTGAGTGATATCGACTTATAGAATAATATATTTCTTATGAAATACCCCAGCGATTCAAGTGTTAGACACATCAGAAATCACGGTATATGTACATTTACATATGTATTTATTTCTCAAGTCTATTTGGGTTTCTGTAATGTTTCTACATTTAGTTTATACACATATCATATAAGTTTTATGGTTATATAATTTTTATATTTCATATTACTTATATGATAGTCTTACATATAATATATCATTAATTAAATCTTATTTAATTAATTTTAATCAATTAACTCTTTAATTAATTTTAAATTAGTATTCCATTATAACTTTTGTATTGGACATATCTACTATAACATTTATAGTGTATACTATAACCTTTATTGTGTAACACACATATATCATATATATGTGTATTTTATTTAATTAATTAACCTTTAAATTAATTTATTCAATTAAACAATTTTTATTAAAATTTATTAATTTCAAAATTTATCTTGTATACATACACGTATACTTATGTTATCTTAAACATTTTAAAATAACATAACATATATCAACATATGTTATACATGCATATATGCATTAATTGATTAACATATTTAATTAATTTATTTTATTAATTTTATTAATCTTATTAATAAATTTAAAATTTGAAATTATTATATAAATATTGTCAAACATTTTGAAAATATCATTATCCTTTCAAACATTTTGAAAACTTATGTATTATTATAATTTTTATAATAAACATGTTTTATTTTAAATTTAACTTTTAAATTTAAAATCTTTAACATTAATTTTCAAAACTATTTTGAAAATTAGCTCAAGGCTCAAATTAAGTTGGGCCTTTTATATTAAGAGCAACCTTTGGGCTCACTTCACCTTTCGGGCCAGGCCGGTAACCAGGTAGGACAGGGTACTTGATTACCTAATTCCAATCCTAGACATTACCTTTCTAGACACCGTACTAACTGGGCAAGCTTAATTAGTTAGCCCTAATATGACTAATTTAGACTGCATAGGCTATTGGGCTCCGATACCATTGTTGGAACTGGACTAGCCCGCAGCGGAAGTTATGGGTGAATTTCAAATTTTTTACCCTATTAGATCTTTTAGAATTAGGGCAGGAAATCAATTACTTTGGTGAAAACGTAGTGGGTTTTGACCTTGTCGAAAGGTTTGATCACTTATATTAAGTAGAGTTCAACCTTGTCGAAAGGTTTAAACAGTAGAGTCAATGGTTTCGTAAGGTTTTAGTGAATGCTGAGCCAATTAAGCTGTCAGCCTGGTCGAAGGGTTTAGATTGTAGAGTTGAAAGCTTCGAAGGGTTCCAATAGTTATTTGTAACAGAAGTGTTGTCGACCTTGTCGACAAGAACCTTTCGATCGATGAGGTTGAACCTGAAAAATAGAAGTTTAGCCAACAAAGGTTTAATCAAACAGTAAATTAATTAACAAAGCTTAAGACTTCTCTCCATATCCAATAAAGAGCTTCATTTTATTAAATTTTCCAAATCAACACCCAATTAGGGTTACAATGCTTATATTAAGAAGTTGCGGGATTAAAATGAGAGAAATCAGATCAACATGACCCCTCGGGTCCTATTTATAAACGCAGGCGGCCCCCTTTTCGACTCTATGCTCTCGACTGGGTCGGAAGATTTCCCTTTTATATGCAACCACAAACCTTTCGTATTTGTTGAAAGGTTTGCCCCTTATATGCCATAATGAACCTTTCGACGCTGTCGTAAGGTTTGTCTTTCCGATGCCTTCATGAACCTTTCGGCTTTGACGAAAGGTTTCTTTTCCTGATGTCTTCACGAACCTTTCGACTATATCAGAAGGTTGCCTTTCTGAAGCTTTCATGAACCTTTTGACGTTTTTGAAAGGCTCACCTTGTTCCTACTGTTGTGTTCCCTTCGACCTTGTCGGAATGTAGCTCTCCTCCTAATTGCTGTGAACCTTTTGACCTTGTCCGAAGGTTGCTTCTCACTTGATTTTTGTCGAGTGCTGTGTTTCCCTTCAATGTTTTTGAAAGATTGTCTACCATTCTTTGCTGACTTTTGAGTATTGCTTTCTTCATGAAAACCTTTCGACCTTGTCGAAAGGTATTCTGGATGTGCTCCAACTGGTTCGAAAGTCTTACTATGCTTTCGAAAAGGTTGCTATGGAGTTGCACCTACTTACTTTGATTTCTCCATCTTCTTTGAAAGGTAAGAACTCCCTGAACGGAACCTTTCGACTACTTTGGAAGGTTTAAAGCTATTAAATCCTGATGGCTGCATCCTCTCAACTCCTTCGAAAGGTTTGGTTTGAGCTCCTTCTCCTTTGTCTTTGTTGAAAGACCTCTCGTCCTAGTCGAAAGGTGGATTCTTGGAGAATCATCTTGACTATGGACTTTGAAAGATAGCCTTGGACTTGGCTGGAAACTCCTTGTCGGAAGGTATGATTATCCAGAACATCTTCGTGCCTTCTGATCTTTCCTCATGCTCTCGTGACCCTTCTTTCATACCTTCGTCCTTCTGAATATTTTATAGTTAACAGTGATAGATACGAAGGCACGTTTAAATCTGTTAATATTCTCGTTATGTGCGGAGCATAGAGAATAATCCTTTTGTTTTGACGCCAAAAACTTTTTATTTGATTATGTATGAATCCCAATTGACAGGAAGTTGAGCATATATAGCATATAATGCTTTATGCTCATTTTCATGAATTTGCTCATGACAACCTAATCTAGGAATAATGGTATTAATTATCATTCTTTATAGACGAGCTCTTGCTCGAAGATAGATTGACCTCCATTGGGGCATTTCATATTCCCAAAGTTGATGATTTACTTCATTTCTAGGTAGCATACTATAAGCGGGAATTTCTTCTAAGTCTATACCTTCGTACGAACATTCTAGGATTCATCCTAAGGTAAATACATCAATTTTTATAGTTTTTCCATATACACTCGTCCATAACCATCCATCATCATTTTCAGGTTTCCAAATCTTTTCACTACAAAGATTTGAGTAGAAGAGATAAATTTCTAAAGGATCTATTATTACCTTATTCGATTCAATGTCAATAAGATTTTTGCAACCCGCATCGGTAGTCAAGCTATAGATATCATATTCTATATTGGCATGTATGTTATAGAACAGACTTGTATGAAATCCTTTGTTAGTTAAAGCTTGGAATCTATTGATGGCAATTTCCTCATTTCTTAGCCAATTTGTGATTTGAACTTCATTTGCAATTTGAGTAGCTCCAGAAGAAAATTGGGCGTGATCATTTTAAAAAGAGTTTTTTGGAGCCATTGAAGAAAATTTGGAGATTTTAAAGTTTTAGAGTTTTAGATTTGGAGTAGAATGAGTGGAGGTTGGTAAAAAATGAAAGGATGGGGTAAAATCATTTATATAGAGGAAGGTAGAATAGTTGCTCGAGCACAGCCACAGACGTCTGTGGATTTCCATGGACGTCTATGGTTTCAGGATTCTGAAACCCGAATTTCTTCACAGACGTTTGTGGTTTGTTACAGACGTCTGTGGGTTCAGGAATAAAATACCCGAATATTGTCATAGATGTTTGTGGATTTCCAGACGTCTATGGTTATAGGAAAATTATTTCCTGAACCTTGCCACAGACGTCTGTGATTTTCCACAGATGTTTGAGTGCTGCCTGTATGTGATTATGATTACTTTTTGAAAATTTATTAGGATACAGTCACTTTTGATATATATAAATGACCATGATACAAAGTTCGAAGTAAATAAAAATAAAAAATAATTTTAAAATAATTTAAATAATTATAATCGGAGAGGTAGGAGACTTCAGAGATGTTTTGTTTGTCTTCGTTTGAGTTTGATTTTTTTTGTTCTTGTAAATCCCAAGAGTTCGGTTCATATTTTACTGGTGACTAACTCAGAGTATCATATGTACCCTCTATCTTGGTATTTTCAACAAATAGACAGAGAGGAGACTAAAATGACTGAGATGGAGTACATGGTTCTTGCTCTTCATTAGACGGACCTTCTCTCCATATATTTTGAGGAGTTATATTGTGTAGTCTAACTGGTGTTTCTATTTGTCGAAGTGATTTTTTGTGGAGACAATCCTTAGTTGGAGAGTGGCCACAAATAGCCAGTATGCATCTTTCTAAGAAATTTAGATGGTTTGTTCGTAGTACATTTCTCTTTGTACTCCTATTATATCTTGCTGATAGTGGAAGATTTCACCAACTTTATTTTCCAAAGATGATGATTCAAGATTAATGGCTCTTTTCACTTTCTTTTCTTTTGGTGAATATACGGTGTGATAGACATTTTTAGACACTGATTTATTCGATGGAGGAGTCGCAGTTTTTGTAGAGACATGTACACTTTTTGATGACGATGTGCTGAAGTCTAAAGCGGAGTATGTTGAATCGTGATTCGAAGACATGTTGAATTCACAATATAGATGGTGGAACTTAGAGAATATTTAAAAATGAAGTGGTTTGATAATTATAACTAGCAACCTTTGTTCCTTAAATATTCCTTAAGTTTACTAAATTTAGGTATACAATATTTGCGATGAAAACAATTATGACCACTAAAAACATTAAATAGAATTTTGTTTAAAAAATGCGTGGTTAGAAAGTTTAAAATTTATTTTAGCTTAACTAACATACAGAAGTGTTTTATGTTTGTATCCTTAGCATATAAGAGATTTTGCTATGAATTATATAGTTTTAATCTACTAATTCATTATATGAGCAAATTCCTACATATCGTCTTAGTTTGATAAATGTTGTTTCACATAATTGTTTCATAAAAATATCGGCTATTTGATTTTTTGGTATTTCCAAATTCAAGGGTGATTATTTCTTTTTCAACATTATCTCCCAGAAAATGGTAACGAATATCGATATGTTTTGTACGTGAGTGATTAATTGGATTTTTAGATAGGTTTATAGCACTAGTATTATCGCAATTTATTGAAGATTTGTCTATTATTTTTCCATAGTCTTTAAGTGTTTGCTGCATATATATTACTTGAGCGCAAGCTAAGGCAGCAGAAATATATTCGGCTTTACATGTCGAAAGAGAAACGCAATTTTGCTTTTTTACTAAACCACGAAACTAAGGATTGACCAATAAAGTGACATGTGCCATTTGTACTCTTTCTATTCGATTTTTATCCACCAAAATCTGCATCACTGTAAGATAGAAGTTCAAATGAACTTCCTTTTGGATAAAATAGACCGTAACCTTTAGTGTTGGTTAAATATCGTAAAATCCGTTTGACCGCCCGGTGATGTGATTCCTTAGGTTGTGCTTGAAATCTTGCACATAAACAAACGCTCATTATAATATCTGATCTACTAGCTATTAAGTATAGTAAATATCCTATCATGCTTCGACATAGTTTTTGATCGAAATCTTTTCCATGTTCATCTTTGTCCAGATGAATAGTAGTACTCATTGGAGTGGGTTTACTTGATGCATTATCCATTCCAAAACATTTTAGTAATTCTTTACAATATTTTTCTTGATTTACAAAGATTCCTTTATTTAATTGTTTTATTTGTAATCCTAAAAAGAAATTTAATTCACCCATATGAGACATTTCAAATTCGTTTGTCATTATTTTAGAAAATTCATTACATAAATTTTTGTTTGTATATCCAAATATAATGTCATCAACATAAATTTGAACAATTAATATATCCTTCTGTTCTCTTTTAATAAATAATGTTGTATCTATTTTACCAATTTGAAAACCGGAATTTATTAAATATGATTTTAATCGATCATACCAAGCGCGAGGTGCTTGTTTTAAACAATATAACTCCTTTTTAAGTTTAAAAACATGATCTGAATATTTTTCATGAACAAAATAGTGGTGGTTATTCAACGTAAACATTTTCTTTTATAAAACCATTCAAGAAAGCACTTTTAATATCCATTTGAAATAGCTTAGAATTATGATGACATGCAAAAGCAAGTAATATTCTTATGGCTTCAAGATGTGCCACAGGTGCAAAATTTTCTTTATAATCAATTCCTTCTTCTTGATTATATCCCTGCGCCACTAATCTTGCTTTATTATGTACAATATTTCCATTTTCGTCTGCTTTGTTTTTAAATACCCATTTTGTTCCTATTACTGATTGATCATTTGGCTTGGCACTAGTTCCCAAACTTTATTTCATTTTCTTATTGCATTGCTAAAATCCAGAAATCACCATTTGATGCTTCCTTGATTTTTTGGTTCAAAATTAGATATAAATGCTACATTACTCATTTGATTTATTTGACTTCTAGTCGAAACTTTGTTATCTAAATTTCCAATTATGTTATCAATAGGATGATCTTTTAAAATACGGGGTGGTGATTTCAAAACATTGTTATTTTGATTATCATTATTATTTTCAACTATAATATCAATAGCTTTATTTTGATTAGTGCCAAAAGTTTCTTCATCATCTTCATTCGTTATATTTTTAAAGTCTTCATCAAACGAGACATGAAGACTTTCCACTATAACATTTGTGCGTTTTTTAAAAATTCTTTATGGTTTACTTCGATCGGAATAACCAACAAAATTCCTTCATCGGCTTTTGGATCGAATTTACCAAGATTATCTTTTGTATTTAAAATAAAGCATTTTGATCCAAATATTCGAAAGTCTGATACTTTCGGTTTCTTTTTGAAAAGCATTTCATAACATGTATTTTTAGTTATAGGTCTAAGAGTTACACGATTTAATACATAACACGTAGTAGTAACTACTTCGAGCCCAAAAATTATTTGGTAAGCCACTGCCATTTAGAAGTGTTCGAGCGCATTCTAGCAAGGTATGATTTTTTCTTTCAACTACTCCGTTTTGTTGTAGTGTTCGTGGAAATGAAAATTTATGGCTAATTCCCTTTTTATTACAAAAATTTGTAAATAGTCCATTCTGAAATTCTCCACCGTGATCACTTCTTATACTTTTGATTTTTAAATCGATTAGTTTTAATCCGTTTAGAATTTTTTATAAATATTTTGAATGTATCACATTTATGTTTTAAAAATAGTGTCCGTATATCTTGAAAAATCATCTATAATTACAAAAACATATTTATTGTGATTTATCGAACATACTTGAGTTGGACCAAATAAGTCAAAATGAAGTAATTCAAGAGGTTATTTAGTAGAGATTTCCCTTTTAGACTTAAACGAGCTTTTCTTTAATTTTCCAAGTTGACATGCATCGCATAGATTTTTAACCTTGAAATTTATTTTGGGTAATCCTCTTACCAAATTGTTTTTAGCTAATTTGTTTATATATTTGAAATTTATGTGACAAATCTTTTATGCCATATCCATGGATCATCATGATTTGCCGCTAAGCATAAATCATTATAATGATTAATATTCATGTTTAGAACATAAATATTTCGATTTCTTATTCCTTCAAAAATTAAAGTTTTATTTTGATCAAAGATATTGCATTTATCCTTTTCAAAATCCATTCTAAATCCCTTATCACATAATTGACTTATACTTAATAAATTATGTTTTAAGTTTTTAACTAATAAGACATTTGAAATAATAGGAGAAGTAGATATACCGACATTAATAACGTTTCCAATCCCAATAACATATCCTTTGGAATTATCTCTAAAAGTCACTGTGCCACCATCCATGTAAGTGATGCTTGATAGCATGTGTGCATTTCCCATCATATGTTTGGAGCATCCGCTATCGAGTATCCATTTCTTCTTATATTTAATTTTATTTTTGGGTACCTACAAAATAATAAAAGTCTTAATTGGTACCCACTTTCTCCGTTAGGGTCCTATGTGTTAATAGGAGAAGGTAGACATACCCATAACGGTTTGGGACCTTTAGAGATGTAATTTTCTTTATGAACTATATTTTTTAAGTATACATCTATGTGTTTTTGTCTAATTAATTTGTTATTTGTTTTAGAAATCCATATTTTAATCATTTTCGATCCCTTATTTTCACATTTATATTTTGTTTTTCTAAAATTAGAATATAATGTACTATACTTCTTAGATCCTTGATTATTATTAGAAACCAAATTATTTCTTGATAGTTTATGATTTTTTCTGTTAAATCCTAATCCCTTCCTATTTCCTGATGGTTTTGAAATTTTTATCAAATTTTCCAGACTTTGCTTTCCTTTATTAAATTTTGAAACATTGTTAGTAATCTTATCTAATTTATTTCTGAGATCAGAAATTTATATATTAGCTAATTCTAAATTTTGTTTCAATTCACACTTTTCTTTTTCAAATTTATTATTCTCTATTCTGCTATTCACTATATCATGTGTTAGAGTAGCATTTTGAGATAATAATTTTTTACATGCTTTTTGTGCTAGTTCTAATTCTTCTTCTAAAATAGTTTTCTCAACTTTTAGCAATCCAATTTCCAATTCGGCTCTATTTAATTTTCCTACATTTTCTTTATTTACTTTTTTTATTCTCTATACTTGTCATCTGATTCTATACTAATTTCAAGAATTTCATCATATGTTAATTCGAGACGTACCTCATCTGTGCTAGCCATGAAGCAAACGGTTGCTTATTCTAAATCACTATCGCTATTGGATGAAGAGTCGGAGTCATCCCAAGTTACTTGAAATGCTCTTATCTTTTTCTTGAAATTTTAGAACTTGTTTTCCTTTTAATCATTGTTGAGTAGTGGATAGTCCTTCTTCATATGGCCAAATTCATCACACTCGAAGCATTTCATTGTTGTTTGACTTGAGAAATTTGTGTTGCTGTTGTTTTGAAATTTCGTCATCTTTTTGGACTTCTTGAATTTGTTGTAATCTTTGGCGATGAAAACAATCTTATCTTTTTCCAAGTTGGAGTTATCATTATTTTCCTTAAATGTGATGTTTTTCTTTTCTTGATTTTGTTTTTCTTGCTTGTAAATTAGCTTCACACGACATCAGATTTCCTATTAACTCTTTGACTTTGAGTTGGGGAATATCGTTAGCTTCTTCGATGGCTAAAACTTTTCTTTCCCATTCGTTTGTTAGAGAGTTCAAAATTCGTATGACTAAATAAAAATAAGTGAATTTAACACCTAGTGCCATAAGATCATGTTGTATAGTTTGAAATCTGGCATACATGTCAATAACTGATTCATTTGTTTTCATTTTAAAAGATGAAAATTGATTTTGTAGAATAAAATTTTTTGTTTGCTTAACTTTGTTTATGCCTTCATGGGTAATTTGTAACGTACGCCATATATCTTAAGCAGTAGAACAAAGCATGACTCGTGAAAATTCATTTTTATAAAGTGAGAAAAATAGAACTGTAACGACCCAGAATTTTGAACAAATTAAATTGAGAATATTTAATTTATTTTAAATATTTGAACGATGATTTAATTTGAATCCCCAATATAACTCTGAATTTGGCGATTAAATTATATAATTTAATCTATTGAATTGAATAAAAATTTGAATCTTCAATTTTAAGATGAAGAAAAATATTTCAAAAGCTTTTAAAATTCGTATTGATAATACTGAAGATAACAGAAGCTTCAGAATTGAGTTTGAAAACGATTTGTTCAATTTTGAAATTTAATCGTTCGAATTGATATTGGAAAATAGCCATCCGAGGCGCATTCTCGGAATTCGACGAAACCAGTTCCATTGGGTCCGGAATATTGTATTATTGCCGGGTTTCAAATTTCGTTTTGAACGGAGTTGCCATATGACCATACGATATGCAAACGCATTGAAATTTTAAACGAATTCAAACTTAAATTTAAATATAAAATTTATACACAAATCAACAGACACCCTAGTATCTGATTCGCGTCGACCTATTCCCTGAAACATCGCGTACTCTTGTCTCCCCATCGCTTTTTAAATCATCACGCAACAGTTTTAAATCTGAGAAAAAAAAATCGAAATCATCTCGTTCCCCATTTTCTCGTACTCCTCCCCCCTCTCTGTTCATACGAATATTAATGGCCGAACAAATCTTCCTTTCCCCAAATTTCTTTTCCACTCCAGTTGTTCACGAGACCACTTCACAAATAAAAAAGAGTGGCGACACGCGAGTTGCGTACGACGAAGGCGATCGGGAGATGAGCGGTGATACAGGCGCGAGCTTGTTCGCGCATTCACGAGGCGATGGGAGTGGTGGCAGCGGCGTTCGCAAATGGGGATGTCGCGATTTTGATTTCGCGTGAGCTCGCGAGTTCAGGGCTTCGTTCAAGGGAATGTTCTCGAGCATAGCAGGAGGCGGCGGCCTCGGGGGTTGTCGAACTAGTGCTGTTGAGCTCGGCAATGACGATCGGCGATGGAGGCGACTCGCGTTCGAGTGTTGAGAGAGGTGGCAAGCTTGGTGGAGGAACTGGCCAGACACTCGAACTCAGTTCGTTGATTTTGGAGTTTGGAATTTCTGGTGTTTAAAACTCGATCGGTTGCTGGTAATTTCGTTACTTCTATTTTTATCTGAGCACATAAATTTTCATAGGAAATTTTAAGTTGTGAACTCATCAATATTTTAATTTGTTCATACAAAAGAAATATATGCAGTTTTCTATATATATATATATAAAGTTAAAAACAGTAAAGTTATAGACTGCTTATTTTCTGAATTTAATTTAATAAGTAATATATATATTGTTTAAGCAAGAGAAAAAAAATATAGTTAAATAAATTGTTAAAGAGAATTAGTTCAATATTAAAAGTAGTGGATTAATTTGTAAAAGGAAAATTTGTTAAAAACTCAATTTATTAGGTGAAATATTTATTAAAGGAAGAATAGTTTTGATTTAAATTTTTGTTAGATAAATTTATTGAAAGAAACTGGGTGAAAATAAAATCATTGAATGATTTAAAATTATTTAAACGGAAATATTGTTTGAAAATAAATTGATTAAATAAAATAAAATTTGCTAAATGAAAAGGAATAGTTCGATTTATTTCGGATATTAATAGAATTGTATAATTATTTATACAAGGTTAAAATCAAGAAGAAATGGTCAAAATGGAAATGGATGGCAAATTAAAAGCAAAGGTGAGATTTTCTCACTCAAATTGAATGTGGAATTTTTGCAGTTATTGATGATTGACTGTTTGGATTTGTGATATTAGATATAGTAGGATATATCTATATATATAGCAATATATACATATTGGCATATGTATATATTGGATTGATTGATTTCCCGCCTCGTATAGCGGATGAGACCCTATTGCGCCGTTAGTAAGCGGATTATTTTTATAAAACCCATATACCGCGATATTCCACCTCGAAGTGGAATTGGTATTGTGCTAACATCTGTGGATGCAGGGAAACAGGTTGGAGGGATCCAACTGGATTCCTCACCAGTATTTATTTATTTACAGATATTGATGTATATTCTGTTATCATATGTTGATATATGATGTTTGATGTTGTGATTGACTAATTGGTGCTGTTGCATCATCGGATTCAAGTTTTAAAAATAACGACTTTTAATTTAAAAGGATTTTGAAAATGATCTTTGAAATTATACGTTTTATTAAATTTTTGAAGTGACTTATTTTAAATAAATAAACGTTCAAATTTTTAAAGTTATAAAAGTTAAGATTTTTGTGAAATAAAATCAAAGTGTGATTTTTGAAATAAAAGTTAAGAAATTTATGAAATGGTTTAAATTGGGATTTCTAGTATTATAAACGGTTTACTTAAAAGATGTACAAAAATGGATATTTATTAATTTGAAATATTGGGATTATAAGACAAGTTTCTATAAGTGTTAAAATGAAGTGTAAATGGGATTTCATAAGTTAATGAAATCTGAAAGTTTTAAATTTTGTGAAGTTTAAAAGAACGATTTCTTTTAAAATAAATGAATTATAAGTTATATTAACTTATAAATTGAATGGGTCATTAAAGAAGATGTATAAATCTAAGTTGTTATAAAATGGAGATAGAATTTATAAACGTTGTTTTTATAAATTCGAAAATAAATCAAATTTGATTGATTTTAAATATAGAGATTATTAAGGGAATTTTATCCACGATTTTGGACAGTGGATAATTCTTGAAATAAATGTGTAGAAAAGATTGAAATTTGGTTATTGAATTATATTCGCGATTTTGGACAGTGAATATATTATTGAAAAAAATGGTTATGTTTGGGAAAGCGATATTATAAATGAAGTTAATTGTTTTAAAAGATGTTTTAAAACGTGTGAACTATCGAAATCATAGATTTCAACATTTATTGTTGAAATAGATGTTTTCGAAAAATAAGGAAATGATGGACTATAACACTGTTGTTATAGTAAATGATTTTCGAAAGGAAATGTTTTATATAGCATTGGGATTTATACATCTATTTTAATTCCGAATCCCTATACTAGTGATTTTGAGTCGTCGTAACGATGTTTTACGTAATATTCGTTTTGACTCAGATAAATGTGTTATAGAAATAGATTTCCTAAAAGAATGTATATATACTTAATATTGATTTAAGTATATCGAATATTTTCCAAGTGTTGAAAATAAATGATTTGTGAATTACTTATTACTAAATAAGTATGGAATTACTTTCCCAATATGAAACGAAGGGTTTGAAATTTTATCTTTTAAAGATAGATTGAAAAGTGAATATTTGAAAATTGTTTTCAGACGGTTAAGTGTGGAAATTATATATCTTGTAAAGATATTTTGAAATTAAATAATTTGAAAAATTATTTGGAATCTGATGATGTTGCGCATCTTTATTGATAGTTAAATAACCGACTATCAATAATTACCTTTAGATAGGTATTTGTTGTGAATTGGATGAATTTGAATGCCACACTTATTTTTTAAATAAACGCTCACTATTCGGGTTAGCCGGGAAAGGACCATGGGGTCGTATAACCCATTCCGAATATGTGATACGTCGTTATGAATTGCATTCGAAGACCGGTGTTGAAGACCGGATATTTTTGAAAACGGAAGGATTACCGTCGAGTTACTCTACATCGGCTGATCTCCGATTTAGAGGTTTTATCACCCTTAGTGACGGGAAGTCCGGACGTGATTAGAAAATTATCCGGATATGCAAGGGCTTCGTGAGAAGTGCCTTCGGTTCTGTTTGATCCCGGAACAGACTTGTATGGATGTGTGTCTGACGTTACAAATTGAGATATAAAGCTGATTTCTTTCAAATACATATCTGTTGGTGGCGGAGAATTTATACTCTTAGCTTAACACCCTTCTTTGAGACGTACGAGCTCAGAGGTTATGTAGTTGAAATTTATCAGCGATATATTCCCAATTTGGTAACGTGGCATACTAAGTGTTGCTGTGAAATGATCAGTGTTTGATCATTTGTGATATGATCATTTGTTTGATCTTATATCTTTGTGATCATAGGTTGATCATTTGTTTGACCCGAAGCATGGCTTTTTGAGAAGCGTAGCTTTGTGGACGAGACTTCGTCGAGCCTCACACCCCGAAAATGGTCAAATCAGGAAGGATGCGGCAAGGTTCTAGGGAGTAGCGCCCCTTAGTGTATGTCATTCCTTCTGGATAGAGGTGGTATCATGGTATGGAGCCCAGATACTTAACCTATGTGGTTGCTGCATTATTATTGTGATGTGGTTTGTTGGAAATCGGGGATCCTCGGGAAGATCGGTTACGATCGGTGGATGACATACGCGTGTCAGTAGTTACCTATTTTTGCAGAGGTAACCCGGCCTTGTGTTGGCAGAGATCTAACCGTAATGTTAGGTTATTTCTCGGGTCGTCTATTCCAGGGACGTACCCATCATGGCATAGGAAGTTCCTTAGCCTGACCATTTGTTGGAAATCCAAACTCCAATACGCACCTTGTACGGTATTAGTTATAGAACCTGTCATTTACGTACGGTGGTCACCACTGTTTAGATGGTAGCTATAGTAGGCATACGATACTGGTCGTATGTTGGCTAAGATTAATATTATACTTTCGAAATGTTTTCTACACTATGCACTAATAATAATATCAAAAAGAATTTGATTTTGCGTAGTAAGCATCTTTGACTATCATAAGAAGAAATCTCCTCCAATTCTGCGTTTGCATTGTGTGTGTGGTGGGAGGTCTTATGGTAGTTTCATTTTCCAAAAGCATTGCGAATTTGTTTTATTTTCTTTGTGATAGAATAACTGTTTTACGATCTCACACCAGTCTTGCTATATTACAGCATGATAGGGGATTCTCGCTTCGCGGTTTGGTGGCGAACGGGAGACTCTTACCCCTACATGTCCCTGAGAGGGATGGGTTGGTTAGGCAGAGGCCGTGACAGTCGAGAGGCTGGCCGTAAAAGCAAGTTTGGGGTATCACTGTTAGCCACGGTGGGGCTGGGATGGTTGAAAAGCTTACCGGTTGTGACCGCCGACGGTAGTCCTTGACAGCGTGGTATCAGAGCATATGGTTAAGCGACAACCCTGCTCTGTTGGGTGTTACTCATTAGAGATAGAGTCAGTAGTACTCTAGAATGAGTTGAGTGTAATAATAGATATGAGCGCGTATTTGTTATTGAATATAAAATTGTTTTGTGTTGTGATGATTGGTTTATTGAGTGGCATATGAACCTTCGTCGGCACAGTCTGCAAAAATGGATCGAAGGGGTTTCTAAACACTCGAATAGAACAATTCGGCACAGTATTGTTTTAAAATAGGGTAAATGAGATAATTTTGCCCAAAACTATTTTTGTATAGAAAAGAAATGTTTTTCTATAAAGTACTATAGTATATGGTTGCATGGATGTTAGGAAGTAATAATAGTGAATTATCATCACTGAAATTGAATAAGAAATTGGAATCATAACTCCAAAGTTAAGAAATAAATCCATATACTAATGAAATTTAAAGAATGTAAATTATAAATGTGAATTGTAATTTAAAACGGGATTCCAGAGAAGTTTTTGGAAATGTTTTGAAAAGAATTTGAAAATTTTGGGGATTTGGAAAGTTTAAATTCCTTTTTGATTTGAAAATGAATTTCAAAGGTTTTGGAAAAATGTTCTGAAAGGATGAAAGCTCTAAACTCTTTTCGGTCGCTGGAAAATAACTTCGATGATGACTGCGGCATCATTGGTGTTCATTTTCGGGTTTCCAAAAGAGGAATTGCTGCCGAATGTTTTAAATGAAAGTTGTTTGGAAAAATTGGAGTTTTGTTTTGGAAATTCAAAGGATAATTTGAATTGTTTTCAAAAATGGTTTTGAAAGGTTGAAAAAGACTCTGGAATACTATATAAAAATATTTATGAAATATTATGAAGTTGATAACTTGTAAAGTTTAAAGTTTAAACAAAAATCTAACTTAAAGAAATAAAATCCATATACAAATAGAATTTGTGAATATGAAATATTAATGTGATTTTTAATCTGAAATAGAGTTTCAGAAGAATATTTGCAACAAAATTCAATAATGAAATATGAACAAGTTGAGAACTTATAACATATTTGAAATCTGATTGGAATTAAGTTAAATGAAATTAAATTGTGTTTTTAAATGAACAAACGAGATAACATTTGTAAATAAATAAATTGAAACTTGAATTGTGAACTAAATAAAAGAGATGGTTCGAATTTAAAGATAAATTCAAGTAAGTATAAATAAATTTTCAATGAATGAAATTTACAATTGCAAGTAAATGAAATTGAAACTGAATGTTGAAAACAAATTTGAATAAAGTGAATTAGAATTTGTAATGAATTAGTAACTGAAACTAATCTAAAATAAGCAGTTGTAAATGAAAGTTAATCGATGAAATTCAATATTCAGAAGTTGAACTGAATCCAAATAGAATTGAAAGTGTAAATTGAATTCAAATGAAATTTGAAATGCAAAATTGAATGAAAATAGATATATAACTTCAATAGTGAATTAGAGATGATATAAGAAGTATATATTGAAAATTTTGTAATGGAATTTGCAAAATGGTTTGAATGTTGTAACTAGATATTATGGCTAGTTGGATATACAGGTGTAAAGGAATGGGATTTGATTTTCAAAGATAAATTTGAATTGCTCGACAAAAGGTAAGTATTTTAAATTTCTATATGAGATTTGATGATTTCTTCTCTAGCCGCTTGGCTTTTTCTTTTTCTTTTTGAAATCTGAGAGTCCGTAGGGACGTTTTGTAGTTGTGCCGTATTAGCCGTGCAAAGGAGACGCTGGCGAAATTTTTCGAAAATTTCGAGTGTTATAAAATTTTTGAGAAAATTTTGAAGTTAAAATTTGAATTTAAACTCGAATTTGAATTTAGAAGTTAAACAATGTTGTTTGAAACTTAGAATTGAAGTTGGAAATTTAGTTGAATAATAATGAATCTTTAGTAGAAAGATTTGTTTTGAAAATTGATAAAACTATTTAGATTGTGAAAAATAGTAGACGAGTTAAGGACATTTTTTCCTAACTTGTAATTTCGG
Organism: Allium fistulosum; assembly: GCA_030737815.1. Classification (NCBI taxonomy): domain Eukaryota; kingdom Viridiplantae; phylum Streptophyta; class Magnoliopsida; order Asparagales; family Amaryllidaceae; genus Allium; species Allium fistulosum. The sequence continues at coordinate 810,674,163 of CM060902.1, forward strand.
GACGAAATTCTTTTAAGGAGGGAAGTTTGTAACGACCCAGAATTTTGAACAAATTAAATTGAGAATATTTAATTTATTTTAAATATTTGAACGATGATTTAATTTGAATCCCCAATATAACTCTGAATTTGGCGATTAAATTATATAATTTAATCTATTGAATTGAATAAAAATTTGAATCTTCAATTTTAAGCTGAAGAAAAATATTTCAAAAGCTTTTAAAATTCGTATTGATAATACTGAAGATAACAGAAGCTTTAGAATTGAGTTTGAAAACGATTTGTTCAATTTTGAAATTTAATCGTTCGAATTGATATTGGAAAATAGCCATCCGAGGCGCAGTCTCGGAATTCGACGAAACCAGTTCCATTGGGTCCGGAATATTGTATTATTGCCGGGTTTCAAATTTCGTTTTGAACGGAGTTGCCATATGACCGTACGATATGCAAACGCGTTGAAATTTTAAACGAATTCAAACTTAAATTTAAATATAAAATTTATACACAAATCAACAGACACCCTAGTATCTGATTCGCGTCGACCTATTCCCTGAAACATCGCGTACTCTTGTCTCCCCATCGCTTTTTAAATCATCACGCAACAGTTTTAAATCTGAGAAAAAAAATCGAAATCATCTCGTTCCCCATTTTCTCGTACTCCTCCCCCCTCTCTGTTCATACGAATATTAATGGCCGAACAAATCTTCCTTTCCCCAAATTTCTTTTCCACTCCAGTTGTTCATGAGACCACTTCACAAATAAAAAAGAGTGGCGACACACGAGTTGCGTACGACGAAGGCGATCGGGAGATGAGCGGCGATACAGGCGCGAGCTTGTTCGCGCATTCACGAGGCGATGGGAGTAGTGGCAGCGGCGTTCGCAAATGGGGATGTCGCGATTTCGATTTCGCCTGAGCTCGCGAGTTCAGGGCTTCATTCAAGGGAATGTTCTCGAGCATAGCAGGAGGCGGCGGCCTCGGGGGTTGTCGAACTAGGGCTGTTGAGCTCGGCAATGACGATCGGCGATGGAGGCGACTCGCGTTCGAGTGTTGAGAGAGGTGGCAAGCTTGGTGGAGGAACTAGCCAGACACTCGAACTCAGTTCGTTGATTTTGGAGTTTGGAATTTCTGGTGTTTAAAACTCGATCGGTTGCTGGTAATTTCGTTACTTCTATTTTTATCTGAGCACATAAATTTTCATAGGAAATTTTAAGTTGTGAACTCATCAATATTTTAATTTGTTCATACAAAAGAAATATATGCAGTTTTCTATATATATATATATAAAGTTAAAAACAATAAAGTTATAGACTGCTTATTTTCTGAATTTAATTTAATATGTAATATATATATTGTTTAAGCAAGAGAAAAAAAATATAGTTAAATAAATTGTTAAAGAGAATTAGTTCAATATTAAAAGTAGTGGATTAATTTGTAAAAGGAAAATTTGTTAAAAACTCAATTTATTAGGTGAAATATTTATTAAAGGAAGAATAGTTTTGATTTAAATTTTTGTTAGATAAATTTATTGAAAGAAACTGGGTGAAAATAAAATCATTGAATGATTTAAAATTATTTAAACGGAAATATTGTTTGAAAATAAATTGATTAAATAAAATAAAATTTGCTAAATGAAAAGGAATAGTTCGATTTATTTCGGATATTAATAGAATTGTATAATTATTTATACAAGGTTAAAATCAAGAAGAAATGGTCAAAATGGAAATGGATGGCAAATTAAAAGCAAAGGTGAGATTTTCTCACTCAAATTGAATGTGGAATTTTTGCAGTTATTGATGATTGACTGTTTGGATTTGTGATATTAGATATAGTAGGATATATCTATATATATAGCAATATATACATATTGGCATATGTATATATTGGATTGATTGATTTCCCGCCTCGTATAGCGGATGAGACCCTATTGCGCTGTTAGTAAGCGGATTATTTTTATAAAACCCATATACCGCGATATTCCACCTCGAAGTGGAATTGGTATTGTGCTAACATCTGTGGATGCAGGGAAACAGGTTGGAGGGATCCAACTGGATTCCTCACCAGTATTTATTTATTTACAGATATTGATGTATATTCTGTTATCATATGTTGATATATGATGTTTGATGTTGTGATTGACTAATTGGTGCTGTTGCATCATCGGATTCAAGTTTTAAAAATAACGACTTTTAATTTAAAAGGATTTTGAAAATGATCTTTGAAATTATACGTTTTATTAAATTTTTGAAGTGACTTATTTTAAATAAATAAACGTTCAAATTTTTAAAGTTATAAAAGTTAAGATTTTTGTGAAATAAAATCAAAGTGTGATTTTTGAAATAAAAGTTAAGAAATTTATGAAATGGTTTAAATTGGGATTTCTAGTATTATAAACGGTTTACTTAAAAGATGTACAAAAATGGATATTTATTAATTTGAAATATTGGGATTATAAGACAAGTTTCTATAAGTGTTAAAATGAAGTGTAAATGGGATTTCATAAGTTAATGAAATCTGAAAGTTTTAAATTTTGTGAAGTTTAAAAGAACGATTTCTTTTAAAATAAATGAATTATAAGTTATATTAACTTATAAATTGAATGGGTCATTAAAGAAGATGTATAAATCTAAGTTGTTATAAAATGGAGATAGAATTTATAAACGTTGTTTTTATAAATTCGAAAATAAATCAAATTTGATTGATTTTAAATATAGAGATTATTAAGGGAATTTTATCCACGATTTTGGACAGTGGATAATTCTTGAAATAAATGTGTAGAAAAGATTGAAATTTGGTTATTGAATTATATTCGCGATTTTGGACAGTGAATATATTATTGAAAAAAATGGTTATGTTTGGGAAAGCGATATTATAAATGAAGTTAATTGTTTTAAAAGATGTTTTAAAACGTGTGAACTATCGAAATCATAGATTTCAACATTTATTGTTGAAATAGACGTTTTCGAAAAATAAGGAAATGATGGACTATAACACTGTTGTTATAGTAAATGATTTTCGAAAGGAAATGTTTTATATAGCATTGGGATTTATACATCTATTTTAATTCCGAATCCCTATACTAGTGATTTTGAGTCGTCGTAACGATGTTTTACGTAACATTCGTTTTGACTCAGATAAATGTGTTATAGAAATAGATTTCCTAAAAGAATGTATATATACTTAATATTGATTTAAGTATATCGAATATTTTCCAAGTGTTGAAAATAAATGATTTGTGAATTACTTATTACTAAATAAGTATGGAATTACTTTCCCAATATGAAATGAAGGGTTTGAAATTTTATCTTTTAAAGATAGATTGAAAAGTGAATATTTGAAAATTGTTTTCAAACGGTTAAGTGTGGAAATTATATATCTAGTAAAGATATTTTGAAATTAAATAATTTGAAAAATTATTTGGAATCTGATGATGTTGCGCATCTTTATTGATAGTTAAATAACCGACTATCAATAATTACCTTTAGATAGGTATTTGTTGTGAATTGGATGAATTTGAATGCCACACTTATTTTTTAAATAAACGCTCACTATTCGGGTTAGCCGGGAAAGGACCATGGGGTCGTATAACCCATTCCGAATATGTGATACGTCGTTATGAATTGCATTCGAAGACCGGTGTTGAAGACCGGATATTTTTGAAAACGGAAGGATTACCGTCGAGTTACTCTACATCGGCTGATCTCCGATTTAGAGGTTTTATCACCCTTAGTGACGGGAAGTCCGGACGTGATTAGAAAATTATCCGGATATGCAAGGGCTTCGTGAGAAGTGCCTTCGGTTCTGTTCGATCCCGGAACAGACTTGTATGGATGTGTGTCTGACGTTACAAATTGAGATATAAAGCTGATTTCTTTCAAATACATATCTGTTGGTGGCGGAGAATTTATTCTCTTAGCTTAACACCCTTCTCTGAGACGTACGAGCTCAGAGGTTATGTAGTTGAAATTTATCAGCGATATATTCCCAATTTGGTAACGTGGCATACTAAGTGTTGCTGTGAAATGATCAGTGTTTGATCATTTGTGATATGATCATTTGTTTGATCTTATATCTTTGTGATCATAGGTTGATCATTTGTTTGACCCGAAGCATGGCTTTTTGAGAAGCGTAGCTTTGTGGACGAGACTTCATCGAGCCTCACACCCCGGAAATGGTCGAAACAGGACGAATGCAGCAAGGTTCTAGGGAGTAGCGCCCCTTAGTGTATGTCATTCCTTCTGGATAGAGGTGGTATCATGGTATGGAGCCCAGATACTTAACCTATGTGGTTGCTACATTATTATTGTGATGTGGTTTGTTGGAAATCGGGGATCCTCGGGAAGATCGGTTACGATCGGGGGATGACATACGCGTGTCAGTAGTTACCTATTTTTGCAGAGGTAACCCGGCCTTGTGTTGGCAGAGATCTAACCGTAATGTTAGGTTATTTCTCAGGTCGTCTATTCCAGGGACGTACCCATCGTGGCATAGGAAGTTCCTTAGCCTGACCATTTATTGGAAATCCAAACTCCAAACGCACCTTGTACGGTATTAGTTGTAGAACCTGTCATTTACGTACGGTGGTCACCACTGTTTAGATGGTAGCTATAGTAGGCATACGATACTGGTCGTATGTTGGCTAAGATTAATATTATACTTTCGAAATGTTTTCTACACTATGCACTAATAATAATATCAAAAAGAATTTGATTTTGCGTAGTAAGCATCTTTGACTATCATAAGAAGAAATCTCCTCCAATTCTGTGTTTGCATTGTGTGTGTGGTGGGAGGTCTTATGGTAGTTTCATTTTCCAAAAGCATTGCGAATTTGTTTTATTTTCTTTGTGAAAGAATAACTGTTTTACGATCTCACACCAGTCACCATGACTGACTCGGAGTTTATTGTTCCCTTCTAAACTCTGGGTGCCCACCAATTTCCACACGGGCAGCCTAGAGTTATGTTATCAGGATATTCTGGAGCTTTGGAGATAAGCTGGAGGACGAGACGTAGTATTTGTATCTGATATTATTTATTCCGCTGTGTATTCTGTATGAGGACAAGTTATATAACTGTCCATTGTTGTATATTGACTCTGATTGATGTATGTATAAACTAATATGGTTCTTTGTTTTAAAAGACTAATGATTATCTATTATATATTGTTCCGCTGCGATATGTGAGATTCTGATATTGTTTCTGTATCTGATGTTGTTCTGTGGTTCTTCTTCTCTTTTTCTTCTATCTTCTTCTTCTTCTGCCTTTTTCTTTTTCTTAAAACCCCTCAGGGTTCGTATTTCCGTCCATCTTGAATTAATCAATGGAGATTAGTGTTTAATCAAGAGGTACGGATTTGCTGGTCTTGACAAGAACATTCATAGCTTTTGCATTATTGGTTGCTAAATTCTTTTGTGCGTCTGTCCAAGTATTTATATTAGTAGTGAGTGCTTCATATTTAGTTTGTGTAGTTTGCCAAATTTCTAGACCATTAGCTTCCGTAAAAATTCTCATACGTGTTGACTAGTAAGCATAGTTTGATCCAGTGAATAGTGGAGGACGGTAGTTGATTGTCCTTCTTGAAATGTACTTGCCATATTAACCAAAATTAAGTTACGTGTTACGGTAAAAATGAAAAATCCTTGCTCTGGTACCAAATTAAAGTCTAGCGAATCGTATATTATCTAACTTGTGTATAATATGCAAGTGTATGAGCTAATGCTATAGTAGACAATAAATAGTAAAGTATACAAAGCGTGCAAACCAGATTTTTTATACTGGTTTGGACCACCCGTCCTACGTCCAGTCCCGAAGCTCCCCTTCGGTATTTACTAATGAACAAACCCTAACTTCATCCGGGGGAACTGGCTTAATACAAAAGTATTTTGTTGACAATTGTGTGTTCTGAATAACACAGATATTGACTGTACAATACAATTCTTCCTATAATCTCCTTTTAGTGATATTGTTTATGTACACTTTGATTTTTAGGAAGCAATATAACCAAATTAGGTAATTTGAATGATTGAGAAAATTGAATCAGTGAAAGGACAAAAGTAAGAACATAGTATAAGAGTATAGAAATCAAGGTAAGGTTAGCCTTAATCATTTAGTTGTATTTATAAGATTCAAGAGTTGTTTCTCGAATAGAAACAACCGTTACCTTTCAAAGAGTTGCAATGTTTGAGTAAATTCAGTGTATTTAAAAATTTCAGAAGGAAGCAACCTTTCATAAAAATAACCATTTCAGAAATAACGTCACAGACGTCTATGGCAAATCACAAACGTCTGTCATTGCAGGGATTAATTTTCCCGGGTAATGTCACGGATGTTTGTGGTTTTTCCAGATGTCTATTAATTCAATTTTCTTAAGATAAGTTCTGTTTTAATTTGAAAACGTGAATTTGTGTTTTGTGAATCGCTCAAGGAGATTTTACATGTCTTATCTAAGATTAAATATGACCTTATTAATAATAGTCTCTCCTTGCTTGTCTTCTAGCCATGATCTTGTTGTGTGTACCTGCATATTGATGATGTTTATATTGTATATGTGTGTTTGTATAGTTGTTGTCATCGAAACTAAGAATGGAGGTTCTAACATTCTTGATGGTGAACCTGGTGATCTTGTTCATGATCTTTACCTATCCACTTGCCTGTGGATGTCTGACCGCTGTAAAGTTTTTCTCAATTCAATATCGAGCATAGAATTCTTGGAATTCTGCACTTTCATATTGAGTTCTGTTGTCAGTTATTATCTTATATGGAACTCCAAACCCGCACAAAAGGTTTTTCACTATAAAGTTGACCACTTTTGTCAAAGTGATCATTGTAAGTAGTTCTTCTTCAGCCTATTTCATGAAGTAGTCTAGAACCACTATTGCATAATTTGCTCCACTTTTCAATATTGATAGCACTCAAATTATATCTATTCCGCACACCCCAAATGGCCGCACAATAACCATCTAAGTAAGCAAGTTGGATTGGGCTCTTGGAGTCTTTGCGAATCTCTTGCACTTGTCACATCTCCTATAATGGTCAGTTGCATCTCCCTTGGTAGTTGGCCAGAAATATCTATAACAAAGAATCTTCTTTGCTAAAGTTTTCCCTCATGTGATCACCGTATGTTCATTCATGCACATCCGTAGGGATCTTCTTAGCTTCATTTTAGGCAACATACCTTAGCCAAAGGGTCGAGAAATCGCTCATGTAGATCACTCCTTATGTAATAAACCAAGATACTTTACATCGGAGTTTTCATCATTCCTACATTCCCTTCTCTTTTGGAGAGCCCCCTTTAACAAATAATCATTAATTAGAGTCATCCACAACTCCTTTTCTTCCTCGGTCTCCAAAATCCAATTGACTATCTTCTTGGAATTGTCAAAGCTTCCATTGGAGCGTTCATAACGGCTGCACATCTCCAGAGCCTGCCAATTTGGATAATGAATCAGCATTTTTATTTTGTGAAGTAATACACAATCATTGTTGCACATTTTGTTCCGCCTCTCAACTTCGGCAGCACACCAATAATATCAATTCACCACACTGTTACCCAGTGGTTTGACCGAGTAACAGGAGGCTTAGTGTAGAAGGCTCGTTCGGCATTCATGGCATTCGGCATTCCATATCGTTCGGCACGAGTCTCGTTCGTAGAGAAGCCTCGACCGACATCCAGCACCGATCGGCATCCAGGCCTCGCTCGGCATAGCAAGGCCGCTCGGCATAGCAAGGTTGCTCGGCATAGCAAGGTTGCTCGGTGTAACAAGGTCGTTCGGCGTGACAAGGTCATTCTTCATTCCAGCCTCGCTCGGCACATGGCCTCACTCGGAATAAGTATGTCGTTCGGCATCTCCCCTCGATCGGCATCGGGTCTCGTTCGACCTACACACTTCACTCAACATACTGCCTCGTTTGACTTGGAGATGTGGCTCGGCATTTGCCGTTCGGCATTTGTGACCCGGCACACAGAAGTCACTCACCACGGGCCGAGGTATCTTGCTACTAGGCCCATTAGGGAAGTCCAACCCATCCTCATCTATAAATAGAAGGGCAGGGGCACAATGAAATGGACCTTTCTTCGAGAACACTGGGGAGACTCTACCGCTTTCTAGACTCGACCTATTTACTTAGCAATTGCATTCAAGTAATTGGTGTATGGATTGTATCTGTAATCGATTATCAAGTAAATCAATAAAGATTAACTTCAAAGTGGACGTAGGCAATTACGCCGACCACTATAAACCTGGTGTTCTTATTTTCCGCATTTAATTTAGCGTATTGCTTTCCGTTCAAATTTACTTTCTTCATTTATCTCTCTACACAATCTTTCTAAAAGGGGGTTAGCGACCAATTTTGGTGCTAACACTTTGGTGCTTTCATTGAGAATCGAATTCTCAGGCCACAAGGATCTGCTTTGAAGCTACTGGATTGAATAAATCCCTCGAAGGAGATCCGAGTCATTCATAAGACGTCTGTTGATTCTACTCAAAGTTCTTACCGATAACTCTACAATGGTAAGACCACGTACCAGATCAGCCTCTCATAATGCGGACGTCAACGAGACTGCTAGCCTTTAGCAAATCGGACCTAGCAATAGGCAAGCAAATCCGGGTGCAGGAACTACCATCCAAAATCAACTGGAAGTTGTCACCAGAACAGAGTTCAACGACTTGATGAGAGAACTCATGGAAAGCAGGAGACAACTTGGAGAGCACATGCAAGCCAACACCAACCTTATGGCTCAGCTCACTCAACAACAGCATCAGAATGCTGGGGGTAGTCCAGCTCCTTATTCTTCATCTGATAGCTCGAGTTCATCTGATGAACCTTCCAGGCGTTGACGCCGTAAGACTGAAACTACACAGGCAGGTGCTGCTAATCGATCAACTAGGGATCACTTACACCTCGGAGACCACAACTAAGCAGGAACGGAAAACTTAGGATCTGGGGCGCGTGTGGAAACTGGGCGCCCGGCTCACCAAGATGCCGATGATGCTGAACCTCAAGATACACGTTTGGCAGATCTCCAACAGAGGAGGCATCAACCTGACCGATCCCGTAGAACAGACTCCAACCTCCCATCTTCAATACAAACCCCAGACCTGTCAGCTATGGTCAGACAGCTGATGAGAGAAAATCAAGGCCTAACAAATGAAGATCGGGGAATATCCAAAAGTCATACTCCATTTGCAGACACTGTTCTATAGGCTGAGTACCATAGGAAGTTTAGCATGCCAACTATCCCGGCCTATGAAGGGAAGACCGATCCCCGACAGCATGTGATGAGATACGAGTGGATGATGGATTCAGCTAGAGCGAATGACGCAACCAAGTGTAGATGCTTTCCAATAACTCTATCTGGGATCGCTACCATATGGTTCACCCGACTTCCTCCACGGTCCGTATCCAGTTTCGAGGAGTTGGCAAAGAAATTTATAGAACAGTTCAGAATACATGCTACTCTTCCAAAGGACGTGATGTCTCTATCAAGTGTAATCCAAGCTCCAGGGGAGTCATTGAAGGAGTATTTACAAAGGTTCCATGTTGCGGCTACTGAATTCAGCAATCCTAATGATCACGCAATTCTTATGGCTGTGATACGAGGTGTGGATCCGGATTCAGAGTTTGGAGATTGGTTAGCAAGAAAACCTCCAACTATGCTAGAGCGTTTTTACTCAAAGGCTCATCAGTTCATAAGAAGAGAGGAAGCCAGGTGGGTAAGGCGAGATAAGGCACCAGGGCCTGTTCAGGAGACCATGAAAAGCAACATCTCCGTGAAGCAATCCAGAGACAACTTGGGGAAAGTTCAGGTCAATGTCCAGAACAAGCCCGGACAATCTAAGGAATCCAGAGGAAGAAATCAGGGAAAGAAAAGAGAAGCGGGGAAATGGAAGCCGAGAATTCCAACCTACAACGAATACACCCCACTGAATGCATCTCTTGAGAATATTTACCTATCAACTTGTAATACCTTTCAATACAGAAAGCCGCGCCCAAAGGAGTCTACCGAGGAGCAAAAGCAGACTGGGAAGTATTGCCGCTTTTATGAGACTTATAAGCACAATACTGAAGAGTACAGACACCTGCATGGCGCTATAGAAAAGTTGATTAGACAAAAAAAGCTGCAGGAGTTTGTAAAGAATCCTCAAGAGGGTGGACATGGAACGTCCAATCCCGGTCGCGCACCAGCTCCACGCCACTCTGAGGAGCCTGCTCGGACCGTGGGCAGACTGGTCATAAACATGATAATAGGCGGACCTCACCCTGCAGATAAGAACTGGCAGGAAATGGAGCGGTATGCTAATTCCTTGAGGCATGCAGATTTTGAGTGTTGTTCCAACGTGGAGGATGGAACCCCCGCTAAACAGCAGCACATGATGACAGACGATATAATATTTAGGAGCAGAGACGCTGACCAGGTGGAGGCTCCTAACATTGACCCAATGGTTTAATCTGCGACAATCAGGCCGGCTTTTGTGAAAATAATTTTGATTGATTGTGGAAGCTCTGTCAATATCATCTTCAAGAAGGCTTATGACCAGATGAAGTTGGAGACGAAGGATTTGAAGCCATCTAAAGCTCGTATCCATGGCTTTAATGGCGCAGCGACTGATGCAGTGGGGTATGTTGAATTGCCAGTTGAACTAGGACAAGGTGAGCGTAGGAGGGTGCGAATCCTACCTTTCGTAGTTTTGGATGTAGATTCCCCATACAATGTGTTTCTGGGTCGACCAGCCCCGGCTGAGTTTAGGGCAGCATTGGCCCCGTGGTGTTTGACTTTAAAATTTCCAACTGATAAAGGAGTAGGTGTTGTTCATGGCGACCAGGCGACCGGTCGTGCATGTTATGTGGCTGAGCCCCGAGAGGCCCAGTGGAGGGAAAAAGGAAAGGTTGCGGACAATTCCGTCCGCATTCAGAATACTGACAATTGACAAGTAATGCCCAAGCCCTAGCTTGGGCAAAATTCTCGGATCTACAGAGACATAGATTCGAGAGATGACGATGAGGAACCCAGGGAAGAAAAAGCAGCACCGGCTGAACTGACGATTGACATTTCAGTCAGCCGAGATGATCCATCGTGAGTACTAAAGATTAGATCACAACTCAGCCCCTCGATGATCGAGGACCTTAGTGATTTCCTCCGAGCGAATCTCGATGTTTTCGCTTGGACACATTCCGACATGTGCGGGATCTCTCCCGCTATCACGAGTCATATGTTGAACATAGACCCGAGGTACATCCCAGTCAAACAAAAAAGGAGAGGAATGGACCCGGAGAGGTCCGCTGCTCTCAGAGAGGAGGTGGATAAGCTCAAAACTAATGGGTTCGTCCGCGATGCCCTCTACCCTGAATAGGTGTCAAACCCCATGCTAGTGAAAAAGGCAAATGGGAAGTGGAGAACTTGCGTAGATTATTCCGATTTAAACAAAGCGTGCCCTAAGGACAGTTTCCCATTACCTAGAATTGATCAGTTGGTCGACTCTACTGCAGGACACGAGTTATTGTCGTTCATGGATGCGTACTCGGGATACAATCAGATCCCGATGCACATTCTGGACCAGGAACACACTAGTTTTGTCACAGATGTTGGGCAATATTGCTACATAGTGATGCCTTTTGGATTGAAAAATGCGGGAGCAACCTATCAGCGTTTGGTGAACCGAATGTTTAAAGATCAGATTGGTAGAACAATGGAAGTCTATATGGACGACATGCTCGTGAAGTCATGGCAGTCAAACGACCACATTCGAGACTTAGCAGAGATGTTTGACATACTCAGATATTATGGGATGAAGATCAACCCTCTGAAGTGTTCCTTCGGCGTTGCGTCAGGGAAGTTTTTGGGATTCATTGTTAATGCCCGGGGAATTGAAGCTAACCCGGAAAAGATTCAAGCTATTCGAGATATACAAGTGCCCAGAACTATAAAACATGTACAAAGCTTGAATGGAAAGGTGGCTGCACTGAGTCAATTTATATCCAAAGCCACAGACAAGTGTATTCCCTTCTTCGATATAATAAAGAAAGGAAAGAGGAATTTCGAATGGACATCCAACTGCGAGGAAGCGTTCCGAGCTCTGGTAAAGCATTTGGAAAGTCCTCCAGTGCTGTCGAAACCAGTAGACCACGAAATGTTGTACGTATACTTGGCCGTATCCCCGCATGCTATAAGTGTGGCTTTGGTCCGCGAGGAGGACCGAGTTCAAAAGCCGATGTATTACGTTAGTAAACGTTTAACGGGGGCAGAAAGAAATTATCTTAAACTTGAGAAATTGGCTTATTGCCTGGTGATTGCATCACGTAAGCTGCGTCCATACTTTCAAGCACACTCAATCAGTATCTATACCGATCAGCCCTTGCGACAGGTACTCCAATGACTAGAAACTTCTGGAAGGATGTTAAAATGGAATATCGAGTTGAGTCAGTTCGATATTACCTACCTGCCGTGAAGAGCCATACAAGGGCAAGCTTTAGTAGATTTCATTGTTGAGTTTACTATATCAGACGAACCAGATAGTCACAGTGTCATTCCCCCCATTCGATGGAAATTGTATACCGATGGGGCATCAAACGACCGTTACACTGGGGTTGGTGTAGTTCTTGTGACTCCAGAAAATCGATCGATTTGTTATGCTTTGAAGCTCAATTTCCCAGCTATGAATAATGAAGCAGAATATGAAGAATTGATTGCTGGTTTAAAGCTTATTGGAGAACTCGGGGTAAAATCAGTTGAAATCTTTTGCGACTCACAGTTGGTGGTGTACCAATGCGAGGAGATTACCAAGAAAGGGGACAAAAGCTTGCTTCGTACCTTGCTCTGGTTCAGGAACTATTGGCGAACTTTGAACATTATGACATTTTGCATGTCCCACGTGAACAGAACAAGGAAGCTGATTCGTTGGCCAAATTCGCAAGTACTGGCGATGCACAGCAAATGGGATTAGTTCCCGTCGAATCCTTACATGCTCCAAGCATAGATGTGATGGAGGTCGATTTTGTGTTGGAAACAGAAATCGAGAAGGAGTCATGGATAACCCCATTCAAACTATACCTGCTAAACGAAACTTTGCCCGAAAGAAGAAGCGAAAGACGACAAGTCATTCGCAAAGCCGCGCGATATGTGACGCAGGAAGGAGTAATGTACCGAAAGGGGTTCTCGGTCCCCTTACTACGGTGCATTGCCCATGATGAGACAAAGTGGGTCTTGAAGGAAGTTCATGAAGGAGAATGTGGTGTCCATACTAGGGGGCAGACACTAGCAAAAAAGATCCTCCGCTACGGATACTATTGGCCAACTGTGAATCGGGATGCTGCAGATTATGTAAGAAAATGTGACAAGTGTCAAAGATATGCGAAAATCCCGAGAGCTCCACCAACGGAACTCACGCAAATGGTTAGTCCCTGGCCGTTTGCAATCTGGGGAATCGACATAGTCAGTTCTTTACCTATATCCAAAGGTGGTGCAAAATATGTGATAGTTGCGGTCGACTACTTCATCAAATGGGCCGAGGTAGAGCCTCTAGCTACAATAACCTCCAAGAAGGTCATTAATTTCGTTGTGCGGAACATTATATGCCGCTTTGGCCTCCCGCGAAACATCATTATAGACAACGGAACTCAATTTGAAAGTAAGGAATTCAAAGATTTCTGCTTAAAGTACGGCATTGAGAAAAAGTTCGCCGCGGTTGCTCATCCGAAGGCTAATGGACAAGTTGAAGCCCTGAACAAAATAATCAAGTCCATATTGAAGAAGCGTTTGGAAAAGGCTGGAGGCAAGTGGGTAGATGAACTTCCAACAACGCTATGGGCTTATAGAACTACCCACAAGTCCGCGACTGGCCACACTCCATTCGCATTGGCATATGGCTCAGAAGCTGTTATACTCGTGGAGCTTGAAGTTCCATCACATCGGGTGACACATTATGATCCTAGGACGAATCAGGATCTCTTGTTGGAATCACTGGACTTCGTTGATGAAAAACGTGAAGAAGCTGAGTTAAGGGCGGCAGCATATAGGCACCGAGTTAAGCGATATTACAACGAAAAAGTCCGCCCAAGAATCTTTGATGTGGGTGATCTCGTTTTGAAACGAGTTTTCTCGGTATCATCACGTATGAATCCCAACTGGGAAGGTCCATATGTCATTGAACGGAAGCTTGGAGAGGGAACTTTCAAGCTAGCGACCGTTGATGGCATGACACTCCCCCGAGCATGGAATAGTGAACATTTGCGACGTTATTATATTTAGCCTGTTTCTTTTGTGTTTTAGGTGCAGTTATTTCTCGTATGTTTTTGTTCCATTGATTCTTAGTTTCTTTTTGAGCATGTAATCGGACGATTTAGTTTGTTTGCATTAATAAAGTCTTGAAGTCATCTTTTCCATGAATTACTGATGTTTTTGTGCCTTATAATCTGGTGACAAAAATCTGGAGTTACATTATTCCGTCTGACATGCGAACGCGCATAAACATCTTAAATCTCCAAGTCCCCCGAGCGCGGACTGGAGTACTCTAAGTCCCCAGAGTGCGGACTAGAGTTTAAACGACTTAAATCTCCGAGTCCCCTTAATGCGGACTGGAGTACTCCAAGTCCCCAGAGTGCGGACTAGAGTATAAACGACTTAAATCTCCGAGTCCCCTGAGTGTGGACTGGAGTACTCTAAGTCCCCAGAGTGCGGACTAGAGTATAAATGACTTAAATCTCCAAGTCCCCTGAGCGCGGACTGGAGTACTCTAAGTCTCCAGAGTGCGGACTAGAGTATAAACGACTTAAATCTCCGAGTCCCTTGAGCGCGGACTGGAGTACTCTAAGTCCCCAGAGTGCGGACTAGAGTATAAATGACTTAAATCTCCAAGTCCCCTAAGCGCGGCTGGAGTGCTCTAAGTCCCCAGAGTGCGTACTAGAGTATAAACGACTTAAATCTCCAAGTCCCCTAAGCGCGGACTGGAGTACTCTAAGTCCCCAGAGTGCGGACTAGAGTATAAACGACTTAAATCTCCAAGTCCCCTGAGTGCGGATTAGAGTACTCTAAGTCCCCAGAGTGCGGACTAGAGTATAAACGACTTAAATCTCCAAGTCCCCTGAGCGCGGACTGGAGTACTCTAAGTCCCCAGAGTGCGGACTAGAGTATAAACGACTTGAATCTCCAAGTCCCCTGAACGCGGACTGGAGTACTCTAAGTCCCCAGAGTGCGGATTAAAAAATATTCTAAGTACCAGAAATGTGAAATAAGAGATGTACAATTCCAAAGAATCTCCAAGCAATGTGAAAGTGGACTGGGAATTTATGTAACTCACAAGAACTTGAGTTTCGACCACAGCTATACAGAAAGCTAAAAAGCAGAAGTCATTTAAAAGACAAAGAAACTAAACTTTATTCATTAATCCAAAATGGGGTTATACAACCACTCCTCCAAAACTC
This sequence comes from Allium fistulosum, assembly GCA_030737815.1. Classification (NCBI taxonomy): domain Eukaryota; kingdom Viridiplantae; phylum Streptophyta; class Magnoliopsida; order Asparagales; family Amaryllidaceae; genus Allium; species Allium fistulosum. Next base: position 810,689,575 of record CM060902.1, read on the forward strand.
GGAGTCAAAAGTCTGTCTACATTGACTACGAAAATAAATAAGTAAAAGTAGTTACATGATCTAAGCTAACCCTCGTTGAACGAGTGTAGTGGCTACTTCTTCGATTTCTTTAGCTTCTTTTCCTCCTTCGTTTTCTTAGACGACTCCTCCCCCACGCGCTTTCTCTTGGACATTTTGCTCGACAGAGAAATGGTGTCAGGAGTGGGAGAAGGAACATCCAGTGGTTTGGATTTGCCAGGAAGAATGACTTTTAGAGGCATGTTCAACGGGTCGTCGAGTTCTACCACTTGGGACTCGACCTTGATCTCAACTTTCTTCTTTTTCTCTTCCTCAAGTTGTTCCTTCATGCTTAATTTAGAAGTATGTTCAGAAGCACCCGTGATCTCAATTTCGTAACTCTCTTCAGCGAGAGACGAGGTTTTAGACTTATCCTCGTCAAGCGCCCCAATCACCTGAGCATCGGGACTGGGGGTTACTCCCGCGTGAGTAGCCTCGCTCGTTTTCCCCCATCTTCTCCTTGGCGTCATCGCTCCTTGGAGACAGATCAGGGTCAGAATGGCCTGCGCAAAATCACAAGAGATGAACGTTAGAATACAATAGCCTCTCGCCGAAAGCGACAGTTCTTTGAACTTTAGAAAAAGAGTTACATACTGGTTTCTTGCTGGCTTTCAGCCGTCCGAGGAGTCTCACCCTCTGGAATGGGGGATAGCACATGAATGTCGAGGCCATGATCTTTCGGATCATAACCAACATGTTGCTCGAATGGATCAAGTGCTGGCCGATCAACCGATTGAGTAGGAGGAGGAGCTGAAAACCCGGTTCCAAACGAACCAACTATGTCATTTTTCTCCTTTGATGGAGAAGAGCCTTTGCCAAAGAGGGCCATTGTTGTAGACAATTCTGAAGGCTCGTTCCCCCTGAGAAACTCTTTTACTAAAGCATCCTCATCAACCTCCTCGGCACCCGATTCCACCTTTCTAATCTTTATTAATGTTTCCCATGCCTTGGCTAGAGATTCAAGGTAACCCTCGCCAAGGAAAGTCAAGTCCCGATGCATGAGGACACAGGCGTTGTATTCGGCTATCAGCGGGTCGAACAGGCATTTGATCTCCTCTCTGCCGGCCTCTGCAGCCGCCTCAAGGTGAGAGTCAATTTCCGCGGATGGTATTCTCTTGCCCTCTTCACGGGCTTCATCTTTCACCGTCCCGACCTCAGAAAGCTCATCGTCGAGCTTTGCCTTCAAGAGTCGCGTAGCAACAATCTCGTTGCAGTATCGTTGGGACTCCTCTTGAGTAGCTATTTTCTCTTCCTTCTCCTTAGAGAGTAGTTCTTTCAACTCTTTAACCTGCAGGGCGAGTGCATCCCTTTCTTTTTGAATAGAGTCCTTTTCTAAAGCCAGGGCCCCACAGCATTGGATCGCTTCGTCAATTTCCTTTTTATGAGTCATCTCTAGACGAGTGACGGCTTCCGCAGTATCTTTAGCACTTTGTTCGGCAGCCTCGAGCTGGGACTTGTACGAAGAGAGTTCTTCATCCTGATTTTTGATAATGTCTTTATCAAAAATGGCTTCAAGCTTCAGGCGGTCGATTTCGTGTCGACGCTCAATAGAGACTTCCGAGACTTTTTCAACTAGATGGACAAACGCGTCATGTTGGACATAAACGTCGTTGTTGCAAGCGATGGCACTCTGCTTGACCTGCCCCGGGATATGATGGATCACTAGAAGGAACTTCAGACCATCAAAGCAGATTTTAGGGAATTTAACTTTAAGCTCGGCCAGCTTCTCCGATATCGTCGGGTCTGCTGCAGGAACAGGGGGAGGTGGCTTCGAAAGTTCCATTTTCTTACGATGTTCCCGAGACTGTCGTGCGCTAGATGAACCAGAGTGTTGATCACGGGGAACATCAGATTGAGACCCCTTCTGCGAAGACTTCTCTCTGCCTTGCTCTGGTTGAGAAGGAAGATCGCGGGAATATGAAGACAGGCTGTGTGCTTTCCTTCGATAAGTTGATTCTCGGGGACGATTGTCTCGGTCTCCAGAGTCGCCTCTGTCCCGGCGCTTGCCGGTGCCCGAATCCTGGCCAGAATGATGAAAAACGGATGAGCCATGAAGATGATCAAATCCGTGGGAGCGTCCCATGTCACCTGCATAGAATGAGAGTAACGACAAGTTAGAAAAGATCAGGGTGATGGCTAAAATTGAAGTGTAGGGTGAAGTGCACGTGTCCATGTGTGTCCTAGTGTTCCCCCCGATGGACCAGTTTCTTTATCTTTAATAATAGGAGTTTTTTCTCCCTGGACATGGGCTTGAGCGCCTGCATTGCCTCTGGCGGGCGAATGAAGCTTAAGCGCCTCTGAGTCGTCGAAACCATAATTGAGTAGATCATCAGGGATGGTGAGGTTCGATAGACCTTTCAATGAACTTTCTAAGGGTTGGGGGGAAGGTTCTCTCACCTCTGGAATAAGAGTAACTTTAGAAGTTCCACCCACTTTCTTCCTCTTCAACTTGTTGGTCAGTTTCTTCTTTTCCTTGGAAGGGGAAGATGATGTCTCAATGTCGTGGACTTCGACTATCGGGTCCTGAGTGGGACTAACATTTTCACCCGGTACTTCGGGCGTCTTGCCTTCTCTAATTTCTCCCTCTTTTGGCGTGTCAGGGGCGTTACGTGTTGAAGACCCAGCCTGCTTTTTTCCTTTGCCCGAAGCAGGTCTGGATGGAGTGACGCCTTGGGGAAGGCTTATTCAGCGACCTTCCACAAGCAGCCCGAATCTCGTAAGTGACTCATTTGAAATGAGAGATCTGATGTCCCGATCATATGCGGGGAGGGCCCGATAGTTGCAACAGCTTCAGAGTACCCGAAGCCTTCAGGACGTGGATTGATACCTGAAAAAGTGGATAAAGAGTCAGAAAAGATGCAGATTTCACCAAATTCAAGTGTTGATCTAGAAAACGAACTTACTCCCTTCTACCCATCTCCTGGCGAAACCGGGAGGACAATGCATGTAGAACCACTCTTGCTTGTACTGGGCAAATTTGCTCCATGCCCCAGTCAGGATTTAGCATTTACTATGTGGCTCTAGAAATATGAAAGATGGGCTGTCCGACCGTCTCTTGAAGCGATAGATGTAATGAATATCGCCGGAAGTAGGAAGCTTGAAAAGGACACTCATGAAGAGGATGCAAGTCCCGTATATGAATGCATGGCTATTTGGATGTAATTGAGAGGGGGCAATCTCGATATATTGTAGCACGTCGCGAAGAAAGGAATTGAGTGGTGGTACACTGCCAACCCAGCACATAAACCTGTTGCAGGCTGTATATCCGACTGGGGGCAAGTGCGGACGATCATGCCCCGATGGAACTAACACGTCATCAAAGGGGATTCCATGGACAGAGAATATACGACGGAGTGTACTTTCATTAATCTTTGAGGCCTGGGAATCGATTGGGTCGTCTAAGAAAATTGCTACCTCCAAAGCGTTGGGAGCTAAGTCGACAGACGCCGTCGCAGGACTCGGTAAGTCTTGAGCAGGGGTAGTTGACGGGTTTGAGGTTCCTATAATTTCTTGTCGGGAGGATGGCCCGGGTCTATCCGAGATCGTAGTAGAGCTAGATTTCCTAGACATCTCTGTTAAAGACTGAATCTGACAAAGCACCTGTTTGAACTATACTTGAAAAACAATTAACATTAGACTTAACAACATAAATATCCCCCCCCCCCCGTGTGGTGAGTGAACTAGTGCGATCGTTCAAATATAAGTGCCAAGAAGTGAAAAGTCACTGGGTTGATGAAATAAGTTTAAGCTTTGAATTATCATCTTCGAAGACCGTCATCGCTGACCGTCTATGAGAGCTTGTCATAAGATGGATTATGTTTCATACTCAGCGTTAACATTGCATATGAAAGGTTATTAACTGTTAAGCGAGTTAAGTTCAAGTTTTCAGTTGTCTAAACACGGAAGTTATCAGTCTGGATTGTCCGATATTCTTTGTTGTTTAAGTCTGTCCTTGTTCACTATCGTATGTTCAGGCAATGTGTTAAGTCAACTGTACATTAGGTTCGACTAGTGTTGCTGTTGTGCACAACTCTCCTACCATCCATCATTACCGTTCGGCATGCGACAAGACATGCCGAACCGCAGTCATGCCAGGCCGTATCGTTCGACACTCCACTCTCCCATCTGCTCTCTCCACCGTTCGGCATAAGGGAGTCATGTCGAACCACACACATGCCGAGCCGCCTCGCTCGGCAATTCACCCTCAACATCAACACTCTTCTACCTATCCACTTCATCGTTCGGCATTCGTCTAGTCATGCCGAACCGCAATCACACCGAGCCCCTTCGCTCGACATTTTGCCTAGCACTTACTTTTCTCCAACACTCCTTCCTACCTCGTTCGGCATAAAAGAATCATGCCGAGCCAAGAGCATACCGAGCCGCATTGCTCGGCATCTAGGCTCAACCCTCGTTTCTTCTCTGATTCTCCCTCTTTCCTTGCTCGGCATAAATCACTACTCTTCTCTTCGCCGCTCGGCACGCGAGAGTAATGTCGAGCCATGGTCATCTCTTTTCCGAATCTCACGCCATGTTAAATTCACAGCACCAAACTTTACTACTCCTTACTTCCTCATATCCTAAACACCTCTAACACCTCCTTCCTTCCATCACTCCGCCTAGCCCTAAAGCGTGTTTTGACCCCGAATTCAATGTCCTTATCCACGCGGTTCCAATCGTCCTAAGTCTTACAAAGATTCACAAATCCGAATCTCGTGTGATGTTTTCTCTTCGAGATGAAATGTTTAAAGTTAAGGCCATTACCTAAGAAATCACTCGAAGCTTGGGGATATTCTGGAGTAGGAAGCGCGATTTTGGTCGGGTTCTTTGATTTGGGAAAGGAGGAGAGGTAACTTATTGATTTCGAGAAAGGAAGGGAAAGGTAAATAGTTTGCAGGAGTTTGAGATGAATTCGTAGGTTCTGAATGCCATAGGTAAATGTAAAAGGGAAAGGAAGAAGAAGTCTCGGCTTAATAGAGAGGAGGGAAGTCGAATGGACATTGACAGGTAGAACTGGTCAATGCACCACCATCGTTCGGCATTATGTCGTTCGGCATTTGTATGTCGCTCGACATTAGTATATTGTTCGGCATTAGTATGCCGATTGGCATTTATTGCCTCATTCGGCATTCGAGAGGTTGGAGGAAAACATTGTATGAAGACAGAATGAGGATTCTAACGAGAAGCACGGAGTGTTAATGGTTCAAAGCGTATCATGCTCATCCACATGACACTCTTTGGGGGGCAAGTGTTACCCAGTGGTTTGACCGAGTAACAGGAGGCTTAGTGTAGAAGGCTCGTTCGGCATTGCGGGATTGCGGGCGTTCAGCATTCCATATCGTTCGGCACGAGTCTCGTTCGCAGAGAAGCCTCTACCAGCATCCAGCACCGTTCAGCATCCAGGCCTCGCTCGGCATAGCAAGGTCGCTCGGCGTAGCAAGGTCGCTCGGCGTAGCAAGGCCACTCGGCGTAGCAAGGCCGCTCGGCGTAGCAAGGTCGCTCGGCGTAGCAAGGTAGTTCTGCATTCTAGCCTCGTTCGACATTCCAGCCTCGCTCGACACATAGCCTCGCTCGGCATAAGTATGTCGTTCGGCATCTCCCCTCGATCGGCATTGGGTCTCGTTCGGCCTACACACTTCACTTAACATACTGCCTCGTTTGACTTGGAGATGCGGCTCGGCATTTGCGGCCCGGCACACAGAAGTCACTCACCACAGGCCGAGGTATCTTGCTACTAGGCCCATTAGGGTAGTCCAACCCATCCTCGTCTATAAATAGAAGGGCAGGGGCACAGTGAATTGGACCTTTCTTCGAGAGCACTGGGGAGACTCTGCCGCTTTCTAGACTCGACCTATTTACTTAGCAATTGCATTCAAGTAATTGGTGTACGGATTGTATCTGTAATCGATTATCAAGTAAATCAATAAAGATTAACTTCAAAGTGGACGTAGGCAATTACGCCGAACTACTATAAACCTGGTGTTCTTATTTTCTGCATTTAATTTAGCATATTGCTTTCTGTTCAAATTTACTTTCTTAATTTATCTCTCTACACAATCTTTCTAAAAGGGGGTTAGCGACCAATTTTGGTGCTAACACACATCACAAACAACCATAGAATAACCACTTGCATAAACTCAGTGGATGGGGCTCTTGGTATCTTTGCAAATCACTGGCACTTATTGCATCTTTTATAATAGTCGGCCGCATCTCAGGTGACTGTTGGTCAAAAGTATCCATAGCGAAGAACCATTTCGTTAACGTCTACTCCCTAGTGTCACCACAAAATCTACCTTCCTGCACATCTGAAATAATTTTCTTGGCTTCGTCTTTGGTGACACACTTCATTAAGGACATCGAGAATCCCATCTTATAAAGTACCCTTTTTTGCATGATGATTCAAGGTACTTACGAAGGAGTTTCCGACATTCATTTCTTCTGTTCATGAGATTCTCTTTTAGAAAATATTCTTTAATTGGAGTCATCCATGACTCCTTTTCTCCTCGGCCTCCAAGATCCAGTCAACATCCATCTCACTAATGCTTGGGGCCGACAACACTTCTACTGGAACGATTCCCAAAAGCTGCACATCCTCAGTACTGGCTAGCTTGGCCAATGAATCAACCTTCATGTTTTTGTCAGTTAAGGGGCGAGTCTTGCTCCCTTAGCCTAAAACTCCTTTTAAACTTGACAGACTACCAACTAAGAGCTACTGAATATATGCAATATCTTGAATTTCAATTTCTTTACTGTCTTGAGCCCTACGATCAACGCTTCATATTCAGCTTCGTTGTTTGTCATCAGGAACTCTAGCCTCAAAGCGTAGCATATCTCCTATCCCTCTTGTGTCACAATAACTAATCATATCCCAGAATGGTGCTAATTGGATGCCTCATCCAAGTATAATTTCCTTTAAGTCAGTTGGACCAAATCTTCTTCTACCACTCTCTCCCAATTGGTGAACACAGCAATGAAGTCTTCCAATGTACGTCCTCGAATCGCCTTACTAGGATGGTACATTATATCAAATTGGCTGAGCTTGATGTTGCACTTTATTAATTTTCTTGAATTTTTGGGTCGATATAGTATTTTCCTCAATGGCTGATCAGTCGGTACTTTTAATAGGTGAGCCTAGAAGTATAGCTATAACTTCCTCGAAGCAATCAGCAAATAGTACGTCGGCTTCTCTAGTTTCATATAAATCTTCTCCGCTTCAGTAAACCATTTGCTGATGTAAAATAATGGTCTTTGGATTCTGCTCTCCTCACACATCAAGGCTGCACTTAGGTCATGAGTAGACGCCGCTAGGTAAACGAATAGATCTTCTCCTTCCAAAGGCATTAATAGAATCTGTGGCTTCTCTAAATATTCTAGCAAATTTTGGAAAGCATCCTGGCATTTCTCTATCCAAACAAACTTTCCTTTCTCCTTCTTAAGTGCATTAAAGAATAGTAAGCATTTGTTTATTGCTTTTAAAAGAAATCGACTCAATGCATCGACTTTCTCGTTCAAGCTCTGCGTCTCTCTCCTTGTCCTTGGGGTAGTAGCCTCTTTCAATGCTTTGATCTGCTCTAGGTTACCTTCAATGCCACTTGAGTTAACAATGAAACTCAAAAACTTGCCTAATGCAACTCCAAAAGACCATTTCATTGGATTGAGCTTCATTACTAATTTCGAAGGCCATCGAACTGTTGGAATTGGGCCAGCCCACAAAGGAAGATATGGGTGAAATCAATTTTTTTGTCATTTTGGATCTTTATTGAGCCTACAAAGTCTAATTCATTTTGAACTTTTTTAATTTTATTTTCAATCAAATCATTATTTTATTTTATAAATAAAGTTTTAGTTTATAAATAAAGTTTTAGTTTATATTATTTTGTATTATGTTTGAATATGTGTATCATATACACATATATGTGTACGTGCATATGCAACATAATAAAGTGTGCATGATTTGACATGCCCATGTATAAGGACTGTGATTTATACAGTAACAGATATGTTAGCCCTTCTAGTATTATATGTGTTGTTTAAATGAATATATATATATATGCATCAAATGTATACACACACACACACATTAAATGTGACGCCCCACCTCTATACTCACACTAGTCAAGGACACTACGGGGTAATGCCGTCAACTAGTGCGAAGAATAAGGCTATTGAGGAGCGACCATCTGTGTAACTGCATTGTGCGAGTACCGATATGTCAGATAATATACCTTACATTTCATTTCAAGAGGAAATCCAACATATCAAATACAAACTCAAAGCTACCACACAGTGGCTATATGGACTTCGGAAACAAATATAGAAATAAACATAACACAAATCAGTCATAAATATTCATATCACAAAGGCAGAAACAGATATGAATATATCACATAGAAGTGTACATCAAAGTAGTGGTCAAACTAGATCCACTACATCACAAAAGAATAGATACAAGTGCTAGACAAAAGAATAAGTATACATCAAGGAGTCTTTATCTCAAATGTATACTAACAAAAACTACCAAGCTAAAGTATTTAGCCAAAAGTCAGATGATGAACCCTGATAAAAATTCAAGCAGGAGCGCCTGAAATACCTCGGTCTGACCCGAGTATTATTTAAGAAGAAAATAATAAACGGATCAGTCTAACTATAAATATCATATAAAATGAGATAGGATAAGAGATATCACAAAAACGTATGATAACAATAATGCCATGCTGTGACAAGTATACATCAGATAACAACAAAAATCATACAAATATCTCAAATATTCTCAAACACCAAAAGAATGTCATATTCTTTATATTAATCACTAGAACACAAATATTGACAAAATATATCAATGCCAATAGCACAAATTGGTGAAACACAAATTCTAGAAATCAATAACCAGAAGTCCAGAAATCACAAAGGGGGAAGGCCTATCACAAACGAGAGCATGAAAACTCACCAACACGTGTGTCACAAACAGAACGCTATTCCATGGTCGCTAACCATCAAGTTTGAGTCGAAGCTCCACAAACAGCCCGAAGACCATGGGTCGCTACCCCACCAATTTTGAGTTGAAGCTCCACAAACAGGGTTTAACCCCCACACAAAAAAGAGACGTCGCACATTGCTAGTCAAAATCACAAAATGATCATCATCGATCAATAAAAAGTGTGAACCACACTAAGCTAGTAAATATAAGAGTTTAGCTTCGTGTCCCATAACCACTAGCTTAACTTGAATATTTACGAACAAATTGTAGATTTCCACTCGAATATTGTCACAAGAGTTCAATCGAACAAGTCCAAGAATTAATCGACGAAGTAAACGCAAGCGTTTCATACCACTTGTTTTACTAGGCCGTTTAATTAGATTTCTTATACGAATGAGGTAAAGGTTTGTATATACTAATAGATTGGAAAACGATTTTTTTTATAAACGAGATTTGTATTAAAATAGATGTTATCCCGCCTTTTGGCAAGCCCGTGACACCAAAAAGTTGAATGGAAAACTAAAGACAGTTCGTCGTAAAAGTTCGTTATACACTGTTTCACCATGGATATCGATGAATTTTGTCCGAGCCCGGATCAGGCTACAATTGATAGGACACGGCAAGCAAAGTCATGAAAGCCAGCACTCCAAATTTCAAGTCAATCCGAGTTCATGTGCTCAAGTTATGATCGATGCAAAATGAAGGAGATAACCCTTATTCGAATCCATAGGTTACACCCTTGTTCGAATCCATCAACATCCCCCCGTTCGAATCCATTAGCAATAAGCCCCAATTTGCATCGTTCAGGCATCATCACATTTGTATCCATCGGCAAGCACCACGTTTCGTATCCATCAGTTGAGAGAGTCACTTGGTCGAATCCACCTGATAACCTTGGTTCGTATCCATCAGTTGACCCCGCTTCACATCCAGCACAAATATTAACTTGTTCGTATCGGTCTAACGGAGGAAGCATCCATCGATACAAACTGCGTCACTTTCATCGATGCGAACTAAACAATCTCCTTCGATTCGAATTGAGCATAATGAAGAGTGATGCAAAAGGGGACGTTAGTGATTGGCTCGACCTGAACAACGGCCTTCGATACGAAGACGGCGAAAAGTATGGAACGACTCGATCAACGCGGCGTAAAAAGAGGATCAACACGAAAAGCACGCGCCACGTCAACTTCCTCGCGTGCTCCATAATCGAGTCGAAGCTATCGATTCGAAGGGAATCGATTCGAACAGAGTGATCACACTGGAAACACAACTTCGTATCGACAATATCTGGTGATCTACAAGTCCAAATGCTATGAAATTTTAACAGAAGCTTACGTACATGTTGAAGAATGTGCTCACCAAATTTCAGCTCCATTGGATGATTTTTTGATCGATTCGAATGGATTTCAAATCGATCCCGAAGCGGGCCCAGATTTCCTGGACGCGGGCGTGTGGGCCCGCTCACGTGCCAGAAGTGGTCTCCTAAAAATTAGGCGAACTATCAGCCTCCTACGCCTATAAATAGAGCCCCAGGTCATTCAGAAAAGGGGATCTGGATTCAGAAGCACCCAGACTCTACCGGATTCAGTTCTACACTTCATCATCGTTGTTAAACTCGAATTTCTTCATTGTAATCGCTGTAATCAACTGTAATCAGCAAGGATAATCAATAAAAGATAAGCCTTTGAAGTGGACGTAGGCCGGAGATAGCCGAACCACTATAAATCTCGTGTTTATGTTCATTATTTCTGAATTGTGATATTCAGTTTGCTTAAATTGGAGATTTGTGTTTGAATACTTGTTGATTTGTATTCATACACTGGTGCTTTCACGACATTCGGGGTTTGTGACCAATTTAGGCGCAAACAATAGAGTTGGAAACACCTTTGTAAAAGAGTTTGAATATTTACTACTAGTATAGAAACCTTTGTATTTGAAAGTGACAAATCACAAAAATGATTGTAAAAACAATCAATCACCAAAGATTCACATTCGAAGACGTGAATCAAAACCATAGAAATCGATATCAAATCCATCAAATGGATATTCCCAAAAATCCAAAGAAAGAAGTCATCAAAGTCGATAATAAGTGATGACAACTATCTGGATCAACAACAATCGATTAAAATTAGGAAATCCACTCAAAAACATAAGCAAATAGGCAAACTGCTCAATTCCAAACGTCTGGAGGTTCAATCCAGGCGTTTGAAAACTAACCAGACGTCTGGTTTATAAATAAAGTTTTAGTTTATATTATTTTGTATTATGTTTGAATATGTGTATCATATACACATATATGTGTATGTGCATATGCAACATAATAAAGTGTGCATGATTTGACATGCCCATGTATAAGGGCTATGATTTACACAGTAACGGATATGTTAGCCCTTCTAGTATTGTACGTGTTGTTTAAATGAATATATATATATATATATATGCATCAAATGTATAAACACACACACACATTAAATGTGACGCCCCACCTCTATACTCACACAAGTCAAGGACACTACAGGGTAATACCGTCAACTAGTGCGAAGAATAAGGCTATCGAGGAGCGACCATCTGTGTAATTGCATTGTGCGAGTATCGATATGTCAGATAATATACCTTACATTTCATTTCAAGAGGAAATACAACATATCAAATACAAACTCAAAGCTACCACACAGTGGCTATGTGGACTTCAGAAACAAATATAGAAATAAACATAACACAAATCAGTCACAAATATTCATATCACAAAGGCAGAAACATATATGAATATATCACATAGAAGTGTACATCAAAGTAGTGGTCAAACTAGATCCACTACATCACAAAAGAATAGATACAAGTGCTAGACAAAAGAATAAGTATACATCAAGGAGTCTCTATATCAAATGTATACTAGCAAAAACTACTAAGCTAAAGTAGTTAGCCAAAAGTCAGATGATGAACCATGATAAGAATTCAAGCAGGAGCGCCTGAAATACCTCGGTCTGACCCGAGTATTATTTAAGAAGAAAATAATAAACAGATCAATCTAGCTATAAATATCATATAAAATGAGATAGGATAAGAGATATCACAAAAACGTATGATGACAATAATGCTATGCTGTGACAAGTATACATCAGATAACAACAAAAATCATACAAATATCTCAAATATTCTCAAACACCAAAAGAATGTCATATTCTTTATATTAATCACCAGAACACAAATATTGACAAAACATATCAATGCTAATAGCACAAATTGGTGAAACACAAATTCTAGAAATCAACAACCAGAAGTCCAGAAATCACAAAGGGGGAAGGCCTATCACAAACGGGAGCATGAAAACTCACCAACACGTGTGTCACAAACAGAACGCTATTCCATGGTCGCTAACCATCAAGTTTGAGCCGAAGCTCCACAAACGGCCCTAAGACCATGGGTCGCTACCCCACCAATTTTGAGTTGAAACTCCACAAACAGGGTTTAACCCCCACACAAACAAAGAGACGTCGCACATCGCTAGTCTAAATCACAAAATGATCATCATCGATTAATAAAAAGTGTGAACCACACTAAGCTAGTAAATATAAGAGTTTAGCTTCATGTCCCATAACCACTGGCTTAACTTGAATATTTATGAATAAATTGTAGATTTCCACTCGAATATTGTCACAAGAGTTCAATCGAACAAGTCCAAGAATTAACCGACGAAGTAAACGCAAGCGTTTCATACCACTTGTTTTACTAGGCCTTTTAATTAGATTTCTCATACAAATGAGGTAAAGATTTGTATATACTAATAGATTGGAAAATGATTTTTTTATAAACGAGATTTGTATTAAAATAGAGTTGAAAACACCTTTGTGATAGAGTTTGAATATTTACTACTAGTATAGAAACCTTTGTATTTGAAAGTGACAAATCACAAATATGATTGTAAAAACAATCAATCACCAAAGATTCACATTCGAAGACGTGAATCAAAACCATAGAAATCGATATCAAATCCATCAAATGGATATTCCCAAAAATCCAAAGAAAGGAGTCATCAAAGTCGATAATAAGTGATGACAACTATCCGGATCAACAACAATCGATTAAAATTAGGAAATCCACTCAAAAACGTAAGCAAATAGGCAAGCTGCTCAATTCCAAACGTCTGGAGGTTCAATCCAGGCGTAGAAAACTAACCAGACGTCTGGTTTAGAATCCAGACGTCTGGATTTGTTCTCTGGAAATAATCTAGAGAACCCCCTGACGTCTGAAACTTCTAGTCAGACGTCTGAGACCTATCCAGATGTCTGATCCTAAATTTCAGACGTCTGGAATTAGTCTCTGCCTTTTTTTTATATTCTACATGCTTATATTTTTCTCTTCAGGTCCAAACCAGACGTCTGGACTTGGTCACCAGACGTCTGGTCACCTGTTCTGGGCAACAATTTGCCTAGGCCAAAGTGGCCAAGACGTATCGGGAGCGATCGGGCGAGCAACGACGACTAAGGATTTACGCCAAGCGACAACCCAACCTTATAGGCTCTTCGATACACCCCAAACAACATTTCCAAACATCCTTAGTAGGATTTTCATAAAATTGGACTTCAAAATCAAAAATTGGAGAATTCACAAAACCAATTCAAATCAAAGCAAATGAGCACAAAATAGATGTTAGGAATTCAAACCTAACAACAATGAAAGCTATGGACATAGATGTGAGTTCAAAAACTCACCTTTAAACCCAAAAACAATGAATGAGAAGCTTTTAAAACAAGGCAAGAACAATTCCTCTTCAACACACCTCTAGAATCCTCAATCTATTATCAAAGTTGAAGTTTTTCCTAAGTTAGGTTATAGGAATTTCTGTAATTGAAGAGAGATAGAGATGGAGAAGATGAAGAGGATGCTTACCTAAGCTTCTCCTTGATTTTGGACTTGGATTTGTATTTCCTAAACAAACCAGGGTTTTGGAATTCTAGTTTCCAATCTTTTCCCTCATTTTTACTTAAGCTTGAATGTATTAGGAAATGAGAATGAATGAAGAGGAGAGGGGGTGGAGTTAGGGTATTATGATGGGTTAGTGGGCTGAAACCAAAACCCAAAGCCCTAGTAGAAAAATAGCAAATTCTACTCAACTCCAAACATATCGATGTTTATACTCCAAAAAGTCGCAAACGTAATTTTGGACTCAATGGAAGTGGTCCCGAGGCCTAGTTCGACTATTTGCAAAAAGTGATATTTCGGACATAAATTCGACTAACAATGCTATATTTAAATAAAACATTTAAATATACAATTGTAAAATATGCGGGTTGTTACAGACTCCCCTCCTTAAAGAAATTGCATCCTCGCAATACTTAAGAAAAAGAAATAAAAAGTAACAACCATACAAAGGCATAACAACACAAAAAGAAGAAATTTTGAAACAAGAAGTTCACCTTAATGAGCACGAGAGAGTAAGTCCGGATGTGTTCGCTCGATGAATTCTCTGGATTCCCAAGAGCAATCCTTAGGATTTGAGGACCATTGAACTTTCACAAGTGGGACATCTTTATTACGAAGGCGTCTAATCTCCGTAGCAATGACACGACTAGGATGTTGCTCATAAGTCAAATTTGGTGAAACCTCAATTTCTTCAATAACACCGGGCCCAAGAATAGAATCGGAATCCCTAAGGCATTTCCGTAGTTGAGAGACGTGGAATACATCATGAATAGAAGAATATTGAGCCGGTAACAAAAGGCGATAAGCCACGGAACCAATACGTTCGGTGATGGGAAATGGACCAATATAACGAGGTGCTAATTTTCCCGATCGACTGAAACACACAACACCCTTCATAGGTGAAACATGAATAAACACAAAATCTCCCACAAAAAACTCTAATTTCCTTCTTCGGTTATCGGCATAGGATTTTTGTCTACTTTGAGCTTCTTTCATCCTATGACGAATAAGGTCAATCTTTTCTGTGGAATCAAAAATAAAATCTGGACCTAAAACCAGCTTCTCACCGGCTTCAAGCCAACACGAAGGAGATCGGCATGGCCTTCCGTAGAGTGCCTCGAAAGGTGCCATACAAATACTAGATTGGAAGCTATTATTATAAGAAAACTCAACAAGAGAAATATGATCTTCCCAATTTCCACCAAAATCAAGAACACATGCACGAAGAAGATCTTCAAGAGTTTGATTCAAACGATCGATTTGTCCAACGGACTGAGGATGATAAGCGGTGCTAAAATTAAGCTTTGTTCCCAAAGCTTTTTGAAGACCCTTCCAAAATCCACTAGTAAACAATGGATCACGATCGCTAACAATAGAAGTAGGAACTCCATGCAATTTAACAATTTCTTTGACATAGAGTTTAGCCAAAATAGGTACGGTCCGATTGGACCGAACGGGAATAAAATGGGTGGATTTTGTAAGTCTATCTACTATCGCCCATAGGCTATCATGACTCGAACGAGAACGGGGAAGTCCATCAATAAAGTCCATGGAGACTTGATCCCACGTCCAAACGGGAATGTCCAAAGGTTGCAATAACCCACCGGGCCTTTGATGTTCGGCCTTCACAAGTTGGCAAGTCATGCAACGCTTAATAAAGTTAGCAATATCAGATTTCATTCCATCCCAATAATAAAGTCGCTTCATGTCCGCATACATTTTACTACTACCAGGATGAATGGTAAATTTAGAGCGATGAGAATCTTCTAAAATGTCTTTACGAAGATCAATAATATTTGGCACAATAAGTCTACCAAATTTTCGAATACCGTCGCGAGCATCAATATCAAAGTCTTTCAAACCTTCAATATCAATTTTATCCCTATAACTTTGGCTAAGAAGAACCAATTCGGGATCATGCTTTTGAGCTTCAAGAATGCGGTCTAAAAGAGAAGGATGAGCCTCAAGGCTGCACAAAACAAGAGATGAACATGAATTGGATTCACGATCTCGAATCTCACAAGTGGATAAAGTCTCGAGATCATTCCATTCGGATATCATCATGGAAATAACCGCTTGTTGCTTACGACTAAGGGCTTCGGCAACACGATTTCCCCTTTCCGGGAGTATAGAGAATATCAAGATCATAAGATGCAAGGAACTCAAGCCAACGTTGTTGACGCAAATTAAGTTCCTTTTGAGAAAATAAATACTTCAAAGATTTATGATCGGTGTGGAGAACAAATTTCTCTCCCAAAAGATAATGACGCCAAATTCTAACAGCGAAAACAATAGCCGCGAGCTCTAAATCATGAGTGGCATATCTAGTCTCGGCAGGCTTTAATTTCCTAGAAGCATAAGCAATAACACGTTCCCTTTGCATGAGAACGGCACCCAAACCAATACGACTAGCATCGGTATAAACAATAAAATCTTGGTTTCCTTCGGGAATCACAAGAATAGGAGCATCGGAAAGGAGTTCTTTTAGTTTCTGAAAAGCAGCTTCATAATTGTCTGACCAAATGTATTTAACTCCCTTCTTTGTCAAACTAGTAAGAGGTACGGAAATTTTAGAAAAGTCTTTTATGAACCGACGGTAATAGCCCGCCAATCTAAGAAAGCTACGAATTTCTGTCACACTCTTCGGTCTCTTCCAATTTTGAATTGCTTCAATCTTTGAAGGATCTATGGAAATTCCGGATTCAGAAATAATATGCCCCAAGAATTTCACACGAGATTGCCAAAAGTGGCATTTAGAAAATTTTGCTTTCAATTCGTTGCTCCTAAGAGTTTCCAACACAATCCGAAGATGTTTTTCATGCTCTTCCTCGGTTTTAGAATAAACAAGAATATCATCGATAAAGAAATCGATCAAGGAAGTCTTTGAAAACTCGATTCATAAGGTCAACGAAATAAGTTGGAGCATTCGTTAACCAAATGGCATAACAAGCCATTCTAAGATCCATAACGAGTACGGAACGATGTCAAAGGAATGCTATCCTCTGCAATACGGAGCTGATGAAAACCGATTGCTAAGTCTAACTGTGAAAAGACTTTAGCACCACAAAGTTGATCGAATAGATCATCAATCCGAGGTAAGGGATATTTATTCTTGATGGTGAGATCATTAAGCTTGCGGTAGTCAACGCAAAGCCTAAGTGTACCATCTGATTTCTTCACAAAAATAGCCGTAGCTCCCCATGGAGAGGAACTAGAACGAATAAACTGTTTTCCTTCCAACTCGGATAATTGATTATGCATCTCCTCATTTTCCTTATTGGACATACGATAAGGAGGACGAGTAATAGGTAGAGATCCAGGGATTAGATTAATTCTGAACTCAATTGCTCGCTTAGGTGGTAATCCTAAAACGGGCTCAAATATGTCGGGAAATTCACGAACAATGTGAATGAGAGAAATAACATCTTCCTCATCATCATTATCGTCATCATGAGGATTTAGAGAATATAAGGATGCTCTCGAATTGGAATCTGAATCTTTAAGAACAAGAGAAATCTGCTTAACAGATTGAGGATGTCGAAGATATATAGTCCACTCAGGACATAGGACATGGGCTTCGTAACAGTTAAGCCAATCCATCCCCAAAATCAGTCCGAAACCAAGGTAATGCATAACATGCAAATCGGCTTGAAAAGCATAATCACATAAAATAATTTCGACACCTTTACAAAGTAAACTGAGTGTTGCGGATCCACCAACCGGATTCGCAATTCTCATTGAAGTCATCAAGCCAATAACATTCAAAGACAAAGCATCAACAAGTTCTTTTGATATAAAAGAGTGAGATGCTCCCGTATCAAAAAAACTCGAATAGGAAGATCACGAAATATAATAATGCCATCAAGGATAGAATGAGAAATACCTTGACCAAGAGAAGTGTTAGTAGGGGCTTGCACCACATTTAGCTTTCTCTCTTTCTTGCTTTGAAGTTTGGGACATGAAGATATAATATGACCCGAAATTTTGCAATAGCGGCAAGTAAGGGACTTCAGACACTTGTTTGCATAATGGTCCTTAGAACCACAATTGTAACATTCTCCACGACTAGAGGTAGGAGACTTAGCTACCGAAGTTGCTTGCTTCCCTTTCTTGTTGGGATTAGGCTTGAATTTAAAAGGCCTCTTCTTGTTGATGTTTTGTTTGACTTTAACATCACTTTCTTTATCGGCCTCTTCGAGTCGAAGAGCGATATCAATAAGCTGATCGAAAGAAACTTCTAGTTTCAGAAGTAATGGCCTTTTGAGATCCTTATTCAACCCATAGACAAATCTCTGATTTTTCTTCAATGGGGTATTAATATACTCGACCCCATATTTAGATAGAGATTCGAAAGATGCAACGTGATCCGTCACAGAAGATTCACCTTGAACAAGGTCAATAAAGCGTCGGGCTAAAGATACTTTTTCATCTTCCGGCACAAATTTCAACTCGAACCTTTCCCGGAATTGCTCCCAAGTAAGATCCGCTTCAATAATTTCCGAGATCTTTCTTGGAGCATGCTAGATGCCACTTGGACTCGACGTAGGTCAATAAGATTCATGCGGGAAAAGGTGCGATCGCATGTTCTAAGCCAAGCTTGGACTTCTATAACGCTTTCGGAACCCTTGAAAGGCCTTCCACCCAAGTTGGTGTAATCACTGCACAAGCGTACAAACCCAGATTTAGGGTGAGTAGGCTCTGGGATAGGTCTGATAGCTTGAGCATTTTTTACAAGATCTAGAAGTTGCTGAGCAGACATGAATACTCCGTCCTGAGGAGTAGCGCTGGGACGGCCTGGTCTAACCATTTCTCTTCTTTAAGAAAGAAAGAAGAGGAAAAAGGTTATTATCAAAATGAATATCAAACAAACTTGATTGATAAAACAAGGCATCATAAAAAGAAATTGGATAGAACGGTACGAAGACTCGAATTAAATCCTATGGCACGATTCCTAAGAAAGACTTAGAACAATGATCCTTGCTAGATTATTCTACATTGTTCCGAAGTTTGGCACTGATACCAAGCTATGACACCCCACCTCTATACTCACACTAGTCAAGGACACTACAGAGTAATGCCGTCAACTAGTGCGAAGAATAAGGCTGTTGAAGAGCGACCATCTGTGTAATTGCTTTGTGCGAGTACCGATATGTCAGATAATATACCTGACATTACATTTCAAGAGGAAATCCGGCATATCAAATACAAACTCAAAGCTACCACACAGTGGCTATGTGGACTTCGGAAACAAATATAGAAATAAACATAACACAAATCAGTCACAGATATTCCTATCACAAAGGCGGAAACAGATATTAATATATCACATAGAAGTGTACATCAAAGTAGTGGTCAAACTAGATCCACTACATCACAAAGAATAGATACAAGTGCTAGACAAAAGAATAAGTATACATCAAGGAGTCTCTATCTTAAATGTATACTAACAAAAACTACTAAGCTAAAGTAGTTAGCCAAAAGTCAGATGATGAACCCTGATAAGAAGTCAAGCAGGAGCGCCTGAAATACCTCGGTCTGACCCGTATTATTTAAGAAGAAAATAATAAACGGATCAGTCTAGCTATAAATATCATATAAAATGAGATAGGATAAGAGATATCACAAAAACGTATGATAACAATAAAGCCATGCTGTGACTAGTATACATCAGATAACAACAAAAATCATACAAATATCTCAAATATTCTCAAACACCAAGAACACAAATATTGACAAAACATATCAATGCCAATAGCACAAATTGGTGAAACTAGAAATCAACAACCAGAAGTCTAGAAAGCACAAAGGGGGAATGCCTATCACAAACGGGAGCATGAAAACTCACCAACACGTGTGTCACAAAAAGAACGCTATTCCATGGTCGCTAACCATCAAGTTTGAGTTGAAGCTCCACAAATGGCCCGAAGACCATGGGTCGCTACCCCACTAATTTTGAGTTGAAACTCCACAAATGGTGTTTAACCCCCACACAAACAAAGAGACGTCGCACATCGCTAGTCTAAATCACAAAATGATCATAATCGATCAATAAAAAGTGTGAACCACACTAGTCTAGTAAATATAAGAGTTTAGCTTCGTGTCCCATAATCACTGGCTTAACTTGAATATTTACGAACAAATTGTAGATTTTCACTCGAAAATTGTCACAAGAGTTCAATCGAACAAGTCCAAGAATTAACCGACGAAGTAAACTCAAGCGTTTCATACTACTTGTTTTACTAGTCCGTTTAATTAGATTTCTCATACGAATGAGGTAAAGGTTTGTATATACTAATAGATTGGAAAACGATTTTTTTATAAACGAGATTTGTATTAAAATAGAGTTGAAAACACCTTTGTGAAAGAGTTTGAATATTTACTACTAGTATAGAAACCATTGTATTTGAAAGTGACAAATCACAAAAATGATTGTAAAAACAATCAATCACCAAAGATTCACATTCGAAGACGTGAATCAAAACCATAGAAATTGATATCAAATCCATCAAATGGATATTCCCCAAAATCCAAAGAAAGAAGTCTTCAAAGTCGATAATAAGTGATGACAACTATCTGGATCAACAACAATCGATTAAAATTAGGAAATCCACTCAAAAACATAAGCAAATAGGCAAACTACTCAATTCCAGACGTCTAAAGGTTCAATCCAGGCGTTTGAAAACTAACCAGACGTCTGGTTTAGAATCCAGCCGTTTGGATTTATTCTCTGGAAATAATCCAGAGAACCCCCAGACGTCTGAAACTTCTAGTATGATGTCTAAGACCTATCCAGATGTCTGATCCTAAATTTCAGACGTCTGGAATTAGTCTCTGCCTTTTTTTTATATTCTGCGTGCTTATATTTTTCTCTTCAGGTCCAAACCAGACGTCTGTACTTGGTCACCAGACGTCTGGTCACCTGGTCTGGGCAACAATTTGCCTAGGCAAAAGTGGCCAAGACGTATCGGGAGCGATCGGGCGAGCAACGACGACTAAGGATTTACGCCAAGCGACAACCCAGCCTTATAGGCTCTTCGATACACCCCAAACAACATGTCCAAACATCCTTAGTAGGATTTTCATAAAATTGGACTTCAAAACCAAAAATTGGAGAATTCACAAAACTAATTCAAATCAAAGCAAATGAACAAGAAATAGATGTTAGGAATTCATACCTAACAACAATGAAAGCTATAGACGTAGATGTGAGTTCAAAAACTCACCTTTAAACCCAAAAACAATGAATGAGAAGGTTTTAAAACAAGGCAAGAATAATTCCTCTTCAACACACCTCTAGAATCCTCAATCTATTATCAAAGGTGAAGTTTTTCCTAAGTTAGGTTATAGGAATTTCTGTAATTGAAGAGAGATAGAGATGGAGAAGATGAAGAGGATGTTTACCTAAGCTTCTCCTTGATTTTGGACTTGGATTTGTATTTCCTAAACAAACTAGGGTTTTGGAATTCTAGTTTCCAATCTTTTTCCCCATTTTTAATTAAGCTTGAATTTATTAGGAAATGAGAATGAATGAAGAGGACTGGGGGTGGAGTTAGGGTATTATGATGGGTTAGTAGGCTGAAACCCAAACCCAAAGCCCAAGTAGAAAAATAGCAAATTCTACTCAACTCCAAACATATCGATGTTTATACTCAAAAAAGTCGCAAATGTCATTTTGGACTTAATGGAAGTGGTCTTGAGTCCTAATTCGACTATTTGCAAAAAGTGATATTTCGGACATAAATCCGACTAACGATGCTATATTTGAATAAAACATTTAAATATACAATCGTAAAATATGCGGGTCGTTACATTAAATGTGTTATTTATATAATTATGCATATGTAAAATACAATCATATATATGGAAATAATAATTTTAATAATTTATATAAAATATTTAAGGTTTATTTATTCAAATGTTCATTTATATCAAATGGCAAAAACATTTAATAACTAATATAGAATACTTTTAAAAAATTTAATTGCTGTTGTAAACCCAAAATAAATTTAATTTTTTATATATTTAAATATAAATATCTATAAATAAATAAACACATGTGCATGTATATAATTTGTAAAATTGATGCAAACTGAATTTAAGATCACCGCATAAAAAGTATATTATTTTTGGATTTATGAAACAATTTTCAAAAAAATAATTATTAAATAATTTACAAACGATTAAAATTAATTACTAAATTATTTAAAAATCATTTTTGAAATTTTAAAATTATACATTGTTAGTATATAAAATTTTATATTTAATTTTGAATTATATTATATATACATTCATTTTCTAGATAAATAAATAGTTATATTAAAATTTAAATATATAATAAATATAAATACATATTAAAATAAAGTAACCTTTGCTGTCGAATTATTATTGTGCAAAAATAAATTTTGTAGATTTTAAAAAGTTTATTATATGATTTTAGTATTTAGGATATAATTTACTAATTAATAAAATCATACATAATTTTTTTTAATTATAATTTTTTTTATAATTTTTAATTTAGGTGGTGAGTTAAATTCCAACAAGCATACAATTTTTTTAAACATACACATTCTGATATAGATGCACCAATATCTTCAGCTATCTATTACGTGATAGAACATCGATATACTAGATTCATTATATAGTCTAGCAGCCTACAATATAATGCAATAATTGATTATAATATTAAATGAATCAATATACAAGATCAATAACTTTCACCAAAGCATAGGTTCATGTAACAACCCTGTTGTTAATTGTCCTTAATTAATTTTAATTAATTAGGTAATTAACAACAGGGTTGTTACAAAATATTGTGTTTTGTTCTGTGAATTCAATCTTGTACATCTGTATTTACTCATATGTTGTTTGTTCTTGTGCTATACCTTGTTCTCACTCTATTGGATATTTGGAGATAGTCTGACCCGGGTGTTATTTTGCTCGGGTCAGGCCGAGACTTTTCAGGTTACAGGACATGTTGACCTTTGAATGGTTGTGCTAGCAAGGAGATAAACATTTGGACTTTTAGTTTATCCCATTTAGGAATTTGGACCTTGTATATAAAATGTATAATTGAGATTAGAGAATACTTAAATTATATAACAATCGAGTTTAGTATTTCATTTTGTAAACTAAATAATTTGTATTGTATAAGTTGAGATTTATTCAACTGTTATTGTGACTGTTATTTATATGATATATTGTTCTGATTATGAGAAATCGATGTGTCTATTACTTTGTATTAATATTGTACACGTCAAATTCAGTTCAGATATTAAGTGAAAAGGTATAAGTGACGTGTCAGCATTAGTATAAAGATATATTCACATTCGATCGTCCTTAACAAGCCATATTCTCCGGATTAGCAGATGATATTACTTGTAATGTTCTTTGCTAATCTGGGCATCACGGTGGGGTCGTTACAGTTTGGTATCAGAGCTGTGTCAGAACATTATAGCATATAATATTACAGATTCGAGACCTAGATCACTTAGAGCTCTGTCCCCTGGGGTGTGTGGTAGATAGTTATATTAATTATCTAACTAGCGATAGGAATATAAAATGATTATTAGGATAATCATTTAGGGAATAATTGATTTAAAAATTTTAAATTGATAAATTGAAATTTGTGGCATTAAAACTTTTGGAAATTAGCGAGTAAAATCTTTTAGAGTTTAGAAAATTTTGGAATTAATCTGGAATGAATTAATTTTAAAGTAAACAATTTTACTTTTATATAAAAGAATTAGAGAAAATTGAGTAAATAAGTTTAAGAGTTAAATGATCTTGGAATAATCAAAGTTGCGCAGCGGAATTTCAGACATTGAATTGTTCCGTTGTAATTGATTATGTATGTTTTGGTTGGTTGGTTGCTAGGAATTGATTGCTTGATTGAATTTATTTAAAATTAGATGTATGGATGTTAGTGATAATAAAATAAATGCATCTAAACTTGAGATTATCTATTGTGTTGACTTATCCGGACGTTGTTTAAGGATTCTGATCGATATGTGGGACGCCATATTATCGATAGGGATTCCTAAACATCGAACGTGGCATTTTGACATAAGTAATAATAGGTGAGTTAATCACTCACACTACTATCTCTAACTCATAAAAATAATTGTTAATTGCTGTTTGGATTAAATTGGTTAGCTTGCTGATTAAATTGCTTTCAATTTGACTGTGAATTGGTTGTTTGAATTTGGTGATTATTTGATTGTTTGCTGAAAATTGTTTGTGAAAAATCGCTGCAGTAAAATAGCTATACCTTAGTGCAATATTATCCGAATTAGCTCAATCGTTTTGCAGTTGAAAGAACTTTATGTTAGCTACAAGTTATCTTTTAATTACTTTACAAAATTCTGTAGTTTAGAGGGTCAAAATTTAGTTTGAATCCGATGGTGTATCTCTGGCCTGTGCAATTTGTTTTAAGTCGAAACCTGATATTAAAATCATCATAACTTTTGATTGGTAGAACAAAATTAAGTGAGGTTTTTATTAAAATCATCATAACTTTTGATTGGTAGAACAAAATTAAGTGAGGTTTTTATCAGTTGAAAGGTATTTTATAAGGAACAACTTTTATGTTTATCTCTTTTTGTGAGTAAGCAGTTTACTAAGAGTAATTTGGGTTTGAAGAAGATATAACCTCTCTGTCCTGTCTTAGCTTTGGAACACAGAAATAGTTTTAGGCATATCTTTCTCGTTTCTTGTCGGATTTAGATGATTTTTAATGTTTCAGAAAGCTTATTTTGTGTGTGACAACATTCATGTTGAACATATTTGCAAATTTTGAACATAGGTTGATCAAAATCCTGTTGCAAACTCTCAGCTCTGTCACTGTGATAATTACATTCTCTAAAATAAACAGTTAGTAAATTAGGCATATCTCTCTCATTTCTTATCGGATTTTGATAATTTGTAATGTTCTGGGAAGCTTACTTTGTGTTTGACAACTTTTATGTTTTGAGTTTTGCATTATTTTGAAGTTTAAATGTTCAAAAATTCATTTCTTTGTCGCTGCTCTATCAATGAAAGAGAATTATTTTTTTAAATTTTCAAATCTTAGAATAGTTTCTAAATTATGTTAATAAATATTAAAAATGGTTTTTTAGCAAGTTATTTTATATATTAAGCATGTTTAGTAAAATATTTATGGATTTGGAAATATGACTTTGGAAATACAAATCTAATCTATTTTTACATAAAAATGATTATGGAATTAGAATATAAGTATTATGGTTTTATTACATAAATAATTTAGGATTCATAGAATTTGGAAATGTTATTTTGAAAATTATAAACTTAGTTTGTTTTTAAAAATATAGTTTTGTGAATAATACAACCATATGGAAATTTGAGACACCTTTGTGTATATAAATAAATCTTGAAAAAATCAGAGTTATGGAATATTTTAACAAATCTGTGAATATTTTTACAAAGTTGAATAATAAACGGATTTATGGAAAATTATAATAAGCGTTTTAAATAATAAACTCAAAAGAGAAAAATGTTTTGAGAACCTTAATTCTATAATTTGAGGAGTACTAATAATCGACTTAGTGTTATCGATTGGTTTAAATGCTTTCGAATAACGCTTCGTCGAATACGGTATAACTCGTTGAATAGAATGTTTGAGTGGAACTTACTAGCCTATTAACGAATACTCGAATTTCACTGGGTAGTATGGGATGCCTTGGTTAAATTCTTATGATCGTATTTGGGAAAGTACTTAACACTTTAGAGTTTTATTCTCTTCTGGTGTGCGACAAGTGGTTGCTAGATCCTTAAGAGAATATGGTTTAGGTTTTCCAGTGGCATCCGTAATAAGTGATATTTACTAGCTTTTAGTAAATACTTGAGTTTCACCATACGGTATGGGACGTATTGGTTAAATTCTAGTGATTACTGAAGGTGACAGTATTTGGCACTTTAGAGTTTACTCTCTTTTGGTGTGCGGCAAGTGGCTGCTAGATCCTTAAGAAGTTTATTCCTGGATTTCTTTTCAAACATAATAATTTAATAATATTAAATAAATGTGGAATTATCGAGCCATGGTTTTTACGATCACCTTGATCGATATGGACTATCCTTGAGATCATTCTGTGATTCTGTGTTCCCGGTCTGAGTACGATCCTTGGTATCGGATCGGTTCGAGTGATACCAATTTGTTTGTTTGTTTGCCACGGGTTCTGATTACAATCACTGCGATTGTTTTGGACGATCATTACGATCGGTTTAGATTAAGATCTCTTGGATTTTGGATATTTGTATTGTGGGACTGTTCTGTGTTCGTGAAATATGTATATATACTTGTGTCTTGTGTTTGTGAAATAAACATATATTCTTGTGTCGTGTGTTCGTGAAAAAAATAAAATATGTTTTTATGTCTTGTGATGGATGTTAAGTTAATTATGTTATTTTTGTGTTTAGTGACTAGTTCGTGTTTGTGACGCAAACTTATAACCTTGTACTGAGTTAATCACTGATATTTGCATGCTTAGAGATATTGTATTTTGTTCTGTGAATTCAATCCTGAACATCTGTATTTACTTATATGTTGTTTGTTCTTGTGCTATATCTTGTTCTCACCCTATTAGATATTTAGAGATAGTCTAACTCGGGTGTTATTTTGCTCGGGTCAGGCCGAGACTTTTCAGGTTACAGGACATGTTGACCTTTGAATGATTGTGCTAGCAAGGAGATAAACATTTGGACTTTTAGTTTATCCCATTTAGGAATTTGGACCTTGTATATAAAATGTATAATTAAGATTAGAGAATAGTTAAATTTGTATAACAATCTAGTTTAGTATTTCATTTTGTAAACTAAATAATTTGTATTGTATAAGTTGAGATTTATTCAACTGTGATCTGTGACTGTTATTTATATGATATATTGTTCGGATTATGAGAATCGATGTGTCTATTACTTTGTATTAATAATGTACACGTCAAATTCAGTTCAGATATTAAGTGAAAAGGTATAAATGACGTGTCAACATTAGTATAAAGATATATTCACATTCGATCGCCCTTAACAAGCCATATTCTCCGGATTAGCAGACGACATTACTTGTAATGTTCTTTGCTAATTTGGGCATCGCGGTGGGGTCGTTACAGTTTGGTATCAGAGCTATGTTAGAACATTATAGCATATAATATTATAGATTCGAAACCTAGATCACTTAGAGCTCTGTCCCCTGGGGTGTGTGGTAGATAGTTATATTAATTATCTAACTAGCAATAGGAATATAAAATGATTATTAGGATAATCATTTAGGGCATAATTGATTTAAAAATTTTAAATTGATAAATTGAAATTTGTGGCATTAAAACTTTTGGAAATCAGCGAGTAAAATCTTTTAGAGTTTAGAAAATTTTGAAATTAAACTGGAATGAATTAATTTTAAAGTAAACAGTTTTACTTTTATATAAAAGAATTAGAGAAAATTGAGTAAATAAGTTTAAGAGTTAAATGATCTAGGAATAATCAAAGTTGCGCAGTGGAATTTCAGACATTGAATTGTTCCGTTGTAATTGATTATGTATGTTTTGGTTGATTGGTTGCTAGGAATTGATTGCTTGATTGCATTTATTTAAAATTGGATGTATGGATGTTAGTGATAATAAAATAAATGCATCTAAACTTGAGATTATCTATTGTGTTGACTTATCCGGACATTGTTTAAGGATTCTGATCGATATGTGGGAGGCCATGTTATCGATAGGGGTTCCTAAACATCGAACGTGACATTTTGACATAAGTAATAATAGGTGAGTTAATCACTCACACTACTATCTCTAACTCATAAAAATAATTGTTAATTGCTATTTGGATTAAATTGGTTAGCTTTTTGATTAAATTGCTTTCAATTTGACTGTGAATTGGTTGTTTGAATTTGGTGATTATTTGACTATTTGCTGAAAATTGTTTGTGATTAATCGCTATAGTAAAACAGTGATATCCTAGTGCAAAATTATCCGAATTAGCTCAATCTTTTTGTAGTTGAAAGAACTTTCTGTTAGTTACAAGTTATCTTTTAATTACTTTACAAAATTCTGTAGTTTAGAGGGTCAAAATTGAGTTTGAATCCGATTACCTTGAGGCATTAATATTATCTCCTTGAATCTTATCACAATCAGGAAGGTGGCAGCTTCGAATTGCTAACTACCGACTATCTTATAGCTTTGATTTCATTTGATTTGATGCTTGAAATTTTGGAGAAGGGACAAGTATGGTTTTGGCCAGCAAAAGATAAGAATGGAGGCTCCAAAAATCAATTTTAGAAAGAGGGTTCTAATCCTTTTATAGAGGAGAGACTAGAGAGAAAATGTAGGATCTAGCTCCTTATTTTCTCATATTCATTCTTTATCTTTCAACACATCAAAACCCTACCCTTAGGACCATCATATAGTCGACAATACCATGATCTAATCATGGCCAAATATCTCAAGCCTCATGTGGGCTTCAGACCCA
This sequence comes from Allium fistulosum, assembly GCA_030737815.1. Lineage (NCBI taxonomy): Eukaryota > Viridiplantae > Streptophyta > Magnoliopsida > Asparagales > Amaryllidaceae > Allium > Allium fistulosum. Next base: position 810,718,013 of record CM060902.1, read on the forward strand.
CTTTAAGCCCAAACAATATTTATTGCATTTAAATCCAATTTAAACGCGTATGGATATTGTATATCGATTAATATATCTATAACTATTATGAATATGATTTTTAATATTGTTCAACATATCAAATAAAAACTTTATAATTAATTTTCTATGAATATTAATTAATTCAATTAATTTATAATAATTATTAAGTAATCAAATCATGTGGTCAAAGGAATATTCAATGTTTCGGTTGTATGACTCTTAGGTGTAAATTTGGTCAGCGATTAATATCGAACAATTTGAATATTAACATTCACACATCACTTAGCAGATAGTGTGAAAATTTGGCCAAATTATCGCTTACTTGGTTTCGGTAAAATCCAATTGTACTTTGTTAAGGTTTGCTGATTATTTACACCAATTCTCTTCGTCAAAACTATATCACTTTGAACTAATGGAATTTAGTAATGGTCAAAATTCCAATATCATCCATATTCGACTCTATTGTCCAATCACAAAATTTTTGGTTCAATATTCACAATTATTATTATTAACCACTACTCTGGCAAATATTTATACTTTGAGTTGACTTCAGTTAACTGTGATACTAACCCCATACAACCGAAAAGACGAATCATCTCTTGAATAATGTTTCACTTCTAACACTACACCATAAATGACCTTCTGCAACACTTTTGCAAGGTGTTGCCAGCTAAAATGTTGCGACAGCTATAAAATTTTGGTCCTACTGCAACGTTGCATTTTTGGTGTTACCTTAGCCATAAAAATGTGTTGCTCTAGCTAAACAAGTGTAACACGATGCAACATTTTTATATAGTGTTGCAATAGATGTATTCAAATTAAAAAATTAATAAAATTAGCAATCCGCGTGAATACGATCCAACGATCTACATTTAATCTGGTTGTTAAAATGGATCACCACTGCAATTTGGCCCAAAATTTCGTTTTCCCGCCTAAACTAGTTCAGATCCCCTTTTGGTTTTCATTTCAATTCGTCTCCTCCCATTCGCCTCCTCCCAGTCGCCTCCTCCCATTTGCCTCCGCCACCAAATTGTCTCCCTCCTTTTCTTCTGCTTCCTCGTTCGCCTGCGCCACCAAATTGTCACCCTCACCCCCAGCTACCCCTTGACCCATCGCGACCATCTAGCTCCAACCAGAGCCCTGTCACGACACCAAAACCCGAAGCCAAACAAAGTTTTCCGTTCAAACCCCTTTTGCCACCGCTGTCGTCGCCATCAGCTCTCGCCTCCAACAGAAGACCTGCTCGCCACCAACCCCTCTACCTTTCTCCTTTAGACCACTTCACCTGAAAACCCTTCTAGCGCCTTAATTTCTCCCAAAACCCGAACTGCTCTCGAGATGTAGCTGTCATTCTCGCAACAATTAATCTGCTAATGGTAATAGATTGCAAGATGATGACATTATTAAGGATAAGCATGGGAATGGTACTGGTAATTTCAATAAGGTAGTACGCCCCCCATATGTTTGTGCAAATGCTCCTTTGGAACTTATATCATTTTCTAGTTATATTTTTGCAGGTATCATGTGTATATAATTCACATTATATCATTTTCTTCATGTCGGTTACTAGTTAATACTCACAGACTTGTATATATACATCCTCCTTATAGATAATTTTTAGTGTTTTATTTTTAAATTGTTGTTAAGGGAGATAGTGTTGAATTTAGGAGCTCCAAGTTCAGTTTTATAATCTAGTGCACGTTTTCATGTATTACTGCTGTTTGATGGTGAATTGATGATTACAATGTTCAGGTTGTGAGTGGGAGAGGTGATTGTTGGTAGAAGTTTTATTGTGGTGATGTGAGTGTTCGGCAGGGGTTGTTGACGGTTTGAAGGTGGCTGTTGGTCCAGTTATTACAGTTGCCTCATTTATTGTTGTAGTGCTTGCAATTACCATTTGTGCATCATTTTACGTCGATCCCCGCCGGGACTGCGGTGCCCCGGACCCCCGCCGGCGCTGCGCCCGGACCCGCTTCTCGGCTCGCCTTCGGCTCGGCACTCGGCTCGCCTTCGGCTCGGCATATATTTGTCAGTGTCGGTGTATGTATAAATTGAAACTGCATATGTAATGAGTGAACTGAGTGATGTAGTGAGGAATATCTGTATATGTGAATATCAGTGTTATATATCATTGAATTGTAAAATAGTGGAGTCAGGAATTTGTACTATTTCAAATGTTGAAATAAAATATTTATTTAAATAAATTACTGTTTAAATATCAAATTCTGTGTAATAGCATTTTATTAAATAAATATTTATTTTTATTAAAAAATCAAATATGCTCTACATTGTGGGCCCCACAAATTCAAAAAGTTCATATATATAGCAACATTTTGGAATGTTGCTACAGATACCTATGGGTGTTGCCATAGACCCAAATAGGGTTCTATTGCAACAATATTACTTATGTTGCCTTAGATAGTCAAAATGTTGCCTTTGAGGTCTAAGGCAACGGCAAAAATTGCATCACCCTAAAAGTGTTGCCATAGACCTATGGCAACATTTTTCGGGCCTGAGCCAACATTTTTTTGTGTTGTAGTAGGCCATTTATGGCGTAGTGAATACTTCCACTTGACTCAACTATAGTCATTCGATAGTATTCTCAGGTCGAGTGAACTGTGTAAGTTAGTTCACATCGATATTTTATTTGACCATAGATATATTAACCATTAGAAAACTATCGAGTGAGTCATTCCATGGTTATTATTATCCAATAACTATTAGTACATAACCCCTTGGTGCCCCCAACTGTCATGAGTAATACAATGCCCAACATTTGGAGAGTGTTACATACTTTAGTCTCAACGGATGCATACATATCCAGTCTCGATGCATCTTGACTAAGAATATTTAAAATAATGTGTTTGTTATATTGTGATACAATACTCATGGTTACTACTATTTTTAATTACTATCACAAACACAACAATGACGTATTTTCTGTTGAATATATTTTAGTTAAATATTTAATATTTATAAGATATTATAACAAATATATAACAAAAAAACCTTTATTTCGAACGAAAATTGATTACAAAGTTAATTAATTTACAATAAATTACAGAATTGCCCCTAGGGCATACCCCTAACTCTATCAATCTTCCACTTACACTTGGGTTTAAATATGTTGTCCTTGGTATCTACCCTTTGTATCATGACCTCTTTCTTCACAAAGAATTCTCTAATGAGGTGGAACTTTCGGAGAATATGCCATGACTCCTTATGCACTCCGGGTTCCTTTGTTATCCGAATTGCTACATTGTTATCACAAAACAATGCCATAAGGTTCTCGGTATTGGAAATTACTCCATGCTCATTCAAAAACTTGCACATCCATACGCTCTTTCTCCTCATCAGTATGAGGAACGTACTTCTCAGAAAAGGTGATTCTAGACTGCGTTGGAATGTTTTTAGTATGGTATCTATGTACGGGGATTGGGATAATCTCATCAGCCTCTAAGATCCATCTCTATAGGTCTTTATACCCAAGATATAGACTGTTTCTCCCAAATCCTTCATGGAGAAGATTTTGGAAAGCCAAGCTTTCACTGATTGCAAAAATAAAATGTCATTGTCAATCAATAGAAGATCATCGACATATTGTACTAAAAGCATGATTGTATTACCTTGTTTCTTTTTGTATATGCATGCTTCCTTCGCGTTCAGATAAAAACCAAACTAATTATTACCTTATCAAAACACTTGTTTCTACTTCTTGAAGTTTGTTTATTTCCATAAATGGACTTTAACAACTTGCAAGCCTAGCTCTCACTTCCATTGACCACAAAACTCACAGGCTATGACATATAGACGATTTCTTCTACATCAACATTTAGAAATGCCGACTTTACATCCATTTGTCATATTTCATTGTTATAGAATACAGCAATTGCTAGCATAATTTGAATAGACTTAAGCATGGCTACGGACGAAAAGGTCTCGTCATAATCAACACCTAGAATTTGATATTCTTTCGCAACTAGCCTTGCCTTATAAGTCTCTACTTCCCCATCTACATTTAGCTTTTACTTAAAAATCCATTTGCAGTCGATGAATTTTATCTATTTGGGTACGTTTGACAAAGTCCATACTTTGTTTTCTACATGGAATCTAGAACACCATCGCCAAAGATAGCTATCATATAAATTATTAGAAGAATTATTCACAGAACACACATAATTAGTATTGATCACATAAATGACATTTTCAAGAACACCATCACAGACTTTATTTCTTTCAAACTAATGTTCATAACATTATTCACACAATGAAATATATATCTAGTTTCAGACAATCTAGAAATAGAAATAATTCCATAAATAAAGTCTTTTACAAAATAGAAATTATGTAATATCAATACTACTATACTACAAAAACATAAATGATAATCTCCTACTATCGTTGTATCTATGATAGATCCATCAGCAATATAGAGCCTCATCTCTCCTTTTTCCATGCGGTGCCAATTCCTAAGCCCCTGTAACGAATTACATATATGAGTTCCATATCCATTATCTAAAACATAAAACATTTTATTGACAACAAAATAATTTTGAATCATAAACGTACCAGATCTCTTAGACGTGTGCTAAACCTAGATTGGTTCCTAGTCGCGCTCCGAGTCGGATATCCAGGATAATTGCTTAGGATAATAATCTCGGACCGCTTGGATGTGCACAAAACCTAGATTGGTCCCTTTCCACACTCTGAGTCGGTTGTCTGGGATAGAAATTCAGGATTTCTGCTTATTTAATTTCTGCTTGATTGCTTTGATTTGAAATTTGAATTTTGTAAAATCCATATTTAATGTGATAGCTGATTTTGAACGCCATAGAGTCCCGACCGGAGAGATGGGACCAGAGTGCAAGGTGCAAGTCCCCTTGCCAGAGAGCGAGTGGATGGACTTGTACGATATCGAACACCGTAGAGTCCCGACCGGAGAGACGGGACCGGAGTGCAAGAAGTAAGTCCCCTCACCGGAGAGTGAGCGGATGGGCTTACTTAATCCCCTTAAATTTAATAAGAAAATGATCTGGAGAGATCATCCCCTTCACTTAACAAACAAATGATCCGGAGAGATCGTCCCCTTAACTTAAAACATTAAACGATCGGAGAGATCGTAGATTAAACTAAACATTAAACGATCCGGGGAGATCGTGCATTAAACTAAACATTAAATGATCCGGAGAGATCACTCATTAAACTTAAATGATCAGGAGAGATCAAGCCTTAAAACATATTTGATTTAATAAAAGGATTTGAACGCCTTATAAACAGAATAAAACTGATAAATCCTAGATGAACACAGGATGATTTAGATATATGATGTGATTCTGATATATGATGTGATTCTGATATATGATGTGACTCTGATATATGATGTGACTCTGATATATGATGTGATTTTGATATATGATGTGGCAACTTTGAATGAGAAGCAAAAATTGATAGTGATGTAAATCTCGAGTGAACATGGGACAATTAGAGATATGTGATGTAAATGGAGATATGCGATGTAATTGGAAACATGTGATTTAATTAGAGATATGTAATGTAATAACTCCGAATGAAATCGGAATGATTGTGATGTATAGATTACACTTGACAAAGTTAGAATCCTAAGATATAATGAGTTTGGAACGACTTGTGATTGGAAAGAAAATCCGAAGGAACCGGACGATTCACCAAGGCTAAAGTAGCTAGAAGCTCAATCATCGAAGACTGGAGACAGGAACTTGTTCTGGAGCAAAGCACACCTTTCATCCAAAAGTCATACTTTGGAGGGGCAAGTGTTAACTGAGTTTTTTAACCCTACGGAATTCAAAGGAGGTTAGAACATCCACGACAACTTAAAATAACTCAAGAATCAACCAAGAGGACCAGAAGAAGGAATGAAGAAAGACTCAAGAGGAGGAAACCAAAATCTGGCCAAGATGATGGATCGCCAGCAATCCATCTTCTACAGATCTCTAGCGATCCATAAGGTTCGCTCGTGGATCCTCCAATCCTCTTACATTATGATCTAATATGTTCCCTAGAGACGCTTGCTAAGTTTCATAGCATGCCAAACAATCTAGCTCGAGAAGTGAAGACTTACCTAATTCAAGCTGTTTGACCAAAAGCAGCTAACTTAAAATGGACCTACAAAACTCATACGAAGTCGGATTGACTTGAAATTTTGGGAGAACATTTAGAAGACATAGAAGAAGGCTCATAAAAAATGTGATCATTTGGAGTTGATTTGATGGATCGCTAGCAACCTAAGTAGATGGATCGCTAGCGACCCATCTGGAGTGGGCCCTACCCCCTAAATTTTTTATAGTGGGTCCCTAACACCCTCTAGAGTGTTCTTGCAAAGTTTTGTTCAATTTCGTTAAGATTTGAGCAAGTTATGGATGATTCTTCTGGACCAGATGACCCATAAAGACGGATGATCAAACTAACTCCAAACGACTTGATATTTGGACAAGGCACTTAAATAGAAGATAGGAAGACAACCAAACGAAGACAACTCAAAAATATGCTAAGTGGATAGATAACTAGCCATCCATCCCCTATGGATAACTAGAGATCCATCCCCTATGGATAGCTAGTTATCCATCAAGATATGTCGGATCGCCCTCAAACTTTCCGAGCTCCTTCGTAGCACTAATTAAAGGCTTCTGTTAGAAAAATATGCTAAATTGATGGATAGCTAGCGATCTATCTCCTATGGATAGCTAGTGATCCATAGAAATGACTCAGATGGATTTGAGATTTTCGGTGATGGCTTGGCATAACAATTAGAATCTTCCGCACTTGAAATTCTGGTTTAACACTCACTGAATTCCCCTATAAATACTCACCTACCTACAACTAGAGATGGATCTTTCCACAAGTTGAGATGCCATTACTCTACTGGAATTCCTTCACTTCTTCAACTTTCTTCTCCCTCACAACAGTAATAAAGGGGGTTACTGTGATTCTCCAGTCAACACTTGAACTTATGACTTATTCCAACTCATTGTAACTTAGGTCTAAGGACTAGCTAGTTGATATCCAGAGAGATTCAACTAGTATAATCATAATAAAGATTAATTAAAGTGGACGTAGGCCAGAGTCAGCCGAACCACTATAAAAATTCTATGTCTCTTTTCTTACTTCTGCTGTTTATTTATTGTCATTTGAGATTTGTGCTACTGATTATCTACACTGGTGCTTTCACACTTGATTTAGGTTGTTGATCCATTTTTTGGGTTAACAAGTTTGCTTAACAGCTGAGGAGTATGCACGTAACTTATTAATATCTACATGGTATAGGACAATATTATATTGAAGATTTTTTAACTTCAATATATTATATTGAGTGATATCGACTTATGGAATAATATATTTCTAATGAAATACCCTCGTGATTCATGTGTCGGACACATCGTGAACCAAAATATATACATTTACATATGTTGTTATTCCTTAAGTCTATTTATGTTTCTTAATGTTCCACCTTTAGTTTATACATTCATATTATATAAGTTTTATTATTATATAACATAAATCTTTTAATTATTTTATATATAATAATCTCATGTATAACATTATATTAATTAAACCATATTTAAGTAATTTAATTAAACCATATTTAAGTAATTTTAATTAATCAACTCTTTAATTAATTGTTTATTATTCAATTTTAACATATTATATTAAATATTTATATACTATAACCATTATATTAATAAACATATATTATATATATGTATTTTAATTTTATTAATTAATTTTTAATTAACTTAGTAAATTAAAAAAATTAATTAAATTTTATTAATTTCGAAAATTATTTTATATGCATACATAAATATATTTATATTGTCTTAAACATTTCAAGACAACATAAAATATATCACTATATATTATATATACATATATGTATATTGTTTAATTAACACATTTTAATTAATTTAATTATTTTTAATCATATTAATAACATTTAATTTCAAAATTAATTTATATTTATTTTCAAATATTTTGAAATTTTTTGTTGTATTACAACTTTTATAGTATATATATATATATATATATCTTATTTTAAATTTAACCTTTAAATTTAAAATCTATATTATTAATTTTCAAACAATTTTGAAAATTACCCTAAGTTGCAATTCAAATTGGGCCTTTTCTATTAGGGGCAGCCTTTAGACTCACATATTTGTTTTGGCTAGGTTGGTAGCCAGTATGACATAGTACTTGATTAGCCAAACCCAGTCCTTCGTCACCGCCTTTCTAGACACCATAATATCTGGGCTGGGAGATTAATTAATTAACCCTAACATGACTAATTTAGACTACATAGGCTATTGGACTCTAATACCATTATTGAAACTAGGCTAGCCCACAGCGGAAGATATGGATGAATTTCAGTTTTTTTTACCATTTTGGATATTTATTGGGCCTATGAAGTCTAATTCAATTAGAGCTTTTCTAAAAAATTTAAATAAGATCATTATTTTATTTTATAAATAAACTTTTACTTTATATTATTTTGTATTATGTTTGAATATGTGTATCATATATACCTACGTACGTTCACGTTCAACATAATAAAGTGTGCATGGTTTGACATGCTAGCGTATAGGTGTTGGGATTTATACGGGAAACAGACATGTTAGCACCTTTAGTATTCTATGTGTCGTATAAATGAATATATGTGCATATATGTGGAAATAGTAATTTATACAAAATATTTAAGGCGTATTTATTCAAATATTCATTTATATTAAATGATAAAAACATTTAATAATCGATATAAGATAATTTTAATTTTTTTAGTTGCTGCTGCAAACTTAGAAACAATTTTTTTATTTAATCATAAATATTTATAAATATACAAACATATATTCACATACATATATACATACACACACACACATATATATAAATTTATAAAATTGATGCAAACATGACTTGCTCATGGCACAAATATTTTTAGGATTTATAAAACAATTTTTAAATAAACAATTAGTGGATAATTAAAAGATGGTCAAAATTAATTATTAAAAAAATCATTTTTGTAATCTGAAAATTGTGTAATGTTACTATAAAATTTTATATTGAACTTTGAATTTTATTAAACATATATATTATTTTATACATAATCAGTTTCTAATTAAATAAATAGTTATGTTAATTTTTAAATATATCATAACTATAAATATATATTAAAATAAAGTAAACTTTTTTGCTAAATTATCATTGTGCAAAAATAAATTTTATATATTTTGAAAAGTTCATTATATGATTTTAAACTTTAGGATATAATTTATTAATCAACAAAATCATATATAATATTATTTAATTAAAAAATTATTATTTATTTATTTTAGGGCATAAGGTTAATACCAGCAAGCATACAAAAAGTTATTTTTTTAACATATATATGCTTATATAGGTGCTCCAACATATCCAACCATATATTATGTGATAGAACAGCGATATTCTAGATTCGTAATATAATCTAGCAAACTACAACATAATGCAATAATTGATTACAATATTAAATGAATTATTATACAAGCTAAATCCGATTCACCAAAACTAAGTGTTCACACGTTAAGACATTGAAATGATCTCCTTGAACCTTATCATAATCTAGAAAGTGCCATCTCCGGCTGTTGTGTCCACGAGTTGGTCGATCCTTGGCAATAGGATGTTATCTTTTGGACATGCCTTATTCAGGTCACAATAGTCAATACATGTCCCTCATTTGCCATTTTCCTTTTTTAAAAACTCTGGATTATATACCCATTAAGGGTACAATGCATTGCTAATGAAGCTATTTGCCTTTAGTTTGTCCAGTTCTTCTTTCAATGTCGGAATTGTTCCGGTTCAATACCGCACCTCCACTACGCCATAGATTGCATACTGCAACACACAAGAAGTGATGCAGAAAGTGCCAAATAATGTTGCTGAAGGCCAAAAACGAGCTAAGGCAACACTTTCTCGGTGTTGCATTTTGCCGCGTTGCCGCAGACTCAAATGCAACATCTTTGTGACCCTAAGGCAACATCGGTTCTGTTGTTGCCACAGGTACTAAATTTACTAAAAAGTGGGTCCCACAATCTGGGCCCCAATATGTGGGGCCCACTAATTCTGTTAACCAACTTAACGGAACCGTTTTGTGGGGCCCACATTCATTAATCTATGGTAACACTTTTACCAATAAAATGGCAACACTTTTCCAGTTTATTACCACATTTAACATCACATACTGCAACATTATATCATATCTACGGCAACACTTTTTGCAATTTAAATTGGAAATGTACTGCAACATCATACTACTGCAACATTACACTGCATTTCATAGTAGCCAAAGAGCTATTAATTTCATAACAGCCAAACAACAAGTCGTTTCATAACAGCCAGCAACACAAGTTTTAGTCAAGTACAAAATAACAAACATAGCCAGTGCATTCATATTAACAGCCAGTACATACTAATTAAATTCTACATACTACACGTGAATTCAACTTTGCGAGCCTCCAAATTTCATGCTTCCGAGCCACCAGTACCATCAGTGCCTCTAGTGGCTCCAGTGCCAGTTTCATCACTGCAGACGGTCGCACAAAGACCCGCAACATCAATTTGCATGTCAGGGTTAGCTTCGCCTAATTTCTTAAGCACCCATGACAAGTTCTCCTGAACTTTTCGGTTCACCGTTGCATCAAATTCATCTTTGACCCTCTTGTTCACCTTTGCTTCGACTTCTTCAACTATATTTTCCTTTATCTTCGCTGCCAGCTCCTGTATGTATGTGCTTGTTGTTGGGGCATATTTTGAAACTTCTGCAGACTTTGTGTGCCGTCCTATAAGCCAAGTTGGACCGTGCCGCTTTCCATCAGAAATCAGTTCTTGAACAACTTCATCACTTCCTCCTTCACCTATTGCTTTTTGAATCTTATCCTGCAAAATAAAGCAGTTTCAAAATGTGACATTAAATAAAATTAACAAATATAACATCTGAAGCAGTTTCAAAATGTTGATGCGCAAAATGAAGCATTTTTTTGACATCTGAATGAAGAGAAATTAAAATTCTTACAACTCTATACTTCATTACTGAAGTATCGGTCTTGTACACCTTTCCTTCTTTCCGCTTGCGAGTTCTAACAAAAAGCTCTCCATCTGATTCGTTGGACTGATACAAATTAAATGAAAAAAGTTAGACAGCAAAAGAATATCAAACCAATTTTTCCAGAACATATATCACTATTCAATTCAGATGTTATATTTGTTAATTTTATTTAATGTCACATTTTGAAACAGCAACTCACAGATGAAACTGTTCACAGATGCACCAATGAAAGCTGCTATTGTTAATTTTATTTAAAAGGTTAGACAGCAACTCACAGATGCAAAAATGGAGCAACAGCAGCTTACAAGTGCAAAAATAAAGAAACGGCAAGTATAAAATCACAACATATGTAGCAACAATATCACTAACATTTTCTCGACTGTCCCAAACAAGGATACTTTTGCTGTCCCAAACATTTTCTCGACTGTCCCAAACCAACCCATCACTAAGTTTCAGAAATTATACAAACAAGGATACTGCATTTGAGTTTGCAGTACCCTAAGATGGGTGCAATACCTTAACCATCACTAAATTTTCCAAATACCTTAAACACTGTATTAATAATTTCCACAGAGACGGATTGGACTCATATTTAATGTTTAATATGCATCTAACTTGCTGACATATATTGACCAAATGTGTACAAATGCATGAGCATGACGGACACTGGTTTGGAAAAGAACTGAGTTTTCTATCCCAAACAAGGGCAAAGAAAGGCTCATTTATATTTTTATAGATTTTATGTATTTTTTTAGCAAATGGTAATAATAGCTATTGAGTCGTAAATTAATGTGAAAATGCATACCCAGCCAACCATAAAAATAAGCAAAATACATACCATCTTATGCCGAATTTGAGAAAAAAGTTTTGGACCAGCAGTGTGTGTGTTTGTATACAATTTCCGACTTGCACAATTCGTAAGGGCCTTGTTCTATAAAAACATAAAATAAAGATGTTTATCTGCCTGATTTGAATGAATAGAAAGGGAAATAAATTCCGTGATAAAATTTAAAATTATACCTGAATTTTTTCATCTCCCCAATACATCAAGAGTACTCGGAAATCCGCAAGTGGAATTTCGTCCGGCCTATTTTCAAGCCTCTCTTCATCAGTTTCATAGGCCATATAATGTGCCTTTTTAATACGACTCTTGTACCCCCTCCAAGAGTCACGAATTGACTTCAAAACCCAATATTCACATTCATCCGGAATAATATACCGTTGCTTAAATACAAATCAAACATTAAAAAGAACAGTCATGCTACTTTTGTGACAAGTTACATATATTTAATTAAAATTCAGCTAAGTTTGCAAATTACCTTAACATAGTTCCACAGCGTGCCTTTCAAACTTGCAGGAACATCAAACCAAGACTTGTAAGTAAGTGGAACACTCCTCTTCAGTGTTCCTAAAAAATAACTCAGTTCAGACAATACTTTGTCATCGTCTGAAACAGGTTGGCCCCGATGATTCATTTGGATTAGAACTCTTTTGTCATATGACCTTGAATGAACTTTATCCATCTTTGTTTTTCCTCTGAGCCTTCTGGGAGCTCCCACTAATGTTACAAAGTACATACAATAGTAATGAGAAGGCTAGACATAACTTAAATGAGAACTTAAACCATTAAAATCAGAACTCAATTAGATAATACCTTTAGCTTCTTCATCTTCATCTTCTTCGTTTTCAATATTTGTCGACACATTTCCGACGACAGCCTTCTTCCTTCCACTTCCACTTCCACTACTGTTATTCTTCTGGCGTTCTCGCATAGCCAAATAAGCAGACATTGTTCCTATTCCTTCATTGTGTGGTAACTCAATGCTACATGGTGGATCAACAGTTTGTGTAGGAACTGGATTTTCCCCTACATTCGGAGTTGCATTCTTATCGGTTGCAGATTGAACATTGGCTCGTGAACGAGTTGTTGGTCCAGACTGAGGCTTTGTAATCGTAATCGTTTTGGTTCTCTAAAATACGCACACAAAAACAATAAAATAAAAAAATAAGGAAGCTAATCTATAATTACCAACATAAAATTAAATCTTCACCTATAACGAACCTTTACTGAATTTTTTGAAGTATCATTTTCACTAGGTTCCTCTTCTTCTAGAGCATAATCTTCGCTTCCAGCTAGCATTTTTGATTTTCCTTTATTTTTTTCAAATTCATTTATCAGTCCAGTAACTAATTTAGGAATCCCAAGAGCTTCAAAAACACTATTCTTCTGCGACACATGTTTAGCTCTCTCCTTTTCGTATTCTGTAAGCGATGGAGGTGGTGGAGGTGGTAGATCATCATCCTGAAAGTAATTTAAAAAGACATTATTGTAAATATTATCAAAATATGTAGAACATCATATTAGAAGATCAGATTGTAGTCTTCTTACTTGAATCTCATTTTCATCCGTATTTTCCTCTTCAACGGGAGGATTATAGAAATCCAATTTACTCCTGACACTTGCTGAGTTGATATTCAAAGTTGCATCGCTGACTTCAGTTGGATTTTTCTTCTCTGGTGTCTTTGTAGAATTACTGATCACCTTTTTCTTCTCTGGTGACTTCTTGCTGATCACCTTTTTCCTGTTCATGCGTGGACTCACAGCAGCTTCGCTCACTTGTTGATTGTTTAGCCGTGTCGACTTTCTAGGAGTAAGGACTTGATCAGTCTGCGTCTCGTTGGTTTTTGCTGGCTGTTGATTGTTTAGCCGGTCTGACTTTCTAGGAGTAAAGACTTCAGTCTGCTTCTTGTTTTTTGCTGCCTGTTGCAGACGGTGAGTGGTGACAAATTGCCGTTTCTGTGGTTTCACAGCTGCAAACATACAACGACATAAAAGTCAAGTTTATCATGTCATAAACATAATTATTTAAACTTAATTAAAGAAATTATGACTTGACCGTGTATATTAATATTCCAGTTCCTTTATTATTTATGAATTTTCGAGTCGGATGCTCAAAATTGGATCTTGGTTTAAATTCATTTGAAAGTAATCATAAATAGGTTGTTTCATCGTTAGTTTTCTTATGACCAAATTCATCAAAATAGTACAAATGAGAAGATATTTTTATACCTGGACACAACAGATTCTTCCTTGGGCGTACAATGACATGTGGCTGCATTTGTTTCATTGGCTCAATTTTATCATCGACCACGGTGTCGACATAGAAATCAATGTGATCACCATTATTTTTTATTTGCATGAACTCCCACAGATCTGCATCATTGCTCACCAATTTCCACCCACTCATTGTACCTTTCCATGAATATACTCCTCCAATTTCAGTGTACTTTAGCTCTTCCTTGACATACTCCATCAGTACTGTGTAAGAAAACATATCCAGATCAACGCCCTTGACAAAACTCTCTTCTCCACCAACATATCCATTCTTCTCAAATTTTCCCTTGTGATGGAATATAAGATTTGCCTCCATCCTACACAAAATGAAGGAATTAACATTAGAATGACATAATTACAAATTAAAATAAACCAACTGCATTATAAAATAAAACAATCACTTCACTAAAATGTAATAAAGGCAGAAACACTAAAAAAGAGACCAAAAAAGCCACAAATATGACACATCAGTTACAACATTTAATCAAGGCAGAAACAACATTTTCTAACTTAAATTTGGTTACTTAATTAAATATGATAGTGATACATAGAAATTAAGAAGCATTTTCTTGCACTTTGCTAGGTGGAAGGCGGATTTGTCTTATTGGGACATCATCTCTACACCAGCGAACATCAAAATCTTGATTTCGCATTTCATAAGCAGGCTGGATATCATTCAAATCTTCATTTGCATCTTCGCTTTCGATTTCACACCAGTCTCTCGGCAATTTCTTGATAACATTGTGGCACATCTTATCAATTGGATCTTCTATATAAAACACCTGTTGTACTTGTGAAGCCATAACATAAGGATCAGATTTCTGGCACAATCGATTAAAATTGACACGAGTCAGCCCATATAAATCTTTCTCTTCTTGGTACCAACAACACTTAAATAAAACCACACTAAATTCTCCCCAATAATCTAGTTCTAATATTTCCTTAATTGATCCATAGTAATTAACTTCACCAACCAATGGATTTTGATCTTTCGAACTTGCAAAGCTAGTAGTCAAGGCTGTCAAAAATACACCACTGTTTTGTGTTGTACATTTGGCATCTCTGAACTTTGTATAAAATCTGTATCCATTGATAACATATCCAGTAAATCTCTTAGCTGTTGTAAGAGGGCCCATTGCAAGCAGTTGTACTTCTTTTGAAATGTCCTCCTTTTTCCCAACCTCTTCCTTTAACCACTTCCAAAATTCTTGACTGTGTTCTCTCTCTCTTTTATATTTTTTTGATAATGCATGACCATCAACTAAAGCTCGATGTTTCCTAGAATAAAGACCTGGTTAATAAAAGATGGACACAAAATTTCTAATTCTTCAATAATTACTAAAATAAAAATAAAACTTAAAAACTTACTCAAGTAAACTCTCTATTTCCTTGTTACCACAATTGAATAGAACGTAACGGTGACATGCCGTCCATTGAGAATCTTTTAGATGAATACCTTTTCCATCTTTGTTTCTTCTTGTGCCAATAGGATATTCCAGATTCCGTGGACAGGTTTCAAATTTCATTTTTCCTGCTCCATCGCCACCTAAGAACCTTGAACAGAATATCAAACATTCTTCTGCAATATAACCTTCAGCAATGGACGCCTCAGGTTTATTTTTGTTGCGAACATATGATTTCAGTTTACAAAGATAACGCTCAATAGGAAACATACAACGAAGATGTGCAGGTCTACCATATTCAATTTCCTTGCATAAATGAACTAGCAAGTGCACCATTATATCGAAGAAAGCATTTGGGAATATCATCTCAAATTGACAAAGAATTTCCACAATTTCCTTTTGTAGCCTCTTGAGATCAGCCAAATTGATAATTTTACTCCAAAGACTTCTTAGAAATGCACCTAATCTTATCATAGGTAGTGCAACTTCAGGTTTTACAGATTTCTTCACAGCAAATTGCAGCAAGTAGTGGAGAAGAAAATGAGCATCGTGGCTCTTATACCCTGCAATTTTCCTCTCTTTCTTGTTTACATACCGGCTGATATTAGCTGCACAACCATAAGGCAGTTTAGCATTCTCCAACACCGAGCAAAATATTTCTTTCTCCTTGTTCGTCATTTCAAATATGGCAGCCCTGATCTGAATGTAATTCCCATCAGCTGATAGAACTGGATGAAGGACATCCCTAATGCCTATCTCTTGTAAATCATACCGAGCACTTAAATGGTCTTTCGACTTCCCATCAATATTTAGTAAAGTACCAAGTATGTTATCACAAATGTTTTTCTCTATGTGCATAACATCAAGGTTATGTCGACATACATTGTGACTCCAATATGGTAAATTAAAAAATATTGACTTCTTTTTAAAAGGGGATTCATTTTTATGCTTGTTGACCTCTTTCTGCCCAAAAATATTTTCATAACCAGCCAACAATTCTTCAATGTCTGTCCCGGATAAAATTTCCGGAGATGTCCCCATTTCAATTTCACCATTGAACCTTTTCTTATCAAACCTCCACTTGTGTTCCGGATCTAAAAATTTCCTATGATTCATGTAGCACATTTTTCTACTATGTTTCAAGTAAGTTGAAGAAGTCTCGAAATGGCATACTGGACAAGCTAAATAACCCTTTGTGCTCCAGCCGGATAACATTGCATAGCCCGGAAAGTCGCTGATCGTCCATAACACGCTTGCACGTAACGTGAAATTAGCACCAGTTAAGGCATCATAAGTTTGTATGCCAAGACCCCATAATTCTTTCAATTCTGCGATAAGAGGCTGCATGTAGACATCAATGCTATTCTTAGGAGACTCTGGACCAGGGATAAGGGTTGAAAGTATCAAATTTTCTGGCTTCATGCATAACCAAGGTGGAAGGTTATAATTTACCAATATGATTGGCCATGTGCTGTGAGCAGTAGTCATTGTACGAAAAGGACTGAATCCATCAGTGGCTACTCCTAACCTGATATTTCTGTTTTCAGATGAAAAATGAGGATATTTGGCATCCATCGCCTTCCAAACCTCGCCATCAGCTGGATATCGAAGTCTGCCATCATTTTTTCGTCCCACTACATGCCATATCATAAGTTCTGCATACTCCTTGGACATGAACATCCTTTGCAGCCTTGGTTTTAGTGGAAAATAACGCATCACTTTTGCTGGTACTTTGTGAATCCGCTTCTCCGGATCATTGTCAACAGCCGCTTTCTTTTCCTTTATAACCCACCTTGAAACACCACAAGTTTTGCAGTTATTTTCCTTTTCATTTTCTGCCCAATATAGCATGCAGTCATTTGGACATGCATGTATTCTTTGGTAATCGAGGCCTAAATCTTTAATGATATTTTTGGTAGCATTGAAAGAAAAAGGGATGTGGGCTTGTGGAAAAGCTTCTTTTAGCAACTCTAATAAATCGGTAAATGCAGACTCGGTGATTCCATGTAGGCATTTTAAAGAATAAAGCCTGATGATGAAACTTAATCGCGAAAATTTAGTACACCCGGGATATAATGGCTGCTTTCCCTCTTCAACATGATGATGAAATTTTCTAGCATTGGCATCTACTCCATTTGCTCCATCAGAAGATCCACTTTCATTGTTCTGCATATTTCCATAAGTATGATGCAACATCTCATCGAGATTATCTCCAAAATTTATTCCCGCTTCACCATCCATATACTTATCGCTCCTTTCAGGATCTACACAGGAAACCTCACAAATCCATTTCACGTACAATTCAGATGGACCATTCCAAATCAGATGGTCGTAGACTACCTCTTGACGATACCACTTGCGATTATGACACTTTTTGCAAGGGCATGCAATTTCATCACCTACCGCGAATCTAGAAAAAGTATTTTGAATAAAACGCTTCACTCCACTGATATATCCTTCACTAAACTTAGGAAGTTCTGCCCATATTTTTTCCTCGTCATTCATCACTAATTTAGACACAAATAACATACAAGTTAACTCACAAGTAAAATCAGGAATATGATTACACCTTAACTCACAAGTAAATCAGTAAATTAGGCAACACAACAATCAAATCAGGAAAAACTTGAAATATATATAGAGTGATACCTTAAGCAGAAGATTAAATCGAAGCCCTAACTGAAATTCGAATCCCAAATGAACCCTAATTGAAGACCTAATTGAAACACCAAAGCCCTAATTGAACTTGAACTCGAACTTTCCCTAATCGAACCCCGATTAAGCTTGCAAACTTGAACTTTTAGCCCTAATTGAAACAGCGATTGAGAGTGTTTGAGCGTTTGTGAGGCTGAGTGTTTGAGAGGTTGAGCGGCGGAGTGTTATTTTGTTAAGTGTTAAGTTTTGCCGCTTTCTTCCTGCTTCCCGCGTTCTTTTTTCAGCCCGCTCATTTTTTATAATATTTTTATAAGTCTATAGCTACTGCAACATATGTTGATATCTATACTAACATCCTGAAGCTAATGTTGCAATAGACCTTTGGATCGGTGATCCATTTTAACAATTGGATTAAATGTAGACCGTTGGATCGTATTCACGTGGATTGCTAATTTTATTAATTTTTTAATTTGAATACAACTATAGCTACTGCAACATCTTGTTGATACCTATGCTAACACCTTGAAGCGTGTGTTGTAATAGACAATAATCAGCATACCTATCGTTACATTGTAGTTAGCAACACCTTGTATTTTTGTTGCGATAGGTCATCTATGGCGTAGTGCTCTTTTGCTTCAATGAAGGGTATCTTAGGTCCATATTCGATGCATGCCATGTTATCTCTAGCATTATTCCACAAATATCAGAATGTGTCCAAACAAGCACATCCAAGTTTGTCGGAGAAACCTTACCAACTCCTTTCTCAATTTTATGCCAAGTTGAGACCCGACCTTGAGAACCCGCATAGGATCATCATCATCATCGATCAAGGTGTTGATCGTCAGATCTATTGGTGCCTCCCTCTCGTCCTCTAACTCTTTTCGTAGGTCCATAGTTTTGTAGAACTCGCCGCTTCCTAAGCCAAGGCTTAGGCAGCGGCTTATGTGCATCACTACTCCTAATAGTGATGGACTTCTCTGTATTCTTTCCCTTTTCAATCGCTTTGCCTTTTTGAGCTCCACGACATAATATTCTCAACTAGTACTCTGGTCGCCTTATGTGGCACCTATTCCATTCTCAATTGGGAACTTCATCACCAGATTCTATAGAGCAAGTGCAATTCTAAAACTAGCATGAGCCATCGGCCCAAGAATGCATTACATGTCGAGAATTCATCGACTACAATAAAACATTTGTAGCTGCACTATCTTGTAGTCTCCTTCACCCAATTCAATCAACAAATCAATATAACCAACATGCTCCTTAGCCTTTCCCATAATTCCCTAAATATGATATTTACCAGGCTTTAGATTCTTCTTACCTATTAACATTTAATCAAAAGTCTATCTGAATAAAATATTAATGAGCTCCCACAATCAACCAGGACTCGGTACACTATCGTTGGCCCAAATATGAACGTAATCACCACATGGTCAAGCATCGGCGCTTCTACCCTGTCAGAATCTCTATTCCTGAAAACGATATCTTTATTCACAATTCTCTACTATATCAATAGAGTTTCGTCTTATATGGTGAAATACGTCACTTGAAGCACATGCCTCAATGAGCTGCCATATCTTTCCATCTCCTTCCAATTTTGCTTCGCCGAATGATGTCCTCTGGAGATTGTATTTATCATGATCCTTGTCTCAGGCTGTCTTAGTCCTTCTATACTAAACCCAGCTTAATCTCTTTAGATGATCTGCCCTTGGGGTCAATCATTCGTTTGCCCACCAGCCTGCAAGTTCCTCACGTACTGCTGCAGCTTTTTTTCCTTATCGATTCCTCAATCACATCTCTCAGGCATTGCCTTTCATTGGTATTATGCTCATGAGTTTCATGGAAGAGATAACACTTCCTAAAAGGCTTTTCCTATTCAGTAGCCTTCCTCCCGTGGCTTGTTATAATTTTCAGTACCTTGCATGGCAAGGTAGTTGTTTTCAATGGAATCGTTCAGTGGACTGTAATCTCTAGGTTTGGTATACCTCATACACTTCTTAGTGTCGTGCTTCTTCCAATTAGCGCCTTGGTTCTTTCATTACAAATTTTTATTTTTTTCCAACATTTATGCCAACATTCGTAGCGCTATCACCACTCTGTTTGATAACAACGTTGCATTGCATAAAAACACTCGATCCCTCGTGACCATCACCGGCCAAACCATCAGCCAAATCTACCTCTTCCAACCAAAAGAAGTTGAGACGCCTTTCTAAAAAACTCCTCCATGGTAGATGGTTGTTTTATTTTCAACCACCTACAAAAAATAGTTTGTGGGTCAACTCCATTAACTAATGCCATTAAGACTATCTCCTCCTTAGGATTACTCACTTCTATAACTGCGACATTAAATCTTTTTAGAAATTTAGAGTCTCTCCCAAACTCTAATGGACATTCAACAAAGACATCATGTCCTTTGGTCGAGCAGACAGAGTCGGAGTTGCTCCATAAACTTCTTCCTAAGTGGTACAAAGATGATATGGACCTTGACGTGAGCTAAGTAAACTACGTCATAGCGACCCTATTTAAGAATATAAGAAAGAATCTACACCTCACAACGTCTCTAGCACGAGTACTATCCATGTGCCAATCGTACTTCAGCATATGCTGCCTCGAGTCAGCTGCTCCATCATAAGACAACTTCATTGGAATTACAAAATTATGGTACCCATTTGCTAAAATGTTTTCGTTGAATTGGTTTTAGCTTGATGATGAACCCCACTCATCATTACTGTTAGGAACTTGAGATAGTGGTTTTGATGACAACAACCTTTGTAACTTATTTTATTATAAATTATATACTAACACTATTGTCTATATATATATATGAATGTTATTATGTAGGATATATATAAGGCAGGTACTGATTATTGAAGACTGTACAGTATAAATATCAAGAATGAAGAAATCAAGTTTGAAGACTCATGAGTATCAAGATCAAGATTTCAAGATAGGTGTCTAGTTTTGTTAAAACTTCATAATAGCATGGAAATCTTCATTCCAAATTTCATTTGGGATGGAACCCATTTCTACCTTCTTAGTGGCTTACAAACCCACGACAAGTAGCTTACAAACCTACGACAAGTGGCTTATAAACCCATGAACATCTTGGTTTTGTACAAGTTCTCGAGTCCTGATGTGATGAGATATTCTACAGGAAGAAGCTTGCAAAACTACTTCAAAATGGTTTTTGAAAATGATTTTCAAAACTGCTTTTCAAAATGTTTTAGCCTTAAAATATTCTTTGTTTTTGTTTTTAAATAAACTCTTGTTTTAAACTTCGTTTGTTTTTAAAACTATATTCTGATTTTTAAATATTCTTTTATAATATATATATACTTGAGATTTAAAATCAAATTTATATATACATTCTAAAAATATATTTTTCTACTCTTCTTTATTTTAAAACATAGGAAAATTAGTTTATTTTACTCCAGAATCATTTCATCTTGTTTTCCTTTCAATACCTTTTTCAAAACAAATTATACAATGTTTTTAACTAAGGGATGTCGACATCATGGGATACCCCATGTCGACATGGTGGCCGTTAAATTCAAAAGTTTCAATTTTCAAAAGAAGTGTCTATTCGTTTAAATCTCTTCACGAATGGTTATGACCGTTACTAGTCTATAAATAGCCTTCACAACCGAATTTTTTAACTAACTAATTTCTTATTTTCTTCACTCCTTCTCCAGAAATCCATATTCTAAAAAATTTCATATTTTTAAGATCATGCCGAAATTCTGCCGAATTCTCAAGTGAATCAAATTAGAATCTCATTCTTGTTTGATTCTATGCCCTCTCTCGAAGATTAAAGTGCTATTCAGAGTTATAGGATCAATTTGTAATCAAACGTTTATCGAGTCTCTCTATAAGGTGTGGTTGTGCCTGGAAATCAATTGGGTAATCTTATGGCCCATAAATCAAGAGAGTTTGCCCCGGACTCGAGAGACAGGAGGGTACCTCAAGGCCTTTAGAAATTGACGATTGTAATCTCGACATTGATTTAATAAAAATCTGTATGAGGTGTTTTGCTTGGTACAGGACTAGACGTAGGGTAACTCCGAAACAGTATAAAATCTGGTGTGGTCTTTCCTTTTACTGTTTTTTATTTACTTACTGTATCTGTGTTTGATTTTGTGATAGTTCTATGATTAATTTCTGCATTTGTTTATAACATAATTTTTAAATTAGTCCATATAAGTCTTAGAATCCATTAAACACTATTCACCCCCCTCTAGTGTTAAATTAGCCTTAAGATCCTTAATCCGCACTACCTTTCAATTGGTATCGGAGCATAGGTTTTCATAGTTTTCATAATCTGAAACTTGAAAAGTTAAAAATGACATTTTTAGAAAATTTTGTTAATACTAGTTTGAATTTATGCATTTCATCAAAGTATCGTAAGTCTGCATATAGTTTTTATGAAAAATCAAGTTATCTACCGAATTGGTTTGTTATCCATTAACAGACATATTACATGGCTTTTAAAGAATCAACAACCAATGGACAAACTGTGCAAATTGAGAAAGATAAATGGATACTTGATAGTGGCTGTTCAAGGCATATGACTAGAAATCCCGAGATACTCAATGGCATTATATATCAAGATGGTGGATTGGTCAACTTTGGAGATAACTTAAAAGGATATGTGATTGGCATCGGCAATGTCGGTAATTCTAAAACACCTCTTATTTCTTATGTCTTGCTAGTTAGGAATTTAAAGCATAATCTGCTTAGTATAAGTCAACTATGTGATAAAGGATTTAAAATTAAATTTGGTAAAGATAAGTGTCACATCGAAGATAATAAGTAAAATATTATCTTTGAAGGAATTAGGAAGAAAATCATTTACATCCTTAGTATGAAAGTTTCAAATGTTAACTTATGTCTTTTGGCTAATACAAGTGACCCTTGGATTTGGCATAAAAGATTTGGTCATTTAAATTTCAAACTGTTATCTAGGTTATCAAAACTTGACTTAGTTAGAGGTCTTCCCAAGTTAAACTTTAAAGTAGATAGTATATGTGATGCTTGACAATTAGGAAAACTTAAGAAAAGTTCAATTAGATTAAAAGATATGATTTCTACTTCTAAACCTCTAGAATTACTTCATTTAGATTTATTTGGTCCATCTCAAGTTCAATCAATTAATCACAATAAATATGTTTTTGTAATTGTAGATGATTATTCTAGATATACTTGGACAATATTTCTTAAACTTAAAAGTGATGCTTTTGAATTATTTAAGAATTTTTGTAAAAGAATTCAAAATCAACTTTCTTTAAAAATAAAAACTATTCGTAGTGATCACGGTTGAGAATTTGAAAATAAAAATTTTGAGAATTTCTGTAATCAAAAAGGAATTACTCATAATTTCTCCTTTCCAAGAACTCCATAACAAAACGAAGTGGTAGAACGTAAGAATAGAATTATTTAAGAGTGTGCTAGAACAATGCTTTCTGATAGTAACTTACCTAAAAACTTTTGGGCTGAAGCAGTCGCTACAGCTTGTTATATATTAAATAGGATTTTAATTAGACCATTAACTAATAAAACACCATATGAATTACTTTACAATAAGAAACCCATAGTAGCTTATTTTAAAGTTTTTGGTAGTAAGAGTTTTATTCTTAATACAAAAGATAATTTAGATAAATTCGAACCTAAATCCGATAAAGGTATCTTTATCGGATATTCTAATAGAAGTAAAGCATTTAGAGTTTATAATTTAAGAACTAACACTATTGAAGAAATAATGCATGTATCCTTTGATGAAAATTTTAAAGATACTGTAAAAATAGAAGATGAAGAAGATTTTGTAACTTTAAATAATGAACCTAATGAAACTAATTGTGAAATCATTCAACATAATAAAAGAATTAGGCTATTAAAAGATCATCCTGTAGAAAATATACTAGGAAATATTGAATCTATAGTTAAAACAAGAAATCAACTAAATAGTATGAGTAATGTAGCTTTTATATCAACTATTGAACCTAAAAATCCAAAGGAAGCATCATCTGATGATTCATCGATTCTTGCTATGCAAAAAGAATTGAATCAGTTCACCAAAAATGATGTTTGGGAACTTGTTCCTAGACCTGAGGATAAAAGTATAATTGGAACAAAATGGGTTTATAAAAATAAAATGAATGAACTTGGTGAGGTCGTGAGAAATAAAGCTCGTTTAGTCGCGCAAGGTTATTGTCAAGAAGAAGGAATTGATTATGACGAAATCTTTGCACCCGTAGCATGACTAGAAGCTATCAGGATTCTACTTGCTTTCGCAAACTACAATAATTTCAAGTTATATCAAATGGATGTTAAAAGTGATTTTCTAAATGGTTTTGTAAAAGAAGATGGTTATGTTGAACAACCTCCACTTTTTGAAGATAATAAATTTCCAAATCATGTATATAAATTAAAGAAATCTTTATATGGTCTGAAACAAGCTCCTAGAGCCTGGTATGAAAGACTAAGATCTTATTTACTACAATCTGGTTTTGAAATTGGTAAAATAGATACAACTCTTTTTATTAAAAAAAACAAAAATGATATTCAATTAGTACAAATATATGTAGATGATATAATATTTGGGTCAACTAAGAACATAATGAATAAAGAATTTTCAAATATAATGACTAAAGAATTTGAAATGAGTCATATGGGAGAACTAAGTTTCTTCTTTGGACTTCAAATCAAACAATTAGATAAAGGAATTTTCATTAGTCAAGAAAAATATGCTAAGGATTTAATTAATAAATTTGGATTGACCACTTCTAGTGGGAAACCAACTCCAATAACAACTAATTTAGCTTTAAGTAAAGAAGATAAATCAAAAGATGTTGATCAAAAATTATATAGGGGAATGATTGGTTCGCTGCTTTATATAACAACAGGTCGTCCTGACATCATGCATAGTGTCTGTCTCTGTGCAAGATACCAATCTCAACCTAAAGAAACTCACTTAAAAACTACTAAAAGAATTTTAAGACATGTAAAACATACTTTAGATTATGGTTTATTTTACCCTAAAAATGATGTATTTGATTTAATTTCATATTGTGATGCTGATTACGCTGGCTGTAAATCAGACCGAAAAAGTACAAGTGGAACTTGTCACTTTCTAGGACATTCTCTGGCTTCCTGGTTTAGTAAGAAGCAAAACACTGTATCCTTGTCAACAACTGAAGCAGAATATATATCTACTGCTTTGGCTTGTTCTCAAGTTATATATATGCAACAAACTTTAAATTATTTTGGATTA
Source organism: Allium fistulosum (assembly GCA_030737815.1). Taxonomy (NCBI): domain Eukaryota; kingdom Viridiplantae; phylum Streptophyta; class Magnoliopsida; order Asparagales; family Amaryllidaceae; genus Allium; species Allium fistulosum. Next base: position 810,743,581 of record CM060902.1, read on the forward strand.
ACTATAACTAAATCACCAATTTATTGTGATAATACTAGTGCAATAAATCTATCTAAAAATCCAACTCATCATGCTAGAACAAAACATATTGATATTAGACATCATTTTCTTAGAGATAATATAAGTAAAGAAGTCATAACTCTTGAATATATTAATACTGAAAAACAAATTGCTGATATATTAACCAAACCATTAAATGAACAAAACTTTACTAAATTTAGAAGAGAATTAGGTATATGTTCATTAACTGAAATATAAATTATAAATAATACAAGTATAGTTAATATTAAATAAAAATAAAAATTTAAAAAAATAGAACTGGGCATGTCGACATGACCCATCCTCCTATGTCGACAAACATGCCGAGATTTTCAAATTTAAATTTCCCTATAAAATTAGTTATTTGGTTATATATTTATATATTTTGACTTTTTCTCCTTTTCCCTGTTCTATTCTATGTAATAAACTTCTAAAACAACGTGGAAACTTTTGTCTCCACTATCTAAATTGTTCGGTCCATAAATCACCAATAGTTAAGGGTCCTCGTTAAGCGTTTTTCGTTTTTCTCTTTCTTGATTGTATATTGGTTTTTTTAATTTGTATATAAGTGTTATCTTAATTAATGTTCTTCTAAATACAATCTTTGGTGCATAAAATCTTGAATTCCATTTAACTTAGGATGCTATATCTCACTCATAAATAGTTATTATTCTTATGTCATATGTTTGTTTATCTCATTTTCTATTAAGTTCAAGGTTTATAGGCTATTTTTTGTTGATGACAAAGGAGGAGAAGTTATATAAAATAGTAGGCTTGGAGTAAGGGGGAGTTGTTGGTGTAAGGGGGAGTTATGGTATGATCGAAGTGGTAAGTATATTTTATAAGGTTGTCATCATCAAAAAGGGGGAGATTGTTAGAAACTGGAGATGGTGGTTTTGATGACAACAACCTTTGTAACTTATTTTATTATAACTTATATACTAACACAATTGTCTAAATATATATGAATGTTATTATGTTGGATATATATAAGGCATGTACTGATTATTGAAGACTGTACAGTATAAAGATAAAGAATGAAGAAATCAAGTTTGAAGACTCATGAGTATCAAGATCAAGATTTCAAGATAAGTGTCTAGTTTTGTTAAAACTTCATAATAGCATGGAAATCTTCATTCCAAATTTCATTTGGGATGGAACCCATTTCTATCTTCTTAGTGTCTTACAAACCCATGACAAGTAGCTTACAAACCTATGACAAGTGGCTTACCAACCTACGAACATCCTGGTTTTGTACAAGTTCTCGAGTCCTGATGTGATGAGATATTCTGCAGGAAGAAGCTTGCAAAACTACTTGTTTTTCAAAATGATTTTCAAAACTGCTTTTCAAAATGTTTTATCCTTAAAACATTCTTTGTTTTTGTTTTTAAATAAACTCTTGTTTTAAACTTCGTTTGTTTTTAAAACTATCTTCTGATTTTTAAATATTCTTTTATAATATATTTATATATATACACTTGAGATTTAAAATCAAATTTATATATACATTCTAAAAATATATTTTTCTACTCTTCTTTATTTTAAAACATAGGAAAATTAGTTTATTTTACTCCAGAATCATTTCATCTTGTTTTCCTTTCAATACCTTTTTCAAAACAAATTTTACACTGTTTTTAACTAAGGGATGTCGACATCATGGGATACCCCATGTCGACATGGTGGCCGTTAAATTCAAAAGTTTCAATTTTCAAAAGAAGTGTCTATTCGTTTAAATCTCTTCACGAATGGTTATGACCGTTACTGGTCTATAAATAGCCTTCACAAATGAATTTTTTAATTAACTAATTTCTTATTTTCTTCACTCCTTCTTCTCCACAAATCTATATTCTAAAAATTTCATATTTTTAAGATCGTGCCAAAATTCTACCGAACTCTCAATTGAATCAAATTTGAATCTCATTCTTTTTTGATTCTCTGCCCTCTCTCAAAGATCAAAGTGCTATTTAGAGTTATAGGATCAATTTGTAATCAAACGTTTATCGAGTCTCTCTATAAGGTGTGGTTGTGCCTAGAAATCAATTGGGTAATCTTGTGGCCCGTAAATCAAGAGAGTTTGCCCCGGACTCGAGAGACAGGAGGGTACCTCAAGGCCTTTAGAAATTGACGATTGTAATCTCGACATTGATTTAATAAAAATTTGTATGAGGTGTTTTGCTTGGTACAGGACTGGACGCAAGGTAACTCCGAACCAGTATAAAATCCGGTGTGTTCTTTCCTTTTACTGTTTTTTATTTACTTACTGTATCTGTGTTTGATTATGTGATAGTTCTGTGATTAAGTTCTGCATTTGTTTATAACATAATTTTTAAATTAGCCAATATAAGTCTTAGAATCCATTAAACACTATTCACCCCCCTCTAGTGTTAAATTAGCCATAAGATCCTTAATCCGCACTCCCTTTCAATTACTTCTATGTCGAGTCCCATTCAGTAATCCCTTCACCATATTAGCGATGTACTCCTCGTTGGATTGGGCAGCTAGATGGCGAGCGTCAGAAACAGCCCCGAGTGTTTGACTCTGCAAATACTCTTTTTTTGTTGCTTGATGTCTAGGCTCTTCAACATCTTCTTGTTCATTTCAGCCATTATCCTAACCAATCCACCCTTATTACTATATTTGGTGCACTTGGGGCTTCTACATGAGTTGTTTGATTCATTTCCTCTCCAAGTTGAGAGCCTTCATTCTCTACTTCAATGAAAGGTCTAGAAGTAGTAGATTTCTCTTTATCCTTTCGGGGGCCCATTTCTTCTTAGATCTAATGATAGAATTATTTCAAATCCAAGTAACCATAGATTTTCAAATACCGAACCCTTAGATCTAGCTTTTAGATTTCCTCCGATCCAAAGTGAAAGTAAATATCTATACCTGAAATTAATCCTTCTCAGTGAAAGCACCAAAATGTTTGCTTCATACATCAGGCAAACACCCAAACGAACAACAAACGAAAATTATAGAGATTTAAGAACCAAAAGAGAACAACATACAAGAATTTATAGTAGTTCGGTAAAAATCAATAACCTACATCCACTATAACTATGTTATTGATTAATTTTTGCCTTTTATAAGAAAGTTACAACAACTTAGTGTTCAAACCATTTGGGTATGAATTCGATAGGGTTTGGATATAAAAATTTGTTAACAAAAAGAAGATCCATGTTATAATGCACTAGCCTTGCTTTTTGTAAATGAAATCGTCCACCAAAATTGCCGGAATTTGCTTGACCATGGTTTCCACTCTAGATCCAAAGTTTCAAAAAGAAGGTCTGGTCAAATGTAGAAAGAATCATGAATTTAGAAGGATTGGTGCTGATCGTCATGGATCAATGTTTAGTTATCGACTTTTTCCAAGTTGCCCTTCTCTTTGATTTGACCTTCATCTTTGACTAAGTCATGTTGACTCATTTCATGTCCCAATAAGGATTGGTATCGAGTTATTACAAATCGGTACCAACTTATTTCTTGGTCTTGGATTTCCAGTCTCCCCTTAGTTTGCATCAACTAACTTTCTCCAAAACTGACTAAGTATTCGAACAATCCACAAGGATCAGTACTAGTCCTTAGGAGTTCATCTAAGCTTTTCCATTTCATCTGCATTATCCACTCTTGATCTACATCATGAGTACTAAATAGTCCAAATCCATCGAGATATCACTTGGTCCAAATGTAGGATAACACTTTCGTTGGAACATTTCTAACTTAAAGCTCCTTAACTAAGGTTTGAAAATGAATTTAGGGTTGACATACTGTATTTGATACCGCTTGTGAAGTTCAAAACCGAACACTCCTTTATAAGGAGTTCATTATTTTAATAAACAATTCTCTAGTGTTTCATAAATATTCGTGAATACTCTTAACTTCAATTTGTGATTTTAATTTTGATTTTATTTGCTTAGCATACCAAACACCTAAATGTGATACAGTAGAAAACATATACATGACATTCCTATTGTTGATGCATAATGAATCCACCTTATATGCTCCATAGTAAATATTTTAGTATAGTGCCCATGCATATCGCTTTGAACAAATCCAACATCCTTTTATACTGATTATAAAACATGTCATTTTCAAATCCAATGTCGAAAATTAAACAACCAAACTAAAACTAATTTTAACATAGTTACATCGTTAACAATCAGTAGTGTGTTGTTTACTTATAGTTTAGAAATATCTTTGTACCCTTTAATATTCGTTCTTACAAACACATGCTTCTTCAACATTTTGACTAAAAAGCTTTCAAAATACTCATTCAAATCTGATGCTTATCGATTGTATCCACTCTTGGATTGTATCCAAAACATAGGAATCATGTTATCGATTCCACTGACCTCAAGACATTTTGGTTGTTATGTGAAAGTGGTCTCTTTTAAATCATTATTTCCAAGTTCTATTTCAACATCATTGTGTCAAAACTCAAAATAAAATTATACGATAATTGCATGCAGAATCCGAATGGACTTAGACATGTTGATTAGCAAAATTATCCTACCAATTTTGACATTTGAAATTGATGATGCCATTTCCTATCAACAACACTTTATATAATTCCAATTGCATCGATCTTATTTAAGGCACACTTTGGGCTATGGATCATATCCCTTTGCGTATAAGTATCAAAATCATATTTTGAAAATGTGCTTAGATTCCATTCTGGATTTGAAGCATCGTGCCATATGGAAGAGCCTATACTCTTCATGGCTTATTAACAACAGAGGAAATTGTTATTACTAATTATTCTATTTCTTGACATTAATAAGAAACTCATAGTTTCTTTTTAATATGTTAGAATTCTTATTAGACATTCTAATGAATTATGCCCATTTTAAGCTTGGCTAATTTTATTTCCGCTTATGTAATCAATTTCTATGTTCAGGTCTTTGTATCATATTCAATCCATTACACTATCACTCATATCCAAAAGAAATTCCTTCATCACAAAGGTAGTGTTTCTTAAAGAAACAATTATTTCTCAATATGAAGTAATGGGCATTCAAAAATATTTTATGAACTGCCTTATACTTTCATAAAATTGACTCAGTTTTGAGTTTAAGAAAATTACATTCATAATATAAATTAGACAACTACACATCTTATACTATTTATGATTGAGTTTTCTTATTAATACATAACTTATATAAGTATGATCTTGTAAACTATGCTTTAGATGAAATTAAATTTGACATATGTACTTATTCTTTAGTATACCTCTATACAAAGTAGTTAACTCAACTTCACTCATCATCAATCGTACTTTATCCAACAAAGTTTGATTACTCCTCGTCGATACACCATTATGTATCATGGGAAGGAGTTACTTTTGAGATTGATTCTTTTTCATTTTTTAGGTACATTGGAACTCATTTCCAATATACTCACATATTCGATCAAATCAAATTATTTTATTTCCTTTGCACGTTTTGTTTTTACTTCCATTTTATATCTATGAGCTTATCATAGACATACTACTTGCATATCAAATATACATGTTCATGTATGCGATAATTCATATATGAATTTAAAAAAGTAAGTGGATCCGTATTTTGTATCGTTAGACCTTAGATTGCATATATATATATATATATATATATAAAATTCATTAACTCTTTTACCACTCTCATTAAATGGGTGCTTTGCTCTTAATCATTTGAGATACAATCCACCAAAACCATATGATTCATAATCAGATGACTAAAAAATTATTTCTAATAGGTAAGGCTTAGTCTGTAATTCATAATTGTAAAGTTTTAGATAATCCTATATTTTCTATAGCTAACGCATTACCTTTGTTATAAAAAATACCATTATTATAGATAATCTTATAATGAATATTCATCATATTCATATTAAAATAAAACTATGTCTATTTTCAATCAATATCGAAAAAAGGTTATTATTTCATAAATATTACTCCATATATATGAAGATAATCTTTCGTAGCTTGATGTATATACTAATAAGTGTCATATGGTATGATCCCACTATTTCTTCCATTACGATAATAGCTTGTAAATATGAAGCTCTATTCAATCACTTATTGTGTGTAATTTATTTCATCTACCACAACTGGTTTACATTCGAGAGTGTCCAATCACATATTGTAAACTCAATGAAATAACTCTAATAGAAAATAATTTTCTGTATGAAAATACATTTGAAATAGAAATCACATTTTCCGTTCCATATAATGCACCTAATAGTATTTTATACAGTTCTCACTTCCGATGTATCTTCATGAAGTAGAGGTGATCATTCACTCACTTCATCCCAATAGTGCCTATACTACATCCACTCTCAAACACTCGTTTTTCTTTCCAAATGGTCAAACCATTAAAAAAGAAACCCTTACTACAAAATTGCACTAAACTCTTTACAGAAGTGCATTCAGACATCCTTAACACTTAAGGATATTGTATAATTTTTACTAAAGCAAACTAAACAAACTGACATTTCAGTGATCAAATTTCTACATATGTCCATTAGTTCTCAGTTTTTATTACTTTTAACTTAAGCGGATCCTCATTATACTCAACTGTATTGAACACATGATCTTGCACTATGGTTTACTTTCTCATTTCAAGTAAAACATTTTCATTGAGACTTCATAGAATAGGAACGTGACCGTTCACCATACAAACTTTTGTATCTACTCGAATATGGATCACATATTCATATTCTTATATTGTTTTAGAGTTCTAAACTCATATAAGACAATACATAGTCTCAAGAAAATAAAAAAATTAAACAACCAAGGCAAGAATGTATTTAGTAGTTATATAATTAGGCCCTTGCATGGGTCTTTAAGTGACTACATCCAAGACGATTATAGTAAGTATATTCTATACTTCTTTGTCGATCACAATTCAGTTCTTGTATATACTATAATTGATAACCAACTTTATCAATCTCATTAGTTGCTTAAATTTATTGAATTAGATTATTTCAACTTTATATATCATATGTTCTTATATATTAGAAAGGTTAAATGTAATCATTTAATTTTTCTAATAAGGCTCCCAATAGATTTTTATACCCCTCAAAATATTAAGACAAATATAGAAATGTTTAGATTTCTCTATTGAGTGTTAAGACTTGCTTGCATTGTGATTATGACCTTGAGTTTTCTCAACAAATCATAGGCCCACGAGCGATGAATAACTTTTTTCGATTGTATCATATACAACTCCTAACCATGGTCTTTGCCCTAATCTTGACCTACCTATAGTTTCCCAACAAATCAAGAGAGATTATTCACTCTTACCCATCATTTCTCTATGACCAAAGTATAATGCATGTATCTTACCTCGTCTAGGAAATATATTAATTGTATATATAATTTCCCTAGCTTAAATTTGGTCAACTACTAGTGCGTATGTAAGTAATCTATCAATATATAAATGATAGAGGGAACTATATTAAAGATTCATATTCTTTAATATATTTTAAGTGACATCTATTTAACAAATAATGCATTTCTTATGAAATACCTTCGTGATTCAAGTGTCGGAGACATCTGAAATCACAGTACGCATACAATACATATGTATTTGTTTCAAAAATATATTTGGTTTTCCTATAGTTCCACTAATATTATATTTATACATATATAATCATATAAGTTTATTATTTATAAATATTATAATTTAACAAACTTTTATAATATTCATATGTTTTTTATTAGTAAATCAAATTTGATTAATCTTAATTCTTAATTTAATTGACTATTAATTAAATTTTATTTAGAATTATAGAAATTGTATTTTATTAACCATGATCTATTTTAGATAAATAATGAACTTTAACCTTTATAGTTTTACTTATTATATCCAAATATTTATATATTTTAGTTAATTAACATTTTGTTTATTATTTATAAGAAATTTTATTTGATTAACTATTTTAATTAAATACTATAATAAATTTTGAAAAATTTACTTGATTTACCGTAACAATTTCAAGATTAATATTTAACCATAAACTTTATAGTTATATTTATATATGCATGTGTATATATTTTAATTAATTATTTTTAATTAATTAATTATTTTTAATTAATTAATTATTTAATCAATTATATCATTAAATGTTAAAAAACTCAAAAATTATTAAATTAGTTTCTCAAAACAATTTTGAAAATTTTTAAATTTATTTTTATAGCATTTATCAAATTTCCTTTTATATTTTAAACTTAATATTTTAATTAAAATATATTTTAAATTTATAAATATTAACTTGAAAGTCAAAGGACAAAAATACTCTAGCCTTTACATTCGAGCCACTTTTTAGACTAATTCCACCCATTGGGCAAGGCTAGTAGCTAGGAAGGAAAGAATACTTTCTATCAACCCCAAATCTAAATACTACTATTCTAGACATCCGTCAAATAAATAATTTATTAGTTGGCCCTATATGCTAACTAATTTGACTATATAGATCATATGGGCTCTGATACCATTATTAAAACTGGCTCGTTTGGCAATGGGCGAAATATGTAAATTTCAAAAAGAAATCCTTAGTTGGATCTTAATGAATTTATGAAGTCTATTAATTAATATTAGATTCAATCTTTTTTTAAATAAAATAATATTTTATTTTTAAATATTTTATAATTATTTAATTAATTGTATTAATTAAATATAGTTGATGTTCATTGTGAATATATGTAATATATTCATATACTAAAGTGATGACATAACAATATAACAACATGTGTGATATATATAAGGAACTCAAAATATTGAGTTCTAAGGCTCTTCATAAAACCCCAGGCAACAATGAGAAGGATGATGTAGGTGGCTGGAAGGAGATTAAAAGAAAGGGGAAGTAAACATTTGTGGAGGCTATTAAATAGAATGCTAGGCCGATGAACCCATGGTTTGACAAAAACCCTAAATCGTGGGTTGAGGCGTTTGGAAGTAGAGTTGAAATTAAGGGAAATGTTAACTTTTTTGAGCCTATTAATGATGGTAAGGAAGCGTATCAGGTTATTGGTGATGAAGATTATGAAGAGGCTAATGTTATGTGGAAAAACTCGATATACACTTATATGGTATGCACAAGGCTGTATTTTGTGTATTTTAATGCTTATATCAAAAGATTTTGGAACCTTAAAGCTTCGTGCAATGTCTTCCTTAGAGACAATGGTTTCTACTTGATCAAATTTGAATGGGAAGATGATTATGAATGTATTCTTAAAGTAGGGCCATGGTTCAAGGACAGTAAATTAATATTCATGAGAAAATGAGATGCAAACTTCAACTTCGAAAGAGTTATGTTGACTACCTACCCCATTTGGATCAAATTCAATAATCTCAACTTGGCTCTATGAAATATGAGATGTATCAGATGGCCAGCTAGCTTAATTGGGAAACCCTTAGGCATAGATGAAAACACTGGATTAGTAAAACACATTAAATTTACTAGAGTTCTAGTGGAAGTGGAAGCTGAATCTGAGCTCCCAAGAACAGTTAAGGCTATTGATAAGCATGACAATATGCATATGCAAGATGTGGAATATGAATTTGTGCCTCCTGGATGTGGGGAGTGTAAATGCTTTGGTATTATCAATCAGCAGTGTAATAACAGTTTAATCAAGCCAAACCAAGTATGGGTGGAAAAGCCAAAAAAACCACATATCAATAGCTACTACTAGTAATCATGATCATGTTAATGCACGAAAAAATGATGCAGAAACAAAAATAGATTTACAAAATGTTATAGTTACTAGTCCAGACGTGCCCGATAAACATAACACATCACCCATAGTTAATGTGTTGGACTCTACAGTAGAGCCAGAAGTTCTTCTGAAACCGGATCAGAGTGATCAAAATGCAATCCAAGACTCTGCACAAGTGGAGGCACTAGAGGTTAAAAAGGATTCTGAACTTCCCCCTGATGATAATATGGAGGAGTTACCTGCCACAATAGAGGAAATTCAAAAAAAAGAATATTCAGTAGAATCTTCTAATGAAGAGGATGAGTATATCAATATTAGCAAGTACACAATTCCAAATGAAGAGTACTCAAAGCAATTTGCCAATACGAAGATGGGAGAAGCTGGTGTTTCAGCTAAGGTAGTTTCTGCTCCTATCATAAGGAGAAAAGCTACTAAATCTAAATGACTATTATATGCTGGAATGTTAGAGGTCTAAATAATTATAGTATGAAGTTAGATCTCTATAATATTAGGGCTAAATTTAAGCCTACAATGTTAGTTATCCGAGAAAATAAATTTTCAGAAGAAAATATTGAGATGTTTAAGAGCCAAATAGGTAATCCATGAGACATCATTCATAACAGCTCAAGTTTGCCTAAAGGTAGAATTATGATTCTATGGGATGTTAATGTTTGGTCAACACCTATCATTAACTCTGATGTTCAATAAATAATTGTTCAAGTGAAAAACATTAGTGGATTAGACTTGTTTATCTCTTTTTTATGCTAGTAACTTGGCATCTGAAAGGAATAATATATGAAAACAACTGAATATTGATTCTAAATCGATACATAGTTCATGGCTAGTGATTGGAGACTTTAATGTAGTATTAAGAACTGAGAAAAAAGGAGGTCTTATATTGAGAGTCTACCAAGTATCTAAATTTAACAATTGCATATTAGCCAATGAGTCGCTGAAGCATTCCATATAGATCTGAAACTCACATGGAGGAGTGGTGAAATGAAGAAAATATCATCAAGACTTGATAGAGCTTTGGGGAATGCTGATGTAACACCCCACACCCCTTGGTATACCCAAAAGGGACACACTAAAAGATATGGTGCGTTGTAGGTATAGCTAAAACTTTACAGAGACTAAGATTCACAAGAATAATTAAATAAAAACAGCGGAAACATTTAAAACAATAACTTATTTATCAATCAAACTTCATAAAATAAGTCATAACCAAAATAAGTCTCAAAATACCAAATACATATGTCTTATGAAAAACACCATCTCAGTCACAATATCAGAGTACATAAATAAAACCATCCCTCTCAACAGTACAAGTACATTCAAACTAAAATAAAAAGAAAACTGGAACAGAAGAAGAAGAATACATGAAGAATCTCCAAGAATGTCACTCCTAGAAAGCTGAAAGTCAACTACCCTTGCCTCTGCTGGCCTATGGGGGAAAAGGGGAAAATAGAGGAGTGGGTTAGACTAAAAGTCTGGTGAATGAAAGTAATTACTAGTATTTTTAAGCAAGATAAAGATAATAGACTTTGCAACAGTTCTAGTTATAAAAGGAAATAAAGGAAAAGATAAGCTGGAATAAAATACGGTTTAACTGCTTGCTTTGATTATTTCGATTGTTTGCACTTGTCTTAGATAGCTACTTTGATTAGGCTGAAATCCCAATTCTAGTTTAATTAGGCTGAAGTCCTAATTCTACCCTTTGATCGACCTTCTATCTCTGTTGTGCTACGGTGAGCTAGTCCCATCTTGTGGGTCCCACAGCAAAAAAACACCCGTTTAGCGCTTTGGAACTCAATAGCGACTTAACTCCCTGCACCGAGGCCGCACGCTCGGCCACCGTTAGGCTTGCACTATCTATTGCTCCCTCTTTGGACCTCTTAATTACCCTAACCAGCATAAGCGTGCCCAGCCTCACCTGAGTGTGTTGTGAGACTACCAGTTCCTGACTGAAGGGGAATGCTGCCGATACGGGTCCTAACAATCAAAACCTAGTTGCGCCCCTTGCTCAAATCCCCTTATTTGAGCTTCTAATTATTGACCACTTATCTACCCTAAACAGCATAAGCGTGTCCCAAGGGGAATGCTGCCGGTACAGGTCTTACTTCTTAATTATTGACCACTTATCTACCCTAAATATTATAAGGGGAATGTTGCCGATACGAGTCCTACTTTTTAATTATTGACCACTTATCTACCCTAAACATCATAAGGGGAATGCTGCCGGTATGGTCCTACTTCTTAAATATTAACCATTTATCTACCCTAAACAACATAAGGGGAATGCTGCAGGTACAGGTCCTACTTCTTAATTATTTCTGCTTTGTTTGCTTATTAACTTAACCTAAGTCTTAAAATAAGCTTCTTCTGTTTTCTCTAATTATAACATGCGTGTTATATTTTTGCTTATTAAGTTAACCCAAGGTCTAAGTTTAAAAATAAGCTTCTTCTGCTATTTCTTCTATTTTCTATTTTTAGTTATAATTACATGTTATAACTATGCTTGCAAATATCTTAAATTTGCCTATTTCAGTCTATATCCAACTTATTACAGTTCTTCTTATTTTACCTCTAATTTTCTGTAATTTCAGCATTCTTATATTTCAGTCCATATTAGAGAATTATTCTCTTTTAATTATTCCATTCGTGTAAAAAGGGAATTAAAAAGAACTAACATTTACGGAATAAATCCCAACGTAGAATAGATGTAAATAAAATATAAATAACAAGAAATAACTGTAAATACTATAAATAACTGTAAATAATTAGGAAAACTATAATTAACAGTAAATAATTGCAAATAAATGAAATAGAATAGCTAAAAGAAAATAGACTGGAAAACAAGTCTAAAATTTACTTAAAAATAAACTGTAAATAAACTTGCATAAAGGTTATCCCAAAATTGTAGAAAAACTACAACTATTGGAAACCCTATTATTTTAAATTACTTAAAAATCTAAAATAATTACTAAACACTCACCTGTGGTCCTTAGCTCTTTTCCTTAGCCTTCCCAGATCCACTTGTAGGGTATAAAATATTTTAATTAAAAAGATCTTCTCCTTGGAAAAATATTACTTTTAGGGTCCATCCTCAGGCAATGAACCCAGATGGAGAAAATATGAATGAGAAAAATAGCTAGGCCTAGGGTCTTATTTATAGTGTCACTTGTGTATCTCAGACCGTTGGATTTGGAGATTAAATCTCGTCCAAGAACATCATAGGCTCGATGGGAACCGTGGGATGGAAGCACGGACGCATAGGATTGGATAAAAGTTGCAAAATGACGTGTTCGAATCGAACTGGACGAAGTTACGTAAAAGAATCAATGCGGGTCGACCTACCTGTCGACCAACATATGCCTGGGTCGACCTAGACAAGGGGAGGGTCGACCTGACCCTCTTATATATTTTTTTCTTCTTCTTGTTTTCCAAATTTTTGTTTATTTTGTATCTTCTCCGTTCTAGCTTGGATTTTGACAATCCATATATGAAAATTGACCAGAAAATTACCAAGGACACAACGGTGCAACTCCCGTGGCTCAATTCTGATAATTTCACAAAGTTATTTTATTATTTAATTAGTTCGTTAATTAATTACTATAGCTTAAATTTCGGGTTGTTACAACTGATCTGTTTAATAAAATTCCTAATCTTAAAATTACAATTCTCCCAAGTTCTACAAGTGACCATAGTCCCTTAATCATATAATTTAACAAGGATTTTCAAATTCAAAAAGGAAAACCATTTAGATATGCTAACCATTGGCATCTTTTGTATGGTTATAATGAAGCAGTCAATTTCAGTTCAGTTCATATTCCAGAAGGCAGCATAATGTATCAATTTGTAATGCTTATTAAACATATGAAAAAAGACTTAAAGACTGGAACAAAAAGAGACAAAACCAGTTGAGCAGATTCAAAGACTTCAAAATAAATTGGAAAGCATTCAAATTTAGCTAAATGATAACCCACAACATGAAAGCCTAAACTTGGATTTCTACACTTCAGAGACTGCTAAATGAAGAGCTCAGAAAACAAGCAATAGAACTAAAGCAAAAAATTAAAGAGAAATGCCTCGTTGAGGGAGATGAATGCAACAAATATTTTTATACTTAAATGTCATAGAGGAAAAACATAATAATTTAAATGAACAGGGTGACGCGGTTGACAATTTTCAAGATCTTGAAGACAAAGCAATCAAATAGTCATTGAGCTTTATAATGAGGAGTATGTGCAGGCCTTACTTGTAATTCATAGTAGAAGAAGGAAGTCCTTGGAAGGGGGTGAAATGCTGATAGCCAGAATTCATGAAAGGGAGCAAAAACGAGCCATTTTCTCTATTCATAATGATTCCAGCCTTGGCCTGGACGGAATGGGGTTATACTTCTTCAAAATGCACAGGAAAGACCTGAAAGGCAGCATGTTAAAGGCTTGTCAAGAAGCTCTAGATTCGATTAAGTTTATTCAGGGAACAAATCACACTTTTATTTCTTTAATTCCTAAAGTTCACAAACCCGAAAGAATAGATTAATATAGACCCATTGCATGTTGTAATATCACCTAAAATTTCTTAGTAAAAAACCCCCATGAGGCTTAATAAGGTTACCTGATCTAGTCCCTTAATGTGAAAGTGCTTTCATCAAAGGCGGGTTTATATCAGAAAATCCCTTGATGGCTCATGAACTGGTTAGAGAGTTCAGTAAAAAAGGGGCAGATAAAATGTGTTTGAAAGTTGACTTGCATAAAACTTATGATAGATCTAATAGACAATTCATTATTCATATGTTAGACTCTATGAGTATTCTAGAAAAATTGCTAAAGCTAATTTCTCACTGCCTAAACACTCCTACATTCTCAATTGTCATCAATGGGATGCCAAAAGATTATATTCATAGTACTAAGGGAATCAACTAGGGTGATCCCTTGTTTCCTTACCTATTTTTGTCGCAATGGAGTGGTTTTCATTGCAAATGAAACTTGCATGTCACCAACTTATTAGCCCTATCCATAACATCCAACCTTTTATAACTCACTTGATGTATGTGAATGACCTACTTGTTGTATTTAAAGCTAAATAATTCTGCCATTGAAAAGATCAAAGACATTAATATGCAATTGGAGAATTTTGCTGGGTTGAAGGTGAATGATCTCAAAACTAAATGCTATTTCAGTAAGTTCTATAAGAACACGCCAAGCTTATTAGAAAAATAAGGAGTTCAAGAAAGATCTCTCCCAGCTAAATACCTTAGTGTGCCCTTGTCAAATAACACTATTACTGATGCAGAGCATGGATAATTAATTGATAACTTTAGAGAAAAATTACAACGTTGGAGATCTAAATTGTACAGGTAGAATAGAGATGGTTTATTCAGTAATTACTTCTAAATTAATATTTTGGCTCTAAACTTTTCAAATTCTTGACTTTTCCATTGCCAAAATCAATGTTATTTGTGCCAATTTCATATGGAGTGGTGGTTTGCACAAGGTTAGTTACAAAGAACTATATAAACCAAAGAAGGAAGGTGGTGTTGGCCTTAAGAATATTTTTAAGCTAAAAAAGGTGCATGATCCCAAACTAGGTTGGAAAATCCTAGAGCCAAATAACTTATTGGCCAATTAGATGAGACCTAGGTATTTGAAATAATTTCTGGACTCTAAAAATTAATAACAATGCCTCCACTATTTGGAAAAATATTTTAAAACAAAAGGAGCAATTAAAATACCTGATTGAGAGGCAAATTGCAAATGGGGAAACCATAAATCTTTTGAAAGACCCATGGTTAAATAGCAAAAGTCTTATAGAAAGACTTGGGTGGGACAGTTCTCTGCAAATGGCACTCCATCTTGTAAGGTTGTTGTAAGACCCATGGAAGCATGATTAGGGGTAGAGATTGGGATTGTGACATGCAGATTGTTGTAAGAAACGTTAGACAAGAAATAGAGGCCACTCCTTTAATTTCAGGGAGACCAGAAGATATTTGGGCTTGGAAAAGTAACATCAAAGGTCCGTCATGATGCATGGGAGGAATCAAGAACTCAATATCTGATTGTTCAATGGCACAAAACGATATGAAGTAGGTTAAATAATCCTAAAATTGCACACACTACCTATAAGGCTCTGATTTTTAGGCTGTTTACTAAAGACAGACTCCGAAATTGTGGATTACCGGATGATATTACATGCAATTTATGTAAACTAGACATGGAATCATATACTCACTTATTTTTTGATGCAAATATAGCAAATGCATATGGGCTATACAAAAGTTAAAATGCATGCAAACTAAAGAGGTCAAGTTATTACAAGAAAAAGCAAATTACCTGAACCAGCGGGGTGTTATATCGGATTTGATAAAGGAAGTTAGCAAAATTTACTTGACAACTACCATCTAGTACATCTGGCGTGAAAGGAATTATCGGGCATTCAATAAAAAAGGAAAGATGAATTAGCTCTCTCAAGTCTAATTGCTCATGGTGTTGGTGTAATAATTGGAAAAATAGCAAAGAGAAAACTAAGCAGCTCACGGAACTATAACAATGAGTATTGGCGAATTGGAACTGGAGAGTTGAGAACGAAGGAAACAAAAAGTGAATCTGCAGCCGCCATGACTGTTTCTCTTCTATCCTAATTATGGAATGCTTCAGTTGAAAGTGAGGAATGTTTAGGCTTTTCAGAAAAGAGAGTTTTTGTATTGTATTGTATTTGTACGGGTCTGGTTGTATAAGCTTGGGCCGCAAAACCTAGTGAGAAATAAAACCCTTTACCCATTTCCAATATACACACACACACACACACGTATATACATACATACATATATATATATATATGTATATACATACATACACACACACACACTGTTACCCGGTATCCTGACCAGGCTATATTAAACTGATTGCACAAGATAGATTCGACTATTATCAAAAACGGTGATCACAGAGCAATGGTTGAAGGACCCGGAAGTAAAGTACAAATGGTTGTATGAAGCCAGAGTTGGATGGAACTGGTAAATAAATAGTTCAGGATGCTTGATATATGGATATTAGCTTGGACAAGCAAGGGATCGACATAGCTTGGTAGTATCTGAGGAACTGACATAACTTGGTGGAACCCCAGGGATCGGCATGGTTGGATATACGAGGGATCGGCATGGTCGAAGCAAGGGAGGGATCGACATAGATGGAAATGTATGGATCGGCATGGTTGGTTATACGATAGATCGACATGGTGGAAGTAAAGGAGGGATCGACATAGATGGAAATGTATGGATTGACATAAATGGAAGTGTATGGATTGGCATGGTCGCGGCAAGATGGATCGGCATGCTGGAGTCTACTATGAGGGACTGACACATAGCTATTGGAAGGGTTCGGCAGAAAATAGCTTACAAGGGAAGTTGAGTCAAAGATTAATCAAAAGCATGAGCTCCACTAGTTCAAATGACTTGATATTTGAAGATCCAACATATCTAAGCATGAAGATGCCACCATAGAGATCGCTATCCAAGAATCAACCAATGAAGGGATCAGTATCGATCCCTCTTCATTGGGATTTGGGCCTAGCAACCCCTACGGTGGGCCCATTTGGATGAGAAGGTCCTATATCCGAAGTTTCAGAGAGATTAGCGGTCACATTCACCTATAAATACTAGCCTAAGGGGTCATTCTGAAGATCTTTACGCGGCTGGTTACATTAGTCTATATTGTAATCAAGTTTTCTCCTTATTTCTTGGTGTTTGCTGCTGTAATCAAACTATTAGTGAATCAATAAAGATAATCTTCAAAGTGGACGTAGACATATGTGATAACCCTGATTTTGTGAGCAGATTCATGATTTAATTTAGTTTATATTTGTTTAGAAAATTGCATTGAAAAGATAGCAATAGGAAACTGATTTGCAGATTTATGGTCTAAAACATGTACATGTGCACAAGATAGTGCACATCCATGCACACATTTTTCTGTGTGATAAAATAGGCAACAGTTAATATATATGTTAGGATAAATAAATTACAAATATATATGTATGTAGAAATAGTAAATATATGCAGAAAGTATAAGATATTTAAATATTATTTAAAGAGAGAAAAATAGAAAGGCTTAGGCAAAAAAAATAGGCATACATATGTTATACATCGACACAGGCAAGCATTGCAGGTGAAAAGAAATTGAGAAAAACAAAGCTTGGATGGAAATGGTATGAACCCTTAAATATACACTTTATCCATTTCCAGCAATTCTTTTGCTTAGGACAAAACTAAAGTCATGCATATAACATGACCCGGGGAAAAATTAAAAGAATAAGGTTTATTTTCTGAAAAAATTTAGCAAGGACCACATACCCTTTTCTTTTCATGAATCAAGTGTAAGGCAGATCATATTATGGGGTAGAACTGACATTGGGTAATTCCATAAACCCTAGTAATAGCCAGGATTTATATAAAGAGGCTTAGTGTAGTGAGATCATACCCATTTGCTCTTCATAACCTAAAGAAAAAAAATATAAGCCAGAGAAAATAAGAAGCACCGGCCATTAGAGTTAGAGGAAGGCAGAGGATCAAAAGAAAAGAAAGGCTTAGGAAAAAGGAATTAATGTGAGTAACCTCACTGAAAACTTTGGCATTAAGTCCTGAATATTGAGGCAGCCTATTTGAATTAATAATTCACTTTTGCAAGTTATGTTCATTTTATGATTTGATGACTTTGGTTTGTTAATGATCTGTTCAAGTGTAAAACCCTTTATAGTGATTTACCCAAAAATAAGAGTCATGGATTTCATGTTTAAATTGTTTATCTATGCTGTGAATTAACTTTGAGATGGAGTGATTTCTTTTTATGTGTTTTCTTCATAAAGTTATTTATAAAAATCTCAGGATTCATGTGGTAGATATATGGTCTGAAAATGAAAAGAAATATGGGGCTGCAACATTGTGTTGTTGCTTATGTCTCATATTAACTGAAACAAAGGAAAAGGTAGAAGTGCAATGTTATACATGTGCTAAGCTTCTATGTTTTATAAACTACTCAAATCAAAATATATACTTATGGTTTAGCCAGATCTTCAAGATTAATAAGGATCTGATTGAACCAGAGGTAAGAGGAGATAACTTGTAAACTATTTATGACCATATGTTTATAACTTGATCCAATGAAACCCATAGGCAAAATAAAATGATAAGAAATCACATCTGTTTTCATGGTTAAATGTTTGCTTCTGAGAATATGACTTACCAATCTCTGGATGAATACATGTTGGTTGAATTGTTTATTTTTCTCTGATTGAAAGTGGGATGCAGAAGGGATTAGCACAATTATGAAAAGGGAATAACACTTAGTAATTTAACTAAGGACTTTGATCTTAGGGCTACAAAATATAGCTTGGCAAGGTGAACATTGCAAGCTCACACATGGTATGTTTATACCCAGGGGCCTGAGTGTGCTGGGTTAACAGAGAGATGTCACAGGCAGTGTGTGTTTAAAAAAGAGAAAGTAGCTAAAGACCAAATGATATTGATAGTGAACTATAGAAATAGGTTTAGGAGAGGCTTAGGCAAAATCCCTGATGGCCAGTAAATTTGTAAAGGGGGCTTGATGACTGAATTGATGATCGCATTAGTTGGTTTATGATGTTTTATTGGTGAACCTTATGATTGTTTCCTCTGAACTAATTCACTGTGATCATATATAATTTGTTTAGTACTAATATGAATGCACATGCCCAACAAAAGCATGTACAAGGATGATACTGAGTTTCTTAATTAATTCAAAGTATTTGAATATAAAAAAAATCATGTTTTCAGGTAGATTACTCATACCAGGCATTAGTTTGACCCTTTTGTGTTCATGCACCATTGGGTGTCTCATATTTGTATGAGGCAGTTCATGGTGATTATGTAGGAAAATAGGAATTTCATTGATCAAGCTTTGGATGAGTTAACTGCTTAAGGAATTGGATGCTATTTTTAAAGACTTTGCTGAAGTTAAATTAGATATTCATGTTGAACTATGTTAAGATATTTTATTTAAATTTGCTTGGAAAATTATTGTATTGTTAGAACCATTGTTTTGTAAGTATTAAACCCATATGTATCAGCTGAACCTATGTATTTTGTTTTGCAAATGCTTTGCTAAGAAATGAAACTCTAAAACCTTTAAAGAATAGTTAGTTTAAATAGTTGAGAATCTGAGATTGAAAGGATTTGTGGGTTGAATGTATATCCAAAGAATTGACATAAGAAAATCCATGTTTAAGTTAAAAAATCTGGCAGAAAGGTTTTGAGTTGCCTTAGAAAAAGAAAACAAAATGATATGTACTTTGCTTAAGAAAAATGCAAGTTGAATGTGGCTAACATGACCATTTCCTTGAGCCTGGGTTAAGCCAGCACTAAAGAATTTTAAGTTAAGTTTTCAGCTCTGTTTTATAACCCAAGTATAGGGTAGACTCAGACATTTTGTTAACAAGAGCAAAAAAAATAATGCACCTGAATTTCCCACTGACACACACAGGCACAGAAACATGCACACACATGCACAGGCAGGAGCACAGTTCATACAGTAATAAAATTATGAGAATCCATGCAAAATGATAAGTCTTGAGACATGAAACTAATAGTCATGCATTAATCTATGTATATTTAGAAGATCTGGTTTATTTTGAAACATAGTTGCTATGTAGGGATTATTCTTTAAAATGATCCCCAAACAGATTTGTTCTTCCAAACTTTTGTACTCTGATTTAAGTAAGAAGTAGCTTATATATCCTCATATATATAAGTTTAAGATAATTTAAGCAAACCAATATTCTTATTGGCATAAAGATCCTGGATAGAAGAAAATTGGAATTAAATATTTTCTTGATTAAATGGCCACTGTTTAAGAATTTTTTTTCTTTCAAGTGGGTCATTTCATTTTGTATCAGAGCTATGTTGTTAAATAACATAGCAAAATGTTGTATGAACTTGTTTGCATTGGATGTATGGAAGTGTTGACTGCTTTGGATGCTTTGTTTGTTAATATTTACACTAGTAATATCTATTATGACAGAATAAGTGATAGATTAAAATGAATTAATCTATAGAGTATTAGGCAAAATAGTCTAACCTAAGTGTTATATCCATAGAGCTATGGTAGGACCCAGACATCAAAATGTAGGAACAAGTGAACCAGCCATGGTGAATGTGCAAGAATTCATGAGAGACATAAGGGATGGAGTAGGCAACAGGTAGGAAAATCCACATGAGGAGCTTTCCAAACTACTCAAAACTTTTACCAATCTTGGAGGAAAGACTTTTGATGGCACAGAAGGGGTTATGGGAGTTCAAAATTGGCTCAGAATTTTGGAAAGAATCTTTGCAGACTTGCAAGTTGAAGACCAAAGGAAGAGGAAAATTGCATCCAGGCAATTGAGAGGAGCAGCTTTGGATTGGTGGGAGGTTATCATAGCTGGAAGACCTGAAGGAGAAGTGACATGGGATCAATTTAAAGCAATGTTGGAAGGCAGATTTGTCCCTGCATCAGCCAAGGAATCTTTGCTAGAGGAATTTATCAAATTAAGGCAAGGGACTATGAGTGTAACTGAGTACACTCAGAAGTTTGAATCATTGGCAAAGTATGGTGCATTACTCATCACTACTGAGGAGGCTAAGAATGGCAGATATATTCAAGGGCTGAACCCCTAGCCTTAGTAGAGCCATGCTACCATACAAGGATAGTACTTTTGATCATGTTTTGGATTTGACTCTGAGCATTGAACAACATGATAAAGCTAGAGAGAATTTCAGGGCATTCAAGAATAATCAAAACAAGAAGGGAAAGGGTAAATTTCACCCCTATGATAAGAAGAAAACAGACATAGCTTCCACTAAGAAACCAGAAGAAGTCAGGGCTACTGAAATTAAGAAGAAGATCACTTGTTATAACTGTGGCCAAGAGGGGCATATGAAGAATAGATGCACAAATGTTAGGCCTGCATCCTTCAATTGTCACCATTGTGGGAAGGAAGGACACATAAAGAGGAATTGTCCAGATTTTAAGCAAGGAAAATTAGGGGCTTTGGAAGGAAAAGGCAAGGCAGCTTAGGGATCAAGTGTTGAAAAGCATGGTCAAGTTGAAGGTACTTTGCTTATTCACTCAATACGTTTTGCAGTAGTGTATGATACTGGGGCTACACACTCATTGATCTCCCATGATATTGCACAACAATTAAAATTGAATTGTATGATTGTTGATAAGCCACTGTTAATTAGAAGCCCTATATGTAGTTCATGTGTTCTGGGTATGATATGTATGCAACTAGGATTAAATATAGGAGGACATGTGTTTGAGTCAGACCTATATGTGTTGCAATATCCAGGCATAGGGATTATTTTAGGAGTTGGTTGGTTGAGTAGATATAAGGCTATCATAAATATGGAGACATCCACCATATCTTCTGATGGACAAAGAATGGTTGTTCTTTGTGAGGCAAACAAGAATAGAAGTATAGCCAACCTTTCTACATTGTCTAATGAAAAACCCATGCCTGCATTAGAAGAAATCCCCATAGTGAATCAATATGTTGATGTGTTTGGTGAAGTGAGGGGAGTTCCAAACCACAGACCAGTTGAGTTCTCAATTAAAATAATTCCAGGAGCTAGCCCAGTAGTTAAAAGACCAACTAGAATGGGGCCTAAGGAGTTGATGGAGCTAAAAAAGCAATTGGTTGAACTAGAAGAAAAAGGTTTTATTAGGCCCAGTAGCTCATCATGGGGAGAACCAGTAGTCTTTGTTAAGAAACAAGATGGATCCCTTAGGTTATGTATTGACTATAGGGAATTAAATAGAGTCACAGTTAAAAATAAATATCCCTTACCAAGAATTGATGATCTCTTTGATCAATTGAGTGGTGCAAAAATATTTTCTAGGCTTGATTTAGCTTCAGGCTTTCATCAGATGAAAGTAGAAGAGGAAAGCATTAAGTATACAGCCTTTAACACAAGATACGGACTCTATGAATTTTTAGTAATGCCATTTGGCTTGACAAATGCTCCTTCCTATTTTGTTGATTTGATGAATAGGATTTTTAGAGAATACTTGGATAAGTTTGTATTGATATTTATTGATGACATACTAATTTATTCTAAGTCAGTTAGAGAACATGAAAATCATTTGCATATGGTATTCAAGAAACTGAGACAGTAAGACTTAAAAGCCAAATTTTCAAAATGCACTTTTTGGCAAAATGAAGTGAATTTTCTAGGCCATATTATATCAGAAAAAGGAATATCTGTGGACTCCAATAAAGTCATTACAGTGCAAGCTTGGAAAAGGCCTACCAATGTCACTGAAGTCAGATCATTCATGGGAATGGCTGGTTACTATAGGAGATTTATAAAAGATTTTACAAAATCTCAATTCCATTAACCAGATTGATTAGGAAAAATCAAGTGTTCACTTGGACTGAAGAGTGTGAGAAAGCCTTTGGGAAATTAAAGGAAGCACTAGTACAAGCTCCAATCCTTAAAGTGCCTGAAGGAAATGAAAACTTGGTGGTGTATACTGATGCAAGTGGACAAGGGCTTGGGGCAGTATTGATGCAACAACATCAAGTGATAGCTTATGCTTCTAGGCAGTTGAAACCAAGTGAGGTAAGGTATGCTACTCATGACCTTGAATTGGCTGCTATAGTGTATGCTCTTAAGTTATGGAGACACTACTTGTTAGGAGCAAAATTTGAAGTTTATACAGACCATAAATCACTTAAATATTTGTTTTCACAAAAAGAATTAAATATGAGGCAGCAAAGATGGATTGAACTCTTAGCCTCATATGATTTTGAAATATTGTACACACCCGGTAAAGCTAATAAAGTAGCAGATGCCCTAAGTAGACAACATGCTAAAGTGGCTAGATTAATGATAGAAGAGTTTAACACTTTATCATTATTAACTGACTTAGAGATAGAAAGTAATAATGTAGAAAACATGAGCCTATGCAGTGAGCATGTAAAAATGGGGAAGTTAAGGTTTATTACTCTGGGGTCAGAATTGAAGAATAAAGTTGTAAGGCTACAAGGCCAAGATCCATTTTTAATTGAAAAGAAAACTCAGATATTAGATGGTGAGGCAGTGGAAGGTTTTCAGTTGAATGATCAAGGCTATTTGAAGAAAGGAAAAAGAATATGTGTTCCAGCAATTGATGAGTTGAAGCAAGAAATCTTGGATGCTTACCACAAAAGCAAATACACCATACACCCAGGAAGCACAAAAATGTATCACACCTCAAGAGAGATTATTGGTGGAGTGGTATGAAGAGTGCAGTGGCAACCTATGTATCCAAATGTATCGTTTGCCAACAGGTGAAGGCTGAGTATCAAAAACCCTCGGGGATGCTTCAACCTTTGCAAATACCACAGTGGAAATGGGAAGACATATCAATGGATTTCATTGATGGTTTGCCTAGAAATAGGAAGGGAAATGATAGTATTTGGGTAGTGGTTGGTAGGTTAACCAAGTCAGCCCACTTTGTACCAGTAAAATCAGAAAGAAATGCAAGTACACTAGCCCAGTTGTTTATTAAAGAAGTAGTCAGACTACATGGTATACCAAAGACTATAGTAAGTGATAGAGATACCATCTTCACTTCAAAGTTTTGGCAGAGTTTTCACAAGGCAATGGGGACTGATTTATGCTTAAGCACAACATACCATCCTCAATCTGATGGCCAAACAGAAATTGTGAACAAATTGCTTGAAGACATGTTAAGAGCTTGTGTATTGGATTGGGGAGGAAGTTGGGAGGATCATATCTTTTTAGCTGAATTTGCATACAACAATAGCCATCATAGTAGCATAGGCATGTCACCCTTTGAAGCTCTTTATGGGAGACCATGTTTATCACCCTCAAGTTGGCTTGAATCTGGGGAAAAAGTGGTCTTAGGACCAGAAAATGTGAAGGAAACTTCTGAAAAGATAGCTTTGATCAGAAAAAGAATTGCTTCTGCCCAAGATAGGCAAAAGAAATATGCAGATCAAAGAAGGAAGGCAGTACAATATGATGTTGGAGATTATGTATTTATCAAAATATCACCCATGAAAAAGGTTCTAAGGTTTGGGAAACAAGGAAAGTTGATTCCTAGATATATAGGGCCATATAAAATTTTAGAAAGAATAGGAAATGTAGCCTATAAGCTAGAGTTTCCAGAAGAAATGAGAGCAATGCATGATGTTTTTCATGTGTCTCAACTTAGAAGATGGGTTCATGATAAGGAGGCAATCCTAGAATCCTCTAAGGATGTGTAGATTGACCCTAGAATGATCTATGAAAAGGAGTCAGTGGGCATAGTTTCTAGAGAAACCAAGAGATTGAGAAACAAAGAAATTAAATTAGTAAAAGTGCAATGGAGTCTTGACCCAAATGATTGCACATGGGAAGTGGAGGATAAAATCAGAAATGATTATCCACAACTGTTTGATTGAATGAAAGGTAAATTTATATATATACTGATGAATGTTTTGATTGAATATGCATTGTGATTTTTGTTTTGTATTCATATGCATAGAGTTTAATCAAGTGATTGACTTGAGAATGGTTTGAGGTCAGAAAATTGATTTTTCTGGAGTAATGATACTTAAGTTAAGTATGAAAGAATTATGGGAAACAATTCCTAAAAGGAGGGGTATATGTGATAACCCTGATTTTGTGAGCAGATTCATGATTTAATTTAGTTTATATTTGTTTAAAAATTGCATTGAAAAGATAGGAATAGGAAATTGATTTGCAGATATATGGTCTAAAACATGTACATGTGCACAAGATAGTGCACATCCATGCACACATTTTTCTATGTGATAAAATAGACAACAATTAATATATATGTTAGGATAAATAAATTACAAATATATATGTATGCAGAAATAGTAAATATATGCAGAAAGTATAAGATATTTAAATATTATTTAAAGAGAGAAAAATAGAAAGGCTTAGGCAAAAAAAATAAAAATAGGCATACATATGTTATACATAGACACAGGCAAGCATTGCAGGTGAAAATAAATTGAGAAAAACAAAGCTTGCATGGAAATGGTATGAACCCTTAAATATACACTTTATCCATTTCCAGCAATTCTTTTGCTTAGGACAAAACTAAAGTCATGCATATAACATGACCTGGGGAAAAATTAAAAGAATAAGGTTTATTTTCTGAAAAAATTTAGCAAGGACCACATACCCTTTTCTTTTCATGAATCAAGTGTAAGGCAGATCATATTATGGGTAATTCCATAAACCCTAGTAACAGCCAGGATTTATATAAAGAGGCTTAGTGTAGTGAGATCATACCCATTTGCTCTTCATAACCTAAAGAAAAAAAATTATAAGCCAGAGAAAATAAGGAGCACCGGCCATTAGAGTTAGAGGAAGGCAGAGGATCAAAAGAAAATAAAGGCTTAAGGAAAAAGGAATTAATGTGAGTAACCTCACTGAAAACTTTGGCATTAAGTCCTGAATATTGAGGCAACCTATTTGAATTAATAATTCACTTTTGCAAGTTATGTTCATTTTATGATTTGATGACTTTGGTTTGTTATTGATCTGTTCAAGTGTAAAACCCTTTATAGTGATTTACCCAAAAATAAGAGTCATGGATTTCATGTTTAAATTGTTTATTTATGCTGTGAATTAACTTTGAGATGGAGTGATTTCTTTTTATGGGTTTTCTTCATAAAGTTATTTATAAAAATCTCAGGATTCATGTGGTAGATATATGGTCTGAAAATGAAAAGAAATATGGGGCTGTAACATTGTGTTGTTGCTTATGTCTCATATTAACTGAAACAAAGGAAAAGGTAGAAGTGCAATGTTATACATGTGCTGAGCTTCTATGTTTTATAAACTACTCAAATCAAAATATATACTTATGGTTTAGCCAGATCTTCAAGATTAATAAGGATCTGACTGAACCAGAGGTAAGAGGAGATAACTAGTAAACTATTTATGACCATATGTTTATAACTTGATCCAATGAAACCCATAGGCAAAATAAAATGATAAGAAATCACATCTGTTTTCATGGTTAAATGTTTGCTTCTGAGAATATGACTTACCAATCTCTGGATGAATACATGTTGGTTGAATTGTTTATTTTTCTCTCATTGAAAGTGGGATGCAGAAGGGATTAGCACAATTATGAAAAGGGAATAACACTTAGTAATTTAACTAAGGACTTTGATCTTAGGGCTACAAAATATAGCTTGGCAAGGTGAACATTGCAAGCTCACACATGGTATGTTTATACCCAGGGGCCTGAGTGTGCTGGGTTAACAGAGAGATGTCCCAGGCAGTGTGTGTTTAAAAAAGAGAAAGTAGCTAAAGACCAAATGATATTGATAGTGAACTATAGAAATAGGTTCAGGAGAGGCTTGGGCAAAATCCCTGATGGCCAGTAAATTTGTAAAGGGGGCTTGATGACTGAATTGATGATCGCATTAGTTGGTTTATGATGTTTTATTGGTGAACCTTATGATTGTTTCCTCTGAACTAAATCACTGTGATCATATATAATTTGTTTAGTACTCATATGAATGCACATGCCCAACTAAAACATGTACAAGGATGATACTGAGTTTCTTAATTAATTCAAAGTATTTGAATATAAAAAAAATCATGTTTTCAGGTAGATTACTCATACCCGGCATTAGTCTGACCCTTTTGTGTTCATGCACCATTGGGTGTCTCATATTTGTATGAGGCGGTTCATGGTGATTATGCAGGAAAATAGGAATTTCATTGATCAAGCTTTGGATGAGTTAACTGCTTAAGGAATTGGATGCTATTTTTAAAGACTTGCTGAAGTTAAATTAGATATTCATGTTGAACTATGTTAAGATATTTTATTTAAATTTGCTTGGAAAATTATTATATTGTTAGAACCACTGTTTTGTAAGTATTAAACCCATATGTATCAGCTGAACCTATGTATTTTGTTTTGCAAATGCTTTGCTAAGAAATGAAACTCTAAAACCTTTAAAGAATAGTTAGTTTAAATAGTTGAGAATCTGAGATTGAAAGGATTTATGGGTTGAATGTATATCCAAAGAATTGACATAAGAAAATCCATGTTTAAGTTAAAAAAAATCTGGCAGAAAGGTTTTGAGTTGCCTTAGAAAAAGAAAACAAAATGATATGTACTTTGCTTAAGAAAAATGCAAGTTGAATGTGGCTAACATGACCATTTCCTTGAGCCTGGGTTAAGCCAGCACTAAAGAATTTTAAGTTAATTTTTCAGCTCTGTTTTATAACCCAAGTATAGGGTAGACTCAGACATTTTGTTAACAAGAGGAAAAAAAATAATGCACCTGAATTTTCCACTGACACACACAGGCACAGAAACATGCACACACATGCACAGGCAGGAGCACAGTTCATACAGTAATAAAATTATGAGAATCCATGCAAAATGATAAGTCTTGAGACATGAAACTAATAGTCAAGCAATAATCTATGTATATTTAGAAGATCTGGTTTATTTTGAAACATAGTTGCTATGTAGGGATTATTCTTTAAAATGATCCCCAAACAGATTTGTTCTTCCAAACTTTTGTACTCTGATTTAAGTAAGAAGTAGCTTATATATCCTCATATATATAAGTTTAAGATAATTTAAGCAAACCAATATTCTTATTGGCATAAAGATCCTGGATAGAAGAAAATTGGAATTAAATATTTTCTTGATTAAATGGCCACTGTTTAAGAAATTTTTTTTCTTCAAGTGGGTCATTTCAACATACAATGCCGAACCACTATAAATTCTCGTGTTCTTGGTTATTGCTTTGATTTTCTTATTAGTTTATTCTATTCCTCTATTCTAATTTTACTTTCTTCATTTACTTCTCTACATAAATCTAGTCATGGGTGTTTGAGACTAATTTGGTTGCAAAATTTTTGGTACTTTCACTGAGAGACTGATTCTCAACCTATTAGGAACCCCTTTGTTTCTACTGGATTAGACAAATCCCCCGAAGGAGATCCATAGCTATCTTCATAAAGTTACTTACACTACTCAGATTTGCAAAAATCTAAACAAGGAGATTGATAATAGTGACACATACCAGATCTACTTCATAGAATGTTAATGGAAATGAGACCGCTAGCATTCAACAAGGAGGCCCAAGCAACCAACTTGCAAATTTGAATGCTGATCCGGTTGAAGTTCAGAACCCTGCCGATTCTATAACCCGAGCTGAATTTCATAATCTAATGAGAGAGTTGATGGAAAGCCGACGACAACTAAATGAGCAGATTCAGATCAATATTAGCTTGATGAACCAGATTACTCAACAACAGCGTGGGCCAGAAGGGATCCCACTCCTTACTCGGCATTCGAAAGTTCAAGCTCATCGGATGAATACCAAAGGCTTAGGTGTCGCAGGCTTGAAGGAGATCATGCCGAAACATCGGAGTGTGCTTGGCAGACCAATATGGTCTGCCAAGACCGATCGGTGCCGATCCCTCCCTAGGGATCGGTACCGATCCCTCCTCTAGAGGAGGGATTCCCCCACAACATTTAGGGAATCACGCTGGAGTTCTTCCTGGAAGCTTGGATGCTGGAGTTCGATCGAATGCTGACCAGGTACCCCGTCGGAATGACAACAAGATAAATGTTCTAGGTACGCATCAAGAGGATGGTGAACCAAGAAGGCGTGAAACGACCTGTAGACATCGACCATACCATTCACGTGAGGTGGAGCGGACCAGCGCTTGACACCAACCATCCAGACGTCGGACTTTTCAGCAATGGTCCGACAGTTGGTGAGAGAGAACCAAGGCTTGACTAATGATGACTGGGGAATCTTGAGAAGCCATACCCCGTTCATTGAAAACGTTCTATATACAGAATACCTTAGAAGGTTCAACACGCCATCAATGCCTGCCTACGAGGGAAAAACCAACCCTAGGCAGCATATCATGAGATACGAATGGCTGATGGATTCTGTGAGAGCTAACGTGCAACCAAATGCAGATGCTTTCCCATAACACTTTTCGGGATAGCAACGATGCGGTTCATGAGACTACCTCCGCAGTCAATTACAAGATTCGATGAGTTAGCAACCAAATTTGTTGAGCAATTCTGAATGCACGCGACTTGTCCTAAAGACATGATGTCCCTTTCCAGTGTGATCCAAGCCCTAGGGGAGCATTAAAAGATTACTTGGAGAGATTTCATACCACCGCCATCGAGGTTAGAAACCCAAATGATAATGCTACACTTATGGCCGTGACGAGAGGGATTGATCCGGTATCCGAGTTTGGTGACTGGCTGGCTGGGAAACCGCCTGTGTAACGACCCGTAAATTTTAACTGTTTTAATAATTTAGTTAATTGGATTTTTGAAAAATTTTAAATTATAAAATTTTGAAATATAAATTTTATATTTGGAATGAGTCTATTTTAATATAGAAACCGGTAAATTTTCATCAGATAATTTGAAAGTTTATTTCTAGTGTAAATTTATTTCAATTTATATCAGTTAAAATTGGATGATTTAAAAGTGTTCCGAAACCTAAATATGTCAACATGAGAAAATTTATTTAGCACATTCTGAATAAGACTATGTAATTCGTTTCGCAAATTTCGGACGTTTCTAGCTCCGTTTGGATTTTTCCGTACGGAATAACAACGTATATCAGGGTCCGTATCGACTTTTGATCGGATGATCGTACCACTGACATCTGTATATCGTTTTGATCGTCTCATCATGCCGATCTCTATGATATATTCAATTTTGTATTTGGAAGTCCGGTTCAAGACGTAATCTGAAAAACGTTGGACCGTATCGGTACCCGTAAACTTTGTGCCTTCTGATTTCTTTTGTCTTTCCAATTTCCAGTCGTACATTGTTGCTTTTATTAAATTATGTAACGAAGGTGACCTTTCATATTTCAATTATTGTTATATTTATCATGTGCCGGTTCATAAGAATAAATGATTTATATTATCGGTTGTTCATTCTCAAGCCTGTTCATTTTTGCAAACTTTTCCTCTCCATCTTTTATTTCCCTGACTCTTGTCTCGTTCCTCCCCAAACCGTCATCACACGCACGCAACCGACGACCACCCAGACCTCCATTCCTGAAGCCGACCCCATGCAGACCAAAGTCCACACCACTTCGCCGATCATTCACCACCTGTTCACCTCTCCTTCCTCTCCCAGGCCGAGCCTCTTCCTCCAACAACCCTTGTTTTCTTCTTCTCCACAAGTATATATATATTGTTGTATATATATTGATAGGTAACTTCAATATGTTAGTTGTATATTTAATATACATTAATTTATATATATTTCGAATCTCAGATTATAAGTATTTTTTTTATTATTAGTTTATACGTTTGTTTATATATCATAATATATATATATATATGGTTGATGTGGCAGTATATATATAAGTGTATATGTTGGTAAAGTATATAATATACATATTGTTTAAAGTATAGAATACTGTTTTGTTTTCTAAGTATACAATATTTATAGTATTTATATATGTTTATATGGTAGCTTTTGTTAGTAATATATATATTCGTATATAACCTGTTGTATGTCAGTACTCTCTATATATTTATATCTTTATATAAGTTATATGTTATATATGTATTACTACTATTACATATAAGTTTACAGTTTTGGATTTGAATGGTTTATATGTATGATTTGCAGTTTACTTGGTTTATACAGTTATAAGTTCATAAAATTTTAAGCTTATAAAAAGGTAATTGTTATTTGTTTATACTGTTTTATATATATCTATATGTTGATACTGCGGTTAAATTTTATAATATAGAGGAGTCTATGCATTCTAGATATATATAAAGTATTGTGCATTTCCCTGTTAAAGTTTATATATATAGATTTTTCTAAAGCACCTGCTATCACCTTACTTTGTTTTGATGTAAGTCATAGCCTGTTCGTTTACATAGGTTGTAGGATGTACTATACAAGTGCTTTCATATAAAAGAATGTGTTTACTTTATAAGTTGAAAGTAGTGATTTCATTTAATGGTTTTAAGGGTTTAACATAATTTAATATGTTCTAAAGTATGTAATGTATATCAGTATATTTTATACGTATATAATATTTTACATTTATATTTAAAGTTATAATATAATATATGGAATTTATGCTATTTGTTTGAATATTGAATTTCAAATAAAGTTTGGATATTAATTTTTGATTTTATGTATACATAGATTTTAATGTGTAAATATTTTGCATTTTTATAAGAATATATATATATATATGTATTTATTTAATTTAAATTTGTTTGAATTTAGAATGTGATTTGTACATGAAAATAGTCATATATGAGTTCACTTATACCCATCTATCTTCATCGACCCAATTCTGATTTGATTTCGCATATTCCTATTTATCAGCTTGACCGTCGAATTCGTGCCAATCTCTCTATGCTTTGAAATTCGTTCTCAGATTTGTAACTCATCTCGTTCTCATCATCTCTAGCCTCGAAAGGTGAGTATTCACTCATGACATTTATACTTATATAATTTGTGAAGTGACAACAAGTGAATGTGTAAAACTGCTATATCATGTTATACATGCCTATGATGTGAATTATATGATGTTAAACCCTATTATAAACTTGTCACATCATCTGATATTGTTATATTCTGTTTTACTATTTATTTATTTCTGTTTCCCACACTACAAGTTCCCTGTATAATAGAATCACTATGAGTTGAAATGATACATACCCGAACGGACTTTAGAATAGGGAAAAATCATTATGGGCTGAAATGATAGGCTTGAGCGATTTTTATTTATTTTATTTCACTTGGGATTGCGGGTTTGAAATGATTGAACCCGGATTTTTCTTTGTAAATTACAGATTGAAATGATATACTATCCGTATCACTTGACCTAGGTTAGAAAATATTATACAGACCCGTGGTTATTATATATATATTTTTCTGGAAGTTTTTAAGCATTTTTAAAATGAGAAATATGATATTTTGATTTAAATTGAATTTAAAATGATTTAATGAAGTGTTATTGATTTTTTTCTATGTATTAAAAATGGTAAGTAAATGAATGGAAAATTGTAAGTTGAAACATAACTTAAATTGGAAATTAGTAATTTGGTTTTAAATTGGGAATTTAAGTAAAGAAAATAAAATGGGAAATTAAGTTTTATTTGTAAATGGTAAACTTAAAATTGAAGTGTTAAGTAAATGAAAAATGTGAAAATTGTACACTTGAATTTAATATGTGAAAATTTTGAAAATTTGATTTAATTGTGAAATTTTACTTGATAAAAATCATAAGTTAAAGGGTATTTAAATGACCATTTTGAAGTGGGAAAATATGATTTTTATATGTTAAAAATGATTTAAATTGAAGTTTATTTGTTGCTGAAATTCTAGTGTAAGTCTGGAAATTCTTTTAGTAGCACTTCAGAAATGCTATCGTTTCTGAATAATAACTAAAATCTGAACTAAATGAATCTGCAGCACTTTGTAAATGCTGTAGTTGCAGAAGTGAACTAAAAGGCTAAATTTAACTAAGGGCTATTACAGCACTTTGTAAGTGCTGTAGTTGCAGAAACTAAACTTGAACCCCGGACTATTACATCAGTTTTATAAATGTTGTCTTTCTGAATTTAACTTGATTTTCAAATGTAACTGAACTATTTTCCAACTCAAACGGAACTATTACAGCAGTTTTAAATACTGTCTTTGCTGAAATGAACTATTTACCAACTTAAACTGAACTATTACAGCGGTTTTAAATGTTGTCTCTGCTGAATTGAATTGTTTTCAAATGTACCTTACCACATCATTTTCTAAATGCTGCGAAAGCTGAAATTTTAATGTTTTAAAGCATTTAACTGAATAAATGAGCTTAGAAATGGCTAAAATTTTGGGAATTGAATATTTGATTTGTAAATATAATAACTTTACTTTTAATTGGTTTAAATGAATATGTTTTGAATCGTAATATAAACCAGTTGGAAGTTATAAGTTAATACAATGTATTTGAAATTGAATTTAGCTAAGAATTGTCTTTAAATATATTGATTTGAAACTTATTGAATTGAAGATTTAAGGATATGATTTTATAAGGTGGTTTGATTTAAGATGATTTAAAAGAATATTTCAAGTTAAATAAATTGAAAGAAACATATTGACTTGGTTTTGGAATTTAAATGATATATTATTACTTTGATTTTTTTGAAATGTAAATGATATATTGACTTGGTTTTTGAATTTAAATGATATATTATTAATTTGGTTTTTGAAATGAAAATGATATATTGATTTTGTTTTGGAATTTAAAGGATATATTGTTGCTTTGATTTTTGAAATGGAAATGATATATTGATTTGGCTTTGGAAATGAATATAGTATTTAGTTTTGAAATGAATATGATATTCTGGTTTTAAAGTATAAATAATTTTTGAAATTTATAACCACGGGTTATAATAACGATTGGTTGTTAAAGAGAACGGGATCGGATATGGATATACTCTCTGTCGATACCGAAAACCACTTTAACAACTGTGTACGCGGTGGAGTTTCCAGAATGAAGTAGGATGGTGGCGACGATCCTAAAGGTATATACGTGGACCCAACTCCCGTGAGTTGGCATAAGGTGGCTAAAAGAGGAGTGATTCTCGGGCCAATGAGGTAGCACCTCTGATCGGACACACTTCTTCGATACCATTCTATTACTTTTGTGATTGATTGGGTGCACCCCTTGATTTGGGAGTGTTGTTCTAGGTGGGCGGTAAAGGCTGCTATGCGTTTCCACCAGCCCAGATGCGTAATTGGTATATCTACCTTGGCATTGCCTTGTTGTGCCGTGTCACCTACCATATCGAGCTTTACTACGAGTTGTGATTTCTCCCGTAGCCTGTGGAGTATCGAGGGTAGCCCCCGTTTTGGGAGTATGCTAATACTGGATAGACTACTAGGACTATTACGTGTTAAGGGCTATATGGGTAACCCCTTGACGATATTAAAAAGTATGTTTATTTTATATTAGACATTATTATAATAGCGAGTATTACTACATAGTCGATAGTTTAACGTATCCTTAAAGAATGGGCGATCCCAGGCATTCTTTAAGTTACTTGTACCTTTATTACAGTTCACTTGAGTTGGTTTACATTGTATAAGTATGTATGTCCTGACTCGAGTGTTTTGTGTTTTGCTTTACGCTCGGGTCAGACTAAGTGATACAGTATTCGAGACTCACCTTTGGAGTTGGAGCTTCGTTTGGAGATCC
This sequence comes from Allium fistulosum, assembly GCA_030737815.1. NCBI lineage: Eukaryota > Viridiplantae > Streptophyta > Magnoliopsida > Asparagales > Amaryllidaceae > Allium > Allium fistulosum. Next base: position 810,778,598 of record CM060902.1, read on the forward strand.
AGCTATCTATCATGCTTTCAGTTGTTCAGTTGATTCCAATGATGTATTTAGATCTTGTATTTGATTATTGTATTGAGACATCTATGTATTCGTGACTTCTGTTGTATCTTGTTTAACTCTGTTATATATATATAGTAGCTTCATGAATTACTATTCTTTTGTTTCCGCTGCATTATTGTTATATTACTCTGTATTTGTGATCTGTGATTATTTTATTTACTGTATATGTTGAGTTTTGCCAAATTTAAATTAACAATCTGATATTTTGAGCAATTCAATTTCCGACATATGTGGATATGAATGGTCCAAAATAGCGGGTCGTTATAGTTGGTATCAGAGCTCTGGTTTTAGGCAAACTCAGCATATAGAGTAGATTTAATTACAGAATCACCTTCGTTCGAACTTGAATTCCTTCTTCTTCGATTCGGTATCCTTGGAATTTTGGAACGTTCCCTTCGGTTCCATTCTTGTCCTCCCCTATTCGTGTCTTCTTGATTCTGGAGTGTCCCATAACGCCACTCGGAATAATCTTTCTAATGAATTGGCGGTCCCGCCGATATTCTAATGACTTGTAAAGGGGTGAAACTTCTTTACAAAAAGCATTGATTCACCGAAGACTTCTGTATCCTTGGTTTACGATGCTACTATCTCTTGCTATGCCTGAATTCTATCTCTTGAGATCGAATGTAGATTTACCACAGAAAATCCACATCGATCTTATTCATTAAGTCACGGTTGACCTGGTTAAGGTTGCCCGCGGTATATATAGGCTTACCCATCTTCCTATTATGTTATTTAATCGTCTTATCTTTGTCTCCAATCTATCTTCAAATCAGAATTCTCTTTAATTTGAGTCCATCAATTTGAATCCCTATCCTTATTTTGAAACATTAATCTTGTATTTGAAAATCTTATATTTAAAGATGTTTTATATATTGTGTTGTTTGAGTTGTTGATGTTGATTTGCGTTTCCGATCGATTTATCTGATCAACGCTATCGATAGGATCTCCAAAACACTCGAACAGAGCAAACCGACACAATATGATTTTAAAATTTAGTAGATAAATAAATTTTGTATAATTATAATATGTATAAGGATAGTTTTCTGAATTTTGATAATTAATGGAATTGGATGTTAAGAAATAATAATTGACTTTGTATGTATTTTATAACCATTGTCTTTTGTTTCATATATAAATAATTGAACTATAAAACTTGGTTATAAATTTATTTGGAAATTTAAATGAAAATTTTAAAACAAGAATTTAAGAATTTAATTTCCGATGATTTCGAACTTTGGATTTAAAGTTTAAAAGGATATATTATCTAAAGTAGTTTCGAATAGAAATAGTTTTCAAAGAATTTTAAAGTTAAATCAGTGCTCTTCTCTATGTCGCTGGAAAATAATTTCGGTGATGACTGCAGCATCATCGACATTCATTTTCGGGTTTCGAAGTGAAGAGACTATTCTGTAGCTTTGCTACAGTTTTGCTTTGAAAATTAAATTGATTTTAATTTCTAAATATGACTTGACTTATAATATATTGATATATAATTTAAAATTAATTTGATATATATTGTGTATGTATATATATATTTATTTATTTCTAAATAGTCTGAAGTTAATCGGAAATTTAATTCTTATTTTATGTTTAAGGATGATTTCAATATTATAAATGAAGCCAAATTTTGAATAAATATGTAAATTTGAATAATTGAAATTAGAAAGATTATTTGTATAATACTCAATTATACATTCCAATATAACTTACCTAAATTATTCAGAAGTTAACTATGTAATTGGATAATATACAATATAAATTGTTTTATAAATAAAATTTGAGTGTTTATAACAAATGTTATACATTTAAATTTTAATTATAAAAATGTTATTAGAGATAAATAGATTAATAAGTTAATTGAATAATAGATGAGACAAATAATTTTTTTTTTGAAGGAATTAATAAATTGAAATTAGATTAATTTAGGGAAATACCTTGAATTTAAAATCAATTACTGAATATAAATTAATTTAAATTGATATTTATATGGTTTAAATTAATTTATATAGTTTAAATATATGTGATAAGATATATTAAGTGGAATAAAGTTAATAATAATTGGGAATAAAAGAATTAAATTTGTTGAATAAAATAGGAGTATAATAAATGATTATACAAATTGATGATTTAGAAATTGTTAATTGAGGATGACTAGACCATAAGATAATGAATTTAGAAATAGATAGATTGATTTAACTTAAGTGAACTCAAATGGATTAAACCAAAATGTTGAATATTAATTAGTTTAATTTGAAATTTATATGGTTTTAAATTTATTGTTTATTTTGAACTTCAAATCTATTCTTTTTTTCTGGTTGTTTCTATTCTCCTACCTCGTTCCTTTTCGGGGACGAAAAGTTTTGAGTGAAGGAGAGTGTAACGACCCGTAAATTTTAACTGTTTTAATAATTTAATTAATTGGATTTTTGAAAAAATTTAAATTATAAAATTTTGAAATATAAATTTTATATTTGGAATGCGTCTATTTTAATATAGCAACTGGTAAATTTTCATTAGATAATTTGAAAGTTTATTTCTAGTGTAAATTTATTTCAATTTATATTAGTTAAAATTTGTTGATTTAAAAGTGTTCCGAAACCTAAATATGTCAACATGAGAAAATTTATTTAGCACACTCTGAATAAGACTGCGTAATTCGTTTCGCAAATTTCGGACGTTTCAAGCTCCATTTGGATTTTTCCGTACGGAATAACAACGTATATCAGGGTCCGTATCGACTTTTGATCGGATGATCGTACCACTGACATCTGTATACCATTTTGATCGTCTCATCGTGCCGATCTCTATGATATATTCAATTCTGTATTTGGAAGTCCGGTTCAAGATGTAATCTAAAAAACGTTGGACCGTATCGGTACCCGTAAACTTTGTGCCTTCTGATTTCTTTTGTCTTTCCAATTTCCAGTCGTACATTGTTGCTTTTATTAAATTATGTAACGAAGGTGACGTTTCATATTTCAATTATTGTTATATTTATCATGTGCCGGTTCATAAGAATAAATGATTTATATTATCGGTTGTTCATTCTCAAGCCTGTTCATTTTTGCAAACTTTACCTCTCCATCTTTTGTTTCCCTGACTCTTGTCTCGTTCCTCCCCAAACCGACATCACACGCACGCAACCGACGACCACCCAGACCTCAATTCCTGAAGCCGACCCCATGCAGACCAAAGTCCACACCACTTCGTCGATCATACACCACCTGTTCACCTCTCCTTCCTCTCCCAGGCCGAGCCTCTTCCTCCAACAACCCTTGTTTTCTTCTTCTCCTCGGGTATATATATATTGTTGTATATATATTGATAGGCTGCTTCAATATGTTAGTTGTATATTTAATATACATTAATTTATATATATTTCGAATCTTAGGTTATAAGTATATTTTTTTATTGTTAGTTTATACGTTTGTTTATATATCATAATATATATATATATAGATGGTTGATGTGGCAGTATATATATAGGTGTATATGTTGGTAAAGTATATAATATACATATTGTTGAAAGTATAGAATACTGTTTTGTTTTCTAAGTATACAATATTTATAGTATTTATATATATTTATATGGTAGCTTTTGTTAGTAATATATATATTCGTATATAACCTGTTGTATGTCAGTACTCTCTATATATTTATATCTTTATATAAGTTATATGTTATATATGTATTACTATTATTACACATAAGTTTATAGTTTTGGATTTGAATGGTTTATATGTATGATTTGCAGTTTAATTGGTTTATACATTTATAAGTTCATAAAATTTTAAGCTTATAAAAAGGTAATTGTTATTTGTTTATACTGTTTTATATATATCTATATGTTGATACTGCGGTTAAATTTTATAATATAGAGGAGTCTATGCATTCTAGATATATATAAAGTATTGTGCATTTCCTTGTTAAAGTGTGTATATAGAGATTTTTCTAAAGCACCTGCTATCACCTTACTTTGTTTTGATGTAAGTCATAGCCTATTCGTATACATAGGTTATAGGATGTACTACACAAGTGCTTTCATATAAAAGAATGTGTTTACTTTATAAGTTGAAATTAGTGATTTCATTTAATGGTTTTAAGGGTTTAACGTAATTTAATATGTTCTAAAGTATTTAATGTATATAAGTATATTTTATACGTATATAATATTTTACATTTATATTTAAAGTTATAATATAATATATGGATTTTATACTATATGTTTTAATATTGAATTTCAAATAATGTTTGGATATTGATATTTGATTTTATGTATACATAGATTTTAATGTGTAAATATTTTGCATTTTTATAAGAATATATATATATGTATGTATTTATTTAATTTAAATTTGTTTGAATTTAGAATGTGATTTGTACATGAAAATAGTCATATATGAGTTCACTTATACCTATCTATCTTCATCGACCCAATTCTGATTTGATTTCGCATATTCCTATTTATTAGCTTGACCGTCGAATTCGTGCCAATCTCCTTTGCTTTGAAATTCGTGCTCAGATTCGTAACTCATCTCGTTCTCGTCATCTCTAGCCTCGAAAGGTGAGTATTCACTCATGACATTTATACTTATATAATTTGTGAAGTGACAACAAGTGAATGTGTAAAGCTGCTATATCATGTTATACCTGCCTGTGATGTGAATTATATGATGTTAAACCCTGTTATAAACTTGTCACATCATCTGATATTGTTATATTCTGTTTTACTGTTTATTTATATCTGTTTCTCACACTGCAAGTTCCCTGTATAATAGAATCACTATGGGTTGAAATGATACATACCCGAACGGACTTTAGAATAGGGAAAAATCGTTATGGGCTGAAATGATAGGCCTGAGCGATTTTTATTTATTTTATTTCACTTGGGATTGCTGGTTTGAAATGATAGAACCCGGATTTTTCTTTGTAAATTACAGATTGAAATGACATACTATCCGTATCACTTGACCTAGGTTAGAAAATATTATACAGACCCGTGGTTATTTTATATATATTTTTCTGGAAGTTTTTAAGCATTTTTAAAATGAGAAATATGATATTTTGATTTAAATTGAATTTAAAATAATTTAATGAAGTGTTGTTGATTTTTTTCTATGTATTAAAAATGGTAAGTAAATGAATGGAAAATTGTAAGTTGAAACATAACTTAAATTGGAAATTTTTAATTTGGTTTTAAATTGGAAATTTAAGTAAAGAAAATAAAATGGGAAATTAATTTTTATTTGTAAATGGTAAATTTAAAATTTAAGTGTTAAGTAAATGAAAAATGGGAAAATTGTACACTTGAATTTAATATGTGAAAGTTTTGAAAATTTGATTTTAACTGTGAAATTTTACTTGATAAAAATCATTAGTTAAAGGGTATTTAAATGACCATTTTGAAGTGGGAAAATATGATTTTTATATGTTAAAAATGATTTAAATTAAAGTTTATTTATTGCTGAAATTCTAGTGTAAGTCTGGAAATTCTTTTAGTAGCACTTCAGAAATGCTATCGTTTCTGAATAATAATTAAAATCTGAACTAAATGAATCTGCAGCACTTTGTAAATGCTGTAGTTGCAGAAGTGAACTAAAAGGCTAAATTAACTAAGGGCTATTACAACACTTTGTAAGTTTTAGTTGCAGAAACTAAACTTGAACCCCGGACTATTACAGCAGTTTTATAAATGTCGTCTTTCTGAATTTAACTTGATTTTTAAATGTAACTGAACTATTTTCCAACTTAAACTGAACTATTACAGCTTTAAATGCTGTCTTTGTTGAAATGAACTATTTTCCAACTTAAACTGAACTATTACAGCAGTTTTAAATGCTGTCTTTGCTGAATTGAATTGTTTTCAAATGTAACTTACCGCAGCATTTTCTAAATGCTGCGGAAGCTGAAATTTTAATGTTTTAAAGCATTTAACTGAATAAATGAGCTCAGAAATGGCTAAAATTTTGGGAATTGAATATTTGATTTGTAAGTATAATAACTTTACTTTAAATTGGTTTAAATGAATATGTTTTGAATCGTAATATAAACCAGTTGGAAGTTATAAGTTAATACAATGTATTTGAAATTGAATTTAGCTAAGAATTGTCTTTAAATATATTGATTTGAAACTTATTGAATTGAAGATTTAAGGATATGACTTTATAAGGTGGTTTGATTTAAGATGATTTAAAAGAATATTTCAAGTTAAATAAATTGAAAGAAACATATTGACTTGGTTTCTGAATTTAAATGATATATTATTACTTTGATTTTTTTGAAATGTAAATGATATATTGACTTAGTTTTTGAATTTAAATGATATATTATTACTTTGATTTTTGAAATGAAAATGATATATTGATTTGGTTTTGGAATCAAAAGGATATATTGTTGCTTTGATTTTTGAAATGGAAATGATATATTGATTTGGCTTTGGAAATGAATATAGTATTTAGTTTTGAAATGAATATGATATTCTGGTTTTAAAGTATAAATAATTTTTGAAATTTATAACCACGGGTTAATAACGATTGGTTGTTAAAGAGACCGGGATTAGATATGGACATACTCTCTGTCAATACCGAAAACCACTTTAACAACTGTGTACGCGGTGGAGTTTCTAGAATGAAGTAGGATGGTGGCGACGATCCTAAAGGTATATACGTGGACCCAACTCCAATGAGTTGGCATAAGGTGGCTAAAACAGGAGCGATTCTCGGGCCGATGAGATAGCACCTCTGATCGGACACACTTCTTTGATACCATTCTATTACTTTTGTGATTGATTAGGTGCACCCCTTGATTTGGGAGTGTTGTTCGAGGTGGGCGGTAGTGGCTGCTATGCGTTTCCACTAGCCCGGATGTGTAATTGGTATATCTACCCTGGCATTGCCTTGTTGTGCCGTGTCACCTACCATATCGAGCTTTACTACGAGTTGTGATTTCTCCCGTAGCCTGTGGAGTATCGAGGGTAGCCCCCGTTTTGGGAGTATGCTAATACTGGATAGACTACTAGGACTATTACGTGTTAAGGGCTATATGGGTAACCCCTTGACGCTATTAAAAAGTATGTTTATTTTATATTAGACATTATTATAATAGCGAATATTACTACATAGTAGATAGTTTAATGGATCCTTAAAGAATGAGCGATCCCAGGCATTCTTTAAGTTACTTGTACCTTTATTACAGTTCACTTGAGTTGGTTTACATTGTATAAGTATGTATGTCCTGACTTGAGTGTTTTGTGTTTTGCTTTACGCTCGGGTCAGACTGAGTGGTATAGTATTCGAGACTCACCTTTGGAGTTGGAGCTTCGTTTGGAGATCTAGCTATCCATCCTGCTTTCAGTTGTTCAGTTGATTCCAATGATGTATTCAGATCTTGTATTTTATTATTGTATTGAGACATCTATGTATTCGTGACTTCTATTGTATCTTGTTTAACTCTGTTATATATATAGTAGCTTCATGAACTACTATTCTTTTGTTTCCACTGCATTATTATTATATTACTCTGTGTCTGTGATCTATGATTATTTTATTTACTGTATATGCTGAGTTTTTCCAAATTTAAATTAACAATCTGATATTTTGAGCAATTCAATTTCCGACATATGTGGATATGAATGGTCCAAAATAGCGGGTCATTACAGCCTGCCACGTTGGAGCTCTTCTATTCAAAGGCAGCTCAGTTTCTGAGGAAGGAGGAAGCCAGGCCCTCTAGGAAAAAGAACGTTGTAGGACTAAGTGGAGAAGCAGTACAGTGTAATATTGCTATAAACAGTCTAATGACAGTTCCGAGAAAGTTTAGGTGAATGCTCAGAATAAGCCGAATCAACAAAAGAAAGATGGAGATAGGAATTGAGAGCGGAAGAGGGACTTTGGGAGACTAAAGCCTAGGATTCCAATGTATGAAAATTACACGCCGCTAAACACGTCCCTGGGGTACTTTTTTCTATCCACTTCCAATACCATGTAGTACAGGAAGTCGCCTCCAAAAGAGTCGTCAGAGAGATAAGAGCAGACCGAGAAATATTGTCGATTTCACGAATGTTATAGGCTCAATACAAATGAATGTAGGCATCTCCAGGATGTTATAGAAAAATTGATTTGAAAAAAGAAGCTGCAATAGTTTGTGAAAATTTAATAGGATGGCAGACAGGGGACATCCGACCCCAAACGAGGACAAGCCCCGCGTAGGGCCGAGGAGCCTGCACGAACCGGTGGAAGATTGGTGATAAATACAATAGTTGGGGGACCGTACCCTATGGATAGGAGTTGGCAAGAGATGAAGCGCTATGCTAGTGCGATAAGGTATGTAGATTTTGAATGCTATTAAAATATGGAAGATGGAACTCCGGCAAAACAACAACGCACCATGGCGGATGATATTGTGTTTAGAAACAGGAATGCAAACAAAGTAGAGGCTTGAACAATTGACCCAATGAGAATGGAGGCCAAAGACATAAAACCATCTAAAGCTCGTATTCATGGTTTTAATGGAGTTGCAACTAAGGCTGTAGGATACATGGAGTTACCTATTGAATTGGGAGATGGGGAATGAAGGAGAGTGCGAACCTTACCGTTTATTGTTTTGGATGTTGCTCTCCGTACAATGTTTTTTTGGGCCGATCGGCCTGGCTAAATTCTGGGCAGCTCTTTCCCCATGGTGTTTAACTCTGTAATTTATGAAGGATAATGGTGTAGGAGTTGTCATGGCGATCAGGCGATTGGATGAGCATGTTTTGTATTTGAGTTGAAGCTTGACGTAAGGAGAAGGGAAAGGGCATGGACAAAGCCATCCACATCCAAAGCACCGAAGATTGACAACCAGCGCATGATCCTTGGCTCGGGCACCACAGTCGGTTCTATAGAGATATAGATCCGAGAGATGATGAAGAGGAGCCCAAAGAGACCAAGGCTGCACCGGCTGAGATGACGATTGATATCACGGTCAGCCACGACAATCCATCAAGAGTCTTGAAGATTGGATCACAGCTCAACCCCTCGATGATGAAAGAACTTGCTGGTTTCTCAGAGCGAATCTAGATGTATTCACTTGGACTCACTCTGACATGTTTGGAATCTCGCCTGCCATTGCGAGCCATGCATTGAATATTGATCCGAAGTATGTTCCGGTGAAGCAAGAAAGACGAGGCATGGATTCGGAGAGATATGCCGCTCTTAAAGAGGAGGTGGATAAACTAAAAGTCAACGGGTTTATCTATGATGCCCTCTATCCTGAATGGGTATCTAATCCCGTACTTGTAAAGAAGGCGAATGGAAAATGGAGAACGTGCATTGACTATTCATACCTGAACAAAGCATGTACAAAAGACAGTTTTCCCCTTCCAAGGATTGATCAACTAGTTGATTCAACTCCAGGACATGAATTGTTATCGTTTATGGATGCATATTCGGGATATAACCAAATCCCGATGCATATCCCCGATCAGGAGCATACCAGTTTTGTTACAGATGTTGGGTTGTATTGTTACATGGTAATGCTGTTTGGTTAAAGAATTCCAGGGCAACCTATCAACGCTTGGTTAATAGGATGTTTAAGGATTGGATTGGAGAGATAATGGAAGTGTATGTGGATGATATGCTCATGAAGTCACGACGATCAAGTGACTACATCAGAGACTTGGCAGAAATGTTTGACATCCTCCGATATTACGAGATGAAAATCAATCCTTTGAAATGTTCGTTTAGTGTTGCATCAGGAAAATTCTTGGGCTTTATTGTCAGTGCTCATGGAATAGAAGCTAATGTAGAGAAGATTCAGGCTATCTGTGATATCCAAGCACCAAGAACCATTAAACAAATGTAGAGTCTGAATGGGAAGGTCGCCGCTTTAAGTCAATTTATCTCTAGAGCTACCAACAAATGTATTCCTTTCTTTGATCTGATTAAGAAGGGAAAAAGGAACTTCGAATGGATGTAGGATTGTAAAAATGCGTTCCAAGCTCTGGTGAATCATTTGGAGACACCCCCATCTTACAAAGACGGTAGATCATGAGGAGTTGTCATTTATTTGGTTGTTTCAGCACATGCTATAAGTGCTGCCTTGGTTCGTGAGGAGAATCGGATCCAGAGGTTGGTGTATTACGTCAGTAAATGATTGACATGAGCAGAAAGGAACTATCCGAAAATAGAAAATTGGCATACTGCTTGCTAATTACATCACGGAAGCTTCGTCCCTACTTTCAGGCACATCCAATCAATATTTACACCGACCGGCTGTTACGACAGGTCCTACAGCGACCTAAGACATCTGGGAGGTTACTCAAATGGAACATTAAGCTCAGCCAATTCGACATTACTTATCTCCCTCGAAGAGCTGTCCAGGGACAGGCTTTGGCGGACTTTATAGCAGAGTTTACTGTGCAGGATGATCTTCCAAAAGGAAGTGAAATCCCTACTATGTAATGGAAATTATATACTGATGAAGCATCTAATGATCATTGTTCTGGAGCTGGGATTGTGCTTGTAACTCCTAAAAACCGGTCAACTTGTTATGATTTGAAGCTTGATTTCCTAGCAATAAACAACGAGGCTGAGTATGAAGCTCCGATTGCTGGACTTAAACTCGCTAAAGAACTAGGAGTTAAATCTCTTGGAATCTTTTATGATTCGCAATTGGTGGTGTATCAAGTTAGAGGAGATTATCGGGCTAAGGGACAACGGCTTGCCCCTTATCTTACCCGAGTTCAGTAGTTGTTGACAAAATTTGAATACTATGACATTTCACATATTCCACGTGATCAAAACAGAGAGGCTGATTCATTGGCAAAGTTTGCTAGTACCGGTGATGCACATCAGATGGGTTTGGTACCGGTCAAAGTATTAGATACCCCAAGTATTAACATGATGGAAATCGATCAAATACTGGAGGCGGAATCTGAAAAGGAATCGTGGATGACTCCAATTAAAGATTATTTACTTCACGAGGTCCTGCCTGATAAAAGAAATGAGAAGCAACAGGTCCTTCGCAAAGCTTCACGATATATTATGCAAGAAGGAGTCATATATAGGAGAGGTTTCTCAGTCCCTTTACTCCGGTGTATCGCTCATGATAAGATAAAGCGTGTTTTAAGAGAAGTTCATGAAGGAGAATGTGGCAATCACACTGGGGGGCAAACTCTGGCAAAGAAGATACTCCATTATGGGTATTATTAGCCAACCATAAATTGAGACACAGCTGATTATGTAAGACGATGTGATAAATGCCAAATATATGCAAAAGTCCCGAGAGCTCCGCCAACAGAAATCACGCAAATGGTCAACCCATGGCCGTTCTCCATGTGGGGTATAGATATTATCGGTTCATTACCAATTTCTAAAGATGGCATGAAGTACGCTATTGTAGCAGTTGATTACTTCACCAAATGGGCCAAGGCGAAACCTTTAGCTACAATCACGACCAAGAAAGTAATCAACTTTATTATCTGAAACATCGTATGTCGCTTCGGTCTTCCACGGACTATTATAACAGATAATGGGACTCAATTCAATGGTACTTAGTTTAAAGACTTCTGTTGAAGATACCACATTAAAAAGAGATTTGCAGCGGTCGCTCAACCTTAGGCAAATGGACATGTTGAAGCTATAAATAAAATCATCAAGTCAATTCTGAAGAAGCGTTTGGAGAAGGCTGAAGGCAAGTGGGTGGATGAACTCCCTACGGCACTTTGGGCTTACAGAACCACTCACAAGCCCGTGACTGGCCATACTCCATTCGTCCTCGCTTACGGTTCGGAAGCCGTTATTCCAGTTGAGCTCGAAGTCCCTTCTCATCGAGTGACTTACTACGATCCCAAAACAAATCAAGATCTACTCTTCGATCTGGTCTTGAAACGGGTTTTTCCTACCCCATCGCACATGAATCTGATTTGGGAAGGACCATATGTCGTTGAACAGAGGCTTGGAGAAGGAACTTTTTGGCTAGTGACTGTCGATGGCATTACACTTCCAAGAGCATGGAATAGAGAACATTAATGACGCTATTTCACTTAGCTTATTTCCTTTACATTTCAGTTGTATTTATTTTCAGAATTTGCTTTGGCATTTGATTTTCCGAATATGTAATAAGACAGTTTATGTTGTTCCCTTCCATTTAATGAATAAAGTTTCAGACTTCCTCTATATTTATGTTTGTTATTGCATTGCATGATAATTACATAGCAAAACAGATTGACATCAATGTGTATGAACATGCTCCTAGAGTTTGGAATTGATCAATCGTGCTAATTCCAGTTCGGATCAAACATGTAACAACCCCCATATTTTACGATTGTATATTTAAATGTTTTATTTAAATATAGCATCGTTAGTTGAATTTAAAAGTCCAAAACGTGACTTTTCGTAAACGGTCGAATCCGGACTCGAGACCACTTCCATTGAGTCCAAAATGGTGTTTGCGACCTTTTTGAGTATAAACATCGATATGTTTAGAGTTGAGTAGAATTTTGCTATTTTTCTATTGGGCTTTGGGTTTGGGTTTCAGCCCACTAACCTAATAATGTAACCCCAACTCCTCTACAATAACAACTCCTACTCCACTCCTCTTCATTCATTCATAACATTTCCTTACACTCTCAAGCCCTAGAAAGAATGGTGGGAAGAGGAAATTAAAATTCCTAAGCCCTAGTTTCTCTTAGGAATTCAAATTCAAGTTATAAATCAAAGAGAAGCTTAGGTAAGCATCCTCTTCATCTTCTCCATCTCAATCTCTCTCCAATTTCAGAAATTTCCTATAACCTAACTTAGGAAATATTTGCTTATGATCTTATATTGGAGCTTCTAGAGTTGAAGTTGAAGAGTGGTTGATCTGTCCTTTGTTTTAAAGCTTCTCACTTGTTGTTTTGGGTTTAAAGGTGAGTTTTTGAACTCACATCTACGTCTATAGCCTTCATTATTGTTAGGTATGAATTCCTAATACCTATTGCATGTCAAATTGCTTTTGAATTGAATTGATTTGGTGAATTTTCCAATTTTTGATTTTTGAAGTCAAAATCTTTAAAGATCCTATCTTGGATGTTTGGACATGTTTTGGTGGTGTATCAAAGAGCCTATAGGACTGGGTTGTCGATTGGAATAAATCCCTAGCATCCATCGCTCGTTCGATCGCATTTCGGTTTGGATTTTTGCCCTTTTTGGGCTAGGCTGATTTTTGACTAGCAGGAAATTTCAGACGTCTAGATTGAAAATCCAAACGTTTGGTTGAAAATCCAAACGTCTGGTTGAAAATCCAAACGTCTGGTTGAAAAATCCAGACGTTTGGAATTGGTCCTTGGAAAAAGAAAAAAGGCAGAGGCAAAATCCAGACGTTTGGAAATCCAACCAGACGTCTGGTTAGTGGTTTAGATGTCTGGTTGGTAATTTCAAACGTCTAGAACTGTTCAATTTTGCCTATTTTGGCTGTTTTTGAGTGGATTTCCAAATTTTATCGATTTTTGTTGGTCCGGTTAGTTGTTGTCAATTATTATCGACTTTGATGACGTCATTTATGGATTTTTGGGAATATCCATTGGATTTGGTATCGATTTTTATGGTTTGAATTCACGTCGTCGAATGTGGATTTTTGGTGATAGATTGTTTTTACAATCAATTCTGTGATTTGTCACTTTTAAATACAAAGGTTTCTACACTAGTAGTAAATACTCAAATTCTTTCACAAAAAACGATCTCAACGTTACTTTTAATACAAAGCTTATTTTTAAAACCGTTTTCTTATCTATTAGTATATACAAACCTTTACCTCATTCGTATGAGAAATTTAATTAAACGACTTAGCAAAGCAAGTGGTACGAAACGCTTGCGTTTACTTCGTTGGCTAATTCTTGGACTTGTTTGATTGAAATCTCGTGACAATTTTCGAGTGGAAATCTACAATTTGTTCGTAAATATTTAAGTTAAGCCAGTGGTTATCAGACATGAAGCTAAATTTATTTATTTACTAGCTTAGTGTAATTTACACTTATCGATCAATGATGATCATTTTGTGATTTAGACTAGCGATGTGCGATGTCTCTTTGTTTGTGTGGGGGATTAAACCCCATTTGTGGAGCTTCGATTCAAATCGGTGGGGTAGCGACCCATGGTCTTCAGACCGTTTGTGGAGCCTCAGCTCAAACTTGATGGTTAGCGACCTTGGAATAGCGTTCCGTTTGTGATACACGTGTTGGTGAGTTTTCATGCTCCCATTTGTGATAGGCCTTTCCCTTTTGTGTTTTCTGGATTTCTAATTGTTGATTTTTGGAATTTGTGTTTCACCAATTTTGCGACTGACATTGATATGTTTTGTCAATATTTGGGATTTGGTGAATAAGCTAAAGAATGTGATATTCTTTTTGGATATTTGACGAGATTTGAGATAATGTATGATTTTTATTGTTATCGAATGTATACTTGTCACAGTATGACATTATTGTTATCATACATTTTTGCGGTATCTCTTATCCTTTCACATCTCATATGATATTTATAGCTAGACTGGTCTGTTTATTATTTTTCTTCTTAAATAATACTCGAGTCAGACCGATGTGTTACAGGTGCTTCCACTTGACTTCTTAGCAGGGGCTAGCTTCTGACTTTTGGCTAACTACTTTAGCTTAGTAGTTTTTGCTTTATACATTTGAGATAAAGACTCCTTGATGTATACATATTCTTTTGCTTAGCACTTGTACCTATTCTTTTGTGATGTAGTGGATCTTGTATCACCACTATTTTGATGTAGACTTTTATGTGTTATATTCATATCTGTTTCCGCCTTTGTGATATGAATATCCGTGACTGATTTGTGTTATGCTTATTTCTATATTTGTTTCCGAAGCCCACATAGCCATTGTGTAGTAGCTTTGAGTTTGTATTTGATATGTCGGATCTCCTCTTGAAATGAAATGCAAGTCATATTTTCTGACATATCGGTACTCGCACAAAGCAATTACACTGATGGTCGCTCCTCAACAGCCTTATTCTTCGTGCTAGTCGACGGCATTACCCCGTAGTGTCCTTGGCTAGTGTGAGTATAGAGGTGGGGCGTCACAAAACAAGATGAGATCAATCAACTTGTTCATTTAATAATTCCTGCCCAAATTGTGGGACTGAAACAAAAATCAAAGAAACTGAGATTCGACCGATCGCTCGCTAAATCATAACCCTAAATCCTAGGGGGCAAATTAATTAACCAAAAAGGAATGCGACCTGAATGCTCTTTGAAACAACTCTAATTCCTCAGAGTGTGGACTGGAGTATAAACATAAATCGAGGAGACCAACTGCCCGCGAAACAACTCTGAGTCCCCAAAGTGCGGACTGGAGTATAAACATAAATCGGGTGGATATCGATTGCCTGCGAAACAACTCCGAGTCCCTAGAGTGCAGACTGGAGTATAAACATAAATCGGGTGGAGACCGACTGCCAACGAAACAACTCCGAGTCCCCAGAGTGCGGACTGGAGTACAAACATAAATTGGGTGGAGATCGACTGCCTACGAGATAGCTCTGAGTCCCCAGAGTGCGGACTAGAGTATAAACGTAAACTGGGTGCGAACCGACCACCCATCAACTGAACCTTATCCTAGAGTGTGGATATAATCATGAATGAATAGATGAGTGGATTTCGACCGTTCTCTATTCCATAAACTCTGGCTTGAAACCGACAGGAGGAGTATAAACTCGCTAAGGATGGAATTTGACCATCCAACTTCTGGCCTCGCCAAACCAATGCCGGGGGCAGAAGCACAGTCATTCAAAAAACTGTTGAATCCGACAGCGTAACACTAAGGCCCAAGCCTGGTGTTTGATACGACTCAAGGCCACGACCACTTGGAAGCCTTGGGACGAAGATGGTGAATTGTTAACAGAATTCACAAGCAACAAATTACAAGTACATTGAATGGAAAGTAATCAATCAACTACTTAAATAACAATTCACACGAAGCATTACTGAAAACAAAAGCTTTTATTTACATAACAGGTGCCGGAATTTCAGTACAAGTTATTTCAAAAGATCGGGATTCACACCCGTACCACAACTAGTGAAAGAAACGAATATGCAAACTATGTACATTGAGCTGGAGCAGTAACTAGTTCTTTGACTTTCTTTCTCTTTTGGATTTCTCGGGGGTAGAGCCGCTTATGCTTCTCTTTTGACTTTCTTTTGACTTTCTTTGACTTTCTTTGACTTTCTTTCTCTTTTGGATTTCTCAGGGATATAGGCGCTTGTGCTTCTCTTTCGGGACCCTTTGTCGCCTTTGGCCAGAGAGCTTGAGGAGGTAGGAGGAAGTTCATCAGGGATCGCCCCACCCGGTGGAATAATTTGCAGTAGCACAAGATGAGGATCATCGATGTCCACCTCGGCAGGTTCATGTTTGACCTTTCTTTTCAACAGTTCCTCCTTTTTTATCTGCTCCTTTATGCTGGTCATATCAGTATGTTCCAAGGTGCCAATGATCATTACGTCATCAGATTCGTCGGCCATGAGTAGGTCATCGATCTTATCTTCATCAAGGGCACCGATGACTTGAGCATCGGGTCTTGGAACATTAGCAACGGCCAAGTCTTCAACCATTTCCTCATGTTGTTCTGCAATAGCACCACTTTTGGGAGTTTGACCGGTGCCCGGAAGACCTATAAAATTTGATAAAACAGGGAGATTAGCTCAATGCCATTGCGCGTGAAGAACGAAAACATTTCATATACTAAAGATACCAGCATCAGGTTAACTCTCCATCGTTGTCGGGATGCCTCCTTCTAAAATAGGGGACAACATCTTGGATTCGAAGCTAGGCCTGTCCGGATCATAACCAAGATCCTGCTCCGTATCAAGAGAAATTGATGTTCCAGCTACTTGGGATGGAGAAGAACCTTTAGAGTCGATCCATGAAGACCCGGCAACATTCTCTCCTCCTTCAGTAGGTGCAAAAGCCTTGAAAAAACAAAGTTTTACAGCAGCTAGATCTGAAGGCTCATTCCCACGAAGAATTTCCTTCAATAATTCTTCCTCATTGAGTTGGCTTCACCCAGCTCTTTCTTCTTCATCTCGACAATGTGTTCCCAAGCTTCAGTGAGCAATTCGTGGTAACCCTCACCAAGAAAGCTTAAGTCGCGATGGATCAGGACTTTGGCATTGTATTCAATAATTAACGGATCGAATAAGTCCTTAATCTCATTCCTACCAGACTCCATGGCAGCTTCCACTTGGGAGTGAACTTGTTTGGTCATCTCTCTTCGGCCCTCTTCTCGAGCTTCTTCTTTAAGAACTTCGATTCTGGCGAATTGCTCGTCGAGTTTAGCCTTTAAGCTTCTAGCCTCAACAGCTTCCTCGCAATATTTATGCGATTCCTCTTAAGCTTTGATTTTTTCTTCCTCTTCCTTCTTTAAAAGTTCTTCAAGTTCCTCGACATGGCAAGCAAGAGCGTCCTTCTCCTTATGCAAGGAATCCTTTTGTAAAGCGAGTGCCCCGCTATGATGAAGTGCCACGTCGAGTTCCTTTTTGTGAGTAGCTTCCAAACAGCTTACTACCTCTACCGTTTCCTTGGCGTTATTCTCTGCTTTAGCACGTTGGGTTTTAAATTCTAATAATTTAGCATCCTGATGCTTGTATATATCTTTGTTGCATATAGCTTCCAACTTGAGGTGCTCTATCTCGTGTTGTCGCTCAATAGAAACTTCAGAAACTTTTTATGCCAAGTTTATAAAGGATTCATGCTGCACAAATACATCGTTCACACATGCGAGAGAACTTTCCTTCGCATGCCCCAGAACTATGTAAATGGAAGGAAGGAATTTGAGACCATCAAAGCAAATCTTTGGGAAAGTGGCCTTGAGCTCAGCTAACTTCTCTATCATGAAAACGTCGGGAGCAGTGGCCGGCAAGGGCGGATTAGAGGCAGCAAGTGAATGTTTGCTTGATCGGCGCTCACGAGATTGTCTGGATCTTGAAGACCCGAAATGTTGCTCGTAAGACGCAGTGATATGAGGACCAGGATAGGAAGGTTGATCTCTACGTTGAGCAGGAAAGTCAGACTGTTCGCCTTGTCGAGATGTCTGGGATTGTGATTTATGTCTGAAAGAGGAAAAAGATTCCCTTGAATGATAATTCTTATCTCATCCCTCATCCTTCTCTCCATGCCAAGTAGAATCTGAATCCCGGCTTGATCGATGGTATGCAGAAGAACTTCTGAGGCGATCGAAGGCTCTTAATTGAGACGTTGCACCTATAAAGATAAAATAGGAGCGTATTAGTAATTGTCGCACGAAAGATCAACATAAGGTGTATAGTGAAGTGCATGTGGTTTTGAGTGTAATAGTGTTCCCCCTAATAGACCGGTAATGCTAGCTTTGCTCATCGACGTTTTATCTCCTTTGTCAGAAGGTCAGATGCCTTTGGCACTTCTGGTGGGGGAGTTGAGTCCTTCAATATTAATGTTTGGAAAGTCATAGGTCATGATGTCATTCGGAATTTGAAGATTATAAAATCCCTTTAACGAGCTTTCCAAGTGCTGAGAGGACGATTCCTCTTCAACCGGAGTAATAACAAACTCTGGGTTTGAGGTAGTTTTTCTTCTACGAAGCCTGTACACCAACCTCTTTTTTCCCTTTGTAGGTGTTTGGGATTGTCTTATTTGCGACGGTTCAACCATTGGCGCTTTTTCAAGGCCTGTATCGACATCTCTCGATTTCCAAGCTTGAGAATCCTTGATTTTGCCATCCTCGGTATCATCTCGAGCCCCCTCAGTAGGGGGCATGACAGGGTTGATAGTATCCCTCTTTTGTTCTGCAACATTCCTTAATAATGCCACACTTCCACGAAGTCCGATACTACGGCCATCTTCCAATAGCCCGAATAAGGATAGTAGCTCGTCAGTTATAAGGAGTTTGATGTCCCTATCCTCAACGGGGGTAGCACGGCTAGCAGTAACAACTCTTGAAAAGTCAGCACCTTTAGGACATGAGCGAACACCTAAAAGAACTCTGAATGTTAATGGATTCAAAGGAAAAGTTACGACTTGAATTAGAGAACTTGAGAGAGAAGTGAAGGTAATACTTACGTCCTTCTAACATCTTCTTGCAAATCCAAGAGGGCAACGCATATAGAGCCACTCATGCTTAAATAGTGACAGTTTGTTCCAAGCACCCGTCAAAACTTGGCAATTTGGCGAAGGCTCGAGAAAGACATAAGAAGGGCTTCCCGATTATCATTTGAAATTGTAGATAAATCTTATATCTTCGGGAGTAGGCAGGCGAAGGACAATCATGAACAGTAAGAATGTTCCATGAATAAACGCATAACTATTGGGATGAAGTTGTGTAGGGGCGATCCCAAGATATCTCAACATTTCTTGGACAAATGAATTGACGGGCGGTACGCATCTAGCCTAATGCATAAACTTATTGCATGTTGTATACTCGATTGGGGGCAAGTGAGGTCTATATTGTCATGAAGGAATCGAGACGTCCCCAAATGGGATTCCATAAATGGAGCATAGCCGGTTAAGAGCGGCCTTGCTAATTTGAGAAGCCTGAGAATCCACTGGATTATCTAGAAGAATAGCGCCCTCTACAACATCAGGAGTAGGGCTTATGTTTTCCGCTGGAAGGACTAGGATATCGGAGAAAAGATTGGCTAGTGGATTAGAAACTTCTGTTTTCTCTACATAATGGCTTGGAGAAGGCCTGCCACATAAAGTTGTAGAACTTTACTTCGCTTCAGATTGAATGTGTCACATCGCCGAATCAGAGGACATGTCAACTGAACGCTTCGAGCATCTGGAATCTATATCAGCTATACTCAGTAGATAATCGAGATTAGAAAAATAACCTATTCCCCTTGTGCTAAGTGTGAACTAGTGTAGTGTAGTGCAGTATGTTACAAACATAAATAGTTTGAAATCAAAAAACGAAATAAAATGGTTGGACTTGGGAGTTTTGACCAGAGAGACCATCGTCGCTGACCGTCTCAACTGGCAAGAAAGCTGATCGATTACGGAAGCCTTTGGATCAACTATCGGCATAACAAAGTATTAAGTTTGTTATTCAAGTTCATTTATGAGTTTGTTACTTGGTCCACACTGAAAGTTCTGAAAAATTGATTGTCTAATCTCAATTTCAAAAGTTCAAGTTTGCATGTTATATTATCCATTGTCATCGTATGTTCAAGGCCAGCAAGGCAAACTAGTGTTGGATGTTCGAATAAGTTAAGTTGGATTAGTTTATAAGGTATATGTCGATTCCTAGTGTTCACTGTCGATCCTTTTCTCAAGAGCTCCCTACCGATCCCTCTACTTGACCACAACCACTGATTCCTCCATCCAAAGCTTTTGTGCCGAACCTTATCCTATATCATTACCAAGTACTGATCCTCTCCACAACTAAACCAACAGAACCCTCACTTTCTTTACCCTTCTCCTCTCTCAACTCCTGACTCAACTACTGATCCCTTTATAAATAAAACTATCCTACCGATCCCTCACCCAGCATCACCAAACACAACCAAACCCTTCGTTCATGTGTCCCTCATCTTCCTCCCATGGAAGCACCACTCCAACCCCTTATTTTCTCTCCTATCTCCTAACTTGTTCCACTAAGTCACCAATCACCCATCTTCCTCAAACCGTTTAACGCCATGGCGTCGAACACCATCAATTTGTCACCAATTTAGTAAAACCCATTACATACATTGAAATCAAAAGAAGAAGCGAAGCTCACCTAAATCGATCAAAAGAAGGTTATGGAACGGAATGAGATTTGAGCTGCGATTTTGTTAAAGATGTGGCAATGATTAAGGTCGAATGAAGGTATAACTTTAACAGGTGGGAGCGAAGATCAAGTAAGGGGAAAGGGTTCGGTTAGCAGGAGATAAGGGAAAGTTCAGAGAGAGATGAACAAGTTTATAAGGAAAGTATAAAGTGAAGAAGGAAAAAGAGAAAGGCTTGTATATATATGAATAGAGAAGGGTTTGGCGACGAGAATATTGAACGAGTCATAAGGGAATATGGGTCGGCATAGAAACCTGCCGATCCCTATTTGCGTAGCTCCAACAATGGATCGACATGATGAATGCCGATCCCTATAGATAATAAAAAAAGGAATGATCATAATGACCGTGAAGGTTTGGTTGTAAACGCGAATGTACAAAATATTATAAAAATTGGCAATGACCCGTGAGAACTCGAACACATCCGGGTGCCAACAACATAAATATGTGTATGAATATGAACAAGAGTGGTTCAGAAGTTCAACCTTTTGAAATCAGCAGGAAGTGCAATCAAACCTGAAACTTTCAAGTTCAAGGCTGGATCAGATAATAAAAAAGTTTATGTCTCACATAACCGGATTTACATATATTGACGGAATATTGCACTGGATTTATATTATTGGAAATTGACCAAGCATCATGGCATCAATGAAGAATTTATTGCCGTGGAAAAACGATTTGATAAGGGAATATCAATTAATCAGGAAGCTAAATGGACTTCTTTCCGACAAGTCAGACTTATTTCGATTCAAAGCACGTCATGTTACTCACAAGACGTACTTTAGGGGCCAAGTGTTACCCGGTATCTTGACCTGGCTATATTAAACTGATTGCACAAGATAGGGTTCGACTATTATCAAGAAAGGTGACCAAAGAGCAATGGTTGAAGGACCCGGAAGTAAAGTACAGATGGTTGTATGAAGCCAGAGTTGGATGGAACTGGTAGATAAACAGTGCAGTATGCTTGAAATATGGATATTAGCTTGGACAAGCCAGGGGTCAGCATAGCTTGGTAGTATCAGAGAGATCGACATGACATGGTGGAACCCCAGGGATCAACATGGTTGGATATACGAGGGATCGACATGGTCGAAGCAAGAGAGGGATTGGCATAGATGGAAATATATGAATCAACATGGTTGGTTATACAGTGGATCGACATGGTCGAAGCAAAGGAGGGATCGACATAGATGGAAATGTATGGATCGACATAGATGGAAGTGTATGGATCGGCATGGTCGAGGCAAGATGGATCAGCATGCTGGAGTCTACTATGAGGGATTGACACATAGCTACTGGAAGGGTTCGGCAGAAAATAGCTTACAAGGGAAGTTGAGTCAAATATCAATCAAAAGCATGAGCTCCACTAGGTCAAATGACTTGATATTTGAAGAGCCAACATATCTAAGCATGAAGAAGCCACCATAGGGATCGCTGTCCAAGAAATGACCAATGAAGGGATTGGTACTGATCCCTCTTCATTGGGATTTGGGCCCAGCGACCCTTATGGTGGGCCCATACGGATGAGAAGGTCCTATAGCCGAAGTTTTAGAGAGATTGGTGGTCACCTTCACCTATAAGTACTGGCCTAAGGGGTCATTCTGAAGATCTTTACCCTACTGTTTACATTAGTTTTTATTGTAATCAAGTTTTCTCCTTATTTCTTGTTGTTTACTGTTGTAATCAAACTATTAGTGAATCAATAAAGATAATCTTCAAAGTGGACATAGGCATACAACGCCGAACTACTATAAATTCTTGTTTTCTTGGTTATTGCTTTGATTTGCTTGTTAGTTTATTCTATTCCTCTATTTTAATTTTACTTTCTTCATTTACTTATCTACATAAATCTATCCTTGGGTGTTTGTGACCAATTTGGTTGCAAACACACATATAAATGGAACTCTCTTATAGAGAGGAACTCCATAACAATGGTTAGAAGGATGAGACTTTATTTTTCAATTCTGGATCCTATGTTTAAATGATTACATTGGAAAGTAAGGGTTTCTACGAATTCTGGAAATACTTGATATTCCAAATACCGCATCTAAATTAAGCTAGGAACGCATTTTATACCATCTTCTAAAGCAATTAAATGAGATCTGGTAGAAATAAAGACAAGATTTTGAAATGGATATGAGATTTAGGGGTTCAAACAAAGACAAGATTTTGGAATGGATTTGAGATTTAGGGCTTCAACAACTGTTAATGACGATGGTAATATCGCAGTCCATTTGATAGTGTAAAGCTTAAAACCCTGGTTCTACATATCGACCCAATTTGGTTTGGTGATTTTAGACCCAAATCGACATGAGATGTCGAAAGGCAGGATCAAAGCACTCGGATGAAGAAGTATAAGGCAAAGGACGGAAGCAATAAGACTTTAACCATACCGGGTTTTAGATCTCACGAACCCTATTAAAACTCGAGGCAGGTGAAGGAGTTTAGAAATTCGTTGATAGGAGTTCTAGGAGATAGCAACTATCGGGGCGACGGGCGGTTATGAGAAAAGGAAACGTGGGGAACCCTAATCACGTGAGAAGAATAGTACATGACTACAAAGTCACGAGATGCAGTTCAAGTTATTTTCAAAATTAATCTTCTCCAGGAATAAGGAAATAGATGCGGTTGGCTAAAAAGTTATTGGGCTTAATAGAACTATTAGATAAATGAGTGGAAAGCATGATGATATGATGAATAGATTCAAGTAACATGGATGGCTATGAAAATCGATTTGAAGAATGCTGTGAGCAAATTCTCAAGTAGTTTGGAAATATGATGTATAAAGATGTATTTTTTTTATTTTTTCTATATGTAGGCCAGTTATTACTAGGCCATATTATCTGATTGTACTTTGTATTTTATATTAATAGCAATAAAAGAAATCCATTTATACACACATATATAGATATTGGGATATATATATATATATATGTGTGTGTGTGTGTGTGTGTGTGTATTTTACTTACGCGTATGATAATTTTATATGAATATCGAGAATATAGATACATAAGTGTATGTGTATTGATGTGAACGTAAATGTGCACATTTTTACTACCATATTTAATCTAATTTAATTAAATAAATGAGCATATAGGGTATTTTAACATGTTTAAACCAATATTTCAATTATTTTCGAATCATCATTTATTCATCTTCATATAGGTGCAAAATGGTCATTTTTGTGCATATATTAATTTGAGAATATTTGTTTCCACGTTTTATTTTTATTTGTAGGAAAATTCGAATTCAAATTACAAGTGGCTTCATGGAAAATATACATGCACAAGAAGATACAAAGGAATGAAGATGGAAATAATTCAAACCATGTAGCATGGAGGACCTCACCTACCCACTTACCTTAATCTAAAATTAGAAGCTAATGCCCAAGTTAGTGGAGCTAAAAGTTTCATGCACATTTAAATGAAGGTTATCTCATGCTAATGATAACTTGGTGGCCACACTTCCTTGAGGGGTAATTTGGATAGTTCCCATAAATATGATTATGGTTTTAGGCTTGTATAAATACCCCATATGTTCATGTAATTAACCCCTTAGCCGCCTTAGCCTCCATTTTAGTTAGTTTAGTTTGAGGCTCAAAAATAAACAAAGCTCTCTTTTCTCTTTCATGGCTACTTAGTCATTTTCTTTTATGTTATTTTCTTTTAATGCAATTTCAATTCAATCTCTTTTTATTTACATGCTTTTTCCTTTCATGTTAGTAGTGTAGATATTTTTATTTATGCAGGTAGATTAGCTTTTATTTTATGTTAATTAGCTCTCTTCTTACTTAGCTTGAATTTTCCTTTTGTTTTTGTTTCATGTTGCAATCTACAATTGTTGAATTGATAAAAATATGAGAGGCTAAACCCCTTCAATTTACGGGTAATGAACCTCTCTTAATCATGTAGATTCAACATTTTGCTAATTAGTGATCTCTTTTTGTGCTTAATGGAATTGGTGGATGTGGTTAAAATTTATTGTTTAGCTTTGAATTTGATAGCCTATGTTGTTGACACCAAATAGGCCATGCTTAAACAAACAAAACAAAAATTACCTCTTCATCTACATATAATTGTGGTAATGAAGTGACTTTAAAATCAAAATTTGATGGTCTATATTTCTAATCAATAGTTAATAGGCCATGCTTAGAATATATTTTATTTTTAATTTTGTTGTCATTTATATGAGAGTTAAGAAGTGGTTTAATGGGTGTGTTATAGTTTGATGGTTTATATTAGGCAAATTAATAGCACAAATATTTCATACTTAAAATAAACACTTCAATTAAATTCACTAATGAAAAAAAAAGAGATCATAATTTCATGTTGTGTTGATTTATGTGATCAAGAGAGTGGATTTATCTCTAAATTGCCTTCAAACTCTCATATTTTTATCTATTTTCTTTTGCTAGTTTATTTACATTTTTAGCTTCGCACATTTCAAATCTTGGTTTAATTTGATTGAATAGAATTTTAAATCTAAACAATTCCCTGCGGATCGACCCGTACTCGCCATGTACTAACATTGTAGGTCATGCGTTTGTAGTTATCTTTATTTAAATTTTTTTGTCTATTTTTTTAATCCAATAGAGATTTAGCCGTCAACAAGTTTTTGGCGTCGTTTCCATAGATTTTATTTGATTTTAATTTTCTATTCATCGAATTATTTTCGTTTGGTTTTTGTGTGTGTATTGCATTTAAAAAAAAAATTATGTCCGTGTGTGATTTTTGTGGCATTTTATTTGTGTGCTCGTTCTAGTTTCTTTTTCCATTTGCATTTTCATATTTAAAAAATATTGCACACTTCTATTTCAATTTCCATTTTAGTTTGCATTGTAGTCTTTGGTTCATTGGCATTTTAGTTTTCACATTTTCATTTTGCATTTGATATAAAAAAACAATCTTCTTTATAAAAAAAAGAGAGAGAACGTTGCATTTCATTTTTGTTTACATTTCAACTACAGTTTTTCAATTACATTTCATATCATTTACATTTCATATCATTTACATTTTCATTTCTATACATTTACAATTTTCTAAAAAAAAGAACATTCACTATTGCATTGCCTTAAACTTCCCTTCAGAAACCTCACAACAACCATCTCCAGCCACTGTATCAGCAACTCCACTGATACAACCCTTGCTCACTTGACCCCTCTGTTGTGCACTGTACCATTGTCACTCACATACTTCTGCATATCAAAACCACTACTTCATCTGTCAGCTACATCAATACCTCATTGCCTCAACCAGAAACATCCCACAACCTTGCCAACATTTTCACATCTTCATTGTTGCCTTCTTATTCCACTGCCAATACCACTTCTTCCCTCTACAATATTGCCATCATACAAAATTCACCAACACAATATCCATACCATCTACCTGCACAGTGCCTCAACAGATCATT
This sequence comes from Allium fistulosum, assembly GCA_030737815.1. NCBI lineage: Eukaryota > Viridiplantae > Streptophyta > Magnoliopsida > Asparagales > Amaryllidaceae > Allium > Allium fistulosum. The sequence continues at coordinate 810,804,842 of CM060902.1, forward strand.
CATTTAACCCACCCATATACAACTGCTTGCAACCACTGCCACCATATCATTTAACTACTGCAAACAACTTGAACAAATTCCTTGCTACACAACAAACTCCTTGCTACAAGTCCAACAAACTCCTTGCTATACAACAATATCCCACATTTCAAACACCACAAGACACTACTTAAACAAACAACTATAGAGAACACTACATTGAACAAAACACCCCACAGCCATCCTCCTACAATTCCTCACAGCAACCAGTCATATACTTCTGCCTCCTCTGCATCACCTCTAACCATACCTCTCTCATTCAACATACATCCACTGACTTGCCTTGCTGCCTTGTTCAAACACAACAACCATCAACCCATCTCTGCCCAGTTCACCCCTACTTCCATTGTCACACAACAAAACCACCACTTCATCATCCTTGCCAAAACAACTGTCTCTGCAGCTACCACCCTCACCATCAGTTACACCACTTCTTTCCATAACCCTGCCGAGCAAACTGTGGATATCAACAACTCTGTGCACTGCACATTTCACCATTCCTACATCACCGCTTACCAAAACCATCACTACATTATTCACTTCTATTCACTTTTGTGCGTCTCCTCAAATCCTCATTTCTGTGCTTCTCTTATTCACTACCTCACAACCACCACCACACTTCAGTAACTATATAGCTACAAGCACACTCCATTAACTCCTCCACCAAACACCACTCCATTGCATACATACATCACCCTTTTACAACAATAAAAACAGTGCCAACATATAGCCCACTCTATCAAACTGTAATAACAACATCATCTGCCTCTTCCCCATAGTTACCTGACTGCATATACTTCTGCATCCCCCTTGTCATTCAAAATTATCAACCTGCACCACCATACTTCCTCAACATCACCAATCATCAAACATCACATTAGCAGCCTGTATCACCTCCAACTTCCCCCTGTTTCTACCCACTATCCAAAACATAACTGCTCCACTTCAAACCATTCACACTACTTCATCCATCACCATTTCATAACTTCATGACTATACACTGCCCTTCACCATTACCCTTCAGACAACCCCACATACTACTGCTCTATTTAACCCATCACTGAACTCCTCAGCCTTGCTCCTTCCTCCAACTGCAACTAGCCTCACCATCAAATACTCAAAAACTTGCCGAAGCATCCACTGCCACAAAGACCCCAACTTTATATCATGAACTTCATCAACCACTAAAATCGCCCAACCATGACCTCTGAACCACAGCCTCCATCGCCAAAAATCATCAACAATCCATGAATCCATCCCCTCGATCTCAAACCACCAATCTACGCAAATCCAAGAACTCAAACACTCAAACCAGAATCCACAATGCCTCGCGAAATCCCCCTTTTGCCCAATCTGGACCGAAACGTTCATTTACCCTGAAATCGCCACCACAAATTCACAAGTTCGCGATTTGGTTTACTGAGACTATCGATTTTGCTTACAAAAAAAATACCGCAATTTTGTTTATTTTGATATCACTTCTAAACGAGAAGCAGTACTATAATAATTTTGTTTATTTTGGTTTTGGCTACGGGTTTGTAGGCTTTGTTGGGCTGAGATTAATAATTTTGAGTTAAACCCATCGAGTTGATTTGTTTCTCTCATTTTCTTTGGGTAATTTAGGTTGAGTGCATTTGTTTTTAGTTTGTTTTAGTTTGTTCTTTAAAAAAAACATTCTCTTTTAATTACCTTGTTTTAGTTTCTTTTGTTTACATTATTTTAAAAGAAAAAAAATGTGTTTTCTTTTGTTTACTTTGTATTGTTTTAGTTTTGTTTAAATTGTTTTATCCTTAAGCAAAATTTTAAATTTGTTTTGTTTTATTTTGTTTTAAGTTCCATACTTATATATTAAAAAAAACAATTGTATATATCTTGTTCGAAATTTCAGGTTGCCAAAGCAGAAAATAGAGAGGAATTGCATTGCTTACTTCTGCTTAGCTTGCTAAAAAATAAAAAATAAATTGCCACTTTAAAATAAATTGCTAATAATTCCGCATGCTCTAGTATCGTGCTCTCATCTCCAGTTTTTTATTTATCTTGCGTTGTTGGTTGCTTGCATTTTATAAAAAAAAATTAAAAAAAAACAAAAACCAATTTCATTCGTTGTTGCATTTTTAATACATGTTTAATTTCAGTTTTTCATTTCATCTTAGAATTTGTTAAAAATAACTGTTAGACATCTTAAAGGTGTCACGAGCTCATTTAGGGCTTAATTGCATTTTGACAAGTTGTCCTCTTTTGATAATTTAATTTCTTGTTGTCTAGGCTATGATAGAGCAATAACCATTTATAAATATTACGGTGATTCGTAAATATTATAGTGGTTGTTTCTCTGAAGGTACTTAAACCTTCAGCAGCATTGTTACGGTGATTTATGGTGCACCGATAAATCCTACCCGTTACCTGGTTGAGAAATATTTTGTTGATTTAAGACAAAGTGTGATTATACAATTTTGGGTTAGGAGCTACTTAGGATAGAAAATTTGTAATTAAATCCTTACATTCGTTTAGTTACATTAGTTCATGCATATTTTAAAAAAATTCAAAATCCAAAACAAAATAAAAAAAATTGTAAATATTTCTTAACTTAGTTTTTTAAACCCTTTCATTTGAAGTTTTTAAATAAAAAAAATAAGTTAGTTTTTAAAAAAAAATCGAAAAAATATAAAATCTTTTCAAAACCAAAAAAATAAACAAAAAAAAAATCAAATTTCCCTTTTGAAAAATAAAATTCCTTTTGGTAAATAGTTTTCCTTTATTAAAAAAATAGAAAAGAAAAAAAAACATTTTGAAAAATGTTAGAATTTTCTTACTCACCAGAATTTTACAATAGTTGTGAAAATCAATATAATCTATACAGTTTCACATCAAACTCGTATGGATATTTTAATGACAACTATTGTACAAATAATTCGAATTTGGAACAAAATTTTCAAAATGATGATCAACCTGTAGGATCGATTTTACCCTAGAGGGGGGTGAATAGGGTGATACTAAAAATTAATGCGGAAATAAATATATAATAATTGCAGCATAGATAATAGCAGAATAATAAAAGCAGAAATAGAACAACACAGATTTACCCAGCTTCGGCAAAATCCTGCCTACGTGCTACCCCTAAGGTTTCTACTAGAAATTAAGTAGTCAAACGCTTACAAACGTAAACTTGCGACACCCGCTATCGACTAACCAAACTCTATGCTCAAAACCCTACCACAACTCAGCCATTGAGTTGCGAATTCTTGAACTACACCACCATGGTTCATAACCTAGTCACACGACTAGAAAGTTACACAGTTAAAAAAGAAATTTACAACTGAAAAATAAAAGCTAAACAAAACCCTCCCAAAATAAAATATAAAGGCCGGCCCAAAATAAAAATGTTCACTTTTTTATTTCTTTTCTCTATGCAAAACTTTGGCCGATCCTTTCTTCGTTCCTTCTCTAATAATTAGGGATTTGTGAGATTTGAAGCGCCGATTGAAACTTTATCGATTAAAATCGCTTTCACTTGATTTGGCTTTGATTCACTGGTCTTGATAATTCGCGGTGGCTTCAATCTGTGTCGAGCTCAATGTGCTATGATTTGGTACGTGATTTTCTTATTCGATTTTGAATTTGCTCGACTTCGATTCAAGTTATATATTTGTTTATGAGTTAGCTAGCTCTGGTATTTTTTTAACTCGAATGATTTACTGCCAATGATGATTTTGGGTTATATAGGGAACGAACCCCTATAATCCCATTCGTATTTTTGAGTTTGAATTCTTCACGTGATTTTCTCTGCCATTGACTTTTGATCAAACGATGTGATTAAATTGACTTGTTCGTTGTTTGATGTTCTCTAAGTCGGTTTTGTTCTTTTCTCCTATGACTTCTGCCATTTGATTTTTGCTTGAACAGTTTGAGTTGGTTCCGTCCATTACTGCCACTGACTTGTTCAATTTATTGCTTATATGACCTCTGATTGAAAATGTATGACCCATGTCTTGATCATTTCTTGACTTTCATCGAACTGCTACTTCATTGTCATTTTTTGCAGTTTGTTGTACATATCTGTGTGTCATTTTCTAGTAGCATTGTTCATGTCTTATTCTAGTAGCTTTGTATTCCATTTGCATTCACATTGTCTTGTTCTTGCCTCGAGTTTGAATGGTCTTGTTATAGACTGACTCCAGTTGCAATTAACTCTTGTTGCATGAGAACTTTGTACATGTGCAGTCTGATTCTCTAAAACAATATATGTGTACACATATATATATATATATATATATGCATATATGTATACATGTGTATATGTGGTTTTAATGTGACAGTCTGTTGTAGTATTTCTGGAGTCTAGTTGAACTAGTGTTCTGCACATTTCATTGATGCATTATGGTCTCCATACACATATACATACATATATCTATGTATACATGTGTGATTGCTTTGGTGCCTTGCTGTCCTTGTGCATATTGTTGTTTTGTATTCCTGAAGCTTGTTGTTGATGTGAGCATTTGAAGTCTGGTACTAGTTTGAACCCTTGTTGTATGTGTTGCATTTCTTTGTTCTGGTCTGATACATTTTTGCATATGCACTTTTTATTCAAGTGCTTTGCATTTGTTAAACTGGGTTGCCTTGTATTTTGGTCTGATGAATGTTTTCATTCTATTGACTGGTCCATATTGAAAGTGTGTATGCTTGTGCACACTAAATATGGATCGTGTAATATGGACTAACAATATATGCGGAATGTTATTTACAATTTCTATACAAGTAAATATTCAATAAACTAACTATAGCAATTCACAGATATAGAAAAGTAAATGCAGTAAACTATAAAAATCACACCATGGATTTTTATACTGGTTCGGACCTTCCGTCCTACGTCCAGTCCCAGACTTCTATCTAGATTTTCACTACCAACTACCTCGCTTCACCCGGAGGAACAGGTTTACAATACCCGAACAGCCAAACGGGATTTCGTGCCTCTTACAACACCGAGGACTTCAACAAAAAACAAATACAATTGCTGTTGACAACTTGTGCTCTTGATAACACTGATTTGTCACTTGTAGTACACCCTTCCTATAATCTTATCCTCAAAATATGTGAATGATGTTTGTGAAGATTGAAGGAAGTTTATTACTTATTTGAATCAAAAGATATGAAATAATTTCAATGATTCAATAAGCAATTTGAAGTAGAAAGCTTTTAGAATGCAAGAGTATTTAGAAATTAAGATCAGAATTTTAAAGCAAAGAATTGTTGTATTTCAATCAATGATTTAGATATGTTTATATAGAGAATAAATGGTTGTAACTCTTTGTGAAGAGTAGCCATTAACAGATGTGATCATTGATGAAAGGTAAGAGAAGCAACCATTGAAGAAAGAAGTGTCTTTTGGGAAAGGTTGCTTTCTGTATAAAAACGGTCGACAGGTCAAAAATGACCAGTAGACAAAATTTCAAATATATAGACGTTATGTGCATGTGTGCACGTTCATTGTGCAATTTACACAGGAACGGTCGACCGCCTGTTTTTGTACCGGTCGACCGGTCCCTGTTAAATTGCACAGTGAATGTGCAATGCCATCCAAAACGTATATACATTGATTATATTGAGATGCATGATTATTTGAGGATAGATTTTAACATAAATAATACTACTAACATACCAAATAATCAACCTCTAACGTATGAAGCTCTTTGTGTCTCAATGAATAACTTCTTTTTGTCGATCACGGTTTATCCCTTTGTCAGAAATCAAAACTATATAAAAATCTTGACTCAACATTCTCCCCCTTTTGATTGATGACAACATAGTTATGAATCTCCCTCTGTATATGATCTCCTCCTGAGATTGTGCCTGTAACTCTATATTTTCCTGCATATATACTGTTAGCACAATTTTCTCCCCCTTTGTCATCGACGAAAAGGAGTTTGTTTAAATAGAGAATATAAATTATATAACCCAGAGTATAAGCAAAATAAAACCACTACCATAGATCAAGAGTTAAGTGTCACATAATATGATAATACCCAAGAGTCTAGTACGATTTAAAAACGCGACACTATTTAGTACAAGTGCCAGATAATGTCTTAAAGCAAAAAACTAAAGTCATAATTTACACAATATAATAGATAAAGAGATAAACTAAAAGGATTCAATCTGACTCTGTCTCACCCTCTTCTTCTTCTTCTTCAACAAGCTGAGTTTTTCCGTATCCACGTCCATGACTCGTTCCCGAGCTTGTACCCTCCTCCGAGGATGTCCAAGCAAAAGTAGGAGGAGCTGGGCGCTTGCCAGGGTCTTGAGTTGGCATGGATGAGGATGATGCTCCACATGATATTGCTTCCCATATAGAACTGAAGAACGACTTAAGTTTGTTAAAGCGTTTATCCCTTTTTGTGTCCATGCGCTTAAGTCGTGCTTCGAGAAGGAATTGATTTTGAGCAATAGTGTTAAGTGATTCTTTTGTTGAGGAAGATGATCTTAAAAGTTTAACTTCTTCTGGTTTAGGACGGGATGATCGGGAGGAAGCTTCTCTATGTCCTTGGTCTTTCCATTGTTCAAAAGGCATAATATTGAAGTGTGGAGCTGGAAGCTTCATTCTTGTAATCGAAGCTTTGTTGATGGCTTTTGGTTTGGAAATAGAAGACTTTGGTGGTTCAATGCCACAATCGAGCAAGAGTCGCATAATATACTCGTTATAAAACAAGTGTGGCCTAGAGCTATCATTTACTTTCAAGACCTCATCAAAGATCATACCAATCCAGTTTAAACGAATGCTCCCATAGATTGCGTATAATGCCTTGAAATTTTCTTTATAGACGGCATCAAAATTTCCAATTCTCGGTAAAAGAGAGTGCATAAGAGTATGATGAAAAATTCTTGCAGACGGCCGTAAACCAATAGACTTAGTGCTATCCTTGTCATCTTCAGTAAATTGATGACTAATTTGATTACGAACATGAATATTGCAAAAGTCATTTGAGAAGTTTTCACCAATAAACCGAGAACCAAGAACATTTGCCATCCTATCACATGAGATAAACACTTCTTTGCCACATACAACGGACCAAAGACAATAATTCGGATCCGCGGGCTTGTTTTTCTCTAAATTTAGATTAGCATAGAATAACTTGATCATGACATGGTTAATTTCCACATTGTTTTGATCATAGTCAATTAGGTTTTCAATGTCGGCATCCTTTGCTAAATCTAGAATACGATAACTAGAGAAATCTGAGAATTTAACAAACGAACCCGGATGGATAGTAAAATCCTTCATGTCATTCCACCTTTTGAGTGAAATTGGATCCACAAGCCATTTCTTGATAGAGAGATCAATGGGTTGTGTTTCTGAGGTAGAAGCTTGCTTTAATTTCTTTTGTTGAGGAGCCATTAGGGATAAATTAGAAGAAAGAAATTTAAAAAGAGAAAGTAGGATTTCTGGGATTTGGGGGAAGAAGACTGGTTTGAAGTAAAAGAGAGAGAGAAAAAAAATGAACGGAAAGTTATATAAAAAAAACAGAATACACGTAACCGGTCGACCGGTCAAAATGGGGTGGTCGACCGTTTTTATCCAGAGTGCAAAACGGTCGACCGGTCCATTTTTACCTGCCGACCGGTGCTGTTCTGGAAACACAGTTCAGCCCGTTTTCAATTTACCGTGTCCTATAAATCGTATATCACTCTTATTACAATATTTAATTGTTATTAAATGAGTGAAAAAGAAAATTAAACAACGATACAACATATATAAAAAAATTAATGAAGAGTGGGAGAAGGAAGATCGGTTGAATCTTCGTTGATATCATCAATGCGAGCCTTCCAAGATGACCATTTTTCAGTTGCCCCTTCATTATGAGCATAGTTTCTGTCCCATGAGTTTGGGGTTCTAGAAGATGAAGGTGCGTTTGGCATCGGCTCATGAACATCTCGTTTGTTTGTTCCACAGAAGAAGAATGCCATTCTTTCTAAAATAGATAAACGTGCCGAAGTCTGCTGTTGTAACGACCCGTATTTTTAACACTTTAAAAATACGAATTAAAATGAAAATTTTGGATAAAAATCCGAAGGAAATAAAATTTTGTGTTGTTAAAAGTGAATTACAAGTTAAAATACAAAACTGAATTCTGAAATAACTTATTTGTAAATTAAATATGGATGTTAACTTGTAGTGAATGTAAATAATGGATTGAATTTGATTGTAAACCAAATTGGTTATGATTGTAAACAAAGAATAAATAAAATGGTAGATTTAATAGTGGAATTTTATGTTATTGAAACTAATATAAATAAATGTAACTTAATATTACAGTTGATTGAAATTAGATAATAACTGAAACTGTGATTTGATAAAGATGTTAACTTGTAATTGAACGTAAGTAAAGATTTAAATTTGATTGTAACAAATAATTTAAATGAATTGAATTTGATTTTAAACAACAAAATAAATAAAATGTTACATTTAATATTAAAGTTATAATATGGAAATCAACGTAAATGAATGTAATTTAATATTACTGTGAATTTAAATAAGATGATAGCTGAAGAAAATGAAAGTAAATGAATTATAAACTATTGATAATAATGTATGAGTAAATGGTTGATTCAATAATGAAGGTGTAAATCGAAATAAAAGAATTAAATTGGAATTAAATAACTTGAATTTGAATTACAATATAATTGAACGCTGAATCTTATGTAATCTTTTATACTGGATTTATAATAGAAAACTGCATTGTAAAAGATTGTTAATTACTGTGAAATTAAAAAAATGAAATTTGTGAACAATTGAAATTGGATTTAAAAGTTAATAATTTAAAATTGGGAATTTTATATTGAAATTAGACTGTAGAAATAGCCATTTTTACAACTGTCTCGGATTTCGACGAAACCAGTTTCATCGGATCCGTAACAGTGAATTATTGTAAGGTTTCAATTTTCGTAGCAATCGGACTTGTCGTTTGGTCGTGCGAGCTTGAAACGCGTAGAAATTTAACGTCGTTAATTAAAATAATCGACTTCAAAAAAGCTATCTTCCATATACGATTGAATTAGGCCTTGGGACTAGTTCCATTGCGTCCGGAACGGGGGTAAAACCTTATAAACGCCTGGCGGCACGTCTCGTTTGGAGTTCGGACGATTTTGGACCTAACTTTATAAATACACACTCAAAACCGAGACAGTTTTATCATTTTTCATTTCAGAAACCCTAACTCTATCTCATGGCCGCCACCTATTTAATGGCCAGAATCGCTCGAACTTCTTTCCTCTTTATCTCTCAATCCGTTCAACGAAATCGAAAAATTCCAAAAGCAAAAGTGTAGCTCTCGGCGAGCTCTTCAAATCCATACGGTTGATTCGTGCTAATTCGTCACGGATTGGTCCAGATCTGGCTTTGAAGTCGTGCGTATTTTCTTGGTTTGCGTGCAAACGACGGCGACTGGTGATGCGAAACTTCTGGCGTTGGTGGCTCTCCTGGAGGCGCTCGCATGGGGACATCTTGATCGAACCCCGGCTGCCTCGAGTTGCGTGCGTTTTGTGGTGGTTGTTGCGTTCATGGGTTCGGCTGTGCTAATGCGCGTAAAGAAGAAGAAGAAGGTTAAACGATTAATTAATTGCTAATCATGTTTTAAATTATATCGTTATATTAATTTAAGCGTAACTTTTGCATACGAGGTCCGCTTCGAAGCGAAACATCTGGCGACGTTGAAATCGCAGCGACGAGAGCTACGCTGCAGTTTAGGTCCGAAGACATTTGGAGCTCGTTAAAATTTTAGGTTAAATCGAACGTTGTTCGATTTGATTTAAAAATCGAAACTCAAGGTGAGTGTTTATACGCTCACAATTGACTGAATATCTTTATGGTAGTTAAATCTGACATTATGAAGTGATATGGATTTATTTGTCGTTGTTTGATAAAAATTTAATTGTCATATAGATTGTCATTTGAATTCACCGTTGAAAATTAAATTGACAGTCAAATTGAAGTTAAAATTTAATTGCGATCAAATTACCTGATATTGATAATTATGAAGTTGTTGTGAATGTTATTGGCTTTATGGTTGATTTGTTGTGATGGATGCTATTGGTCGATATTGGTTGTTTATTTATTTTGATATATCATGCTATCATCATGTATATTGTTTATTGCATATAAACTGTAAACTGAATCATTTCGAATAAATTAAGAAATAGGTTGAAATGATATACCTATGACATCTATTTGGATTGAAATGATATATGTCCATCATTGAAATTAAAATTGAAATAATTATCCACTTGGCCATAGGTTAGGAAATTATATACGGACACCGGGTTGGTTAAATTAAATGATTTTAAAAAAAAAGTTGTTTTGAAATTATTTAAATGAATTGATTTTAAGAATAAAAATCCAATTTATGGAAATTGAATTATTTTGAATTGAAGCTCGAAATGTTAGAATTTAAACTTGGTAAATGAAATTGTTTAATTATTCGAAGTTTAGATTTTAAGAAAAAATCGAAATACGGCGTAAATTTTCGAAAGTTGATTTGTTGTAAAAGATTGGACTTTTAATCGAACTCTGAATATTTCTAAGAAAATTTATATGAAATGATATTTCAAGTTGAGTTGGAATTGAAAATTGATTTGAAATTGAGATTTAATTAATTTGGAATTTAATTGAAATTCAAAGAAATTTGTGAATTGGACTAAATTGAAACTATTGAATTAAATTTGAAGATAAAATTGATTTGAATGTGATTTGAACTGAAATTGATTTGGAATGTAATACTTAAATGAATTCTTGAAATCCGAATGTGAATCTAAGTTTATTGAATTGGAATTGCTCCAGAAATTAAGTAAACTACTTAATACGGATGTTTAATTTGAAGTATATTCTAATTTGAGTACGAAATGGTTTTAAAGCGAATCTTATATTCTTATATAAAGATATGAGCTGTTTTGAAATGTGAAATATTTAAAGTTCGAAATATATTGAAAGTGAAATTGTTTATTTTGTGGTTCAAATATGTATTTGAAATTGATAATTTGAAATGGTTTATCGAGAAGCTGAATCGAGTTGAAATTGATGATTTGAAATTTGATTAAATTTTAAATTTTGGAATTCGAGTTTATGTGAATCGTTTTATGAGATTTTGAGGCGAAAAATGATTTTGAAATCGAAATGAGATTTTGAGGCGAAAAATGATTTTGAAATCGAAATGAGATTTTGAGGCGAAAAATGATTTTGAAATCGAAATGAGATATTGAGGCGAAAAATGAATTTGAAATCGAAATGAGATATTGAGGCGAAAAATAAATTTGAAATCGAAATGAGATATTGAGGCGAAAATGATTTTGAAATCGAAATGAGGTATTGAGGCGAAAATGATTTTTGAAATGAAATCGTATATTTTGAGTAAATAAGATGATTTTGAAATGGATTTGATCTTTGAAGCGAATATGATATTTTGATAATCAATGATGAATTGATTTTGAAAATGTAAAAGATCCAACCGGTGTGAAAAATATAACGTAGTTATTAAAGAGACCGGGATCGGATATGGACATACTCTCTGTCGATACCGAAAACCACTTTAATAACTATTATACGCGGAGTGTTGATCCAGAATGAAGTGGATGGTTTGGCGAACGCGTTGACTGAAGAAAGAGAACGATTTTGGATGACCCCTGACATGACTAAAACAGGAGCCGCGCCGGGCCATTGAGGATCGCCATCTCTAGCGGACACACTCCTTCGATACCATGTCTATTACTTTTGTGATTCGATTTGGGTGCACCCCGCGATTTGGGAGTGTTGTTTCGCGGTGTTGGGGTAGTAGCTGCTATGCCCAACATCAGTCCGGATCAGGCAACTACTAGTATCCTAGTTGGTATCGCCTCATGTACCTTGTCATACTGATTATCCTATTCGCGACCACTACGTTTTGTTTTGTACCTTGAGTATATGGATTGCCCTCTGGTGACTTCCGGTTTTGGGGAAACTACGGTCTTGTATATGCTCTTGGGAATATAAACTGTGTTAAGGGTGGAATGGGCCATGGCTTAACGCTATTTTAATACTTTTACTTTAATGTAGACATATTATAATAGCGTATTGTACTACATAGTAGATAGTTTAACGGATCCTTGAGAGATGGAAAATCCCGTAACATCTCTTAAGTTATTGCACTCACGTTGACACTGGATAGGAGGTGTCTAAAACCCGTAAACATCTCCGACGCCGTCGCACTCATATTTACTTATTCGATTTAACCTACATGAGATATTTTAGTCCTGACTCGAGTGTTTTGTCTTTTCATTACGCTCGGGTCAGCCTGAGCATTTCAGATTAGGTTGAAGGTATATTCTGGAGGACGAAGACGGAGTTTGGTATTACATCATTTGTATTCTACTATTGTAATATTTTTCCGCTGCATTGTTGTTTTATCTCTGATATGTATGTAACTCTGATTTATGATGTATAATAATAATCAAATTTATTTATTTAACAGCTTCATGAACTGTTATTTTATTATTATATCTTGTTCCTTCCGCTGCAAGATTCTGAGTTTGCTTCTGTTCTTTCTTTCCTTTTCTTATTTAACCCCAATAACCATCTGCCTTTTTGAACGGTTTGAGTTGGACATGTGTGGATTATTGTCGACTTGAACGGTCCAAAATGGCGGGTCGTTACAGTTGGTATCAGAGCTTTGGTTTAGATTACCTTGGCTCTAGTGGGGAATAACTCATTGAAATAGGGTTAAACCTTATGAATGAGTTGAGTGTATATGAGAGAGCGTATTTGTAATTTTGATATAAAAATGATTTTATATTGTGTTAATTTGTTCCGTTGAGTATTTATGAATTCTGGTTGGTACTTGGGACGCCAAGGCATCGATAGGAATTTCTAAACACTCGAATAGGACAGATTGACATAATATTGTTTTGGACTATATTTTATATAAATGAACTATCTTGAAAATTTATAAATTTTGATTGTATTGGTTGTTAGGAGATGATAATATTAGATTATCATCATTTATTGTTAATTAGTCAATATTTCTAACTATTGACTATTAGACGATTTTAAGAAATGAAACTTGTAAATATGATTGACAATGAATATAAATGGTAAATAAAATAAAATAAAATTGAATTTAAATTAAGATGGAGAATTTAAATTCCGGTGTTTTGAAAATTTATTAACAAAAATTTGAAATGTATAATACAAGTATTATATGATAGTATATTCGATTAAAAATGGTTTTCAAAGGGTTTTCAAATGAAGTAAGTGTTATACTCCCCTCTTGACACTAGATAATGATTTCGGTGATGAGTGCACGCATCATCGACGTTTATTTCCGAGAGTCTAAGTGGGGGAGATCACTTAATAGTTTTTCTAAACCCTGTTTTGATTAAAAATTGTAAATTTCTAAAGTATGAAATGAAAATAGGTATATGTATATATATTTCAATGCTGATTAAAATTCTTCTAAAAAGTATGATTTGAGATATAAAGATATTAGTATATATATATTTATATTTTTATAATAAAAAAAATGGTTTAAATCAAATCCGGAGTTGAAATTCTTAAGTTCTCTAATAAGGAATGATTTTAATTATTAAACTAAAGTAAATCTTGAATTGTTTGAAACTTATGAATGGAAAAAGGTGAAATTGAATTTAAGTGTAAAAAAAAATTAATTTAAAATTGTAGTAGTAACCCTTAATTTGGAAAATAATAAATTGGAAATTTATTTAATAGGTATAACACTCAAATTGAACGAAAGAAGTTGTATATTGTTTAACTACATTCTATTTGCATAGCTATAACTTACCAAATACTTAAAAAGTTTAAAATGCTAATAAGGATAAGTAAATGAATAATATACAAGTGTGATTGCAAATAATAAAATGTGAAGATCTATTGATAGTTGTAAATATAAAGGAAATTTAAGTTGTAAAATGAATTAAATTTAAAATTAATTAAATATAAAATTAGTAAATGGAAACTAATTAAATTTGAATAAAACTAAATGTCAATAAACTTGGAAGTGTATGAAATTAAAATTTTGACTTGGAACTGTATAATTGATTTAGTGTAGATTATGGATGGATGTTAATGTTTGATATGCATTGGTTGTTAGATGGATGATAATTAATTAAATAGAATTCATTAGTGTAAATGGAATTGAATAAATGGAATAAAAATTTTAAATAATTAAATTCAAATTTGAAGCAAAGTGAAATTAAATATAATTGAATTCAAATTAAATTGAAGCAAATTGACTTGAATTTAAATTATGAAACAAACTTGAATAAATCGGAAACAAATCGAATGTAAACTTATTTCATGGATAAATAAGAAAATAAACGACTTTGTGTTTATGATTGTTTCTTTAGAAAATTTGAAGTTGATGGTTTGTACTTTGAAATAAGAAAAGCAAATTTTTGGAAAAATCCAAAATTATCCAATATATGCTGAAACGAAAACAACCATAACTTTTAAATGGTTGAACGGAATTTGACGATCTTGAACTTTTCGGAAAGCCTAGAAACTGTGCTACATCTTTTGTTTAGAATGTTTTGATAAATAACTTCATCCACTAGGCTTAAAACACCAATATCAGTCGCTGGCCTGTGCGAAGTAGAAATCTGAAGCACCTTAGTATTCTCGCCATAACTTTTTACTGGTTTATCGGATTTTTAGGATCTTTCCCTTTCTGGAAAGCTTAGAACTTAAGCTAAAACTTTTGTTTTAAATGTCTTGTGATTTTCTGTCATTTAGAGGGTCGAAAATGTGAGTGAACGCCGCTGACCTGCGCAATTCATTGCCCAGGCTGAGGCGTATTTTTTTTTGTAAAACGGTCGTAACTTTTGAACGGAAGGTCTGAATTCAATGATTTTGGACATTCCGGAAAGCCTGAAACGAATGCAACAACTTTTGTTTAGATTCCATTGTCAAATTTTATCGTTTAGGTGATCAAAAACTGAGATTCGTTTGCTGTCCTGGAATTGGAATTTCAGTTTTGAAACTAAACATGTTATATGTATGTTGTTTATGGTAAGTATATCGATCTATCATTACATACACGGTTCTAACTTGGTTATTGAGCATTTTAGTAGGTAGCAAAGGGGTTGCGCTTCGCTTGAGGAGCTCGCTTCTGCGCTAAATGCAAAATGTAAGTTAAAATGCTAATAAACGCTTAATAAAAGGTACGTTCTCGGATTACAGTTTATGTTGTGGTATATTATTGTGTTCCCCATGTTTTGGGATGCCTCATTCTTGTAATGAGATGTATATCATGCAATTATTACCACTGTGAAATTTTTCGGTCCTAGCCGCGCAAAGGAGGTGCTGCCGAAATTTTTCAAAAATCCGGGAGTTAGAAAATTTTGAGATTTTAAAAATCCTATAACTAAATTTTGCAAATAAGTCGAATATTTTGAATGAATTATATCTAAATGATGGTTTCCCCTTCTCCGTTCCTTTTCGAGGACGAAAAGTTTTAAGTGGGGGAGAATGTAACGACCCGTATTTTTAACACTTTAAAAATACGAATTAAAATGAAAATTTTGGATAAAAATCCGAAGGAAATAAAATTTTGTGTTGTTAAAAGTGAATTACAAGTTAAAATACAAAACTGAATTCTGAAATAACTTATTTGTAAATTAAATATGGATGTTAACTTGTAGTGAATGTAAATAATGGATTGAATTTGATTGTAAACCAAATTGGTTATGATTGTAAACAAAGAATAAATAAAATGGTAGATTTAATAGCGGAATTTTATGTTATTGAAACTAATATAAATAAATGTAACTTAATATTACAGTTGATTGAAATTAGATAATAACTGAAACTGTGATTTGATAAAGATGTTAACTTGTAATTGAACGTAAGTAAAGATTTAAATTTGATTGTAACAAGTAATTGAAATGAATTGAATTTGATTTTAAACAACAAAATAAATAAAATGTTACATTTAATATTAAAGTTATAATATGGAAATCAACGTAAATGAATGTAATTTAATATTACTGTGAATTTAAATAAGATGATAGCTGAAGAAAATGAAAGTAAATGAATTATAAACTATTGATAATAATGTATGAGTAAATGGTTGATTCAATAATGAAGGTGTAAATCGAAATAAAAGAATTAAATTGGAATTAAATAACTTGAATTTGAATTACAATATAATTGAACGCTGAATCTTATGTAATCTTTTATACTGGATTTATAATAGAAAACTGCATTGTAAAAGATTGTTAATTACTGTGAAATTAAAAAAATGAAATTTGTGAACAATTGAAATTGGATTTAAAAGTTAATAATTTAAAATTGGGAATTTTATATTGAAATTAGACTGTAGAAATAGCCATTTTTACAACTGTCTCGGATTTCGACGAAACCAGTTTCATCGGATCCGTAACAGTGAATTATTGTAAGGTTTCAATTTTCGTAGCAATCGGACTTGTCGTTTGGTCGTGCGAGCTTGAAACGCGTAGAAATTTAACGTCGTTAATTAAAATAATCGACTTCAAAAAAGCTATCTTCCATATACGATTGAATTAGGCCTTGGGACTAGTTCCATTGCGTCCGGAACGGGGGTAAAACCTTATAAACGCCTGGCGGCACGTCTCGTTTGGAGTTCGGACGATTTTGGACCTAACTTTATAAATACACACTCAAAACCGAGACAGTTTTATCATTTTTCATTTCAGAAACCCTAACTCTATCTCATGGCCGCCACCTATTTAATGGCCAGAATCGCTCGAACTTTTTTCCTCTTTATCTCTCAATCCGTTCAACGAAATCGAAAAATTCCAAAAGCAAAAGTGTAGCTCTCGGCGAGCTCTTCAAATCCATACGGTTGATTCGTGCTAATTCGTCACGGATTGGTCCAGATCTGGCTTTGAAGTCGTGCGTATTTTCTTGGTTTGCGTGCAAACGACGGCGACTGGTGATGCGAAACTTCTGGCGTTGGTGGCTCTCCTGGAGGCGCTCGCATGGGGACATCTTGATCGAACCCCGGCTGCCTCGAGTTGCGTGCGTTTTGTGGTGGTTGTTGCGTTCATGGGTTCGGCTGTGCTAATGCGCGTAAAGAAGAAGAAGAAGGTTAAACGATTAATTAATTGCTAATCATGTTTTAAATTATATCGTTATATTAATTTAAGCGTAACTTTTGCATACGAGGTCCGCTTCGAAGCGAAACATCTGGCGACGTTGAAATCGCAGCGACGAGAGCTACGCTGCAGTTTAGGTCCGAAGACATTTGGAGCTCGTTAAAATTTTAGGTTAAATCGAACGTTGTTCGATTTGATTTAAAAATCGAAACTCAAGGTGAGTGTTTATACGCTCACAATTGACTGAATATCTTTATGGTAGTTAAATCTGACATTATGAAGTGATATGGATTTATTTGTCGTTGTTTGATAAAAATTTAATTGTCATATAGATTGTCATTTGAATTCACCGTTGAAAATTAAATTGACAGTCAAATTGAAGTTAAAATTTAATTGCGATCAAATTACCTGATATTGATAATTATGAAGTTGTTGTGAATGTTATTGGCTTTATGGTTGATTTGTTGTGATGGATGCTATTGGTCGATATTGGTTGTTTATTTATTTTGATATATCATGCTATCATCATGTATATTGTTTATTGCATATAAACTGTAAACTGAATCATTTTGAATAAATTAAGAAATAGGTTGAAATGATATACCTATGACATCTATTTGGATTGAAATGATATATGTCCATCCTTGAAATTAAAATTGAAATAATTATCCACTTGGCCATAGGTTAGGAAATTATATACGGACACCGGGTTGGTTAAATTAAATGATTTTAAAAAAAAGTTGTTTTGAAATTATTTAAATGAATTGATTTTAAGAATAAAAATCCAATTTATGGAAATTGAATTATTTTGAATTGAAGCTCGAAATGTTGGAATTTAAACTTGGTAAATGAAATTGTTTAATTATTCGAAGTTTAGATTTTAAGAAAAAATCGAAATACGGCGTAAATTTTCGAAAGTTGATTTGTTGTAAAAGATTGGACTTTTAATCGAACTCTGAATATTTCTAAGAAAATTTATATGAAATGATATTTCAAGTTGAGTTGGAATTGAAAATTGATTTGAAATTGAGATTTAATTAATTTGGAATTTAATTGAAATTCAAAGAAATTTGTGAATTGGACTAAATTGAAACTATTGAATTAAATTTGAAGATAAAATTGATTTGAATGTGATTTGAACTGAAATTGATTTGGAATGTAATACTTAAATGAATTCTTGAAATCCGAATGTGAATCTAAGTTTATTGAATTGGAATTGCTCCAGAAATTAAGTAAACTACTTAATACGGATGTTTAATTTGAAGTATATTCTAATTTGAGTACGAAATGGTTTTAAAGCGAATCTTATATTCTTATATAAAGATATGAGCTGTTTTGAAATGTGAAATATTTAAAGTTCGAAATATATTGAAAGTGAAATTGTTTATTTTGTGGTTCAAATATGTATTTGAAATTGATAATTTGAAATGGTTTATCGAGAAGCTGAATCGAGTTGAAATTGATGATTTGAAATTTGATTAAATTTTAAATTTTGGAATTCGAGTTTATGTGAATCGTTTTATGAGATTTTGAGGCGAAAAATGATTTTGAAATCGAAATGAGATTTTGAGGCGAAAAATGATTTTGAAATCGAAATGAGATATTGAGGCGAAAAATGAATTTGAAATCGAAATGAGATATTGAGGCGAAAAATAAATTTGAAATCGAAATGAGATATTGAGGCGAAAATGATTTTGAAATCGAAATGAGGTATTGAGGCGAAAATGATTTTTGAAATGAAATCGTATATTTTGAGTAAATAAGATGATTTTGAAATGGATTTGATCTTTGAAGCGAATATGATATTTTGATAATCAATGATGAATTGATTTTGAAAATGTAAAAGATCCAACCGGTGTGAAAAATATAACGTAGTTATTAAAGAGACCGGGATCGGATATGGACATACTCTCTGTCGATACCGAAAACCACTTTAATAACTATTATACGCGGAGTGTTGATCCAGAATGAAGTGGATGGTTTGGCGAACGCGTTGACTGAAGAAAGAGAACGATTTTGGATGACCCCTGACATGACTAAAACAGGAGCCGCGCCGGGCCATTGAGGATCGCCATCTCTAGCGGACACACTCCTTCGATACCATGTCTATTACTTTTGTGATTCGATTTGGGTGCACCCCGCGATTTGGGAGTGTTGTTTCGCGGTGTTGGGGTAGTAGCTGCTATGCCCAACATCAGTCCGGATCAGGCAACTACTAGTATCCTAGTTGGTATCGCCTCATGTACCTTGTCATACTGATTATCCTATTCGCGACCACTACGTTTTGTTTTGTACCTTGAGTATATGGATTGCCCTCTGGTGACTTCCGGTTTTGGGGAAACTACGGTCTTGTATATGCTCTTGGGAATATAAACTGTGTTAAGGGTGGAATGGGCCATGGCTTAACGCTATTTTAATACTTTTACTTTAATGTAGACATATTATAATAGCGTATTGTACTACATAGTAGATAGTTTAACGGATCCTTGAGAGATGGAAAATCCCGTAACATCTCTTAAGTTATTGCACTCACGTTGACACTGGATAGGAGGTGTCTAAAACCCGTAAACATCTCCGACGCCGTCGCACTCATATTTACTTATTCGATTTAACCTACATGAGATATTTTAGTCCTGACTCGAGTGTTTTGTCTTTTCATTACGCTCGGGTCAGCCTGAGCATTTCAGATTAGGTTGAAGGTATATTCTGGAGGACGAAGACGGAGTTTGGTATTACATCATTTGTATTCTACTATTGTAATATTTTTCCGCTGCATTGTTGTTTTATCTCTGATATGTATGTAACTCTGATTTATGATGTATAATAATAATCAAATTTATTTATTTAACAGCTTCATGAACTGTTATTTTATTATTATATCTTGTTCCTTCCGCTGCAAGATTCTGAGTTTGCTTCTGTTCTTTCTTTCCTTTTCTTATTTAACCCCAATAACCATCTGCCTTTTTGAACGGTTTGAGTTGGACATGTGTGGATTATTGTCGACTTGAACGGTCCAAAATGGCGGGTCGTTACAGCTGTTGTTCATGATGAAGCTGTTGTTGTCCATAATGAAGCTGACGTTGAAGATCTATTTGATGTTTTTGATAGTGATGAATTTCATCGATCTTCTCTTTGGTATGAGGAGAACAGAATAGCACTTTCTTCGCCTTTTTTGATTTAGGCGTACTTCCAGGTGTACGAGAGCATTGATGATGGCACTTTGGTTTATATTTTGGTGTTTCAGGAGAAAAATATTCTTCTGGCTCAGAACTTGTAACGGAAATGTGTGATTTTTGAGCACACTCATCACAAATATGTGCCATAGAAAATTTTGTATTTATGCTTAGATAAGAGAAGATGAATAAAAAGAATATTTTTGACAAGCTTATATAGAGATTTCTTATATATAAGCCTATGAATAAGAGTGAAAAGAGGAATTTGATGGTGTAAACAAGCAGAGGCTCAATTTAAAAATAGCTTAAAATAGCTATAGTTAAAAAATAATCAAACGAAAGAACTTAATAGTTTAACATCAGTAATTATTAGACAAGTTCTTTTCTAGAAATTAAACCAAGCTCTCTTCGTAATCTAATAAAACTAGATTCGAGCAAAGGCTTAGTAAAAATGTCCGCTAATTGATTATCAGTTTGGACATATTCAAGACATATATTTCCTTTTTATATATTATCTCTAAGGAAATGATGACGGATATCAATGTGCTTGGTTCTAGAATGATTCACTGGATTCTTAGAAAAATTTATAGCACTTGTGTTATCACAGTATATAATAGAATTTGATAAATGAATATCAAAATCTTGAAGTGTTTGTTGCATATATAATACTTGAGTACAAGCGAGAGCCGCTGATATATATTCGGCTTCACATGTTGATAGTGAAACACAATTCTGTTTCTTACTAAACCAAGAGACAAGTGATTTTCCAATAAAATGGCACGTACCACTTGTACTCTTTCTATCCGTTCGAGAACCTCCAAAATCAGCATCACTATATGAAACTAATTCGAATGGACATTCTGTTGGATAAAAAAGACCGAAATCTTTTGTATTATTAAGATAACGAATTATACGCTTCACTGCTCGTAAATGCGATTCCTTTGGATTTGCTTGAAAACGAGCACATAGACAAACACTCATCATTATATCTGGACGACTAGCTGAAAGATAAAGAAGAGAACCAATCATGCTTCGATATAATTTCTGGTCAACACTCTTACCATTATCATCTTTTTCAAGATGTGTAGTTGTACTCATAGGAGTTGGTTTACCAGATGTATTTTCTAATCCGAAGCGCTTGATAAGATTTCCGCAGTATTTTTCTTGATTAATAAAAATACCATTCGGAAGTTGTTTGATTTGAAGTCCAAGAAAGTATGACAGTTCTCCCATATGAGACATTTTGAATTCTTTGGTCATAATACTTGCAAATTCCTTACAGAGTTTATCATTTGTTGAACCAAAGATGATGTCGTCTACATATATCTGAATAACTAGAATATCCTTTTGAGAATGTTTGATAAACAAAGTTTGATCGACTCTGCCTATTTGAAATCCTAAGTTGATAAGATAGCTACGTAATCGTTCATACCAAGCACGAGGTGCTTGTTTTAAACCATAAAGAGCTTTCTTAAGTTTGAACACATGGTCAGGATATTTTTCATGTACAAACAAAGGAGGTTGTTCGACATATACATTCTCTTTGATAAATCCATTAAGAAATGCACTTTTGACATCCATCTGATAAAGTTTGAAATTATGGTGACAAGCAAAAGATAATAGGATTCTAATAGCTTCTAGTCGAGCAACTGGTGCAAAAGTTTCTTCATAATCGATACCTTCTTCCTGATTATACCCCTGTGCTACTAACCTTGCTTTATTTCTGGTGATATTTCCTTGTTCATCAGCCTTATTTTTATAGACCCATTTAGTACCAATCACTGACTGATCAGTTGGTCTTGGAACAAGTTCCCAGACGTCATTGCGCACGAACTGATTTAGTTCTTCTTGCATGGCAATGATCCAATATTCGTCGGTAGCTGCTTCTTTAGGATTCTTAGGTTCGATATTTGATAGAAACGCAACATGTCCCATTTGATGTAATTGACTCCTAGTTCTTACTTGTGAGTCGACCTCCCCAATTACATTTTGAACCGGATGGTGTCTCAATAATCTTGAAAGGGAACGTATTTCACAAGCTGGTTGTTGGTGAGAAATATTTTCAACAATATTTTCAGAGTCAGAGTCATAATTTGTGATGATAGGAGTGTCAGAAAATATAGTTTCGTCATCATCAGATTTTGGTTGAGAGGGCTGAAAGATTTCATTGAAAGAAACATGAAGAGATTCTTCAATAGTTTTGGTTCGTTTATTAAAAATACGATACGCCTTGCTTCTTTCCGAATAACCGACAAATATACCTTCATCAGCTTTCGGATCAAACTTTCCGAGATGGTCTTTCGTATTTAAAATGAAACATTTTGAACCAAATACTTTGAAGTAAGATATATTTGGCTTCCTTTCGTTAAATAATTCATAAGACGTATTCTTGGTGAGTGGTCGAATGGACACACGATTCAAAACATAACACGCAGTGGCGACGGCTTCTGCCCAGAAATGTTTTGGTAAAGTGGATCCATTTAATAACGTTCTTGCACATTCTTGTAATGTTCAATTTTTTCGTTCTACAACTCCGTTTTGTTGTGGAGTTCTAGGAAACGAAAAATTGTGGTTAATACCTTTCTTTGTACAAAAATGTTCAAATTCGTTATTTTCGAATTCACCACCATGATCGCTCCTTATGTTTTTAACTTTTAGCCCTTTCGATTTTTGAATTCTTTTGACGAAAGATTTAAAATGTTCAAAAGTGTCACTCTTGTTTTTCAGGAAACTAGACCATGTATACCGAGAATAGTCATCAACTATTACAAATACATATCGATTATGGTTTATCGACTGAACCTGTGTTGGTCCGAATAAATCCATATGTAGTAACTCAAGTGGTTGTAATGTTGATATGATTTTCTTGGATTTAAAAGATGATTTGGTTAATTTTCCTAATTGACATGCATCACAGATGTTGTCAACCTTAAAACTCATTTTGGGTAGTCCTCTAACTAGATTGTTTTTGGCTAGCTTGTCAATAGTTCTGAAGTTTATATGACAGAAGCGTTTGTGCCATAGCCATGGATCATTATCATTAGCCACAAGACACATATCTGAGTTATGATTAATATTCATATTCAAAATATATATATTTCTGTCTCTATAACCTTCGAAAATTAAATTATGATCTTTATCTAGAATACTACACTTATTATTCGAAAAAGAAATTGTAAAACCCTTGTCACATAATTGACTGATACTAAGTAAATTGTGTTTTAAATTTCTAACTAGCATGACATTTGTAATAAGAGGTAAGTTAGATGTACCGCAATTGCTCACATCGCCTTTTCCGATGATATAGCCTTTTGAGTTATCTCCAAAAGTGACGGAGCCACCATCTGAGTATGTAATATTTGTTAATAAGCTCTTATCTCCGGTCATGTGCTTCGAGCAACCACTGTCCAATATCCACTTTCCTCTTTTCTTAAGTGGGACCTGCAAAAAATAAAATTAAGTCCATGGTACCCACTTTTTATGGGGTCCTAAGAGTTAGGTCTTAGGAGTCCAAACCCATACGGGTCCGGTATCCCCTTTATATATATAATTAGTATTAAGATGCACAGTATTCATGAAATTCTGAATATATTTATTCCTAATCAAATTGTTATTTGTTTTAGGAACCCATATTTTGATAGTCTTGACATTTTTCTTCTGAAATTTCACAACTGTTTTTGGTTTGGAATATAATAAACTAAGATTTTTCTTAGCTCCAGTCTTTTGTACTTTCTTTTTCCTTTCATTACCAAGATGTTTCTTGGTTTCTTGTTTCCTATATCCCAAACCTTGTTTATTTGAAATAGATTGTGAACTTTCAATGATTTTTGTCAAATTTTCTCGACCTTTGTTAAAGTTAGAAACATTTTGAGTTATGTCATCTAACTTAGTTTGTAAGCTCGCCTTTTCTAGGTCCAGATTTTTGACTTTTGCCTTAAGCTCATGATTTTCAGTAGCGAGAGCATCATTTTTCTCTTTTTGAGTTTCAATTTCTTGACTCAAAAGAGATAATTGAGAGTGAACATTAGATGATGATTCTTGAAGATTTTCAAGTTCTTCTTCTAATATTTTCTTCTCGTCTTTTAACATATCTCGTTCAAACTCTGCTCTACTCAAATCTGCTTTGGCTACTTTTAATTGACGTTTTATGTCTTTATATTTGACTATCAATTCAGAATTAATATCAAGTAATTCATCAAATGTAGGAATTTGTACCTCATCTTCTGTTGCCATAAAACAAACATTAGCTTGTTCATTCTCCTGATCACTTTCACTTTCAGATGAGGATGAGTCTGAATCATCCCATGTTACTGAGAAGGCTCGTTTCTTTGACTTGTCCTTCTTATGTTTGAATTTATCATTTTCTGACTTCTTCTTCTGTTCTGGACAATCCTTCTACATGTGCCCCTTTTTGTGACAGTTGAAACATTCTATAGTTGATGAAGATGGTTTGTTTGATCCAGGTTTCCTTTTGTTGTAACGACTGGCTTTTCGATATTTTAGGAATTTTTTGAATCCTTTTGCAATGAATGCTAGATCTTCATCTTCAGAATCTGATTCATTTTCATCTTTCTCAGCATGAAATGCTACATTTTTCTTTTCTTCTTTTTTTTTCTTTTCTAGCCTGCAAATTTGCTTCATAGGACATTAAATTTCCTATCAATTCATCTGGCTTCATGATGGAAAGGTCATTAGCTTCTTCAATTGCTAATACTTTTCCTTCCCATTCACTAGTCAGAGAATGTAGGACTGTTGAAACAACATCAAAATCTGAATATTTTTGTCCTAATCCGATAAGTGCATGATGAATAGTTTGAAACCTTGAATACATATCATTGATTGTCTCATTCGGTTTCATTTTGAAATTTTGAAACTGACTTTTCAGCATGGCTATTTTGGCTTGTTTAACCTTGTTAGTACCTTCATGAGTGGTTTTCAGCGTTTGCCAAATTTGATATGCAGTAGTGCAGATACTAACACGGTTATATTCATTTTGATCTAATGCACAAAACAACATATTTATTGCCTTTGCATTTACGGCTGCTGCCGTTTTCTCAGCCGTTGTCCATTTTGAATATTCAGTTGTTGGATTCACTATTTCTTTTTGAGTAGCATTCCAAGCATCATAACTATTTGATTGCATAAAAAATGACATACGTGTAGCCCAATAGCTATAGTTGAGACCATTAAAGAATGGAGGTCTTTGTGTTGATTGACCTTCCGTGTAAGTGTTAGTGCTAGTGCTTGCGTTATTTGCCATATTACAAGAATATATCAAATAACGGTGTTACGGTTATATGATGACCGTGCTCTGATACCAAATGAAAGTGTGTATGCTTGTGCACACTAAATATGGATCGTGTAATATGGACTAACAATATATGCGGAATGTTATTTACAATTTCTATACAAGTAAATATTCAATAAACTAACTATAGCAATTCACAGATATAGAAAAGTAAATGCAGTAAACTATAAAAATCACACCAGGGATTTTTATACTGGTTCGGACCTTCCGTCCTACGTCCAGTCCCAGACTTCTATCTGGATTTTCACTACCAACTACCTCGCTTCACCCGGAGGAACAGGTTTACAATACCCGAACAGCCGAACGGGATTTCATGCCTCTTACAACACCGAGGACTTCAACAAAAAACAAATACAATTGCTGTTGACAACTTGTGCTCTTGATAACACTGATTTGTCACTTGTAGTACACCCTTCCTATAATCTTATCCTCAAAATATGTGAATGATGTTTGTGAAGATTGAAGGAAGTTTATTACTTATTTGAATCAAAAGATATGAAATAATTTCAATGATTCAATAAGCAATTTGAAGTAGAAAGCTTTTAGAATGCAAGAGTATTTAGAAATTAAGATCAGAATTTTAAAGCAAAGAATTGTTGTATTTCAATCAATGATTTAGATATGTTTATATAGAGAATAAATGGTTGTAACTCTTTGTGAAGAGTAGCCATTAACAGATGTGATCATTGATGAAAGGTAAGAGAAGCAACCATTGAAGAAAGAAGTGTCTTTTGGGAAAGGTTGCTTTCTGTATAAAAACGGTCGACAGGTCAAAAATGACCAGTAGACAAAATTTCAAATATATAGACGTTATGTGCATGTGTGCACGTTCATTGTGCAATTTACACAGGAACGGTCGACCGCCTGTTTTTGTACCGGTCGACCGGTCCCTTTTAAATTGCACAGTGAATGTGCAATGCCATCCAAAACGTATATACATTGATTATATTGAGATGCATGATTATTTGAGGATAGATTTTAACATAAATAATACTACTAACATACCAAATAATCAACCTCTAACGTATGAAGCTCTTTGTGTCTCAATGAATAACTTCTTTTTGTCGATCACGGTTTATCCCTTTGTCAGAAATCAAAACTATATAAAAATCTTGACTCAACACATATTTGTCCCACTGGCTTTGCTTGTACCTGACCATATGCATATGTATACATTTGTCACTTTGCTTACTGCTTCACTTGATTGAATGTTGATGTAGAAACTGAACATTGCTCTTGAAGTCCTCATGTATGCTCATGCCAGAAAGCTTGCATATGTATCAGACCATGTATACTTTGTACATGTCTTTGTTATTTGGAGTCTGGTATCATTTGTGCCTGAATCTGGTCTGTAGTTGGCCTTGAATGCATTTGACACTCGATCACTATTTTTGCTTGGAGTTGAATTATGTTTTACTGATCTGATTGCACCCTATATCTGAACAGATGTTGCATTTGGTCTTTTTATAGTTTCTCATGCAGTCTTGGTTCACTTCTGTTGTATGTTTGGTACTTGCATATATGTAACCGAGTTTGTATGCTCCTACTGCATACATATGAATCTGATTCATTTTGGAGTGGTCTGATCTGGATGAACTTATTTGTTGGACTGGGTTCATGTGTGTTGAGTCTTCATTTCATATGCATATATCTCTGGTTCAAGTGTGTTCGAGCTTATTCCAGTCATTGAAACCTGTACTTGACCATTCTATTTTTGTTTTTGTATTACACCTGAGTTGAACCCAGCTTTGGCTCGGGTTTGATCTTGTGCTCACCTGTCCTTGCAATTTTATCAAGTGTATATCAGTGTGCACGGCCTTGTGGCATGTACAGTGATACACTATGCATGTCACAAGTTGTTCGTGTAAGATGAATTCAAAACGAAAATGATGACGAACAACCCAAATAACCGAGGCAATTAATATTTTCAAAAACACACATTTTATTTACACTGCAAAAAAATTCTTTTTCAATTTTACTACGCCAGTGTTTATTTTGAAGATAATTCAGATGTTGGATACAAGCTGGAAAAAAGTTGGAGATAAAATACGAATGTGAGTGAATATATGTAGTGAGGTCAAAATTTTAAATTGAAATTTGTGATGAAATCGAAATTGTAATGTAATTGAAAAATGTATATATGTAGTGAGAGCTCAAATTTGTACTATTTGAATTTGTAATAAAATATTTGTTTGAATATAGATTTTGTGTTATTTATTTTATCCAACAAATATTTATTTAATTATGTGAAAAATAAAATAGTACAATATCAAATACATTTAAACGAATATATATGTTTATTATCATCAAACAAAAATCATAGGCTATTGTATTCTACAAAACCCTCAATCTTGAAAAAAGCATTGAAACAATCTCGTCTTTACTTGAACTCTCTACACAAAATAATCAAAGGATAAATGATTTGTATATTTCAAATTTGTGTAATAACTCAAGTCAAAGTTTTCAAGATAATCAAGATTTGAATTCTCTTCAAAATTCAAATGATTTCGATTATAACTCATGCCAACACAATTGCGACCTCTAAAATGAATTTCCAAATGAAAATGAAAATGGAAACAATTGTTTAAATGATTTTGGCAATGAAAGTTGTTTCAATGATGGTGAAAATTTTTGTTCTCAACAATTTCAAATCGAAAATTCTCAAATTAATAATTATAAACTTTATTTTATTGAGCAAATGGACAAAATTTACAAAGATCACACGGATTTGTTGTTTGAAACATATATGAATCAACGTGAGCAAGAAAATCAAAACCCAATGAGTGACGAGTCAAATGATAATCCACCTTTTACCAAAATCGACGATTTTCAAATAATAACTTTTGAAATTGAAAACGACAATCTTAACGAAGTTGTTGAAAATGCGGTAATTGAGTTGGATTTCAATTCTTTTGAAAGTGTGGAACCAGGTTTAAAATTCGATCTTCCTTTTTCTGATTTTGAAAATTTGAATACAAGAACTTTGGATTTTGAAATTGATACATGCAATGAAGTTGTGAATAACTCAACAAGGGAAGATGAATTTAGTGAACACGTATTCTTTGGACTTTTCGAAGATGAGTTGTTAAATTTCGAGGGGGAAGAGTTAAATCACCATTTTGATTTTGAAATCAATAATTTTGAAGAAGTTTTCAATGGTAAGTTTGAATTTCAATTTGGTGAAAATAAACTTTAACTTCAATCAATTGTTTTATCAACCCCAAAAATCATTGAAAATAAAACAACTCAATCAATTTTTAATAAAACGACATTCATTTTTCCAAATCAACATTCAACTTTGAAATCTTTTATGGTTTGGTTTTTCGTGCTTAAGCTGTGTCTCTCATACTTGACGAGACAAATGAATTGGTCTTTGAAAGACTGTTTCACTTACTCTTTAACGACATATTTTCTGATGTCTTATAAATAATAATTTTTCATTTTCATGTAAATATAGGTCATATTTTTATTTTATTTTTCTCCTTTCACTTGGGTTGACTGTGGGGACATAGTCAAAATCAAGTGTGGGGGGAGTCTCATCTTCATTTTTAATTTTTTTCATGGTTTATGTTTTTTTTTCTTTCCAAAACTCAAAAATTTTAAAAATTCTAAAAGAATAAATTTCTTTCTAGCATTTTGATTTACTTTTAAACAAACACTATAGGATAAGTATAGGATTTTGGTTATTAAATTGAAATTTTTAAAAATTTATTTGTCTTAACAAAAATAAAAATGAAGTTTGATTACAAGTAACAATGGTTTAACTAGTATATAGGAAGATTCATGGTGATAATTATGAAGTATATCCTAATTGAAAATCTTTGTTTAAAAAAGTCGTGGATTTAAAAAAAAGGATATAACATTTTTTATCTTTGAAGTTAAATGGTGCTAAGATTATTTTGCAAAATTCTCTCTTCAAAAACAAAAAAACAAACAAAAAAATTTGAATATATGTATATATTTTTTATTAACACCTAGTGTTATGTGTTCATGCAAGTGTGTACACTCGTCATGCTCTGTACCCTTCTCACGTAAGCCCCAAAGGCAGTGCATGATTTGTATATCTGGCCTCAGTTTATCTGAGTTAGGTGCATGCATATAAAAATTCTTTAATTAATAATGCCTATAGTTGATAGGTGTTCACACTTGTATGTTCACTCGCCACGTTCTGTATTTCCCCTACGTAAGCCCGAAAGGCAGTTTATGGGTGATATATCTCACCACGGTTTATCTGAGTTAGGCGTATGCAAATATTGTTAATATCAATAAAAATTTCAAAAATAGAGAGAGTAAGCAATTGAAATCCGAGCACTATTTTCACTTATTTGATTCGATTTGTTATTCAAAAGAAATAGAAATACTATGAAAACTTTGATAATCAACTAAGGATCCATTTCATAGTTGCACAATGTTATCAACCGAAACAACTAGCCAAACTAGAGTCTATTTGTTATGATAAATTAGTTTTATTGGAAATTTTGACAAGTAAAAGGACTTAAATTTCTTGATAATGACCAAAACTTATATTTAACTTATTCATGTCAATTTAAAAGTAAATTCTTCATTTGTAAATATTTTCAAAAACTTGCATTCATCTCTTTGTAAATAAATCTTGCATTTATGAATTTTACATTTTGTAAATATTTTCATGTTGCATTTGGGATTTTGTGGGTAGTATCCACTTAAAACCCTCACGAGACAACAATCGTCCTACTAGGGACAACTAGAGGTTTAACGGCTTATTGCATACGCTCAATGCAATCGTGCTCCCTATGAAAACAGATTTATCTTAGTTTTAGTTTATTCGAGAACGAATAACGAATAAAAAGATAAGTGTGGGGGTATTTGATGTGCACGTAAATGTGCACATTTTTACTACCATATTTAATCTAATTTAAATAAATGAGCATATAAGGTATTTTAACATGTTTAAACCAATATTTCAATTATTTTCAAATCATCATTTATTCATCTTCATATAGGGCAAAATGGTCATTTTTGTGCATATATTAATTTGAGAATATTTATTTCCACATTTTATTTTTATTCGTAGGAAAATTGAATTCAAATTACAAGTGGCTTCATGGAAAATATGCATGCACAAGAAGAAACAAAGGAATGAAGATGAAAATAATTCAAACCATATATCATAGAGGACCACACCTACCCACTTACCTTAATCTACAATTAGAAGCTAATGCACAAGTTAGTGGAGCTAAAAGTTTCATGCACATTTAAATGGAGGATTATCTCATGCTAATGATAACTTGGTGGCCACACTACCTAGAGGGGTAGTTTGAGTAGTTCCCAAAAATATGATTAGGGTTTTAGGCTTGTATAAATACCTCATATGTTTATGTAATTAACCCATTAGCCTCCTAAGCCACCATTTTAGTAAGTTTAGTTTGAGGCTCAAAAATAAACAAACCTCTCCTTTTTCTTTCATGGATACTTAGCCATTTTCTTTTATCTTATTTTCTTTTAATGGAATTTCATTTTAATCTCTTTTTATTTACATGCTTTTTCCTTTCATGTTAGTAGTGTAGATCTTCTTACTTATGCAAGTAGATTAGCTTTTATTTTATGTTATTTAGCTCTCTTTTTACTTAGCTTGCATTTTCCTTTTGTTTTTATTTTATGTTGCAATCTACAATTGTTGAATTGATATCAAATATGAGAGGTTAAACCCCTTCAATTTAAGGGTAATGAAGCTCTCTTAATCATGTAGATTCAATATTTTGCTAATTAGTGATCTCTTTTTGTGCTTAATGGAATTGGTGGATGTGGTTAAATTTTATTGTTTAGCTTTGAATTTGATAGCCTATGTTGTTGACACTAAATATGCTATACTTAAACAACAAAACATAAATTACCTCTTCATCTACATATGATTATGGTAATGAAGTAATTTTAAAATCAAAATTTGATGGTCTATATTTCTAATCAATAGTTCATAGGCCATGCTTAGAATAGATTTTATTTTTAATTTCATTGTCATTTTTATGAGATTTAAGAAGTGATTTAATGAGTGTGTTATAGTTTAATGGTTTATCTTGGACTAATTAATAGCACAAATATTCTATACTTATCATAAACACATCAATTAAATTCACTAATGACAAAAAAAATCATAATTTCATGTTGTGTTGATTTATGTGATCAAGAGAGTGGATTTATCTCTAAATTACCTTCTACTCTCATATTTTTATCCACTTTTATTTTTTTTGTTAGTTTCTAGAAATTTTTAGCTTCAAACAATTTCAAACTCTTGGTTAATTTGATTGAATAGAACTTTAAAATCTAAACAATTCCCTACGGATCGACTCATACTCGCCACGTACTAACATTGTACGTCGTGTGCTTGCGGTTAATTTAAATTTAAATTTGACTGGCTCTTTTCTATATAGGAAATTGGCCGTTCAAACAAGTTTTTGGCGGTTAATTTCATGCATAAGTGTGTATGTGTATGTTTAAATATACTATAATATGTAAATATAGTTTTTATACAAATATATACAGTGCAATATACTATATATATATATCATATATATTGCCATCTATTTACTATAGTTTCAAAAATAATTTTATAGAAATTTGAATATATTCAAATATTTATTAAGTCAATAAAACTATATATGTATGTATGTATATATGTACATATGAATTATATATATATATATATATTCAATTTTTAAATTTCAAATTCAATTTTGACCTAGTCAAAAATATCATAAATTCAAATTACAAACTAAGTACAAATTAAGATTTATTTCAAGATACCTTAAAATTCAATTAAAACAAATATCTAAAAATGACTACTTCAAATATCTTAATTTAAATATAAACAAATTTCTTAATATTAATTTCAACATAATAAATATAAACATATATATATTTTAAATGTAAGTGTAAATATATGTATTAATATATTAGTTTAATTATAAAATTGAATTTAATATTAATTTTTTTTAATCCACGAACATGATATTTAAAAATACAAAACTAAAAATTTAAAATATATAAATATATGTATATTTTAATCTAGTTGATATACAAATGTAATAAATTGTGAATGACATATATGAAAGGTGATAAAGAGTATATACCTTAAAGATCTGGCTTTTAGAAACATTTTAATTTGAAATGCTCCAAAATCCTTTGATCCACTACTTGAAATTGCTATGATCGAATGCACCATAATATTTAATATGTAAATGATGTTATTTGGATTTGCTATGGTGGAACAAGGTTAGGTATAGGAGGATAAAAGATGGAGCAAGGAAGAAGACTAAAAAAGGAGTGACTTGGTATTTATAGAGAGACCACTTTTTTCTTATTTATTCTTACAAGTTCTTACTACATCTTTATCAAAATTTAGACCACTTTACCCCCTTATTTTGGCCTCCCATAACCATGTCAAACATGGGTCGGAAAATCCATTATATCATTATGTAATTATTTATAATTAAAGTCTGTTTCAATGTATATCAATATTGTATATCGATATGTACATATATTTCTTTTGTATATGGTCTCGAATAATTACTAATAGCACCTAGAACATTTGTAGGAGCTACCCTATTTTGTAAATACATCCCAAACATCAAATGCATAAATAATTAATATTTCTTAATATTAGTTAATTTAATTAATTTTTAACACTCATAAATTAGTTAAATCATATGGTATTTCAAAGAATTTACTAATACGATTATGCGATCGAGAGATGTGAATTCAGTCAAAAATTAATATTAAACAAATCATATGTTAATTTTCACACATTACAATAGATAATGGTATGACAGTTCGACCGAATTCATTGCTTGTGGATCTTTTCGATTAAATCATATTTTACATCACTTTAAGTAGTACCAATAATGACATCAATTTACACTCGTTCTCTTCATCAACACTATATCACTTTAGGATATATGGAGTTTGGTATTGGTTAAAACTCCAATAATATCCACATTCAACTTGGTCAGTCCATAAACAAAGTCCTTGGTTCAATAATAACATTTATTATCAACGGTTCTACTTTAGCTAAAGATATTGACTTTGAGTTGACTATAATTGACGGTGATACTAAACTCCTACAACTGAGGGGAAGAATTCTCTATTGAATAATGTTTCACTTCAAATGATTCAACCCAACTATAGTCACCCGATGGTCACCATGTCACGATTTAACTATAATCAAAGTGGAGTATCCACATTGAAGTTCTACGGTACTCTCAAATCGAGAGAGCTATGTAACATATTCACACTAAGATTTCCTATTTGACTTAGCTGTTCTCAATAAACAGGAAACTCTTGGAAAAATCACTCTATAGTTATCCAATAACTATGAGTATGTAACCCCTTGGTGCTCCCAACAACCATGAGTAATAGATTGTCCAACATTTTGAGACGTTACATACTCCGGTCTCAAGGGATGTATCAATATCCTTTCTTAAAACATATTGTCCATGAATATTTAAAATAAAATGTTATTTTATATTGTGATTAATTGCTCATGATTGCAACTAACTATAGTTACAATCACAAATCATTTTATTTAAGGATTTTCTTATTTATATAATTTTACTTAGTTACTTAATTACTTATATCACAATTTAACGAAGTAAATAAAAAAACACCTTTATAACGAACAAGATTGACTATAAATTTGGATAGATGTAATAAATGACATAATTTCCCACAGGGCATACCCCAAACTCTCAATGGAAGGGTCAATGAACTTATTTGTGAATTTGAGAACACTCATACAAATAATGAAGAAATTGGTAAAGCTCTTCGAAGAAGTAAAAGAATGGAGAATGAAAAATTATTCAGACCAAATTTTATTATTTATTTAGTAGTAGGATAAAGAAATTTTATCAAACATCAAGTCATGCTTTTTACAAACTCAGAGTCTGATTATTTAATATATAATGTAACATATAATGACGTAATAAAGTCTCAGGATTCGTCCTTTTGGCAAGAAGCCATAAACAATGAAAAAGATTCTACTATGGAAAATGAAATTTGAAAACTAGTAAACTTAACTTCTCATTCTAAACCAATATGATGTAAATGGATTGAGAAGAAGTTAAGCGGAACGACAAAATAGAATAGTTTAAGGCCAGATTAGTTGTTAGAGGATTTATTCAAAAAGAAGAAGGACTATATTATTTTGATACATATGTATATGTAGTTAGAATTTCAACATTAGGACATTATTTGCATTAGCAACTATTTATAAACTTGAAACTAATTAGATGGATATCAAGATTGCAATCTTAATTAATAGAGAACTTGATAAGAAAATATACATGTCACAACCAGAAGGTTTTATGATGCCTGGACAAGAACATAAAGTATGCAAGGTTCTATTTTAAACAAGCACCAAAACATTAGTATGAGAAATTTGATAAAACCATTGTATTAAAGGGTTTTAGGATATGTGAATCAGGTAAATGTGTTTATAACAAATCCATGTTAGTAAAGGAGTAATCATATGCCTTTATGTTGATGATATGTTAATATTTGGGACCGATACTTTGTGTATTGATGAAAAGAAAAGATTCTATCTTCATGCATTGACATGAAGGATATGGGGAATGGTGAAGTGATTCTAGGAATAAGAATCATAAAAACAGCGGAAGGATTGGATCATTACTAAGTCTCGTTGCATTGAAAAGATCCTAAAAGTGTTCTATCAATTTGATCGCAAACTTGTAACCATCCCATTTCACCCAAATATACAATTATATCTTAATACCGGTAGATTTGTGGATCAACTAGAATATGTTAAATTTATTGTGAGTCTAACATATGTTATGACGTGCAGTAGACCTAATATTGCTTATGTTGTTAGAAAAATGAGTAGATACGCAAGTAATCCTAGTCGTATTCATTGGCTAGTGGTACAAAGAATTTTAAAATGCTTAAAGTGAGCCATAGATTATTGTATTTTGTACAGTGAGTATCCAAGTGTAATAGAAGGATAAACGGATTCTAGTTTGAACATTGGAAGAGAGGATAATAATAAATCAACTAGCATATGGATATTCGCTCTTGGTGGGGGAGTGATATCCTGGGCCTCAAAGAAACAAACATGTATTGCTAATTCTACCATGGCTAATGTTGGCTTGTAGTAGTAAAGGAGTGGAATTATTAAAGAATTGACTATCCAATATTCTTTTATGATCAAAACCAATATGTTCTATATTTATGCATTATGAAACACTATTGCAAGCATAAAGCGATGTATATAATGGAAAATCTAGGCGTATCGGCGTAAGTCACAGTGCGGTAAGGCAAGTGCTCACTGTTGTGGTAATTACCATAAAATTCTTAAGATGTAGTAAAAACTTGGCAGATCCATTTACAAAAGGATTTGTAAGGGACTTGGTGTTAAAAACATCAGGGTGAACATCAGGGTGAATTGGTAAAAGCCAATGTAAAACAATTTCCTATGACAGAAACTTGACTCGACTTAATAAAATTCATTATCTTGAATTCAATGAGAAAAAATACATCATACGATGCGGTTGGAAGCATAATATTAGCCTGAACAACTAATATCATATTGCATTCCAAGAAAAGTGCTTGGTACCTATAATGGTATGATGATTGTTGTACTGCTTAGTACCTAATAGGTTTACAATTGAAATATCATTAAAGTGTATACTTATAGGGCACTTTTGATTAACATACCTATATAAATGCACGAAGATGGTACCGCCTTTTACAAGACTTGGCTTAGTTTGTAAGGGCTTTTTATGAAATCGAGATATAGACACAATGCTCCATGTGTCGGGTTCTAAACTATCCAAAGAAAAGAAAATATGCATGTGAAACACATTCGTGTTCAATTCTTAGTCAATCGGCCTTTCCTGATGTGCTTTGATAGGTTATCGTTGTGTATAGATTCAAGTCCAAAAGACACATATACTTATACACGAGTTTTTCCTACAACATGTAACAAAAGAAAATTTTATTAAATTTTGATGAAGGATTGTTAGTGGAAATTTTATCAAAATTTTGTGCGAGTGATTTTTGGTTTTGGAGAAGAAGAAAAAAGGAGAAGATGGAGAACGTAGGAATATGAATAATCTCATATGTAGTACTTTTGACACTATATTTGTTTAAATGTAGGTTTATAAGAGAAATGTTAAGCTCTTTGTGATCTAAATGTTTTCTCTTGGTTGAAAAAGAAGACTATACATGTCAATACATGCGCGTGCCACCTTCGTCGGTTCGACCGACCGTTTGAACTGCGTTGGGTTTGGATTCAATTATATTTTCGATGGAATTTTTATTTAAACATGTCAGTTTTAAGCTTATTTAAGCCTAGAATAATTCAAAATGGTGAAACGTTGTGAAAACAATCGATAATTAGACCGTTGAGCCAACATACAGTTTATTTGGTGAATGGACTTTTTTTTGGCGAACGAACGCAATTCTTGGTGCCTGTACAAAGGCGGCGAGTATCTTTTATTTCTCTTTCTTTTCAACTCTGTTCGGATCTCTTGTTCAAAAATAATACACACACACATATCATGTAACGTCTCGAAACTCTTATTACTGCAGTCATTTGTACGATAGTTTAAATCGACTTCGGTAGTGCAATCGCGATCGATTAAAAAGAATAACTTCTCGGCTTCATTGTATCTTGGAAAACGATTTGCTACAACTTTAAACACATGATTATTTGTTTAAACAAGTGGAGAGGACAAATAATGTCTTAATATAAACGTCATCAATGTGCATTGAAGCAATATATATTTGTCTGATTCTACCGTGATTATCTCAATTCACAAGAATCCAGAATTACCACTAACAACTACTACATGTTCCTAAAAAGAAAATTCACTAAAATTACTCGAATATACTAACACGTGATTATTGAAGTTCCTAAGAAAATAATATGGTTGTCATGTGGATTCATTCATTGTTTGCACAGTTATTTATACTTTGTGCTACACATAATACATAATACATAATACACAATATACTGTCATATCATTATAGGAAGATGATATCGAGCTTATGAATGTTGATATTACATGACCACAACATTGAAACTTGCATGTTAAAATCATTAAGCAGTATGTATCAAATGCATAATGTTGTAACCGACAGTTGATAGTCCTATAGTATCTTCAACATTCTCTGAGGATTAAAATACAAAGAAGGGATACATCAACACTGATATTTCAATTCCCACTAACTAAAGTGATACATACCTTCAGCAGGCATTTTCCTGAAAACCGGTTATGGTGTTTGAACTTGAATGGGAATATTCTAATTCATGCAACTATATATAAAAAGCCAAAAATTATGCATCTTCTTACCATGAACTCAGCATTTTGCCATATAGACTATAGAGAGGCAGTAATTAACCTTTTGCCTGTACAAAAGTTGGCGCATTTATTTATGGGCATTACTTGTCATTTTGCGAAAATAAACATAAGAAATGATGGAGCTAATTAACTAGTTAATTAATAAAAAGACATGGCCTAGTCTAAAGTAAAAGTTTGCGTGGGTACCCATTGCTTTGTACCATCCCCCTCTTCGAATTCACATGCTTCCAATTTATCCGTTGTGTTGTTGCGGCACTTCATAAAGAACTGCTAATGCTACAACAAAGCAGCGCAGAATTCATGCATTGTGATGTAATTATAGAATTCATGCATGGTAATGCTGGGTATAGGCGGGTAAAATATGGAGCTAAGGAAGAAAACTAAAAAAAAAAAAAAAAAAAAAAAAAAAAAATCTACCACTTTTTCCTTGTATATTCTTACCAATTCCTACTAGATGTTGATCTAAATTTATACCTCTTTGTGTTGGCCTCCCATAACCAAGTCAAACATGGGTCTAAAAATCCATTACTAATTATTTGTATATTCTTACCCATTCTTAATAGATGTTGATCTAAATTTATACCCCTTTACCCCTTTGTTTTGGCCTCCCATAACCAAGTCGAACATGGTTCTAAAAATCCATTACCTCGTTATGTAATTATTTGTATTTAAAGTCTGTTTAAATATATATCGATACATACATACATACATATACGCTCTTGAATAATTACTAATATCACCCAAAACATTTCTATGAACTACACCATTTATTAAATACATCTAAAACATCAAATACATCAGTAATTAATATTTCTTAAATATCAATCAGTTTAATTAATTTTTAGCACTTTATAAAGTAATTAAATCATGCGGTATTTCGAAGAATGTACAGATTCAGTTATGCGACTAAGAGATGTGAATTTAATCAACAATTAATATTGAATAACTCAAATATTAATGTTCATACGTCATCTTTGTCAGTGGTGTGGCAGTTTGATCGAATTCATTGTTTGCGGATCTTTTCGATTAAATCATATTTTACATCACTTTAAGCGGTATCAATAGTGACATTAGTTTGCACACATTATCTTCATCAATACTATATCGATCACTTTAGGATATATAGAGTCTGGTACTGGTCAAATCTCCAATAATATCCATATTCAACTTAATCAGCCTATAAACAAAATCTTTGGTTCAATAATAACATTTATTATTAACCTTTCTACTTTGACTATAGATATGGATTCTGAGTTGACTACAATTGATCATGATACTAACCTCAAACAACTGAAAAGATGAATTTTTTATTGAATAGTGATTCACTTTCGGTGCTTCAACTCAGATCCAACTATAGTCGCTCGATGGACATCATATCACGATTTAACTATAATCAAAGTGAAGTATTCACATTGAAGTTACACAGTACTCTCAAGTCAAGAGAGCCGTGCAACATCTGTATACTAAGATTTCCTATTTGACCTAGTTGTTATGAACTAACTTAAAACTCTCGGACGATCGAATATTCCATAGTTATCTAAAAATTATGAATCGTAACCCATTGGTGCACCTAGCAACAATGAGTACGTAATACACTCCCTAACGTTTGGAGAGCATTACGTAATATGATTTCAACAGATGCATCGATATATTCTTTCTCAAAATTTATTAAGGATGAATATTTAAAATAAAATGTTATTTTATATTCTGATTAATTATTCAAGGTTGCAACTGTTTGCAATTATTGGAACTGGCCAGCCCCGCAGCGGAAGTAATGAGTGAATTTCAATTTTTTTTATCATTTTTTATCTGTATTGGCCTAGAAGTCTAATTTATTTAAAACATTTCTAAATTTCTTTTTAAATAAAATCATTATTTTATTTAAATTTTATTTTATTTAATTAGTATTACATTTTATACATGTGTATCACACACACACACACACATATATGTGTGTGTGTGCGCGCGCGCGCGCGCTCGCACGTATGTGTATCACAGCAATCCGTGCAAGATATAACATCCCTTTGTATAAATGTTGGGATTTACACTACATTGGATGTATTAGCTCATCTAGTATACAAATTTATTGTCTAAATGTATGTTTATATATATATATATATATATATATATATATATACGTGCACAGAGACATACTTACATATAAATATATAAATAATATATTCATAATAATTTATAAATTTTTTATATTAAATCTATAAATATACGAGATAATACGCACGGTAGATATTTTCTACATTTTATTTTTAAATATATTTTAAATAAAATATCCATATGGATATTGTACAAAATTAATATAAAATTATTATTTTCGAAAAAAAATTTGAATTCAAAATTTGTAGTAAAATTTTGAGTGATATTTTGTTTTTAGAATATTTAATGCATAATTTTATAATTTAAAAATCTATTTTAATTTCCGGCTGATATATAAAATATTTAAAAATAAATAAAAATTGTGTTTTATTTTCTCTACCAAAAGTATATCTAGTAGTAATTTGATTTTATAAAATATAAAATATATTTTACATAATGTATATATGTTAATATAATTTATTTACATATTAATTAATTTAAAACAATATTTAAATAATATATATATATGTTATTTTGTCTGTGCCAAAAATATTTTATATATGATACTACTTATATATAATTATAAAATCATATTTTACATATAGTAAGATGTATTATTAAATTTATAAAGCTCATATGTATAATTAAATATTGTATATTAAATTTAAAAAAATTAAAATATGTTTTTTTATTCGAGCCGTGTGCTTTATAGATATAAAAATGATAGAATTTTTTTAATATAAAAGAATATAGACATACAACCAATCTAATTCTGACTATATATTTATAAATTAGAATCATCACTTAACTAACGATATAATATACATTATATTAATATTATATAAACATTAATATTCATAACTTCATTATAGATTTACTTTATACCGAATGCCTGTGAGAACACCTTGAAACATTACGATATACTCCTAGAACAAGTTTCCAATCTACTAGAGTGTTAGTCCCTTAACCGATGACCACAAACACTACAAGAAAGGGTGCCATTTTCGACGGTTGAAAACCGTCAACGGCCGTCAGTAGCCGTCAGAATTGCCCTCGGAACTACATCCGCTCTTTCTGACGGCCGATGACGGCTTCGACGAAGACTTGGCGATGGCTCTCAACGGATGTTGCCGACGGTTTTCCGATGGTCGTCATGTACAAGTGGCCAACCGTTGTTCATTTGGACTATTGTCGAAAGCCGTCGGAAATCGTTACTCTTTTGTCGTCGAAAGCCATTACGAGCCGTCAAATAGTCTTTTCCAATACACCGTCGAGAGCCTTCAATAACCGTTTGATAATGATGACCTATAAGTCGTAGGTAACCGTCGGTAGCCATCGCAAATCTGAGATGTTTTATTTATTTCTACTGCCTTCGTCTCCCATACAACAAATACATATCAATATATATCGCAGCTCAATTTCATGCATATAAATCATATAAATATAAGCCCAAATCACATATAAAACATCAATATTTACAACAAAACAAACTCAAACAATACACCATACAACAAAACAATCCAACAATATATACAAAATCAACCTCCAACATCTCAAACTCTATCAATCATGTCAACACAAACCAACAAATCATTCAACATCTCCTCAAAATGTATCAAACAAACCAAAATACATCATTCTCACCATCTCCAAGTGCATAATGTCCAAACACATACACAAAAATCATGCCTATCATGACTCATCATTGCCTTCGGAACCAGCCGACGAAGGAAACGCCCCATGCTGCTGCATATACTCAACCAAGCGCTAGTCCAACTGTGCCATCTCTACAGCGCGAAGGCGGTCTCGCTTTTACAGCTCTACAATCATGGTTTTCAGCTCCTTAATCTCTTCTTTATCTCGAGCTCTTTTGTACGCCTTCTGCGAGCTCCTAGCCTGCAACACATGATCTAATAAGAGATTTGTGTCTAATAGCTAGCAAAAAATGTGGGCTTAGCAACCGCTATAACTTTGTGATATATTGTTATAATCTAAGTTATTGTTATAAACTAAGTTAGTTCTTTAAAAACCAAATTTTATTAACTTAGTTATTTTTACAAACTTAGTTATTTCTTTAAAAACTTAATTGTTTTTCATTAATTTATTTATTGTTATAAACTTATTTAATTATTATAAAACTACTTAACTTTTATAAAAATTAGTTAATTTTTATAAATTATGTTACTTTTTATAAATGTAGTTAATTTTTTAAAACACTGTTAATGTTTATAAATTTATTTAATTTTAATCAAACTTGCTTAACATAATTAGTTTTTGTAAAAGTTAGTTACTTTTTGTAAAAGTTAGTTACTTTTTGTAAAAGTTAGTTAATTTTTGTAAACTTATTTAATTTTATAAAATTTCAACTTGTTAATTTCTTTGTAAAAGTTAGTCTCCCTTTAACTATAAATAACTTAATTATTCGTACA
Source organism: Allium fistulosum (assembly GCA_030737815.1). Lineage (NCBI taxonomy): Eukaryota > Viridiplantae > Streptophyta > Magnoliopsida > Asparagales > Amaryllidaceae > Allium > Allium fistulosum. The sequence continues at coordinate 810,847,341 of CM060902.1, forward strand.
AATTAAGTTATTTCTTTAAAAATTAATTTTTTTATTAACTTATTTATTGTCATAAACTTATTTAAATGTTATAAAACTACTTAACTTTTATAAAATTTAGTTAATTTTTTATAAATTAGGCTACTTTTATAAATTTAGTTAATTTTTGTAAAACATAGTTAATTTTTATAAATTTATTTAATTTAATCAAACTTGCTTAACATAGTTAATTTTTGTAAAAGTTAGTTACTTTTTGTAAACTTTGTTTTGGTTAACTTATTTATTGTTATAAACTTATTTAATTGTTAACTTATTTATTGCAATAAAAGTTATTTTTTGTTAACTTAATTATACCCAAACATAATTTATAATCTAGGCTAAATATGTTATGACTTGCACTAGGCTAAATATGATTAACAAGTAGGTAAGGTGACTAGAAATATTGTTCATTATCTCTTAGTTGCCATAGCCATAACGCCTATTCCGTGATGTCGGATCCATAACAGCTTCAAAAATAGTGTCCTCCTTGTCGGTGGTCAACTGATCCCGTCCCGTTCCCTCTAGCAGTTGTGCTCGTTGTAGCATAATTTTTTCTTGCAATGCAAAATAAAAATACAATGGAAATTTACACTACATTAATTTAATTCTTTATAACTAATTAATTAATCTGATTATTAATAAGTTATAACTTAAAATATCCTTACATAGGCTTTGGTTGATTCATCGTCTGCCCATGTGTACGAGAGTGCGCCATCTTCATTTTGATGCTCGGTGGCATGAGTACGGACAAATATGTCCATGTAGGAGACAGGATCCATGCGCTCTCTTTTTTGAAATAATTATTATGCATTATTATTGTATATATGCAAAATTATACAATGTAATAACTGTTTATAATCTCAATTAATAAATTTACCAGTTCTTGGTGATAACGCTGGAATGACATGGAACCATCGCGATGTGCGTTTAGCTTCTTGTTTCTATTTGCATAGTTCCTCGCTGACTCTCCTGCAAATTTAAATCGAAAATTATATTTTACACTGTAAATTATGTATTATATACGAAACAAATTAAAGTGATATACGGTAAACTTACATTTGCTTCATCGCTTCTCTATCAGCTAGGTGTGTTAACGAACCTTCTTCCTGTATTTTCACACTATGCCATCTCATATGATGCGCGGTTACAGAAGATGCATATAACCTTCGAAGCCTAAGAGTGATAGGTAAGTAATGCATACGCTTGTATGGGACTTTCTTTCCCTTCTTTTTTCTTGGTTTGTATCTTTTCTCGTTACATATTCTACACTTCCTAAGATCAATGTCTTCTTTCCAAAACAACATGCAACCATTTAAAAATGTATCTATTTTTTGATACGGCAAACCAAAAGCAGACATTAGTATTTTCACTTCAAAATGATTTTCGCACATTAAATTATTGGGTGGCATATACCGCTTTGCAGCTTGTACAATAGCTGTAAATCCAGCTTCTGTGAAGTCGTATTTTGATTTCATCGCAATGTATTCTGTAGTTACTGATAATTGGATGCCGCTTGTAAAGCCATCCCAAAGGAATTTCTTAGCAGCATCCAATAAATCATAGATTTTTTTTGCTAGCTCCAATATTTGGTTCTTCTTCGACGTTAACATCGTCATCATTAACTTCAACAGTAGGGAACATCGATCGTGCTGCATCTTCAACCATATCTTATATGGGATTCGTTATAACAATTTCATTACCTACCTCCTCCTCTAACTGTACAGGATTAGGTGCTATAAGTTCTCCATGACGACCCTACACCAAATAATTCGGCATAAAACCGTATTGACGCAAATGAACTTTAACCATATTCGGTATCAAATGATTCGACAATTTGCACCAACTACATGGACAATGAATTTCTTTGTCGTTTCCATTATTACTTAAAGCAAAGTCAATAAATACGCATACACCATTATAAAAATATTCACTTATTGAGCCTCTTATTTCCCTTCATTGTTGATACATCCAGCTCCAATCAACAAAATATTTGACCATTTTTCCTCCGTAAAATAATATGATAGAAATTAAAAAAAGTATTAATCATTTTATGGATTGACATTTTATTTTTCAATTCATTTATACAGTTTAATGGTTTATTAATTATATAATATATTATTCTTTTTAAATTTATTTTTCAATTCATTTAAAATGTTCCTTTAACCATAATTCATTTAATAATTATCATTTATACATTTTACGGATGGGCACAAATTATGAATAAGTATGAAATTTTTAGTTTATTGTTTTCTACTTTGATGCTCGATCATCTTACTTCCCACTACAAACACGGTAGTAATTACATTTCGTAAATTATTTTATTTTAAACGATTCAATAAATTTTTTGCAGCAATTCTCTATTGTTCGCCATATCATACACAAATGCGTGTACATAGGGAACAAAAATGAAGTGCTGTCAAAATTTTGTGAACCGTTTAAAATGAAATGATTTACGAAATGTAATTACTTTATTGTATTTGTAACTTGTCCAATACATGGACAAATCCGACAAATATTATACCAGATGAATATTGAAGTCTGTTCTTTGACAAAACGAATATCCATATAACGATCATATACAATACTTGTCAGACGAGGCCAAAAACTCTCTAAGGGATTTAAAAATAAAGCACATTATGCACCAATTTTTTTATATATTACCATTACACTTTTTAATTTTTTTATTAATTATATAACATACCAGCATTTGTACAGTAATTTGTTTATATTTTAATGCTTTATTAATTATATAATATATTATATAATTTTTACTTTTTTATAAAATCTTTTATGTTTTCAAATTTAAAGAATTATGAATATAATGTTATATTTAAAAAATTAAACTACAGTATACACTAGTTTATCGTATGCCACACATTGTAGAAAACTGGGTTTTATATATAATTAAGGATCTAAAGTAGTAAACGGTTATGAAAATAAATTATTATTTTCGACATTTTAGAAAATGCATACGCTAAATTATGCGCATCTACACTAATTAACCGAAGCTAGTCCTAATGCACATATACACATACACTAAACTATACATTAATTTTTGTATTTAAATGATAATAACTGCAATTAGCAATAAATGGGATATAATAAACAATTAATAAGGTATTAAAAGAAACTAGAATTGTATATTAACCCTAATTTAGCAAATCAAAATTAATTAGGGTTAGGAAAAAAACCTGATTGGAGATGAATGAATGGCCTAGTGTTGTTGAGAGTGGAGAATGATGAACTTCGTGATGGTCGGGGAGGTGCATGGGTTGGCCGGCGATGAAGATTGGGGAGGAGCAAGAGTTGTGGACTAAAATTGGGGGAGAAGCAAAATGAAATTTGCTCTCGACTAGAGCAGAAGTATAATCGCGATATTCGACGGCCGTCCATGGTTCATATTATCAATAGCTTCCAACAGCTTCCGACGGCCGTCCATGGTTCATATTATCAATAGCTTCCAACAGCTTCCGACGGCTATCTTATATTTTTACTTAAATGCCATAGAAATGAGTTGTTGTCGAAATACATTGACGGAACCATCGGCGACCGTCGGTATGACCCGTCGCTATTTATTGTTCTTCTTGTAGTGAAACTATCGAATAAGAACTATTATACTTTGGTTTGACTTTGTAAATGGAGATATGGGAGCACTAGATTTTGGCTAAAGATAGGAGATAAGAAGGCTTCAAAAAGTATTCAATAGGTGTCGGTTGAGGTGCTTGTATAGAGGAGAGATTTAAGACAAATTAGGATCTAGATCCTTTTTTTTATCTCTTACCAATTCTCTATTATCTTATCCATCCAAACCTTAGCTCATCTAATCATCACATCCATGCCCCCTATGTTGCTCCATCTTGGCTGAACTAACCAGCCCCATATGGTCTTCAAACCCATTTAAAGCCCGAGTAAAAAAATTCGCATTTAAATCTAATTTAAATGCATATCGATATCGTATAGTAATTAATATATTTATAACTATTATAAATACATTTAATAATATTTGTTCATCAAATTAAAATAAATTTTATAACTAATATTTCATAAATATTAATTAATTAAATTAATTTATAACAATTACAAATTAATTAAATCGTTTGGTCAAAGGAGCATTCAACATTTCGGTTGTGTGACCCATTAGGTGTAAATTTGGTCAGCGATTGATACCAGACTATTCAAATATTAACGTTCACACGTCACTTAGCAGGTGTGATATTTTGTCCAAATTTATTGCTTATTTGGTTTCGGTTAAATCCAATTTTACTTTGTTAAGTGTTACCCGGTTGTGACTATAATTTACATCAATTCGCTTCGTCAAAATTATATCGCTTTGGACTTATGGAATTTGGTAATGGTCAAAATTTCAATATCGTCTATTCAACTCTATGGTCCAAATAAAAAACCCTTAGTTCAATGGTATAAATTATTATTAGCTGAAATGCTCTGGCCAAAGACTTTGACTTTGGGTTGACTTCAGTTGACCGTTATACTAACCTTGTATAACTGAGGAGACGAATCCTCTCTTGAATAGTGTTTCACTTTCCATGCTTCCACTTGACCCAACTATATTCATTCGATGGACCTCGTGCCACGATTTAACAATAATCAAAGTAGAGCTTTCATATTGAAGATCGATAGTATTCCCAAGTCAAGGGAACTGTGTAATTTTTTCACATTGATATATTCCGTTTGACCTTAGTTACATTAACCAACAGAAAACTATCGAGCGAGTCATTCCATAGTTATCCAATAACTATCAGTACATAACCCCTTGGTGTCCACACGGCAATGAGTAATATACCGCTGTTAACACCTCTTTTAATCATGACTTAGCGACCTATTCGATTCAGCGACCTAAGGGAACAAGCGACTTAACCATCCAAGTCATAAACGACCTAACGACCTACAGCAGGGCATGACCTAATGACCTAAGGCACAGAGCGGTTCAATATGGCATGACTCAATGACTTAAGGAGCTCCAGCGACCTAGCGACCTAAAGAATCCTGCGACTCAACGAGTTAACAACCTAGCAACTCAATGAAAGCAACGACCCAACGAATTAAGGAAAGAGCGACCTAACGGCCTAGCTAGCTTCAAAGTTAAGTCGCATGCGCACTGCCTCTTCCATTAGGTCGCTTACGACCTTAGAAAACCGAGATAACTCCTGTACTACACATGCTAAGTCGCTAACAGCATATATCTCATCCAGGATGGCTCCATTAAGTCGCTAACGACTTATGCTACCTCAGGATCGCTCTTAGGTCGCAACTCCCTAGGTCGCTCACGACCTATAACATGGTCGACCTAAGCCCAACTTCTCCTATAAATACCCCGTCTACTCCGCACTGAAAGGGGGGATTTTTCTGGAGTGCCAAGACTTTGTTGTTTTCACGACTTCTACACTTGCTCTATCACTTAAAAGCCAAAAGACACTTCAAAGAACCTTCTGAAAAGATCAAGTTCATTCAACATGAATTCAAAGAGCTTTTCTGCATCAAAGTTCTAACAACCTGCCTTAATTGTGTTGTGATTGAAGAATTATTGTAAAATTTGTAATCAAGTCATTAATAGAAGAGATTAAGTGGACGTAGGCTTGACTTTGAGCCGAACCACTATAAAAATTGTTGCTTCTTTACTATTTTCGGCTATTTTCTGCTTACTTTTAGTTCCCGTACCAACGAGTGGTGCTTTCGCTATATCACAACTCACACCGGGGTGTTAGCGTACATTTTTAGCGTTAACATTTTTGGTGCTTTCACTGAGAAAATTGAACTTAGGAGCGCTCTCATCATTGCTTTACAAAGATTTGTGGAAAGACTCTCCCTAAGAACCAGAAGTCTATCCGAAATTATGGCTCCTGGAAGGAAAAGTAAATCTACTAGATCTGGAAATGCTTATGACAACACCGCCACTTCTCCCGCGTCAAATCAAACGGCTCCTAGTGTTGGAGTCACAAGGGCGGAATTGGATGCTGTAGTGTCTGGGTTGTATCAACAAATGGAAGCCCAGAACACTTTGATGTTGGACAAGTTGAATGCTTTGCTTGGAGTTAACCAACAACCAGAAAATAATGAAGAAACCTTTGCTGAGGATGTTCATGATTCTCAAGGGAAAAGTATTCCTTAGAGGGCAACTGGCACCGCCGAAGGGGCACCTCCCCAAACTGGAGGTTCAAGGCCGCAGCCAACTTTTCGTGAACGTTTGTCCAGGCAAACTTCCAAAAAAGTAGCCGACGTCTGTCCCACGGGGCCTCTAAACGATGAGGAGTACCTCTCGGGAATGATTCGACAAATTATGAAGGAGAGCATGCGAAGCAAGGAAGATGAAAGCTACTGGGGGTTTGCTCCAAGCAAAACTCCTTTTACTGAAAGAATTCTGAAGGCTGAATTTCCGAAGAAGTTTGTTCCCCCCACTATTCCAGCTTATCGGGGGACAAGCAATCCTAACCAGTTCTTATACAAGTATGACTAGCATATGACAGGTGCCAGGGCAACATATGAGATTAAGTGCAGATACTTTCCGGTGTACTTGGAGGGAGTGGCCCTGCTTTGGTTCACGAAGCTGCCAGTTCGATCCGTGGATCAGTTCTTTGACCTAACTCAGAAATTCAAAGATTAGTTCAGGTTATATGCTTCGAAGGCCAAGGACATAATGTCACTATCCAGCCTCGAACAAAGCCCCAGAGAGTCTATCAAATCTTTCTTAAACCATTTCAATATAGCCTTGGCCGAAGTTGATAATGCAGAGCCTCAGATGATTCTAACTTACTTGATGTGAGCTATTGACAAATCAAGTGAATTTGGAAAATGGCTAAAGATGAAAGAGCCAAATCTACTTGAGAAGTTCTAAAAGAAGGCCGATGAATTCATGCGCTTAGAAAGCCTTCATGTGCCAGCAAAAGTAGACATGGCTAAAGGTAAGAATAACAATGTTGCTTCTAACAAAAAGGAATCTGGTGGCCAGAAGAGGGAGAATGACAGTAGGAAAGAGTAGAAAGATGCGAAGAAAATTCACTACTTTAAACCTTCAGATTTTACTCCCTTAACTGATACTCTAGAAAATATCTTTTTCGCAACCAAGGATGCCGTCGAATACCCCAAACCACCTGAGATGAAGCCTGGGAAAAATGTTGTGCATAATGGGAGATTCTGTCGGTTCCACAATCAACCTGGCCATGACACTAATGAATGTCGCCATTTAAAGAATTTGATTGAAGAGCTGTTGAGACAGAATAAACTACAACAATATGTGAAGAGAAACAGAAGTGACCCGACCTCATCTATTCAGGGGCAGCAAGTTCCTGCTCATCAATCCGACTCAGGTGAGAGGACTGCAGCACAGGAATCTGAAAGGCCTATCATTAATGTTATCACAGGGGGTCCTCACCCAGCGGGCAGAAGTTGGGGTGAGATGGAGAGATATGCTCACGCTTTGAGATATGCTCCGGCGGAAGAAAATGTTTTTGTCTTGGAAGATGCTGCACCTTTAAAATAGCAAAGAACTTTTAACGATGACATCATATTCCGGGCTAGAGACTCTGTTGGTGTTGAGGCTCCTACCATGGATCCCTTGGTGATATCTGCAGGCATCAGATCAGCCACTGTAAGAAGGGTGCTTGTTGACTGTGGCGTCTCTTGCAATATCCTCTTCAGAAAGACATTTGATCAGATGAAAATCCCCATGGCTGATGTCCAAGCTTCCTCACAGAAAATTGTTGGGTTCACTGGAGAACCGAAACAGCCTATTGGAACTATTGACTTATTTGTAGAGCTCGGAGAAGGGGAAAAGAAGGTGGTCCGAAAACAAACTTTTGTGATTGTTGATGAATTCTCCGCTTACAATGCCTTCTTGGGTCGGCCGACCCTTGCTGCATTCAAGGCCATTCTCGCCCCATGGTGCCTGACTATGAAGTTCCCCACTGATAATGGCGTCGGTGTTGTGAAGGGAGACCAAAATGCTGGGCGAGAATGCTATTTCATAGAGTTACGGGAAAGAAAGAAAAGAGAAATGGGTAAGGGTGCGGCAGCTCCGCTCCGCATCAAAGAGCCCACCTTGTAGCAATTACGGGGTGGACCCTGCACTGGTGAGCATAGTGGTGCACAAAAAGAGATTGATCCCAGAAAAACCAGTGCAGGGGAGAGTAGAGTGGTGCCGGTGGAAGTGACAGTGCCAATACATGTTGACTTGAATGATCCAAACAAGGTGCTGAATGTGGGTTCACAACTTGGTGTGACGGTTCAGAATATGCTGATATCATTCTTGAAACCAAACCTGGATGTATTCGCTTGGAGTCATGCCGACATGTGTGGAATATCTCCAGAAATCGCAGTGCATGCTTTGAATATTGATCCAAAATTCACACCCATAAAGCAGAAAAGAAGAACCCAGGGTCCTGAAAGGTCGACAGCATTAAAAGAAGAAGTAGATCGGCTCATGGAAAATGGCTTTATCAGAGAATCCACTTATCAAAATTGGGTTTCTAATCCGGTGTTGGTTAAAAAAGGAAATGGAAATGGAGAGTATGCATCGACTTTTCAGACTTGAACAAAGCATGCCCCAAAGACTGCTTCCCGTTGCCCAGGATTGATCAGTTGGTGGATGGAATAGCCGGGCATGAATTATTGTCTTTTATGGATGCTTACTCAGGATATAATCAAATCATGATGCATGAGCCAGACCAGGAGGACACGAGCTTCATCACTGATGTTGGTCTTTACTGCTATAAAGTCATGCCCTTCGGACTAAAGAACGCGGGGGCAACTTATCAAAGACTTGTTAATGCCATGTTCAAACCCCAGATTGGCAAGACTATGGAAGTATATGTTGATGATATGTTGGTGAAATCGAAGAAGGCAGTAGACCACATGGATCATTTGGCAGAAATGTTCGCGGTCCTCCGAAAATATGGTATGAAGCTAAATCCTCTGAAATGTTCATTCGGGGTAGAGTCCGGAAAATTCTTGGGTTTCATTATGAGTGCTAGAGGCATTGAAGCTAATCCTGCTCAGATTACTGCTTTAAGAGAAGTCAAAGCCCCTAGAACAAAGAAGGAATTGCAAAGCCTCAACGGGAAAGTCGCTGCTTTGAGTCGGTTTATTTCCAGGGTCACTGATAAATGCATTCCCTTCTTTGACGCTCTAAAGAAAGGAAAGAAAAACTTTGTATGGACTCCTGAATGTCAGAAAGCTTTTGATGAACTGATTCATCACATGGAAATGCCTCCAGTACTTTCTCAGCCCAGCAATGGTGAAGATCTTTTCATATACTTAGCGGTTTCATCTCATGCTCTCAGTGCAGCATTGGTACGGGAAGACGCAAAAGTTCAGCACCCGGTTTATTACATCAGCAAAAGATTCACTGGGGCAGAGATGAATTATTCAAAGCTGGAAAAGCTCGCCTATTGTCTGTTGATTGCGTCTAGAAAGTTGAGGCCATATTTCCAGGCTCATCCTATTAAAGTCCTCACTGATCAACCTCTAAAGCAAGTCCTATTTCACCCTGAAACTTCGGGTCGTCTTCTGAAGTGGAATATTGAACTCAGCCAATACGATATCACCTACCATCCCCTAAGAGCAATCAATGGACAAGCTTTAGCAGAATTCATTGCAGAATACACAGATAAAGGTGGCAGTGAGGAAGAGGTGACTGATGACATCCCGATCCGATGGAAATTATATGTTGATGGTGCAAGAAATGACAATTGTTCCGGAGCTGGGGTTGTGCTTGAAACTCCCAAAGGGCGGTCATTGTGCTATGCATTGAGATTAGAATTTCCTTCGACAAATAATGAAGCAGAATATGAAGCTCTTATTGCCGGTTTGAAGATTTCTAAAGAACTGAACATCAAAGTATTGCAGATCTTCAGTGATTCCCAGCTTATTGTATGCCAAGTTAAAAAAGAGTTTCAAACTAAAGGAGGAAATCTGCCTGCTTACTTGTCAAAGGCCTGGGAGCTTCTCGATGATTTTGATCATTTTACAATAAGCCATATACCCCGAGAAGAGAACATGAAGGCAGATTCTCTCATAAAATATTCAAGCTCTGGCGAAGCTCAATTATTGGAATTGGTCCCTGTGGAAGTCTTATCAGCTCCAAGTACCGATGAGATAGATATTGACTGGATTATGGCTGTATCTCAAGAGCGGGAGTCGTGGATGACCCCGATCAAGGAATATCTACTCAACGGCTCCCTGCCAGAAAACTCAAAAGAGCGCCAGAAGCTGTTAAGAAAAGCCCCGAGATATGTAATTCAAGATGGCCATTTGTACAGACGAGGATTCTCAATGCCATTACGCCGATGTGTAACCAAGGAAGAGGCTAAGACAATTTTAGTTGAGGTGCACGGAGGAGAGTGTGGGGATCATTCAGGTGGCCAAACTCTCGCAAAGAAAATTCTCCGCTATGGGTATTTTGGGCCAGATATTAATCGAGATGCTGCTAGCTACTCCCGAAAGTGTGACAGATGCCAGAGATTTGCAAAAATCCCAAGAGCACCTTCCATCGAGCTAACACAGATGGTCAGTCCATGGCCATTCGCCATTTGGGGGATAGATCTCATTGGGGCTTTGCCGATCGCCAAGTCCGGAATCAAATATATTATTGTTGTTGTTGATTATTTCACTAAATGGGCTGAAGCTGAACCATTGGCTACTATTACCTCTAAAAAGATGATAAACTTTGTGACTAAAAATATCATTTGCAGGTATGGTGTGCCTCAGAAGATAATCACAGACAATGGTACCCAATTCGAAAGCGAAGAATTCCAGGATTTTTGCAGGCTATTCAGGATCCAAAAAAGCTTCTCAGCAGTGGCTCATCCGTAGGGAAACGGGCAAGTGGAAGCAGTGAACAAAATTATCAAATCAACCATCAAAAAACAGCTGGAAAAAGAAAAAGGTGGTTGGGTCGATAAGCTGCCACTAGCACTTTGGGCATATAGAACTACCCACAAAACTGCAACCGGGCATACTCCATTCTCATTAGCATATGGATCAGAAGCAATGATTCCAGTGGAAATAGAGGTCCCCTCACACAGGAGAATTCATTTCAACCAAGCTGAAAATGAAAAGCTGCAACTTGAAGCGCTTGACTTTCATGATGAAAGAAGGAAAGAGGCTGAGCTCAGAGTTGCAGCTCATCAGCAAAGGATAGCCAGGCACTTCAATTCTAAAGTTCGCCAAAGCAGCTTTGAAATTGGGGATCTAGTCCTGAAAAGGGTCATGACAGCAACAGGAGTGTTTGGGCCAAACTGGGAAGGGCCATATGTCATATGAAAAAAACTTCTTAATAGCACTTTCAAGCTCACAACTGTCGAAGGAGATCCAATCCCGAGAGCCTGGAATAGCAATCACTTGCGTCCATATTTTACTTAGAAGCTATGCTTAAATTTGTAAAATAACTATGGATGTATCATTCTTGTATTGTAAGCCATTGTAAAATCAGTGTGAATCAATAGTAAGAACATAAAGTGGATGTAGGCCCAATTCTTGGCCAAACCACTATAAATCTTGTGTTCTCTACTACTATAAAATGCCTGTCTCATTTCGATGTGCAAATATCTTAAATATGTTGCGAAAATGTCGATTTAATATTGCAGGCTATCAAAGCAAAACTTACTTATTCAACACATCACAAGGCCAAGCGATTCCTACAAATCACTCAACAAATAAATGTCAAGCCATAAAAAATTCCAGATTCAATTCCTACATAAGAAGTGCTTCTCACAAATAATTGGTGATTCCACCGAAGGGGCACCTTCCTAATGTAGAGGTTCCAGGCCCTTGCTAACTGATTGCGATCGTTTGTGCAAGCAAACATTCGGTTAAGTAGCTTGCGCCTGCCCCGTGGATTCACTTAACAATGAAGTACACTTCTCTGGAAAAATCGAACAACCTGCAAAAGAAAGGAACATGTACTTAGAGGTGATAACGAGGAATCGCTGAGGGACAGATAGTAAAAAGACATGGGCAAGCAGACAAAAACAGCCAAAATGGAATCTTGTCTCTCAACAAAAAAGGTTGGTGGAACCACCGAAGGGGCACCTTCCCAAAGTGAAGGTTCCAGGCCCTTGCTAGTTAATTGTGATCGTTTGTGCAAACAAACATCTAGTTAGGTAGTTTGCGTCTGCTCCGTGGATCCACTTAACTGTGAGATGCAACCTTCCTGGCAAACAAAAAAAGCCCTCTTCGGAGGCACACTTCTACTCTCAAGGGAAGATCAATTTCTCCATAATGAGAACATTCTTCCCCAAAAAAGTTGAAGTGCCAAAGAAAGCCCTCCAACGAGGCACGCCGAAAAATGAAATGTTTTTCTCAAACAAAAAGGTTGGTGGAACCACCGAAGGGGCACCTTCCCAAAATGAAGGCACCAGGCCCTTGCTGCCAAATTGTGATCGTCCGTACAAACGAACATCCAATTAGGTAGCTTGCGTCCGCCCCGTGGATCCATTTAACTGTGAGAAGTAACTTTCAGGCAAACAAAAAAGCCCTCTTCGGAGGCACACTTCTACTCTCAAGTGAAGATCAATTTCTCCATAATGAGAACATTCTTCCCCAAAAAAGTTGAAGTCCCAAAGAAAGCCCTCCAACGAAGCACGCCGAAAAATGAAACGTTTTTCTCAAACAAAAAGGTTGGTGGAACCACCAAAGGGGCACCTTCCCAAAATGAAGGCACCAGGCCCTTGCTGCCAAATTGTGATCGTCCGTACAAACGAACATCCAATTAGGTAGCTTGCGTCCGCCCCGTGGATCCATTTAACTATGAGATGTAATTTTCAAGCAAACAAAAAAGCCCTCTTCGGAGGCACACTTCTACTCTCAAGGGAAAATTAATTTCTCCATAATGAGAACATTCTTCCGCAAAAAAAAAGTTGAAGTGCCAAATAAAGCCCTCTAGCGAGGCACATCCAAAAATGAAATGTTATCTCTTGAAAAAGTCGTTGATGGAACCACCGAAGGGGCACCTTCTCAAAAGGAAGGTTCTAGGCCGCAGCTATCTGCTCGCGATCGTTTGTGCAAACAAATATTCGATGAAGCAGCCGACGCCTGTCCCGTGGGCCCACTTAGCGATGAGATATAACTTTCTGGCAAACAAATCAAAGCCCTCTTCAGAGGCCCGCTTCACCGCATAGGGGAATCCACTTCTCAAAAATAAAAGTGACCATCTCCGAAAGTTGAAGTGTAAAAACTTCTTCTAAAAAAACAGAAAACTTCTCCGATACAAGGCACACTCTACTAGAGCAGAATAATATTTCCTCAAAATGGAAGAATTATTCTCCAGAGTAAGAGTACAAGTCTTTTCAAAATGGAGAAGATTGCAATAAGCCGTGGTTTGGGGGCAATATAGCTACATTAATAAAAGCAACGCTCAAGTAGCATACCACGAGCTCATTACAGTATTATACAAAGAAAATAAGGAATAAATGCATTTACAAATACAGACAAAAGATTGTACAAGTAAAAAGAGTCATTTTATTCCATACTATAACAGATTTGTATACATGTGCAGGTTTCAAAAAGCGGGGGCCGGTACCCACACAATCTCCGGTCAATACAAATTTTTAGATACAAGCAAAAAACTAGACTCATTTCTTCTGCTTCCCGCCGCCTTTGGAGCCCTCGCCTGGCCTAATGGTTAACTTCTTGAGTCGGCCTGAACTCTTCGGGGAAGAAGGAGAAAAAGGTGCAATTGGGTCCTCTTCCGCTTTCTCATCGCTAGCAGAAGTGCCCTTCTTTTTCTTCGAAATTACATGCTTTCCCCTCTTCTTTGAGGAAGATTCGCTGCCCGGAGTGATAAGATCAATCCGCTTTGTATCATCGGCAGTAAATTTCTCTGGGGTCCTCTCACCGTCCTCAAGTTCTTCAGCTTTCTGATCTTGTGAAGCGGCCGGGTCGTCTAAGCCTTAAAGAGCTCCTATTTGTTCTTCTTGCGACCCCGGTTGAGAAGCAGAAGAAGGAGTAACTTAAAGAGGTGGAGGGGCAACAGCTAGAGGAGGCGAAGTCTGTACAATACTTGTTGTTTTCACTATAGAAGAAGAAAAGTTAAACATCAGTATTCCTCGCAAAGAGAGGAGATAGTGGCACGTCGAGGCATAAGTAATAAGCAAGAAGTTCATCGAGCTCATGTGAAGCAAACGAGTAGTCCACTTAAGCTAGATCAGTGTTGAAGTTACCTGGAGAGATTGGCTTTATCACGTCAATTTCAAAATCTTGGGCTTCGGTGCCTTCTTGGGCCTCGTCTTCGGCATGAGCAGTTTCGGTTTCGGCTTTGGCAGGAGGCGGAGAGTGAGAACTGGAGCCAATAATATCGATGTCGACCGAAGCCGAAGGACGAATTGGGTCGGCCAAAGGTGCCTTCCCTAGACGCTCTCCTTCCGCCACTTCGGCTCGTTCCTTGGCAAGTTGTTCTTTCCCTCTGGCAAGGGCGGCACGACCCTCATCGTCTAAATAATGAGCCTCAAGATCTTCATCAGCGTAGCCAGCGTCTCTAAGCATTTCAACTACTGCCTCCCACACTTCAGCCAGGGTAACCTCATACTTTGGGCCCAAAAATGCAAGACTGCCATGCCCCAAGACGCTGAGGACATAAAACTCAAATAGAGTAGAGCTAACATTGGCCTTAGTCGCCTCATGTGATTGTTCAGCTGCTACTTTTTCAGCAATGGCCTCGTCACGCTCCTTTTCAGCCTTAGAAAGCTGGGCCTTTAACATTGTAATCTCCAAATCTTGGGAGTTAGTCTTTTCCTGCAGCTGAGCAGCATCATTGCGATACATTTCCACGATTTTCCGCTCTGCCTCAAGTTTAGCCTCAGCATCTCGTTGAGTGGCGTGGGCGTCCCTTACTTGCTTTTGAAGAACCTCTTCCTTTTGAGTATAAGAAGTGGAAGAGGTGGCAAGATCATCTTTAAGCTTCTCGATTTCAGTCTCAAGTTCCTTGTTATAGGCGGTGATGTTCTTCATCTCCGTATCATGCTGATCAAGGATTTTTTGCCACTCAGACTTATCGCTTTCCATGGTCAGCATAGTCTCAAGATTTTCACGATTTACTCTTTGAAGCTCATCAACTAGTTTATGCCAGCTGGACATTCTTTCAATATCAAGCTTGACAGCGTCGAGATTTCTCAACATGGCCTGTTTATCAATTGGAACCAAGTCCAGATCGAAACGTACTCCTTTCAAACACCAATGCGGAAATCGGCTTTGGAGTACAGACGGAGGCTTCTCAACTTGATAAGGAGGCCTATTAATGATTGATTGAATTTCAGCTTTTTTGAGGGCAGGAGAGCTAGAAGGGATGTCTAGAGAGATAGAAGCAACGGGCACTTTAGAAATTTCAGATGTAGATTTTTCGCTGAGCTTGGCTCGCTTGCTTGAATCTTCAGCTATATGACTCTTCCCCTTATCATCATGATACTTTCTCTTATGTGAGTCATCATCCCTCTGGTAAGAGTCATGTCGGTCGTCTCTTCTTCCATAACGCTCCTCATAAGCCTGCCTTTCGCAAGCTTTCCTAGCTGCTCTTTCCTCATCAGTCTCCCTAGGGGCAGGAAGATAGCGCCTGGGGTCATAAGAATCACGCCTCGTATAGCGTTGAAAGTCATCGTAATATGAGCCGCTACGTCCCATGGGAGAACCTGAAAGTGAAGAAGAGACAAAATTTAGAAATCTTCGAAATAAAGAAGCTAAGTGCGCATAATTGCCAAAAATCCTAAGTGTGTGTGTGGCGTGCGAACTACGCGCGTCAAGCTACAAACCACTCTTTGGCTTAGGAGTGATGTCAGCCTTTGCAGCAGGAGTCAACTCTTGGGTTGGTGGAATTGATCGCAAGGCGGATGTCGCTTCCATTGCTGGAGAAACAAGCTTAGAAGTGGTGGTGTCATCTTTAAAGAGCTCCTAGGAAGTCACCATAAGATCGCTCAGTCCTCCAAAAATATCATCACTATCATGCCTAATGGAACTTTCTTTCTCAGCTCCCTCATCATCTTCTCTAGTA
The DNA here is from genome assembly GCA_030737815.1 of Allium fistulosum. Lineage (NCBI taxonomy): Eukaryota > Viridiplantae > Streptophyta > Magnoliopsida > Asparagales > Amaryllidaceae > Allium > Allium fistulosum. The sequence continues at coordinate 810,863,350 of CM060902.1, forward strand.
GCCTTCCCAGAATGTTGAGAAAATTCCTCTTCTTCAATAACTGGGGGAAGTTTAGATTTGCCAGATAACCCTACACCGTCAACAGAACTAGAGCATTTCACCAATGAAGTCTCTATAATAGATTCCTTCGGTGTGAATTCCTCTACGGAGACTGGGGCATCTGATGCTTCTGCTTGAGAACTGGGGGCATCACGGGACTGAATGGATAGAGAAGAGTGCAAGAGTCTGAATTGGTGCAAAAATTCATTCTTCTGTAGAAACTTAATACTCTCTCATTGATAGATACGGCACTCAATCTTTCGAAAGTCAATTTGTGACTAGAATCTTTAGAGGGAGGAGGAAGTGCTGCAAAAGTAAAGAATGAAGTTAGCACTTGACGACTCGAATTTTGAAAGGCTCAGAAATGAAGTAAACGGAGATAGGTAGTCTTACTTCCTACTCTCCAGATACCATAGAAACCCGAGGGGCAACAGACAAAGAAGAACTGGTTTAAAAACCCATGAGCGCTCTCGGGAAGATCCATAATCAGCTTGCGGTTTCTTGCGCTCCTTACAAGAGTAATGGAAGGGTGATCTTTGTTCCTTCCAAATGAACACAAATAGCAAATCTCCTCGAAGCTCGGGAGGTGGTTAAGCGTCCTCCTAAATAGTACGCATAACCCCATCAAAATGGCATAGCCATTAGGGTGCAACTGGAATGGAGAAATAGTTAGTCGAAGGAGGAGTGTTCTAAGAAAATCATTGAAGGGGGGAATAGTTCCATTCAGACGCATATGACGATTGACTGCAACGAAGCCAGGTGGCGGCCTATCGGCAGTGTCATTTACCCCAGGAAGCAGAGCATCCGCTTCAGCAATGCCAAATTGAATACATAACTGGCTGAAAGCCTATTGGTTCAATGTGGTTGAAACTCTTTCCGGAGGATTCTCCAAAGGGTCAGCAATTGGGAAAACCTCATCGGTCCGCTCTACTATCTCTTCTTGCATTTGTTGAGAAGCCATTCTATACAAGGAACTGGATATTCAAATATGAAGGTGCACGTTTCCTAAAAGCATGTGAAGTGTTGTGCAAAGCTACTGAAATAACAAGTAAATAAAGTGAAACTTGAAATAATACTGGTTGGCGCACGTCAATTCAGGAAGATTCAAGGCTTGTTATTGGATCGAAATTAAGTGTAGTATCAATGCAGATAATATTTAGTGATAGGCAGTTATAACTATATGAATTTTGCGTTGATGCTTCATTTAAGTTAGTTGATCCACGACATTTCATTCTTAATTAGATTCATATTATTTTACTTAAGTAAAATATTATCTCTTTGACCTAATCCATCACTCGATGTGGGCAGTCGATGATGAGTATATTCGTCCCAGTTTTCTGCAAATGTTGTATTTAATAGGTTCTTAGCTTAAAAAAGTTAATACAATTTGTGAAAGAGTGCAACAAGTTCAAGCAGTTTATTCTGGCAGTTCAAGTTGGAAATTCAATCAAGTTCTGTCAAATTTTACAAGTGTTCAAGTCCTGTTCATTCCTTATGTCGTAGGAACGACTTAAGTTAGCCCGGGACTCTTTAGGTCGTCCAGATCATGTCCAAAGTTAACGGGATTCCCTAAGTCGCTCTGCTCGAGTTATAGAGTTCATCAGTCATGTTTCTACGAGTTAAAGCTATGCTGCGGGTTAAATTAGGTCATGCTGATTCCTTAAGTCATTTTGCTTTAAGTCATGTGCTATTCTGGCAAGTTAAGTCGCAAGTCATATGAGCCGCAGCCCCTTATGTCGATTCAGAGTTTGGATGTTAAGTCGTTCACTGAGTTAGGTCATGCGATTCATGTCCAAACTGCTAAGCCCTAGGTCACTCCTTCCTAACTCTCCTTAACCCGCTAACTCCTCTTCATTCAACAACTTGCCTAACTCGCTAACCCGTTAACTCGTAACCCGATAACCCGTTAGCATCTCCACAATGAAATCCATCATCTCTCCACACCGCCAAATCATCCAAAACCGATTCAAATCACCTCAGATCCATCATAGATCCGATCTAATGCTGTGTTCTCATGAATTACAACGACAACATGTCAAATGACGATTAAAGATCGATCGTAACATGACTCGTGGTGAAATGCGACACATGAAATCGGATTAGGGTCGAAAAATGGGGGATTCACGATTCGGTGATGGTCATGGTTGGATAATGATCGGATTCACTTACGTAATGTGATGGTGAAGATGATCAACGACTGGTTAGTTTGAATTCGTCTTCGAGAGCTCGGATATTCTTCAATGGCAGGTTAGAGTGTTAGAGCAGGTGAAGAGAAGAAAGAGTGACCTAAGTGACTTATATACAGAGGCAATGGAACTCGAATCGGCGCGAACGACCTAGCTCTCTCATAAGTCGCTCACGACTTAGCGACTCAGGATGGCGCGAGTTAAGAGGCATCGAAGCACACGACCTAGCTCCTAGGCATATACTTCGAGGGGCAAGTGTTAACACCTCTTTTAGTCATGACTTAGCGACCTATTCGATTCAGCGACCTAAGGGAACAAGCAAATTAACCATCCAAGTCATAAACGACCTAACGACCTACAGCAGGGCGTGACCTAACGACCTAAGGCACAGAGCGGCTCAATATGGCACGACTCAATGACTTAAGGAGATCCAGCGACCTAGCGACCTAAAGACTCCTGCGACTCAACGAATTAACAACCTAGCAACTCAATGAAAGCAATGACCCAACGAATTAAGGAAAGAGCAACCTAACGGCCTAGCCAGCTTCAAAGTTAAGTCGCATGCACACTGCCTCTTCCATTAGGTCGCTTATGACCTTAGCAAACTGAGATAACTCCTGTACTACACATGCTAAGTCGCTGATAGCATATGTCTCATCTAGGATGGCTCCATTAAGTCGCTAACGACTTATGCTACCTCAGGATCGCTCTTAGGTCGCAACTCCCTAGGTCGCTCACGACCTATAACATGGCTGACCTAAGCCCAACTTCTCCTATAAATACCTCGTCTATTCCGCACTGAAAGGGGGGATTTTTCTGGAGCGCCAAGACTTTTCTGTTTTCACGACTTCTACACTTGCTCTATCACTTAAAAGCCAAAAGACACTTCAAAGAACCTTCTGAAAAGATCAAGTTCATTCAACATGAATTCAAAGAGCTTTTCTGCATCAAAGTTCTAACAACCTGCCTTAATTGTGTTGTGATTGAATAATTATTATAAAATTTGCAATCAAGTCATTAATAGAAGAGATTAAGTGGACGTAGGCTTGACTTTGAGACGAACCACTATAAAAATTGTTGCTTCTTTACTATTTTCGGCTATTTTCTGCTTACTTTTAGTTCCCGTACCAACGGGTGGTGCTTTCGCTATATCACAACTCACACTGGGGTGTTAGCATACATTTTTAGCGTTAACAACCGCCCAGCGTTTGGAGAGCGTTACGTACTCTAGTCTCAACTAAAGTATCGATATCCAGTCTCGATACATTTTGATTAAGAATATTTAAAATTGTATATTTATTTTCATTGTGATAAATTACTCACTATTACAATACTTTATATTTACTATCACAAAACATACAATTTATGGATTTTCTATTAAATATACTTTTAATTAAATTAATTAATTAATATTAACACATTATGTCAAGTATATGATAGAAAGAAAACACCTTTTGTTTCAAATAAAATTGGTTATTGAGATATGTAACAAATTACATAATTGTCCATATGGCATACCCCTAACCCTATCAATCTTCCACTTGCACTTGGGTCAATTATGGAATCTTATTCCAACCTCTTCAATCGATTTCCTCAAACCAATTAGGTCAGTCCCTCCATGAATATGTAACAACCCGCACCCCAGTGGGACTGAATTTTTGCTAAATGGAAAACCTAAGTCCACCAAAGTACAGATCGTTGGTTTTAGTATCATGCAAATAACAAAGGTATATCAGAGAATTATCGATATAAACTCACAGCGGAATAGTAAAGTGTAATAAACATATAGTTACAGACCAAGATTGACACTTCCAATGTCTATGTCCTTGTCAGTGGCGAGCACGCATTAGGAAACCTATCCTTCCATGGTTCCCGCCTTGTAACAGTAGATGTTCCTCTAAAGCTATCCTGTGGTTTTTAACCAGGAGTTAGAACAACGTTCTACTAACTAGTAAATTCTACACTTTGTACATAACATTAGTTTATGTTGATTGTCTTCTGCCTCTTATTATGTCTTTTCATTTTTAATTAGTCGTCTCGGCTATACATACACGTATGATACATCCCTCTAACTGTATTAGATTATAGTGATGTACATATATATAAATATATAAGAACCACGGTCCCCCATTAGACTTAGATACTGTCTGCGCTAGTATTCCTAAACACTACTAGAACAACAGTAAATAGCGATGGAGCCTTTCGACGGCCGCCGACGGCTTTTTTCAATGGCTAGCAACGGTAGTCGATCTCCATGGTGTTTTCATAAATAAAATATAATAGCCATCGGAAACCGACGTAATACTACCATCGATGGCCGTTAGAAATTATTGTGTATACAGGCTCTAGACCGAGAGCTGTGTTCCCCTCAATCCCCTTTTGTACCAAAAAACCTACCTCCACCACCTCCTCCCCGTTGTCAGCCAGCCGCCATGCCTCCTCGAGCATCTCCAACTTCATCTTTCTCCTCTCTCGATAAGCCTAGGCCCTTCATCAATCTCCAATCAGGTTTTATTCCTAAACCCTAATTAATTTTGATTTGTTAAATTAGGGTTAATTTGTTGTTATAGTTTTATAATACCCCATTGATTGATTGGTATACCTTATTGAATGCTAATTAGGTTGTTATTATAATTGTTTATCATTCAAATGTCGAGAAATAAAATTTCTTAGTGTATATGTGTGTTAATTGGTGTATATGCTTTGATTAATTAGTGCATATGCGCATTAGGGCTAGTTTGGATTAATTAGAGTCGATACTCAGGATTTAGTGTATGTGTTTTCAAGATGACGAAAACGATGATTTAGTGTATGCGTTTCTTTGAATGTAAATGAATCATTGTAAAAATTGTTATATAATATGATTTACTTTTTATAAATCCCTTAGAGAGTTTTTGGCACCGTCTGACAAGTATTGTATATGATCATTGTATGAATGTTCATTTTTATCAAAGAACGGACATTTATATTCATCTGATACAATATTTATCGGATTTGTCCCTGTATTGGACAAGTTACAAACACAATAGAGTAACTATATTTTGCAAATCATTTCATTTTAAACGGTTTACAAAATTTTGACAACACTTTCTTTTTGTTCCCTATGTACACGCATATGTGTACGATACAGGAAACAAAGAGGAAGTGCTGTCAAAATTTTATTAAATCATTTAAAATGAAATGATTTGAAAAATATAATTACTATTGTGTTTGCAATGGAAAGTAGGATGACCAACCATCAAAGTGTAAAACAACAACCTAAAAATTATAGATTATATTCATATAATAATTTGCGTAAATCCATTTGAAAATAAAATTAAATAGAATAATATTATATATTTTTGAAAATTAAAATGTATGATATTTGAAAAATAAAATGTCAACAAGTAAATAATTAATACGTTTTTATGTTTTAAAGTAGGAAAAATGGTCAATTATTTTATCGATCGAAGTTGGATGTACCAACAAAGATGAGAATTGCTGGCTCAATAAGTGAACATTTTCAAAATGGTGTACACGTCTTTATTGAATTCACTTTAAGTAATAATGGGAATGATGAAGAAATTCGTTGTCCATGAAGTAGGTGCAAATTATTGAAGCATTTGATACCGGATATGGTAATAGTTCATTTGCGCTAATATGGTTTCGTGCCGAATTATTTTGTATTGGATCATCATGGAGAACTTATAGCATCTAATCCCGTACATTCGAAGGAGGAGGTGGATACTGAAATTGTTCCGATGAATCTCATAGAAAATATGGTTGAAGATGCAGCACGTTCAATGTTCCCTACTATAGAAGTTGATGCTAACGTTGTTAATGTCGAAGAAGAACCAAGTATTGGAGCAAATTTTTTTTATGATTTATTGGATGCTGCTAAGAAACCCCTTTGGGATGGTTGTACAAGCGGTACTCAACTATCAGTAACTGCAGAATACATTACGATGAAATCAAAATACAACTTCACAAAAGCCGGGTTTACAGCTATAATACAAGCGGCAAAACGGCATATGCCACCCGATAATTTAATGTGCGAAAATCATTATGAAGTGAAAAAACTTATGTCTGCTTTTGGTTTGCTTCTCTACTGTGGACTATAAACGATTTTCTTGCGTATGCAATGCTTTTGGTTTGGAGTACGACTGGTCGTATAGCTTGTCCTTATTGCATGGAAGAAACACAAGCATTTTCTTTACCGCATGGGAAGAAAATTTTGTGGTTTGACTGTCATCAGTATTTTCTCCATATTAATTATCCTTTTAGAAAAGATAAAAAAGACTTTACAAGTAATAGACTTGAGACCTTGTGACCACCAACGATTTGGTCAAGCGAAGATATTTATGACCTTGTAAAGGATTATCCAAAGATATATGAAACTGGCGAACAAATTGAAATTCAAGGTAAATCGACGATTCATAATTGGTGTAAACAAAGTATATTTTGGGACTTTCCTTATTGGAAAAATATCCTAATTCGTCATAATATCGACGTGATGCACAACGAGAAAAATGTGTTTGATAATGTATTCAACACAGTTCCGAATGTTAAAGGAAAGACTAAAGTCGATTTGAAATCAAGACGTGATATAAAGGCAATATGCAATCGTCTTAAGCTTCGTATGAAGCCAAATGACACAAAAAACCCACAGCAAGTTATGACCTAGATAGTAACCAAGTTAAAGTTCTATTAAAGTGAGTGGAAGGATTAAGATTTCCTAACGGGATTTCCTCTAATATGCGTAGATGTGTCGACTATAAGAACGGTAAACTGAGTGGGATGAAAAGTCATGATTGTCATGTAATGATGGAACATTTGTTACCCGTCGCTTTCAAAGAACTATTGCCCACAAAAGTTTGGACGATTGTAACAGAACTCGGTTTTTTTTATAAGGAGCTTTGTTCAACTACGTTAAAAGTTGATCGTCTACGTAAACTTGATGAAGAAATTCCTATATCGCTCTACAAACTGGAGAAAATATTTCCTTCGGGTTTCTTTAATGTAATGGAGCATTTCCCTGTTCATCTTCCGTTTGAAACACGTCTTCGAGGTCCTATGCAATATGGATCGATGTATCCATTTGAAAGGTATTAATATTTAGTATATTAAATTTCAGTTCAACTACATGTAAAAAAATTAATTATAAATTTTCTTAACAGGTACTTAAATCATCTAAAGAAAAAAGTGAGACAAAAAGCACGAGTTGAAGGTTCGATATGCAAATCATATATCGAAGAAGAAGCTTTGTTCTTTTTCTCTCATTATTTTAGTGACCATGTGAACTTATCTTTTGAAAGTGCAACGCGAACTAATGAGGGCATTGAACAAGATTCTTCTGAATCAGTGCTATCTATTTTTAGATAGCAGGGATGCCCTGATGGAAAATGTGTGGAAGTATGGTTAGACGACAGAGATTGCCATGTAGCCCACACATATGTTCTTCTTAACTATGCAGAAGTTGCGCCATTTGTTAGGTATTATTAAATAACACATCTAAATTATTTACTTGAATAATATATGTGTGTATTCATTATAATGCAATATGTTATCTATATATACAGTATTTACGAATCACAGCATCCAAGCGGCGATATCAGATAAAATTTTCCTACTTTGTTTTTGAACCATGTATATGATCCGGTAAATTGTGTGGTCGATGAAGGGTTGAAACATCTTGCGATAGGACCAAAAAAAAGTCAAGACATATCCAATATTCTTTCTCAACGGATACAAATTCAACATCAAAGAATATGGGGCTAAAAAATTAACTAACAATACCGGTGTATATGTTAAAGATAGTGATGATCCAAATGATCACATAAATGATTTTTATGGCGTGTTAACTCAGGTTTTGCATTTAACATATTTTACCAGACCCGCGGAAGAAGTTTATTTGTTTAGATGCAACTGGTTCAGTAATGTTCCAGGTTCTGGAATCAACGTGCACCAAAAATATAATATTATTGAAACAAAGCATACATCACGTTATCATAAGTACAATCCATTTATACTAGCAAAACAAGCCCTACGATTTTATTATGCTCCTTATCCATCTCTAAAAAGAGATAAAGCACATTGGTCGGCAGTTTTTAAAACAAAGGCAAGATTTACGTTTGATGGAAAGAATATTCCAAATGAACAAGCGTACCAAGCGGATATCGAGGAAAATGGCGAAATTACAATAACAGATGATCAAACCGATGTTGGACCTCTAAATGGTGAATCAAATGTATTAGTAGAAGCATTTGAGACCATCCCAAGAGGTGCTGCGTATGGTAGTTAGATTGCTACCAAAACCAGATGGCTCGTAAGTATTAAATTTACTTCAAAATTATAAATATTTTATATGATATATTAGTCAGGATTTGTCTGTATCATATTTAATGCAGGGATTTTGAGCAATGTTCGAGAACTCTGTTTCGGTCTCGATTTCGGTAATTTGAAATTTTCATAGTTCAGACGATTTTGGAAATTTCAAAAGTTTCAGTTTTTGTTTCGGTTTTGGTCTTAGTTTTAGTTTTTTATGGTTTTGAATGTATATGTAATAATGATCCTTCTAAATGTAATTATGTTTGTTTGTTAGGTAAAAATTTTTGTTAGCTTAACCCAACACAAACCCAAATAGATGTCCAAATAGATGGTTAAAGCCCTAAATATTCCAACCACAGCCCAGCTCTAATTAATCATGGGCCAAATTAAACATCGTCTTACATTCCAGTCCTAAATTATTCAATTACATTCCAGCCCTCAATTACCGAAGCCAAATTAAACATCGTCTCCCTCTTTTCCTTTCAATATCAACATCGAGTAATATGTCGCAGCTAAATTCGATGTCGTCACAGCCAAAATCTCATCGCCGCCAAAGTCGATGCTATTCGCGAAACTAAAATCGATGTCGACATGGGTAAGTCGAATAATTTTATTCCCTGTTCAAGCAAGAGATGAGTTTTTTCGATTGTAGATTTCACATGTGTTTTTATGTCGTTCTCCTCTCTTCTTCTGATTTCGATTGCATTTTGTTTTGTTTTTTTTTTGATTATTTGAACGGGATGGGATTTTGCCCTAATCCCATCTCGGTGATGGCCAAGACCAATACAAGTTGGTTGGAATCTCGTGGTTCCGGTTGGAACCTCAAACCATGGTTTTGAGCTTGAGCCTTCCAATCTCGTGGTTTTGGCCAGGACCAATACATGAGCCGTATGACTGCATGCTGGCCGAAATGGAGTAGGATCCCTAAGCATGTTCGGGAGAGCATCTGGTAGGACTTCCTAGTAAGTGTAAAATTATACATCATTATATATAATCACTTTACAATTTGCTGACTAAGTATAAATGTATAACTTAAATTTTTTTCAACATATATACAAGGTGTGGTAGACCTGCAAGAGGAGGATGTTGCTCTTTGCCAGTGCCCCTAGAACTCCAAAATTGCAAAGAATTACCGGGATATGATGTCTAGCATTAGAAAATCCGGTAAGAAGCCAAACTGGATGGGCGCCAGTGCATGGGATGCTTGGGTCGCATGGTGGGGTAGCGATGAGTTCAGGGTAAGTCTATCAGTTTTCACCTTAATTTGTTCAGTAGAGAATACATAATTAATATCTATAAAATATAATCTTAATTTTTAATTTGCAGTCGGAGTCAGACAAGAACTCGACGAACAGGCAGAAAAATCTAGTCACACACTGTGGTGCATTATATCAGTATCATCGCGAGGACCTGGTAAATTGATTAATTTCAATTACGAACAGTTATTATATTTTTTGTATAAATTTGTATGAACAAAAATAATACACACCAATTATTGCAGGAAAGAGCGCGTGGGCTCCCATCTCATATATTGACGTATTTGCGCATACTCATGTCGTCAGACAGACCGACAACGAGGGATCGATGACGTATGCCTGGCATGAGGATGTTAAAGCATACGCCACACATGTAAGTATATTTTAAGTTATTAGTTATTAATAATGGTCATTTTAATTAATTAGTAATAAATTATTATAATAATGTCATGTAATATTTACTAGAATTTGATTTTGCGTTGCAGGAAAAATTTATGCAAGTACGTGCATAGATGCTTGAGCATTCGGGACGGGAGCAGTTTACCATTGATGAGGAGGACGCGATCTTTGACTCTGTTATGGGCCCGACCCAGAGAAATAGGTGCTACGGCTATGGTAATCAATCGGTAATTTATAAAAATTAACTAAATTGTAAAATTTGCTTAATTTGTATAAAAGTTACGTAATAACTTTAACATATTTTGACTTGTTTTGTAGGCTCGGGCATCACAAAGGGCTTACCAAAGGGCTTAGGACAACACAGAGATTAATGAGCTTCGACATCAGATTAAATAGCTACTGGAGCAGGACCGCCTCCGAGCAGTGCAAATGGAGCAACTGAACCAGTGTTTGGCTGAGTATATGGAGCGTCATGGAGCATTCCCTTCGTCTGGTGGTTGCGGAGCCGATGACGAGTCATAAGGTATGTTTTGCAGTTTTTGTTTTTAAAACTTGTGTATATATACAATGAGAGATGGTGATATTGATTTGTGGACATTTGTTGCTTGATATTGATTTGTGAGGTTTGATGTTGGATGTATATATTGTACATAGATGTTGGATTTAGACATTGTGGGGTGATGATGGATTGTTTGGTTTGTATTAATTGGAATGTTTGAGTTTGAGATGGTAATGTTTGAGTTTTATATTATTATTGATATTGATATTGATTTTAGCTTATATATCTGGTATATATATTGATTTTGATTTGTTATGATATATATTGATATTGATGCGTTGTTGGGCTGCTGGAAAAAAAATTTACCCAGATTTCCGACGGCTACCGACGGTTTCTAACGGCTAACCGGTCGTATATACCGACGGCTTCTGACGGCTTCCAATGGTTTTCATGCGTATTTTTAAGCCACATGTATGCCGGTACCATTGGAAAAAACGTCGAAACTGCCCTCGAAAAAGCCATCGGAAGCCATCGCAATCTATCATCGTTTCCATCAGAAATGAACGAACACCATGTTCTATATATCGACGGCATTTCCGACGGCTTCCAATGGCCGCTGACGGCTTAGAGCCATCGGAAATGATCGTATTCCTTGTAGTGAAATCAGCACCCCTTTAGGACCTATAACGACCCGGAATTTTGTCGTTTTGATTTGTGAATATTTGATGAGTTTTAAATATTCAATTATTTGGTTTTTATTAGTTAAATAACCCTCTTTTAATCAATAATTAATGATAGGAAATTAATTTTTAAATTTTGTTTGCATAAATAAGTAGTTCGGAGAAAAATCGAAAATGTGACCGAAAATCATTTTTTCGGATTTTTGACATTTCATCAAATGAAAGTTGTCGCAACGTTATTGCACACATATGTGTATACATTTATGAATATATAAACATGTCATATGTACTTAAAAGAGGGTTAGAAAAAGGTAAGTATGATTTGAAAATTCAAAAGTAAGAATTAAATAAAGTAAGTAAGATTAGTAAAAGTCTTCTTCTTATTTTAACTGCTTATTTTGTGGTATGATAGCTAAGTACAAGGCATAATGGAGGAAGATGTGTTGTCAAAATTTGAGAGAAGCGCACTAGGTTAGTTTTAGAAAGGGTATTTTAGTAATTAACCACTATCCTTTTTCTGTAAAAGTAACACCTCTTTTTTATTTTCTCCTTTATTTCATTTTCAATTTCTTACTCTCTTCTTTCCATTTCTTCACTTCTTCTTCTTTGTTTCTAAAAGAAATCATTTCAAATTTACTCCTTTTCATCTCTAATTACTCAAACAAGACTAGAATAATATAGCAAACCTCACTACAGCCTTAAAAATTCAAACTTTTGCGCCATTTTCCCTTGAAGGCCTTGAGCCATGAGCAATAGGGAGAGGGAGGAGTACTTACATGAGCTTGGGGGGAGGTGAAGGTGTTTTCAAGTGGTCATGTCATGTTTGGGTAATTTGAAAGTGAGAATCATATTTTTGATTTAGTTTAAAAGTGGAAAAACATTGTAATAATTTGGTAGTTTCTTGCTTATGTTGTATGTAAAATTTATGTTGCTTGTTTGGTTTTGATTTCCGCTTGAAAGTGGATGACATCAATAACCATTTATTTGCAAGGGACAAAAACAAAAAGAATGGAAGTCGAAGTGTCTTCGTAGCGAATAGGTCGCTATGGAAGCACTTCAAAGAATAAAAATTTTGAATTTTATTTTTGGAATTTTTACTTGCTAAGTATGATATGATGAAGTGGTCGTGTTTGTGAATAATGAATGTTGTTTAGTTATAGTTAACTTACTTGTTGTTGGTTTATTTATGACGTTGAAATCCCGTACTCATTTTTAACGATTTATTGCTTGTTTTCTAATATGTTTTGAAATAGTTTCCGAACTTGACTTTTATTTTCAAATCTTTAACAAATGTATTAAAGTGGTTTAAATATAGGAAGGAATGTGGTTTAAAAATTATTTGATTTGTAAAAACAAGCTTTAAAAGTTATGCTTCGTATAGCGATAGTTGCTATGGATGTTGTTTGAAAATTTTAATTTTTGTAAAGTAAAAAAAATTATCTATCTTAGATATTTTGGAAAGTCTTTTCAAATTAGTTTTAGTATTAAAAAAAGAGTGTGAAGCTTTAAATATTTTTTTAAAGAATTTATTTAGTTATTTAAACAAAAGGTTTAAACTTTATTTCTTAGTTTCACAAACAATGAAATTGCTCCCCGAACAACCATCTAGCCCAAATCCATGTTTGCATGCAACCCTCATGCAAAATCAAACTTCACAAACAATGCAACTGCATTTCGAACAACCATTAACCCAAATCCATGTTTGCATGCAGAAATATCATCCAAAAATCCAGCTACTCATTTGATCACTTCCTCTCAATTTTATGGCCATATCATTAGTCCTCCAGCTTAGAAAGATCCACCACTACATGTCAATTCTGGTTCAATTCAATCTTCCCAAATCTCCACTTCCTTTGTTTTCTCTTCTATAACTTCTTCCTCTTCCACAAAATTTTCATCTCCCTCCAGTTCCCCTCTAACCCATTCCTTATCCATCAAAAATAAAAATCATAAGAAAGCCACCTCAGTAATCTCTGACTTAAATGTCAAAATGTCCATACCGTCCACCTCAATTTCCCTGATGCAAAAGAGAACAACACTCCTCTAACCGAGGTAACAAAAAGAAACTTTTCCAAATTCAAGAGTTTAACCAATGATGCACAACTGTGGAGCACGAAACATAAGGGGTGCTCACTGTGACATCAAACTTCAGCAATGTAAAGTACTGATTGGTGAACAGAACCTCAAACTGCTTGCTATTTTAGAAACTAAATTTGACTCTTTACTCAAGAGCTTCAAACATCATTAATCCATGTTGGAAGATGGTAAACAATTTAAAAGAATCTCTATATGGTAGGATTCTAGTATTGTATGATCCCAAAATCTTCTCCCTTACATCCATTCATTCAATAAGACAACTAATCCACTTCCACTCCCTCTACTTGCTTTCCAATACCTCTTTCAATATCACCATTGTCTATGGAGACAACTCTTCTACCTCTAGACACAATTTTCTTGATCCCTTACGCTCTTTCAGACAAAACACCCATCCCTAGCTTGTTTTTGGTGTTTTTAATTGCTCCAGGAAAGTTTCAGATAGATTTGGAGGCAATGTTTTGTCTCTATCTGAAATAAAACCCCTTAACATTGCAATAGACAACTCTAAATTAATTGAAATTAAAATAATTGGAGCTCAGTTTTCTTGGAACAACTTCAGAAGGTCTTCCCCTAGAACCTTTTCAAAAATAGACTTTGCCTTTTATAATCAAACATCCCTCTCCAAATGGTCTAACATGTTTAATCACCTCCCTTTGCATGGCATGTCTAACTACTCACCACAGATCCTGTCATTTGGTGTAATAGCTATGAAAAGAAAATCAAATTACAAATTTTTAATGCCAGGGTAAAGGATCCTGAATTTTCAAGCATTGTTAAGCTTGCTTGGTCTAATAATTTTTTGGCAGCCCTATGTATATAATGTAGTGTAAAATCAAAGAAACTAAAAAAGCTCTCAAGGAATGGGCCAAAAGCAAATTTGGGAGTGGAGTCTATGCCTTAAAAATACCAAAAGAAGAACTTGACAATGTGCAAAGAGATCTTCTACAAGATATGAACAATCAAGACCTTGCTGCTCGAGAAGCTTGCATTTCAACTCAGTATAAGGAAGCTCTCCTGATTGAAGCCCAAATGATCAAACAAAAGCTTAGACGTGACTGGTTCAAAGATGCTGATAGAAATACCTCCTTTTTCCACTCTTCTCAAAAATCCAAACATTTAAGAGAAAACATCAGTGCACTTCATGATCATGAAGGTGAGTTGAAAACCGATCCTGATGTGATTGATAAATGTTTCTAACTCATTTCAAGGACTTACTTAGGAACTCTACAAATTTATCTCCTGATCTAAATCCTCTTGACAATTGCCAATTCCCCAAGTTAGCCCACAAGATGTTAATTACCTGAACCAAGCTATAACCAATTCTAAAATCAGAGATGCTACATTTTCTCTTAACTCTAGTTCTTGTGAAGGTCCCGATGGTTTTAATGTTTTCTTTTTCACTAGCTGTTGGGACATTATTGCTCATGAATTCTATAGAGCCATACATAATTTTTCCAATAAATGCAAAATTTTGAAAGCAATTAATGCTACTGACATAGCTTTCATTCCAAAAGTTCCTAATGCTGACCATGTGCATGAATTTAGACCTATTTCATGCTACAACACTATATATAAATGCATATCCAAGATCATAGCCATCAGACTTAAATTTGTTTTTCCAAAAATCATCTCCTCCAATCAGGCAACATTTCTTGCAACCAAGAATACTCTTGAAAATATTTTGATGACGCATTAATTGCTAAGAGGTTACAACAACTTACAAATATCTCCTAGATCTATGTTGAAATTTGACATCTCTAAGGCTTTTGATTCTCTCCAATGGGATGTTGTTGTTAGCATCATGGCTCTCATGAACTTCCCAAAGCATTTTGTTGCATGGATTTATGCATGTATTTCCTCTGCTAGCTTCTCAGTGATAGTTAGTGACTCTAATGTTGGGTTCTTCCAGAGCAAACAAGGTATAAGGCAGGGTGACCCATTGTCTGCATATATTATCATTTTAGTAATGGAGGTTATCACTTAAATTTTTAATAAGCTTGTTACCAGTGATCGGTATAAGCTTTACCCCAAATGTAGAAGTCCTCAGATAACTTCCCTCATGTATGCTGATGATCTAGTTGTTTTCTCCAAACAGTTTTGTCCTATATCACTGGCATACAGTCTGGTCTTCAATTATTCCACTCTATCACTAGCTTATAGATTAATCTTTCTAAATCCGATCTGATGGTTGCTGGAGTTAGTCACTCTCACCTTCAGAGCATTATTAGTTTGACCTCTTTGTATCCTGCAAGTGGCACAATAAAATACTTCGGGCTCCCCCTAGCAACTTCAAGAATTACAAAAGCCAAGTGCCTGCCTTTATATGAAAGAATTCTGGCCAGACTAGACAACTGGTTTAAAAGACTTCTTAGCCGGCCAGATAAAAGTTGATGCAGCCAAGGAAGCGAATTCGACGATGTAACTCGAATCCGTCCAGGATCTCATAGGATTAGCGGAAATAATCGGTGAATCGATGATAAATCGGTGAATTTAAGAATACCCAAATGCCCAAATCCATTGATCACGAAGATACCAGATTCTAGCAATCTTCGACACGTTGATCGCGCACGATGCCGTGAGAGAAGATCTACAATTCTTCGTACGTTGATCAAGCGCACTTGATTCCGTGAATTGGCTTCAACAATCGTTGATTTGAGCACACTCGAATGCCGAAGGTGGAGATAGGAGATAACACTCAACTACCAATTTTAATGGAGGCAAGAAGCACAAACCAAATTTTATTTAAAATTCAACTACTTTTTACAAATGACCATACATCCCTATTTATATAGATTTACAACTCAACACACGACTTAAGAAAATTACAACACAAGCGACTTACAAAACAAACGACCTAACAACAAACATCTCAAACGACTTAAAAAATACAACCGACTTAAGAAAATACAAGCAACGACTTAAGAAATACAAACAACGACTTAAGAAACTCGGCAGCGACCTACTGGAGCGGTATTCTGGAGCTTCGCGACTTAAGGATTTGCGGCCTAGCGATCTTCAGCGACCAAAGAGAACTCGTCCGTGACCTAACTTTGTTTGCGACCTTTGCTTCAGCGACCTAAGGATCTTCACGACATAGGAGACTCACGACCTAAGATTCAGGAAGGACTTCGCGACATAGTAAGGTCGTTCGCGACCTACTGGGTTTCTCCGCGATTTAAGGAGGAGGAAGAGCGACCTAGGCATGCCGCGACTTAGGAAATGTCGCTCGCGACTTAGCTGCCGTTCGCGACCTACTGGAGATGCCGCGCACTGTCGCTCGCGACTTAGGATAGGTTCTTCCTTGCGACTTAGGGTTTCGCGATTCCTATCAGGATGGGCTGCATCATCCTCCCCTGGTTAGGAAAAATTCGTCCTCGAATTTAAAAGTTCTTCCCCATTTGGTTGTTCATCTCCATAATAAGGTATAAGATGTTTAACATTAAACACGTCAGAAGTGTACACATCCTCCGGCAGCTTCAACCTATAAGCATTTTCATTGATCCGTTTCACAATCTTTACAGGACCAATCTTTCGAGCTTTAAGTTTATTGTATGTTCCCATTGGAAAACGATCCTTCGTTAGTACAGCATATACTAAATCTCCTTCATTAAATTCAGCACTTCTTCGCTTCAGATCCGCAGATCGTTTATACTTCTCATTCGTTTTTTCCAATCATTCCTGAACGATTCTATGGCATTCTGTCAACCCATCAACAAAATCAGCAGCCCGCTTAACTGTCCCCTTCGGTTGTGGCACTATCGTTAAATCCAACGGCCTCTTTGGCAAGCTTGAATATACAATCTGAAATGGAATGAAATCCGTACTACGGTTGATAGCATGATTATGAGCAAACTCCGCTTGACATAACTTCACATCCCAGCTCTTTAGATTATCCTTCACAAGACATCTCAACAAGTTTCCCAAAGATCTGCTCACCACTTCCATTTGCCCATCCGTTTGTGGATGATAGGCGCTACTAAAATTCAGCTTTGTTCCCACCATCTTCCACAAACTCAGCCAAAAATGACTCAGAAATCTGGTATCCCTGTCCGACACTATAGATTCTGGTAAACCATGCAAGCGATAGATCTCTCTAAAGAACAACTGTGCCACATGGACTGCATCTGCCATCTTCTTACAAGCAACAAAATGTACCATCTTCGAGAAACGGTCCACCACAACATATATAGAGTCATTTCCCCGTTGAGTCCTCGGCAAGCCCAACACAACATCCATGCTTACATCAACCCACGGTTTTGTAGGAACAGGTAAAGGCATATACAAACCCACATTTGTAGCTGTCCCTTTCGAAACTTGACAAACATGACATCTTCGAACAAACTTTTCAACTTCCCGCTTCATCGAGGGCCAATAATAAGACTGAGAAATCAACTGCAATGTGCGATCCCGACCAACATGTCCTTCTTCATGCAACTCTTTTACAATTTTCATTCTCAAGCTGCAATCTGGTACGCACAATCGATTCTCCTTGAATAAGAATCCATCTACCAACACAAACTCATCAGTACTCCCATCCTTGACTTTCTCAACAATCTTCGCAAAGTAAGGATCTTCCTCAAACAACTCTAGCAATAGTTCAAATCCTGTCACTTCAACCTTCATTGTCGTCAACAAATGATTCCTCCTGCTCAAGGCATCAGCTACACGATTCATCACCCCTGATTTGTGCTTTACAACAAAAGTAAACTGCTGCAGATACGCGACCCATGAAGCGTGTCTAGCTGAAATTTTGTCCTGCCCTTGCAATTGTTTCAAGGCTTCATGATCCGTATAAAGTACAAACTCCTTCTGAAACAGATAATGCCTCCAGTGCTTCACAGCTTGAACAATTGCGTAAACTCCACGTCATAAGTGCTATATCTCAACTTGGCTCCAGACAACTTCTCACTGAAATAAGCAATTGGTCTTCCATTCTGACTCAAGACTCCACCAATCCCAACCTTCGAAGCATCAGTGTGTAACTCGAACAATATCTGAAAATCCGGTAGTACCAGAATGGGTGCTGTCGTCAAAAGTGTCTTGATCTTCTCAAAAGCTAACTCTGCTTCCTCTGTCCACACGAACTTCTTTCCTTTCATGCAATCGGTTACAGGTGCCATCACACTGCTAAAATGTGGAATGAATCTTCGATAAAAAGATACCAACCCATGAAAACTCCTCACTTCAGTAATTGTCTTGGGTGGCCAACTCCTGACAGCTTCCACTTTGCTTTCATCCACTTGAATACCCTCTTTCGACAGAACATATCCCAAAAACAAAACACTGTGCGTCATGAACATGCACTTCTTCGTTGCTGCATAGAATTGCTCCTGTCGTAGAATCAACAGCACTTCTCGCAAATGCTGGATATGCTCTTCCATACTCCCACTATAGATCAAAATATCGTCAAAGTAAACTACTACGAACTTCCCAATAAATGGTCTGAAAATCTGGTTCATCACTCTCATAAAAGTACTAGGAGCATTTGACAAGCCAAATGGCATAACCAGCCATTCGTATAGACCTTCCCTAGTTTTAAAAGCAGTCTTCCACTCATCACCCAGTCTAATACGAATCTGATGGTATCCACTCTTCAAGTCAATCTTTGAGAACACAACAGCCCCACTCAACTGATCAATCAAATCATCGAACCTCGGCATAGGAAACCTGTATCTCACAGTGATCTTGTTTAGAGCCCAACTGTCCGTACACATCCGCCAAGTCCCATCCTTCTTCGGTACCAATAAGGCTGGCACTGCACAAGGACTCAAGCTCTCCTGAACACGCCCTTGTTCTAACAACTCCTCCACCTGCCTTCTCAGTTCCTCATGCTCCTTAGGACTCATCCTGTAATGTGGCCTGTGAGGTAATGCCGTCCCTGGCACAAGATCAATCTGATGTTGAATATCTCTCAACGGTGGTAACTCCT
Source organism: Allium fistulosum (assembly GCA_030737815.1). NCBI lineage: Eukaryota > Viridiplantae > Streptophyta > Magnoliopsida > Asparagales > Amaryllidaceae > Allium > Allium fistulosum. Next base: position 810,882,741 of record CM060902.1, read on the forward strand.
TTGGCAACTCTTCAGGAAACACATCTCTGAATTCTTCCAACACTGGCTTTACTTCCTCTGGAACTTCAACAGATTCGGTAGCTTCATGTCCAATCAACAATAACACCTCCGGACTCTCCTCTACTTCTTCAACAAACTCCTTCAAAGTCAACAAAGTCTCCAGCTCCTCAATCTCTTCTGACTTGCTCTCTCCTTGCTGTCTCTTCTTCGGAACTAAAATGATCTTAGTACCCTCAAACATAAAGCTGTAGCTATTGGTTCGACCATCATGCTGCACTGCTCGGTCATACTGCCATGGTCTTCCCAAAAGCAAGTGACAAACATCCATCTTCACCACATCACACCAGATCTCATCTTTATACTTCTTCCCAATAGAAAATGGAACACGAACTCGCCTGTCCACCTTCACCTCTCCTCCTTTCCTTAACCATGCTAACTTGTAAGGATTTGGATGCTTCTCCGTCTTCAACTTCAACTTTCTCACAGCTTTGGTAGAAATGATATTGTCACAACTTCCCGCGTCAATCACAAATTTACACACCTTCCCCAGTATAGTGCATGTCGACTGAAAGATATTACTCCTCAACCAACTAGCTTCCTCTTCCTACTTCGGTGTCAAACATGATCTCCTCAACATTAGATTACATCCTTCATCTCCCGATGCGATATCCTGTTCATCCTCCTCAATTGGACTAGAATAACCTTCATCAACATCCTCACCTTCCACTTCAACAATCATAGCTCGCCTCTTCGGTTTCGGGCATTCATTACTCTTGTGACCCACTTCCTGACAATTATAACACTTAAAACTATTGTTGACCTTCGCCTTCGCAACTTCATTCACAACTGGTTTACTGACAGCTTTAGAAACATTGGAACTCCCACTAGCACCCTTCTCTGAGTATTGGAACTTGGAAACACACCACCTCCTCGTCTTCCCTGCTTCTCCCAAGCCAACGCCTTCTGGTGCGCTTCAGCCACAGATCTAGGGTCAAACATATTTACCATATCTTGGATCTGGATCCTCAACCCCCCAACAAATCTAGCAGTCAATTGTTCCTCCATCTCCATAATGTCATTTCGAGCAATCAGTTGATAAAACTCATTAGCATGATCATTAACAATCTTCGTCCCTTGCCTCAGATTCTGCAACCTCTGATACATGAGTGATTGATAATTGTAAGGCAAGAATGTAGCCTTCATCATCTTCTTCATTTTCTCCTAAGCAACAATCTTCGACTTCCCCATCCATTCTCGTGTAAGTTTGGTTTGCTGCCACCACGCCATAGCTCTTCCTCTCAACCTAGTAGCAACCAACTTCACTCGACGATCTTCCGGAACCTCCTTGAAATCAAAGATCTCTTCAACATTAGATAACCAATCTAGAAATTCTTCAGCCTGCATACCACCCTTAAACTCTGGAATATCAATTTTCATTCTGGACTCCCATTTGTGATCATACTCTAAATGATTTCTTCCTTGGCTTCGATTTCGACCATGAACACTACCACCATCAAACTCCTCATCAAAATCTGATGCATATCGATGTCGATCATGACCACCAACATCTCTACCACCACCATTTCTACCATCAACATCCCTTCGATCTACATTCCTCCGATCACGATCATCCACATCTCTCCGATTTCGATCATCAACATTCCTATCACGATCGTCAACATTTCTACGATCATGATCTTCTCTTCTCTCTCGATCTGAATGTGGTGAAACTCTATTTCACCCATGGCTCGATTCAGGTGAAATCCTTCTTCTACTTTGATTCATTTCAAGCATCATTCTCTCTAATCGAACAATTCCCTCATCAAACTTCTCATTGAATTTATCACTAATTCGTTGCTCCATTTGTTCAGCACCTTCTCTTCCATACAAAGCATCAATATTCCGATGACGTTGAGCTCGTCTCAGTGGCATGATTGAACTTCAAACAAATCTTCAAAAATTCAAACTTCAAATTCTCGAAACCCAATTCTCCAAATGATGCAAACTTCTTGCGATCTAATTTTGATACCAAACTGATGCAGCCAAGGAAGCGAATTCGACGATGTAAATCGAATCCGTCCAGGATCTCACACGATTAGCGGAAATAATCGGTGAATCGATGATAAATCGGTGAATTTAAGAATACCCAAATGCCCAAATCCGTTGATCACAAAGATACCGGATTCTAGCAATCTTCGACACGTTGATCGCTCACGATGCCGTAAGAGAAGATCTACAACTCTTCGTACGGTGATCAAGCGCACTTGATTCCGTGAATTGGCTTCAACAATCGTTGATTCGAGCGCACTCGAATGCCGAAGGTGGAGATAGGAGATAACACTCAACTACCAATTTTAATGGAGGCAAGAAGCACAAACCAAATTTTAGTTTAAATTCAACTACTTTTTACAAATGACCATACATCCCTATTTATAGTGATTTACAACTCAACACACGACTTAAGAAAATTACAACACAAGCGACTTACAAAACAAACGACCTAACAACAAACATCTCAAACGACTTAACAAATACAACCTACTTAAGAAATACAAGCAACAACTTAAGAAATACAAACAACGACTTAAGAAACTCGGCAGAGACCTACTGGAGCGGTATTCTAGAGCTTAACGACTTAAGGATTTGCGACCTAGCGATCTTCAACGACCTAAGAGAACTCGTCCGCGACCTAACTTCATTTGCGACCTTTGCTTCAGCGACCTAAGGATCTTCACGACATAGGAGACTCACGACCTAAGATTCAGGAAGGACTTCGCGACATAGTAAGGTCGTTCGCGACCTATTGGGTTTCTCCACGATTTAAGGAGGAGGAGGAGCGACCTAGGCGTGCCGCGACTTAGGAAATGTCGCTCGCGACTTAGCTGCCGTTCGCGACCTACTGGAGATGCCGCGCACTGTCGCTCGCGACTTAGGATAGGTTCTTCCTCACGACTTAGGGTTTCACGATTCCTATCAGGCTGGGCTGCATCAAAAGTTTGAGTAGAAATGAATTTGAATGAGAAGTTTGATGAATTGATGATTGAACAGAAACTTTGTATTTGAACTTGGAGAAAATGATTTATGTATTTCATTTCATACAAATGATACACAGTGCTCTACATATTTATATTGTACAAAACATATCTTGGGCTTGAGAGACAACCCGGCCCAATTTACAATAGTTAATACAAAAGGCCATCTGATGAATACACGGTACTTCATTACTTCATTTCTTTTACCCCCCCTCAAACCGAAGTTAGGGTTCGGACATGGCGACCAAACTTTATTTATTATGCTTCAAATCTTCAAAAAATTTCAGTCTTTAATGAAGAATCTGAATCAAAATGAGTAGATCTACTCATCTCACGTCTGGATCTAAGCTTATTTGAAGTTGAATAAACTCAAATTTGCTGAAAATCAGAAATCAGTCTGTAGCTTTTCTTCTATCTTCTGGAATTTCTTTAATCTTTGAGTCGCTTTGAAATCTGATGAAGTGTTGAGCTGATTATGTCTTTGTGAATGCATATGCTTGCTGAAGTTGAATAAGCTCAAATTTGCTGAGAATCAAAAATCGAAGTTGAAGTTTGTACTGGAAAAATCAAATCAGTCAGTAACTTTTCTTGTATCTTCTGGAATTTCTTCAACCTTTAAGTCGCTTCGGAATCTGATAAAGTTTCATGCTGATAGAGATTTTGTGAGTGCATCCGCTCGCTGGTAAGGTGCAGGTACATAATTTATTTGTAAGTTTCCCTTTAACACATGCTCTCAAACAAAATAAAGATCGATTTCTATATGTTTTGTCTTCGAATGTTGAAGAGGATTAGCTGCCATGTATACTGCACTTTGATTATCATAGCACAAGGTTGGTTTGACATGTTGCTCAAGATTTAGTTTGCTTAATAGCGATTGAATCCAAATCATCTCTGCTGTAGTACTGGTCGCACTTCGATATTCCGCTTCTATGCTAGATCTGGATATCGTAGTCTGCTTCTTTGAACACCATGATATATGGTTATTGCCAAGATAAATGCAATATCCTGTTACAGACCTTCTGTCATCTAAATCAGTAGCCCAATCTGCATCTGAATATCCAGTTAAACTAAAATTGTTGCAATCCTTTAGTAGAAGACCAAAATCAGTTGTTCCTTTTAGATATCTTAGTATTCGTTTGATTGCTTTCCAATGATTATCCAGTGGTTCCTGCATAAATTGACAAACTTCATTCACACTGAAAGATATATCAGGTCTAGTGATTGTTACATATTGCAAAGCCCCAACAACCCTTCTATATTGTTTGATATTAGTTGTGGGTTCTCCCATGTTTTTAGTCAACTGTTGACTGCTTATCATTGGTGTTGGTTGTGGCTTTGCTTTATCCATTTTTGTTTTGGATAGTAACTCTAAAATATATTTCTGTTGACTTAAATACATTGCTGAATTTGATCTTTTTTTGACTTCTATACCCAAAAATAGTTTAATTCGCCAAGATCCTTAATTGAAAATTGTTCATCAAGATATTGAGTAAGTTTGTTGATTTCATTTCCATCATCCTCAATAATAATTAAGTCATCAACATATATTAGAATATATATACTTGAATTTTTATTGAGCTTGATGAATAAAGAATTATCTGATTTGGTAGATTGATAGCCTAATGTAGATAATGTGGCTTTCAATCTATCAAACCAGACTCTTGGAGCCTGTTTAAGACCATATATGGCCTTATTCAATTTACAAACAAGATTCATATCTTGCTCATACCCTTGAGGTTGCTCCATAAATATTTCTTCCTGCAAAGTTCCATTCAAAAAGGCATTATTGACATCAAGTTGCCTAATATTCCAATGTTTATATAAGGCAATAGACAAAATAATTCTTATGGTTGTAGGTTTGACTATAGGAGAAAATGTCTCATTGTAGTCAAATCCATACTCCTGTGTATAACCTTTGGCCACAAGTTTGGCCTTATATCTAGCTACTGTTCCATCTGGATTTTTCTTTAATTTAAAAATCCATTTGCACCCAATTATATTTTTATTTTCTAGAGGATATACTAAACTCCATGTTTTGTTTTTCACGAGAGCATTATATTCCTCATCCATAGTTGCTTTCCAGTTCTTATCAACAATAGCTTGCTCAAAGGTTTCAGGCTCTTCTGTACTGGTTACAGCAGTATATAACTTCGGTTTGAAAATACCACCTTTTGCTCTTGTGATCATGGGATGACCTGCTCTAGCTTGTGGTTGTTCTCCTTCATTTGTGTTGCTATTTTCTGATTAATCTCCATGATTTTCTGTATTACTTTCACTTACTTGTTGTGATTGCAAATTTGTATTTGCAGGAGATTGATTGTGATAGTTGGACTGCTCAGATGATTCATGACCTGGTTGATCAGGAACTATGTGTTGAGAATCATCAGCTCCAACAGTCGTTTCATTCTTTCAAGTTTGCAGATCATCAGAATATATAGGTATGTCAGGTATGGAAACATTTGGATTATAAATCTTTCTGCTTGTTTTTAGTGTGGAATTGCTGAAAGGAAACACCTGCTCATTAAAAACAACATGTCTGCTAACATATATTCTTCCATTATCATCAAGACATTTATAACCCTTTTGATTGGTTCCATATCCTAAGAATGTACATGGTTTTGATCTAAAATCTAATTTATTACTATTATAAGATCTTAAGTAAGGAAAACATAAACATCCAAAGGTTCTCAAGTATTGATAATCAGGTTTTACTCCAAATAGTTTTTCTATAGGAGATATTCCTTTGAGAACCTTTGTTGGCAATCTATTAATTAGATACACAGCTGTATTAAAAGACTCAAGCCAAAATTTCAGTGGCAAAGACCTGTCTCAACAATATGTCTATGTTTTCTTTCTATTAACCCATTTTGTTCAGATGTATAGGGACAAGTAATTCTATAAAAATTCCCTTTTTACTGAAATAGTTACTGAGTGGCGTATACTCAGTCCCACCATCAGTTTGCATAATTTTTACTTGACAGCCAGTTTATTTTTCTGCTAGAGATATAAAATGAGTAACAACTTTACATGTTTCAGATTTAGACTTCAAAAAATATATCCATGTATGCCTTGAAAATGCATCAATAAATAATAAATAATACCTGTACCCATAATCTGAATCACTACAAGAAAATATAGTTTCAGTAGCAAATATTGGTAGTGTTTCCTTCTAAGTGCAACCAATATTGATTCAATTAATAAAAAAATTCCTTTATCGCTGCTAAAATATTTGCCGCTCGTCCGTCCCGCCAATAATTTTGGTCAAAAAATGTGCGTCGCACAAACACTTCCTTACTTTTCCTCTTTATGTTATTCCATTTACTTGAAAAGAAAAACCAGAAGAAATTCAAAATCTTCACAAATCCTTTTTCATGATTTCTTCCATTTTAATTTTGTTCTCCCTCAATCGAATTTTTTTTGCAATTTCCAGAAATCTCAAAATCGCGCCGCCTAAAAGGTCTCAGCCTGGAAAACTCACGCCTTGTGCTTCTCCATGCTGCTCTTATTTCCCCGAATCATCGTATTCTAATCTATTTCCCCTCACGGTTGCCTCAAATTTGGCTATCGCCCCATCCCCCTCTGAGTCCATCAAGCTGCTACCGTCACATCCCACTTTAACTGTATCAAACCGCCGCCGCCCAATTCTCCTCCGACTCCATCAAGTAGCCGCAACGAGGATGAGATGAGACTACCTCGACGAAGCGACGACCTCGCACCCCATTTTCCTCCGACCCCATCAAGTAGTTGGAATGCTGACGAGACGACCTTGATGCGGCGACGACTTTACAAGACCCGAGGACACAGAAGACGACAAGCCCTTGTGGTAATTTCATATTTCTACTAAGATTTTTGTCTTTGGTATTAATTAAGATAGAAGTCTTGTGCCGATGTTTAGTAAGTTCAAATGTTAAGTTTGTGCTGGTTATCCTTTCTAATTTTTTTGATGCGTTCTTCGATCACATATAGTTTGGTAGAAGCTAGGCAGTTATGCATAGTAGATGTTTAAAGACATTTTCTGTTTTGTTCATAATTTTCTGTAGAATAGGAATAACTATTTAATAAGATATTTCTGCGTAAAGGCCAACCAATGTTATAGCTACTATTCATATAAATTTGTTTCTTAATTCTTGAATCAGACACAATATCATAGGAATCTTTATTTCTTAAAAGCCTGAACACCAAAGCAGGATTGTTCCTATACAGTATTTTTATTGTTATGCACCTATAGCATTACAACTTGATGTACATTTTAATTTTAATTTTGGCCATTATGCATCCAGTTTGATCATTTTGTATTATATACCTAGGAGTTTATTTTCTTTCTCTTATTATCTACTTTGTCTCTTATTGTAAATTATATAATTCAACTATTTTGTTATTCGACTATTCTGGTTATGCAGATTTTGTGCAAATATGGTTTCTGCAGCGTAATGTTTCAAAGTTTTGAGTTAAAAGGGGATTTGAATTAGAGTTAGGATTTGAGTCATAACCAAAACCAAGTTGTCACTACCAAAAAGTATCATCTATATATTTTTTCCTGATAATCTAGAGAAAAACAAGCCATTGATTATGCATAATGATGTTGACCAAAATGTATCATCTATGTATTTTTTGTTGAGTCATGATAGTTTACCATTTTGATTACAGGCAAAGGTATCTATGCAAGAATGAAACTTCTATGCAAGTGAAAATATTAATGGAACAGAGCATGTCTCGTGATACCCCGAACCCAAAGCTAGTGAAGTTGATACAGATACTTGCTGAACATTTTAGTATGTGATTCTGTCCTTTATTGATTCTTTCTCCATTTTATTTTCACATACATCTATAAATGTTCATGGCAGTTAATGACACTATTAAAACCCTGATCTAAATAGAGTATGACTACATTGTCTAGTCATCTACATGTGATGCTTATTGAATTATTCATATCATTGAACAGTTGAATAATTGTTAGCATACTAATTTTCAATATATTTATTCCTTAAATATTTTTGATAATTAATTTTGTACGTATTGAGATTCATTATGTAAAGGGTAGTATATGATCTTTTTTGTTAATATTTGGAGTTATATCAAATATTTTTCTAAAACAAAATAGTTTAACAGTTACATTCAAAATTGCTATATAATGAAAAAAATGATCAAAGGGATTGATGAATGGAACTAATGTGATGATCTATAGATTGAATTTGTGGGCCATTGTTTACAGAATAGATCATCCAAAATATTGGAAATGTATGGGTTCTAAGTAATGACATATAGTTCTAAGTATGTCTCTAGTGTAGAAGTGTTCAAGCTTGGTTAATGTGCTCTGCCTTTACTGTGTGAAGCCTAACTTGGCTTGTTTGAAGAGTCTTAGTTTGGTTAACAGCAACGCTTGGTTTGGTTGAAGTGTGCGATTAATGTGCTTCAGCGTTAAACTGAGATGCTCCAAGTTTGGATTGGATTAACACTGCATAACTATTGTGCTAAAGCATGAGAAGCTAAACTTGGTCGAGTTCCTTCAGCCACAAGCAGCTGCAAGCAAAAGATCCAGTAGTGATGCACATGTATAGATGTGCATGCATTGGAGAGCAGCTAAGCTTGGATGATATGGCCAGAAGATACTAGCTGGTGCTAGTTGATGAGCAGTTGAGTGATCGGCCTGAGAATATGGTAGATGATGTGCAATAGGACATGAAGAAAATTACTGATGCTGAAAATGGTTGGAGAGGAAGCACTACATGAAGCCCATGTGCATGGAGCGTAGGTTAGATGATCTTTATAGGTAATATTAAGGATTAAGTATATTATATGTTCCTCAAAATTTGGAAAAGCTCAACTTATTAGTCTAGAATATCTTAGTAAAATGGTGAGAGTAGATCAGTTCCTATGATTTATTTACCAATATTTCTTGAACCTCTTTCAGTTATTAATTCATTAATAAGTAAGATATAAATTTGTGATTGAAAATAATTTCCAAGTTAAGCGCTATAATATTGCAGCAAAGTCAAAGTTCTGAAAGCAAAGATTGTTTGTGGTTTATTGTCATAAAATCAAACATATTTGTTTGTGTTTCTAACTTAAAATTATTAAATGACCAATTGTTGCTTATATTATTTCAAGCCTAGCACTATTACTGGTTACCATAATGATACTATAATCAATCTCAGAGACACAATGGGTTCATTGGAAACAATAGGAGACCCAGTTAAAGCTGCCAAGTTTATTGGGCAAAGCTCAGGTTTGTTTTTGTCTCTGTTTATATTTGTTTAGAAGTTTTGTAGCAGGTGAGTAGAGTAGGTTTGTTTATATTTGTTTATATTCCACTTTCATCATATTGTTCATGTTGTGTAAACCATACTATTGCTGTATAAATATGTACAGAGTATACTAAACTTTCATGACAATGTATGTTATAGTATTACAATCATTGAAGGGATGATGCACAAAATATTGACAAAGTTTGCAAAAGCAATGGTACAGTGGTAATGCCTCATTTCATTAAATCATAATGAAAATATATTCATAAACTTTTATATAATAATGATCAGACATATGCAGTCTTAGGAAATCATGACTACAGATGTGAAGTGTTGTTCATTGCAGGATTGAAAGTACGTAGTTCTGCTCTGGATCCTTTATTGTAGACGTGGGTAAAGCAATTGGAATTGGTAATATTTCAACTTGTTCTATGTTTAATTGCCATGATTAACTTATAAGTGCATACCAAGTTACATTTCTAAGAAAACAATTGTCTACTGTATAATGATTTCCACTTCATGGTGGCTAATCCTTATATTCCTTGGACCATTTATTTGCACTGTAACTTACTTGGGATCCCACCTTATAACTGAGATGAAAAATGGGTCCATATCACCAGTTTTTGTTTCTTTTTTTTAAAGTGGGCTCTTGATTTGTTAATCTCGATCATCTTATTTTAACAAATCATGCATCCATTTATTTTGATCTTTTCGAAGCGTGATAACTTTTTTGTTGAAAAGTTGGATTTCAATTTGCAATTTTAAATAAATTTTATAGGCTTTTTAATGGCTGACGTTGTGGATAGATAAAACTCAATTTTATGAAAATTTTACTATAAAAAGATTATATTTTTTTTGAAAAATTGAAACTGACTACTGACATTCTCAGCCTCAAATGGTTGGTTAACTACCTTCAACTAAACTAACTTCTTACCCTACCTACTTAGCCTCCTTCTCAACTCCTTTGGGGGGGTTCAGAAAACTGTTAAACTACCTTATTTGATACAAGGCTGTTGATTTGCAGGCTGAAAAGGCAAATAAAATTAAGGAGTACAGCACATTACGTACATTATCAAGAGTTTAAGAATAAACTCAAAATGTTAGCAAAACGTAAACATAGAAATAGATATAGTTATGATTGTACATTATGGTGGAGAATATATTAAACATAGTTAAAATTGCAAATTATATGGAAGTGCGTGCAGTTATTTTAAGATAATATAGTGATATTTGATTCAAACATGTTCGAAATAAAGGTCACGTGTCTTTTCCTTTATTTTTTTCAACAATCTAAAGTATAATTTTATCCTATCTTTTCCTTTATTTTTTTCTAATATTACAACACTTAATTTTTAGATTGCATGTGCATTCATAATTACATCATAACCTATCATTGTCTTCTAAAATTCTGAAATAACTTAAAGGTTGAATGAAATAATTGCAGGGTCTATCCCTCAACATCATTCAGGAGTGTTCTATGCTTCATGATTTAGATGAAAATATGAAAGCCCCAGGTTCAAAAATTAAACCATTTAGATCGAATCGATAATTTTTCAGTGAGAGAACGATAGTCTCATTCCTATATATTAAAAACTATTTTGATGTGAACAAACAAATTCATTAAAAGATTTCAATTGCCTGATTAATTGGCATGATAACTTTTTTTATTAATGTGTTTGAGTTATCAAAAGAAAAAACATAACATGAGTAATCATGCATGAGATATGCAATTGAACAAAACTAGTATCCAATTCATGGTCTAAAGTTGACAAATATTTGAGTTATGTTTTTGATTTGACAAATAGGTTCTCTTTCAGTAAGAAAACGTAATGTTTGAAATCCTAAAACAAAAAATAAAAATAAATGATGAGATCAAGCTAATTCAATTCAAGCATATCCAGTTCCTTCATTAGTATTACTTGAATTATCCATTCATTATGTAAATTACAAATACTAATTGTGATTATTGATAAAAATGCTGGGGCTGTGGCAGCCGTTGACTGTGTTCCATTTTCGCATGTATCTACTAATTTTACTTTTAATCTAGACAATTATGTAAGTACATATTCAAGCCATCATCATATATTTAGTTATGCTGTGATAGTATGCATCACTTGATGCTATATTGATGGTAACAGGTAGCTGATCTCTATGGCATTAGAGCAAGTATGTTGAATGGTGGAGAAACTAAAGGGGTTGGCACCGCATGGATTTGCCCAGAGGTAAATTCCTATCTCTGTCCCGACTCAAGGGTGTGATATACAAAACTGAATATGATGGATATAAATAATGGAAACTCGTTTATCACTAAACTATATTAAGAGGTATTGCTTGATATTGTATAGTTGGTCGATTGAGCGACTTTATTACTAATGCTTATAGCCTGACTTTTATTTGTTTATTTAATAAGGAGAATTGGATGATGCAGCCATGGATGATGCGTACAACCCGTCCATTCAAACCCTACATAAGAAGGAGCCTTGTGCACTACATAGATGATGTTGTACGTCTTAGTCTATAAATCGCTGAGTTTTTATATATTTTATTCTGTTAAAGTACTGAAACTGTTTTTATTCATTCTCAACAAGCAAGGGTGTCTTTGGAATCTGGATGTGAATGAGTTGCTGTCATTAACACTATCATGAGTGTAATGGGTGTCAATCTTACCGCATTACGTCCTGAACCTTGTGTTGAAAGGTTGGTGCTTATCAGTTTTTGTGAAACTTCAAATTTAATTTTCTTTTATGTTTTTCTATTACTAACTATTTCTACTTGAATTTGAATAATATAAAGTTTGTTTGGGTATGTACATATGATAAATCAAATTAATACTTGAACCTTGTGTACAAATTCAAATCAAGCTATTCTGGAAACCAAAACTGGAATAGTGAAGCAAAGGTGCATGGATGATAAATCAATGATATTGTTTCACCAATATTATGTTATCATGCCACTCCCCTCTTCCCCATCATCTTCGTTCCTTTTTATCGTCTCTTCATTTTCCACCGCGTCGTCTTGATGGCCAAAAATTGCAAAGATAAACTGCGCCTTGCTGTCTCTATTGGTCCTCTAACCCAGTTTTGATCTGAATATCTGTGTAAATTGAAAATTGTGTATTCGTTGGGGAACTATATAGAATGCATATAAAAATAGAATAATTTTTGTTAATATGTGTTAATATAGAATATCGAGTTATAGATTACATGATTTTCATATACACACACACACACACACATATATATATATACATATATATATACATACATATATATATATATCGTTGATTGTTAAACTCGTTTGCAGGTAATTAGCTATTTCGAAGCGAAGACTGTCGACAACAAAGAACTATTGGTAATCAAGCAACGAACATGAATTTAATTGTTATATATGTTGTCGTATTTTGTTAGTACCATTTGTGGAAACTTGTCTGTGAATGCTTGTAGTATGTGACTTACTTTGTTGAAAAACTACTATCGAATTGATTATGGATATTATATTTGATTGTGAGATTAGCATGTTTTTGCAATTATTTGAATATGATGATCATATGATTAATTGTTTGTATATGCTAATTATGTGATTTAATTGTTTGTTTGAATATATGAAAATTATGCGATTGATGGTTCGTTTTAATATGAATAGTATATAAGCGATTGCTGGAAATGGTATAAACCATCAATTGTAAATAGTAGCATTTAAAATATGCTACCAAACAAAAAGTTTAAGACTTATGGTAGCGTTTTTTAACCCTACAGAAAAAACCTATATCTGCATTTAAAAGTGACTTTTGGTAGCGTTTTTTAAATCCTACAGAAAATACCTATAGTTGCATTTAAAAGTGACTTTTGGTAGCGTTTACTACAATGCAACAAAAAGTTTTAGACTATTAGTTGCATGTCGTATAACAGCATTCTCTAAAACGCTACCATAAGTTATGGTAGCGTTTTTTCAACGCTACTAAAAGTCTTTTCTGGTGCAGTGAATATATTAGAGCTGGGCCCCATAAATCTGTTGCAACTAATTCCAATGGTTTTGAATATATAGTTAAAGAATCACTAAATGCTAATTTGTGACTCTTACCCATTTGACAATAAGAACATACATATGGCAAAGATATATTAATAGAACAAATCTTATTTTCATTGAGAACTTGTTTAACTACATTTGCATTAGGATGGCCAAGTTTATAGTGCCAAAGATTAAACACATCTTTATTTTTCTCTGTCTGCCTAACTTCAGCAATGTTGCAACATTGATGATTTCTCACAAACTTTCCTGAACTAATAAGATTGAATCTGTACAGACCCCTCACAGCATTACCCTGTAACAAAAATTCTTTAGTCAGAATGTCTCTAACTAAACAATAATTTGGGTAAAATTCAAAATAAACATTATTATCTCTAGCAAATCGAGAGACACTCATGAGATTTTTCTTTATTTTTGGCACTCTTAACAAATTATTCAAAAATAACTGTCTTGCACCTTTAATAGATGCATTTCCAGTATGAGTAATATTAATAGACTCACCATTTCCCATGCAAATTGTTTGTTTACCTCTGTACTCTCTATTGCCAAGATTTAAATTGTCAAGGTTGCTAGTAATGTGATTAGTAGCTCCTGAATTTGGATACCAGCTTTCATCATGTATATGTTCTGACTTTGCTATTGTATCTTGATTGATTGCTTTGCTATTATCAGATAAACTGTTTGTGTCAGATTGCACCTGTGCTATATTGATACTTGGATTACCATTTCTTTGATTATTTTGATTTTGATTTGGCATGTAGTTGGCATTAAATCTGAAGTAGCACTTCATTGCTGTATGACCCAATTTCTCACATATTTGACATCTTGGTTTATTGTTGTTGTTGTTTCCCCACCTTCCTCTGCCTCTGGATCTATTTGAATTACCCCCTCTTTGATAAGATTGACCTTGTTTGTTGATGCTTGAGCCACTGTTTTTGTTACTAGTAGCATAATTAATTGATAGATATGAATCTTGAGGTTTCTTTTGATCAAGTCTTGCTTCATGAGCAAGCAATGTTGAATGAACATACTCAACAGATGGTAAGGTGGGTTAAGCTGATAATACTGCAACTACAGCCTCATACTCATCACTGAGGCCATTCAATATAGACAATACATGTTCTGTTTTAGAAACCTTAAGCCCACAGCTTCTAACATGTTGCATATGTTGTTAACTTGTGCCAAATAATCTCTCATGGGTTGATTATCCTTGCTGACATTTTGAAGTTGTCTCTTATAATGCATAATCTTTGCTGCAGATTGTGTATTGAATATTCTTTCTAATGTAATCTATATTTCATTAGTTGTTTTATAGCCTATAACTTGTGTTAACAGCTTTGTATTGATAGAAGATAGCAACCAAGAACTTATTAATCTATCTTGCCTATTATATCTTGTGTATTCTTCATTGCAAACTGTTTTCCCTTGTGTATCAGCAATGAATCTTGGGGGAATTGAATTGGTGCCAATAATGAAACTTTCAAGACCATACCCTTGTATGGCAGTTTCAACTTGAAGCTTCCATAGAAGATAATTATCTTCTTCTAAATGGATGGTAATAAGCTGACTTTGAGGACTAATGACAGTTTTGATCAACTTTTCCGTTGCATCAACTGTCTGCTGCTGAGAATTGTGATTAGAATACGATGTTGCTGCTGAGTTATCTCCTTCAGCCATGAAGAAATCAGTAATAAAGAATCGAATACAGAGTAAATCAATGAACTTGAAACCTCAAGAAGGCTTTTTTGCAGACAAATCAGGTAAAATGCAGCCGAATCCAATGATGATTATATAATCTGATGGATTCTTGGCAGGGCAATGATTATCTTTCTGCTTATGATTGCTTTCTTGATTTCAAAAACTGATTTTCTTAAGATGTTTCTTGCAACTGAATTTGCACTCATTTTCTATAAAACTTGCTGTAGCCAGAAATTTGGCACAGTACCCGTTTTATAGGAAAATTCAACTTTATAAACCCAAATGATGAAATATACCTAATGGGTTTCAAGAAATTAGATGATGATATTTCTCTGATGATTTCTTGACTATCAACAAACTTCTGATTTTGAAATTGATTGCAGAAATTCTTCACAGAACCTTGAGTTCTGTTATCTTTCAAATGAAAATTGAAACTGCTGATTTTTGATTTATTTCTGGAATGCCGTTAGGCTTGAAATATTGGCTCTGATACCAAGATAAAAGTTTGAGTAGAAATGAATTTGAATGAGAAGTTTGATGAATTGATGATTGAACAGCAACTTTGTATTTGAACTTGAAGAAAATGATTTCTGTATTTCATTTCATACAAATGATACACAGTGCTCTGCATATTTATATTGTATAAAACATATCTTGGGCTTGAGAGACAACCCGGCCCAATTTACAATAGTTAATACAAAAGGCTATCTGATGAATACACGGTACTTCATTTCTTTTACAGCCAAAGAGGCTTACTCTGATTAATGCTATTGTTTTTACTATGACCGTCTATTAGGCTAAAACTTTCATTCTCCCAAACAAGCTGATTTTGATATTAAGAAGTGCTATAAACAGATTCTTCTTGCATGGCTCCATTCACTCAAAAATATTAATTCCTTGTTCCTTTAGTAAACTGGAGCTGCCTAAATCTCAAGGTGGTCTAGGAATCAAGAACTTGATAGTCTGAAATAGAGCGGTTTTTGTTAAACACATTAACGATTTCCTCAGTAGGAAGAATAATATTTGGGTTAAGTGGTCTTTAAAGCATATGCATGGTAGAAAATCTTTCTGGAACATGTCAATCCCTCAAAAATGTAGTTGGACGTGGAGAAGTATATTGAACATGAGAGCTAGCATTCTTCCACTGATCAAATATGACATAGCATATGAAGGTGAAGTGAGCTTTTGGCATGATCCTTGGATCAAAAATGGACTCATTTTGATTCACACTCTTACCCCCGCAGAAAATTCATCAGACTGAAAGTAACATACATGCTAAGGCTTACAACTACATACACCATGATAACATTGTTTTCCCTTACTCTAGTAATCAGATGGTTAGACAATTATGGGCTCAACTCTATGGGATTATTTTCTCTCTTTCTTCTTTTGATGGTATTAAGTGGACCTCTAAATGCACCATTTTCTTAGTTGACGGTGTATACAAGAAGCCAAACAATACTCAGGAAGTGCTTGAATTTAGTTGGCATAAAAGAATATGGTTGTGACTATGGAAATGTTTTAGAAATGCTCTTCTAACCAAAGCAAAATTACATGGCGGAGGTCTTAGCCTGGATGTGACTTGTTCTTTCTGTCAAGCTGAAGTTGAAGACACCCTTCATCTTTTCTTCAGTTTGCCTTTGATCCCTCAATTCAACCTGCTTTCTGTTAATTGTTGTTTGTTTATGTTATATGTTGTTTTCTTTATTTTTTTCCCTATTCTTTTTGTCTCCTTCGTGATTGTATTGCCCGTTGTCTGCGTTTTTCTTTCCCTTTGTTTTGCCATCCAAAGCATGTTTTGGTCTTGGCTGTGCTTTTGTTGTTTGTTTTTCTAGGCAATTCAATAAAACAGCTAGGGTTCCTGATAACTCCGCTGGCTTTGCCAAAAAAAATCATGTTTTGTTAAAACTTACATTCTTTAAAGGGATGTTTTAAATGCAAGTTTTAAACTTGTTTTAAAGATTTTTAAAGGTAGTTTTAAAGGAGCAAGGAATCATGGATTACAACACTATTGTTGTTATAAATATTCCGAGAAAAGGAAACTGATTGTCGACTATAACATTTTTGTTATAATAAATGGTTTTGGAAAAATTGGAAAGAAAGTTAAAAATAATATTACTTTTTTATTATTAAGCAAGTGTTTACTTTTACACAAAGGAAGATATTTTAAGGAGATTGTGAATTTTTAAATCAATAAGTTGTTTACCTTTTATAAAGAGGTTAGAAAGGGGTTCTAAATTTATTAAAAATGGTGTTTGCGTTATAAAGGAAAAGGTTATCTTTTTAAATCAAATTTTAAATTTCTAGATATTGGATTTTTGAAAAAGGGTTTAACTTAGTAATTTGAAACCAAAATATGGAATTGAGTTTCATAGAAATTATTTAAATGAGTTTTAAGGTCATTTTTTAACCAAGGGATTTCTTCGTTGGTGCCATTAAGTAGCAAAACAAATTTGATAAGTTGTGTCAAAATGTTGACACGTTTGTGGAAAATAAATCATCTCGTACTTAGCACTAAAAGTCAATGGGTAGACTTTCCTCTATCTGTGAGATCTAGAACCTAACTTTCTAGACAAGGGATAAAGAAGTTGAAATATCGAAAACGTGATAAGTATGAAAGAGTTAATTTTGATAAATGGGTCGTGCTTAATTAAGTATATGGAATGTATTTCATCTTATACTTGACACCAAATTCTAGGGTATAGGAACTCGTCTCTATCCCGAGAAGTAAGAATGTATGACGAGGCAAGGATAGTTTTCTAACTTGTCCGACTTCACTGTTAATCAAGGGATAGTAATGTTTGAAGTCAAAAAAGTGATAATAAGTATAAGATGTGCTATTTTCCATATGCAAACTATACTTACACCCAGATAGTGGTTTATCCACTATCGATAATTTGAAAACTCGATAACTTGACCAGTTTTCAAATTATTGATTGTTGTTTCGAAGAGACTGGGATCGGATAAGCATGAGTTATTCGAAAATCACTTCGAACTGACATATGCATTCGAATTGGAAACATCTTTAAGATGATGGAATTGAAGATGGAGATCTTTGAAATGCAAGGGCTACTTGCTGCTAAACCTGAGGGTGATTCCAAAAAGGATGTAGTAGAAGTAGTGCCTTCAATTTGTTCATATCCTGAACAACTTGTATGAATGAATGCTAACATTGCATTGTTGACTAGAGGAGTGTTAGCATCCTAAGTGGGATTTGATAAAAAGGTAAAACGTTGCCTCAAGCCTCACAACCAGGAAATAACCAAAATCAGGAGAGATGCAGTAGAGTTATGTACATCGCACCCATTAGGGTATGGACATCGCCCTTTTAGATAAATATTTATGGATTTGGTATGTGCATGTGAGCTCATGAGAAAAGGTTGCAAAGCAACCGGGGTGATGACATATTCGGTACTATCCAAGAAGAGGCTGGTTGGTTCTGTGTTGGTAAAAGGTCCATGTAAGGCCTTCGATACATTTTCTAGAGGTGTACCGTGACAGGTGGTAACCTGGTGCCTTATCACTGTCTGAAATCCATTCTCTAATAAGTACCTTACGGGACTTAGTCGTGCCCAAATATGCTAGAATTTGAGATGCAAACATTCCATCTATGTTATATATTTATTTTAAACTCTAGACATTATTATAATATCACTAGATTTTCTATTTTAGATCATTTGGTTATCGTAAGGTAAAAAACCCGTCCGTATATATATGCGGCGTGGTCTTACGAGGTACCTTTGTTTTTGAAAGGTTTTTTTAACATAAAAAAATCCTTATGATTTAAGTTTCTCATGCTGGTTTACTAGACTAATTCGAGTGTTATTTTCTTATAATACTCGGGTCAGACCTAGGTATTTTTTCACAGTTAGCTTTGGATAATTTGGGGTTTCAGGAAACGAGCTGGATACCTCCAAGATGTATTTTTGTAATTTTATTTATCCGCTACATTATTTGTTTGTATTTATTAACATTTGTAAGGACATGTTGTTATAACTCTCCAGGCTGATGATAGGTTAGACTCCGATTATAGAATGAATATTAAAGTTTTCTTTTGTAATGATTATTTGGATAATATATATTACTCATCATGACTGTCTTTTCTTTTCTTTCACCCCAACAATCTGTCTTTTCGACACTCGAATGCTCGGCATGTGAATACCTTGGATATATTAGTGTTGACTTTTGAAGGTCGAAAACACGGGTTGTTACAGGACCCATCACCCTCGTTATATCATGTTCTCATCACCGCACAAACCGAGGAACTCTCATAGTGCCTAATAACGGCTTTACAATAATTTAGCCGAGTTATATGTTGCATTTTTGAAGATTTTCTTGTTTGCTTTCTGGTTGTAGACTCAGCTCTACGAACTATAAATATGGTGGATTCAGCTCCATCGGCTGTGGAATTAGCTCCATGGACTACCCTATGCATGTTTTAAAAGATTTCTTTAATACGGTTAACAAGCCTTGCCTCCTAACAAATGAACATGAAAACAACATGGCGATACATGACCCAACGTGGTCCGTACAATAGTAAGCGTTGTATGCCCGTTAGGTGTAACCTATGTCTTTTCCATTGACCGTTAAGGATTGATGACGTTCTCGACCTATGCACAGACCTACTCCTTTATTTGGTACCAATTTAGCTGACATTCTATCACAGTGTCCTTCGCTCATCGTCCGATTTAGATTGCTTATTGCAATCAAGGCAACACCCCTCTTTCCTATTTTATTGAAGTAGACTACCTTTCTATTAGGGTATTCCTTTATCTATACGCAAGGTATACTCTTCACGAGTCATATGGTTGGAGATGTCTCACATCAATAATGTATACACAACTGCTGGTAGTCCCTCGTGGTTGGTAGGCTTCTATTGTAACATTATTGACCTCGCTTTCCAACATATTCTAATGATTAATTGTCATTCTATTCATACAATCATCTGTTAACTTCAATAGTTCACACCCGTCATAGACACAAACTTGAGGTTACATGTTATAACATATATATATATACCAACATATATATCCATTCATCTTTTCTTAATCATTGTGCCTCTATAATTTACTATTGACTATAAGTCCTTACTTTATTATGTGTTTATATCTTGCTTACTTTTAGGGTTATAAACTGCTTTCTTTTTAAAAGATTTATAATGTCCTTTTTTCAATCTTTTGACCTTTTCCCTATTTTCTATTTCTATTTCCCTTTTACCCTTTAATTTGTTGTTTCCTACTCTTACTTTTCTTTTTGTTTAATTCCCATCTTTGTTGGTATCACATATTTTTTCTTTTAGAATGTTCTTATCATGTTTATATCTCTTTGTTTAACACTTTGAGGTTTTCTGCATTTTAATATATTCGAGTCACGCTTCTATCATGGAAATATTAACATTGTAAATTTCTACATCTTATCCTAGAGAAAGATTTGCATTGTGTTTCGAATGACAAGGAATTATCTTTTCATAGTTATTGAAATAGACAATACAAATTATGATAAATATCCCTATTTTATAAATCACTTTCTTTTGTTAGTTCTATTCCTTGTCATTTCAAACAACGCACTTTTATTTATTTTAAATGTGATATTATATAGAATTCACATCGTAACCTCTTATATTCCAGCGAATTTAAATGCCACATAAACCCCTAATACCTTATTGTGATTTCTATATTTTACATTCTTATTTTTCAATATCCATTTTTAATAACAAATCTGGAATTATTACATTACTTATAAATTCATGGTCTACTATTATTCAATAAAAAAAATTAGGGATTGCTAACACCTAAATATTTTCAGATTTACATTCATATAACATATAAATATATCAAGTTAACAATTACAGAATATGTAGGAAAAGTTTATAATTTCATTGCATGTGTATAGGTTTAGCCTACAACTCCAATTTACATTTCAAGCATATAGGAACTAATCTACAACGATATAAATCTAATATTATATAAAATTATATATTTATTCCCACTCACTTTTTTGGCTCTCCAAATCTCCAGGTCTAATCCATGTTATTCCAGTTTGACTTACTTTTATCCTTATTTGAATATATACACCCAAGCGTACATATAACTATTAGAAATCTAGATCGGAGAAGAGTTTTGGATTTAAATTTAAATTCTAAATTCGGATTTACAGTTACCTCTGCTTTGACGATTTGATTTAACCATATTCCCCTTCTCTATCACCTTCTACAATTCTCTAATTGTATGTATATGTATAACTAGAACTAACTTAGAATTTAGAAATTTGTGGAGAAGAGAAAGTGGTAGAGCTTCCACATCCATTAGAAAATATGAGTTTGGAAATAGGGATATAGGTCTATACTTATAGCGGTTCAAATAAATGCAAGTCGTTCGTTCGATTAAACAGTTTTAAATCTAGGCCATTTGGCCAAAGATTTACTGTCATTTTTAACCTGACAGAGGTCGACCGCCCAAACCCTTAGGTCGACCACTATCGGTCGACCTGGGTACATATTTGATCGACCTGTGGCTTTGTTTAGTGGCAGATAATTAGCGTGCATGCTTTTGTTTTATTTAATTACTTATTTGACTGATCATCTTATCCGTTTCCCACTTTAAAAATCTTCTGTGATTTGCTTTTAGCGTTAATATTTATTAACGTGTAAGTTTCCATTAACGTTATTGATTAACGTTTAATTTATTTTTATTACCATTATTGCATATATAATTATTTCTGATTCAAAAACTTCTAACGCTAATAACTTTTTCGTTTGAACTCCGATCGGAAAAATTTATATATGAAAATCGATCAGAAAATCACCACGAACCCAATGATGTAAGTTTCGTATCCAAATTCCGATGTTTGTAAAAATTCAATTTTTCAGCATTATTATTTATTTATTAAATTTTACTTTAACTAATTGTCATAAAATCACGGGGTGTTACATTCTATGTAGTTAAAACCCCGCTATAGTTCCTAGCGCTATTCGACTGCTATGTTATTTCAATATAGCGTTACTAAACAGTTGATCCGCTTTAAGCCCCTCTATTTTCCGTAACACCCGCTAAATCAAAGCACTATCTTTAGCAACATTGATATGGAAAGGTTGATTTGACTAGTTCTCTATTAAAACAAACCTACAAAGTTAAGGTAAAGACTTAAGTTTAAGGCATAAGTGCTCACTATAAGTTAGAAATCTATTGCAGTCACCAAATCTTGTCTACAAAATCATTATATTCTTCGATTTTGTTATATAAAATTAAACAATATTTCTTTTTCCTATACAAATGATGTGAGAATGAAAATAAATTAACTTTAAATATTTGGTTCAATATCTAATGAAGCTTTTTGCACCTCTGTTATTTTCTACTATATACATGTTTTATCCCCGCTATAGAACCGCAATGTGTTTTAACTACATATGTTACATTCGCTCCTCCTTAAAAAATCTTTGAAATTACTCAAGGACTTAACAATGTAACATAACGTACAACCATTTTAAACTAACAAATCAATTAGTGCACAACCAATTTTTCAACTAATCGTGTACAAGTGCACGGTATATCATAACATATATTATATGTGCAGAGTAATTCTAATCGGCGCTTCATATATGAATACATTCTTTTAAATAAATTTCGAAAATATGGTGCTAACATCCTAAATATACTGGCAGTTCCATATGCATGCAACTTTTGAAAATAAAAAATTTGTCTTTTTTACATCCAAATTTTCCCACACTTCTACGAATAAATGTATAGTTCAGCCAATTTTTCATCCAATACCTGCCATCTAAAATCCTATCACACAGTTACTAACATCCAAATTTAGAAAAATCCAATTTTCTAGACCTATTCCTTTATGCCGGGAAAAGGTTTTGAAATGGAAAATTCCATATTTCCATTCTTTTTCTCTCGTATACCCCACTTCCTACTGTATTGTGGAACCTTCACTTATGCTCTGATATCTCCTTCCAAATTTTCCAAGTACAGTTTGTACAATAAATTTTTATTTTAAAGTTTTAAAACTGGGTCCATTTCAATAACCAACTTTTTGTTCACCAATCGATAAGATATACTTTTATAACCAAAATAGCTTTCATTTCTAACCGTATTTTATTTTACTACCACTTCTACTGCATTGTAAAATCTATACCAATCAACATGTCTATTATACCCTTATATCAAGTATGTGGCATTTTCAAAATTTGGAAATTTCTCTCTTTCTACCCAAAAATATTTTTATATTACTTTTTAAAATATCGAAAAAAAAATTCATCACCAAATTTTCCAACATTTTCACATAGGTATTTTATTTTTTCAAAACCAAGGATTGAACAAAAATCTCAAAAGTATACATATTATATGTATTCTTCAAAATAATTTATGCCACATCTCAAGAAATTGGGGTTTAGTCGATAGTCTAACGTCCATAGTGGACTTCACCTAATTTCGCGGTAAATTTTTAAGTTTCAAAACTTTTATTTTATTTATAATAGCAACCAGCAAATAAGGTCAATTATAAATTTCAGTTTTTTTAAGGTATAGGGACATTGACCCATGGCTCATTAACATTCTTTCTCTGTCCTACGCTCGCTGAAATTTATTTTCTGAATTTTTTTCGGGACTTACAATCTTATTTCATTTTTGTTTTAGTAGTAATTTAAATAAATTTTCTTAATTTATTTCTTAACTTCCAGTCTCTACTATTTTCTTTTTCTTTTTTCACATTGGTTAAGTGTCTTTCTTGAAATTTCCTTGTTTTTGTTGTTTTCCCATAATATAGCGGTCCATATAGAAAACACATAAAAAGGAACAATTCCATTACATCGTACACGCTTTTATACCAATAGAAACAACTAATGCTTACAAACCAAACTAAAAGAAAAACAACTGCTAGAAGCTACCATTCAACATCTACTGACACCAACGATGTTGTGGCCTATCACTTCTTACTTAAGTTGAATGGACCTTTCTGACATATCATACTTCTGCTACCTGCATATCTTAACTTCCTTTCCATCTTCTAATGAATAAGGTCTATTCATTACTTCCATCACCACACCAAATTATGGAATAAACTATGCATCCTTCCATACTGTAGTGGGTAAAAAATACAAACTATGCAACTTTAAATAACTCATTGGCAGCTTGGCGGAATAATTTTTCCACCCTTTATCTTGTCTTCCTTAACTTTGAGTCTACCGTTATCCTTTATGTGTGTTTTCCATCTTATTATCCTCTGTTACTATCTTTTGTAATCCCAATCTCTTAATAGTATTTTCAAATCTTAGTATTTACTTCCTTTATCTTTGGTTCTTCATACGAGCATATCCTAGAACTCATAGAAATGTACTTTAATACCATTCATTTGCGGGTTCTTCTTATGGCTTGCACACATGTCTAAGAAAACATTCTTAGGCTCTTACCAATACTCTTTACACTCAACGAGGATTCCTTTACTAATTACTTTTAATTAATTACTTAATTAATTATATCTCACTTTAACAAAGTATATAAAATAAAACAAACACCTTTATAACGAGCAAGATTGATTATACTGTTGGATAGATGTAACAAATAATATAATTTCTCATATGGCATACTCCTAACTATCTCAATGGCAGATGTCAATGAACTTGTTTGTGAATTTGAGAACACTTAAACAAATAATGATGAAATTGATGAGCCTTTTTGGTAAAGTAAAAGAATAAAGGTTAAAAAATTATTTAAACCGGATTTTGTCATTTATTTAGTAGAAGTAAGAAATTTTATCCAACATCAAGCCAGGCTTTCTACAAACATAGAGTCTAATCCTTTAACATATAATGATGCAATAGAATCTTAGGATTCATCCTTTGGCAGGAAGCCACAAATGATGAAATGAGTTCTATTATGAAAAGTAAAACTTGGAAACTAGTAGACCTACCTTCTTGTTCTAAACCAATAGGAAGTAAGTGGATATTTTAGAAGAAGTTAAGAGAAGACGACACGATAGAAAAGTTAAGGCCAGATTACTTGCTAAAAGATTTACTCCGAAAGAAGGAATAAATTATTTTGATACATATGCATCTATAGCTAGGATTTCAACAATTAGGACATTAATTGCATTAGCATATATTTATAAACTTGAAATTTATCAAATGGATGTCAAGATTGCATTATTAAATGGAGAATTTGACGAGGAAATATATATGTCACAACCTAAAGGTTTTGTAATGCCTGGAGTAGAATGTAAAGTATGCAAGCTCATAAAATTACTTTACAGTCTTAAACGAGCACCAAACAATGACATGGGAAATTTGATAATACCACAGTATCAAATGGTTTTAGGATCTGTGAATTAGACAAATGTGTCTATAATAAATTCCATTTTAGTGAAGGAGAAATATATGCCTTTTCGTTGATGATATGTTAATATTTAAGACTAATACTTTGAGTATTGAAAGTAAAGAAAATATTTCTATCTTCATTTCATGTTTTGACATGAAGGGTATATGGGAAGATGAAATGATTCTAGGAATAAGAATCATAAAAATAACAGAAGGACTGGTCATTACTCGATCTCATTACATTGAAAAGATATAATAGTGTTCAATTAATTGATTGTAATCCCGTAACCATTCTATTTCATCCCAATATGCAATTATATTCGAATATTGGTGGATCCATACATCAACTAGAATATGCTAAAGTTACTGGGAGTCTAATGTATGTCATGACATATATTGCCTATGGTATTAGCAAAATGAGTGGATACACTAGTATTCCTAGTTGTATTCGTTGGATAGTTGTACAAATAATTTTAAAACACTTAAAGTGAACCATAAATTAATGTAACTTGTACTATGAATATTCAAGTGTAATAGAAGGATACACGTATGCTAATTTGAACACTAAAAGAGAAGATAGTAATGAATCAATTAGGAGATGGATATTCATTCTTGTTGGAGGAGCGATATCTCGAGCCTCAAAGAAACAAACATGTATTGCTGATTCTACTATGGTTGTTATTGGCTTCCTATAGTAATGAAGCAGAATGGTTAAGGAGTTTACTATTAGTTCATGTATGGCCAAAACCAATTCCTTCGATATCTGCGCATT
The DNA here is from genome assembly GCA_030737815.1 of Allium fistulosum. Taxonomy (NCBI): domain Eukaryota; kingdom Viridiplantae; phylum Streptophyta; class Magnoliopsida; order Asparagales; family Amaryllidaceae; genus Allium; species Allium fistulosum. The sequence goes on from CM060902.1 coordinate 810,908,829, forward strand.
ATGATAGTCAAACAATACTATCACAAACATATACCCAGGTATACAATGGAAAATATAGGCGTATTGGCATAAGGCACAATAAGGTAAGGCAAATGCTCACTGATGGGGTAATTACCATAAATTACGTGAGATGAAGCAAAAAATTGGCAGATCTATTTACAAAAGGACTTGCAAGGGACTTGGTGTTAAAAAGTCAGGAATTATTTTAAAGTCAATATAAAACAATTTCCTATAACTAAAACTTGACTTAACATAACGAAATTCATTATCTTAACTTTAATGAGCAAAAGTACATCATACCATGAGATTGGAAGCATAATATTAGCCTAAATAACCAATATCATATTCAATTCCAAGAAAAGTCGTGCCTATAATGATATGGTGGAGGTTATAGAACTTAAAATTAATAGGCTACAACTGAAATATCATTTAAGCGTATGTGTATAGGGCACTTCTGATAAACACACCTATGTGAATGCATGAAGGTGGTGCTACCTTCTATGAGTCTATGGCTTAGTCTCTAAGGGCATTTGATGAAATCGAGGTATAGACACAAGGCCAATCTATGCGTTGCTTTCAACACTACTAGAAAAGGCCAAAATAGCAACTGACATTTCCAATGGCCGTCAATGGCTCTATCATCAATTTTTTCGACGGCTTTCAACAGCTCCTTATTTTTAATATCTTAATTTACCACATTATTCTATCTTATTAGTAATAGAAATATGAAATTTGTTTCAAAATACTAATTTAATTCCTAAAAATTAAAGAAGATATTTTTATTCAATTATTCAATTTTAAGATGGTTTGTGGTTAATTAAGTTAGTATTTTCGATAATCTTTTATTATGTAATTCGATATTTAAATTTATTCAAAATCAAACTCAAATGACCAATATATGTAATTTTCAGTCCGTCCACAATACAACTTCGGTGAAATTTATGATGCATAATAGTTTTATGAATTTAAATATATTTTTAACCATTGTGGAACTAATTCTGAATTTCTAAATATTTTTAACATTATAAACTCATATAAAAGAAAATGTTTGATGGAAAAATAATCTTTTTAAATCTTATGTCAATCCAAATTATTTGTCACCTACTTCCAAAATATGATAAAATAGTAAATAAATTTAGGGTGTCGATCATGATTCTCAAATTTATAGCCGTTCGTCAACATTCGGACTCGTTTGAAGGTCAAATGATCTTCAAATGAGACAAAATTCAAATCACATATACTTTATAATGTATTTATCCAATCCGTATGACGAGAGTAAAAAACAAAAGGAAAAAATTAGACTCAAAATATATCATTTTCCAATAAGTTGTATAACACTTAATATATATTGTTAGCACAATTTCTATGAAAACGATCTATTTGAAGTCTAAATGATTTTCTGTCTGTTTTTTTAAATCCAACCGTACGGATTGGACAAATTCATAATATAGAATATATGGTTTGAATTTCTTCTCTTTTTAAGATCGTAGTCCTTTGAACTAAAGGTATTAAGTCTAAATATCGATGAATGACTATAAATTTAAAAATAAAGATGGATACCCTAAACCCACTTATATTCTTTCATATTTCGACCATATACCCAAAATACCTTGGATCGACATAAGATTCAACAATTTTTTTTACCAAATAATTTTTTTTATGAATTTATTATGTTGAATGCATTTAAAATTCACAATTAATTATCAAATCGTTAAAATGGTATTGTGTAACGTATAAAAATAACATTTTTAATATGTAGAAACACAAGTGGGTTATTGTAGATTTTGTTTTAATTTTGTATAATAGATTAAATTTTTATAACAAATTAAATGAAACTTAATTTATATTAAATAGAGAGAAAAATATAAAGTAATATATTTAACTACCGTCGAAAGCCGTCGTATTTATGCCTTTGATGGCCGTCGGAAAATCGCAAATATTGCTTCAGCCGACCCTGTTTTCTTCTTTATTCTCATTTTCCTAAACCCTAAACTTAATTCCCAAACCCCCAATTTGATCCAAATCCGTCCCTAGCTGCCGTAATCCGCCACAATCCATCGCATTCTTCATCAAATTGGAATCTCCAAGCTTCTACACCTTCAACCCATTGAAAATTAGGTACATTCTTTCCTTGAACTAATTGTTTCGAATTGTGATAAAACTAGCATTAATTTGTGTTTAGATTTATTGACAATAGCCTATTGGTTTGTTATAATTGAATATTAGTTGATTTGAAAATGTTAATTAGGGTTATTATTATTTAAATCCGAAAATTAATGTTTAATTAGGGCTAATTCATATTGATTAGTGTATGTGGTTATTAGTATAACATAATTTAGTGTTAATTAGTGTATGTATTATTTAAATGTTGGCAAAACCAATTTATTTACATAATCCCTTTATTATTTTATACTGTTAATTACATATAAATTTAGTTTACATGTAAACAAATTAGTGTATAATATTAATTTTTTATTAGCGTGTAATAAATTCAAATTAGTATTAGCTAAAATGTTAAAAAACAATTTTTAATTGTTGTGAATTCAAATAATAAATTAGCATATAATGCTAATATAAACAAATTTGTGTATAATTTACTTTTTTTTAAATCCCTTAGACTTTTTGGCCATGTCTGACAAGTATTGTATATGATCGTTATATAAATATTCGTTTTTGCTACAAAATGAAGATCAATATTCATCTGATACGCTATTTTTCGGATTTGTTTCTGTATTGGACAAGTTACAAATACAATATAACAATTACATTTTGTAAATCATTTCATCTTAAATGGTTTACAAAATTTCTACAACACTTCCTTTTTGTTCCTAATGTATACACATATGTGCACGATACGGGGAACAAAGGAGAAGTGCTTCCAAAATTTTGTTGAATCGTTTAAAATGAAATGATTTGCAAAATAAAATTATTACTGTGTTTGTAATGGGAAGTGGGATGATCGACCATCAAAAGTAAAATATAATAAAGTGAAAATATAATATTATATTCCTAATTTGTTAAAATTGAAAATAAGATTTTATAAAAAGGTAAAAACAATAATATATTATATAATTAACAAAACATTAAAATGTATAAATGAATTGAAAAATAAAATGTCAAGCCAAAAAAATCATAATTTTTTGAATCTTACTATAACTTTTTAAATTTCTATCATATTTTTTGAAATAGGAAAACATGGTCAATTATTTTGTCGATTGGAAGAGCTAGATGTATCGATGGAAAAGAACGGAAGGATCGATAAAGGAACATTTATACAACGATGTATTATTTTAAATTCGCTTTAAGTAATAATGGAATGACGAACAAATTAATTGCCGTGTAGTAACTGCAAATATTTAAAGCATTGTAAACCAGAAATTGTTATAGTACATTTGTGTCAAAACGGTTTCGTTCTATTATGTGTGGGATTTGTATGTCCTTGAGATGATGGTTTTGATGACAACAACCTTAGAATAAGATTATAAAATATAAATACTAACATTATAGTTTAGATATATATGTATGAGCAGGATTTAACTATGCAGGTACCAAGAATGAAGACTGTACAGTATAGAGATTCAAGATATCAAGATTGAAGACTCATGAGTATCAAGAATATCAAGATTATCAAGAGTTCAAGATTTCAAGATAAGTATTGAGTCTAGAATTATATTAAAACTTCATAATAGCACTGAAATCTTCACTCCATTTTTCTTTTGGGATGGAACCCATTTCTACCTTTTTAGTGGCTTACAAACCCACGACAAGTAGCTTACAAACCTGCGAAAAGTGGCTTACAAACCCACGAACATCTTGGTTTTGTACAAGTTCTCGACTCTTGATATGATGAGATATTCTGTAGGAAGAAGCTTGCAAAACTACTTCAAAATGATTTTCAAAACTACTTTAGAATTATTTTTAAAACTGCTTTTCAAAATGTTTTAGCCTTAAAAATTATCTTTTCAAATGATTTCAAAAAGATGTTTTAGCCTTAAAATATTTTTTGTTTTTGTTTTTAATAAACTCTTGTTTTAAACTTCGTTTGTTTTAAACTATCTTTTAATTATAATATATTTATACTTAGATTTAAATATAAAATTATAGTAAAATTTTATATATATTATTCTCTATATTTATCTATGTATTTTATCTATAGTCAAGTATATTTATAAAGTTTAAATAGTTTTTAATATAAGATAAAGGTTATTTTCAAAGAAAATCAAATCTTCAAAAAATGCTTTGGGATGTCGACATGCCCTAGTACCCCATGTCGACATAAGGACAGTTAGATTCAAAAATTTGAATTTCAAAAGAAGTGTCTATTCGCCATAACCTTTCACGAATGGACATGGCTGTTGTTCTTCTATAAATAGGGGTTAGTTTCAACGAATTTGAATATAGATTTTCTGATTTTTCACTTCTCTTCTTCTTCCACATTTCTTTATACATATTCTTACCACTACTCTGCCGAAATCAACATTGAATCTAACTAGATAATCTCTGGTTTGATTCTCTATCACTATCTCATCAAGATCCTCGGTGTTATTCAGAGTTATAGGCTTTCTTTGTAATCAATAGAGTAAAAGGTGTGATTGTAGCCTTGGAAATAAATCAAGTGAGAAAAGGTGTGATTGTAGCCTTGAGAAATCAATTGGGTGAACTTGTTGCTCGGAAATCAAGTATCTCTACCCAAAGGATTGTGATTTTGGAGGGTGTACCTCGTGGCCTTGAAATCGAGGGTTGTAATTGTTGAATTGCTTTTGAAAGGAAATCCGTACTTAGTTGTGCGGGACTGGATGTAGGGTAACCCCGAACCAGTATAAAATCCGGTGTGTTCTTTCCTTCACTGCATTTACTTTACTCTGCATCTGTGTTTGATTCTGTGATTATATCTATGTCTGAATATTGCATACATTTGTGTAAAAATCAATAAGAACTCAAAAAGATTTAGTAATTTCTTATTTACACTATTCACCCTCCCTCTAGTGTTCATTCTAGCCTTAAGATCCATATTCCGCATTCCTCGCATTTGGTATCAGAATAAGGTTTTAAAAAGTTTCATAATCTGATTTTTGAATTTTTTTTTTAAAAATAGCTATATTTAAGAAATTTGTTAATGCATGTTTAGAAATATTCAGATCATCATTGTCTCTTGAATCTGCATATAATCAATATTCAAATACAAGTTGTCTACTAAGATTGTTTGATGTGCAGGAATCATGCTTTATGGGAGTTGAGGAATTAATCCAGAACAAACAAATTGTGCAGATCAAAAAGAACAAATGGATACTTGATAGTGGATGTTCTAGACACATGACTGGGAATCCAGATATGTTGAATGATATAATATACAAAGACAGAGGACTGGTTAACTTTGGAGACAATTCAAAAGGTTATGTGATCGGCATCGGCAAAGTCGATAACTCTGAAACTCCTATTATTACTAATGTTTTGATAGTTAAGAATCTGAAACACAATATGCTAAGTATAAGTCAACTATGCAATAAAGGATATAAAATTAAGTTTGAAAAAGATAAGTGTCACATTGAAGATAATAATTCAACCATAATATTTGAGGGAATTAGGAAAAAGAATATTTATATTCTTAGTATGAAAATTTCAAATGATAACTTGTGTCTTTTGGCAAATGCAAGTGACCTTTGGATTTGGTATAAGAGATTTGGGCATTTGAATTTCAAACTCTTATCTAGACTGTCAAAACATGATCTAGTTAAAGGCCTCCCTAAAATGAATTTTAAAGTAGATAGTCTATGTGATGCATGTCAACTAGGAAAACTTAGAAAAAGCTCTATTAAATTAAAAAATATAATTTCTACTTCAAAACCTCTTGAATTACTTCATATTGATCTATTTGGTCCATCTCAAATTCTATCAATAAATAATAGTAAATATGTTTTTGTAATTGTAGATGATTATTCTAGATTTACATGGACAATATTTTTAAAACATAAAAGTGATACTTTTGAATATTTTAAGAATTTTTCAAGAAGGGTTCAAAATCAACTTTCTTAAAAAATTATAAACATCTGTAGTGATCACGGTGGTGAATTTGAAAATGAAAAGTTTGAAGAATTCTGCAATAAAAAGGGAATAATTCACAATTTTTCATTTCCAAGAACTCCATAACAAAACGAAGTAGTAGAACGTAAAAATAGGACGATTCAAGAGTGTGCGAGAACTATGCTTGCTGATAGTAATTTACCAAAGTACTTTTGGGCAGAAGCAGTTCCTATCGCCTGTTATATTTTAAATAGAATTTTAATTAGACCTTTAACTGATAAGACATCTTATGAACTTATTTACTCAAAGAAACCTAAGGTATCTTATTTTAGAATTTTTGGAAGTAAATGTTTTATTTTAAATACAAAAGATAATTTAGATAAATTTGATCCTAAATCCGACAAAGGTATCTTTATCGGATACTCTAATAGAAGTAAAGCGTACAGAGTATTTAATTTAAGAACTAATACCATCGAAGAAACAATGCATGTTTCATTTGATGAAAATTTCAAAAAATTTGAAGAAATAAATGATGAAGAGGATTTAATCACTCAAAACCAAGAGTCAACTGAAACTAATAATGAATTAAATTTATTTTTAGGATTACAAATAAAACAATTAGATAATGGTATCTTTATTGGCCAAGAAAAATATGCTAAAGACCTAGTTAGTAAATTTGGTTTGACTACTGCGAGTGGAAAACCCACTCCTATGGCAACCAATGAGTACCTTAGTAAAGAGATCTCTTGAAAGATGTAGATCAAAAATTATATAGAGGAATGATTGGATCACTACTCTATATCACTGCAAGTAGACCTGATATCATGCATAGTGTCTGTCTCTGTGCAAGGTATCAATCCCAACCTAAAGATACTCACTTAATAGCTGTAAAACGTATTATAAGATATGTTAAACACACCTTTGATTATGACTTATTTTATCCTAAAAATGATTCGTTTGACTTAATACCTTACTGTGATGCTGATTATGCTGGTTGTAAATCAGACCGAAAAAGTACAAATGGAACTTGTTACTTTTTAGGGCATTCTCTGATTTCCTGGTTTAGTAAAAAGAAAAACACAGTTTCTCTATCAACAACTGAAGCAGAGTATATTTCTGCTGCTTTGGCTTGTTCTCAAGTAATATATATGCAATGAACTTTAAAAGATTTTGGTTTAAATATCTCAAAATCACCAATTTATTGTGATAATACTAGTGCAATAAATTTATCCAAAAATACTACTCAACATGCTCGAACTAAACATATTGATATCAGACACCATTTTCTTAGAGATAATATAAGTAGAGAAGTAATTACTCTCGACTATATCAATTTTGAAAATCAAATTGCTGATATCTTAACAAAACCCTTAAATGAATCTACATTTACTAAATTAAGAAGAGAATTAGGTATTTGTTCATTAACTGAAATATAAAATATAAATAACCAAGTATAATTAAAAATTAAATCAAATAGTAAAAATATTGAGAACCATGTCGACATCCCCCCTATACCCATGTCGACATATAACGTTTTTTTTTATTTTAAAATTTTTTCCCACCAAAATTCAAATAATTGGTTATATATTCTTCTTATTTTCGAAATTTTCTTCATTCTCTCTGTTCTCTTTCTGTTCTATCTTCTGAAATCAATTTATCAATGGCCTCCTCTTCCAAATCAAACATAAAATCAACCTTTTCGTTCCCTTCTCCTACCTCTGGTCCGTTCCAACGTACTACGCTCGCCCGAGTGACAAAAATGGAGGATTCTCTAAAGGATGCAATTTAGTTAATGATTAAAATTCAAATAGTGCAACTCCGAATGGCAAAAGAACAGGAAAGGCAAGGGAAAATCTTTAGAAATTTGCAAAAAATTCTAATGGACAATCATGCTAATCCAATCTTGATTGACGAGGACTCTTCAGGAGATCATGAACAAGAGGAAAGTGAAGAAGAAGAATAAGAACCAATGGAAGAAGAGCATGCGGAAGACAACGACAAAGTCATTTGCGTTGGCTAAGTATGTTTTGACAAGGACGGAAACTTGGTTGAACAACGTGGAAATTTCTATTTCCATTATCCAAATTGTTCGATCCATAGATCTCCAATTGTCAAAGATACTCAGTAGTTTCTTCTTTTTCGTTTTTCATCGTTATGTGTATATTTGTCACGTTGTACGAAAATGTAAATATAAACATATATATATATATAAATAAATATTGTGTGTTCTTATATATGATTCCTATATATATATAAGTATTATATAGGTACTTGGTTAGGAATGTTAGTAGTTTAGGACTAAGTTTTAGGTTTACAATTAAGTATTGATTATGTATGATAACACTATCATTATAATCATATAGGATATTAGACTAAGATTTATATAGTTTGGAGTTAGTTTTTTTTTGTTGATGACAAAGGGGGAGAAATATAAAATAGAAGAGTTAGGCATAGATTTAGGGGGAGTTATCAGTTTTAAGGGGAGTTATTAGGATAGAAGTAATATTTTATAAACAAAGGTTGTCATCATCAAAAAGGGGGAGATTGTTAGTCCTTGAGATGATGATTTGGATGACAACAACCTTGGAATAAGATTATAAAATATAAATACTAACATTATAGTTTAGATATATATGTATATGCAGGATTTAACCATGCAGGTACCAAGAATGAAGACTGTACAGTATATAGATTCAAGATATGAAGATTGAAGACTCATGAGTATCAAGCATATCAAGATCATCAAGAGTTCAGGATTTCAAGATAAGTATTGAGTCTAGAATTATGTTAAAACTTCATAATAGCATTGAATCTTCATTCCATTTTTCTTTTGGGATGGAACCCATTTCTACCTTTTTAGTGGCTTACAAACCCACGACAAGTAGCTTACAAACCTACGACAAGTGGCTTACAAACCCACGAACATCCTGGTTTTGTACAAGTTCTCGAGTCCTGATATGATGAGATATTCTGCAGGAAGAAGCTTGCAAAACTACTTCAAAATGATTTTCAAAACTACATCATAATGATTTTCAAAACTTTTTTCAAAATGTTTTAGCCTTAAAAATTATCTTTTCAAATGATTTTCAAAAAGATGTTTTAGCCTTAAAATATTCTTTGTTTTTGTTTTTAATAAACTCTTGTTTTAAACTTCATTTGTTTTAAACTATCTTTTAATTATAATATATTTATACTTGGATTTAAATATAAAATTATAGTAAAATTTTATATATATTATTCTCTATATTTATCTATGTATTTTATCTATAGTCAAGTATATTTATAAAGTTTAAATAGTTTTTAATATAAGATAAAGGTTATTATCAAAGAAAATCAAATCTTCAAAAAATGCTTTGGGATGTCGACATGCCCTAGTACCCCATGTCGACATAAGGACAGTTAGATTCAAAAATTTGAATTTCAAAAGAAGTGTCTATTCGCCATAACCTTTCACGAATGGACATGGCTGTTGTTCTTCTATAAATAGGGGTTAGTTTCAACGAATTTGAATATAGATTTTCTAGTTTTTCACTTCTCTTCTTCTTCCACATTTCTTTATACATATTCTTACCACTACTCTACCGAAATCAACATTGAATCTAACTAGATAATCTCTGGTTTGATTCTCTATCACTATCTCATTAAGATCCTCAGTGTTATTCAGAGTTATAGGCCTTCTTTGTAATCAATAGAGTAAAAGGTGTGATTGTAGCCTTGGAAATCAATCAATTGAGAAAAGGTGTGATTGTAGCCTTGAGAAATCAATTGGGTGAACTTGTTGCCCAGAAATCGAGTATCTCTACCCAGAGGATTGTGATTCTAGAGGGTGTACCTCGTGGCATTGAAATCGAGGGTTGTAATTGTTGAATTGCTTTTGAAAGGAAATCCGTACTTAGTTTTGCGAGACTGGATGTAGGGTAACTCCGAACTAGTATAAAATCCGGTGTGTTCTTTCCTTTACTGCGTTTACTTTATTTCTGCATCTGTGTTTGATTCTGTGATTATATCTGTGTTTGAATATTGCATACATTTGTGTACAAATCAACAATAACTCAAAAAGATTTAGTAATTTCTTATAAACACTATTCACCCCCCCTCTAGTGTTCATTCTAGCCTTAAGATCCATATTCCGCATTCCTCACAGGATTGTTATAGAGAACTTGTTTGACCTAATCCTATAGTGTCAGATTAGGAGGTGGATTATGTCAATGTTACAGCGAATCCCATAGAAGATATGATTGAAGATGCATCATGATCAATATTTCTTACTGTTCAAGTTGATGATGAAGATGTAAATATCGAAGAAGAACCAAATATTAGAGGAAAGAAAATCCACGATTTGTTGGATGGTGCTAAGAAATACCTTTGGGATGACTGTAAAAGTGGCACCCGATTATCAGTAACTGCCGAATACATTGCTATGGAATCTAAATTCAACCTCAAAGAAGCCGGATTTACAGTAGTTGTACAAGCTGCAAAACGACACATGCCACCCGATAATTTAAAAATCATTATGAAATTAAAAAAATTATGTCTGTTTTTAGTTCATAGTACCAAAAGATAGATACATGTTTAAATGGTTGCATGTTTTTTTGGAAAAAGGACATCAATCTTAGGAAATGTAGAATATGTAACGAGAAAGATACAAACCAAGAAAAAAGAAGGGAAAGGTAGTTCCATACAAGAGAATGCATTATTCACCCGTCACTCCTAAACTTCAAAGGTTATACGCATCTTTTGTTATCGCAACTCATATGAGATGGCATAGTGTGAGAACACAGAAAGAAGGTACCTTAATACACTTAGCTGATGGACAAGCATGGAAACATTTTGATAAAACTTATCCCACTTTTGCTACAGAGAGCCGTAATGTTAGACTTGGTTTTTGTATGGATGGATTCTCACCATCCTCTCAATTTGGTTCTAAATATTCGTCTTGATCTATTATCGTTACAACTTATAATTTACCTCTATGGATGTGTATGAAAACTCTTTCACTATAATCATCCCTGGCCCTAATGATCCGACGTAAAAAATTAATGTTTATTTACAACCATTGATTGAAGAGTTGAAAACACTGTGGCATGATGGAGTTTAAACATACGACATTTCGAAAAAAAGAATTTGCATATGTTCGCTTCTTTGTTATAGACTATTGTGATTTTTCTGCTTATGCCATGTTTTCAGGTTGGAGTACGCCCAGTTGTCTAGTTTGTCCTTATTGCATGGAAGAAATACAAGCATTTTCCTTACCTATGGTCTCGACCCAGTTCCTTCCACCTTTGTCCAATTCATTATGTACCAGGTTAATGATACTATGTGCATTGGTTTCGATGGCATAGAGGCGGAAGCTCTCAATCGAAACCCCCTGTGTCGAAAGAGGCAAAACATGCTAAAAGCATGTAAAAACTAATTTGTAACATTTTTAAGTAATCTTTTTAACTAACCTGCCTTGTTTGTTAAAATCTTATTGGTTGCTAATTTTCTTTTCTAAAAGCACTGCCCTAATTTCAGAAATAACAATTTAATTTATTTACAAAACACCCCTTCTCCTTTTTTAAATATATAAAACATTTAAGTCCCATACCTTAAATAATTTTATATATTCATCAAAACACTTTGGAAAATTCTACAAAAATTCCTGAAAATCCTTTTTAATATGTTTCTATATAAAAATTTTAGACCCAAATTATTTATAATTTAACCGTAAATTATTTATAACCCAATAAATCATTTTCTTCACTAGAAAATTAATATAAAATCCACATTAATTCAGAAAATATGAAAATTGAAACCCATCTCTATAATATCACTTCTAATCTATATCTAAAATCGCAAGGCATTTGGATGTCATTAAATAGGGTTTTCACATCAAAACATACCATAAAATCTATATATGAATAAGCATAAATCATCAACAAGCATATATAAATATTTTGTCTTTCAAAATCATGGATAAACTATGCAAGATAAATTCAGATTTAACCTTAAAACATAAACATTTAGAAAACAAGATATGTAGTCATTATTCACCTTAGCTTTGTGATTAAGGATGTGAGATTTGATCTTGATTATGTGATTTGCTTTTCTTCTCTTGAAACTTAGTTTTTTTCTTCTTCCTCTTGCTAATGGTGGCCGGCCTTAATTTGTATTTGTGTTTGTGAGAATAGAATGAACGTATGTAATTGATTTCCTAAGGGTTTAGGGTATTTGAATGCCCTCTTTCCTATTTTACCCCTCCTCTATTTGCCTTAACCTTTTGATTCATTAGTTCATTGTTTATTCATTAACATGGCACAACTACCCCTTAGTTAAATCACAAATCTCAATCCATTAATCAACCTACATTATTTAATTTATTTAGCTAATTAAATTCCCTAAATAATGTTACTGAAAATATGAGGTGTTACAAACTCCCCTCCTTAAAGAATTTCGTCCTCGAAATTACGATAAGGTACACATCAAAACAATCAATGGTAAAACATACTATCAAACAAATCAGGATAAGCGCCTCTAATCCTGCTCTTAGTCTCCCAAGTACAGTCTCTATGATCATCACACCACTTGACCCACTAATCTGACTGTCTTGTTTCTCAACTTCTTCTCATCTCTCGCGACTATCCGGATAGGCTTCCTAACTATAGTCAAGTCTGGTTCCACTACTAAATCCTCTAACACGGTCGGTGCAATAGTAGCGTCTAGATCCCTAACACACTTCCTCAGATGAGTTACATGGAAAACATCGTGGACTCCCGCCAAATTACTTGGTAACTCTACTCTGTACGCTGGTTTCCCGATCCTCTCTAAAATAGGAAACTGTCGTACAAATCTCGGTGCTAACTTTCCTGTCTTTCCGAACCTGATAACAACTTTCATCGGTGATACTTTGATGAAAACATGATCTCCAGCAGAGAACTCTAAATCTTTCCATCTTCTATCTGCATAGCTCTTCTGCCTAGACTGAGCTTCCTTCATTCTCGTCCTTATCAGCTCAACCTTCTCTATAGCTTCTCTCACCAGATCGGGACCAAGGACTAACCTATCTCCGGTCTCTAACCAACATGCTGGATATTTACATGGTCATCCATACAAAGCTTCAAACGGTGCCATCCCTATACTAGTCTGATAACTATTGTTATACGAAAACTTGACTAGGTGTAGATGGTCTTTCCATGATCCCCCAAAGTCTAATACACAAGCTCTTAACAAGTCTTCCAAGATCTTGTTAACTCTTTTCGTTTGCCCATCTGTCTGCGGATGGTAAGCGATACTCATCTTGAACTTGGTTTCTAAACTCTCCTGTAGACTCTTCCAGAACTCGCTAGTGAATAAGGAATCTTTAGCACTAACGATACTACTAGGAATTTCGTGCAGTCTGACCACATTCTTCATAAATAACTTAGCCAATGCAGGTGCCGTCCTATTTGACTTAACGGGAATGAAATGGGCACTCTTGGTCAATCTATCCACTATGACCCATATACTTTCATTCCCTCTATTAGATCTCGGCAACCCGTCTATGAAATCCATAGAAATAGAATCCCACTTCCATATCGAAATATCCAATGGCTGAAGCAACCCACTTGGCTTCTGAAGCTCGGATTTCACCCGCTGACAGATTAAACACTGTTTCACCCATAATCCTACGTCCCTCTTCATTCCTTCCCAGAAGAAACTTCTCTTCATATCCTGATACATCTTCATTCTTCTTAGATGAATAGTAAACTTCGAATGATGGCATTCCTCTAGAACTTCCTTCCTTATGTCTCCCATATCTGGAACACATAATTTACCCTTCTTTCTCAACCACCCACTTTGGTCAAGGCTGAAATCCTTCAAGTCATCGCTCTTCGTTCCATCCCTTAACTTCTTGATCCTTTTAGCTAATAATAGATCCTCTTCCTGTTTACAAGCAACCTTCTCAATCAATACCGGTTGGACTTATAAATAAGACAACATAGCAGATTCTCCACTAGACCCAGCCTCGGATCTCCACTACACTCTACAAGTCGACAACGTTTCCAAATCTTTCCATTATGTTATCATAGCCAACACTACATTTTGATGCTTCGTACTAAGCGCATTTGCAACCTTGTTGCCTTTCCCTGGTGTGTACCCAATTCCAAAATCATAAGCAATAATAAACTTGAACCATCTCTGCTGTCTCATGTTCAGCTTCCTCTGAGAGAACAAGTACTTCAATGACTTATGATCCATATAAAGCTCAAACCTCTCTCCTAAAATGTAATGTCTCCTCGCCTTCAAAGCAAAAATAACTACAACTAACTCCAAGTGATGAGTTGGGTATCTAACCTCATGCGGTCTAAGCTGTCTAGAAGCATAGGCAATCACTTTACCTCTCTGCATTAATACTGCTCCTAATCCAGTTTCACACGCATTTGTATAAACTACCAAGTCTTGATTCCCCTCCGGAACAACTAATACAAGTGCATGGGTAAATAAGTGTTTCAAGCTTTGGAATTCTTCCTCACACTTATCGATCCAAACAAAATTCACATCTTTTCACGTTAGCTTTTCCATCGGCGCTGATATCCATGAAAAATCCTTTATAAACCTCTAATAATATCCAGCCAATCCAAGAAAACTTCTTATCTCGGTCACTGTTTCTAGTCTCTTCCAACTATTCACTGCTTCGATTTTAGTTGGATCTACTACCAATCCTCTTTCTGAAACTACATGACTAAGAAACTTCACCTCCTTCTTCTAGAAATGACACTTCGAAAACTTCGCCTTCAGCTGATGTTCTCTCAAAATCTCAAAAACCACTCTAAGATGAACTTCATGCTCTTTCTCATCCTTAGAGTATATCAAAATATCATCTATGAACACCAACATGAATCTATCCAAGTGCTCTCTGAAAATTCAGTTCATCGAGTCTACAAAGAATGCCGGCGCATTGGTTAGTCCGAATGGCATAACTAACCATTCGTACGATCCATATCTATTCCTAAACACCGTCAAAGGTATACTATCTTCTGCTACTCTAAGTTGATGGAAACCTGTAGCCAAATCCCACTGAGAAAATATCTTGGCTCCACTCAACTGATCGAACAAATCATCAATTCTAGGTAATGGGTATCGATTCTTTATCATCTTCTCATTCAACTTACGATAATCGATACATAACCTTAACGATCCGTTCGGATTCTTAGAAAACACTACGGCTGCTCCCTAAGGTGAACTACTAGGTCTGATGAAATTCTTCCCTTCTAAATCCACCAACTGCACATTCAACTCTCTCATCTCTATAGGTGTCATCCTACTTGGCGGCCTACTCAATGGTTTTTCTCCAGGCACCAAATCTATCCGAAACTCAATGGATCGTTTCGGTGGCAATCCTACTACCGACTCGAAGACATCCACGAATTCTCTAACCATGAAAACTCGATTCGACTCGTCTTCCAACTCCATTACATCCGACAAAGCATTCACCTCACAGCTAGGGCTTTCTATGGTATAGACAATCCGATCACTACAATCTGGGTGTTTAAGTGATATTTTCCTATCGTGGCAAAATATCCTAGCATCGTACTTACTTAACCAATCCATGCCCAATATAATTCTGAACCCTACAAAGTCAAATATATGCAAACTGCATGCAAAGGTATAACCTAGCAGGTCAAACTCTAAATGGTCACACATCATTCCAAGTGTCGCATACCCTCCTATCGGATTTGCAACTCATAAGGAAGTAACTAAATATGTGGGTTTTAGGTTAAGATTATCTACCAAAAATCGAGATATAAAAGAATTCGATGCACTAATATCAAACAAAACGCTAACAAACATACCATGGATCTGAAGCATGCCTCCCAATACTGATTTCCCCTTCTCCTGTGCCGTTGGTCTCGAGATAACTGGTTCCAATGCAAATATTTTTCCTCTCCCTTCCTTTGTTGGTTCCTTGCATTGGTTCTTATAGTGGCCAATCTGATCGGAATTGAAGCACTTGATGTTCTTCTTCCCGATCACTTCCTTTTCCTTTCCTGTGCGGCATTCATTAGGAAAATGCCCCTTCTTATCGCACTTATAACAAACCATTTCATACTTTCCTTTCTTCGCGGCTCCACCTTTCTGAGCACCCTTCTTATGAAAGAATTTTCTCTTCTGACTCTGCCCCACCTGGACTTCCTTTGCCTTACTCTTCTCCAACAAATCAAGCATTTCCTCGTTCCTCAAAGCCATCTCCACTACAACATCACAAGGGTCTCTAATATGAGGTAACATTGCCCTTGCCAACTCAGGCTTCAACCCCCTAATGAACTTCTCATTTCTCTTCAGCACAATATCAACAGTGGCATATCCGTATCTAGCCAACTCCTTGAATCTCCTAGCATACTCCAACACAGTCATATCTCATTGTTCCAGCTCAGCAAACTTTATAATCAGGGTGGACTTCGCTATAAGTGACATGAATCTCTCTTCGAACCTCCTCCTGAACTCAGCCCATGTCATCGTCTCTTCATTCACTGCCACAGTCACACTATTCCACCAAAATAAAGCTGCTCCCTGAAGCTGTCTTGATGCCAACCACCTCTTTTGCTCATCGAGCTCCAAGTCTGCAAATATTCTCTCACAATGCAGCAACCAGTTCTCCACCTCAATAGCATCTTCAGTTCTAATAAATGGCTTCCCTCCAAGCCTGACATAGTCTCTACTCAGAACAACATAATTGTTGACTACCAAAGGTTCCTGAACTCCTCCTTCCATCACTCCAGCAGCAACACCCGCTTGCATCATATTCATGAAAAACTGATACATAGCTTCCATTCCTACCTGTAGGACTCCAGCACCCATACTACCAGGTTGTGCCTGACCTTGGTTCCTTCTCGTATTCGGTCTAGCATTAACATTTGTTGTGGTGCTCTCCCCAAAATTTACTCTTCTCGAATCTATATCTATATTCAGACCTCGTGAGATATAGCAAAATAGCCTAATAAAGATAGGAGACTAGATATATAACGTATACTTATATATAGCAAATAAAAGTACGTTACTATAGCATTATCCCATACCCCATCTTTCTATAATTCCTAAGGATTATGTTTTTCAAACAAAAAAATCATTTTTAGTTAAACTTTTTCATAAACTGTGCTCTAATACCAAGTTGTAACATCTCCTATCTGGAGGCCCGAAGCTAAGCGCTAGAGATGCTGCATTCATCCATAGTATTAAGTTCCGGTGACCAAACACGGTAATGTTAATGGTATTCATAATATCAGCACCATAAGAATATGAAACAAAATCATAGATTTCAAAAACGTCTTTTCACATTACATTTCCAAAACATGTTCCATATTCAAATTTCATAATCCCATCACTTTCCCAAGTTCAGATAAAATATAATTATTACATAAATATGCCAAGAGCGACATATGACGATGCCTCCTTAGTTGGCCAGAGTACTAAATAGTCATAACTGACATATTACAAACACATTGGAAATACATCAAAATGAAACAAACTACAACTCCTAACTAGCTATCTGTCAGTCATCTGCTTGTCTTCGAAAGCTTTATTCACAAACCTACTAAAACCTGTAAATCCTCAACCCTTAGTCTACTCAAATCAATTTTGAGCACCCGAGAGTTTAAGGGGGAAAACATTAACTTCGAGTCAGACATAAAGCCTGGTGCGAATAATACTATACATCTCGGATATACGATATTAAGTGAGACCACGCCGCTTAGCAGAATGGGTTTCCCCTCACTAATATCCTTTTAAAACATATCTTTTGCAAATCAAAGTCCTGCAATCAAAAATGTTTAAAAACTGTAAAGCATTTTATGGAAACATACATATCAGGTAACAAATGGACTATCTGTCCGAAGAATATAGTTTTGTTTGGCTTACTACTAACCTTTGGCTGACTCGGGCCTACTAGACAGATACAATAAAAATGGCCTAACATCTATTAGACAAGTCTTCTGGACGGTCTGTCCCTAACTTACTCTCTTCCAGGGTCCACTGATCCTAATGGTTTTGCGGGCTTACCAATAACCTACACTGCGCAAATATATTCCTTTATACGTATACCATAATTTTAGTCTTATCTGTGGAAAAGCCCTACACATTGGAATTTTGGACTAAATTAGCAAGGGGCTAATAGTTATGTATAAGGCGTGACTCTATACCAGTCCCATCTGGTATACTAATATCTGAGTCATTTTACTTAAATTTTCCTTGGAAACCTTTTCTTCTCAAATTAATTTAAAACCTTTGAATCAAACTTACACAAGGAAAACATATATTCTGTGATGTACTCAAAATCACCTTACCATGCTATATATACATTACTCAAATCTTTGTTGATGAAAACATTTAAACCTTTGAAAGTACCCCTTTCGATCCCATTGAAAGTATCCCTTTAGTAACCAAATAAACCCTTTCTTTTGTCTAGGCCGAAAGGCCAAAACCTTCCTTTCGAAATAATTTACATAAACCTTTTGAAACCATTGAAATACCTATTCCTTCGCAAGCTAAAAACCTTAGACATCCTATCTTTAAAACCTTTAAAAATAGCCTTTTGAAACCATTGGAAAAACCTTTCCTTTAAGCCTTTCGAAACCATTGGGGAAGCACCCCTTCAAAACCATTCATTCAAAGCCTTTCGAAAACATCAAAACCTTAAACCTTTCCAAAGAATTTGGGTTCAATTTAAAGCATGTGGAAACACCTTTCGAAACCATTCAAAATCTTATCTTTCGAAAACTTTTGGGTCAATCTTTAAAAATCTCTAAGGGTCACAAACAATATGGTCGAAAGCAACTCTTTCGAAAGCCAAAACCTAAGTAAAGAAGTGATGGTGTTGAAACCATCCTTCCGAAAGCATTGAAGAAGCAGTAGGGTTTTTATAAAACAAAATCAACCCTTTCGAAGGCATTGCTTCGAAAGGTAAAAAGCGGCAGCTAAGGCTTCGACCTAGTCGAAAGTAGTCATTTAAAAACAAAGGCGAAACCTTTTAAAACCATTACTTTAAACAATTTGTCTCGGTCAAAAGCCAATCAAGTCGAAAGCAATATAGTCGAAAGCAAAGCAGGCGAATTTTTCATTTAATGCAAAGTCATGCCTCAACCTCATCAGAACCTATGGTCTCGACCAGTTCCTTCTGCCTTTGTCCAATTCACTATGTACCAGGTTAATGATACTATGTGCATTAGTTTCGATGGCATAGAGGTGGAAACTCTCAATCGAAACCCCCTGTGCTGTAAGAGGCAAAACATGCTAAATGCATGTAAAAACTGATTTATTTTAACCTTTTTAAGTAATCTTTTTAACTAACCTGCCTTATTTGTTAAAAGCTTATTGGTTGCTAATTTTATTTTCTAAAAGCACTCCCCTAATTTCAGAAATAACAATTTAATTTATTTACAAAACACTCCTTCTCCTTTTATAAATATATAAAACATTTAAGTCCCATACCTTAAATAATTTTATATATTCAACAAAACACTTTGAAAAATTCTACGAAAATTCGAGAAAATTCTTTTTAATATGTTTTCTAACATATAAAAATTTTAGACCCAAATTATTTATAATTTAACCGTAAATTATTTATAACCCAATAAATCATTTTCTTTACTAGAAAATTAATATAAAATCCACATTAATTCAGAAAATTATGAAAATTGAAACCCATCTCTTAAATATAACTTTTGATCTATATCTAAAATCACAAGGCATTTGAACATCATTAAATAAGGTTTTCACATCAAAACATACCATAAAATCTATATGAATAAGCATAAATCATCAACAAGCATATATAAATATTTCATCCTTCAAAATCATGGCTAAACTATGCAAGATAAATTCAGATTTAACCTTAAAATTGAAAACATTTAGAAAACATGAGATGTAGTCATTATTCACCTTAGCTTTGTGATTAAGGATGTGAGATTTGATCTTGATTAAGTGATTTGTTTTTCTTCTCTTGAAATTTAGTTTTTTCTACTTCCTCTTGCTAATGGTGGCCGACCTTAGTTTGTATTTGTGTTTATGAGAATAGAATGAACGTATGGAATTGATTCCTAAGAGTTTAGGGTATTAGAATGCCCTCTTTCCTATTTTACCCCTCCTCTATTTGCCTTAACCTTTTGTTTCCTTAGTTCATTGTTTATTCATTAACATGGCACGGCTACCCATTAATTAAATCATAAATCTCAATCCATTAATCAACCTACATTATTTTATTTTATTTAGCAAATTAAAATTCCTAAATAATGTTGCTAAAAATATGGGGTGTTACATGTGTCAACTTTAAAAACAATAAAATGAGTGGAATGAAAAGTCACGATTGCCCTGTAATGATTAAAAATTTGTTACCCATAGTTTCAAAGAACTGTTACCCATAAAAGTTTGGACGGTTATACCAGAACTTAGTTTGTTTTATAAAGATCTTTGTTCGACTACATTAAAAGTTGAACGTCTACGTAAATTTAAAGTAGATATTTTTATACCGCTATTCAATTTGGAGAAAACCTCTTCTCCAGTTTTCTTTGATGTAATGGAGCATTTACCTGTTCATATTCCATTTGAAGCACGTCTTCGAAGTCCTGTGCAATATGGATAGATGTATCCATTTGGGAGACAATAATATTGAGTATGTTAAATATTAGTTTAATTACGTAAGTAAATTCAATTTGAAATAATTTTGTAATAGGTACTTAAATCATCTAAAGAAAAGTTAGATAAAAAACACAAGTTGAAGATTCGATTTGCAAATCATATATCGACGAAGAAGCCTCATTCTTTTTCTCTCATTATTTCAGTGACCATGTGAACTTATCATTTAAAAGTGTTCTGCGTAATGAAGAAGCCATTGAACATAATTCTTTTCAAGTAAAGTTACCTATTTTTAGACAACATGTCAACCTACAAGAAAATGTACGAAAACATGGTTAGACAATAGAGATTACCATGGAGTAAAAACATATGTACTTCTTAATCGTGTCGAGTTGCATCATTTGTTAGATACTGGTACTTAATAATTCTCGATATGTGAATTTTTAAATTTATATTTATTTTAATCATACTTAAAGAATATGTGCAATATATAATATTTGCAATATTTATGAATCACAACATCAATATGTGCAATATATAATATTTGTAGAATTTATAAATCACATCATTCGCGCAGCAACCTCGGTAAAGAATTTGCTGATTAGTTTTCAAACTACGTTTATGATCCAAGAAATAGTGTAGTCGATGAAGGATTGAAACATCTTGCGTTGGAACCAAAAAGAAATATTAAGACATATCCAATATTCTACATTAATGGATTTAAATTCAACACCAAAGAATAATGTGCTGAAAAATTAACTAACAATATCGGTGCATTTATTAAAGGTAGTGATGATCTAGATGATCATATAAATGATTTTACGGCATGTTAACCCAGGTTTTGGAATTGACATATTTTATACGACCTGGAGAGAATTTTTTTTATTTAGATGCAATTGGTTCAACAATGTTTTAAGTTTTGAAATCAACCTGCACAAAGATTATAATCTTATTGGAATAAAACGTAACTCGCATTACCATAAGTATGATCCTTTTGTACTAGCCAAACAGGCACTACAAGTGTATTTTGCTCCATATCTATCCCTAAAAAGAGATAAAGCAAATTGGTCGCCAGTTTTTGAAACAAATGCAAAGTTTTTAAAACAAATGCAAGATTTTTGTTTGATGGAAAGAATATTCCAAACGAACAAGTTTATCAGGCAGATCTTGAGCAAAATAATGAAATAATAATAACCGACGATCATACCAATTTTGGACCTCTAAACGATGAATCAAATGTTTTAGTAGAAGCATTTGAAACTACAAAGAAAAACGATATAGAGTATGGGACCGAGTCTGAATCAAAATTATCGAAGACTGATTATTAATGTATGTTTGGATAGAAGGTAATTTATGTGATTATTAATGTTACATGTTTTTCCTTAAAAAATGATATGTTTCCTGTAATAAAATTATATGTTCTCACATAATAAAATAAAATGTTTGACATATATTATGTTGCCACCCCTCTTTTTGTCAGAAAGGGATGGGAGGCGATGGCAGTGGCCCATCACAGCAGGTAGATCGTCCTATAGTCACATTAATAAGTAAAGCGAGTAGGTAAGTATCAAATTTATTGCAACACCATAAATATTTTGTGTATGATATATTATTTATGATTTATTAAAGGTCTATATCATAATTAATATAGAGCTTTGAACCAGAGCCCTCATATGTTGTTCTTGATATTTCTAAGGCTGCTTATAAGAGCAGAATGACTGGCTGCTGGCCTAAGTGGGATAATGTCCCAGCCCACATTGTAGAGTATATTTGGTAGGATTTCTACGTAAATGTAAATGTGTATTTCATTTTCTATATAACCATTGTACAATTTGTTGATTAAGTATAAATGTAGAACTTATTTTTTTCAATGTGCATGGGCGGTGGTAGACTTACTAAAATCTGACTATTCCCTTTGCAGAAATTACCAAATCAAAAAAATGTGGAAAAATTATCATGATACAATGTAGACCATTAAAAAGGGGGAAAATGCCCGACTGAATAAGTGCAAGCGTATGGAAAGCTTAGATTGATTGCTGGAAAAGTCCAGAAGAAATTGTAAGTTTACCAGTCCCATGTATTTATTAAAAATTTAGTATAATTAGTATTATAATTGCATCAATTTACAAATGTGAAATATAATATTCATGTTAAATTTACAAGCAGAATCTTCGTGAAATTCTGCAAATAGAAATAAAAATCCTATCACACACTAGTGGGGTTCCAATTTATTCCAGTATTACCGTCGGGAGCTGGTAAATTTATTAATTGCGATTATAAATACTTATTACATTGTATAATTATATATATATATATATAACAATAATAATACATAATAATTATTTCAAAAAAGAGAGCGTGGTCGTGTATTCTCCTACTTGGAGGTATTTACTCATATTCACGTCATCGATCATGTCATTGAAGATGGCTCAATAACATATACGTGGCATGACAAGAAATTACAAGAGGCCATGGTAAGCATATTTTAAATAATAAACTATTAATAATCACTTTAAATTATAAGTTATAAATAATTAAAATAATGTAGTATGAATTTTAATTGTAATTCTATTTGTGATCGTAGGATAAATTCATGAAAGAATAGGAGAAACTGCTCGAGGGAATAGGTCGGGACAAGCTGCCCGCTGAAGAGGAGGACTAGACTTTTGACAATGTCATTGAACCGCCAACGCGGAATATGCGCTATGATTTTGGGAACCAAGAGGTAATGTTTATGTACAATATATTTATGAATAACGTATAACACATTGATTTTATTAATCACACTATATGAAACTCATACACTTTAGTAAACAATGTTACAGGCTAGACGTAGGCAAAACAGCTATAAAAGAGCTCATGATATATAGGAGATTGCAGAGTTGAGAGCTCGGATTGTTGACATGGAGGAACGGGACAGGCGTCGGTCTACATAGATGTATTAGATGCCGGATGAGCGCATTACTGCGTATATGCAACAATATGACACATTACCTTCATCAACGGGATTTGGAGGCCATGAGGATCGGTAGGTATGATTTTTTTTGTTTATATTGAGAAATGTATAAGTATACACTTTGAGATGGATGAGGTAGTTTGACTATGTTGTGAGGTAGTTTGAGAGTTATATATACTTTGAGATGGATGATATTGATGTGATTTGATATTTATGATACATTTTGAGATGTTGTTGGATGTGTGAGGTTGATTTGACATGATGTTTGATATATTTTGAGACGTTGACAAATGTTTGTGATTTGAGACATACCGATGGGTGTTTTAGGGTGGTTTATTGTATATATTGAGGTTTTTTTATTATTGATGTGATATATTTTGTGATATACGTGATTTGGATTTTGATATATATAATTTATATGTGTGAAATTGAGTTGTGATATATATTGTTATATATGTGTTGTTTGGGAACGAAGTGTTACTGTAATAAAATAAAGCTTCAGAATTCCAATGGCTTCCGACGGCTGGCGACGACTACGGGATTGCAAGTTTTACGACCGCTTTTGGCAGCCAGTGCCAACAAATTGATAAAGGAGTGACCTTTCATGTGTACAAGACGGAGCGTCGAAAGTCGTCAAAGAGTCGACAATTGCCGTCGAAATGATGTCAACGTAGCCGTCGAAAATTCTATCGAAAAAAGTTGTTCAACGACCAATATTTCGACGGCTAGCTATTTCCGTCGACTTCAACAGCTTCCGGCAGCTATCAACGACTAATAGCCGTCAGAATAACTGTTGTCCCTTATAGTGTGAACTATCCAAGGAAATAAAATGAGTGTGTGAAACACATCCGGTATGTCGTAAAAGATCGTTGGTTCAATTCTTTGTAAACCGCCCCTTTCTGATGTGCTTTGATAGGTTATAACATGTATATATTCAAGTCGACAAGACATCTATACTTATGCGTTAGTTTTCCTGCAACATGTGAATGAAGAAAATTTTATTCAATTTTGATGGAAGATTTTTAGTGGGAATTGTATCAAAATTTATGAATGATTTTTTGTTTTGAAGAAGAGAGAAATAGAAGATAAAGAATGTGGGAATATGAATAGTCGACTCATATTGTAGAATTTTTGATTTTATATTTGTTTAAAGATTGGTTTCACAAGAGAAAGGTAAGCCCTTTGGGCACCCAAATGCTTTTGCTTGGAATGAAGACGAAGTCCATGCATGTTAATATATGTGTGCACCGCCTTCGTTGGTCCTTCCGACCCATTGAGCTGGGTTGGATATGGGTCCATTATATATCCTGAATAGAATTTTTATTTAAATGGGCCTATTTTAAGCCTATTTACAAGCCTAGAATAATTCAAAAGGGTGAAAACAACGAGAAAATAACTATCAGAAATTAGATCGCTGGGTCAACAGACGGTTTATTTTGTGATGGACGTTTCTTTTGATGAACAAACACAACTATGGACGCCTATATAAAGGGGGTCCTCTTCCAGAAATTGATTTAGAAAATCTGATTATCTTTTCTCTCGTTCGACTCGTTTAGATTTCTTATTCAAAAATAATATATTGTGTTTGTGATAGTGCAGATCACAAACTCAAATCTTTTATCGCTGCCGTCATCCGTACGACAGTTTGAATCGACTTCGGTAGTGCATCTATAATCAATTAAAGAGAATAACTTCTCAGCTGCGTTGTATCTTAGGAGACTATTGACTGTAATTTTGAACATCCACTTGTTTGCTTAAACTAGTGGAGATGACAAATAACATCGTAAGATAAGCATCATCAACGTGTCTTAGAGTGATCTCTATTTGTTTAATTGTTAATTACTAATTACTGTTGTTTTCTGAATTCGCAAGAATCCAAAAATTACCACCAAAAACTGCTACATGTTCATAAGAAACATAAATTCACTAAAATGACTTAAATATAATAACACGTGATCATTGAAGTTCCTAACAAAATATGGTTGTCATGTGGATTCATTCATTGGTTACACATTTATTTATACTTTGTGCTACACATAATACACAATACATATTCATATCATAATAGGAAGACTATATCGAGCTTGTGAATGTTGATATTACATGACCACAGCCTTGAAACTTGCAAGTTAAATTATTAAGCATTTGTTCTTTGGTGGGTTTTCGGCCAGATCGTGCTGGAATTACTTCGGTAACCTTCTTGGTATTCGTCAGTTGGTCAGCTTGCCTTCAGATCTCTGTAACTCATGGTGGTCTGGGAATGCTGGTAAATCTCTTCGTGCAATCGTTTTCCGCTTGATTCCCTGCCTCATCTGCTAGCACCTCTGGTGCGCGCGGAACAAGACAACCTTCGAAAATTCTTGTATGGACCCTCCATCTATTATTCGATGTGTGAGGAAAGACGTCTACATTGCTTTCCGTGGTAGACCGTTCAGGGGTCGCTTGAGCTCCCGTGCGGAGCGTCTTGTCAGTCTTCTCTCTATTTCGTATGATTTGTCTCACGCTAGATTGGGAATAGGTTGATCATCGCAACCGAGCGTTGGCCTTCACCCGACGCTCACCTCCCCCCTTTTTTTGTGTTTAATGTGGTTGTTAGTTTCTCAGATTCAGGTTTCTTTGGCTTCTTCATTGGCCCGGTTTGTGATCTGGTTGTCTAGTTTCGGGGGTCGTCTTTCTTTTCTCCGCTGGTTCTTTGGTGGTTCTTCATTGGCAGTTTGGCTGAAACGCATGGTCTTGCTCTATATTTTGCTGCTGGATTATCGATGGTAGCGTCTTTGTTGCTATTCTTGCCACCATCCCCTATCGGTTTCGTCTGAGCGACCAAGATGGGCATCTTAGCTACGTCGCATCTTGCTCCCTATCTTCGAGAGAGATTTTCCTTGTTGCGCCTTACTTACTGCTCTCTTTATGGTTTGGCGTGGTGGTCTGGCCTTTTCCTTTGGGTCAAGGCGGGTTTGTGAAAGTTGGTGGATCGATTGTCCCTTCTCCTTCTCTATCTTCGGGTGGATTTGTTGCTGACTGCTGTGGTTTTTCTCCTGTCTTCTTTGTTTTTTCTGTTCAGCTGTTGGTTTTCGGCTATTTTGGGAGGCTTTCATCCTTCTTTGTTTCTTGTTATTTTGTGAGCCATCGGAGAAAGGCGTTTTTTCTCCTCTTATTTATATATTGTTTTCTTGAAAAAAAAAAAGTTAAATTATTAAGCGGCATCTATCAAATACATAATGCTGTAACCGACGGTCGATGGTCCTATAGTGTCTTCAACATTCTCTGAGGATTAAAATACAAAGAAGGGATACATCAACACTGATATTTTCATTCCCACTAACTAAAGTGATACATACCTTCAGCAGGCATTTTCCTGAAAAAACGGTTATGGTGTTTGAACTTAAATGGGAATATTCTAATTCATGCAACTATATATAAAAAGCCAAAAATTATGCATCTTCTTACCATGAACTCAGCATTTTGCCATATAGATTATAGAGAGGCAGTAATTAACCTTTTGCCTATACAAAAGTTGGCGCATTTATTTATGGGCATTACTTGTCATTTTGCGAATAAAAACATAAGAAATGATAGCCGTAGAAGCTAACTAATTAATTAATTAATCATTCTATTAATAATAAAAAGACATGGCCTAGTATAAAGTAAACTTTTGCATGGGTACCCATTGCTTTGTACAAATGATTTGCATGTTTTGACAGAAAGTACCATCTCCCACTTCGAATTCACATGCTTAATTTTGCAATTTATCCATTGTCTTGTTGTGGCACTTCATAAAGAACTGCTAATGCTACAACAAAGCAGCGCAGAATCCATGTACTAAACAATATAAAATGATATCAATTCATAGAAGGCCCGCTATCAAATCGTTATAATTGGTCATTTAGGGCGACATTCTGTTCAGTTTTGGTGTTGAGTAAAGGTCGTTATGCTTGCAGACTATTTGCAGTAGTGCAGTCTTACAATCAATGTTCTGGAGTTGATGAATCTGAGATTGTGTAGTCTAGTTAGGTACAGAATAATTGTGTATGTCGCATTGTGTGGAGATTTGTGTTATCGGGCCCTCATACATGATAGTGATGATAACAGTACGAATTGAAAGACAACGAATCTAACCCTACAGTTGTTTAAAGTGAATAATGAGTTTTAGAGCTATACATGTTAACTGAGATTTGGTTTTGAGTAATGCCCTTGAATCAATCGGCCCTCAGCGAGCACCTGAATTGGACTGATATGAGAATGACAACGCATCACTGGAAAAACTTTGGGCAGTTAGTTTTGTTGCATGATTAACAGTGAGGTACATCACTCATCTGCAGAAAAATAAGTGATTAAAGTGTGAATGGATGTGTCAATTGCATGTTATGTATGTTATATATGTATTGAGGCTAGCTCATTGTTTTTCTTATTTATTCAACATTTAATATTAGACAAAGATACCAAAATACACTTTATTGTTATAATTGAAATTAACATTTTTAATGGTTTATTTATTAAGATAATAACCTTTAATTTCACATCTAAACAAAAGAAATTCGAAAAAGTACACAAGATATGATATAATTTAAAAATAAATAGGTGAATTTCCATGAAGGATAAATCATCGTTATGAATATGCTTTTATATTGTTATTCTGATCATCTGTTATAGTTTTCTCATGATATTTTGCATGTAGTACAGTTGTCTACAATATCTATTAAATAACAAAAATTATCCAAACGTGGTTCTTGTTATAATTTTTTAATTAGTTTCAAGAAAATAATAAAGATAACAAAACTTTGAACGGTGAAAGCATACCCATGTACTTGAATGGTCATTTGTGTGACTTGCGAAATATAAATTTAGTCAAATTCTAAATATTACAAAATATATAAAGGGTTAGATTGTTACGTAAACAAGTTCAGATCAAATATATAAAGCCGTTTTTTACTACGATTCCGGGTTCAAGTGGACATGTACGTAAATCCTTTGTATTGGATCAAGTATTGGTACATACAAATGTTGCGTTGTATGTCATATTTTGATCATAGTTATTAGAAATAATTGCTTAGTATGGCATTGTATAACCTGTAGTGTAAAAGTTTTTTTTTTTTTTTTTGAAAATAAGTGTAAAAGATTTTGATATGAACTATCTGACAGTTGATTATGAAGATGATGGAGACGTACCTATCCTTTTAAAATCTTTTCTCAACTTTGATTAGTGATGGTTTTTCTTTTCATTCGATCTCATGATTGTTTCTAAGATACAATTCATTTTTTTTTATAGTTTTACTGGAAAGTATAATTGTTTGTATATTCAATGGCAAAGTTTTTAAATACGAAAATTCGAATTTATGTTAAATCAGTTTGTCATCTTTTTCCTTATTAAAAACTAATATATTTTTTTCTTATTAAAGACTAACAGAGAGAATCAATTTGAATAAATTTCCTTTGCACACTAAGTTATCATAGTTTACTTCTTGTTACTTCATAAGTTATATATTACATAGTGCGAAGTGGTCACAGATGGTTAGACGTCGACTTATAGAGAGGATGACGTATAAAGTTCAAGTCATAGCATTGAGAAAAAGACTTTTCAGATGCCATACTAAATGTTAATGTAATACACTAATCACCAGTAAAAATTGCTATTTTGGCATCATTATATTTGTGAATAAACACATCACAAACGAATTAACGAGCACATAACCTCTCATTTGCATATAAAATGTCCAAACATTGACCAAGTTTTCTATCAAGGGCGGATCCAGGAATTTACATAGGGGTGGGCTAATTCTAAAGATGATCCTTTTATGCTTAACAATATCACCGAATTACAGTTACATTATCAATTATGTATGCTTAAATTAGGTTGAATATTATTGTTGCACCTCATAAAAATCTGCATAACTTTTTCCAAAAAAAAAAAACATAAATCAAAGTAGGCTTGTTTAGAATGTTAGATAAACAGACATGAATTACACTTTACCTAACATATGCATTTATGTATGGGAAACATCAGCGAAGGTCATAACTGTGCCGCTTAATCTACTTCTGAACTTTTCGGTACTGAAATTTTATTACAGTAAAACTACTGAAATAATTGAACTCAGGTACTACCGGATATTCTAAAGATTGATTTCTCAATTTTCCCTAACCCTAAATTCTAAATCCAATTAGAATTTATCATGCATCTAAGAATCGCTTCAAATTTAATCTAAAGATTGGTCAATTAACCCTAATTCATTCGTAAAAATGATCATTTATCAAAATAATTATACTAACAATATCAATAACTACTAAAAAGAAATCAAACTATGTTAAGTAGTGGACTTCGGAGTACGGACTGAGTGATCAAGTGGAATTAATTCGTAATCAAACTAGTTTAATAAAAAATACCTTTGTTTCAGCCTACAAAAGGGAGGATGAAGACTGCATGAAGTACAAACAGGTGAAATACACAGAACATGAAGAATGGATCCTATGTCTCTGTTGTAATTGCGTTTTGGGCTAACAGTAAACATCTTGGGTTAGGATTTTGGAAAGGTGATTTTTTTTTTCAAAATGACCTGGGCTACAGCCCAGTTGAGCCCAGGACTGGATCCGCCCTTGTTTTCTATGATTCCGAACTAAAGCAGACCACTCAGTAAATAGCATGTATCATAAAAGCAAACAAAATAATATTAAATTAAAGAGTAATTTTCATATTATTTTGTCACAAAATTAATTAACCATATATGAAACCAATTTAAAGTAATTAAACACGTAAATAGCTGATTAAATAAAATTTATTTTGTAAGTGATGTCTAATATAATGATTAATTGTTAAAATTAGAACCGTAAATGTAAAATCATGCTAATCTCTCGCTAAATAGCATTTGTTTTGCGAGCGCACATTTAAGTTTATATCAACTTGTCTTGATTAGAACTTTAAATGCAAATTACATGCTGATCACTGGCCAAATCATATGAATTTAGCGAGTATCCCGTTTGTAGAACAACTTAAATTTGTGTCTAACCATACCCTATCAATGTTAGTCGCTATGTACGGGGATCGAAGATGGCCAATATATAAGAGATAATATAATTGCAGCAAAAATATAACAATAGATCACACAGTCGATTTTATACTGGTTCCGACCTTCTGTCCTACGTTCAGTCCCAAATTTCCACTTCGGATTTCCACTAATCCAAATATTCCCACTTAGCGCGAAGTAATAGGCTTACAACAACTTCCTGAAGCTGTGGAAACATGACTTTAACAACTAATGTAACAAAAAGATACTTCTTAACACAGTGTATCTTTTATATACAAATTGCCTCTTTTTAGTACAAGGTCTTATATAATCAAACCAAATGATATTGAGTGGAGGTATAGAGACTAAGGAGTTTATTCGACTAGAATATGGTGAGATGTGGAGATGAAGTACATTGGTTGATATTATCTGAATGACATGAATCTTTTGAAGTTCAGGCTATTACTTTTGGACTTGAGAGTTTTAGGCGTGAAATTGAAAGCATAGAATTTGTTGAAGAGTGATGTGAATTTCTAGAAAGTTAGAGAACATTCTCTTAGACTTCTATGTAACAATCAATTACTAAATCTCTAATTTATCTTGGGTATTCCATCTAGAGTATTCTATCTAGAATCTTCTATCTAGATTATTCTATTGTAAAATAAAGCCTATAAATATAGGCTCATATGAATATTGTAACAAATCCTGGAAAATAATAAAATTTCTACAGTTCTAAAATTTTTAATAATCATTTCATCATCGAAACTCTTACTTTCCTATTTCAAGTCTTCAACTATTAATTTCATAACTATTTCCCTTTATTCATACTATCTATCAATGGTATCAAAGCATCGTCCGATCACACGTTGGGCATTGAAATATCATCCAACTTTAAATAAAAAAATTCCTTTTTTATTCTACTCCACTTTCAAAAATATATTCTTAAGTGATGCCAAATATCGTTCAACGCTCATTTATTCCAGTCCCCATTTTCACGGGCAAAAACTGTGATTTTTAGAGCATAAAAATGAAGATGTTTATTAGCTCTCAAGATCTATGGGATGTTATAGAAAAAGGATTTATTACTCCTGCAGACGCTTCAATGCTTAATCAAACTTAGAAAAAAGAGTTGAAAGAAAATAAACAAAAAGATTCAAAAGCGCTACAGGCGGCAGCTGACACTATCTTTCATAGAATAATGAGAGTTACAAGCGCAAAAAAAGCATGGATCACAATACAGGAGGGTTTCGAGGAAATATAAAGGTACACGCCATTAAACTTTAAACTTAATTTAAGGCATGAATTTGAATTAATAAAAATGGAGTCTGAGAATGTAAAGGATTACTAATCCAAAATAAAAGAAATAGTTAGTCAAATGAGAGCCTACGGGAAGAGCGTTCTCGATAAGAGAATTGTTGAAAAAAAATTAATTTCCATTCCCTATAAGTATAATCCAATCATGACAACGATTGAGCAAACTAAAGATATTTCTACTTCATCGGTAACTGAATTAATGGGCTCACTTGAAGCATTTGAACAAAGATTGAGTAGGCATGATGAAGACTCGGTAGAAAATGCTTTTCAATCAGAGCTCAAATTACTAAATCAAAATAAAAGACATAAAAAAATAAGAACAATGGAGAAAAATCTAAAAACGTAGAAAATTCTAGAGACTTCTTTATGAATAGACAAGATAAATACCCTCCATGTGAAATTTGTAAAAGGAGAAATTCTTTGAAGAAATACTGCCGGTATCGTGGAAAGCCATAGTGTAGACACTATAGAAAATTTGGACATATAAAGAAGAACTGCTTCTAAAAAAATAAGCATCAAGTAAATTTCATTAAATAGACTTATCATGAGCATTGTCAAGATGATTGTGATCAGCCTCTTTTTTATGCTACCCAAGACTCCAATGATGTACATGGTGGAAACTGCTACTTGGATAGTGGTTGCAGCAATCACATGGCCAAAGATTGAAGCATCTTTAAAGATATTTATGACTCGGTCAAAGTAAAAGTATAACTGGGAAACGACATCATTGTAGAATCGAAAGGCAAAGGTACTATTATAGTAGAAGCAAAGAAAGGTGCAAGATTTATAAACGATGTTTTACTAGTTCCAAATGATGGAGAAAGTTTATGTTCTTCAGTTTAAAGGAGATACGTGCAAAATATATGATAAAAATAACAACAGACTAGAGATAGCTTGTTGATGCCAAAAATGGATCAACACCCAAGACTGAGTTGTAGGGAACCTGTGAGACCAAGATCTAGCAAATAGTATTGAAAAATAAAAGAAAATTAATAGGAAGATGCTAGATTTTGTAGTGGTTCGACAATCCTGGCCTACATCCATGTTATAGCTTTATTGATTATGGATCTAAGAGAGTTTGTATGAGATTACAGAGAAATAGAGTCACAAGTATAAGAGGTTGACAAGTTCTAAGGCCAAAAAGTACCAAAATTAGCTGCCTTGGTGACTATTGTGAGAGAGAAAGATGGTGAAGAGCAATGAATCCAGATCCAAAGTGAAGAAGAAAGAACAGGGAGCAGATCCTATTTTGGTTGCTCTATGGTTTGTATTTATAAGAAAACAGATGTACTGGATCAAAAGCCTGCTTGCACTGAGGTCTAGGAGATAGCCCGACATTATATAAGAGAAATCGAAGGCACATAAGTCAATACCGTAACTCGATACCGACCTAAGTTGTCAACTTGGTGCCGACCTATGGATTCTGATGTAAGTTGAACTTTTTCCCTTACTTTGCTCTTCTATCCAATGTGTTTCAAGCTCTTTTCTATCGACTTTGATTTGATTCCAGTGATCTTCTTGATAGCACTTGAATTATCCTGCTTTTTGGGTTATCTTCTCATCAACCTTGGAATTGGTCATCCAAACTCTGGTAAAACGACTTAATTATGGATAGTTGGAGTAGTATGTAAGAAGTATGGAGTTTAGGAAGTGAAACGTGGAGGAATGATAGGTCAGTACTGACCTATGTAACTCGGTATCGAGTTATGCCCTTAGCTCCTATTCTACTGAAAATTTTCCAAATTTCTTCTCTAGCTCGTCTAAGTGTACTCCCAAGTTTTTGAGTCTTTTAATCTTTGTTTTGACATTCTACTTTCGTTGACTTCTGCTTGGTTAAAAATCCAACTAACACTTGCCGTCCAAAGTATGCTTTCATTGTAAACCAAGCGTTCTCTGGATCAAGACAAGTCTTGGACTGTTATCCTATAAATTCTAATTGATTGTTCAAGTGTCATCTCGAGACGTTGCTTTTATTTGGTAAACTTTCCTTAACTGTTATGCTTAGTTATAGTTGGAATTCCATTCCTTTACACTAAGGAAGTGGATTGCACTTCAGAGATCATTTCACACCTAGGGTTAGCATAGCTTCTCATTGTCATGCTTTTCGTACGACACGAGGAGAGAAAAACAACTCGATACCAAGTTATATGACTCGATATCGAGTTAAAATGGCTTTACCTCGAACTTATACAGTTCAACGCTTAGAATTTTTTCAAGTTACTTATCATTTCCTTTGCTTTGCACCCAAGCAACTTTGCCTTCACCCGAGCCTTTTGAATGTCGACCTAAATCCTTCCGTCGATGTAATCCAGCACCGTCGTTGTTGAATTGCCACCGTTGTCCCCTATCACCAGTGCCGCCTTGCCTTGACTCACCACCAACAAGCCACTGCTCAGATAACTCAGCCCCGATTGACTTGAAACCCTAGCACCGATCTATTCAAGACTTGAGGTTAGTGATTGTTTATGTTGTGGTGATGGCAATGGTGATGGGGATTTGGTCGATTGCAACTGAAGGGAGATGGTTGAAACTTGGGGCGTGCTTGACTGGTGGTGAATGTGAGTTTTGCCCTGGTTGCACGCACTCTGTTCCGGAGACAAGTCTAGTTCTCCGGATTCAGCTATTTTTTTCAAAATTTAGCTAAGTCTCGATCGTCGTTCGAGTTCTAGTAAGACGATTTATTCCAAGATCTGTAGTACCAGATGATCTCATTGCATCGCTCTTCTCTGTTTCCGCACCTCCGGTGATCCTAAAAAGAAAAGCCTCCCGCATCGCTTAGGACAGCGGCTCTGTTATCGATAACTCATTGATAATAGGTAAGTTTCAAAATATAATTTCAAATTATGATGCGGCTCATTTTTCTAGCACGAGCGAGCTATCTACACAGGATGGTCCGTTTGTGGTGTACGGGATATTGGACTCACACCGCATGGATTAACACATGCAATTGCCCCGCTCAACACTCAGAATCCGATTGTTCAACACACATTGACATCCTTTAGATTCCGGGTGTTGGTTACATGGGTTTATTATTTAAAATAAAACATACATGAATGTGTTGAACGTCAAGTTTTATTATTTAGAAGGACTTGTCGATCACCGCGTCTTAAGTATGGTGAAGGCATGTCCATTCCTCCTAAAGCTGGGTCTTTTATAGCTTAGGCTTCGCCATCCATCCCTGCCGGGCCAATTCATCCTGAAACTCCAAAATCCCAAGGTCAAATAGTTCCAGTCATGTGGATAATGGGTCAACTACCACCAGGCCTAAGGATTTTGGACAATCCACTGGACCAAACGCCTTCAATTTTGACTGCTAGGTCGCTACGGAATATATGTCTTCAACATGGTATTCTTGAGGAGGACGTTCGTCTAACAACGAGGGTCGAGTTCACACATAATCCCCCATCAAAGTTTATAATATGTAATAGGTACATGTGCTTAAGCAGTGTCGTCCCACCATTTAATCATTTCCTTATGATAGTGCTATAAGAACTTGGACTAGCTCTGTCATAAGTCCATCCAAATGGGTATTCTCTACTGATTCGCTTTACGTCCTCTTCACGAATCAGTTCTACTGACCCCCAAGGTTTAATGAGCTCACATATTTGCTTCAATTCAAGAGAAGGCAAGATTCACTTTCCTATCTGATAATCAAAGCCCGAAGGGGATGCAAAGTTATTGAAGAGCTCCATAATTAACATTCTTTTTTCAAGAATGAACATTTCTTTATGAGGTGTCTATATGATTTTAACCGGTTTTGGCTATCTGAATGTACGCCTCTTTTCACTTACTTCTCTCATGACATAATTTTTTAGTTTTTAACTTGATATTAGTTTCTGCATTAGCATCCCGGCTCGAGATGAAAATGCTGAACATAGTTTAACACTTGAAGCCTTGAAGGAAGTTAGATCTAGTTCATGCACCATCACATTCCTCTTGACAAATGAAAATCTATGGCGTGCGGCTTGCTTCATCCTGATAGATTTGCTATTGCTGAGTCTCTAGCACAAAGTGGCTTAAGATCTCATGCTCGTTCTTCTGCCCCCACTTGCAGCTCTGGCGAGAATTTTCAAGGGGAAGTTGAGGGTCCATCTAAAGAGGTAGGCAGAGAGGAGACCCATGAAAGGGAAACTGAAGAGCCCATAGGAGGCGATGTCTGAAGAGGTGAGGACGAAGCAGCCATAATGCCCTCGATTCTAGAAGAGGATGAACAAGTCGCGAGGAGAGAGGGAAAAGCGTCGGTGGTTGAAGAGGAAGGAGAGGGTACCGGTGATAGCGTTAGTGACTATAACACTAGTGAAGGAGGGGATGAATCATTCGATGAATCATCCGGAATGAGTCTTGATCTCCCTAGCTCACCTTGTAGGAACACAATGCCGTAGAAACTTTTGAAATAGTTGGAGATCAATTTACATTGCCTTCAATAGAGATTTTACCTTGATCCCGCCCCTTTGGCGACATCTACGTCCATTTAAGTGACATTGGTGAGATCAACTTCACCGTTAGTGACATTTTGGGGGATCCTGGTTTAGACTTCACTCTTTCACCAGAGGGCTTTGTAAGCAAAAGTGGAGAGAACCCCACTTTAATTCCTTGCCAATACGGTTGGTAGAATACTTAAGGAGCCATCGGCACCACACACTTCACTAGGATCACGAATACTCATTCTTGCATCGAATCTTACTTCGTAATTCCAACATTAATATTATTTTCTTCTTAGTTTCAGATTCCATGGGCTCTGGTTATTATAAGAAGTTCTCCCACCACGTCGGTGCACACAAAGGCCAAACCTCCCACTCCCAATGCACCTCATCGTTACGAGTCTGAGGAAGAGAGGCGAAGGAGTAAAGACCACCAGTATGACAAAGCTCGTAAGGATGATACAAAGAAGGATAGGGAGAGGGAGAAGGAAAGAAGAAAGAGGGAAGCCGATATTGAGCAATCTCGTAAACCTGCTAAGCGCCCAAGAGATTCCTCGGAGCGCCATTGGCAAGTGGATAATTGGCTTGGGTGATCATCTTGGGGTGCATTTCTAAAGGAGTAGGTGAACAACCCAAGGAAACCCTAAAGAAAAGAAGACAAAAACTAAAGGTATCAAAACCTTTTGAAAACAACATGATTTTCAAGGAAAAGTGCCGAGAACATGATGGATCAAAGATAGAAGACCAAGGAAAAAAAGACGGAGGAACCTTCCCCATAAATTCAGATTGGTACCGAGCACTTTTGATTAGTACCGAGATGAATTTTTGGCTCTAGAGACTCTGTCTTCCTCTCCTATATTTTCAGATCTGAAGTTGGTCCTGGTATATTGAGATCTGGCAATTCTGTTGGATGATTTCCCTACAAATACAACACTTATGGCATTCGGAAAAGGACATTTTGGCAGTTGCTTTCTTCATCTTCTATTTCTACTTATCCCCCATTCACTAAGGAAGTTATTCTTGGCTGTTTTAGGCTAGTAGACTGGCCAAACCTTTATACTTGGGGCTAAAATCTAATCAATAAAATATAGTAACGTTGGCCATAGATTTGCCAAATCACTTTAAAAACTCTCCATTTTATTTACTAATTTTGGTAGACCTCTTACTTTTAGTTCATTTTTAGGTGTTGTGCCATTTCCCAGCTCAATAGTGTGTTTTGGTATCTCTTTTTGTGTTATTCAAATTTAGCATGATTATTTTATGCAGATTCGATGGGAAAATTTTATAATGGAAATGAAGGTGAAATTTGGAATTATTGCAGAGGAACAATTTTTTTTTTAATGTTTATTAATTGGTGAAATTATTGATTGGCCAAGAACTCCAAAACTTTGAGATAATTATAATAATCGTGAAATAATTCATGATTTATATGACAATGGAATGCAATAGATTTTAAAGGTAAAATTTTGAGGTCTAATGCAAGACCTGTAAAAAATTTATTTTGCAACAAAATATTACTTTTACAGCGGGAAACTATAATAATTCCACTCATAGAGTTTTTAAAGCTCTCTTTGCCATTTTTGCAAAAAGTGATATAAATTGAGCATAAGTAATTGTCCGAAATTTGGAGCTAAGAAAATTTCTTTTCATGAACATGCACTTTTTCATGGTGTGTGTTTAATAAGAATTTTATGTATATTGGACTGGACCTAAGGTTAGAAACACTCAAAATATAAAAGTTTTTGATAAGAAAAATATTTTTCTTATGCACTTTCCCTTTAATTTTGAGCCCTATGAAACACTCACTGAAATGGAAGAAAGTAAATGAAAGAAGAAGAAGAGATTAAGGAAGAAGGTTCTCAAGATTGATGGAGAGGATAAAGAGGAAGGAGCGGAGGATGAGGACACCTCTTTGGAAAGCTTCTATAGGAGCCATCTAAATTCAAACATAGATATCATTCAAAAGCAAGAGAAGCTCTTAAAGAATCAAAAGATGCTTAAACATTCAGTGTGAAAAAAATTTCAAACCTTTCCAACAAAATGAATAAATTATATGGAAAAGTTTTTGAAAAGCTTGGAGCACGTCCATGTTCATCTTCCTCGTCTACCTTTTAGGGAAACTATTTTACATCTACATTTTCATGTTTCATGTAGTTTTACATTTGTAAAGTTCTCTTTTGTTTCATTCTCATGTATGCACTTTGGTACTAATGAAATTATCTATCACACATTAATAAAATGTGTGTTCCACTGTAATCCTTGGAAAATATAACATTTAAAAGTAAATACTCTACTTAAAGATATTTAAAAAAGAAAAACAAAAAAGATTCAGAAATGTATGTTGACATACATTTATAAGGTATATCAAACATATCTTGAGAAATTTTGGTTCTTCAAAATTGAATTTGAAATTAGTTATTTCTTTATAGTGAGAATAATTTTAATTCGGTTTTAACTCCTTAAAAGCGTTGTTTTAAAAATGAAAAATTACTCTTCTTCATCGTTAATCTTCTCCCTTCAGTTCTTACACCATTCTTCATAAATATGGACATGAACAAAAGCATCCATAAAGAAAATTCGATGGAAAGTCTATAAAAAACACTTCAATCTTTCAAAAGAGCTTTGAATGTTCTGCTTGGAAAGCAAAAACACCTTGAGATGAATCAAAAACTCATAGTACATGAACAAGAACAATAATTTGTGTCACTTCGATATTTCATTTCCTATGCTCTTATGAAGAGGATAAAAAATATTCTTGAATCTTCTAGAGCAAAAGAAATACCAGATGATAAATAGATAGATAAGGACATCAAAGAGAAAATGAACGAATGTGATATTACTTCTATAAACCATTTATTTTGTTCTAATCTACTGATTCTAAACATTGTTAAATGCTCCATAGAAAATATTCTTGATTTCTTCTTTCATTTAACTCTATATCTAATCCCTAACATCTTCATATGAACATACAATTTGAGTTTTAAAACATGGAAATCAAATACAAATTTTAGGAAATAAAGAATAATTAATACTAGACTATGTCAACACTTTCTGGGATATGTCGACATAGAGATAGCTATTCTGAATTTCAAATTTCAAAAGAAAAGATTTTGGTGTCATCACTTCACTAATGGATACATCCTTTCACCATCTAATTAAAGTTGTACAGAAATTGAATTTAAAAAATAATTTCCAATATTCTTTTACTCTCTGATCTCTATAATTTTGTGAGAAAAGCTCTTTTTATATACTTCCACTCCTTTTGCAAATCATACTCTTTCTCCTAAATTCTTCAAGGATTTGCAAACCATTCAAGATCGGAGAGTTTGTACTTAAATTCTCAATTATTCTATCCTTGGTTTCATCTTATTTCTCTTCAAATTCAAAGATATATTACTATTAGAGGTATATAGGATCATTGAACTGAGAGTGCAAGAATCTGTATTGGAGATATAACTACTAGCCAATTCTTTACTGTTATTTGTAAAGAAAGGTGTTCTTGCCACCCGTGGAAAGTAAAGGGAAAAGGTGTATCTTACCACCCATGGAATTTTTAGACTGTAAATGTCTTCTTGCCACCCCCATAAAGCAAGCAAGTCACAGTAAAATTCTTTATAGGGAGTACAGGATTAGACATGCTTGCTATTATTTTTAAAAGTAGGCTTGCTATTATTCTTTATAGGGAGTACAGGTTTTACTATTATTTTCACTTTCTATTTGATTATTTGCTTTATTTCTAATTTAATTGATAACCTTTAAATTTAAAAATTAATATTTAATTAATTGATATACATTATTCACCCCCCAGTGTAATAGTGGCTTTATGTTCCACTCTAGGTCAGCATGTTTAGGCATCTTATAACCCACAAAGCTTGCCAAAATTGAGATGCTAGGAAGAACGAATTGACCAACTGTAGAAGTACCTCCTTGTGTCATGGTTTCCTGTCTCGAAACCACAGTGTGAATAGTTTAGATGCATAAGCCTTACCATATAAGAGGCATAAATATTAATGGGGGGCTCAGTTGAGGTAAGAAGTTATGTATAACTCCTATGATATAAATTAAATGATAACTGGTAGAAGTAATATCTAATGATTTGTGGAGAACAATAGTAACCACTCGATGAAGAGTAATCGCTATGGTTATTGATAGTAACATCAATGAGAGCAAATACTAAGGTGAATGATTGTAACTTCCATAAATGTAAAGACCTAGGTTAATGATTGTAACCATTGTGATGGTGAATACTAAGGCAAATTATAGTTATCTCTATAAGGGACTAAATACCAAAGTAAATGATAGTAGCCTTTGCAAGAATTGAAGTACTAAGATAAATAATAGTAACTTCCAAATACAAAATGAACCACCAAGGCTAATAATAGTTTTCGTTAGAGTTTATATACCAAGGTAAATGAATTATAACGCCTAGCTAAATGATAATACCCTTTTGAGAGAGTTAAATATCAAGGTAAGTGATTATTTATACCTAAGAGAATTATAGTAATCTGTGCAAGTCTTTAATAATAAGGTGAATGATGTGTAATCCTAGGACAATTTTTTGCTAAAATGTGTAGGTATGAACCTGGAACATATTTACTTTATATAAAGATTGAATTAATCTAGGTTGATGATGACATTCAAATTTATACATGAAACCAAATACCAATACCTTGTTATATAAGGAATTTACTTGTCTAAAATATGAGCATACTAATAAGAGGAGAACCCATTTCATTCTATGGCGTGCTCTCACCATGTATCTTAAATAACTGTGAACTATTATGGCTAATATTATTCAGATCAAGCTTATGTCTAACTCAAAATTTGTGTTTTCCCCATTAAAATTTCGAGTATTCATTGGGTTGGTCTGAAGGTTGAAAGCATCAAGAATAACAACTTTTTGATAAATAGCTTAAGGAGATGACTATAAGAGGTAGATACAATAGCTACTCATTTTTGGTTATGTATGTATACTTTGGTGCAATTTTAGTTGCTTAATGTAATATGACTACTTTGATGTAATCTGTGGAGTTAAAACGCTCGACAGATTCGATGCGGCGGAGGTGCAAAAAGTCATAGCAGGGATACAGTGAGGATATATCGGGATATAGCAGATGACTCTAAAATAGCATATAAAACTCATACTTAATGTTTCTACATATATATAAATGGTAATTAAATGAAAAATTAACATTCATTTGAAGTATAATTAATACATAGATAATTTTAAGTAAAAACATGTGCGAATTGACTGTAGATAAATGTAAAACTGTTATATAACATAATTGAATTTAGTAGAATATTAGAGTATTTTCTTTTCTGAAAATATATTAAAAATTCAATTAAATAAATTAATTTCATAATTTTTATAATGTATAAATGTCATTTTTCAATTCAGTTCTTTTAAAAAAGATATAGTAGAAATAGCGGAATATAGCGGGAATAACGGGATATAGCGGAAATAGCGGGGCTTAAAGCGGAAAGGCTATATTTGGGGCTAAATGGAAAAATCGTAGCGGTAGAAATCCTCTATGAGATATAGCAGGGTTATAGCGGGGCATTAACTGCACAGGATGTAATATAACTCTGATCATTCATGCTGGCATCATCATATATCAGTCGTGTAATATTAATATGATATGAATGATATTTTCTCACTATGGTGGAACATTGGATGGTTAAATTTTAAAATGAAATTATATAAAGATTTGTTTAAGTACTATGGATCTTTCTTAATTTTATATATGGAAAAAAAGGGATCTCATATTATCGTTTGAAAATAAGATTAGAGTGACTACAATACTCTGGTATCATTTTAGGTCTCAAATTAGGGATGGTACAACATGAAAGGCCATGCATTTCTCCAGCATATTGTTTGGAAGTATGGGATAGACTGGTACTTAGTTCGAACTTAGTTGGGAAGGGACCAAGAAGATTGATTTAAACCAAGGTCGAATAAAGGCAGCTTAATTAAAGTAGAAAAGCTATGCACACCGAGGGCATGTGGACTTGGAGTTCTTGGTGGGTGATCAAGCATTTCTGAAAATTTTACCCATGAGTGGAGTTATGAGGTTCGGTGCAACCGGATAGTTTGCACAAGTATAGTAGACCATTCCCAGTCAGTCACCTTAAGGGCTAGTAAACTCAAATATAGAGCAGAGCTATAAAGCAAGTTAATAAAGGTGCATCTTGTATTTCATAATTTTGTTTCTCTCTCAACGAAATATATGCATGACCCTGTGGATATTGTAGGATGAAATCCTTAGTGAACATAAAGGTGAACTCGATATGACTCCCACTCAGTGATCAACTCGTTTTGTATACAAGGATATAAAGTAGCTAAGCAATAAGGTTATTAAAGGGTAAAGGTAAAGTTAAGTGCTTGTCGGATCAGGTGGATTGGCAATGGTATAAAAGGAATAAAAAAAGCATTTTATTAATTTGCACATGATCTTATTTTGTGATTACATAATTTTACTAGATCATATTCAATTATGATTAATAAAGGAATTTGGTGTTTTAATTATAATTTAATTAATTTGTATTATAACATTTATGTTTATATATTGTAATGAACCGTAATTTCGAATACTTCGTCTTTAAATATCCTAACTTTCTGAAATAAAGTTAAGTCTTATAAATATGATTTTGTAACCTTTTTAAACATCTTTTAATTAATTAATAATGGAAAGAAACTTGTTTTTATAAATTTGTTTATAAAAATAAATACTACGAAGAAATATCGATAATGTGACCTAAAATCAGTTTATCGATAAATAGCTTTATTCGATATAAGTTATTCGATCTCTTTTGTACTTGTCTAATTAGCATATGAACACATTAGAACCAAATAATACACTTTGCTTCATAAAGTAATTGGAATCTTCCAGAATCTTTTAGAAGATAAGGAGATGTTTTGTGTAAGGGATA
This sequence comes from Allium fistulosum, assembly GCA_030737815.1. NCBI lineage: Eukaryota > Viridiplantae > Streptophyta > Magnoliopsida > Asparagales > Amaryllidaceae > Allium > Allium fistulosum. The sequence goes on from CM060902.1 coordinate 810,952,052, forward strand.
GTTTGGTCATTTGCTAAAGGGAGGAGGTGTATAGGAAAGTGATGGGGTGAGCCTTCTATAGCCGATCAAAGGGGCGAGAGTAAGGGTTGGGAGCACCACTTCATGCCTATATAAGTAGGTGCACACCCCTTGAATCCATTTCGCAAATTTATACAAAAAATTATAAGCTCTTTCACTCTTTCTTTTCCTAAATTTCCTAAGACAAATAATTTCAAAACACCTCCAAATCTCTTCAAACTTAGTCAAGGACCTTAGGACAACATCACAACAACTCTTAGCTACTTTGATCTTGAAGAATCGAGCACATCTCCCCCCCCCACAAGTTGGGGCCGTGAGCTATAATTGGCTTAATCTAGTCTAGGCAAGTCCAAAAGCAAGGTTGTGGTAGGAAGTTAGGTGTTTGCAAGGTTGAGGTATGAAGTTGGAGCTTGGACTTGCTTGTCTGATTGGTTAAGGTGAGCTAACTCACAATTGAATGAATATAAATGTGTATGTATGCTTGTGTTTGATTGTTTCTATATGATTGAATTTGTATTGCTTCATGTTATAATATTTGGATTTGATTCTTACTTTGAAAGCAAATGACATATGTAATCCATATGTATGGGCTTGATTGGACTTGTATGAATTTTTGCATAGTCCTGAAACAAAGCACATAGGTTGTAGTTGGACTTTGGTTCGGATTGGACATGGATTTGAAAGACCTCTTATAGCGATAGTCGCTATAGATACCCTTAGAAATTGCCTTGTGTTCGGAAATTTCTATGGAACTTTGTAGAGAGATCCTATAACGAGCGGCCTTTTTGATCCTTATAAGTCGACACTAATACATCCATGATATTCACGTGCTGAGCATCCAAGAGCCAGAAAAACAGATTGTTAAGGTAAAAGAAAAGATAAGGCAGAATAGAATCTCACATTGTGACGAGTAACATATAATATACACATGATCTTTACAACAAAAAACTGTAATATACATATCTATCAAAGTAATCTAACCATTCATCAGCCTGGACAGTTATAACAACCCACCCTCACAAATGCTGATAAATATAATATAGAAATGCAATGAAAAATAAAATATGTGAATATGTCTTGGAGGTATCCATCTCATCTCCTAAAGCTCCAAAGCATCTATAACTAAATCTAAAAATATGCTCGGGTTGACCCGAGCATCACAAGACAATAACGTCCGGACCAGTTTGGTAAATTAGCATGAGAAACACAAATCATATGGAATTTTAATGTTATAAAACCTTTCAAAATAAAGGTATCTCGTAAGACTATGCCGCACATAGACATGGACGGGTTTTTACCTTACGAATTACGATAACCATAAGAAATCTATTTATATTCTAATAATGTCAAAGGTTTAAAATAAATATATAACATAGTTCGAATACTTGCATCTCATGTTCCAACATATTTGGGCACAACTAAGTCCATAAGGCACTTATTGGAGAATGAATTTCATATGATGACAAGGCTATTGGGGTATCACCAACCATAGTACACCTCTAGAAAAATGTACCGAAGGCCTCACATGGACCCTCTACCAACACAAGACTAGCCTACCCCTTCCTGGATAGTATTAGATATGTCATCGCCCTGATTGTCGGCCAACAACCGTACCAAGTCTCTAACATACTAAATAGGTCAATATCGATCCAGATCGGGTGATGTCCATACACTAATGGTAGCGAACCACATAGCCCTGCTATATCTTCCCTATTTTAGTAATTACTGATTATGAGGCTTGAGGCTACGTTTTACCTTTTTAGCAAATCCCACTTGGAATGCTAACACTGCCCTCCAAGCAACAATGCAATGCCAGCTTTCATCCATACTAGTTGTTCAGGATATGAACAAACCGAAGGCACTACTTCTATTACATCCTTAGAATTAGTAGCAACTAGCCCTAGCACTTTAAAGAACTCTGTCTTCGATTCCATCATCTCCAAGGTGTTTTTAATTTGAATGCTTACGTTAGTTCGAAGTGGTTTTTGGACAATATATCTGATTTCGGTCTCTTCAAATCGACAACGATAGTTTCAAAACTGACCAAGATTTGATAGTTGGTTATTTAACTGTAAAATAAACAAACAATCAAATCATAGATTTAATTCCACATGAAAACCAAACATGGTTAAGCACATAAGCAACCACTAAGCCCCTTTAATTAATCCTTTCATTAATGAAAAATCACTTCGTAAATTCTTGTATTAAAATACCTTTTACAAAAGATATATTCACAAACCCTCTCTACTCTTTTCAATACTTGAAAAATATTGATTTACTTATCTCAACTGTATGTATACTCACAAAATATTTCACTTTTAGTACTCAGAAATTTTTTCCATATACTTATATATATCAATAGTATAAATATATTCACAAAACCCTACATTTTCAGTACCTAGAAAATGTACCCATATGGTTACCACAATGGTATAGGTATATTCACAAATCTTAAGGAAGATTCCATATTTCCAAAATCATAATTAAATGGACCAAAACAAATGTCATTTAAAAACATTTTTTGCTATAAACCCAAACTCATTTTTTGGTTTAAGTAAGTCGATAGTATGGATATTAAACCAAATATACTTACCACCACTTCTCGATTTCAAACTTGTATTATCCCTCGATTAACAATAAAGTAAGAAAAGTTACAGAACTATCCTTGCCGACATACATTCTTAATTATCAGGATAGGGACAAGTTTCCCTACCTTCGAATTTGGTGTTAAGTATGGAAATGATATTTTCCATACCACCATAATTTAAAATGATCGTTTATAGAAATCAAATCTCATTTCCTTTTACAAAATTCCTTTATATAAATCTCTTTTATATTTACAAAGCTCCTTTCTATTTATAAAACTTCTTTTATAAATCCCCAAATATAATTATAAAACTCCTTTTATAAATCTTCAAATTTATTTATAAAACTCCTTTTATAAATCTCATTTACTTATCACAAACCTTCAGTTTCAAGATAGAACGAAATACTATTCATAAAATGATCATTCCATATATTACTATAAATCCACAAATGTGATTTACTATACTAAATTATAAAAATGATATAATTACCCATTTTATAAAATACCATTTATAAATCTACTATTTTATTTATAAATTACCGTTTATAAATCTCTCTTTTATTTATAAATACCATTTATATATCACTCCTTCTATACACATTTTATGTAAAAAAATTAACCAATATTTATTCTAAAATATTTCTATCTTATTTTAAAATAGAATCGCTTTATTATAAATGATACATTCCCCTTTTTCTGTAAAATAAAAATCTGTTGTTATCTTAACTTTTCTGTAAAATAAATACTTCCCAAAATACTTTCTTAAACATTTCCAAATAAATTAGAAAAGATTAACAAAAATGTTCAAATAAAATAAAGAAGTTCAAAAACCATTTCTTGATAAAATTCCATTGAAAATTCTCAAAATCACTTTTAAAATCATCATCTGAATCAAAACCATTTTCAAATCAAAACAAAAAACAATAGTATTTCAAAATACTATAATGAAGCCAATAACAACAGTAACACTTATCCACTGCTAGTACTACCTCCATTACTAAAAGGGTTAACTTTTAACAAATATCAATGTCATATCTAATATGTCCAACTACCAAACTTTTAGCATTCAACAAATTATGTAACAAGTATACAATTGAAATTAAAAAATCACAATGGTGAGGAATTCGAATTTCTCTACAAAATTCCTTGTATCTTATTTTATATGTCATTCGCTTTTAGAAACGGAAATTCTACCAAACAAAAGCAGTTAATCATTCAAGCATAAAACAATAATTAATATCTACCATACATCATCTACTGTTCATTCAAAGGTGAGTTTAACTCACCAAAATTCTAGTTAATGTTAAACGTTCCGGTTTAATCTAAAATCGAACGGCGTTCGATTTTAGATCAAAGTTCCACCTTCTCCAAACTCAACGAAATCAACTCCATTGCGTAGATAACGCTCCTACGAGCACAACGCAAAAGACCACGTCTCGATTGGACTTCGTATGAGAGAGGTATTTATTTTATAAGATTTTAGATTAATCAATTTGAATTAAACTTCATTAAAAAATTAATCACCTAAATTAATTTAAATCCCTCTTCTTCCCTCTCCAATTTCAAATTATCGTATACCTGTACATAAGCACATGCATAAAGAAACCTATCATTGTTGACTTTCCATGATGATTTCCCCATCACCTCATGATGAAATCACGCAATGCCTTCACCGACGAACTCCACTCCACGAGTGCTAGCTCCTCGACCCAACCACTTCAACCTCGGTCGAGCCTATCAAATTCCGACCTAGCACCTTCTCTTCGATAGTAAAATGTCGCAATTCCTTATACTACGTCGCAGGTCCCCAAACGATCACCACCAGAGCTCCTTTGTACGATAAACACAATACTACCCTCGATTCCCTCTAACTCCGCCTAAATCGACGACCATCTCAAATCCTAGGTCGGCCTGCCATGTCAAGCAACACCAAACTCGACTGCATCCATCAAACTTCATATAGATTTGAAGATCTCACTCATACGAACTCAACGGATCTAGTTTCATATTATTTTCGTTAAGTAAATTATTTGATTCTGATTTTTGAATATAGCGGCTATGATTTTCCTTTATAGGAAAACGAAAAAGAAAAGTAAAAAAGGGAAGTGGGAAAGTAAACAATAGTCTAAGTGTGGGGTGATGTTTATTTTTAAACTTCTGGCACTTCCCTGCATAAACTTTCATTCGCGTACGAACCACGAACGACAAAAATAAGAATACGATCGCACACAACAACACGACACGATTCCAAAACAACCATAAAATACACTGGTTATCTTATTCTATGAAATTTCAAAAATACCAACATTTGCTATAATATACGTCAAACAATAATTTAAATATTTTCTAAATTAGAAATTATGGAAAGATCTTATAAATTGAAATAAAAATACGTCATTAAAAATCAAGTCGTTTTATTAACAATTGATTTTCTTATCAAATATTAAATTTAAATCAAATTTAAATATTTAAATAAATTGAATATTCACATTCAAAAAGTTAAAATTTTCGAGTCCTTACATTATTTCCTCTTAAATGGATTTCGTCCTCGAAATTCCCAAAGGAAGAAAATGTACTCTCACCCTTAGACTATTAAAGCCAATTAGTTGAAATAAGTTATTAAAATTTTAAAGTCTCATATGTTATGGAAAATTTCGAAAGCACCTCCTTTACACGGCTCGATTCTGAAAAACTACAAGTCACCACAATTGGCCCATATCAATAAAGAAAAAACAAAAGCCTAAAAGTGGCCTCCGATATCCAGGGACGGTACAACAATAATATATGCTTATGATATCCTTATAGAGTGTGTATGACATATAGCAAACACAACCGTTAAGCATAAACACGTACCATTTGTCGAGCAATCAAACTCTACTTAAGAAACCAAAAGTAGCAAGCTATCCTTTACTTCCATGTACCTGAATCTCACTTACATAACCCAAAAGAGGGTTAAACACGACAATGAAACAATACAATATATTAAAGCTCGTACGATGTACGTATGTCATCCGTACGCAATATCAAATCTGATCACTCGCTCGATCACATAAACTTCTCTTCCAAACTAGTATCGCACACCCGACTTCCCTAGTGGGACTCCGATCAAATTCATTGATTAGATCTGTTTGGTCGACGGATTTTATATCAATTAGAAAATCATCGAGAATATATCGTTATAAAACCGCAAGTGCACGGCGTATAATTGTAGTACGTATGCGAATCGGGTTGATCCAAAGGAAAGAATTAAAATTTTATATTACTTAATCAAATTAGCCCAAAGTTTTGAAATTGTTTTAAACTAAGAAAATTGTAGAAAATAAACTAGATCAAAAGTGAATAAAGATATGAGATTAAAGAGCAATTTAGAGGCAAATCCACTTCCAATCATTCATATAAATCAACAAAAAATTTATCTATAATCTTTCCTTTTAATTTCAAGTAGAAATGATTGATGTGTTTATTATAAGTACAATTTATTTGTGCTATTAATTAGCACAACTTAAATCATCAAACTAACACACCATTCAAACCCACCTATAAATTCTCATGAAAATGACATGAAATTAAAAATAAAATCTATTTTAAGCATGGTATATTTACTATGAATTAGTAACATAGAGCATCAAATTTTGATTCTAGTTTCACTTTCATTGTCAAAGTCATATTTAGATGAAAGGGAACCTTGTGTTTATGTTTAATTAAGCATAGCCTATTTGTTATGAATAACATAAGCTACCAAATTCAATATTAAACAACAAAATTCCAAACACATCAAAATTTACATTAAGAAAAAAAAGAGATCATAAATGAAATCATTATGTTAATTTAATATGATTCATGAAAGCTTCATTACCCCTAAATTGAAGGAGTTTAGCTTCTCATATTTGAATACATGTTAACATAAAGTGATTTCAACATAAAATAAATGAAGGAAAATGCTAATTAAAAGAAGAGAGAACTAACTATTTGCATAAAATAAATCCAAACTAATTGCATGAATTAAAAGATAGCGTAAGATAATGAAAGAGCATAAAAGAAAGTTGCATAAAAAAAGAAGAACAAGGCTGAGAAGCCATTAAAGAGACATTTTATTTAATATTAACTTTGTGCTACAACATGCATAAAAGGAAGACTATTTACATGAAACATAAGGAGTATTTATATATGCTTAAAACCCTAATTATATTTTTAGGGGACTACCAAAAATTCCCTTAAGATTGTGGAACCTTTAAGTAACCATTAGGAAATTAATTAATCCCCACTAACATGCCTTTAAGTCTTCATTAACAAGTGCAAAGTGCTTTTAATTATGGTTCATTAGTTAGTGGGGATGGGGGCTCCTCCATGTTGTATGAATTATTTTATTTCCTTTCTTCATTTGCTTTTAACATATATGCATGCATCCATCCATGAAGCACCATTCAATTTGCACTCAGTTTCCTATAAATAAAAATAAAAATGTGCAAACAAATTTTGTCAAAATTAATTCATACACAAAATTACTATTTTGCCCCAAAATGAAGATGAATGAATGATGATTTGAAAACAATTTAGATTTTGGTTTAAACGTGTAAAATACCATAATATGCTTATTTATGTTAATAAAGGAAGATTAAATATGGGAGTAAAAATATACACATTTACGTGCACATCAAATAACCCTACACTTATCTTTTTATTCATCCTCGAATAAACTAAAACTAGGATAAATCTGTTTTCATAGGAAACACGGCTGCATTGAGCATATGCAACAAACTATTAAACTTCTAGGTGTCCCTAGTAGGATGAGTGTTGTCTCATGAGGATTTTCAGCGAATACTACCCACAAAATTCAAATATGATATGCGAATTCTAATGCGACTACATAATGCAAGTTTTCGAAAATATTTACAAATGAAGAATTTACTTTTAAATTGACTCGAGTAGGTTAGATATAAGTTTTGGTTATCATCAAGAAATTTTAGCCTTTTTACTCATCAAAACTTCCAACAAAAATTAAGTTATCATCACAATTAGACTCTAGTTTGGCTAGTGTTTCTATTGATAACATAATGCAACTATGAAATGAATCCTTTAGTAGATTATCAAAGTTTTGAAAAGTGGCATTTTTATTTATTTTAAATAACAAGTCAAATTAAATAAGTGAAGATAGTGTTTGGGTTTCAATTGCTTGCTCTCTCTATTTTGAAAAATATTAACACTATTATTTACACACCTAACTCAGATAAACTAAGGCCAGATATATCGATCATGCACCGCCTTTCGAGATTACATGAGAAGAGTACAGAGTGTGGCGAGTGTACACACTTGCGTATAAACACATGACTCTAGTTGTTTATTATTATTATTTTTATTTTATTTACATACACCTAACCCAGATAAACTGATGCCAGATATACCGATCATGCACTGCCTTTCGGGCTTACGTGAGAAGGGTACAGAGCATAGCAAGTGTACACACTTACGTGTGAACAGATGACTCTAGGTGTTTCTTATTTTTATAAAATATTTTTTTTATTTTAAAAAGAGAGAGTTATGCAAAATCATCTTTGCTCCACTTAACTTAGAAGATCAAAAATTTTATCAGCTTTACTTTAAATCAACCACTCTTTTAAACAAAGATTACAATTAGGATATACTTCATAATTATCACCTATGAATCTTCCTATATACTAGTTACACCATAGTTACTTATAATCAAACTTTTATTTTTATTTTTGTTAAGACAAGTAAATTTTCAAAATTTTCAATTTAATAACCAAAAACGTATACTTATTCTATCATGTTTCTTTAAAAGTCAATCAATACTTATTCGCATAATTCTTCTTGATCCATATTCGAGTACATGATTTTAAGATGATATATACCGATCCAAACAAGGATTTTTCACTCGATTCTTGATAGCGACACTTGATTCAGATTTTTGTTGTGATTCTAAAGTTTTCTATCATAGTATATGGTTATGTAAGGAGAACGAAGGTGATGTGCACACAAAAGTGTATATTTTTACTCCCATATTTAATCTTCGTTTATTAAAATATATAAGCATATTAGGGTATCTTCGTTTATCAAATCATCATTCATTCATCTTTATTTTGGGGTAAAATGGTAATTTTATGTATGAATTAATTTTGAGAAAATTTATTTGTATGTTTTTATTTTTATGTTTATTTGTAGGAAATTGAGTGCAAATTGGATGGAGCTTCACGGATATATGCATACACATATATTGAAAGCAAATGAAGAAAGGAAATAAAAGAATTCATGCAACATGGAGGATCCCGCAACGCTTTATGTTCAAGTTCGACAGGTAAATGGCACACTTTACCATATACTAAACTAAAAGGAGACATCCCTAGATTGATTTTATACGTAGTTCTATAAGCCCAAAGCGCATCTGTCAATTTTTGTGACCAATCTTTTCGATTTTTATTTACAGTTTTCTCTAAAAGTTGCTTGATTTGGCAATTTGAAACTTCAACTTGACCACAAGTTTGAGGATGATAAGAAGTGGATAACTTGTGGGTTATCGAGTATTTCTTCATTAAAGTTTCAAATGATCAATTACAGAAATGGGTTCCGTTATCGCTTATTATTGTGCGAGGTGTTCCAAACCATAAAAAGATGTTTCCTTTATGAATTTCATAATGACTTTGCGGTCATTTGTTTTACATGGAATGGCTTCAACCCATTTAGAGACATAATCAGCAGCAAGAAGAATGTATAGATTTCCGAAAGAGTTCATAAACGGTCCCATAAAGTCAATACCCCAAACATCAAAGATTTCGATCGTAAGAATGGGGTTCAAAGGCATCATATTTCGTCAAGAGATTTTTCCTAATATTTGGAAGCAATCACAAGTTTAATGGAACTCGAATGCATCTTTGAAAAGCGTAAGCCAGTAAAAACCACATTGGAGCACTTTTTCTACTGTTTTCTTAGGACCGAAGTGACCACCACAAACTTGGTCATGACAAAATGAAAGAACACTTTTAATTTTGCAATCTGGGACGCAACGTCGAATGATTTGGTTGAAACAATACTTAAACAAGTATGGATCATCCTAATAGAAGTACTTGACTTGGGAAAGAAACTTATATTTATCTTTGTTTCGACCAAAATGAAGGAGTTTCCTTAGTGACTAAATAGTTCAGTATATTTGCATACCATGAATCGATGGAAACGGAAATGAGTTGTTCATCAGAAAAGTTCTTGTTAATCGGAAAAGAAGGTGGTAGGTTTGGAAGATGTGATAGATGATCAGCAATGACGTTGCCAGATCCTTTTTTGTCTTTGATCGTAAGGTTAAATTCTTGGAGTAAAAGGATCCAACGGATCAAACGAGAGTAAGCATCCTTTTAAGTGAAAAGGTACCTAAGAGCGGAGTGGTCATTGTAAACCGTAATGTGTGAGCCAATCAAATAAGGTCTAAACTTTTCGAGCGCAGAGACTACCGCTAGAAGCTCTTTTTCAGTGGTCACGTAATTGAATTGAGATTGTTTAGAGTCATACTAGCGTATTAAATGACATGAAGAATTTTGTTGATGCGTTGTCCTAAGACAGCACCAACCGCAAAGTTAGAAGCGTCACACATTATTTCGAAAGGAAGATCCCAGTTGGCGAGCAAATGATGGGAGCGGAAATGAGTTCATTTTTGGACGTTCGAAAGCAGAAACATGGTCAGAATTAAAGTCAAATGGAACGTCTTTTCCAAGAAAAGTTGTCAGAGGTCGAGCAATTTTACTAAAGTCTTTCACAAAGCGTCAATAAAAACTAGCGTGTCCTAGGAATGAATGAATGTCCTTGAAAGATTTGGGAATGGGTAGATTTGTATTATGTCAACTTTTGCTTTATCTTCCTCAATGCCTTTGTTTGAAATGACATGCCCAAGAACAATGCCATGTTTGACCATAAAATGGCATTTTCCCCAATTTAACGTTAATTGTTTGTCCTTGCACTGATTCAGAACCATCTCGAGATGATGTAAGCACTCGAAAAAGAATTTCTAAAGATGGAAAAATCGTCCATAAACACTTCCAGAAAGCGTTCGATCATGTCAAAAAAGATGCTGACCATGCATCTTGGAAAGTAACAGGAGCGTTGCAAAGGCCAAATGGCATACGTCGATATGCAAAGATGCCAAAGGGACACGTGAAGGTCTTTTTCTCTTGATCTTCGGGAGTGATCAGAATTTGGTTATAACCGAAATAACCATCAAGAAAGCAATAGAATTCGTGGCTAGCTAATCATTCAAGCATTTAAGTATGAGTTGGAATGAGTTTGTTAGCTTCGTTCGTGATAACGATAAGTCCGGACTTTTTAGGCATGACATGAATTGGGATAACCTACGAACTATCAGAAATGGAGTATGTGATTCCGATATTCGAGGAGTTTAAGAATTTCGTCTCGAACCGCATCCTTCATTTTGGAGTTAAGCCTTCGTTGCGCATCATGAACAGGCTTGGCTTCGTCAACTAAGTGGATGCGATGTTGAACAAGGCGGGACTAATTCCCTTAATATCGGTAATCGATCATCCAATTGCCTCTTTGTTTTTCAACAGAATTGAAAGAAGGGAGGTTTCTTGATCAAGTGAAATATTTGAAGAGATTATGACAGGAAACGTTTCATTATCACCTAAGTATGCGTACTTAAGGTGATCAGGAAGAGGTTTGAGTTCCAACCTAGGAGGTTGCACGGTCAAAGAATTCGGTTGAAGGTATGACTCAACCATGAGGGGTTCAAATGGAAGTGCATTTTCAATCTAGTTTGGCTCGTCTTGAAACAATCGTTTGTATTCGGTCTCGCGTTCGTTGTTAAGGTCAACCGTTTCGTCGCAAAAATTTTCTTGAATGGAGCTGTAACGACCCGCCATTTTGGACCATTCGCGTCCATTATAAGTGTATAGGTAGACACTCATGCCGGAGTTGAATTGCTCAAAATACCGCGTTGTTAATTTAAATTTGGCAAAACTGAACATATACAATAAATAAATAATCACAGATCACAGACACGGAGTAATAAGTGCAGCGGAAATAGAAGAGATAGTAGTTCATGAAGCTACTATATGAATATATAAAATACATCAGAGTTTACAACAGAAGAGTAATACGATACATCAGAGTTAAACCAGATACAATAGAAGAGTAACAGATACAAATCAGAATACATCACTGGAATCATCGAATATCTGAAAGCTGGATAGATAGCTGGATCTCCAAGCGAAGCTCCAACTCCAAAGGTGAGTCTCGTAAGCTGAACTACTCAGTCTGACCCGAGCGTAAAGCAAAAACACAAAACACTCGAGTCAGGATTAACATTCTTATATTAATAAATCCAACTCAAGTGAAATAGCAATTGAAATACAAGTAACTCAAAGGATGTTTGGAATAACCATCCTTTAAGGATCCGTTAAACTATCTACTATGTAGTAATGTACGATAAGTAGATAATGTCTATCAGTAATATAAAGATATCAAAATAGCGTTAAGTCATGGCCCATTCCACCCTTAACACATTTTTATTCCCACAAGCATATACAAGACCGTAGTTTCCCCAAAACCGGAAGTCACCAGAGGGCAATCCATATACTCAAGGTACAAATCAAATTCGTAGTGGTCGCGCATAAATGGAATACAAGTATGACAAGGCACATGAGGCTATACCCAAGGTAGTGATACTACCGTTCGCCTGATCCGGGCTGGTGAGAACGCAACGCCGCAGCGCCCGCAACACCGTGAGACAACACTCCCAAAATCAAGGGTGCACCAATCGACAACAAGTATAAGTAGTTCGAAGAAGTGTGTCCACTTGAGGTATCAATCCTCCATTGGCCCGGCACAGCTCCTGTTTTAGTCATTTCCAATTTGACACAAGTGTCAAGGCTATCCATTATCGTTCTCTTTCTTCAGTCATCACGAACATCATTTCCAACCACTTCATTCTGGATCATCACTCCGCGTATAGTTATTAAAGTGGTTTTCGGTTTAGATAGAGAGTATATCCATAACCGAATTCCGGTCTCTTTAATAACTTTCGTAATTATTACACCGATTGGTCGTTTATTTATTTCAAAACCGAATCAATTCAATTTCAAATAGAATTCGTAAACCAACAATTTATTTGTCTTTCGAAAACCAATTTCCAATAATTTACGTTTCAAAACTTTCCAATTTACCATTTCAAACTCTTATAATTCAATTTCAATTTCCTTTAAAACAATTCAAATATTGATTCAAGTTCGTATAAAAGTTTCATTTCGAAATCATTTAAATCAATTTAATTTTAACATTCCAATCAATTTACATTCATTTATCGATTTCATTCAATATCGTTAAGTTACTTTATCATTCAAACAATTTCTATTAAATTTCCGATTCATTAAATCAATCCTTAAATTTAACTTCATTAAATCAAACTTACAAATTTAATTAAAATTAAATTCATCAAATCAAATTCTTTACATTTCAAGTCTTACATTAATTCCAAAATATCACATTTCCATTTCTTGATAAAGAAATTCAATTTCACTTATTTACTTTCTTAAATAATTTTCCAAAACTTAATTAATAAAGAAAACTCAATTTCAATTATTTACTAAGTAAATTCACTTATTCAAAAATTCAATTTCACTTATTAAGGAATTCAATTCAAATTAATCATTAACTAATTCAATCTTGTTTAATTTTTAAATAATTCAAAACTTAATTATTAAATATTTCAGAGTTTAATAATTTCAACTTAATTATAATTTCAAACTTAATTATTAAATCATTTCAAAGTTTAATTCAATCATTCTTCAAATTAAACAACATTCTTTCATCAATTACATTGTTAGTATTTTGTTTCACATTATTAAATATTAACATTTTCCTTTCATAAAAATTCAAATTCCAACTTCATTTCAAAACCATTTTTATTTATTCAAATCATATCTTCGTTTTATTTTAAATCAAATTATTGACCAATCGGGTTCTATTTAATTTCCTATCCTAGGTACAAATTCAATTTGGGTATTTATCATTCCAACCCGATTCTAATTCAATTCAAAATCAAAACATATCAAAGGGAACTTGCATTGTGATAACTGGGATGGTGTCAAAGTAAATAAACAAGCAATAACAACAAACAATAACAATCCAATAATCAATTCAAATAATCCCGAAATAACCGTATTAATTCGCATTGTTATTTGTATGAATTAATATAATTATTTCTAGAATCTACACTATCATTTCATGCAGATTAAAGATTATTACATTACAGTTTCACTTGTCATCTATTTACAATTTCATACATCATCAATTTAACAACATACATTCAGTGGTTCAAAATGTAATTAAACAAATCCTACGTGTCAATAAATTCAACAGTTAAAGGGGTCATACTATACAAATGTCAGTTAATCAAATTTAACATTTAATTATCCTATATCAAGTTCAATTTCATACTATTTATCATTTTAACATTAACAATTTAACGTCCAATATAAACATCAACAATCAATCAATTAACAACCAAACTGGATTATCATTACATATATATAACAGATAATGGTGTCAGATGTCACAAGTGAACTGATACAGGTAATAACAGTGTAAATATCTAACAGCAGCATATTTCAATTGTCGTTTCAATTGAAATCAAATTTAATAAATAAAAGAACGTTAATCGTGAGTGAGTGCTCACCTTTCGAGGTTAGAGACGGACAAGAAATGAGCTACGAATCCAGGCACGAATTCCCAAGCGAAACAAAGTTGGCACGAATTTTGACGATCAAAGCTGATTAACAGAATTTGACGAGAACAAATCAAAACTGGATTGATATAGACTGAACAAGGCACATACATTATATATTACTCAAAATCAATATAAAATTTGGAATACCAACTTATTATAAATCTGTATAAAATCTAAAATCAATAACTGACTTTTAAAACAATTTTCTATATATACTGATACAAGATCACCCATACGTTTAGAAACATCAATATAACTTTCATAAAATATACTTCACTGTAACGTTTTTTTTTTCCAAACCTGAACAATATACATGTATATATATAAATAGATCATATATACAACAATATGTAAATTAGATAGTAAGGTTTTACTATACATGGCTGTAGTGTTGTGTGTATTAATGTGTGCCTGACTTTTTGGCATGTGCGTGCGTTATTTTATCAAAAATCTACATAACACTAACAATGTAAAAATACAACTAAATTATATATGCAGGCTCCAACTAACCCATACCCCTATACTTTTAAATTAAAGCTATATAACTCACATATATTAACCAAACTTATAGATTCCTTATATAAAACATATATGTACTTTATAATATACCACTGTATAAACTTTTTTTTTTTTTTTTTTTTTTAAACAACCGACCACACAGCAAGATAGAACACACACACGATGTACATACAGCAAGATCGAACAGCAAAAGCATGGCAACAACACGTTGTGAAATATAAATTAAAACACATATTCATTTCAATAGAAGCATGTACAGAAAAGTATACAAGATACAAATATACTTTGTAAACTATAATTAAGCAACAAGCTTATGTAATATATATACATATAAATTAATAATACTGTAACCATTTATAATATATATACTTTACTAATGTATGCATATATTCATACCTTAATACATAAATCGAACGACAGAGGCTCGTCAAGGCAAAAGGGAAGGCAGGGAGGGGACGCCGATGAGTGCTGGGTGCGGCATGGAGGTAGTGGCGGCGGCCGGTCTATGGGAAGCTAAAGCAACGGACATATCTTTATCTCTGTTCCAAACGACAAACCGGGAAACCAAAGGAAAAGCAGTCTGATATGTGTTTACAAGATATGGAGCAGGCGATCCGCATCCAACAATTAATACAACCACGGAATTGGCAGGAGCAAGAAAAGTAGCAGCCAGGGCGGAAACAGAAGCAGTTCTGAGGTTGGTCAAACTGGAGGCGTCGATCGATGCTAGGTGAATTCCAGTCAAAGCGTTGAAGTGGGAGAAAGTGGAGGAGGGCGGCAAAAGGTGGTGCTGAGGAGTTATAAGTGTTCGTGTTGGCGTTGGTGTTGGTGGAGATAGGCGGGTCTCGGTTGTTAGGCTAGGTCAGGCGAAGGTGGGGCGTCATGCAAGGCTGGAGCACGGTCGGCATTGAAATCTGGGCATGAGGCGGAGGGCCGAGCGAGTTGGTGGATCTGAGATGGCGGAGGTTAGGCGATGGAAAAGAAAGGAAAAATATGGCAGAGGAAAGAAGGTCAGACCCAAGGAGGAAGTGCTGGCAAATAGAAGTAAATACAACTTCATTTCCTTTTATTTTACATTATACTTCAATTTGTAGAAAAAGATGGAATGGAATACGTGTGGTAGGTAGGTTATGGAAAGTAAATAGGCTACATTAATATCAAAGGATGGCTTCTCATATCCCTAACCTCCATTCACGCGAGTTATTTAAATTTCCAAAAACAGTAATAGCCCATAGTTGTTGGTAACCGGAGACAAATGAAAGCACACAAAAATTTGAAGAGTTAAAAATGATGAACAGTTGGAACCATAAAAAGTCACGCATTGGAATTCAAAAATAATAAAGGCTAATGGCTGTTCAGATCAGGATGGATAAACGAAAGGTCATCCGGAAATCAAAAAGGTCAAATACAGAACCGATACGGTAGGCGTTACGCAAAGTGCAACGTACACCGGAACTCTGAATTTGACAATCGAATATACCGTAGAGATCAGCACGACGAGACGATCAAAACGGTATATAGAAATCAGTGGTACGATCATCCGATAAAAATCGATATCGGTACCAGAATACTGTTATTTTGCAGAAAATAAGAACGACGGAGCCAAAGATGTCCGAATTTGGAAAAACGACAAACTGTCATCTTGCTCAGAAGATAGTTTAGAATTTTTCTATGTAAAAATATTTTGGGTTTGAAAACGTTTTAATTTCAACGCTTTTTAACTGATTAAATTGAAGTGAATTTACGCGCGAAATAAACTTTCGTATTTTCGGACGAAAATTTACCAGTTGCTATGTTTAACTAGACGTATTCCAAATATTAAATTTTTATTTTAAAATTTTATCGTTTAAAATTTCACAAAATTTCAGTTAATTGCGTTATTAAAACGGTTAAATTTACGGGTCGTTACAGGAGCTAACTTCCAATGTTTGGTCAAGTGGTTTGTTCGATTGATTTTCGAAACTGAAGATGTGAAGATCCAAAGTCATGTTTCCAAAAGAAATTTTCATCGAACCATTTCAACAATTGATTAGGGCATTTAAAGTGGCTAAGAAAGGTCATCCTAAAATCAATGGAATTTGACTCATCGGATTGTTCATAGGTTGTGTCTCCAGGACGATGAAATTAACGAGGAATATGAATTGACCAATTTTGATGAGTACGTCCTTGATTTATTCGATGGGTTTCTTTATCGAACGATCGACAAAATGAAGAGTTACTTTCGTCGGTTTTAGTTCACCCAAGCCAAGTTGCCGGTAAACCGAATAAGGAATCAAATCGACACTTGCACCCAAGTCGAGTAAACACTTATTAATCGTCTTGTCTCCTATTGTGCACGAGATTGTCGGACATCCACGATCTTTGTATTTTATAGGAATTGATTGAGACAAGACTTCACTAAGACTTGTAGCTAAGAAAACATTCTTGGGTACATGAGTGTGTCATTTTTGAGTACGCAAGTCCTTTAGAAACTTAGCGTAAGTTGGGACTTATTGAACGATATCCAAGAGTGGAATGTTCACTTTGACTTGATTGAAAATTTCCAATATCTTTTCCATTTGATCGGAATGTTTCTTAGGTCGAAGTCGATGTGGAAATGGAATTCAATACTAAGTAGGTTGGTCTACTTGAGTAGAAGAAGAATTTGGATTGGAATTTGATAAGATATTTAGCTTGATGTTTTATTCAGAATCGCTTGTCATTTCGAAGTGTCAAGAGTAGTTTTAGGTAAATCGTTTGGATTGACAACTTGATTATCAAGTTTTTTACCGAAATGCAAAGTCATAATAGCATTTATTATGTTCACATTGCTCTCTTAAACGACATGCGCTTGATTCGAGTTTCTGTTTTGATTTCTAGTGTTCGGAACCGGCTGACATGGGAACATGCCTCGTTCACGTTCACTCACAGATGTAGCTAATTGACTCATTTGCATTTCAAGTTTAGCAATCAATTGACTCGTATTTTGCATGTATGTGGTTAACAAATTTTGCAAATTTCTATTTGATTAGAGGTTTTGTGTGGTCGCTTTAGCCAAAGTTTCCAGACTTTTCTCAAGTGAAGTCAATCGTTTATCGTCCTGGAGAGCAAAAGATTATTGCAGTTGATTTTGAGATGGAGCCGCAAAATTTTATTGAAAATGGTTGGGCTGAAAAGGAGGATTCGAAGCATTGTTCGGAAATGCTTGAAAGTTGGGATGAACTAAATTCGTGTTAGAATTATTTTGGTTCCATGCAAAATTAGGAGGATTTCTCCAACCAGGATTATACGTTGGAGAAAATAGGCCATTCTTAACCTTGTTAAAATCATTGAGTTATTCTAATGAATGAGGGCATTGATCGGCGATGTGATTCAGATCGTTACATTTATCACACAATGGTTGGGAAACTTGGTTCATCTGATTGGATGAGAAAAAATTATTGAATTTACTGATTAATGCATCGATTTTAGCTTCCAAAGCTAATGATGATCCTATCGAGTATGTGCTCGATCGTGAATAAATGGATTTATCGTTAGAACGTTCCTATTAGGATGATTTTTCAGCCAAGTTTTCAAGGAATTGCCAAGCATCATCGTGACGTTGAGCGAGAAAATTGCCTTGGCACATTGATTCAAGAATGGTTCATGGACTATTTTCAAGTCTATCGTACAAGATTTGGCAAAGAGTCCATTTTTCGAAATTGTGGTGTGGAAATTTTGTCAAAAGCTCTTTAAATCTTTCGAAATATTTTTTGAAAGGTTCACCCCTGAATTGATGAAAATTCACTAATTCGTTCGGATTTTGGTTTTTTTCCAAGGGGTAGGATTTTTTTAAGAAAACTTTAACGAATTCATCCCAAGTTTTGATTGAGTTCGACGGTAAGCTGTAAAACCATTTTTCTGCATAATTGGTAAGGGCGAATGGAATTGACCTAAGCTTGATTCCATCGTCACATAGTTGTTGGAGTTTAATGGTTTGCACATACTTGTTCGAATTTTGTTAAGAAGATGTATGGGTCATCGTGTTCAAAGTTACCAAATTTTGGGAGCGTGGCAATGTGATTTGAATGAATTTTGAAGTGCTTACCCGTCGGGGCGGGTAATGTGATACAAAAAGGAATAGAGACTTGGTCGAAAAAGATTCTATCAATGAGAGTTCGAGGAGCATTTTCATTAGCCATCGTTGGAGGATTATTTGTTCGAGTTAAACGATTTGTTGTTGTGTCACAAGTCCAAGTGTTCTTGCACAAGTAAAAAGATCAAGGAGAGAAAATCAAGGTTAAGAGAATGAAACAAGGTTTAGAGAATGAAATGAAGTGAAAAATTCGTTTCTTTTGTTTTTTTAAAGGAAAATTATTTACCAAAAAGAATTTATTTTTCAAAAGGGAGATTTGATTTTTTTTTTTAATTTTTAATTTTTTTTCTTATTTTAGAGTGTTTTTTTTAACTTTATTTTTCTTTTTTTGGATTTTTGTTTTTTTTAAAAAATTAATTAAGCAAAATGCTTGTTTTTGGATTTTTTTGATTTTGTTTGATTTTTTTTCATAGGAAAATAATTTTTTGTTCTTTTTTTGGATTTTTAGAAAAAAAACTAAGTTAAGAAAAATGTGATTTTTTTTTACTTTTGGATTTTTTTATATATGCATGAACTAATGCAACTAAATAAATGCAACGACTTAACTACAAATTTCTTGTCCTTAGTGGCTCCTAACCCAAAATTGTATAATCACACTTTGACTTAATCCAACAAAATAGTTCTTAGCTAGGTAACGGACAGGAGTTATCGGTGCACCACGAATCACTGTAGCAATGCAGTCGAAGGTTTAAGTACCTTCAGAGAAACAATCACTATAATATTTACAAATCACCGTAATATTTATAAATGATTATTGCTCTACCGTAGCCTAGACACCAAGAAATAAGTTGTTAAAAGAAGACAACTTGTCAAGATACAATTAAGCCCTAGATGGGCTCGTGACACCTTTAAGTCCAACGTCTAACTGTTATTATTACTCAAATTATAAGATGAAATGCAATTTATAGACCAAGAAAGGGGTGATGAAATTCCCCACCTTATTTGATGTTGGGTGTTGCCCTTAGAAAAGAAAATAAGATGAAATGAATGCAAAACAGAAATTAAACGTGATTTACAATGCAACTACGAATGAGATTTGATTTTGTTTTTGTTTTTGGATTTTTTTTAAAATGCAAGCAACCAACGATGAAAAGAAAATAAAACAATAGATAAGAGCACGATACCAGAGCGTGCAGAATTATTAGAAATTTTTTTTAAGCAGCGATTTTTTAAGCAAGCAATTTGTTTGGCAAGTAGAACGAACTAGCAAGCTATTCCTTCTTTTTGATTTTCTACAACCTGAAATTTGCACCTGAAAATTTTGAACAAAATATATATATATATATATATATCTATGTATGTATGTATGTGTGTGTGTGTATATATATAAGTGTGTTTTTCTAAAAGAAGAGAGAAGAATTAAACAAAAGAGAATAAAAATCAAATAACCTACTCACACAAATTAATTAAGAATTACCCAAAGAAGAACATACATACTCTGGCACAAATTAATAAAACAAATGAAAATTTTACTTTATTTTAATACTTAGATATGGTCCAAAAGTAAAAGCAACCTAAACACCCAATTTCCCAACCCAATGTTCGATCTTGCCTTCAATAAACACGCATGCACTCAGTAAAAAAAGTCGAAAATTGGAAACAAAATTCAAAACAAATTTCGACCTGATTTGGATTTCAGGTGGAGATTGAAAGTCAAAGAGTTCATTGCAAGTCGAAATATGGTTGTGGGTATGTAATTGATTCTAGGTTGATTGGTTGGTTCTTGGTTTGCTGCTGTTTGGTGCAGATGTCATCGGAGGTCTGTTGACGGTGATATGCGGATTACTGAAATTGCGGTGATTTTGGGATTTGGGTAGAGGCAGTTCAGGGAGAACAGGCGAAGGTGAAGATTTGGTTTTGGATTGGGTTGCTAGAGTTTGAGAAATATATGAAGTAGTTTAGGAGATGGTGGCAGTGAAGTGCTTGCTAGATTTTGACAAATGATGGTGGCGTTTTATGGTTGCGTAAGTGGTGAAGGAGGGCAACTGAGCAGAAGAAGCAGGTTGATGATTGTTGTAGAGGTGCAGGTTGAGGGGATTTGGTGAGGGATTGCAGGTTGCTTGTTTGGTCGTGACGTCGAAGGTAGAGAAGGTGTTTGAGGCAGTTTTGAATTGACGAAGGCAATGTAGTTGAAGGAAGGTTTAGAGTGACAGTGGGTTTAAGATTGCTGGAGTTTTTGATAGGTAGAGATGATGGATGAAATGCTTCAACGGTAGTTTTGGGTGGTCGCCATTGGAAGTTGTACTAGAGGTTGAAGGTGGTGGGTGGTTGCAGTGTTTTGTTGGTCGTGAATTGGCAATTAAGTGGTCGGTTTATGTGATGGAAGGAAGTTGAGGAAGTTGAGGGTAGGTGAGGTGTAGGAGTGTGATAGGTTTCTCGTCGTGATTAAGGGAGGCAGTTTGTTTTAGGCAGTTTGGGGAAGTTGAGGTGTTCGAGTGCGCAATTTTGGTTGTTTTCCCGGAGATTGGTCACGATCGAAGTTTGTGTTTCAAGCAATGTTTAAATATGGAAAGTGGTTGCAAATGGTGGTGCGGCAAGGGTGAAGTTTTATGGTTGTGCAATGCATGCTGAGGGTTGATGCAGGTGGCAGATGAAGGTGTAGGAAGTGGTTGGTGATTACTGTTTGTTTACTGGGAGTGTGTTATTTGGAGGTGATTTCTGTTGTGGGTTTGCTGAGATGTGAGGGAGGTGTTGTTAATGATTATGAAGGTAGGTAATGTTTGTTGTTTTGAAGGGAAAGCATAGGCTAGTGAAGTTGTTGAAGGGATATGCTAGCAGAAAATGAACAGCAGAGGTTGAAACACATTGTAAATGTGAATGTAATTTGATATGCAAACTGAAATGAAACCAGATTTTATTTTTCCTTCTTTTTGAAATGAAATTAAAATGAAAAATAAAATGACATGCAACTGTAACAGTAAATGAAAATAGAAACAAGAAGTGTGGCAGAGAATGAAAACAGTGAATGAGAATTAGATGCAGCACTGAATGAAATAAGTGAAAACATAGAACAAATGAAATGCACAATTATGTAATAGCAAATGGAATGCACAACAGAAACCCAAATACAAAACACGGTTGAACAAGATTACCACTACTACTTTTTTTTTGGTAATGAGAAAACAAATAACACAATATGAAGCAAAAAACAAAGAATAAAATGATTCAAATGCAATGTAGATTTTTTTTAAATAAAGCAAAATAAAAAAAATAAAAAAAAATTAATTTGAAGAGTAAAATTAAAATTAAATTGCTTTTCCCGGCAACGGCGCCAAAAACTTGTTTGGTTGATGGATTTTCTATCGACTAGAAAACCGTTGAAAATATATCATTATAAAAACCGCAAGCGCACGGCGTACAATCGTAGTACATATGCGAGTACAGGTCGATCCACAGAGAAAGAATTAAATTCTAATATTACTCAATCAAATTAGCCTAAAGTTTTGAAATTGTTTTAAACTAAGACAATTGTAGAAAATAAATTAGAGAAAAAGTGAATAAACTATGAGATTAAGGATCAATTTAGAGTCAAATCACTTTCAATCATTCATATAAATCAACACAAAATTTATCTATAATCTCTCCTTTTAATTTTAACTAGAAATGGTTGATGTGTTTATTATAAGTATGATTTATTTATGCTATTAATTAGCACAACTTAAACCATCAAACTCTAACACACCATTCAAACCCACTTATAAATTCTCATGAAAATGACATGAAATTAAAATTAAAATCTACTTTAAGCATGATCTATTTACTATGAATTAGTAACATAGAGCATCAAATTTTGATTCTAGTTTCACTTTCAATGACAAAATCATATTTAGATGAAAGGAAAACTTGTGTTTATGTTAAATTAAGCATAGTCTATTTGTTATGAACAACATAGGCTACCAAATTCAATATTAAACAACAAAATTCCAAACACATCAATATTTCCATTAAGCACAAAAGATAGATCATAAATGAAATCATTATGTTAATTTAATATGATTCATGAGAGTTTCATTACCCCTAAATTGAAGGGGTATAGCTTCTTATATTTGAATACATGTTAACATAAAGTGATTTCAACATAAAATAAATGAAGGGAAGTGTTAATTAAAAGAAGAGAGAACCAACTACTTGCATAAAATAAATCTAAACTAATTGCATGAATTAAAAGAAAGCATAAGATAATAAAAGAGAATAAAAGAAAGTTGCATAAAAAAAAGAACAAGGCTAAGAAGCCATTAAATAGACATTTTATTTAACATTGATTTTGTGGTACAACATGCATAAAAGGAAGACTAATTCTATGAAAGATAAAGGGTATTTATACATGCTTTAAACTCTAATTCCATTTTTAGGGGACTACCAAAAATTCCATTGAGATTGTGTAACCTCCAAGTAATCATTAGGGAATTAATTAGCCCCCACTAACATGCCTTTAAGTCTCCATTAACTTGTGCATATGCTTTTAATTATGGTCCATTAGTTAGTAGGCATGTGGGCTCCTCCATGTTGCATGAATTCTTTTATTTCCTTTCTTCATTTGCGTTCAACATATATGCATGCATACATCCATGAAGCTCCATCCAATTTGCACTCAATTTCCTACAAATAAAAATAAAAATGTGCAAATAAATTTTCTCAAAATTAATTCATACACAAAATTATCATTTTGCCCAAAAATGAAGATGAATGAATGATGATTCGAAAACAATTTAGATTTTGGTTTAAACATGTAAAATACTCTAATATGCTTACTTATTTTAATAAAGAAAGGTTAAATATGGGAGTAAAAATATACATATTTACGTGCATATCACCTTCGTTCTCCTTACATAACCATATACTATGATAGAAAACTTTAGAATCATATCAAAAATCTGAATCAAGTGTTCACTGTCAAGAATCGAGTGAAAAATCCTTGTTCGGATCGGTGTAAATCACCTTAAAATCATGTACTCGAATCTGGATCAAGAAAAATTATGTGAATAAAACGATCTACGTACAACTTACGTATTTATTCCATTGATTTCTTAACTCCACCAATTACTTATCATTTTAAATCACATTCGTTTCTTAAAGATCATTTCTTATTTAATACTAGAATTCATTTGAAGCATCTCAGAAACCATTACTTGTGTTTATTAACATTCAAGCCTTAAGTTCATGTTTGTATAATACTCAAGTATATACACAATATCAATTTGCTTTACTTAACATGAATATTCAACAAATGTAAAACTTGTTTTTTAACTTATTATCTTTCCATTCTAGAGTTACAAAACTCTACTTCTATATTTTCGCAAATTCTTAGCTTCAAGTTCTTAATTAATCCGAAAGTTTTCGACTGTCCAAAATCGCCAAAAATTTCAACAAAGGAAAATTGCCAAACAACATATCATAATAAGATGCACAAACAAAACTACCCTAATGCATATGATACATGCATTTATAAAATAACTTAACAGAAAACTTAAGAACCAAACCTCAGGTTTTATTTCAAATCATTTTGAAATAATAATAATATACATATTTCCTTTTGTAAATCAAATCATACTATTGGGATCTAAGTCCAAATATATTTTACTAAAACAACTCTATAGCAAATTACCACGGTAGCATCCCCACACTTAGAAACTGGAAAATAAACGTCGATGATGCTGCAGTCATCACCAGAATCATTTTCTGATGATAGATGTAAGTTCAGTACTTTCTATCTCCTTTGAAATCCTTTTAAACTATTTCTATTCATAAATACTTTCAAATAATACTATTATTATTTTCCCCCAAACTTCGAAAAACAATTTTCAAAACCATTGTAATTTAAGTTCTCAAATTCTCAGCTTAAATCCTTTTTTTATTTATAAACTATTTTGTATAGAGTTACTTCCTTTTAACAAACGATATTCCTAAATTGAATGAGTATGACTAATCAAATAATAAGTGATAATAACTGAATATTATGCTTCCTAATAAACAAACACATCATAAATAACTATATCAATTTCTGAAAATTATTCTTTTATATATAAATTATAATCTAGGTAAAATTATTTTATTTACCCAATTTTAAAACAATAATGTATCGGTTTTCCTTGTTCAGGAGCTTGGAAACCCATATCGATACATTTGTACCTTCTATATCGATCAGAATTCATATACCGCTCAACAGACCAATTAACACAGTATAAAATATTTTTATAACACTAACAAATACATGCTCTTATATAAAATACACTCAAACTCATTCTTGGGTGTGACTTACCCTATCCCTAATGAGTCTACCTCACCAAAGCCTAAGTGTTCGATCAACCTAAGCTCTGATACCACATTGTAACAACTGACCTTTTCGATCATTAAAAGTCGATCCTAATACACCCACGATATTCATGTGTCGAGCATCCGAGTGCTGGAAAGATAAATTATTAGGGTGAAAGAAAATAATGACAGGATGGAATCTCACATCTTGGCGAGTAACATATAACATACACATGATCTTTACACACAAAAATTGTAATATATATATAGATAGATAGATAGATAGATATATCAATTAGAGAAGACTAATCGTTCATCAGCTTGGACAACTACAACAACTCGTCCTTACAAATGTTGATAAATACAATACAAGAGATGCAATGGAAAATAAAATACGTAAATATGTCTTGGAGGCATCCATCTCATCTCCTGAAGCTCCAAAGTATCCATAACTAAATCGGAAAATATGCTCGAGCTGACCTGATAATTATAAGAAAATAACGTCCGGATCAGTCTGGTAAATCAGTGTGAGAAATACAAATCATATGGATTTTTAATGTAATAAAACCTTTCAAAATAAAGGTATCTCGTGAAACTACGCCACACTTAAACACGGATAGGATTTTACCTTACGATAACCAAACCATTTCTATAAGAAATCCAGTGATATTATAATAATGTTTAGGGTTTAAAATAAATATATAACATAGCCGGAATGCTTGTATCATATGTTACAACATATTTGGGCACAACTAAGTCCATAAGGCAATTATTAGAGAATGGATTCCATATAATGACAAGACTATTGGGGTACCTTCTACCACAGCACACCTCTAGAAAAATGTACCGAGGGCCTCACAAGGACCCCCTCTCGACATAGGACCAGCCTGCCCCTTCTTGGATAGTATCGAATATGTCATCACCCCGGTTGCCATCCAAAAACCGTACCGAGTCACTAGCATACATAAATGGGTCAATATCGATCTTGATCGGGTGATGACCATACACTAAGGGTAGTGAACCACATAGCCCTACTGCATCTCCTCTATTTTAGTCATCACCGGTTATGAGGCTTGAGGCTACGTTTCACTTTTTTAGAAAATCTCTCATGGAATACTAACACTGCCCTCCAGGTGACAATACAATGCCAACATTCATCCATACCAGTTGTTCTGGATATAAACAAACCAAAGGCACTACTTCTACTATATCCTTAGGATTAGTAGCAAGTAGCCCTAGCACTTCAAAGAACTCTTTCTTCAATTCCATCATCTCCAAGATGTTTTTAATTCAAATGCTTATGCTGGTTCGAAGTGGTTTTTGGATAATATGTCCAATTTCAGTCTCTCCGAACCGACAATGATAGTTTTAAAACTGACCCAGATTTGATAGTTGGTTATGTAACTATCAAATAAATAAACAATCAAATCATAGATTTAATTCCACATAGAAACCAAACATGTTTAAGCAAATAACCAACCACTAAGCCTCTTTAATTAATCCTTTCATTAATGGAAAATCACATTGTAAATTCTTGTATTAAAATACCTTTTACAAAAGATATATTCACAAACCCTCTCTACTCTTTTCAATACTTGAAAAATATTGATATACTTATCTCAATTGTATAAGTATACTTACAAAACATTTCACTTTCAATACTCAAAAAACTTTTCCATATACTTATATCAACAGTATAAGTATATTCACAAAACCCTACATTTTCGGTACTTACAAAATGTACCCAGGTGCTTATCTCGATGGTATAAGTATATTCACATATCGTAAGGTAGATTCCATATTTCCAAAACCATACTTAAATAGGCCAAAAAAATGTCATTTAAAAACATTGTTTTATTATAAACCCAAATTCATTTTTTGGTGTAAGTAAATCGCTAGTGTGGATATTAAACCAAATATAACTACCACCACTTCGCAATTTAAAACTTGTATATCCTTCGATTAACAATGAAGTCGAACAAGTTAAAAAACAACCATTGCCTCAATATACATTCTTAATTCTCAGGATGGGAACAAGTTTCCCTACCTCGGAATTTGGTGTTAATTAGGGAAAGGATACTTTTAATCCATAATTTAGAATGTCATTTATAGAAATCAAATCTCATTTCTGTTTATAAAATTCCTTTTATTAATTCACTTTTATATTTACAAATCTCCTTTCTATTTATAAAACTTCCTTTATATATCCCCAAATATAATTACAAAACTACTTTTATAAATCTCCAAATTTATTTATAGAAATCCTTTTATAAATTTCATTTACTTATCACAAACTTTCAATTCCAAGATAGAACCAAATACTTTCCATAAAATGATCATTTTATATATTACTATAAATCCACAAATATGATTTATTATACCAAATTATAAAAATGATATAATTTCCCTTTTTATAAAATACCATTTATAAATCTATTATTTTATTTATAAAATACTATTTATAAATCTCTCTTTTATTTATAAAATACCATTTATAAATTTATATTTTATTTATAAAATACTATTTTTAAATCTCACCTTCTGTACACATTTTATATAGAAGGTTTTACCAATATTTTTTCCAAAATATTTCTATCTTCTTTTAAAACATAATCACTTTATTATAAATGATACATTCCCCTTTTGCTTTAAAATAAACATCCTTTATTATCTTAACTTTTCTATAAAATAAATACTTCCCGAAATACTTCTTAAACATTTCCATATAAATCAGAAAATGTTAACAAAAAAGGTTGAAATAAAATAAAGATGTTCATAAACGATTTCTAAATAAAATGCCATAGAAAATTCCCAAAATCGCTTTTAAAATCATCATCTGAATCGAAACCATTTTCAAATCAAAATAGCAAACCATGGTATTTCAAAATACTATAATGAGGCCAATAGCTACCATAGCACTTATCCAATTCTACTACTACCTCTATCACTAAAAGGGTTCAACTTTTAACATATATCAATGTTACATAGAATATGCCCACTACCAAACTTTTAGCATTCAACAATTTAAATGGCAAGTATACAACTGAAATTTAAAAATCACAAAGGTGAGGAATCCAGATTTCTCTACAGAATTCTCTGTATTTCAATTTATATGTCATTCACTCTTCAAAGCAGAAATTCAACCAAACAAAACCAATAAATCATTCAAGCATAAAACAGTAATTTATATCTACCATATATCATCTACTGGTCATTCAAAGGTGAGTTTAACTCATCAAAATTCCAGCTAACGCTTAAGCGTTCTGGTTTGATTTTTAGCTCAAAATTCCACTTGCTATAAACCAAATGAAATCAACTCTAGTATGTAGATAATGCTCCATCGAGCACAACACAAAAGACTGTGTCTCGATTGGACCTCTATAAGAGAGATATTCATTTTATAAGATTTCAAATTAATTAATTTGAATTAAACTTCGTTAACAAATTAATCACCTTAATTAATTTAAATCCCTCTCCTTCCCTCTCCCAATTCAAATAACCGTATCCCTATACATGTGCACATGCACAAAGAAACCCAACACTGTCGACTTTCCATCGATGATTTCTCCATCACCTCATGACGAAATCACAATGCCTTCACAAACGAACTCCACTTTGCGAGTGCTACCTCTGTGACCCAACCACTTCAAGCTCGGTCGAGCCTATCAAATTCCGAGCTGGCACCATGCCTTCGACTGTAAAACATTGTGATCCCCTATACTACGCTGCATGTCCCCAAATGATCACCACCTGAGCTCCTTTGCATGACAAACACAGCACCACCCTTGGTTCCCTCTAACTCTGCTTAAATCGACATCCACCTCAAACCATAGGTTGGCCTGCCACTATCGAGCATCACCAAACTCGACCGTACCCATCAAACTTCACATAGATTTGATGATCTCACTCATACAAACACAACGGATCTGATTTTATTATTTTTCGTTAAGTAAATTATTTGATTATGATTTTTGAAGATGGTGGCTTTGATTTTCTTTTACAGGAAAATGAAGAAATAAAGGTAAAGAGGGAAAATGGGAAAGTAAAGAATAGTCTAAGTGTGGGATGATTTTTATTTTTATGAATCGTGAACGACAGAAATAAAAATACGATTGCGTACAACATTACCACACGATCCCAAAATAATCATAAAATATATCGGTTATCTCATTCTGTGAAACTTCAAAAACACCAACGTTTGCCGTAAAATATGTCGATAATTTAAATATTTTCCAAATTAAAAATTATGGAAAAATCCTATAAATAAAAGTAAAAATATGTCATTAAAAATCAATTCAATTTATTAACAGTTGATTTTCTTATCAATTATTAAATTTAAATCAAATTGAATATTTAATAAATCAAATATTCCCATTTGAAACATTAAAAATTTCAGGTCATTATAGATCCTTAGGGATTTTTCACCATTTATGTGATGTATATTGTGTATGTTAGTCATTATAAAAATATTGGATGTTGAAAAGTTAAATAACATATAGAAAAGTGGCCAAACTTAGATATATGCAAAATTGCCTAGTTTTAGCTTTTATCCTGAACTTTGAAGGTTTGAAATGGACTTTAAATTTAAGTATTTTATTTCATTCTATTTAAGGCTTTTTAACTCATATTAGGGTATTTTAAAAGTGGTTTGGAATTTTTATAAATTTTTAAGAATTAGTTATGTATTTTTAAAGTAGAAGGTTTATTTTTTACTATAAGGAAAACAATCCTTTTTCCAAGTTTTTAAATAAATTATAAACTTGTTATTTTTAAATAATATTTTGAATGAATGTTTTTAAAACCCATTAAAAGCATTTTAGAAGCATTTTTTGTATTTTTAGTTTATAGAAAAATAATTAATTATTTTATTAAAGTATTAATATCTTATGTATCATTTAAATTGTTTTATTAAATATCTAGTTTTATAAATAAATTACTATACATATATATATATCATTTGTAAATAGGGTTTTAAATTTTAAGAAAATGATTTAAAAAACGGTTAGGAATTGCTTAATTGCTATTATTTATTTAATTACTTGTTTGAAAAGCAATTACCTATGCTTAACACTAAAAGCCGACAAAGAAGGCTTATCTATTTGTGAGAGTTAATATTGATGTTTGAGTAAGGATGAAAGAAATTGTGCTCTAACGTATCGGCTTCACTCTTGACCAAGGAATAGTTATGCAAAGACCTGACTTTTCGACCCTTGAATGCCGACACTAAATACATTCACGGTATTCGTGTGCTGAACACCCAAGTGTTGGAAAGACAGAAAGTTAGGATAAAATAAAAAAAATTAGAATTGAACAAGAAAGAGAGAATACAACATCAAAATCTCACTAGCAAAAACGATAATATATAATATCAAAAGAACAGTACAAAGGGTTGCTCTAAACATAGAAATTTTAGAGTTACAAGACATAAGTATTATCATTACCCTGAACAGTTATAACAGCCTGTCCCCACATTGGCTAATATATACAATATAGTAATGCAATAGAAATAAAAATACTATGGTAGATAATCATCCTTCTCTTCTCCATAAGCTCCAATGCATCCAAGGCTAAATCTGGAAACATGGACTGACCCGAGCAATATAAGAAAATAATATCCAGATCAGTCTGGTAAAATAGTTTAAAAAACTCAAGAAATATGTAATAAGTAACGGTAATCATTAAGACCGTACAGATTACTGTAATGGTTTTCCCCTTAAATGAAACCAATCGTTCATTATGTTTAATATAGTGATATTATAGGTAATGTCTAGAGTGTAGAATATAAATCATATCAATTAGATGGAATGGTTACATTAGTTACATTCAACAGTATATTAGAGGTTACAATTAAAATCACTAAAGTACTTCGCATAATGGATTTTTCCGTGGAGATACATCCAGTAAACTAAAGCGGATCTCCATAATAAGGAACATGAACTACATTCTAGGCACCATAAATCTCTAGATAAAATAAACCATAGGTAAACACAACTGGCCCATTGCCAGAACAAAGAATGAATTGCGTGGAACCAAGTACCATCAACTCCCGCTAGTATCATATATAAGCATTTTTAGATAATGGAGTTGATATACCCTCAAAGGTTAGGTAAACCTGAGATTGTGCATCCCACTCTGTGTTTAGCCATTCCCGATATCGAGGTCATGTTCGGCATCTCTCACATGAGTCTTCATCACTCGAATAGAACACGAATCTCCAAATGGATTTCATCATCTTGAACAGATCATGAATCGCTACATGGATTCGAGCATCTTAAACAGATCTCGAATCTCCATATAGACTCCCACATAAGTCCTCCAACGAATGTTAACATTGTCCTCTCTTGGAATACTCCTCAAGATAGATAGTCCCACACGATAATATCATTTGAACTGTTAATGTTGTTGATCCCTCCCTTGGACTTAACCAAAGGATAGACAGTTCAACTATATAACATTTTACTTCACAACTACTTCTAAAACATAGAACTCTTATACTAGTTTTGAAGTGGTATTCGATAAGTAAAACACTCACCGATCCCAGTATCTTTAGCCAATTTGATGAATTTCAGGATAACTCAATTCCGGTTCTTTTAGAAGTAAGCAAAAGCTAGATATGTTTCATAACGATGCTCCTCCCCAGGTGTTCTCATTGGTATGAAATCGTAAAGCCTTTCGATACTTGTTAAGTCATATTTGGTCAAGTTTGATAATCGACTATGTAGTTAAAAACAATTACTTATACAAATCAATATTCGTATACATAGCTCGTTTTTGACATTCCAACTTAAATATTCCTTATTCAAGAGTGAATCCATGTAAGTTAGATCACTGGTTGCATCAAAGCCTTGCCTAGACACTTCATTCTTGAATCTTACAAATAGATAAGTTTATGTCGTCGGCTTTCAGTGTTAAGTATGGTATCAATGATTTCCATAAGCAAGTAAGAAATCAACACGATTAAGACATTTCCGACATTCCCAGCTTAACTATTCCTCGGTAAAGAGGGAAGTTGGTATGTTAGAGCTCTATAGCTCATATCCCTACTCGAACATCAATCTTAACTCTCATAAATAGATAAGCCTACTTCATTGACTTTTAGTGTTAAGCATAGTTAATTACTTTTCAACAAGTAATTTAAACAATTAACCATCTAGTCATTAAGAAATTCCTAACCCCTTTCCATACCTCTTGTTTTACTTTGAAACACTTTTTAAAATGTTATATGTATAGATATTTATTTACCAAAACTTGATATTTAAATAAATAAGTCAAAAGATATTTTATAACATAAGATATAAAATAGTCAACACATTTTCTAAAAATTATATATACTTAAAAATGATTTTAAAATACTTTCTAATACTTATAATAGTTTTTAAAACATTTAATCAAAATATACTTGAAAATAACAAGTTTATAAAATTCTTTAAGACTTGAAAAACAATTTTTCATTATAAAACCCTTTTCTCTAAAAATTCACAACTAATT
The DNA here is from genome assembly GCA_030737815.1 of Allium fistulosum. Classification (NCBI taxonomy): domain Eukaryota; kingdom Viridiplantae; phylum Streptophyta; class Magnoliopsida; order Asparagales; family Amaryllidaceae; genus Allium; species Allium fistulosum. The sequence continues at coordinate 810,984,770 of CM060902.1, forward strand.
CTTAAAAATCCATAAATATCTCAAACCACTTTTGAAATACTCTAATATAAGTTGCTGAATACTTGTAAAAATAATGAAACAAAATACTTAAATTTAAATTTCTTTTCAGACCTTTAAAGTCAAAAAATCAAGGCTAAACGAGGCAGTTTTGCACAAGTGAAGTTTTGGCCTTTTGAAATGTTACTTTACTTCTTACTATCCAAACTTTTTATCAGAGCAAGCATACATATAAAAAATAATAAATATGGCGAAAAACTCTAAGGATCTCTCTACAAAATTTCCATAGAAATCGCCAAAAACAAGGCAATTTCAAAGTGCACCCATAATGACTATTGCTGTAAGTGCACTTTCAAATCAAAGTCCAATCTAAACCAAAGTTCAACTACAACTTATGTGCTTTGTTTCAAGGCCTTGCTGTAAGTTATATATGTCCATTAAAGTCCGTTCAAGTCCGTTCATATTGATTACATATGCCATTTGCTTTCAAAGCAAGAATCAAAACCAGTATTTCAATTATGTCAATATCAGTTCAACAACTTAAACGCAATCAAATACAAACATATATGGGTAATATTTTCATTCAAAGTGGTGATTTAACTCACCTTTAACTCAACAAACAACCAAGATCTAAGCACCAAAGTCCAACCTCGCCTTGCAACCACCCTCTTCCTTCCTTTGTTTTTACTTGCCTTTGGCCTTCACCACCCTCTAATTGCTCACGACCAATGCTTCCATGGGGAGTTTGGCTTCACTTCTTCGAGATCTATCTTGGCCGAAGGTATTATAATGTTTCCCAAGGCTTCACTCCAAATTTGAGTTCATTTTGATGTGATTTGCAATTGTCTTCTTTAGAACATAAGAGAAGAAGAATACATGAAAGTGTGATACTTTTGCTTTGTGAATTTGTGATTTATTAACAAGGGTGTCCTCTCCATATATAGGCTCAAGATGATGCTCTTTAAGCTTGTTCTCACCCTCTTTTCATGTCATGGAAAGCTCACCCCTCCACTTGCTCCATCAGTTCTCCTTTACATCACTTCTTTTAACAAAATACTCTTATACCCTTAACTTTTCAAAGTATCTCTTATCCAAATGGAATGTTCTAGAATGTTTTATTTGATTTATGAATAGAAGTGTTAATTAGTTGCTAATATGTTCATTTGATCATTAGACAAGTTCACAAGAGTTCAAATAACTAATATCGATCAAAAAGCTGTTTACCAATAAACCGATTTTCGGTCACATTATCGATTTTTCTTCAAAGAATATATTTTTGTAAACAATTTTCAAAAACAAGTTTTTTATCATTATTTATTAATTAAATAATGTTAAACAAGGTTATAAAATCATATTTATAACACCTAACTATATTTTAAAACATTTCAATATTCGAAGACGAAGTGTTCGAATTTCAGGGTCGCTACAAGTTAAGTTAGGAAGGTCGAAAATGTGTAATCCTGTTGATTACTTACTCGTTTATGAAAATTATTTAATACTATACTTAACACAAAAAGCCAACGAAGTAGGCTTATCTATTTATGAGACTTAAGATTAATGTTCGAGTAGGGATATAAGCAATTATGCTCTAACCTACCGGCTTCACTCTTAACCGAGGAATTGTTAAGTTAGGAAGGTCGGAAATGAGTTAAGTATACAAACCTTGGTTTCTATAAGCAATCATTTTAAGAACTAGATAGTTGATTGGTCGATTATCAAACTTGACAAAATATTAACTTAGGAAGTATCTAAAAGTTTCACGGCTTCATATGTTTTGAGACCCCCCCAAGGGAGAAGAAACGGTCAAATGTTTCTATCTTTAAGAACTTGTATATATGAGATCCCACGGGGAGGACTCCTCTTTATATAGTTTGCTTACTTCTAAAAGAGATGGAATTGATTTAATTGAAACTCATCGATTGGTTTTGGAGAGTTCGGGATCTATTAGTGTTTTTCTTACCGAATACCACTTCAAAACTAGTATACAAGTTTATGTTATGGAAGTGGTTGTGAAGTGGAATGTTATAGAGTTGAATTGTCTATCCTAAGGTTATGTCCAAGGGAGTGGTCAGCATTAACATTTCAGACTCGTGCTGTAAAGGCTCGGTAATCCGTACCCCTTTGGGTCGATAATATTTCACATAAGTTTAACTCAAATTGGATGGAAATACGAATCCTTAGGGTAAAGAATAAAAGATAGAAGAAGAAATAGAACAGCCACAACAGAATCTCACAATCGCAGCGGAACAAAATATAATATATAATAAGAGATTTTTATACAAAAGAATATGTACAATTTTACTTACAATCATCAGAGTACAATAATCAATACATCAATCTGGACAGTTATAATAACCTGTCCCCATACAGTGGAAATATCAGTCAAGTACGGAAATACGTCTGAACTCCTCCAGCTCGTCTCTTGAGTCCCATAGCGTTTTATCCTGAATCTGTAATACTCGTTTTGACCCGATCATTATAATAAAATAACTCCCAAGTCAGTCTGGAAAACCAGCATGAGAAAACACACTCAATTTGAATTATTAACTTTTTCAAAATCCTTTGAAACAAAGGTATCTCGTAAGACCACGTCACAAATAAACATGACGGGTTTTTACCTTACGATAACCAAAACAGTTTATATCAAAATCATCTGATATTATAATAGTGTCTATAGAAAGTAGATAGAAAATAGTTGAAATGCTTGCATATCACATTCCAATATAGTTGGGGACAATCAAAACCGTACGACGCTTATTGGAGGATGGATTCCATCGAATGACAAGGCCACTGGGGTACCGCCCACCACAGTACACCTCTAGAACAATGTACCGAGGACCTTGCCAGGATCCCCTGCTACACAAGACCGGCCTACTCCTAACTGGATAGACCGAATATGTTATCACCCCGGGTGTTCCCACCCTTGCTACCGAGCGCTCCTTCCATGCACAACCATATCCATAATATAAAGGTTTCCGAGGACATCTAGAAAGGTGATAACATACCCTACTAGGGTGCAACCCACTTAGCCTTGCTGCATCTACCCTGTTTTAGTCACTCCCGATTGACGAGGTTCGAGGCTAAGCGTTACCTTTCAAGAAACAATTTTACTTAGAATGTCCATCGTCCTCCAATGACGATGTTCTTATAGCATTCGTCCAAACAAGTTGTCTTGGGTCTGGACAAACCGAATCACCGTCTTCATCATCTTCACGGTATTCAATCGTAATGTTCAAACCGGATCGATGTGGTTTTCGGATAATTAAATCTGATCCCGGTCTCTTCGAAACGATTAACACAATTGGCTAATTATTGATAGTCGGTTATTTAACTATCAATAAAACATCCATAAGCAATCACTAGGCCTTGTTATAACTTTTTCCAAAATATCTATTTTCAAAATACCTTTATAAGATATATCGATCCTTTCCAACATTCAAAAAAAAATTTCAAATACTTAAATCCATAACCGGATCTTTCCAACCCATCCTAACGCTTAGAAATATTTCCAAACTTCCATTTTTAAACTTAGGAAAATATTATAAAACTTATTTTTTTTCCAAAATCTTTCAAACATCAACCCTTAAGAGAATATTTCCTAACTTATTCTATAAGTCTCTGGAACCACCTCTAAATTCCCTTCTTCCAATTTCCAAAACCCAGTACACTTGTTTATACCCCATTCAACAATTTATAACTTCTTTATAAATTTAGATTTTCATTTTCAATATCCACATATTCAACATTTTGAAATTTAATTTCCTCCAAATCTCTTATAAAATCCCTTCCCTCCAACCACATCCATTTAAAAACCAAATTACGAATCTCGAGAGAATTATAAATAAAAATTTCAATCACTTCAAACTCTGTATATATATACTAAGTATTTTAAAGAATAATGATTTATTTTTAAAAACATGTTCGAATAATTATTTAAAATATCGAAAACACTTTTATAAACATCAATAACTCATTTTTAGTTAGACAAAAGAATTTTCAAAGCTGATTTTTAAAATTTAAAATTTATTAAATTAAATACTTAATATTTGAAAAGTCTACTTACCATTGTATTTCAATCCTACTAGTTTAAAATCCTAGGGTTTTAAATAATAAAATTTACCTTTTAAAAAATAACTTAATTTCTTAGAATTAAAATATATTTTTGAAAACCTCAATAACCAATTTAATTTATAAACTCTTCTCGAATCACATCATACCCTTCCATTCGGATCTTCTTAACCATTTTCACCTTTCAAAATAGTATCAACGATTTGAAAGGGAGTGCGGATTAAGGATCTTAAGGCTAATTTAACACTGGAGGAGGGGTAAATCGTGTTTAATGGATTCTACGACTTATATGGACTAAATTAAAATTATGACACAAACAAATGCAGAACTTAATCACCGTATCAAACACAGATGTAGAAAGTAAATAAAAAGCAGAAAAAGAAAAGAACACACCGGATTTTATACTGGTTCGGAGTTACCCTACGTCCAGTCCTGTACCATGGCAGAACACCTCATACAGATTTTTATTATACCAAAGTCGAGATTACAATACTCAGTTTCTAAAGGCCTTGAGGTACCCTCCTCTCTCACGAGTCCGGGGCAAACTTTCTTGATTTACGGGCCACAAGATTACCCAATTGATTTCCAAGCACAACTACACCTTATAGAGAGACTCGATAGACTTTTGATTACAAATTGATCCTATAACCCTGAATAGCACTTTGATCTTTGAGAGAGGGTAGAGAATCAAACAAGAATGAGATTCTAATTTGATTCACTTGAGAATTCGGCAGTATATCGGCACGATCTTAAAAATATGAAAATTTTAGAATATGGATTTGTGGAGAAGAAGGAGTGAAGAAAATATGAAAATAGTTAGTTAAAAAATTCGTTTGTGAAGGCTATTTATAGACCAGTAACGGTCATAACCATTCGTGAAGAGATTTAAACGAATAGACACTTCTTTTAAAAACTGAAACTTTTGAATTTAGCGGCCACCATGTCGACATGGGGTATCCCATGATATCGACATCCCTTTGTTAAAAATAGTGTAAAATTTGTTTTGAAAATGGTATTGAAAAGAAAACAAGTTGAAATGATTCTGGAGTAAAATAAACTAATTTTCCTATGTTTTAAAATAAAGAAAAGTAGAAAAATATATTTTTAGAATGTATAAATTTGATTTTAAATCTCAAGTGTATATATATATATATATTATAAAAGAATATTTTAAGGCTAAAACAACTTTTTGAAAATCATTTGAAAAGATAATTTTTAAGGCTAAAACATTTTGAAAAGCACTTTTGAAAATCATTTTGAAAAACCATTTTTAAGTAATTTTGCAAGCTTCTTCCTGTAGAATATCGTGGGTTTGTAAGCCACTTGTCGTAGGTTTGTAAGCCATTTGTCGTGGGTTTGTAAGCCACTTGTCGTAGGTTTGTAAGCTACTTGTCGTGGGTTTGTAAGCCACTTGTCGTAGGTTTGTAAGCTACTTGTCGTGGGTTTGTAAGCCACTAAGAAGATAGAAATGGGTTCCATCCCAAATGAAATATGGAATGAAGATTTCTGTGCTATTATGAAGTTTTAACAATAAACTAGACACTTATCTTGAAATCTTGATCTTGATACTCATGAGTCTTCAAACTTGATTTCTTCATTCTTGATATTTATACTGTACAGTCTTTAATAATCAGTACCTGCCTTATATATATCCCGCATAATAACATTCATATATATCTAGACAATAGTATTAGTATATAAGTTATAATAAAATAAGTTACAAAGGTTGTTGTCATCAAAACCACTATCTCCAGTTCCTAACAATCTCCCCCTTTTTGATGATGACAACCTTATAAAATATACTTACCACTTCGATCATACCATAACTCACTCTTACACCAACAACTCCCCCTTACTCCAAGCCTACTATTTTATATAACTTCTCCCCCTTTGTCATCAACAAAAAAAATAACCTATAAACCTTGAACTTAATAGAAAATGAGATAAACAAACATATGATATAAGAATAATAACTATGTATGAGTGAAATATAGCATCCTAAGTTAAATGGAATTCAAGATTTTATACACCAAAGATTGTTTTTAGAAGAACATTAATTAAGATAACAGTTTATATACAAACTAACAAACCAATATATAATCTAGAAAGAGAAAAACAAAAACGAAAAACATTTAACGAGGACCCTTAACTATTGGTGATTTATGGACCGAACAATTTGGATAATGGAGACAAAAGTTTCCATGTTGTTCGACCAAGTTCCCATTAGCATCAAAAAGGACCTCTCAAACACAAATTACGCCATCATCTTCGTCCATATGAATATCCGGATTCGGTAGAGGATGTTCTTCTTCTTGATCCTCTTGTGGTTCTTCTAGAGGCTCTTCTTCTTTAGAATCTATGGTTTGTGATGATTCTTCGATGACAATGGGATTGGCATGGTTATCCATAAGGAATTTTTGTAAATTCCTAAGAATTCTGCCTTGCCTATCTTGTTCTCTAGCCATTCGCAGTTGACTCACTTGAATTTCCATCATCATTTGAAGCAAATCTTTCATCTTCTCTTGTAATTTGATGACTCGTACGTGTGTGGAACTTTGAAAAGGGCCAAAATAAGGAGAAGTGGGTGAAGAAGGTTCATTATTAGAAGAGGAAGCCATTAATTTACTGTTTTAGAAGTTTAATTATAGAGAACAGAATAGAGAAAAGGAGTAAAAGTCGAAATATATAAATATATAACCAAATAACTAATTTTAGAGGGAAATTTAGATTTGAAAATCTCGGCTTGTATGTCGACATAGGGGGATGGGTCATGTCGACATGCCCAGTTCAATTTTTGAGAAATTTTTATTTATATTAATTATTAACTAGTTATTTACAACTTATATTTCAGTTAATGAACATATACCTAATTCTCTTCTAAATTTAGTAAAGTTTTGTTCATTTAATGGTTTGGTTAATATATCAGCAATTTGTTTTTCAGTATTAATATATTCAAGAGTTATGACTTCTTTACTTATATTATCTCTAAGAAAATGATGTCTAATATCAATATGTTTTGTTTTAGCATGATGAGTTGGATTTTTAGATAGGTTTATTGCACTAGTATTATCACAATAAATTAGTGATTTAGTTATAGTTAATCCAAAATCTTTTAAAGTTTGTTGCATATATATAACTTGAGAACAAGCCAAAGCAGCAGATATATATTCTACTTCAGTTGTTGACAAGGATACAGTGTTTTTCTTCTTACTAAACTAGGAAACCAGAGAATGTCCTAGAAAGTGACAAGTTCCACTTGTACTTTTTCGGTCTGATTTACAACCAGCGTACTCAGCATCACAATATGAAATTAAATCAAATACATCATTTTTAGGGTAAAATAAACCATAATTTAAAGTATGTTTTACATATCTTAAAATTCTTTTAACAGCTTTTAAGTGAGTTTCTTTAGGTTGAGATTGGTGTCTTGCACAGAGACAGACACTATGCATTATGTTAGGACGACTTGCTGTTATATAAAGCAGCGAACCAATCATTCCCCTATATAATTTTTAATCAACATCTTTTGATTTATCTTCTTTAGTTAAAGCTACATTAGTTGTCATTGGAGTTGGTTTCCCAGTAGAAGTGGTCAATCCAAATTTATTATTTAAATCCTTAGCATATTTTTCTTGACTAATGAAAATTCCTTTATCTAATTGTTTGATTTGAAGTCCTAAGAAGAAGCTTAGTTCTCCCATATGACTCATTTCAAATTCTTTAGTCATTATATCTGAAAATTCATTACTCGTTATGTTATTAGTTGACCCAAATATTATATCGTCTACATATATTTGTACTAATTGAATATCATTGTTGTTTCTTTTAATAAGAAGAGTTGTATCTATTTTACTAATTTCAAAACCAGATTGTAGTAAATAAGATATTAGTCTTTCATACCAGGCTCTAGGAGCTTGTTTCAGACCATATAAAGCTTTCTTTAATTTATATACATGATTTGGAAATTCATTATTTTCAAAAAGTGGAGGTTGTTCAACATAAACATCTTCTTTTACAAAACCATTTAGAAAAGCACTTTTAACATCCATTTGATATAACTTGAAATTATTGTAATTTGCGAAAGCAAGTAGAATCCTGATAGTTTCTAGTCTTGCTACAGGTGCAAAGGTTTTGTCATAATCAATTCCTTCTTCTTGACAATAACCTTGCGCGACTAAATGAGCTTTATTTCTCACGACCTCACCGAGTTCATTCATTTTATTTTTATAAACCCATTTTGTTCCAATTATACTTTTATCCTCAGGTTTAGGAACAAGTTCCCAAACATCATTTCTAGTGAACTGATTCAATTCTTCTTGCATAGCAAGAATCCATGAATCATCAGATGATGCTTCCTTTGGATTTTTAGGTTCAATAGGTTATATAAAAGCTATATTACTCATACTATTTAGTTGATTTCTTGTTTTAACTATAGATTCAATATTTCCTAGTATATTTTCTACAGGATGATCTTTTAATAGTCTAATTCTTTTATTAGGTTGAATGATTTCACAATTAGTTTCATTAGGTTCATTATTTAAAGTTACAAAACCTTCTTCATCTTCTATTTGTACAGTATCTTTAAAATTTTCATCAAAAGATACATGCATTGTTTCTTCAATAATGTTAGTTCTTAAATTATAAACTCTAAATGCTTTACTTCTATTAGAATATCCGATAAAGATATTATCTTTTGTATTAAGAATAAAACACTTACTACCAAAAACTTTAAAATAAGCTACTATGGGTTTTTTATTGTAAAGTAATTCATATGGTGTTTTATTAGTTAATGGTCTAATTAAAATCCTATTTAATATATAACAAGCTTTAGCGACTGCTTCATCCTGAAGGTTTTTAGGTAAGTTACTATCAGAAAGTATTGTTCTAGCACACTCTTGAATCGTTCTATTCTTACGTTCTACCACTCCGTTTTGTTGTGGAGTTCTTGGAAAAAAGAAATTATGAGTGATTCCTTTTTTATTACAGAAATTCTTAAAATTTTCATTTTCAAATTCTCCACCGCGATCACTACGAATAGTTTTTATTTTTAAAGAAAATTGATTTTGAATTCTTTTAGCAAAATTCTTATATAATTCAAAAGCATCACTTTTAAGTTTAAGAAAAATTGTCGAAGTATATCTAGAATAATCATCTACAATTACAAAAACATATTTATTGTGATTAATTGATTGAACTTGAGATGGACCAAATAAATCTAAACGAAGTAATTCTAGAGGTTTAGAAGTAGAAATCATATCTTTTAATTTAAATGAACTTTTCTTAAGTTTTCCTAATTGGCAAGCATAACATATACTATCTACTTTAAAGTTTAACTTGGGAAGACCTCTAACTAAGTCAAGTTTTGATAACCTAGATAATAGTTTGAAATTTAAATGACCAAATCTTTTATGCCAAATCCAAGGATCACTTGTATTAGCCAAAAGACATAAATTATCATTTGAAACTTTCATACTAAGGATGTAAATGTTTTTCTTCCTAATTCCTTTAAAGATAATATTTGACTTATTATCTTCGATGTGACACTTATCTTTTCCAAATTTAATTTTAAATCCTTTATCACATAGTTGACTTATACTAAGCAGATTATGTTTTAAATTCCTAGCTAGAAAAATATCAGAAAAAAGGGGAGTTTTGGAATTACCGACATTGCCGATGCCAATCACATATCATTTTGAGTTGTCTCCAAAGTTGCCAATCCACCATCTTGATATATAATGTCATTGAGTATCTCGGGATTTCCAGTCATACGCCTTGAACAACCACTATCAAGTACCCATTTATCTTTCCCAATTTGCACAGTTTGTCCATTGGTTGTTGATTCTTCAAAAGCCATGTAACATGTATGTTCCTGCATAACAAACCAATCCGGTAGATAACTTGAATTTTCATAAAAACTATATGCAGACTTATGATACTTTGATGAAATGCATAGATTAAAACTAGTATTAACAAAATTATCTAAAAATGCCATTTTCAACTTTTCAAGTTTCAGATTATGAAAACTATGAAAACATATGCTCTGATACCAATTGAAAGGAAATGCGAATTAAGGATCTTAAGGCTAATTTAACACTAGAGGGGGGGTGAATAGTGTTTAATGGATTCTACGATCTATATGGATTAAATTAAAATTATGACACAAACAAATGCAGAACTTAATAACAGAAAAATCACAAAATCAAACACAGATGCAGAAAGTAAATAAAAAGCAGTAAAAGAAAAGAACACACCAGATTTTATACTGGTTCGGAGTTACCCTACGTCCAGTCCTGTACCAAGGTAGAACACCTCATACAGATTTTTATTATACCAAAGTCGAAATTACAATCCTCAGTTTCTAAAGGCCTTGAGGTACCCTCCTCTCTCACGAGTCTGGGGCAAACTCTCTTGATTTACGGGCCACAAGATTACCCAATTGATTTCCAAGCACAACTACACCTTATAGAGAGATTCGATAGACTTTTGATTACAAATTGATCCTATAACTCTGAATAGCACTTTGATCTTTGAGAGAGGGTAGAGAATCAAACAAGAATGAGATTCTAATTTGATTCACTTGAGAATTCAGCAGTATTTCGGCACGATCTTAAAAATATGAAAATTTTAGAATATGGATTTGTGGAGAAGAAGGAGTGAAGAAAATATGAAAATAATTAGTTAAAAAATTCATTTTTGAAGGCTATTTATAGACCAGGAATGGTCATAACCATTCGTGAAGAGATTTAAACGAATAGACACTTCTTTTGAAAATTGAAACTTTTAAATTTAACGGCCACCATGTCGACATGGGGTATCCCATGATGTCAACATCCCTTTGTTAAAAATAGTGTAAATTTTTTTTTGAAAATGGTATTGAAAAGAAAACAAGATGAAATGATTCCGGAGTAAAATAAACTAATTTTCCTATGTTTTAAATAAAGAAGAGTAGAAAAATATATTTTTAGAATGTATATATAAATTTGATTTTAAATCTCAAGTATATATATATATATATATTATAAAATAATATTTTAAGGCTAAAACATCTTTTTGAAAATCATTTGAAAATATAACTTTTAAGGCTAAAACATTTCGAAAAGCAGGTTTGAAAAACCATTTTGAAGTAGTTTTGCAAGCTTCTTCCTGTAGAAAATCTCATCACATCAGGACTCGAGAACTTGTACAAAACCAGGATGTTTGTAGGTTTGTAAGCCACTTGTCGTAGGTTTGTAAGCTACTTGTCGTGGGTTTGTAAGCCACTAAGAAGATATAAATGGGTTCCATCCCAAATGAAATATGAAATGAAGATTTCCGTTCTATTATGAAGTTTTAACAATAAACTAGACACTTATCTTGAAATCTTGATCTTGATACTCATGAGTCTTCAAACTTGATTTCTTCATTCTTGATCTTTATACTGTACAGTCTTCAATAATCAGTACTTGCCTTATATATATCCCGCATAATAACATTCATATATATCTAGACAATAGTGTTAGTATATAAGTTATAATAAAATAAGTTACAAAGGTTGTTGTCATCAAAACCACTATCTCCAGTTCCTAACACTATTTTCTCACCTATTTCCTTATTTTAATATAAACTCACTTGTAAATTTGTATTTCCAATCTATCATCTGATATCAAATTCTTTTATTTATAAACATCGTTTTATAAATTTTATAACCCCTTTAGTTTTTACCTTTTTCTAAAACAAATCTTATCTATAAATCCCATTATATAAATTCATTCCTAGTCAATTCCATTTATACCTCCAATCTATTTTTAATATTGATTTTAACTCCTTTCATATTTCTGAATACCATCTACACACTCCTTTATATAATTAATTTTTAAAGTCTCTATTTAGACTCATTCACGAATTACTACGTACAATCCAAAGTTATATATTATCATATCCAATCCCTTTTTCCTAAAAATAATTCAGTTTCCAATATAATTATTTTTATATCAAAATTCTCTTTAATTCCTTAAATTTTAAAAATATACTTATAGTATTTTTAAAATTTAAAATTCAGGCCATTGCTACGATAGCATCCAATAATCTCAATCACTACAATAATCTATACTAGATTATTCTACACAATCCATATATCACTATATATGAAAAATGAACAATATATTTGAGGAACCCAGTTGGATCCCTCCAACCTGTTTAGCCTGCATCCACATATGTTAACTCAATATAAAAATACCAATCCCACTTCGAGGGGAATATCGCGGTATATAAGGTCATCCGCTATTATGCGGGGCGCATAGGGTCTCATCCGCTATAATGTGCGGGAATATCACTCCAACAATCAATAGTTTAAATTCTTCATTTTAAATATATTCTAGCAATCCAAATGAGTGAGATTTTACTCACCTTGATTTTTTTATTTGCAGTCCGTTCCAATTTTAAATCAAATTGAACATCGTTCAATTTAATCTTTTAAACTTCCAGTTATCTTCGAAAATCCCGAACCAACTTTATTTTGTGATATTCTTCAGTACGATCCCAATGCTGCTAGTTTCGAAATTTATCGACCTCGCACGAATTAAATATTGCATTTATCAATATCACCAGCTAAATATTTTGATAATTTCTTTATTTAAAATGTTAAACTAACAATTACCTTAATTTAAAAAAAATCTCGTAATTAGAAAACCTAATCACGCCTTCATTGATATTCCCAGGCTCGAACATCACGAGACCCTGCTGAATATTTTTTTTAGGCATTCGAAATTAAAAATATAATTATTTGAATTTATTAAAACCATTAACAGTTAATTACCTCAAATCATAGCCGAGAGTTTCGATCAGGCGCACACACGCGACTTGCACGAGAACGACCCGCCTCGACCATCGCCGTTCCCCTTCGTGACTGCCTCAACCATGTGCAGTTAAAGCGCTCGGCAAATTCAATGCGGTGGAGGTGCAAAAAGTCATAGCGGGGATACAACAAGGATATAGCAGGATATAGCGGATGACTCTAAAATAGCATATAAAACTCGTACTTGATATTTTTACAAATTTATAAATGGTAGTTAAATGAAAAATTAACATTCAATTGAATTATAATTAATACATAAATAATTTTAAATATAAATATGTGCGAATATGCTGTAAATAAACGTAAAACTGTTATATAACATAATTGAATTTAGTAGAATACTATAGTATTTTCATTTCTGAAAATATATTAAAAATTCAATTAAATAAATTGATTTCATAATTTTTATAATGTATAAATTTCATTTTTAATTCATTGGTTTTAAAGAAGATATAGCGGAAATAGCAAAATATAGCGGGAATAATGGGATATAGCGGAAATAGCGGGGCTTAAAGCGGAAAGGCTATATTTGGGACTATATTGAAAAATCATAGCGGTAGAAATCTGCTACGAGATATAGCAGGGTTATAACGGGGTAATAGCGGGGCATTAACTGCACGGCCTCGAACAACTCCAAGTCGACCAAATAGTTGCTTCCTCCCCCATATCGATAATCGCGACCCCTCTCCAATCGCCTGCATGCATAGCCAACCCGCGCCTCTTTCATGCTAAATCCAACGCTGGCGAACCCCCTCCACCCGGCGACTCGCGTCTGCCAATCACGCGACCCACCTACACCGCCAATCTCGACTGCGCCTCTCTTCCCTCGCGATGACTAACACGAACTCTTTCTTTTTATTTATTTTTTTATTTATTAAAGAAACGAGAGTTTTCGTGCTCTCGTGCTCGATTTCATATTGAAGATAGAAGAGGGAAATACGGGGTTTTGATTTTTGCCTGGAGGAAAGAGATAAGGAATTCACGTTATTTTTTTTTTTTCGATTTTGATTTTCTGAGGAGAAGAAGGATGTGCGTGATTTAAAAGAAAAGAGAGGGGGATCGCGTGTTGGAGAAGATAAAGGAAACGTGTACGTTTCAATTTAAGGACGACAACCCTGATTTTGACTTGGATATATATATATATATATATATATATAAAATTTTAAAATTTCAAATCATCTCGATTACACAGCTAAAAATATCGAACCCTTATCGAGGTATGCCGCTAGGTATTTATAATGTTATACCCCTATTTCGAACGCAAAGGAAGAGGTTTCGAGTCCTAATTCGATTGTATGGAGAAGATAGCTTTTCAGACCCAATTATTATATTGAAATTTCGATATAATTTCAGCGCGTTTATATTCCGTACGATCAAATGATAACTCCAAACACTACGAAATTTGAAATCCGATAATAATACACTATTACGGATCCAATGGAACTGGTTTCATCAAATTCCGAGACTGTGCCCCAGATCGCTATTTTTAAATGTTAATTTGAACAACTATCTTTAAAATTGAACGGATCACTTTTAAATTCAATTTTAAAACTTGTATTATCTTCATTATTATCAATATAAATTTTACAAGCCTTTAAATTATTTTTATCGAGCTTAAAACTCGAGATACAATAATTTAACCATTATTCAATTATTAAATTCAATAATTAAATTATCCAATAAATCGCTATATTTAAATTATGAATTTATTTCATAAATGAAAACCAAATTTTCATATTAAAAATCAATCTATAAATCCAAATTCAATATTTAAAATCATTTAAATATTCCAAATCAAACGTCGAAAAATCCGGGTCGTTACATTCCTTCCCCTTTAAAAGAATTTCGTCCCCGAAATTGCTAAGGCAGAAGAATGCTCCAAACCCATTTATTTATCCAAAAACCCACTTAGTCAAAATTTGATATTTACTTTTCTAATCATTTTGTTTCACCCAAAACAATTAGTTTTCAAATCTAATTCCAAAATCCCTTATTTCAAATTCCAATTTGAAATCAATTTGTCGTTACCAAAAAGTTTTTCAAAAATTTTCAAAATTTTCTAACACCCTAAATTTCCAAATTTTTTTGGTAGAGTCTCTTTTGTACGGAGGGCCTTTTGCAATATAGCAAGAGAGATAAATATATATACATCGACCCACATGGTCGAAAAACAAAAAAACATAACAATATTTTATAATTCGCAGTATTTAATCCGGAAATGTACCTTATTTTAGCATTTTTAAGCAAGCGGCTTATTTATTTTGCAATTAGGACGACCAAAATCAAGCCAAATGGCCCCCAGGTACCTGTACTTACTCAATTTAAACACGTAAGTACTAAATATATGAAATTCCATGCCATTTCATTTATTTAACTAGTGTAAACACAAGAATTTCATAAATCACATGCCAAACATATGTTTGTAAGCTATTATAAGGTTCCAATATTCGATTATCATCTTCAAATCGATTTATACATCAATTCATATTCAATTCGAATGATTTCCAACTTAATTTCCTTGCATTCAATTTATTATATGCCAACCAAACTCATATCCATCCCAAAATTGGTTTTAAAATCAATTTGTTCTCTTCTATTAATTCATAGAATTTCATTTACTTCCGTTTACGCCGAACAACAATTTTTCTATGAAAATTCGACGCTATTCATGTAATAGAATAACCATTTTAGCTTATAACCATTTTAAATTGATCCCACATCAATTTATATTCAATTCAATTCTATTTCAGCTTTGTTCAAAATCAATTCACTTACATTTCATTATAACCACTTTCATTACTTTCAATCCATTATACTTAGCTCGAAAACATTTCATGCTAATTTATTCAATAACCATTTCATAAATTTATTTTAGCCAAGCATTCATTAAAATATCAACTCAAGTTAATTTATTTACTTCAATCATTTCAACCTTATAACTTAAGCTTATTTCATTTTAACCAACTTCTCGTTCATTTGCTAATTTATTAATTAGTTCGTTCATTTTATTCGCTTCAGTTTTAGTTTCAAGCTCGAATTCATTCTCGAATTTATTTAATTCGTATCCAAGGCTCATTCAATTTATTTACGTTTTATATTGAATTCATTTATAACTTAATTCATCCCTATTTCAAACTATTTCCATCTTATTCGACACATTTCCAATTAATTCGCTACCATTTAAGTTGAATTTTATTTACAACCCAAATTCTATTTCCAATATCCATTTTTAATTCATAATCCCCTTTTTAACTTAGCCAAGTTAAATTCCATCTCATATTCATTCAACTAATTAATTATCTAATTAGTTCATTTCCACTTCATAATCCAATATTTGATTTTTTTTTATTTCAAAAATCACTTCAACAAATTTACTCGAGTTCAAATTTATTTTACAACTCAAGTTCGGACATTATTTTTAATTCATCCAATTTCATTATATAATTCAATTACTTTGTTAAGTTAATTCTCATTTCATTAATACACTATATTAATTCAATTCAATTCAGTCAATTAAATTTCTAAAATTTAATTTATCCAACTCATCTTAAGTTGAATTCCATTTCAACTTTCTCACTTTAAACATTATTCCAATTTCGATTTTTTACACTTCCCTCCTTATAAATATCATCTTCTACAGGATCCCGAATTTTTAAACACCTGGTATTTATATCAAATCACTTTGAAATCATATATATATATATATATACACACACCATTTCTGGTTTAACAACCACTTCTTTTGGAATTTTCAAAATCACTTGGTTTTATTCCAAAACAAACCCCCTTGGAATTTCTAACAACGTTTGTTATTCAATAATAATCTTCAAATCAATTATTCCGGTAGCAACCCGTCACTTAGAAACTCGAAAATGAACACTAATGATGCGGCCGTCATCATCAGAATTATTTTCCAACGACTGAAGTGAGTTCAGTGCTATATCACTTCCAAAATCCATTTAAAACCATTCTCTTCAAAAATATCTCCAAAATAATATTACTATTATTTATTTCAAAATACTTCCAAAAATCTTTGGGTTTTCATTTTTGTTTCAATTTCTGGTTTGGATTCATTTTTAGTTTTTTATCCACTTGTATAATTCATACTTATACAATCCAATTTGGTTTTTATAACTATTCCAAATTTTAAAATCTTATTTAAAATCTTATTTTGGTTATATATATAATACCAACCAAACACACAACTATGAAAATTTCCAGAAAATTATTTCTTTTATATCAAAAATATAATTTGGGTAAAATTATTTCATTTACCCACTTCAAAACCATACTGTGCCAGTTTATCACGTTCAAGTGTCTAGAAACTTCTATCAATTTAGTGGCGTCCCATTATTCGACAAGAATTTATATACCACTCAACCAATAAGTTAACGCAACTTAAAACCGTTTTATATTCACTAACAAATACGCGCTCATATCTATTATTATACTCAAACTCATTCTAGAGTATCCTGACTCTATCTCTATGAGTAATTCCCACCAGAGCCAAGGTTCTCGCTTAACCTTCAACTCTGATACCAAGTGTAAAGATCTAGGCTTTTCAACCATCGACGGCGGCCACTTTCCACCGTAGCTTACACTGGTACCTCGAATTTGCTTTTACGGCCAGCCTCTCGACTGCAACCAACCACTCCAGGACATGTAGGGGTAAGATTCTCCTGCTCGCCACTAAACATGAAGTGAGAACCCCCTATCATGCTGTAATAAAGAAAATCTGATCCCGGTCACTTCGGAACGGTTAACACAATTGGCCAATTATTGATAGTCGGTTATTTAACTATCAATAAAACATCCATAAGTGGTCACTAGGCCTTATTATAACTTTTTCCAAAATATCTATTTTCAAAATACCTTTATAAGATATATCGATCCTTTCCAACATTCGAAAAACAATTTCAAATATTTAAATCTGTAATCGGATCTTTCCAACCCATCCCAACACTTAGAAATATTTCCAAACTTCCATTTTTATACTTAGGAAAATATTATAAAACTTGTTTTTTTCCAAAATCTTTCAAACATCAACCCTTAAGAGAATATTTCCTAACTTATTCTATAAGTCTATGGAACCACCTCTAATTTCCCTTCTTCCAATTTCCAAAACCTAGTACACTTATTTATACCACATTGAACAATTTATAACTTCTTTATAAATTCATATTTTCATTTTCAATATCCCCATATTCAACATTTTGAAATTTCATTTCCTCCAAACCTCTTATAAAATCCCTTCCCTCCAACCACATCCATTTAAAAACCAAATTACGAATCTCGAGAGAATTTATAAATAAAAATTTCAATCACTACAAACTCTCTATATATATAATAAGTATTTTAAAGAATAATGATTTATTTTAAAAACATGTTTGAATAATTATTTAAAATATCGAAAACACTTTTATAAACATCGGTAACTCATTTTTAGTTAAACAAATGAATTTTCAAAGATGATTTTTAAAAGTTAAAATTTATTAAATTAAATACTTAATATTTGAAAAATCTACTTACCGTAGTATTTCAATCCTACTAGTTTAAAATCCCAGGGTTTTAAATAATAAAATTTACCTTTTAAAAACAAACTTAATTTCTTAGAATTAAAAATACATTTTTGAAAACCTCAATAACCAATTTAATTTATAAACTCTTCTCGAATCACATCATACCCTTCCATTCGGATCTTCTTAACCATTTTCACCTTTCAAAATAGTATCTACTATTTTCTCACCTATTTCCTTATTTTAATATAAACTCACTTGTAAATTTGTATTTCCAATCTATCATCTGATATCAGATTCTTTTATTTATAAACATCGTTTTATAAATTTTATAACCCCTTTAGTTTTTACCTTTTTCTAAAACAAATCTTGTCTATAAAATCCCATTATATAAATTCATTTCTTGTCAATTCCATTTATACATCCGATCTATTTTTAATATTGATTTTAACTCCTTTCATATTTTAGAATACCATCTACACACTCCTTTATTTAATTAATTTTTAAAGTCTCTATTTAAACTCATTCACGAATTATTACGTACAATCCAAAGATAATATATTATCATTTCTAATCCCTTTTTCCTAAAAATAATTCAGTTTCCAATATAATTATTTTTATATCAAAATTCTCTTTAATTCCTTAAATTTTAAAAATATACTTATAGTATTTTTAAAATTTAAAATTCAAGCCAGTGCTACGATAGCATCCAATAATCTCAATCACTACAATAATCTATACTAGATTATTCTACACAATCCATATATCACTATATATGAAAAATGAACAATATATTTGAGGAACCCAGTTAGATCCCTCCAACATGTTTAGCCTGCATCCACAGATGTTAACTCAATATAAAAATACCAATCCCACTTCGAGGGGGATATCGCGGTATATAAGGTCATCCGCTATTATGCGGGGCGCATAGGGTCTCATCCGCTATAATGTGCGGGAATATCACTCCAAATACTAATATATATACTACTATATATATTTATCATTCAACCGATAATAATTTATGAAATCAACCAACAATCAATAATTTAAATTCGTCATTTTTAAATTATTCTAGCAATCCAAATGAGTGAGATTTTACTCACCTTGATTTTTTTATTTGCAGTCCGTTCCAATTTTAAATCAAATTGAACATCATTCAATTTAATCTTTTAAACTTCCAGTTATCTTCAAAAATCCCGAACCAACTTTATTTTGTGATATTCTTCAGTATGATCCCAATGCTGCTAGTTTTGAAATTTATCGACCTCGCACGAATTAAATATTGCATTTATCAATTTCACCAGCTAAATATTTTGATAATTTCTTTATTTAAAATGTTGAACTGACAATTACCTTAATTTAAAAAAAATCTCGTAATTAGAAAACCTAATCACGCCTCCATTGATATTCCCAGGCTTGAACAGCACGAGACCCTGCTGAATATATTTATATTTTTTAGGCATTCGAAATTAAAAATATAATTATTTGAATTTATTAAAACCATTTACGGTTAATTACCTCAAATCATAGCCGAGAGTTTCGATCAGGCGCACACACACGACTTGCACGAGAATGACCCGCCTCGACCATCGTCGTTCCCCTTCGCGACTGCCTCAAACAACTTCAAGTCGACCAAATAGCTGCTTCCTCCCCCAAATCGATAATCGCGACCCCTCTCCAATCGCCTGCGTACAAAGCCAACCCCGTGCCTCTTTCATGCTAAACCCACCGCCGGCGAACCACACCCGCTCACCCTGCGACTCGCCTCCGGCAATCGCGCGACCCACCTACGCCGCCAATCTCGACTGCACCTCTCTTCCCCCACGATGAACAACGCGAACTCCTTCTTTTTTATTATTATTAAAGAAATGAGAGTTTTCGTGCTCTCGTGCTCGATTTCATATTGAAGATGGAAGAGGGAAATACGGGGTTTTGATTTTTGCCTGGAGGAAAAAGATAAGGTACTCGTGTTATTATTATTATTTTTTTCGATTTTGATTTTCTAAGGAGAAGAAGGATGTGCGTGATTTAAAAGAAAAGAGAGGGGGATCGCCTGTTGGAGAAGATAAAGGAAACGTGTACGTTTCAATTTGAGGAAGACAACCCTGATTTTGACTTTGACTTGGATACACACACACACACACACATATATATATGTATATATATATATATACTTTTAAAATTTCAAATCGTCTCGATTACACAGCTAAAAATCTCGAACCCCTATCCAGGCGTGCTGCTAGGCGTTTATAATGTTATACCCCTATTTCAAACACAAAGAAAAAGGTTTCGAGTCCTAATTCGATTGTATGGAGAAGATAGCTTTTCAGACCCAATTATTATATTGAAATTTCGATATAATTTCAGTGCGTTTATATTCCGTACGATCAAACGATTACTCTAAACACTATGAAATTTGAAATCCAATAATAATACACTATTACGGATCCAATGGAATTGGTTTCGTCGAAGTCTGAGGCTGTGCCCCGGATCGCTATTTTTAAATGTTAACTTGAACAACTATCTTTAAAATTAAACTGATCACTTTTAAATTCAATTTTAAAACTTTTATTATCTTCATTATTATCAATATAAATTTTACAAGCCTTTAAATTATTTTTATTGAGCTTAAAACTCGAGATACGATAATTTAACCAATATTCAATTATTAAATTCATCAATTAAATTATCCAATAAATCGCTATATTTAAAATTTGAATTTATTTCATAAATGAAAACCAAATTTTCATATTAAAAATCAATCTATAAATCCAAATTCAATATTTAAAATCATTTAAATATTCCAAATCAAAGGTCGAAAAATCTGGGTTGTTACACATGCTATAGAGTTGAATTGTCTATTCGAAGGTTAAGTCCAAGGGAGAGGTCAGCATTAACATTTGTCAAATGTGATTATGCGAGAATCCATGGAGTGATTCGTGTTTTGCCCATGTTTTGATGAAGAGTTGTGTAAGAGATGCCGAACATAACCTCGACATCGAAAATGACAGAAAATAGGGTAGGAGCATAGCTTGAGGTTTAGCTCTACCACGATAGGATATACCAATCCATATCTAGAGTATGCTTATCGATGTTTCTAGCGGGAGTTGATGATATTCGATATCAAATGTTAGGGCATGAACCAGTTATGTTTTCCTTTGGGGTATATTTTATCTAGAGATATACGACGCTTAGAAGGTAGTTTATAACCCCTATGCAGGAGATTGGTTTATACTAGACCGAAGAGAACTCCATGGAAAATCCATAGACGAACGTACCTTAGCGGTTTTAGATGTACTTCTAATATTATTGTGTTATTAGATGCAAGCAACACAACTATTTTTTGATTTAAGTTCTACACCATAGACATTATCTATATATTGTAGGATCTTGATTAACCCTAGATGGGGGGGGTGAATAGGGTTATAGCAAATTTTCACGAATTTAAACAAACTGCAGTAAATATGCTGAAAAATAAATCACATACAAAATTTACCCAGCTTCGGCAACCCCTGCCTACTGCTGCATTCCCAGATTACTATTAGAATTAAACAGTCTCCCGCTTACAAACACTCTAACAGACTCGCAAACCCTGCTACCGCCTATAGAGTTTTGCAAACTCGCAAACCCTGCTTACTGAACTAATCCTAACTAGACAATCTGACACAACCTAAATCCTAGGTGGTGATTTACCAAGGTATGATTCGAAAAATTCAGAATTTAAATTTAAAAGCAAATTAAAAACAATTAAACGATCTAAAAACACTAATTAACTAAAGCCCTTTGAGAATAAAACAAGGCCGGCCCAATAAAACAAATAAGTGATAAGATAATCCCTTTCTCCTTTTTATTCCTTCGGCCCAACTCCTCTTTGAAAATGGCTGCTCTTTCTTCTTTGTCCAAATTAGGGCTTCTCTTTGTCGAAGCTACTGACTTCTGTTGATCGATTGAGTAGATGATTTCGCGTGATTGCTTACGATCGATTGTATCTTCGTTGCTCTGTCGATCGACGTCTATTTGTAGCTTGGCTTCGGCTGCTCCTTGATGATCAAATTCGACTCCTGACTTCGGTATGTAATTTATGCCTCTAGTTTACTGGATTGAATACTTGAATTCGATGATTTAAATGCCAGTGATGATTGGGTTTTTATAGGGTTCGATCCCCTGAGTTTTCGTTCGTATATACGTGTTTGAATTTGTCAATTTCTTTAATCGGCCGTTCGATTATTGTTGGATGTTGAGATTATTTTTTACTG
This sequence comes from Allium fistulosum, assembly GCA_030737815.1. Classification (NCBI taxonomy): domain Eukaryota; kingdom Viridiplantae; phylum Streptophyta; class Magnoliopsida; order Asparagales; family Amaryllidaceae; genus Allium; species Allium fistulosum. The sequence goes on from CM060902.1 coordinate 811,007,440, forward strand.
CTTCAAATCCCGTATATTTTTGTTGCTAGATTCCCACGTCATTGAAATTTAACTCGCAATTTTTTTGACTTGTTCGACTTTGTACGTGTTGCTTGAATTCTCTGGCATTCAGTATGATTCTATTTTGACTTGTTAATGCGATGTTGTTTCTGACTTGGTTCGATTTCGTGATTGCCACGGCTTTGATTTCGATCACTTGGTCATCACGTTGTTGACTTCGATTTGAAACTGCAGTTGACTTTGTAAATTTTAGATTTTGTGATTTCCTGGCTTCCTGGTGCTCTCGGCTTCGACTCTCTGTAGCATACTCGACATGTTCCTTTTTATAACTGCTGTGATATATGCATATTCATGACTTCTGCCATCATCATTTCTTTGATCTTTGTTCTGCTCGAATTGTTTGCTTGTTTACTGTCTGGTTGCACTTGCTCGATGGTTCGATGCACTTGAATATGGTCTTCATGTATTCATTTTGTCTTGTGCATTTTGTTGTAGTCTGTACTTGATTTCTTGAGTTTGCATTTTTGGATTTCCAGTTTCACTTGGTTCATGTCAGACTTAAAGTCTAGTTCCTTTTGTAGCATTGAGTTGCACTGCACTTAAGTCTTGTCTCCATTTGCTTGATGTCTGGTCTGATTTTGTAGTTATGCATTTCTTCTAGCTTCACCGTGAACTTTGAGTAGTGTAGTTGGTTTATCATGCATGTTCACTGGTATCATTTGGTTTGTTGACTTGTGCATTTGAGTGTATACTGACTGAAGCTTGAGTTACTATTGTCATTCATGTGTACATTACTTGTTTCACTGTTGGTGTTGGTATTGCATTTGTGTTGTATCCAGCTTGTATTATGGCTCGACTGTGCACACGAGTTGGCGAGGCAGTGCACACGTGTATAAATGTACACGTGTGTATTGCAGCCACTCATAATTATCTGTCCCTGATAAGAATACTGATATGCATAGATATTACACAAAAAAAGTGATGACAATAACCCATATATATGAGGCACCAATAAAAACAAATTTATATTTTTGTAAATTCAAATTTGTTTATTTTCAAATTACTACTATAGCTGCTAATTATACAAGTACACAGAAGACAGGACAAGAACTGGAGCTGGACAATGCAAATAGATGCAGATGTGCAGACAGAGTGAAATAATTGAGTGTTGAGTGTTGTAGTGAGAAAGAAATGTAAATGTGAAATGTATGAAAACGGTGTATGTATATAGAGAGAGCTGAAAACTTTGTATTGTTTAAGTGTTGAAATAAAATATTATTTTGAATAAAAATACTGATTGAATTATATAAATTCTGTGCAATAATATTATTATTCAATATGAATATTTATTCCTATACGTGTATAGTACAATCTGTAAACACATTGATATATTGATATATGTTTGTTATCATCAAACAAAAAATCACATCAAACAATCTCCCCCTTTTGATGATGACAAATTTATATATTAAAGATTTTGAAATTCTGATAAATGTGTTTGAGCATGAAATATTTAGCTCCCCCTATATGAATGCTCCCCCTACAACTGAGACCACTCCTTATTCAGAAGATTTAGAAAATTACAGAAGAATAAAAGAACTAAAGAAAATTAACTAACAACATTTAACAATATTTTTGAAGTATTCCAAAAATATTTACTTTCTTATCAAAATCTTGTTCTTCTCCCCCTTTTGTTATCATCAAAAGACTGATAAAACTAATGAAACAGTAGTGGAAGAAGAAATTTTTTTTAAAGTAAAAATAAATGCAAAACAAAGAAAAATCATAATATATCATAACGAGATAACAATTTCCACATTGTAGAGAATGGATCGATGATTCGGTTTTTATATAATGAGAAGAGAGAAATTTTTAAAAATAATTTGACATTTAAGCACAAAAATAAGCACTTACTAACCACGCATAACCTACGGACTTTTAAATGAGATTAGTAGTTACTTATTAGTCTAAGCATCCGGAAAATACTTAGTTATCATATTCTATCCATGCATAACCATAAGGACTTTTAAATGAGAATGGAATAATGATAAAATAATTTACTCACATGCTCCATCCATGCATAACCATAAGGACTTTTAAATGAGAATGGAGGCATGAAATATTTTTTTAAAAATTTTGAAAGAAATCACTCTTCTCATTTTTTCAAAACCATTATGAATGATAGAAAGATGGTAGAAATAGAAATGATCGTGGAATAAGTTACCAAGTTAATTATATTATGAAATATTATTATTATTTTTTAATTTTGAAAAGAAATAAAACAAAACATATTTCCACTACTGAATACCATATTTGAATCAATCTTTGAATAATATCCAAAACTGGTTTGAATTCTAGAAATTGAAGTTGAAAATAAATATCCGAGAATATTTCAACCAAAAAATGGAAAATGATTAGTCAATTTCTATAATCCCCAAATCCAAACGTAATCGGGAAAATCTGTCTTCGGAGAGGGGTTTTGTGAAAATATCAACAAGTTGAATCTCAGTTGAAATATATTCAATGCAAATGTCTTCCTTAGCAATGTGATCTCTAAGAAAGTGGTGTCTCACATCAATGTGTTTTGTGCGTGAATGATGAACAAGATTATTTGACAAGTCTATTGCACTTTTACTATCACATTTTAATGGAACTTGTTTATAAACTAAGCCAAAATCAGAAAGAGTTTGCATCATCCATAAAATTTGAGCACAACAACTTCCTAAAGCAATATATTCTACTTCAGTGGTGGATAATGCAACACAATTTTGTTTTCGACTAGACCATGAAACTAATGAATGTCCTAGCATAAAACATGTCCCACTAGTACTCTTCCTGTCAACTAATGAACCAGCATAATCAGCATCAGAATAACCAACTAAATCAAAATTTTCACAAGAAGGGTACCATAGTCCAAATTTGTGTGTGTGAAAGATATCTCAAAATTCGTTTAGTGGCATTTAAATGTGATTCTTTAGGATTAGATTGAAAACGTGCACACAAACACACAGAAAACATAATATCAGGTCTAGAAGCAGTAAGATAGAGAAGTGAACCAATTATCCCTCGATATTTCTTCTGATCAACAACAACTCCTTTCTCGTCTTTGTCCAACTTTGTTGATGGGCTCATAGGTGTTCTCAATGGTTTGGAGTTCTCAACTCCAAATTTCTTCAACAGTTCCAACACATACTTGGATTGTGAAATGAAAATACCATCACTGCTTTGCTTGATTTGAAATCCAAGAAAAAATTTCAATTCTCCAACCAAGCTCATCTCGAATTTAGCCTGCATGACTTGTTCAAATTTCTCGCACAAGAGTTCATTAGTAGCACCATAAATGATATCATCCACATAAATCTGAACAATCAAAAAATCACTTTCTTTATGTAATAGAAACAGTGTCGTGTCAGCACTCCCCTTTTTAAAACCATTTTCCAAAAGATATGTACAAAGGCAGTCATACCAAGCTCTAGGAGCTTGCTTAAGACCATATAATGCTTTTTCTAGTTTATACACATGATTTGGAAAATCATGATTTTTAAAACCGGGGGGTTGTTCAACAAAAATTTCTTCTTTCAAATCACCATTTAGAAAGGCACTTTTTACATCCATTTGTTTAAGTTTGAAACCCTTATAACATGCAAAACTTAGCAAAATCCTAATGGCTTCTAACCTAGCAACTGGAGTAAATGTTTCATCAAAATCTATGCCTTCTATTTGGTTATATCCTTTTGCGACCAACCTAGCTTTGTTTCTAATTACATTTCCTGATTCATCAAGTTTGTTTTTGAACACCCATTTAGTTCCAACAATTGGATAGTCATTAGGCCTAGGAACTAATTTCCAAACTTTATTTCTCTCAAATTGATTAAGTTCATCTTGCATTGCTAAAACCCAACTTTCATCATTAAGAGCCATTTCAACAGAATCAGGTTCAATCTCAGAAATAAAACCACTGTGACAACAAAACGCATACAAATTTTTATCAAATGAAGAGCGAGTGCGTATACCTTCCGTAGGATTACCTATAACCAATTCAGGAGGATGATTGGGTTTGAACTTCAATTTATCAGCATCAACAGTCCTACTTTCAGGTTTCTCACTAGATGTCCCTTCTTCAATGCCTTCATGATCTACCACATCGTCAACCGCCTTTTCAGTCGTCCTTTCCAGGTCAGATTCATCGAATTTCACATTGATTGATTCATCAATTGTTTTTGTTCGTTTGTTGTATATCCTGTAAGCCTTGCTCCTTGTTGAATAGCCCATGAAAATTCCCTCATCGGCCTTTGATTCGAATTTTTCAAGTTGATCACCTGTGTTAAGAATAAAACAAGGACATCTAAATACACGAAAATAAGAAATGTTAGGTTTTCTTTCATGCCACAATTCATAAGACGTTTTGCCAAGTATTGGTATAATCATTACTCTATTCATTACATAGCACGAAGTATTCACTGCCTCTGCCCAAAAGGTTAGAGGTAGTTTATACTCACTCAACATGGATCTAGCCAATTCTTGCAATGTACGATTTTTCCTTTCAACCACCCCATTTTGTTGAGGTGTTCGTGGAGTAGAAAATTCATGTTTTAAACCATTTTCTTCACAAAAGCTTTCAAAATCCAAATTTTCAAATTCTCCTCCATGATCACTTCTCAAAGTTTTAATTGAAACTCCTTTTTTATTTTGAACAAGTTTTGCAAATTTTGAAAAATAATCAAAAGATTCGTACTTTTTGGCTAAGAAATAAACCCATGTAAATCTAGAATAATCATCAACCAATACAAAACAATAACGTTTTCCATTCAAGCTTGCAATTTCATTTGGTCCAAATAAGTCCATGTGGATTAATTCAAGAACCCTTGATGTGCTAACAATGTTTTTAGGGCGAAATGATGATCGACTAAGCTTGCCCAAGGAACATGCTTTACACACTTTATTATTTTTAAATTTCTGATGTGGTAACCCTCTGACTAATTCTTTCATTTCAAGTTTTTCCAAGAGGCCCATGCTAGCATGTCCAAGTCTCCTATGCCATAAGGATGCCTCTTCGTTAGTGGCTACCATCTAGAAAGATTTAGATTATCAAAAGAAAGTGTGTAAACATTTCCTTTTCTTTTGCCCATAAAAACAATGTTATTAGAAGATTTATCAATGATTTTTCAAGTATCACTATCAAAAACCACATTCATACCTTTGTCACATAGTTGGCTAATAGAAATGAGATTGTGATGTAAATTATCGACGTATAAAACATTAGTCAAGGAAAAAATACCGTTACCTACTTCACCTTTACCAATAATCTTACACTTGCTATTGTCTCCCATGATCACATTTCCACCTTTAAAATTCTCTAGGCTAAGGAACTTTGATTTGTCACCTGTCATATGTCTAGAACAACCTGAATCTAGAAACCATTCTTGTTGCTCCATAGCCCGCCAACAAACCTACATAGAGAGAGAGGAGGATGACCTAGAGAAACTCTTAGATCCAATGATATTAGTAACTGAAGCATTGTGAATAAACAATCCCTTTGGAACCCAAACTTGTTTTGTCCTTTCATTCTTGTTCCAATAGACATGAAATTTGTTTGTAGAATTCTTAGGAACCCAAACTTGTATAAATTTTGTGTTCTTGTTCCTATGACTACAATTTTCAGCACGATGTCCAATTATTCCACATTTTACACATCTAGCAAAGACACTCTTACCTTTTGCATTATCATCAACTTGTGTTTTCCCAAAACCTAGTCATTTTCTGTTGTTAGCAAAAAGTTTATTTCCCAATACCATGTTGAATGATTTTTCTCCTCTTGAAAAGTTATTCAGAGTTTTCTCAAGATTTTGGACTTTGGTTTTTAGTGTTGTGTTTTCAGTCACAAGTGAGGTGCATCTATTTATAAAATCCTTTTTCCTCGTGTCAATGGTTTCCTTAAGATTCAAGTTTTCTTTTTCAAGATTCTCAAAGCTATTCTTAAGTTTTGATAATTCTGAATCTAAAATTTTACATTTTTTACAGTCTAGGTTTTGAATATTTTCAAGTTCGGTTTCTAACCTAGTATTTTCAAGGACAATTTCTCTCCTATCAGATTTCAGTTTTCAATTTTAGATTCAAGAGTATCAATTGTTTTAGTAAGATCATAACACATCAAAACAAGTTCTTTATAAGAATAGTCACTTACCTCACTAGATTCCTCCGAGCTTGCTTCTGAATCTGATTTTGCCATAAGACACAAATTAGCCTCTTCTGAGCTATTATTCGAAACTTCCTCTCCTTCTTCATCATCCCAAGTTGCTGCAAAGGCCTTCTTCTTCTTTTTCTTTCCTTTGTTGTTTTTGAGAAGTGGGCATTTTTGTTTGAAGTGGCCAGGCTTATTGCAGTTATAGCAAGTCAATTCATTATCGGAATTGTCAGAATCTTTTGACCTATTACCATTTGTTTTCTTCTTGCGTGGCCCGAATCTTGACCATTTTATAAGATTATTGACAGCCATTGCAAGTTCTTCAATTGGATTTTCTTCTTCTTCATCGCTCTCTTCTTTGCTCTTTAAGGCAATCATCTTTTTCTTTGATTCGGAGTTATTGCGTTCCTCCTTTGTTTTTAGCTCAAGCTCATATGTCATCAAGTTGCCGATCAATTCCTCCATGCTTAGTTTACTCAGATCTTTCGATTCTTGTATTGCCGTGACTTTTGCCTTAAAGTTCATCGATAAGACTCATAGCACCTTCCTCACAAGCTCTACCTCAGTGAATACCTTCCCAAGTGCTCTAGCATTGTACACCAAAGTTGAAAAGCGTCCAAACATGTCCTTTATACTCTCGCCTTTGTCCATCATAAAGTTCTCGTATTCATTGCTGAATAGGGCTAGACGAGACTCCTTGACTTTAGAAGTTCCTTTATGTGTCACCTCCAAGGTATGCCAAATTTCCTGCGCGGTTTTACAATGAGAAATTCTATTAAATTCATTCTTATCAAGAGCACAAATCAAAGCATTCATGGTTTTAGCATTTGTAGTTTTTAATTTCTTATCGTTAGCGTCCCACCTATCCTTAGGTTTAGGAATCTCAGTATCACCAACAGTTATAGTGGGAGATTTATAGCCAGTTTCAATAATATCCCAAACATCATAATCAACAGAACTAAGATAAATACCCATTCTAACTTTCCAATTAGCATAATCATTCCCATTAAACATGGGTGGCCTAGCAATAGATTGCCCCTCAGAAAAAGCATTATTTGGTGGATTCATGACTCTAGAGTTAAAGAAAAAATACCGGGCTCTGATACCACTTGTAGGATCTAGATTAACCCTAGAGGGAGGGGGTGAATAGGGTTATAGCAAATTTTCACGAATTTAAACAAACTACAGTAAATATGCTGAAAAATAAATCACACACAAAATTTACCCAGCTTCGGCAACCCCTGCCTACTACTGCATTCCCAGATTACTATTAGAATTAAACAGTCTCCCACTTACAAACACTATAACAGACTCGCAAACCCTGCTACCACCTATAGAGTTTTGCAAACTCGCAAACCTTGCTTACTGAACGAATCCTAACTACACAATCTGACATAACCTAAATCCTAGGTGGTGATTTACCAAGGTATGATTCGAAAAATTCAGAATTTAAATTTAAAAACAAATTAAAAACAATTAAACGATCTAAAAACCCTAATTAATTAAAACCCTTTAAGAATAAAACAAGGCCGGCCCAATAAAACAAATAAGTGATAAGATAATCCCTTTCTCCTTTTTATTCCTTCGGCCCGACTCCTCTTTGAAAATGGCTGCTCTTTCTTCTTTGTCCAAATTAGGTCTTCTCTTTGTCGAAGCTACCGACTTCTGTTGATCGATTGAGTAGATGATTTCGCGTGATTGCTTACGATCGATTGTATCTTCATTGCTCTGTCGATCACGTCTATTCGTAGCTTGGCTTCGGTTGCTCCTTGATGATCGAATTCGACTCCTGACTTCGGTATGTAATTTATACCTCTAGTTTACTGGATTGAATACTTGAATTCGATGATTTAAATGCCAGTGATGATTGGGTTTTTATAGGGTTCGATCCCCTGAGTTTTCGTTCGTATTTACGTGTTTGAATTTGTCAATTTCTTTGATCGGCCGTTCGATTATTGTTGGATGTTGAGATGATTTTTGACTGCTTCAAATCCCATATATTTTTGTTGCTAGATTCCCGCGTCATTGAAATTTAACTCGCGATTTTTCTGACTTGTTCGACTTTGTACGTGTTGCTTGAATTCTCTGGCATTTAGTATGATTATATTTTGACTTGTTAATGCGATGTTGTTTCTGACTTGGTTCGATTTCATGATTGCCACGGCTTTGGTTTCGATCACTTGGTCATCACGTTGTTGACTTCGATTTGAAACTGCAATTGAGGAATAGCGGTTGATCCCGCTAAGGTGGCAGCAATCCAGGATTGGGTTAGACCTAAGAATGCATCTGATGTGAGAAGTTTTCTTGGATTAGCAGGATATTATCGACGGTTTATCAAAGACTTCTCCAAGGTAGCTGCTCCATTAACAGGATTGACGAAGAAGAACCAAGTGTTCAGTTGGAGTGCTAAGTGTGAGCAAGCCTTCGGAATCCTGAAAGAGAGATTGACGAATGCTCCTGTTTTGACTATTCCAAGTGGGAATGATGAGATGGTGGTTTACACCGACGCATGTGGTACTGGACTTGGAGCAGTGCTGATGCAGAAGAATAAAGTTGTTGCGTATGCCAGTCGACAACTGAAGCCGCATGAAAGGAATTATCCAACTCATGATTTGGAATTGGCGGCGATTGTATTTGCTCTGAAGATGTGGAGGCATTATCTGTTGGGAGTTCGATTCGAGTTGTTTACGGATCATAAGTCGTTGAAGTATCTTTTCTCCCAGAAGGATTTGAATCTTCGGCAGCAACGTTGGCTAGAGTTTTTGGCATCGTATGATTTTGGTATAGCTTATACTCCGGGAAAAGGTAACGCAGTGGCAGATGCGTTAAGTCGAAGACATGCAGGATTGGGAGCCATGTTTTCTGAATGGAAGAATCTCGAGTATTTAGCCGGATTTGACTTCAGGCCTAGATGCGAATTGGAACCTGAGATGTTGGCAAACTTATCGATAAGACCTTCTCTTGTGGAAAGGATTGGCGAGAGCCAAAAGCGAGATGATAAGCTTGTCAATATTATCCATGATTTGGAATCTGGATTGGATCCAGAAAAGGATAAAGGATTCGAGGTCGATAGAGAGGGTTGGCTTCGGAAGCAAGGACGACTAGTTGTTCCCGATATAGATGAATTGAGGAGTGAGGTTCTGAAGGAAAGTCATCACTCGAAGTTGACAATTCATCCAGGTGGAAATAAGATGTATCGGGATATGAAGAGAACCTACTACTGGGAAGGTATGAAGAAGGATGTTGGAAATTTTATTTCCAAATGTATGAACTGCCAGTTGGTAAAAGCCGAACAGAAGAAGCCAAGCGGATTGCTTCAGCCATTAGAAGTTCCTACATGGAAGTGGGAACAAGTGTCGATGGATTTTATTGATGGACTGCCTAGAACCAGAACGGGAAATGAAGGGATTTGGGTCATTGTGGATCGTCTGACTAAGAGTGCACGATTCATTCCTGTTCGATCGACTAGGACTGCATCAAAGTTGGCTGAGTTGTATGTTAAGTGGATAGTTCGTTTCCATGGTATTCCGAAGAGTATATTGAGTGATCGAGATCCATTGTTCACTAGTGGATTTTGGAAAAGCTTCCAGGAAGTTTTGGGAACCGAGTTGTGTTTGAGTACAGCTTATCACCCTCAAACAGATGGTCAGACTGAGAGAGTCAACCGAGATTTGGAAGATCTCCTCAGAGCTTGTGTTTTGGATTTCGGAGGATCATGGGAAGATCATCTTCATTTGGTGGAGTTTGCGTACAACAACAGTTACCAGTCAAGCATTGGTATGGCACCGTATGAGGCATTGTATGGAAGACCGTGTAACTCTCCGACATGTTGGTTGGAAACTGGAGAAAAGCTGATGCTTGGGCCAGAGATGTTTCGACAGACTTCGGATTGCATAGAGATCATTCGGCAACGAATGAAGGCAGCCCAAGACCGTCAAAAGAGTTATGCCGATAAGCGTCGAAAGGATTTGGAATTCGACGTAGGAGATATGGTTTTTGTGAAGATTTCTCCACTGAAGAATGTTATCCGATTCGGGAAGAAAGGAAAATTAACTCCGAGATTTGTTGGACCATTCCCGATTATCGAGCGAATTGGAAAGCTCGCCTACAGATTGAAGTTACCGGAGAAGATGTCGGGTGTGCACAATGTTTTTCACGTATCATATCTACGGAAGTATGTGCATGACTCGAATACCGTAGTTTCTGCTGATAGCTGTGAAGATTTCGAAGTTGATCCAGTTGATAGAAGACCTCGTAAGCCGCTTCGTGTTGTTGAAACTGACACGAAACAGCTTAGGAGGAAGATAGTTAAGTTGCTCAAGATACAATGGAGTGATGATGATAGCGACTGTACGTGGGAGGTGGAAGAGAGGATGAAAGCAGCTCATCCTGAACTCTTCAAGGTATGGCCCTAAGGTGTCGTGTCATCTTGCGAAATTGTAACTTGTTCTAAGTCTTAGAATTCTGTACGCTAAGCTAGAATTGGATGCATGGTTTATTGATTGTTATGGATGATAGGCGTACAGAATAGCTTTGATTGCCTTGTTTGTTTGGAATTTCGGGGGCGAAATTCCTAAGGGGGAGAGAATGTAACGACCCGTATTTTTACGGATCAAAACATTCTAAAATGATTGACCTTTGGTTGTATGGTTGTTAAGTCATTTCAGGTTTTGGCAGAATTTTGCTTAAGTCCTAAGTCGTAGCCGACTTAGGAGTTTTGGACGAGTTAAGCAACAAGTCTGGGTCGAGTTGCCGACTCAAGGAATTCACCGAGTTAAGGGAGTATGGTTGACCGACTTAAGGTAGTGACCGACCTAGGAGATAAGTCGTGACCGACTTAAGAGGTTCAGGCGACCTAAGGAAGAGTAGTAGGCGACCTAAGTATTCTGGGGTAGAGTTAGGTCAGCAACGACCTAAGAGAATGTTGTGAGCGACCTAAGTGTTTGGGTGTTAAGTGTTAGGTCGGCAGTTCGAGTTAAGGTTTCGAGCGACCTATAGGATGTAGTTATAGTTAGGTCGGCAACGACCTAGAGGAGCTGGGATAGCAGGTTAGCGACTTAGTAGTTAAGTCGACTGGGTGGGTTAGCGATCTAAGGAGTTAACAAGTTGGCGACCTTAAGAGAGGCTATGTGTTAGGTCGTAACACTGTTAGGTCGCGTGGGTTGCTAAGTTGTTAAGTCGTCCAGGCGACTTAGGAGGGAGCGCGCGTGTATTAGGTCGTGTAGCTCGAATAAGTTAGGTCGCGCGCATGTTAAGTCGTAGGCTTGTCTGTTAGGTCAGAGTTGTTGGCTAAGGCTTAGGTCGGTGGGAATCTTAGGTCGTAAGTCGGAGATGACCTATGGAGTTAGCCGAGTTACGACTTAGGCAGTTTTCAGCTATAAATAGGAGGGGTTGTTCTCACTTTTTGGGATCCGGATTTTGAAGCGACGAAGTGCTGCCATTTTGAGAGCTCGACTTCTACACTTCTTCACTTCTTTTCTCCACTCTAATCTAGTGCTTCCTTCCATCCAAATCGAAGATCAAGATTGAAGATTCAAGAGCTTAGATTGAAGATCTTCATCTTTTCAAGAGAGATTTCTTCATTTGAAGCGGATTTGTGATAGATCAAGCTTCATCCTTTGCTGTCCAGATCTGAAGCGTGTTGATTTGGGTTTGTTTAGGTGATTTGGTGAGTGGTGATTATCTCTCACACGGATCCAAAGGAGTATATCGGATTGTTGGCTCGATTTGGTGTTAAAATAGTGATTTCCATGCATTTTCTTCATCCTATGTGTAGATCCATATAGATCCATTGTTCATGATGATGTTACATCCATTTTATCATATGTTAACCTATGCAAGTTCATTCATCAAGTTTGTAGAGATATAATCCATGTTTTCATGCTTATTGGACTTTCAACTCTTTAATTACGAAAATGCCATTATTGTTATAATTGTCTACTTAGATCATATTTGAATGCTTGATTGTTTGGATTGATGATTGATTTGATTGATTGTTATGAACTAGATGATTGATGACTAGATTTAGATCGAAGGTGATTCAAAAGCTAAGGGAAAGGCTCTTGAATTGGGAAAGCTGCTCGTGGCATATGTAGCGGGATGATGAAGCTCTTATGCAAAGATTTGATGATGTGAAGTTTAGATGAAGCTTTGCAAGGATGTAATGAAGCGAGGCATCATATGATGAAGACTTGGTCTAATCCAGACGGGATCATTCCAAGCATGTTGATAACTCGGTGATATGATTCGAGTTGAAGATAATGAATGGATATGAGAATAGTCGTCGAGGAGGATGACTAGGAGGCTTGGACAGCATCGTTGTTGAAGGTTCTAGCATGCTCTAAGCAAGAGTACGTTTGGGCAGATTCGATAGTCCCAACGGCCAACTGTTGATGGTCGAGTACTCTGGGCAGATTCGATAGTCCTAGGCACGGGCTGCGACGACGTGCGGGAGTTATGTCTAGAACCGGGGTTTCCATTAGCCCTTGACGGACGGCTGAAAGAATGTGCCGGTCATTCAATTAACGGTGATATCGAAGCAATGATAACAGTGATAGCCAGAGTCATGGATGTTTGGTTGTATCGTCATTCGGACTCAAGAGCGGTATTTTCTGGGTGCTTATCTGATTTAGGCCTTGGTACTTGGAAAACATCGCCCTTGACTCGAGTGATAGTAGCTTTACTTTGAATTGTATGCTCTGCCATGTTTGCTTCTACTTAATGTGTGTCTGGGGGCTATCACTGTAGAATGAGGTTGGAGTGGGAGGGTTGTATTCCTATTCCTTTTCCTTTATGCTCTTTTGGTATGTTGTTAGTTAATCTACTGCTCACTAAGACTGTTGTCTGACTCAAGGTTTTATGTTTTTAATTCTTATTGCCTTGGGCTGTTCGTCCATTTTGGGACGGGCAGACTAGGTAGCAGGTGACAGGTACTGTTCTCTTCTCACGATGCTGATATCGAAGACGAGCTGGAGGGTGGCATATTATCTTCTTCTTATATGTACTGGATATTCCGCTGTTTGTATTCTCTGAGAGATATGTAGTGAGGCTTGATGTATTGACTATGTGGATGCTTGTATTCAACTATTATGGAGTTTTATATGATGTCATTTTGTTCTGTAAAGCTTCACTGTACATATGTTCTATTGTATTTTGTCCATGCGCTGTGAGTAATACGATAGATTCTGTCGTTTTAATATTACCTTGACAATCGTCCATGGTCGCCTGGCACACTTTACAGCGCTCTATCCTTAGATTTGGTGCAGGGGTCATAGGCGGTCGTCACATTTGGTATCAGAGCATTGGTTAATCGATTTTACCCAACGCTCGCTGAAGTAACCACGTATGAGAGACGTAATTGTATTTTGATGGATGATTACTATATATAATATGGTAGCTTGGTAGAGTTTGAGTCCTTTATGCAGTTGTTTCTCTAGATGTTCTAATCATTCCTTTTTTATAGATATTGAGAATGAGTCGAAGAGGGAGACCAGCTGCTAGGGAAAGCCGTGCTACTGAAGAGACTGCTGATTATGCAGCCATGTTCGAAGCTATGATGACTTCGATCATGAGAAGGATACCAGTTCCGGGGGCAGCAGTAGATGTTGGAGTTCAAGTCCAAACTCCGAAACCAGTGGATTTTGCTAAGCTGTGCAAGGATTATACTGCTCTTGGAGGGAAGGTTTTCTTGGGAACAGAATCTACCATTGAGGTCCAGAGATGGATAGATGCTTGTAGAAGGATCTTTGGTGATTTGGGAATTGATGATGCAACAAAGAGGAAGTTGGCATCAAGGCAGCTTCAAGGGATAACTTCTGATTGGTGGAACTCTATTACCATCGATACTCCGGAGGAAGAAATTACTTGGGAGCAATTCCAAGCTAGATTTGAAGCTAAGTTCATTTCTACAGCTCAGAAGTCTGTTCTGTTCAAGAAGTTCGTGGAGCTCAAGCAGGGTGGAAGATCTGTTCTTGAGTATGTTTCTGAGTTCGAAGCTTTGTCCAAGTATGCCCGGTCGTATATTGAATCTGCTTATCAGAAGAATGAGAAGTTTGTGACCGGCTTGGATAGTTATCTTGGGAGACAGTTGGTGGATCATTTGGACGATTCATTTGAGAAGCTTGTGGAGAAAGCTCTTAGGCATGAGAGTCTGTTTCCTAAGGAAGGACCTGTTGTTGCTGCTACCAAGGGAGAATCTAAACCACAGCAGGGTGGAAACCAGAAGAGGAAGCAGCAGCAGCAGAAGGGTAAGGATGGCCAGAAGAAGCCGAAAGGCGAGGTGACTTGCTACAATTGTCAGCAGAAGGGCCATTTCTCGAAGGATTGTAAGAATCCTAAGGTGCCGATGAAATGTCACAACTGTGACAAGCCGGGGCATTTCAGGAAGAATTGTCCAGAACCTAGGAAGGACAGGCAGGTTGTGCAAGCTTATGCTTTGGGAGCTGTTCCGTCGTCTTCAAAAGCTCCTACTGCTGAAGAGAAGGGAAAGAGTGTGGTGGTTCAAGGTACTCTTTTCTTATGTGGTGTTCCAGTTAGAGTTCTGTTTGATACTGGAGCGTCGCATTCATTTGTTTGTAATGAACTCGTAGGCCGGTTAGGTTTGGAACCGGATATTGTTGATAGGCCATTGGTTGTGACTAATCCAGTTGGGGGTTCGTCTTGTTTGTGTATGTTATGCCATGGTCTAGTTGTGTCGAGTCATGGTTGCTCTTTTGTTTGTGATTGCTTTGTTCTGAACTTTGCGGGGTTCTGAATTATTTTGGGTATGGACTGGCTTAGGAAGTATGCGGCTAAGGTTGATTGTGAGAGGCTGGAGGTGACAGTCGAGAATGTGGAGGGGCGAAAGATTGTGATACGATGTAAGCATGAGGAAGGCGTCTTCATGAGCTTCATGTATTCGCTAGTTGTTCCACGGGATGGACTGTCATCAGTGCCGATCGCTAATGGATTCGAGGATGTCTTTGACGAAGTCAAAGGGTTGCCGCCGCATAGAGAGATCGAGTTTCGTATAGATCTAGTTGAAGGAGCCAGACCTGTTGTGATGCCTCTTAGGCGGATGGCGCGTAGGGAACAGCAGGAGTTGAGGGTGCAAGTTGATGACCTTTTACAGAAAGGATTCATTCGGCGTAGTGTGTCCGAGTGGGGTGCACCAGTTGTGTTTGCAACCAAGGCAGATGGGTCGTTGAGATTGTGTGTGGATTATCGTGAGCTGAATAAGGTGACTAAGAAGAACAAGTATCCATTGCCGAGAATAGATGACTTGTTTGATCAGCTTCACGAGGCTAAGGTGTTTTCTCAGATGGATTTGGCAACGGGATTTCACCAGTTGAGAGTGGCTAAGGATAGTGTGCCGAAGACTGCTTTTAGGACACCATCCGGGTTCTTTGAGTGGCTGGTAATGCCGTTTGGATTGACTAACGCGCCAGCATATTTTGTGGATCTTATGAATAGAGTGTTCAGAGATCAGTTGAACAAGTTCGTACTTGTGTTCGTGGATGATATTCTGATTTATTCCAGAACTGAAGAAGAGCACAAGACGCACTTGCGTATTGTTTTGGAAATCATGCGGAAACATCAGCTGAAGGCTAAGTTTTCGAAGTGTCACTTCTGGAAGAGTGAAGTGAGGTTCTTAGGCCATGTGATTTCTGGAAATGGAATAGCGGTTGATCCCGCTAAGGTGGCAGCAATCCAGGATTGGGTTAGACCTAAGAATGCATCTGATGTGAGAAGTTTTCTTGGATTAGCAGGATATTATCGACGGTTTATCAAAGACTTCTCCAAGGTAGCTGCTCCATTAACAGGATTGACGAAGAAGAACCAAGTGTTCAGTTGGAGTGCTAAGTGTGAGCAAGCCTTCGGAATCCTGAAAGAGAGATTGACGAGTGCTCCTGTTTTGACTATTCCAAGTGGGAATGATGAGATGGTGGTTTACACCGACGCATGTGGTACTGGACTTGGAGCAGTGCTGATGCAGAAGAATAAAGTTGTTGCGTATGCCAGTCGACAACTGAAGCCGCATGAAAGGAATTATCCAACTCATGATTTGGAATTGGCGGCGATTGTATTTGCTCTGAAGATGTGGAGGCATTATCTGTTGGGAGTTCGATTCGAGTTGTTTATGGATCATAAGTCGTTGAAGTATCTTTTCTCCCAGAAGGATTTGAATCTTCGGCAGCAACGTTGGCTAGAGTTTTTGGCATCGTATGATTTTGGTATAGCTTATACTCCGGGAAAAGGTAACGCAGTGGCAGATGCGTTAAGTCGAAGACATGCAGGATTGGGAGCCATGTTTTCTGAATGGAAGAATCTCGAGTATTTAGCCGGATTTGACTTCAGACCTAGATGCGAATTGGAACCTGAGATGTTGGCAAACTTATCGATAAGACCTTCTCTTGTGGAAAGGATTGGCGAGAGCCAAAAGCGAGATGATAAGCTTGTCAATATTATCCGTGATTTGGAATCTGGATTGGATCCAGAAAAGGATAAAGGATTCGAGGTCGATAGAGAGGGTTGGCTTCGGAAGCAAGGACGACTAGTTGTTCCCGATATAGATGAATTGAGGAGTGAGGTTCTGAAGGAAAGTCATCACTCGAAGTTGACAATTCATCCAGGTGGAAATAAGATGTATCGGGATATGAAGAGAACCTACTACTGGGAAGGTATGAAGAAGGATGTTGGAAATTTTATTTCCAAATGTATGAACTGCCAGTTGGTAAAAGCCGAACAGAAGAAGCCAAGCGGATTGCTTCAGCCATTAGAAGTTCCTACATGGAAGTGGGAACAAGTGTCGATGGATTTTATTGATGGACTGCCTAGAACCAGAACGGGAAATGAAGGGATTTGGGTCATTGTGGATCGTCTGACTAAGAGTGCACGATTCATTCCTGTTCGATCGACTAGGACTGCATCAAAGTTGGCTGAGTTGTAGGTTAAGTGGATAGTTCGTTTCCATGGTATTCCGAAGAGTATAGTGAGTGATCGAGATCCATTGTTCACTAGTGGATTTTGGAAAAGCTTCCAGGAAGTTTTGGGAACCGAGTTGTGTTTGAGTACAGCTTATCACCCTCAAACAGATGGTCAGACTGAGAGAGTCAACCGAGTTTTGGAAGATCTCCTCAGAGCTTGTGTTTTGGATTTCGGAGGATCATGGGAAGATCACCTTCATTTGGTGGAGTTTGCGTACAACAACAGTTACCAGTCAAGCATTGGTATGGCACCGTATGAGGCATTGTATGGAAGACCGTGTAACTCTCCGACATGTTGGTTGGAAACTGGAGAAAAGCTGATGCTTGGGCCAGAGATGATTCGACAGACTTCGGATTGCATAGAGATCATTCGGCAACGAATGAAGGCAGCCCAAGACCGTCAAAAGAGTTATGCCGATAAGCGTCGAAAGGATTTGGAATTCGACGTAGGAGATATGGTTTTTGTGAAGATTTCTCCACTGAAGAATGTTATCCGATTCGGGAAGAAAGGAAAATTAACTCCGAGATTTGTTGGACCATTCCCGATTATCGAGCGAATTGGAAAGCTCGCCTACAGATTGAAGTTACCGGAGAAGATGTCGGGTGTGCACAATGTTTTTCACGTATCATATCTACGGAAGTATGTGCATGACTCGAATACCGTAGTTTCTGCTGATAGCTGTGAAGATTTCGAAGTTGATCCAGTTGATAGAAGACCTCGTAAGCCGCTTCGTGTTGTTGAAACTGACACGAAACAGCTTAGGAGGAAGATAGTTAAGTTGCTCAAGATACAATGGAGTTATGATGATAGCGACTGTACGTGGGAGGTGGAAGAGAGGATGAAAGCAGCTCATCCTGAACTCTTCAAGGTATGGCCCTAAGGTGTCGTGTCATCTTGCGAAATTGTAACTTGTTCTAAGTCTTAGAATTCTGTACGCTAAGCTAGAATTGGATGCATGGTTTATTGATTGTTATGGATGATAGGCGTACAGAATAGCTTTGATTGCCTTGTTTGTTTGGAATTTCGGGGGCGAAATTCCTAAGGGGGAGAGAATGTAACGACCCGTATTTTTACGGATCAAAACATTCTAAAATGATTGACCTTTGGTTGTATGGTTGTTAAGTCATTTCAGGTTTTGGCAGAATTTTGCTTAAGTCCTAAGTCATAGCCGACTTAGGAGTTTTGGACGAGTTAAGCAACAAGTCTGGGTCGAGTTGCCGACTCAAGGAATTCACCGAGTTAAGGGAGTATGGTTGACCGACTTAAGGTAGTGACCGACCTAGGAGATAAGTCGTGACCGACTTAAGAGGTTCAGGCGACCTAAGGAAGAGTAGTAGGCGACCTAAGTATTCTGGGGTAGAGTTAGGTCGGCAACGACCTAAGAGAATGTTGTGAGCGACCTAAGTGTTTGGGTGTTAAGTGTTAGGTCGGCAGTTCGAGTTAAGGTTTCGAGCGACCTATAGGATGTAGTTATAGTTAGGTCGGCAACGACCTAGAGGAGCTGGGATAGCAGGTTAGCGACTTAGTAGTTAAGTCGACTGGGTGGGTTAGCGATCTAAGGAGTTAACAAGTTGGCGACCTTAAGAGAGGCTATGTGTTAGGTCGTAACACTGTTAGGTCGCGTGGGTTGCTAAGTTGTTAAGTCGTCCAGGCGACTTAGGAGGGAGCGCGCGTGTATTAGGTCGTGTAGCTCGAATAAGTTAGGTCGCGCGCATGTTAAGTCGTAGGCTTGTCTGTTAGGTCGGAGTTGTTGGCTAAGGCTTAGGTCGGTGGGAATCTTAGGTCGTAAGTCGGAGACGACCTATGGAGTTAGCCGAGTTACGACTTAGGCAGTTTTCAGCTATAAATAGGAGGGGTTGTTCTCACTTTTTGGGATCCGGATTTTGAAGCGACGAAGTGCTGCCATTTTGAGAGCTTGACTTCTACACTTCTTCACTTCTTTTCTCCACTCTAATCTAGTGCTTCCTTCCATCCAAATCGAAGATCAAGATTGAAGATTCAAGAGCTTAGATTGAAGATCTTCATCTTTTCAAGAGAGATTTCTTCATTTGAAGCGGATTTGTGATAGATCAAGCTTCATCCTTCGCTGTCCAGATCTGAAGCGTGTTGATTTGGGTTTGTTTAGGTGATTTGGTGAGTGGTGATTATCTCTCACACGGATCCAAAGGAGTATATCGGATTGTTGGCTCGATTTGGTGTTAAAATAGTGATTTCCATGCATTTTCTTCATCCTATGTGTAGATCCATATAGATCCATTGTTCATGATGATGTTACATCCATTTTATCATATGTTAACCTATGCAAGTTCATTCATCAAGTTTGTAGAGATATAATCCATGTTTTCATGCTTATTGGACTTTCAACTCTTTAATTACGAAAATGCCATTATTGTTATAATTGTCTACTTAGATCATATTTGAATGCTTGATTGTTTGGATTGATGATTGATTTGATTGATTGTTATGAACTAGATGATTGATGACTAGATTTAGATCGAAGGTGATTCAAAAGCTAAGGGAAAGGCTCTTGAATTGGGAAAGCTGCTCGTGGCATATGTAGCGGGATGATGAAGCTCTTATGCAAAGATTTGATGATGTGAAGTTTAGATGAAGCTTTGCAAGGATGTAATGAAGCGAGGCATCATATGATGAAGACTTGGTCTAATCCAGACGGGATCATTCCAAGCATGTTGATAACTCGGTGATATGATTCGAGTTGAAGATAATGAATGGATATGAGAATAGTCGTCGAGGAGGATGACTAGGAGGCTTGGACAGCATCGTTGTTGAAGGTTCTAGCATGCTCTAAGCAAGAGTACGTTTGGGCAGATTCGATAGTCCCAACGGCCAACTGTTGATGGTCGAGTACTCTGGGCAGATTCGATAGTCCTAGGCACGGGCTGCGACGACGTGCGGGAGTTATGTCTAGAACCGGGGTTTCCATTAGCCCTTGACGGACGGCTGAAAGAATGTGCCGGTCATTCAATTAACGGTGATATCGAAGCAATGATAACAGTGATAGCCAGAGTCATGGATGTTTGGTTGTATCGTCATTCGGACTCAAGAGCGGTATTTTCTGGGTGCTTATCTGATTTAGGCCTTGGTACTTGGAAAACATCGCCCTTGACTCGAGTGATAGTAGCTTTACTTTGAATTGTATGCTCTGCCATGTTTGCTTCTACTTAGTGTGTGTCTGGGGGCTATCACTGTAGAATGAGGTTGGAGTGGGAGGGTTGTATTCCTATTCCTTTTCCTTTATGCTCTTTTGGTATGTTGTTAGTTAATCTACTGCTCACTAAGACTGTTGTCTGACTCAAGCCTTTATGTTTTTAATTCTTATTGCCTTGGGCTGTTCGTCCATTTTGGGACGGGCAGACTAGGTAGCAGGTGACAGGTGCTGTTCTCTTCTCACGATGCTGATATCGAAGACAAGCTGGAGGGTGGCATATTATCTTCTTCTTATATGTACTGGATATTCCGCTGTTTGTATTCTCTGAGAGATATGTAGTGAGGCTTGATGTATTGACTATGTGGATGCTTGTATTCAACTATTATGGAGTTTTATATGATGTCATTTTGTTATGTAAAGCTTCACTGTACATATGTTCTATTGTATTTTGTCCATGCGCTGTGAGTAATACGATAGATTCTGTCGTTTTAATATTACCTTGACAATCGTCCATGGTCGCCTGGCACACTTTACAGCGCTCTATCCTTAGATTTGGTGCAGGGGTCATAGGCGGTCGTCACACTCACACTAGACTTATGTCTAACACATGGTGTTTTCCCTAAAAATTTTATGTACTCTTTCGAGTAGGCTTAGTAAAGCAGGTTTTGCTTTGGACGCTTTGAAGCTTAGGAGATGAGCTGGAGGCTTCTGTTATCTACCTATTTCAATTTCCATTGCACTGTATTATGTATGTATGTATCAACATTATGAGGACGGACAATTATAATTGTCTAGGCCGATGATAGTAATTAGGTTTAGAAACTCTGAAATTATTCTGTATTCGGAGTAACACTTTGTACTGTTCTTTCGATAATATATATTACCGTTCTACTATGACATTCTGATATTATGTTCTTTCTTTCTTGTTCTATTATTTTCCTTTTTATTTTACCTTAACTATCTACCTTTCCGGCACTTGGTTGTATGGCACACGAATACCGTGGATGTATTTAGTGCGACATTCGAGGGTCGAAAGGTAAGTTCGTTAAATATATTATGATTTAACTATGACATATGTTGTTATTTAATTTAGTTTAATTTAATTTTATATTTTAGTTTATAATTTGTCCTCATTCATAATGCAATTATAACTATATTAAATATAGTTAACTGAACTAAGGTATATATATAATTTATTTAATTAATTTTTGATAATTAATTAATTAATGTATAATTTTATATATATCATATAATATATGTATATATAATATATAACATATATAC
Source organism: Allium fistulosum (assembly GCA_030737815.1). Classification (NCBI taxonomy): domain Eukaryota; kingdom Viridiplantae; phylum Streptophyta; class Magnoliopsida; order Asparagales; family Amaryllidaceae; genus Allium; species Allium fistulosum. The sequence continues at coordinate 811,029,042 of CM060902.1, forward strand.
GTGTGCGCATATGCAAAGTCAAAGCCATGTTAAAGCCCTGCAAAATTCCCACTACATCGCGTAGCGCTCTTCGACCACTATGCTTTTTCAGTTTAGCGCCATTAAACAGTAGATCTGCTTTAAACCCTACTATTTTCCATTATACCCACTAAATCTAGGCTTTTTAGCAGCTGCTTTAGCAACATTAATATTAAATGGTTGATTTGACTAATTCTCTTTTAGATCAAATCAACAAATTTAGGATTAAGGCACAAATGATCAATATAAGTTAGAAATCCATTGTAGCCACAAAATTTAGACTGCATAAATCATGGTATACTTAAATTTTTTATATACGATTAAACAAAATTTCGTTTTCTTATACAAATAATGTGAGAATGAGAATAAAGTAACTTTACTTATTTTGTTTTATACCTAATGAAGCTTTTTGCACCTCTGCTATTTTTTGCTATATCCCCGCTATAACTTTTTGCACCTTCACCGCTATAGAACCGTTAAGTGCTTTAACTTCATATATATATATACTAAAAAAATATTAAATGAAAAAACATATTTTTATATGTGTTGTAAAATGTTTTATTTAAAATTCAAATCTTAAATATATATTTTGACTAACTGGATACCGAATATTTTTGTCTTATTCAAATATTAAAAGTAATTTTTTAAATTAAAACCCATTAACAAAAAATAATTTTTTAATCATATGAATAATTTTTATATACATATTTATTTAATTACAAATTTGAAATATACATTTCAAATTTAAAAATGTATTTTTAAATAACAATACAAATTCAATTTTTTAATAAATTTAAAAGCCAATTTAATTTAATTTGAAAATTATTGTATAGATATATACACATATATTCTTATTAAAAATTTTAAATATGAGCCATGAGTAAAAGTAATTTTTTTAAATGAAAAAAAATGTTATATGTATTTATATTAAATACATATTATTTAAAAGTATATATGTATGCATATGCATGTATGTATGTATATTTTTTATTTCATGTTTTTTATATCACCAAATATAAAATGGAATAATTCTACATATTTAATATAAATTTACATTTTGGATCCTATCGATTCTCAACACCTCGTGTAACACCCCGTAAAATGAACCATAAATAAATGAAGTAAATTGAATTAAATGTGATAGGATTGAATATGGAAATTTTATAAAAGTTGGAATTTGACCACAAAAGTTATTCCTTGCGTTCGTGGCGTAATTTTGATCTGTTTCCATATATAATATGCTAAAAACAGAGCTCAAACGAAGAAGTTATGAGCGTTTGAAGTTTTCATATTTAAATTAATTTAGTTTGAATTCAAATTCAAATGAGAATTTAATTTAGGGTTTCAATTTTAAAAATTAGCTAGGGGCTAAGTAAACGTTAATTAATGCTTAGTTAACGTTTAAAGTTAATTAAGGGAAAGAACTTAATTAAAAAGCAATGGAATCAACAATTACCTAAAATAACATACCAGTCGACCCCATTACTAGGACCGGTCGACCCATAGTGATCGACTGGTTGATGGGGGCCGGTCGACCAGTCGATCATGAAAATTTTAGTGGCGGCTAGGGTTTGATAGGATGAACGCTCCAGATTTCTCCGTTTTAAACTATTTTCATCCTACGTTTCTAGTGCGTTTCAACGGCTATAAATAGTACCCTACCTTCTTCGCTTTTTATTCATATTATTTTAGGGAATTCAAAGAAACTCTGTCATTATTATCTCTCCAAATTAGATTCAGAAACTCCGTAGAGAATTCAGGTAAGAATTCAATTTATTTTCTATTTATTTCTTCTTCCTCCAACCTATTCTTATTCTATTATCCTCTAACTATTCTGAATCTAATAAAATCTACCCAGCTAATTTGGCAACCAGTTCTTACGAATAGTCGGACTAATATGTGACGTCATTATGAGTATGGGCCATAGTACAAGGGCCCACTTCGGGGTCTTGAGGTATTAAGTGGTTGTTTGAGGGCCCGCCTCTTTTCCCTAAACGAAGTATTAAATGGCCTAGGGGTCCACCTTGGAAATGGGTATTAAATGATGGGTTCTACCTTAATTGAGGTATTAAATGGCCAGAGTCTGCCTATTTTCCAATAAAAGATATTAAGTGGTTGGGTACTATCTCTTGCATTGCTAGCTATTTATGACGTGATATTTCGGTCATGGGATTTTAGAAACCTGCTTCTGAAATGGAAGGTATTAAGTGATTGATTGAGGACCCGCCTCATTTGCTTATAAGAAGTATTAAATGGTTTATTGTATGTAGACATATTCTTATTTGAAATATACTGCCCAATTACTGAAAAGGTAAGACTCGAGGTTTTTATTCACCAAACATTTGTTATTTTGATTTCCTCCTCATTACAACACAGGTTAAGAACGGAGCGATGACGACGACGATGTTTGAAGGCGGAATAGCTTATCTTGTGGAAGTTATTATTATTTTCTTTTATGATATTTTTATGTTGTACTCATGTATTTAGACAAATGATGTAACATATTTTATGCTACATTTTTTATGATATTTTGTATTATGACATTTCAATGGTTTTGAAATAAATGGGTACAATTTTGATGTTATATTTTTTATTCCATCCGCTATGAGTTCTGAAAGAATAATTATTGCTCTGTGCTGTTATTTATTTTTCTAACCAACAGCTAACCTTAGAATGGATCTAAATTTCGATGGCCCTTTTCTAGGTCGAAATTTAGGCATGTTCCGGGGTGGGTTGTTACACCTTGGTTGTTTGTTATATCCTCCTTGAACTATTAGCTCTTTTTCCTTGATTATGGGTTGCAACTCCATCTAGAATGTATTGCCAATTTTGTCGATGGAATCTTGGGTTTGATCATGTATGGAGAACATGAAGGACATGAGTACTTATAGCCAACTAGTTAATAAATATCTTGCACCCTTCTCTCTATATCTTGAGACTAAGTGTCCGGCCCCACTCTCATTGATGTGCACCCCTTTCTTTGGGCTTCTAGACTTCAGGCCAGACTAACTTAACATTTAAATTAATTATCTAATTAATTTATCAAGCCTTTACTTTAAGTAAATCAATATATAACAATTATACCATGCTTTAATTGATTTTATGGCTTCAAATATATAATTAAAATACCATGAAATTCAATATAACATTTGTATAAATTTTATTATTAATTTATATACATTTATAGATTATTTTTAAATTGGTCGAACTCAAAAATTATCTAACAATGCAGTTGTGTTCTCTCCGATGTGAACTTAGTCCTCGGTCAATATTTAAAGACTTTAAATACTAAAGCCTGTATGGACTTTGCAAAAGTGTAGTATCAAGCATACATTTGGTTGCTTATAGATCATTTAGGAGAAATCCAATTCCTAATGTTTATTAAGCTACACCTTGTAACGATATTTTACGTACTCTTTCTTTTCATTATCACTGTATCACTAAGATATCTAGAGTACAGTCTATGGTAAAAATGTAAGGTAAAATCCTTTGTTAAATGTGTAGACCACTTTAAAATCCTTGGTTCAATTTGATAACATTTATCGATTAAAAAATTTACTCCAGACTACAAGTTACGGTGATACCAACCTTCTACAAGAAAGGAGAAAAATCCTCTCATATAGTGATTCATCGTAAGTTGTTCAACATATACCCAACTATGGTTGTAACATGACCATTATGTCATGTGATTGACTATAATCGTAGTATAGTCTAATTACTTAAGATCCATAATACCTATGAGTCCAATGACTAGTGCACATCATTACATGAAATCTTCTATTTTTACTTAGTTGTATTGACCTGTAGAAGACTCTCACGATTCATATAGTGATTGTTCCAAACAACCACTAGTGCTTCTTGGTGTCCTTAACGATCATGAGTAATTCATATTGTATGAAGAGCGTTATGTACACTAACCTCAACATATGCTTAGATTCCTTATTCTCAATACATCTTGACTAGGAATATTTAAGGAATACATATTTAAATATCGATTCCAAACTTATGGTTACGAACACATTTACAACTGCCATTGATAAAATACTATTCAAAAAGATTTTCTACTTATATATGTTTAATGTATTAATATCATTATTTATATCTCTTTTTAACAACACGTATGAAAGAAAATAAAACAAAAACATACTTTATGTCGAACAAGATTATTTACAAGAGTTAAGTTGCATGACTACTTACATAATTTTTCCTAGGGCACACCCTTAACTCTATCATCTCTCACTTGCACTTGGGGCCAATTATGTAGCCTCATGCATGTGCCATCGATCAGTCTACCTAAATGAGATTGAGAAAGGGCCTTAGTAAATGGATCTGCGATGTTATCTTTAGTATCTACTCTCTCTCACTCGATTACAATCTCTCTATCATTGATAAACTACTTTACGATATGAAACTTACGGATGACGTGTCCTGACTTTTTGTGAGCTCATGGATTTTTGGTAATCTATTTTTCCACATTATTGTTGCAATACATCTGCATTAGACCTTCAATGCTTGGGATCACTTGTAGCTTCTTAATGAATTTGCACACCCACATTATTCTTTTGCAGCATCATTCAAGACGATGTACTCAGCCTCCATGGTTGTATCAACCACAACTTCTTATTTGGAGTTTATTTTTCAATAAATGACCTATGTGTTGTGGGTAAATACAAAACGTGAGACTGATTTGCTATCAACGAAATCACTTTTAAAACTCAACTCCGAGTACCCCTTCATAAGGAGTTCACTTTTTCATATATAAGAAACAAATTCTTAGTATTTCTTAAATACTTAAGGAAGATCTTAACCGATGTACAACGATTTTCGCCTGAGTTTGATTGATATCCGCTAATTATGCTTAAAATAAAAGCAACATCTGGCTTAGTACACATCACAATGTACATGATGGATTCTATTGCTAATGCATAAGGAATCCTACACAATGTTGTCTTGCCTCATTCATAAATGGGGAGACCTTCAAATTCTTAGAAAAGATAATTCCATGCCACACTGGAATATGTCTACACTTAGAATTTGTCGTACTAAATCTCCTTAGTACAGTATCTATTTACCTCGACTAGAATAGTCCTAATAGTTTTTTAGATCTATTTCTATAGATCTTTATACAAGTATATAGGACACCATTCTTAAATCCTTCATCAAAGTTGCTAGAACCAAGCTTTCATTGATTGTAACATTGGTACATCATTACCAATCAGTAGTTAGTCGTCAATATATAAAACTAAGAATAGTAAACATCATTTTGGTATTTTCTATAAACACACACTTCCTATGTGTTATAGTTGAAACCAAATTGTTTGATTACTTTGTCAAAACATCTATTCCAACTCCACGATGCATTCTTAAGTCCATAAATTGATCTTAAGAGTGTACATGCCTTAACGCTACACCTACTAACCTCGAAACCTTTGGTTATGACATATAAATAGTCTCTTTTAAATCACCATTTAGAAATGATGTTTTCATATTCATCTTCCATATTTCATAGTCATAATAAGTAGCGACTGCATGTAAAATCTAAGTTGATTTAAGCATGACACTGTTGAAAACATTTTATCATAATCAACACAATAAATTTAGTGGAAACCTTTCATCGCCAACCTTTTTATATAGGTATACATCTTTCCATCTCAATCTGTTTCATAAAGATCCACTTGCAACCAATGGGTTTTACTCTTTTAGGTACATTCTCCAAAGTCCAAACCTTGTTCTTATACATGGAATCCATTTGGATTTCATCGCATCAAACCATAATGTAGATTCTTTATTCTCCAAGGCTTGTCGATATGTGAATGGGTCATCATCATGAATTATGCAATCTGCGTTCCCACCATCAATAAGAAACCCATATTATCTCTTTGGCATACGAGACTCCCCACTGGACCTTCTAAATGGTTGTGCATCCTTAACTGATTTTGAATTACTATCTAACTAACCAACTTCTATAGAAGATTGTTGGATCTCCTCTAAGTCAATCTTACTACCACTAATTTCTTGTAAAATTACCTCTTCCAACAAATTGGTATGTCTCAGAAAAAAAAATTGGTCCTCGTAATGATAGAATATGCATCTATAAGAATTACTTGTATACTCTATAAATGGGATGCTTCCCTCTAACAATGACGCTTATCCCCCGTCATCTCACTGGCTGACTTGGCTCTTGTTATTTTGGGGTTATATATATTATTTACAGTTTTCCTTGATTTAGTACATATCTCTTGGCCCACACCGGAAAAGTGCTTTACCTCTAGATTATATTAATTTGATCTTACCTCAATTTTACTGGGTTTAGACTCGTAACGTAAGTTAGACAACCTCATATCTTAAAATAATTAAGATGTGGTTTCTTACCAGTCCCTAATTTATATGGGGTTCTAAGGAAAGATTTAGGAGGTATAGAATTCAAACATATATGTCACAGTTTTTGATGCATATTACTAAAAGGAAAGTGGTGACTTAGTATCACTCATTATCAATTAATCCATAAGTAATAAATCCCGATTTCTACTTTCCAAATAACCATTATGTTGAGAAGTATATAAAGGAATGACTTAATAGAGAATTCCATTCTCTTTTAGGTACTCTTGGACCCTATATCTAATGTACTCACCGCCTTACTTGGATCAACGTATTATAGTTTTCTTATTTTTTTTGGTTTTCTATTTCATTCTTATATCTTTTGAATCTATCATAGACCCTTAATTTGTGTTTCATAGGATACACATAACCATGTCAAGAAATATCATCAGTGAACTTAACAAAGTAAGTGGTTTCACCCTTTGGTAGTTATAGACACAAGACCACATACATTAGCTGCACATTTCCTGAGAGTCCGGTAACTCTTTCATTGCTCTCGCTGAATGGGTGTTTGGCTATGTATTAAATACAATGTACAAGTATCAAAGGATTCATAATCAAATCATGTAAGTAAAACTTGGTTTCTTAACTTATTTAGTCGTTTCTTACTTATATAGCCCAAACCATAATGCCAAAGATAGTTTTCATTTATTTTAGGTACATTATTATTTCAACGGCAAATACATGATTATGATTAAGTACATAAACGCCATTATTCAAAGTACCAAAATAAATAATTTAAATATTATAACATATATTCATAGCATTGTCATCACAAGTAACTATATCATTTTCTGTTAAATGAAAACAGAAATTATTCCACTTTAAGATACATAATAACAACTGCATAAAATTAAATCATGTCCACTAGCAGGCTTCACATAGTAATTTCCTACTGTGACGGCCGTTACAATAGCCCCATCTGCAACTTAGAATTCAGTTCTCCCTCTTTCTACAGGTCACTTGCTCCTAAGTCACAGTAATGAATTACAGATATGTGTTCTAGATCCAACATTTAAAACTCAACAAGAAGCACTTATAAATAGATAGTTTTATATAATTAAATACCTTAAGAGTGGAATCAGACTCCTTTCCTTTGAGCGTCTTTAGATAATTTGGATGGTTCCTCTTTCAATGTCCCTTCATAGAGTAATAATGACATTCACCCCTCTATTAATTAGCCTTATTTCTAACCTTCCCACACTTTGACCTATGTTTTATCTTCTTCGAACTATTCGAGAATGAACCACCCTTGATAGGAAGCATCACACTAGCGTGAATGTACTCTTAGTTGTTCTTAATATAATAAGGAGTTCCACGATAGTGCACATCATTGAATTATATTAAAGTTCAATCTAAATGGATCAAACTATAAAGTGAATGATCCAAGAATCAAATTGGTCTTTACCATAGTGTCAAGGGTCATTCCTAAATCTAGCAATCTCTCAATGTCCCAAATCATATTTAGTAATGGAACTTGGATCTGAGTATACTTGCCCATCTTCACATGGAATAGTTTCCATGAGATCTTATACCTTGCGGTACAAGAATGTTCACCATACAACTTTTATGGATGTTGTAATGTGGCTTGAATATCCATATTCTTGAGCTACCTTTAGAAGTTGATGCTTAAAGTCGACTACACATAGCATTGAGCAAGTTCACACTCTAACGATTATGACTCATAGGACTTTATTTCTTCAAATGTGACATCCGAATCAGATTTGACCATGATCGATGGCGATAACATAATAGAGTTTTTCACAGTGATTGTGATTTTAATGTTCCTTAACCAATTTTATAGTTTGTTGGTTAGTATGTTTTTATCTGGAAATACCTTTAATACTACCATTTGATCTACACAACTTCATTAGAGTAATGTACATAACATTACATTTGTTCTTATACTTATAAGATTGTTCAATTATGTTTATCTAAAATGGCTTTGATAAAATTCTACATCTCTCAAAAAATCTAAAAGAGGAACAAGAAATTCATAAATTCCTTCAATAGGTGTCAGTACCTATTTACCATGTTACTACAATCTTGAGGGCGATCAACAAATTATAGTCCCTGTAAATGGTAATTAACATTTTACTAATTATATCTCGTTTATAAATCTTAACACACTTTTACTTTGCTCATAGTCTTCTTTGTGATGTTAAGGGAGATCTATAAAACATAAACTGTAACGACCCAGTATTTTCAACCATTCGCATCCATTATAAGTGTATAGGCAGACACACATGCCGGAGTTGAATTGCTCAAAATACCGCGTTGTAATTAAAATTTGGCAAAACTCATCATATACAGTAAATAAAATAATTACAGATCACAGACACAGAGTAATATAACAATACTGCAGCGGAAACAAAGGATAGTAGTTCATGAAGCTACTATATATATAACAAAGCTAAACAAGATACAACAGAGGTCTCGAATACAATAGATGTCTCAATACAATAATCAAATACTAGATCTGAATACATCACTGGATCGACGGAATGACTGAAAGCAGGATCGATAGATAGCTGGATCTCCAAGCGAAGCTCCAACTCCAAAGGTGATTCCCAAATGCTGGATCACTCAGTCTGACCCGAGCGTAAAGCAAAACACAAAACACTCGAGTCAGGATTAACATTCTTATATTAATAAATCCAACTCAAGTGAAATATCAACTGAAATACAAGTAACTTAAAGGATGTTTGGGATAACCATCCCCTAAGGATCCGTTAAACTATTTACTATGTAGTAATATTCGCTATTATAATAGTGTCTAAATAAGTAAAGTATAATCATATCGGAAAATAGCGTTAAGGGGATGGAGAACCTTAACGCGGTCGGATCTTAAAATCATAATCGTAGTAAAGCTCGGTATGGTAGGTGACACGGCACAACTAGGCAATGCCAGGGTAGATATACCAATTACGCACACGGACTGATGGATACGCATAGCAGCCACTACCGTTCCACCTCGAACAACATTCCCAAATCGGAGGATGGCCATCTAGTCAAATCACAAGTAAGAGTATAATATCGAAGAAATGTGTCCGAGAAGAGGTGCTACCTCACTGGTCCGAGATCGCTCCTGTTTTAGCCACCTTATGCCAACTCACGGGAGTTGGGTCCACGTAACATACCTTAAGAACGTCACCACCATCCTACTTCATTCTGGAATCTCCACCGCGTACACGGTTGTCAAAGTGGTTTTCGGTATCGACAGAGAGTATGCCCATATCCGATCCCGGTCTCTTTGCCAACCAATCGTTATTATAACACCGTGGTCATTTCAAAATAGTTTATACTTCAAAACCAAAATATCATTATCATTTCAAAACCCAATTTAATACGATATCATTTTCACTTCAAATATATCCATTTTCAAAATCATATTACTTTCCAAAGTTATAATGCTTTCGAAATCATAGTCTGGAAATCACAGTATTTTGGCAATCGTAACATTTCCTTTTAACAGTTTAGATATTAGAATTTCGTTATAAAATAAATTAGTTTCCTCAATTTTCACAAAATCGATTCAAATTAACTCGAGTTCCAAAATTTTAATTTAATCAAATCCCAAATCATTCGTTTCAACTCGATTCAGCTTCTAAATAAACCATTTCAAATTATCAATTTCAAATACGTATCTAAACCATAAAATAAGCCATTTCAAATTTGAATATATTTCAAAGCTTTTAAATATTCATCATTTCAATACTAAATTCGATAAATTTATATACATATCAAATTCACTTTACAATTATTTAGTTTTGAAATATTAACTTAATCATTTCCATAACATCTAAATACAATTTCAATTTACAATTTAAATAAACAAAAGATCTCATTTAAATATTTACGTTTGAAATATCCATTTAAGTCACCTTTTCAAATTTCAAGTTGTAAATCACTTCTTTAAATTTCAAATTCAATACATTTCAAATCAAACTTATTTAAGTATAATTCTTAAATAAATACAATTTCAATCAAATTTCTAATCATTATAAATTCTATATTTCAAAAATATCGATATTTAATAAATTCTTAAACATATTATTTATCAACTTTGTTAAATCAACTTTAATGAAATTTTTAAAAATCAATATTTATAAAAACCATATATTTCTTTTCAAAACCATAGAAATCATTTTCAAAACGTTTATATATAGACCAACGGTGCCTGTATATAATTTTCTATCCTATGGTCAAGTGATACGGATATTTATCATTTCAATCCGCAATTTAAAACATATTCGGGTATATATCTTTTCAACCCGAAATCCCAAATTCAATTCAATGAAAATCGATTGGGTTTATCATTTCAACCCATAACGATTTTCTCCTATTCTACAGATCATTCGGGTATGTATCATTTCAACCCATAGTGATTCTATACTAACAGGGAACTTGCAAAGTGATAACAGATATGAAAATAAAATAACAACTGTAACAGGCTTATATCAACAATATACATAACAGATAATGGTGTCAGATGTCACAGGGGAACAGATACAGATAATGACATATAAACAATGTAAATAACTAACATCAGCATATTTCAATTTGACATTTCAATTGAAATCAAATTTAATAAATATAAGAACATTAATCGTGAGTGATTGCTCACCTTCCGAGGCTAGATAGAATAGGCAATGAGATTGAGTTACAGATCCAAGCACGAATTCCAAATCAAGGCAAAATTGGGCACGAATTGACGAACAAAGCTGATCGATAAAAATTTATGGGACAAATCAGAATCAACACGATAGAAGCAACAATGATATATATTATTATTATTATTATTATTATTATCCATGGAATAAATATTTAATTTAAAACAAATATTAAAATAACGTATATATATAAGATTAAAATCATTGTTTTAAATTAAGCACATATATCAAAATCAAACATATATATATATTTAAGAATCCACATTAAATTTAAAACATATACAACTTAAAAATCTTCGTATATATATTTACACCATATATATATATGGACACTAGATAAAATTTCCAATATAGACTCTTCACTATTATATAGGCAACCTGAAAATTCAATATTAAATCTAGAATATATATATATATATAAAGTAAACTCAACAATTATTCGAAACTAGACTTGGGTAAAAATAGACTTGAATCATGTACGGCTTACATATTATACTTTAAACAGTAGCTAACAAAATGTATAAGTTAATATATATGGTAATATATAATGTTCAGACAACTCGGTATACTTTCATATATATAGCAGTGTACCCTATATATATAAAACAATATGTAAAACAAAGAAACATATAAAATCTTCTTCTCAGTTTAAATGTTGTAAACTATACATACTATTGTACTTACATTTATAAATCTAACAGTATACATACATACAACTCGGTAACTAAATATAGTATATATAAACAACTTGGATTCTATATATACTTACGGAATAAACTAATAATATTCTACTTATGTTAATTTATCAATATAGAATTAGACTAGTATCTCATAGAAACAACATATCCATTAATATACACACTGTTGCAGTTTATAAACAATACTTCTCAAATAAAAAAAAAATACTTTGTATTTAAAATATGTTCTTTAAATCTAAGTGTCCAGACTCACATAAAACTCTTCACAGTATTGCATAATCATATAGAGGAAAGTCAGAAAACTTGTATGGCTCATATAGCCTATATATATAAAAGACTGGTACAGATCTCGTATAGCCTATATATATAAAACTATACAAAATATATACATAACACTTGTATTCATCATCAAGAGAGAAAAAAAATGAGGACTTACGGCTGTTCTAGAGGACGGATTGAGTGAACGAGGCGCGAGCAAAGGGGAAGGCTGGAGGAGGTGGGATGATCGGTGGCACGCTGGGTTCGGCAGGGATGGGCGAGGCGATGGGTTCTCGGGAATGGAAAGGGTGGTCTTCGGCTGCAAGGTCGTGGTTGGGTGGAGGCGTGGGGTTGCCTGGGTGGAGGCGCAGATCTGGGTAGAGGCAGAGTGGGGCTGAGATCATGTATGGCTGTTCGATCAGTTCAGGGGAGAGGAGGATGGTCGCGGTTGATACAGATGGCGGGTGGGAGGAGGAGTTGTGGATCGGTGGGTTTTTGGGTTCAATTGCTCGGTAGGGTGGAGGTTTGGGTGGTGGGCTGGCGCGTCGTGGTGGTGGGCTGGCATGTCGTGGTGGTGGGCTGACGCATCGTGGTGGTGGGCTGGTGATGGGGATAGCGAACTGGGTGGGAGAGGTAGGTCGATGGAATATGGCCATTAGGGAGGAGCAGTGGTGAGGTGTCTAAGGCAAAAGGATGAGAACGAAAATAAGTTGTAGGTAGATGATATGTTTATTTCTTTCTCGAGCCAAACAAAAAAAGAAGAGAAACAGATCTGGAAATGAGAGAAAAAAGGAAGGATGAATAGTAGGAGAGATTTAGTCAAGCCTGAACAGTTGTATATTTGTATGCAATGTAGATAAAATTTGAACTGTTAAAAGGATGAATGCAAAAGGGTAAATAATTCTATACGTTTAGGAATTTGAAATGGCAGACGGCTGAATTATAGAAAGTAATAAAATGTTAAAATGAATGCCAGTGGCTATTCTATTCCATCAGTTTGAAATTTGAAGGCACAAAACAAAAAAAATGAAAAGGTTGAAAAAAAATGATACCGATACATTTAACCATTTGCATGGGTTTCACAATGTATCGGACTTCAAAACATAGAATTGCTTATACCGCAGAGATCAACACGATTATATGATTAAAACGGTATATAGATATCCGTGTTATGATCATCCGATCAAAAGTCGATATCGGTACCCAAAATGCTGCAATTTTGCCAGAAATAAGAAAAACGGAGCAACAGAAGTCCAAATTTTGAAAAACGAAAGATGATTACTTACTCAGAAGATGATTTAGAAATTTTGTATGTAAAATATTTAGGTTTGGAAAACATTTTATTATCATCAATTTTAACTGATTAAATTGAAGTAAATTTACGCGCGAAATAAATTTTCATATTTTCGGACGAAAATTTACTAGTTGCTATGTTTAATTAGATGCATTTCAAATATCAAATTTATATTTCAAAATTTTACTGTTTAAAATTTCACAAAATTCAATTAATTAAATAAATAAAACAACTGAAATTTGCGGGTCGTTACACTCTCCCCCACTCAAAACTTTTCGTCCCCGAAAAGGAAGAAGGTAGGAGAATAGAAACAACCAGAAAAAATTAGATTGAAATACAAATAAAACAATTAAATTAACCGTATGAATTTCAAATTAAACTAATTAATATTCAACAATTTGGTTTAATTCATTTGAGTTCACTTAAGTTAAATCAATCTATCTATTCTAAATTCATTATCTTATTATCTAGTCATATTCTCAATTAGCAATTTCTAAACCATCAATTTGTATAATCATTTATTATACTCATATTTTATTCAACAAATTTACTTCTTATATTCCAAATTATTATTAAGTTTTATTCCACTTAATATGTCCTATCACATATATTTAAACCACATAAATTAATTTAAACCATATAATTAATTTACCATATAAATTTACAATTCAAATTAATTTATATTCAATAATTGATTTTTTTTCTAGGTATTTCCATAAGTTAATCTAATTTCAATTTATTAATTACTGCAAAACAAATTTTATTTGTCTCATTTATTATTCAATTAACTTATTAATTTATTTATTTCGATTAATATTTATAACTAAAATTTAAGTGTATAACCTTTATTATATCCACTCAAATTCTATTTATAAAAGTCATTTTATATTGTATACTATCCAATTACATTTTAACTTCTGAAAATTTTAGGTAAGTTATGTTGAGATGAAATCGGGTATTATACAAATAATATTTTACAATTCAGTTATCCTCAATTAAATATTTATCCAAGAATTTTGGCTTCAGTTTATAATTGAAATCATCTTTAAACCTAAAATTTAAGAATTTAACTCTTCGATTTACTTCAACAATTTAGAGATATATATAATATATTTATATAAAAATTTAATTTTAAAATAAGATACCTATATATATATATATATATATAAATCAAATTATACTGAAGAAATTCAAATCAAAAGTATAATTTTTTCTTTTTTTTCAAAACAAAACCATAGCAAAGCTACAGAATAGTTTCTCCACTTCGAAACTCGAAAATGAATGTCGATGATGCGGCCGTCATCACCGAAATTATTTTCCAGCGACAAAGAGAAGAGCATTGGTTTAAACATTTAAAATTCTTTGAAGACCATTTTATTCGAAAATACTTTAATAATATACATTTTAAGACTTTAAAACAAAGTTTGAAATCACCAGAAATTTAATTCTTAAATCCTCAATTTAAATCCATTTCAATTTCAAATTAATTTATAAACAATAGTCATTTTGCAATAGTCAAAGACTTACAAAACAATAAAATGATAATCAAATATTATTATTTTCAACAACTAATTATTTAACTTTTAATTCCAGAAATTTTTTATATATATTTAAAATATAATCATACAAATTTATTTCATTTATCAGATTTAAAAATTATATTGTGTCAGTTTGCTCTGTTCAAGTGTTTTGGAAATCCTATCGATAGCGTTGATCAGACGAATCGATCGAAAATCCAAACCAACATCAACAACTCAAACAACACACTATAAACATAAACTATTTTATATTAATTACAAATACACTCCCTCACACGATGATTCTAGAATTTGATTCCAACACAAGGATAGAGATCCAAATATAGAGGGGCTCTAATCAAAGAGAATTCTAATCTAAAATAGATAGGCTCGAAACGAAGGTTAGATGATTGCATTTCAAACAGGAAGATGGATAAAGTTGTATAAATCACAGGCAACCTTAACCGGGTCAACCGTGACTTCATAGATAAGATCGATGTAGAATTCTGAAGCAAATCGACATTCGATTACCAAATGTACAATTCGGGTATAGCATAAGATAGCAGCATCGTAAACCGAGGATACAGAAATCTCCGGTGAATCAATACCGATTGTAAAGGAGTTTCACCCCAGTACAAATTATTCGAAGATTGGCGAGACCGTCGATTTATTATAGAGATTATTCGAAGTGGAGTTATGGGATACTCCAGAATTAAAAGACACGAATAGGGGAGACACGAATGGACTTTGGAACCGAAGTGAACATTCCAAAATTCAAAGGAACCGAGTCAAAGAAAAAGGAATTCAAGCTCGAACGAAAGTGATTCGGTAATTGAATTTACTACATATTCTGAGTTTTGCCTAAAACCAGAGCTCTGATACCACATGTAACGACCCAGTATTTTCAACCATTCGCATCCATTATAAGTGTATAGGCAGACACACATGCCGGAGTTGAATTGCTCAAAATACCGCGTTGTAATTAAAATTTGGCAAAACTCATCATATACAGTAAATAAAATAATTACAGATCACAGACACAGAGTAATATAACAATACTGCAGCGGAAACAAAGGATAGTAGTTCATGAAGCTACTATATATATAACAAAGTTAAACAAGATACAACAGAGGTCTCGAATACAATAGATGTCTCAATACAATAATCAAATACCAGATCTGAATACATCACTGGATCGACGGAATGACTGAAAGCAGGATCGATAGATAGCTGGATCTCCAAGCGAAGCTCCAACTCCAAAGGTGATTCCCAAATGCTGGATCACTCAGTCTGACCCGAGCGTAAAGCAAAACACAAAACACTCGAGTCAGGATTTACATTCTTATATTAATAAATCCAACTCAAGTGAAATATCAACTGAAATACAAGTAACTTAAAGGATGTTTGGGATAACCATCCCCTAAGGATCCGTTAAACTATTTACTATGTAGTAATATTCGCTATTATAATAGTGTCTAAATAAGTAAAGTATAATCATATCGGAAAATAGCGTTAAGGGGATGGAGAACCTTAACGCGGTCGGATCTTAAAATCATAATCGTAGTAAAGCTCGGTATGGTAGGTGACACGGCACAACTAGGCAATGCCAGGGTAGATATACCAATTACGCACACGGACTGATGGATACGCATAGCAGCCACTACCGTTCCACCTCGAACAACATTCCCAAATCGGAGGATGGCCATCTAGTCAAATCACAAGTAAGAGTATAATATCGAAGAAATGTGTCCGAGAAGAGGTGCTACCTCACTGGTCCGAGATCGCTCCTGTTTTAGCCACCTTATGCCAACTCACGGGAGTTGGGTCCATGTAACATACCTTAAGAACGTCACCACCATCCTACTTCATTCTGGAATCTCCACCGCGTACACGGTTGTCAAAGTGGTTTTCGGTATCGACAGAGAGTATGCCCATATCCGATCCCGGTCTCTTTGCCAACCAATCGTTATTATAACACCGTGGTCATTTCAAAATAGTTTATACTTCAAAACCAAAATATCATTATCATTTCAAAACCCAATTTAATACGATATCATTTTCACTTCAAATATATCCATTTTCAAAATCATATTACTTTCCAAAGTTATAATGCTTTCGAAATCATAGTCTGGAAATCACAGTATTTTGGCAATCGTAACATTTCCTTTTAACAGTTTAGATATTAGAATTTCGTTATAAAATAAATTAGTTTCCTCAATTTTCACAAAATCGATTCAAATTAACTCGAGTTCCAAAAATTTAATTTAATCAAATCCCAAATCATTCGTTTCAACTCGATTCAGCTTCTAAATAAACCATTTCAAATTATCAATTTCAAATACGTATCTAAACCATAAAATAAGCCATTTCAAATTTGAATATATTTCAAAGCTTTTAAATATTCATCATTTCAAAACTAAATTCGATAAATTTATATACATATCAAATTCACTTTACAATTATTTAGTTTTGAAATATTAACTTAATCATTTCCATAACATCTAAATACAATTTCAATTTACAATTTAAATAAACAAAAGATCTCATTTAAATATTTACGTTTGAAATATCCATTTAAGTCACCTTTTCAAATTTCAAGTTGTAAATCACTTCTTTAAATTTCAAATTCAATACATTTCAAGTCAAACTTATTTAAGTATAATTCTTAAATAAATACAATTTCAATCAAATTTCTAATCATTATAAATTCTATATTTCAAAAATATCGATATTTAATAAATTCTTAAACATATTATTTATCAACTTTGTTAAATCAACTTTAATGAAATTTTTAAAAATCAATATTTATAAAAACCATATATTTCTTTTCAAAACCATAGAAATCATTTTCAAAACGTTTATATATAGACCAACGGTGCCTGTATATAATTTTCTATCCTATGGTCAAGTGATACGGATATTTATCATTTCAATCCGCAATTTAAAACATATTCGGGTATATATCTTTTCAACTCGAAATCCCAAATTCAATTCAATGAAAATCGATTGGGTTTATCATTTCAACCCATAACGATTTTCTCCTATTCTACAGATCATTCGGGTATGTATCATTTCAACCCATAGTGATTCTATACTAACAGGGAACTTGCAAAGTGATAACAGATATGAAAATAAAATAACAACTATAACAGGCTTATATCAACAATATACATAACAGATAATGGTGTCAGATGTCACAGGGGAACAGATACAGATAATGACATATAAACAATGTAAATAACTAACATCAGCATATTTCAATTTGACATTTCAATTGAAATCAAATTTAATAAATATAAGAACATTAATCGTGAGTGATTGCTCACCTTCCGAGGCTAGATAGAATAGACAATGAGATTGAGTTACAGATCCAAGCACGAATTCCAAATCAAGGCATAATTGGGCACGAATTGACGAACAAAGCTGATCGATAAAAATATATGGGACAAATCAGAATCAACACGATAGAAGCAACAATGATATATATATTATTATTATTATTATTATTATTATTATCCATGGAATAAATATTTAATTTAAAACAAATATTAAAATAACGTATATATATAAGATTAAAATCATTGTTTTAAATTAAGCACATATATCAAAATCAAACATATATATATATTTAAGAATCCACATTAAATTTAAAACATATACAACTTAAAAATCTTCGTATATATATTTACACCATATATATATATGGACACTAGATAAAATTTCCAATATAGACTCTTCACTATTATATAGGCAACCTGAAAATTCAATATTAAATCTAGAATATATATATATATAAAGTAAACTCAACAATTATTCGAAACTAGACTTGGGTAAAAATAGACTTGAATCATGTACGGCTTACATATTATACTTTAAACAGTAGCTAACAAAATGTATAAGTTAATATATATGGTAATATATAATGTTCAGACAACTCGGTATACTTTCATATATATAGCAGTGTACCCTATATATATAAAACAATATGTAAAACAAAGAAACATATAAAATCTTCTTCTCAGTTTAAATGTTGTAAACTATACATACTATTGTACTTACATTTATAAATCTAACAGTATACATACATACAACTCGGTAACTAAATATAGTATATATAAACAACTTGGATTCTATATATACTTACGGAATAAACTAATAATATTCTACTTATGTTAATTTATCAATATAGAATTAGACTAGTATCTCATAGAAACAACATATCCATTAATATACACACTGTTGCAGTTTATAAACAATACTTCTCAAATAAAAAAAAATATACTTTGTATTTAAAATATGTTCTTTAAATCTAAGTGTCCAGACTCACATAAAACTCTTCACAGTATTGCATAATCATATAGAGGAAAGTCAGAAAACTTGTATGGCTCATATAGCCTATATATATAAAAGACTGGTACAGATCTCGTATAGCCTATATATATAAAACTATACAAAATATATACATAACACTTGTATTCATCATCAAGAGAGAAAAAAATGAGGACTTACGGCTGTTCTAGAGGACGGATCGAGTGAACGAGGCGCGAGCAGAGGGGAAGGCTGGAGGAGGTGGGATGATCGGTGGCACGCTGGGTTCGGCAGGGATGGGCGAGGCGATGGGTTCTCGGGAATGGAAAGGGTGGTCTTCGGCTGCAAGGTCGTGGTTGGGTGGAGGCGTGGGGTTGCCTGGGTGGAGGCGCAGATCTGGGTAGAGGCAGAGTGGGGCTGAGATCATGTATGGTTGTTCGATCAGTTCAGGGGAGAGGAGGATGGTCGCGGTTGATACAGATGGCGGGTGGGAGGAGGAGTTGTGGATCGGTGGATTTTTGGGTTCAATTGCTCGGTAGGGTGGAGGTTTGGGTGGTGGGCTGGCGCGTCGTGGTGGTGGGCTGGCATGTCGTGGTGGTGGGCTGACGCGTCGTGGTGGTGGGCTGGTGATGGGGATAGCGAACTGGGTGGGAGAGGTAGGTCGATGGAATATGGCCATTAGGGAGGAGCAGTGGTGAGGTGTCTAAGGCAAAAGGATGAGAACGAAAATAAGTTGCAGGTAGATGATATGTTTATTTCTTTCTCGAGCCAAACAAAAAAAGAAGAGAAACAGATCTGGAAATGAGAGAAAAAAGGAAGGATGAATAGTAGGAGAGATTTAGTCAAGCCTGAACAGTTGTATATTTGTATGCAATGTAGATAAAATTTGAACTGTTAAAAGGATGAATGCAAAAGGGTAAATAATTCTATACGTTTAGGAATTTGAAATGGCAGACGGCTGAATTATAGAAAGTAATAAAATGTTAAAATGAATGCCAGTGGCTATTCTATTCCATCAGTTTGAAATTTGAAGGCACAAAACAAAAAAAATGAAAAGGTTGAAAAAAAATGATACCGATACATTTAACCATTTGCATGGGTTTCACAATGTATCGGACTTCAAAACATAGAATTGCATATACCGCAGAGATCAACACGATTATATGATTAAAACGGTATATAGATATCTGTGTTACGATCATCCGATCAAAAGTCGATATCGGTCCCCAAAATGCTGCAATTTTGCCAGAAATAAGAAAAACGGAGCAACAGAAGTCCAAATTTTGAAAAACGAAAGATGATTACTTACTCAGAAGATGATTTAGAAATTTTGTATGTAAAATATTTAGGTTTGGAAAACATTTTATTATCATCAATTTTAACTGATTAAATTGAAGTAAATTTACGCGCGAAATAAATTTTCATATTTTCGGACGAAAATTTACTAGTTGCTATGTTTAATTAGACGCATTTCAAATATCAAATTTATATTTCAAAATTTTACTGTTTAAAATTTCACAAAATTCAATTAATTAAATAAATAAAACAACTGAAATTTGCGGGTCGTTACATAAACTATATTAAATACTCTAGACCTATCATTTTGCGATAGCTTAAGGGTAATTATGTAATCGTTGAGGGTGCTCAACAAAGTTATATAATAGTCACAGCAATCCAGTGAAAATATAAACATCACTATAGATATTTTATGTCTTCAGGGTGCTCAAAAACCATATGTATGTATTTTACTCTATATATGTTACAAATTATGGAGAGTAATTTGTTTTAAATTCATAATTTGAAATAATTATTATTGAGTATTATCGACATGATAAGGGGGATAAGTGTAAACTTATGACATCATATGTTTCTACATCCAATGTATACTCCTTCAGGTCTATATGAGTTTTAATTCATTTAAACATCCCTTTTTCTTTATGCGATATATATATATATATATATGTATGTATGTATGTATGTATGTATGTGTGTGTGTGTATTCATATGTATCTCTCTATTAATTGAACATTTTAGTTAACTATAAATATAACATTTATATTCTTATAAACTTAAAAAAAACTAATTTGTATTTTATAACTCTTTATATAGTTTTGTAATATCTTATCTAAATTTAAAACAATTTTATATTTAGTTATAATATTCAAATATGCGTATTTAAATCAATCTTTGGTGTAAAACACTTTTGAGTCTTCCATTAGGGCATACCCTTGAAATAGACCACTTCGATGAGTCAGGTAAATGCCAAGAGATGGGAGGTTCTCCATTCATAAAACGTTCCTTAATTACTCTCCTTTTTCAAAAACATTTTCCTTAGGCACCCATCTAATTGGTTTCTCAAAATGATTTCCCTACATGTTTGCTAATTATCCATGTGTATACAATGCGGCATCTTACACCGTTGTTGGATCATATGCATTTGCAGCAGCGTGAAAAGTGGAAATCTTAAAAAATCCTTTTATTAATTTGCACTAGCCTTAATTTTGTGTTTACATGAATAATATCATTGTAAATCATATTTTGTGGTGATTAATAAAGGAGTCTAGTTTTTTAATTTAGTTAATTTGTATTAAAACGTTTATGTTTGTATATTATAATTCAATTATAACATATCTTATTATTTTGATTTATTTAATTAAATTTTATATTCTAGTTTACAATATGTCGCATCCACAATGCAAACATCATAAATACATACATCATAAGTACATTAAACATGGTGGATTAACCTAAGAAATACATAATATATAAATGACATAGATCTATAATTAACTATTGGGATTCACGGTTAACACATATAAAATATAGTGTCAAGATGATGCTAACTCTAAAATGGAAATGTCATATATATAATGTGTAATCCTACGCACATACACATAATTAATTTGAATTTTTTCCAGCCTTTAGTTAATCTACTGTATATTTATATTTATCGATATATATATATATATATAGTATTTAAATTTAGATTCGGTTTTAGAAAATAACATAATTAAACACCAAAAAATATTTTTATACATATAATATAAAATGTTTTATTTCAAATTCAAGTTATATATTATATATAAATTCATTATATATTTATATATAAATTCATTATATATATTCACTAATTATATATTTTATATATTTGACTTATTCAAATATTAAAAATAATTTTTTTGAAATAAAAACCCGATAAAAATACACACACACACATATATACATATATTAAATCTGTATGTATGAAATATATATTTATTTTACTTTGAAATATTTATATTTAATATGTATATATAAAATTTAAATTTGGAAAAAAAAATTTCTTTCCAAAACAAGAAAACAAAATCAATTTTTTTAATAAATTGAAAACCAATTTTTATTTAATTTAATTCAGAAATTATTATAATTTTTTATATTTAAATTTAAGCCGTGAGCAAAACTATTTTTAACCTAAATTAAAACATTGGTTGAGTAATTTATGTTATGAACATAAGTATCATATACTCAAAATTAAGTTAGTTTATACATAAAGGAAGCCCATAAAATGTTTTTGAATGCTTATTCCATCATACTGAGAAATACTTGTTGTTTCAAGAAACACCACCTTCATGATGGAGGAATTTCTTTTAGAAATTATTGGTAGTAAAATGGATTTGGATACAAACTAAAGATAAAACTGATTACGAAAGATGAAATGAAATTAAATAAACAATATAGAAACAACTCATTAGAATGTCTAATAAGAACACCGGCACATTAAAAAGAAATTATGAGTTTCATATTAATGTCGAGAAAAGAATTTCTTCAGTTGTTAATAAGCCATTAAGAGTATTGACTATATCATATAGCATGATAAGCAAATCCGAAATGAGTTCTAGGTACATAATCGAAATATGATTTAAATAGTTGTACTAGAAGGGATATGATCCATCGATCTCAAATGTATCTTCGAGTAGAAGACAATTATAGTAGAAACATAGTAAACACCGTTACAAGAATAACATCATAAATTTTAATTTTTTAAATTAAACTAATAGGTTTGTCATTCAACATGCTTAAATTAAATTGGATTTTACTTGCCAAATTATCACCTAATAAGATTTTTAATTTCAGTACACATATGTTGAAATAGAAATCATAAATAATGATTTAGGATAGACTATTTGCACATAATAATCAAAGTGTCTCGAAGTCAGTGGGAGCGATACTGATTTTATGAGTATTGGATAGGATCCAAGAACTGATATGGTATTATTGTTTGACAAGCATCAGAACTGAGCAAATATTTTGATGAAGAAATAAAATAATTTGAATTTCAGTCAAAATACAGAGGAAGCCTGCATCTGTAAGAAAGAATAGTAGGAGGTACTAAAATATTTCTAAAACTATAAGTAAACACCATATTATTGATTGTTAAAGATGTAACCATATTAAAATCATTTCTTATTTGGTTATTTAATTCTCGGCATAGGATTAAAAAATAACACCTTTTATATCATCAGTTTAAAAGAATGTTGGGATTGTCCCAAATGATATACATATACACCATATTAAAATGTTTAATATGGAGTATATGAGATGGATTCCTTATGCATTCGCAATAGGAATTATCATGTATGATATGTTGTCTACTATATTACATTTTGCTTAAGTATTTGGTGCATTAAACGAATATCAGATCAAACTAAGATTGCTAAATGTTAGTTAAGAATATTCTTGGGTATTTTTGAAATACTAAAGAAGTATTAATAAAAACAAGAAACTCCTTGTGAAGGAGTATTCGAGCTCGAACTATATAAGTGATTTTGAGCATTGTATGTCAATTCAAAATTAATGTTAACGAGCTTTATGTTTGGAAATGTTCCAAACAAATGGTTGTGACTAATTCAACCAACAGAGTAAGTACATCACCTTGAATAAGCTCAGCAATAAAAAATATGTGTATATATATACTAAATTTATAATTGAGCTAGGGATGGTTCAAAATTTTGAGAATCCCATAACATTGTTATACGATAATAATGTCGCGATGCATTTCGCGAAGTAACCTAAAGATTACTAGATGTCAACAAACATACTTTGAATAGTTCCAATGATAAAGACCATTTATCATCATTAGAGGGAGTTGATAGAAAGAGCAGATAATTAAAACAACATAGCATACTCGTTCACTAAGGGACTAACTCAATTGGTTTCGAGAAACTAATTGAAATGATGGGATTAAGATTCCCTAATTGGCCTCAAGTGCAAGTGGGGGTTTCAGAGAGTTAGAGGTATGCCCAAGGGGCAATTATGTAATTTGTAACATATATCTAAGCCTATAACCAATCATGTTCATTATAAAGATATTTGATTTCTTTTATATATTTTGTTATACAACGATATAATTAATTAAGTACTTAATTTAAAGTATATTAAATAGAAAAGCCTTATATGATATGTGATGTGATAATAATCACAAGAAGTAGTGATCATAATTTTTTTATCACAGTATAAAATAATATATTATTTTAAATATTTGCGGTTAAGATGTTTCAAGAAAGGATATCGATACACCCATTAAGATAAGAGTACGTGATGCTCTTCAAATGTTGGGCACGGTATTACATATAGTTGTTGAGGGCATCAAGGATTTACATACTAATAATTACTGGATAATTATGGAATGACTCATCTAAGAGTTTCATATTGGTTAATAAAAACTATGTCAAACAGGAAATCTCGAAGTGATGAAGTTACACTATTCTCTCAACTTAAGAATATCGTTGAACTTCAAAGTGGATACTCCACTTTGATTATAGCTAAATCATGACATAACAACCATCTAGCAACTATAGTTGGGTTTGAGTCGAAGCACTGAAAGTGAAACATTATTCAATAGAGAATTCGTCTCCTCGGTTGTATGAGATTAGTATTATGGTGAAACGCTATTCAATAATCAACTCAAAGTCAATATCTTTGGCCATAGTAGTATGGTTAATAGTAAATGTTAATATTTAACCAAGGAATTTGTTTATGGACTAGCCGAGTTTAATATGGGTGATATAGGAATTTTAACCAAAACTAAATTCCATAAATCCTAAAGTGATATAGTGTTAACAAAGAGAATTGGTGTAAATAATCGTTGCTATAAGGTACTACTTAAATTGTAAAATAAGATTTTACCGATGAAGATTGATAAATGATAAATTCGGCCAAACTATCATACCACTAGCTAATGTGATGAATGAACATTAATAATTGAACTGTTTGATATTAATTGCTAACTAAATTTACATCTATGAGTTACAAAACCATGTTGTTGATTTCTCCAAAATAACACACGATTTAATTAATTTACAATTGTTATAAATTATTTAAATTAATAATATTTAAGAAACATTAATTATTTATTTGATGCATTGGCTGCTCAGTATTTTCCTGGTGCCATTAGTAATTAATTGGATGCATATATAGAAGTTATAAATATATGTATCGATATATGATAGAGGTACGCATTTATATATGATTTAAATGTCATTAATTACTAAAGAAGTTTTGGTTATTTAAAGACCTATGTTGCCTTAGTTTTTGTCGGCCATAACAAGGGGAAGAGTGGAGATATTTTGGTTTGAATTCTAGATCTAGTAATTAATTAGAGGAGAAATAGTAAAATGATGAGAATTTTTCACATCCAACTTCTCTGTATAAATCAACCTATCCTTTCACTCTTTTCTCTTAAAACCATTCACTCTTAGGCAAGCCATACCCTTGCATCGCACACCCCATAGTCGAAAATATAATAGCTCAAAAATTACAAATTGTGGTCGTCTAGATCATTGCAAGGGTTTGAGATCGATTCAAGGAGAATTTAGTAGTTATCTTCAACTAATGTGCACTCAACGAATTTATCTTCAAGAGATATATTTCATTTTAATTTTATAATCATATGGTTGTAAGATCCAAACATATAACTGTAATGACCCACTTTTCCGTACAGATTAAGCTAACAATAAACCACACATGTCTAACCCAAATTGAATGGAAAGGCAGATAGTTAGGGAAAAAGAAAGAAGGAAGAAGGTAAGAAGAAAACTAAACAACACAGAATCTCACAACTGAACGAATAATCTATAATATACCATAAATATTTACACAAAAACAAAACTGTAATGTGTGTATATACAACATCAATCAAAGTATACTAACTTATTTCAGCCTGGACAGTTATAACTGTCTGTCCTCACAATTGCTGATAAACACAACAATACATACAGGGGGAAATAACCATCTACGTGAATACGTCTCTGGGCCTCCAACTCGTCTCTTAAAGCTCCAATCATCTAATCTAATCTGTAATATGCTTGGTCTGACCCGAGCATTATAATAAAATAACACCCGAGTCAGTCGGGAAAACCAGCGTGAGAAAATACACCCAATAGGATTTAAAGTTATAAGGAAACCTTTGAAATCAAAAGATATCTCGTAAGACCATGCCACACATAAACATGACGGTTTTTACCTTACGATAACCAAAACACTTATATAGAAAATCCAGTGATATCATAATTATATCCAAGGGTTCAAAGTAAAATATTAAAATAGCTGGAATGCTTGCATCTCACGTTCCAACATATTTGGTATACAACTAAAACCGTAAAGCTCGTATTAGAGAATGGATTCCAACTAATGACTGGGCTACTCGGGTATTGCCCGTCACAGTACACCTCTAGAACAATGTACCGAGATCGTACCTAAGGACCACTGCCAACACAGGACCGACCTACCCCTCGTTGGATAGTACCGAATATGTCATCACCCTTGTAACAACCCGCATATCTTACGATTATATATTTAAATGTTGAATTTAAATATAGCATCATTAGTTGAATTTGAAGTCTGAAATGTGACTTTTTGTAAACAGTCGAATCCAGACTCGAGAAAACTTCCATTGAGTCCAAAACGGCGTTTGCGACCTTTTTGAGTATAAACATTGATATGTTTGGAGTTGATTAGAATTTTGATATTTTCATTTGGGGCTTTGGGTTTGGGTTTCAGCCCACTAACCTAACAAGGTAACCCCAACTCCTCTACCTAATAACTCCCACTCCACTCCTCTTCATTCATTCATAACATTTCCTAACACTCAAGCTAAAGAAAAGAATGGGGGAAAAGATGGGAAAGTAAAATTCCTAAGTCCTAGTTTTCTTGGGAAATTCAAGTTCTAGTTCTAAAATCAAAGAGAAGCTTAGGTAAGCATCCTCTTCATCATCTCCATCTCATTCTCTCTTCAATTTTCAGAAATTCCTATAACCTAACTTAGGAAAAACTTCACCTTTAATAATAGATTGAGATTCTAGAGGTGTATTGAAGAGGAATTGATCTTGCCTTGTTTTAGAGCTTCTCATTCGTTGTTTTTAAGTTTTAAAGATGAGTTCTTGAACTCGCATCTATGTCTATAGCTTTCATTATTGTAAGGTATGAATTCCTAACATCTATTTCATGTTTAATTGCTTTTGATTTGAATTGATTTGGTGAATTTTCCAATTTTGATGTTTTGAAGTCAAAATCATTAAAAATCCTACCTTGGATGTTTGGACATGTTAATTGGGTGTATCGAAGAGCCTATAAGGCTAGGTTGTCGCTTGGCATAAATTCCTAGCCTCCGTCGCTCATCTGATCGCTTCCGAATCGATTTGGCCATCAATGGCCTAGGCGAATTCTGCCCAGGTCCAGGTGACCAGACGTCTGGTTGAAGGACTCAGACGTCTGGAGGGGTCTCTGGGAAAGATAAAAAATAACAAAAGCAGGAAAAAAAAACAGCAGAGCACTCGACCAGACGTCTGGTTAGGCTATACCAGACGTCTGGGTGGCCTCTGGCGTTAAAAAGAAAATGGGGAAAGGAAAATAAATTCCCCGAACCCCAGGTCAGACGTCTGGCCAAACCGACCAGACGTCTGGTCCTGTTGGTTTTTTCCTATTTCGCTTGTTTTGTGTGATCCAATTAGTTGTTGTCATTTATTATCGATTTTTATGGCTTCTTTTCTGTATTTTTGGGAATATCCATTTGATGGATTTGATATCGATTTTTATGGTTTTGATTCACGTCGTCGTATGTGAATTTTTGGTAATAGATTGTTTTTACAATCATTTCTGCGATTTGTCACTTTAAAATACAAAGGTTTTTATACTAGTAGTAAATACTAAAACTCTTTCAATAAAAATGATTTCAATAATCACTTTTAATACAAAGCTTGTTTTAAAACCGTTTTCCAATCTATTAGTATATATGAACCTTTACTTCATTCGTATGAGAAATCTAATTAAACGACTTAGCAAAACAAGTGGTATGAAACGCTTGCGTTTACTTTGTCTGTTAATTCTTGGACTTATTCAATTGAAATCTCGTGACCATCTTCGAGTGGAAATCTACAATTTGTTCGTAAATATTTAAGTTAAGCCAGTGGTTATGGGACATAAAGCTAAACAAATTTATTTACTAGCTTAGTGTAATTTACACTTATCGATCAATGATGATCATTTTGTGATTTAGACTAGCGATATGCGATGTCTCTTTGTCCACGTGGGGAACTGTACCCCGTTCTGTTGGGCTTCGTCTTATTTTTTATAGGCTAGCGACCTATGGGTTTTATGGAGTTCGATTCGTCGAGCGTACCATTGTACTACGTCGTTGTTTCGAATTATTTGAGTTTCAGGTTCATCGGGCGTACCATTTTACTACGTCGTTGTTTCGAATTATTTGAGTTTCAGGTTCATCGGGCGTACCGTTGTACTACGTCGTTATTCCGGATTATTTGAGTTTTAGGTTCCTCGGGCGTACCATTATACTATGTCGTTGGATCGGCTCTATGGTTAGCGACTATGGGATAGCGACCCGTTTGTGACACACGTGTTGGTGAGTTTTCATGCTTTCGTTTATGATAGGCCTTCCCCCCTTTTGTGTTTTCTGGATTTCTAATTATTGATTTTTGGAATTTGTGTTTCACCAATTTTTTGAGATTGGCATTGATATGTTTTGTCAATATTTGAGGTTTGGTGAAAAAGCTAAAGAATGTGATATTCTTTTTGAATATTTGAGGAGATTTGAGATATTGTATGATTTTTGTTGTTATCTAATGCATACTTGTCACAGTATGGCATTGTTGTTATCATACATTTTTGTCATATCTCATATCCTATCTCATCTTGTATGATATTTATAGCTAGACTGATCCGTTTATTATTTTTCTTCTTAGATAATACTCGGGTTAGACCGAGGTGTTACAGGTGCTTTCACTTGACTTCTTAGCTGGGGCTAACTTCTTACTTTTAGCTAACTACTTTAGCTCAGTAGTTTTTGCTTTTATACATTCGAGATAGAGACTCCTTGATGTATACTTATTCTTTTATGATGTTGTGGATCTTGTTTGACCACTACTTTGATGTATACTTCTATGTGTTATATTCATATATGTTTCCGCCTTAGTGATATGAATATATTTGACTGATTTTGTGTTATGCATATTTTATATTTGTTTCCGAAGGCCACATAGCCACTGTGTAGTAGCTTTGATTTTTTATTTAATATGTCATATTTCCTCTTGAAATGAATTGCATGACCTTCTATCTGGCATATCGATACTCGCACAAAGCAATTACACAGATGGTCACTCCTCAATAGCCTTATTCTTCGCGTTAGTCGACGGCATTACTTAGTAGTGTCTTTGGCTAGTGTAAGTATAGAGGTGGGGCGTCATAGCTTGGTATCAGAGCCAAACTTCGGAACAATGTAGAATAATCTAGCAAGGATCATTGCCCTAAGTCTCTCTTAGGAATCGTGCCTTAGGATTTAATTCGAGTCTTAAGACCCGTTCTATCCTATTTCCTTTTATGATGCCTTATTTTATCAATCAAGTTTGTTTGATATTCATTCTAAGAATAACCTTTTTCCTCTTCTTTCTTTTTTCTTAAAGAAAAGAAATGGTTAGGCCTGGCCATCCCAGCGCCAGTCAATCTTGTGCTACTCCTCAGGAAGGCGTATTTATGTCTGCCCAACAGCTTTTGGATCTTGTAAAGAATGCCCAAGCTGCCAGACCCATTCCTGAGCCTACTCATCCTAAATCCGGTTTCGCACGCTTGTGCAATGATTATACCAATTTGGGTGGAAGGCCATTCAAGGGTTCCGAAAGCGTTATAGAAGTCCAAGCTTGGCTTAGAACATGCGATCGCATCTTTTCTCGCATGAACCTTGTGGATCTACATCGAGTCCAAGTGGCTTCTAGCATGCTCCAGGAGAGAGCATTAGATTGGTATGAGCTTTTAATTTCGGAAATTGTTGAAGCGGATCTTACTTGGGAGCAATTCCGGGAAAGGTTTGAGTTGAAGTTTGTGCCGAAAGTAGAAAAAGTAACTTTAGCCCGACGCTTTATTGACCTTGTTCAATGTGAATCTTCTGTGACCGACTATGTCCCATCTTTTAAATCCCTCTCTAAATATGGGGTCGAGTATATTAATACCCCATTGAAGAAAAATCAGAGGTTTATCTATGGATTGAATAAGAACCTCAAAAAGGCTTTACTTCTGAAACTAGAAGTTTCTTTCGATCAGCTTGTAGATATCGCTCTTCGACTTGAAGTGGCCGATAAAGAAAGTGATGTTGAAGTTGTGGGTGCCAAACAAAACTTCAACAACTACAAGAAGAGGCATCCCTCTATTAAGTTCAAAGGCCCTAATCCAGACAAGAAAGGGAAGCAAGCAATTTCGGTAGCAAAGACTCCTACCTCTAGTCGTGGGCAATGCTACAATTGTGGTTCTAAGGACCATTATGCAAATAGGTGTCCGAAACCCCTTTTTTGTCGTTATTGCAAAAGTTCGGGTCATCTTTTATCTTCATGTCCCAAACTTCAAGGCTAGAAAGAGGGAAAGCTAAATGTTGTGCAAGCTCCTAGTAACACTTCTCTTGGTCAACGTATTTTTCATTCTGTCCTTGATGGCATTATTGTATTTCGTGATCATCCTATTCGAGTTCTTTTTGATACGGGTGCATCTCACTCTTTTATATCAAAGGAACTTGTTGATACTTTTTCTTTAAATGTTGTGCCTTTGATGACTTTACTGAAAATTACGAATCCGGTTGGTGGATCCACAACACTCAGTTTATTTTGTAAAGATGTTAAGATTATTTTATGTGATTATGCTTTCCAAGCCAATTTGCATGTTATGCGTTACCTTGGTTTCGGAATGATTTTAGGAATGGATTAGCTTAACCGTTATGAAGCCCACATCCTATGTCCCGAGAGGACTATCCATCTTCATCATCCTCAATCTGTTAAGTAGATTTCTGTTGTTCTTAAAGATCCAGATTCCAATTCGCGGCATCCTTATATTCTCTAAATCCACATGATGACGATAATGATGATGAGGAAGATGTAATTTCCCTCATTCACGTTGTTCGTGAATTTCCAGATATATTTGAACCCGTTTTAGGATTACCACCCAAGGGAGCAATTGAGTTCAGAATTAATCTAATTCCTGGAGCTCTACCTATCACTCGTCCTCCTCATCGTATGTCCAATAAGGAAAATGAGGAGATGTGTTAACATTTATCCGAATTGGAAGCAAAATATTTTATTCGTTCTAGTTCCTCTCCATGGGGAGCTTCGACTATTTTTGTGAAGAAATCTGATGGTACACTTAGGCTTTGCATTGACTACCGCAAGCTTAATGATCTCACCATCAAGAATAAATATCCCTTACCTCGGATTGATGGTCTATTCGATCAATTTTGCGGTGCTAGAGTCTTTTCATAGTTAGACTTAGCAACGGTTTTCATCAGCTTCGTATTGCAGAGGATAGCATTCCTTTGACATCGTTTCGTACTCGTTATGGATCTTATGAATGGCTTGTTATGCCATTTGGTTTAACGAATGCTCCATCTTATTTCGTTGACCTTATGAATCGAGTTTTCAAAGACTTCCTAGATCGATTTGTTCTCATCTTTATTAATGATGTTCTTGTTTATTCTAAAACCGAGGAAGAGCATGAAAAACATCTTCGGATTGTGTTGGAAACTCTTAGGAGCAATCAATTGAAAGCAAAATTCTCTAAGTGCCACTTTTGGCAATCTCGTGTGAAATTTTTGGGCATATTATTTATGAATCTAGAATTTCCATGGATCCTTCAGAGATTGAAGCGATTCAAAATTGGAAGAGACCGGAGAGTGTGACGGAGATTCATAGCTTTCTTGGATTGGTGGGCTATTACCGTCGTTTCATAAAAGATTTTTCTAAAATTTCCGTACCTCTTACTAGTTTGACAAAGAAGGGAGTTAAGTACATTTGGTCAGACAAATGTGAAGCTGCTTTTCAGAAATTAAAAGAACTCCTTTCCGATGCTCCTATTCTTGTGATTCCCGAAGGGAACCAAGACTTTATTGTTTATACCGATGCTAGTCGTGTTGGTTTGGGAGCCGTTCTCATGCAAAGGGAATGAGTTATCACTTATGCTTCTAGGCAATTAAAGCCTGCCGAGACTAGATTTGCCACTCATGAATTAGAGCTCGCGGCCATTATTTTCGCCCTTAGAATTTGGCGTCATTATCTTTTGGGAGAGAAATTTGTTCTCTACACCGATCATAAATCTTTGAAATATTTATTTTCTCAAAAGGAACTTAATTTGCATCAACAATGTTGGCTCGAATTCCTTGCATCTTATGATCTTGATATTCTCTATACTCCCGGAAAGGGAAATCGTGTTGTCGATGCCCTTAGTCATAAGCGACAAGCGGTTGTTTCCATGATGATATCAGAATGGAATGATCTCGAGACTTTGTCCACTTGTGAGATTCGAGATCGTGAATCTGATTCATTTTCATCTCTTATTTTATGTAGCCTTGAGGCTCATCCTTTTCTTTTAGACCGCATCCTTGAAACTTAAAAGCAAGATCCCGAATTGGCTCTTCTTAGCCAAAGTTGTAGGGATCAAAATAAGGTTGATGGTTTGAAAGACTTTGATATTGATGCTCGCGGAGGCATTCGAAAATTTGGTAGACTTATTGTACCAAATATTAGTGATATTCGTAAAGACATTTTAGAAGATTCTCATCGTTCCAAATTTATCATTCATCCCGGTAGTAGTAAAATGTACGCGAACATGAAACGACTTAATTATTGGGCTGGAATGAAATATGATATTGCTAACTTGATTAAGCGTTGCATGACTTGCCAACTCGTAAAGGCCGAGCATCAAAGGCCCGGTGGGTTATTGCAACCTTTAGACATTCCCGTTTGGAAGTGGGATCAAATTTCCATGGACTTTATTTACGGTCTTCTCCGTTCTCATTTGGGACATGACAGTTTATGGGTGATTGTAGATAGACTTACAAAATCCGCCCATTTTATCCCTGTTCGGTCCAATCGGACCGTACCTCTTTTAGCCTAACTCTATGTTAAAGAAATTGTTAAATTGCATAGAGTTCCTACTTCTATTGTTAGCGATCGTGATCCATTACTTACTAGTGGATTTTGGAAGGGTCTTCAAAAAGCTTTGGGAATGAAGCTTAATTTTAGCACTGCTTATCATCCTCGGTCCGATGGACAAACATAGTGTGTGAATCAAACTCTTGAAGGTCTCGTTCGTGCTTGTGTTCTTGATTTTGGTGGAAGCTGGGAAGATCATATTTCTCTTTTTGAGTTTTCCTATAATAATAGCTTCCAATCTAGTATTGGTATGGCATCTTTCGAGGCACTCTACGGAAGGCCATGCCGATCTCCTTCGTGTTGGCTTGAAGCCGTTGAGAAGCTGGTTTTAGTTCCAAATTTTATTCGTGATGCCACAGAACAGATTGACCTTATTCGTCATAGGATGAAAGAAGCTCAAAGTAGACAAAAATCCTATGCCGATAACGAAGAAGGAATTTGGAATTTTCTGTGGGAGGTTTGGTATTCATTCGTGTTTCACCTATGAAGGGTGTTGTGCGTTTCAGTTGATCGGGAAAATTAGCACCTCGATATATTGGCCCATTTCCCATCACCGAATGCATTGGTTCCATGGCTTATCGCCTTTTATTACCGGCTCAATTTTCTACTATTCATGACGTTTTTCACGTTTCTCAACTACAGAAATGCCTTAGAGATTCTGATTCTATTCTTGAGCCCGGTGTTATTGAAGAAATTGAGGTTTCACCTAATTTGACTTATGAGCAACATCCTATTTGCATCATTGTTGCGGAGGTTAAACGCCTTCGTAATAAAGATGTTCCGCTTGTGAAAGTTCAATGGTCCTAAAATCTTAAGGATTGCTCTTGGGAATCCAAAGAATTCATCGAGCGAACTCATCCGAACTTACTCTCTCGTGCTCCTTAAGGTGAACTTCTTACTTCAAAATTTTCTTTTGTGTTGTTATGCCTTAGAGTGGTTGTTACTCTTTATTTTCTTCTTAAGTATTGCGAGGATGCAATTTCTTTAAGGAGGGGAGTCTGTAACAACCCGCATATTTTACGATTATATATTTAAATGTTGAATTTGAATATAGCATCGTTTGTTGAATTTGAAGTCCGAAATGTGAATTTTTGTAAAGGGTTGAATCCGGACTCGAGACCACTTCCATTGAGTCCAAAACGGCGTTTGCGACCTTTTTGAGTATGAACATCGATATGTTTGGAGTTGATTAGAATTTTGATATTTTCATTTGGGGATTTGGGTTTGGGTTACAGCCCACTAACCTAACAAGGTAACCCCAACTCCTTTACCTAATAACTCCACTCCACTCCTCTTCATTCATTCATAACACTTCCTAACACTCAAGCTAAAAGAAAGAATGGGGGAAAAGAAGGGAAATTAAAATTCCTAAGCCCTAGTTTTCTTGGGAAATTCAAGTTCTAGTTCTAAAATCAAAGAGAAGCTGTAACGACCCACTATTTTGGACCATTCAAATCGACAATAAAACCACACATGTCGGGCTTGAATAATACAAAACAATAGATTGTAATAAATTTGGAGCAAATAAAATCAATCACAGAATCACAGACACAGAATATCAGAATAACTCGTAGTGAAAAATAAAATAAATAGTGGTTCATGAAGCCACTATAATACATAGTCAGAAAAGTCTGAAAAGCATATACAACAGAGTCTGAATACATAAGTTCAAGAATACATAAGCAAAGCTGAATGAAATAACTGAAATGGAAAGACAACTAGATAGACTGATAAACTCCAGAAATCTCTAGCTCAAGAAAGTGACTCCAAAGCTGTAATACTCTGGCTGACCCGAGCGTAAATAAAACACAAACACTCGAGTTAGGACATACATACTTATACAATGTAAACCAACTCATGTGAACTGTAACAGAAATGCGCAAGTAACTTAAAGAATGCTTGGGATCGCCCATTCTTTAAGGATCCGTTAAACTATCTACTATGTAGTAAAATACACTATTATAATAATGCCTAATAATAAAGTAAACTTACTTTTAAATAGCGTTAAGGCTTTACATTTTCCACCTTAACACATAATAGTGCCAATAGTCTATACAGTACCTGCATACCTCGAGAGGCTACGAGAAGATACTCCATAGGTACGACACAAATAGAAACTCGTAGTAAAGCTCGGTATAGTAGGTGACACGGCACAACTAGGCAATGCCAGGGTAGATATACCAATTACGCATCTGGGCTGGTGGTAACGCATAGCATCCACTACCGCCCACCTCGAGCCACACTCCCGAAATCAAGGGGTGCACCTAATCAATCACAAAAGTAATAGAATGGTATCGAAGAAGTGTGTCCGATCAGAGGTGCTACCTCATTGGCCCGAGAATCGCTCCTGTTTTAACCACCTTATGCCAACTCACGGGAGTCGGGTCCACGTATATACCTTCATAGGATCGTTGCCACCATCTTATTCATTCTGGAAACTCCACCGCGTACACAGTTGTTAAAGTGGTTTTCGGTATCGATAGAGAGTATGTCCATATCCGATCCCGGTCTCTTTAACAACCAATCGTTATTATAACCCGTAGTTATAAATTTCAAAATGGTTTATATTTTCAATCAAAATAATTCATTTAAAATAAAGTCATTATTCTTTCAAATCAAATATTCAATTCCCAAAATTTTAGCATTTTTTTGAAGCTCGTTTATTCAGTTAAATACTCCAAAACATTGAAATTTCAGCATTCGCATCACTTAGGAAATGCTGCGGTAAGTTATATTTTAAAATAGTTCAATTTAGAAAAGATAGCATTTAAAACTACTGTAGTAGTTCAGTTTTCATTTAAAAATCTCTTCATTTCAGCAAACAGTAGCACTTATCAAGTGCTACAGTAGCCCTTTAGTTTGTTTCTAGTTTTTTGGTTTTCTTTCAGCAGCAACAGCACTTACCAAGTGCTGCAGTAGCCCTTTAGTTAGTTTCAGCCTATAATTTACTTCAACAACCACAGCACTTAGCAAGTGCTGCAGTATCACTTACTTCAGATTTTAACTTTGTTTCAGCAATGATAGCATTTCTGGAGTGCTACAAATTCAAATTCTAGATTTATTGTAAAATTTCAGAAATAAATAAACTTCGATTTTTAACCATTTTACTTATAAAATAATATTTTTTTCACTTCAAAAATGGTCATTTGGATAACCTTTACTTATCATTTTATAAAATAAAATTTCATAAATAAATATCCAAATTTTAACAATAATTCACTTATTAAATAAAAGTGCACTATTTTTTTATTTAACTAAGTTAATCAAAATTTTAATAGCCTTAATTAATTTTAATGGCGTCCAGATCTGGAGACTAGGGTTTCCCCTAGTTCTCTTCTTTCTTCTTTTTTCTCTCTTCCTCAATCCTAAATTTTGTCTTCAATCTTTTCTCTTCAAATTCTTATCGCCATGAGCCCTTTGCGGGATAATGAAGGTTGGGAAGAGGTGCGTAGGAAAAGGGTCAAGGCTCCTATGTCGTCTGGATCTGAAGCAAGGTTAAATCTGGGTGGCCAGACTTCCGGAGCGGATCGGAATCAGGTCAAAGCTAGTCAGGTCCGAAAGCAGGGAGGTAATGTTTCGGAGGCTTTTCCAGGGCGATCTTCATTGAAATTCTCGAAATCCTCCAAGCAGAAAGTTAATCTAGCAGGAAATTATGGGAAAAATAAATTTACTGTTTCAGAGAACGCGAAAAATTTTTCATACAGTGAAGCAGTTAAAATTGGAGCTGTAGGTGATCTAGGAAACCTAGATCTAGAATTTATTGAACCAAAAATTTTTGGCGGCAAAAGGATAGGTTCTCTCTCATCTGAAGCTATCAGAGAAGCAGAAGGTGGATGGGACTTATGTATTTTATTGTATGTCGTTGGCTATAAACCGTGGCTTAAAACTTTTGAAGGGTACGCCAATAGAGTATGGTCTACTCAGAAGCCGTTTTCTGTTCAATCGAGGAATAATGGTTTTTTCGTGGTAAGATTTGGATCGGAGGAGGATTGCAATAAGATTTTGAAATCTGGTCCCTGGTTTATGGATCGGAACCTGATTATTATGAAACGTCTGTCCCCAGACATGAATACGGATAGGGATCTACTCACTTCTCTGCCTATGTGGGTAAGACTCCCAGGTTTAAGTTTTAAACTATGGGGCAATAAAGCTATTAGTGCTCTAACAAGTACTATAGGCCTGCCTATCAAGATGGATGAGGCTACGAAATCTAAATCCAGGCTAGCCTACGCTAGAGTTCTGATAGAGGTTAATGCTACCTATGGTATGCCGAATACCATTGAAGGTATGGATGAAAATGGGAGAAGTTTCGTGCAGACAGTGGAATACGAAAATCCTCCTCCTATTTGTGGTAAGTGCGTGTGTTTCGGACATGTAACTGAAGAATGTCCTATGACAAAGACATGGGTTCCTAAGCAGACCCAAAAAGATATTGCTGAGAAGGAAAATATGGTAGAACCAACTCATGTTGATTGTTTGGAAACGGAGAGTGAGGAAGTTGGAGAAGATACTAATAATCCTTCGAGTAATCCAGAGACCAGTGGAAGCATTCCAGAGGAGGGCCTGTAGTCAGTCGAAATTATTAAGATCAATGAAGGGGTGAGTTTAGGAGGAGAAGTTCTTCCTCGAGAGATTCAAGAGAATGAAGACTGTTTGTCCAGTGATGGTGTTCAAAACGGAATTCAGATTGCTTCTAACTTGTTAGAGCAAGCAGTCCTCACTGCTTCAGGAAATAGGGAGAACAACACTCTTGTGAGTCAAGCGTCTTTGGGAGACAGAGAAGAGAGCCCTATTCCTTCGAAGTCTCCTACGGCTCAGAAATCAATTTTCAAACGTCCTTCTTCAGTGGACACACAAATAACTCCTTTCAATTTACTTGCTAATGATAATAGGATTGATGATTGTGTAATTAATAATGTGAATCTAAGGAGAGGTACTGATTTATGTTTTGATGTGCAGGTATAGGAAGCCTCGAATCTGGATTCAAGAAGGACAGAAGCGATAGGGGAACAAAATACATATGACAATGTCGATCTAACCCAGGAGGAGCAGGCCATTCAAAAGTCCCAGGTTAAAGAATTTGAGAACATTCAAAAGGACAAGTTAGTCCGTAAGAACCCTAAGTGGGTGCAGATGTTAGGTATCTCAGCGGAAGATATAGGTGAGTCCTCTAGCAGCAGGTCTCAGAGGACTCGAAATAACAAGACGTTTTAATGTCTATTGCATGCTGGAACGTCAGAGGGTTTCATAACCCTAACAGATTGAAAGAAATAAGAAGACTTATTGATAAATTTAATATTAGTTGTTTTGGTGTATTGGAAAACAAGCTGTTGTATTCAGACATATTAGAATTGGAAAGAGGTTTGTTGGATGGATGGAAAGTAATCAGTAATGTCTCATGCTATTATAAATGCAGAATCTTTGTTTTACTGGATGGGAATTCTTGGGATTACAATTTCATTAGCATGAGTGACCAACATATTTCTATTGAATTGGTCAACAAATTGAAGTGAAAAAGCAATGTAACTTTTGTTTATGCTCATAATTTCGTTCAGCTCAGGTCAAGATTGTGGAAGAATTTACAAGAAGACGCGATTAATATCTACAGACCTTGGTTGGTTCTTGGGGACTTCAATTGTATCTGATGCCCATCAGAGAGAAAGGGAGGTAATCCAGTGCCTTTTAGAAATCTATTTGAACTAGATGATATGTCTAACGTCACAGGCCTTAAGGAGATCAACATTAAAGGCTACGAATATTCATGGTGGTCTGGGCCTAATCGAAACATATTTTCTAAAATAGACAGGGTGTTTGCCAACCTAGACTGGATAAATTTGTATCAGGATCTATCAGCAGAATTCTTACCTCCCTCTGTGAGTGATCATAATGCAATTCTTGTCTCTCTTTCCCCCAAGCCGAGTGTTAAAAATAGACCTTTTAGATATATGAATCATTGGCCCCTTTGTGATCACTATTTTCCATTGGTTGAGAAATTATGGTCAGCTGATCAGAATGATCGTCCTCTTTTTCAAATATTGTTCATTCTCAAAAATATTAAAAAAGAGCTTAAGCTTTGGAGTGCTGGCAAAAGCAACACTAAAAAAGAGGTTAATGTTCAGAGAGAAAACTGTTCTAGACTTCAAAAGATTCTGGAAACATCTAAAGATCACAATTTAGTTATGGAATTTCAAAATGCCAGAATCAAATTGGAGATGGCACTCAACAAAGAATTCCTGGACACCAAACAAAAGGCGAAATGTGATTGGTTGTTGAAGGGTGACGAGGCTTCCGCTTTCTTTTATGCTAAAATGTCTAGTAGAAGAAGCAGAAAATGTTTGACTAACATTTCAGTTGATGAGGCCATAAATTTTTATAAACAAGTTTTCAATCTTACTTTAACTGACCAGTTTCCAGAAATTATCTGCAAATCGATAATTTCTGAATATGGCGCGAACTTCCTGAATGAGGGTATTTCTTTGGAAGAAATTAAATTTGCTTTGTGGAATATTAAAGATTCGACTTCTCCAGGCCCAGACGGATTTAATTCAAAGTTTTTCAAAACTCATTGGTCTCTTTCGAAAGAGTTAATTTCTAAAGCTTTGAATGACGTCTTCCATAATGGTTCTATACTTAAAGAGTGGAATCACACCTTTTTACACTTGATTCCTAAAAAAGATCATGCCTCCAGAATCCAAGATTATAGACCGATTGCCTGTTGCAACACATTATATAAAGTTTTCACAAAGATTCTGTGTAATAGACTGGCTCCTTTTTTGGATAAGTTGGTATCCCCTAATCAGACAGCATTCATAAGAGGGAGATCTATAGGGGATGGAATTTTGTTTGCTCACGAAATTATTAGAGGTCTTGGAAGAAAGGATAATAAATACATGTGTATCAAGGTAGATTTGAAAAAGGCTTACGATTCGATTAACCGAGATTTTGTTATACACATGTTATTAAGTTTGGGCTTCCCAGACAAATGGGTGAAAATTATTGGAAATATCATTACCACTCCAGTGTTTTCTATTATTGCTAATGGGGAATCGCATGGTTATTTCAAGAGTTCAAATGGCCTCAGACAAGGGGACCCTCTTTCCCCAATTCTATTTTGTTTGGTTATGGAATATTTTACGTTACTGATGGATGGCAAAGTCAGGGAAGGTCTCATTTCTCCTATTTCAGATTTTAATAACAAGTTAACTCACATCATTTACGCTGACGATATTATAATTTTCACTAAAGCAAGTGTTCTTAATGCTTCAGCCATTAGTGATGTTTTTCAAAGTATGAAGAGAGTAACCGGATTGGAATTAAGCTGTGAGAAGTCCAATGTTTTCTTTGGAAAAGGGGTAACCAACAGTACTGATATTTGTTCTATTCTTAATATTCAACAATCAGTACTCCCAATAAGGTACTTGGGCATCCCTCTATCTAGTTCTAATTTGAAAGATAGGGATTGTGATCTACTGTTAGAGAAGATAAAGACAAGATTGGCAGGTTGGGAAACTAGAATGCTCAGTCTAGCTGGGAGACTAGAACTTATCAAATCTACCATTTACCCTATCATTCAATTTTGGATGCAATGCTTTTGTCTCCCAAAAACCACGGTACATAAAATAAAGCATTTGATTCTTAATTTCCTTTGGAAAAGCCGTAGTAGTAAGATTCCCTGGGAAATTTTGTGCAAACAAAAAGAAGAAGGAGGTATGGGTCTGAGGAATTTAGAAGAGCTGAATCAAGCGTTATTTATTAAATTAATTTGGAAAATACTCAATGTTGAAGGAATTTGGGCAGATTTTTTAAAGCGAAAATATATTGGACATAAAAGCTTTTGGGATATCAATCCGAGACTGGACGACTCGGGAGTGTGGAAATATATTTTGAAGAACAGACAAGTAGCTTTGAAGTGCCTTTCTCTTAATATAAGTGATGGCAAAACTACGTCCCTCTGGTATGACCCATGGTTGAATGGAAGCTCCATTTTGGAACGAATTGGTTTAGATACGGCTTTTAGAACTGGAACAGAACATTTGACTCTTGATAGAATTGTAAAACAAGGAGAATGGAAGTGGGACGAGTTTAGTTTCCTTCGGCAGATTCATTCGGAGATTGAAGGTGTCAAGATTTATAAAGACAGAGAGCGGGATTTTTGGGCTTGGAAATGTTCCAAACACGGTCAATATCAGTTTAAACTAGTGTGGAACTCTATTAGGTCAAGTTTTGAAGTTAAATCCTGGTCGTCTTTAGTTTGGAACAAAATTCACGTTCCTAAAATGGCGGTTTGCCTCTTTAAAGCCATAAACGACTATTTGCTAACGAAAGAGCGATTAACATTCAAACAAATTGTCGTTGACCCCTTATGTGTTTTCTGTAATAATTACA
Source organism: Allium fistulosum (assembly GCA_030737815.1). Classification (NCBI taxonomy): domain Eukaryota; kingdom Viridiplantae; phylum Streptophyta; class Magnoliopsida; order Asparagales; family Amaryllidaceae; genus Allium; species Allium fistulosum. The sequence continues at coordinate 811,071,027 of CM060902.1, forward strand.
TTGAAAATATAGATCACCTCTTTTTCCAATGTAATTATACAGGAAAAGTCTGGTTATGGAGCTGTAAAAATTTTTTTAGCTCGCCGAAAAGTTTGTTCTCATTTACACTAAGGGAAGACTTGCATAATATTGTATCTATCTCTAAATCAAGAAATCTCAACTCAGATCTGTTCCAATTATCTATCTCAGTTTGTATTTGGCACATATGGAAAGAAAGAAATGACAGGATATTTCTTAACAAATTTAATGACACTTCGCAGTTATGCTCAAAAATTTACCAAACAGTGAATATTAGAATGGTTAAATCAAAGCATTTTAAGCACATGAAAGGTACGTCAAACATAATAGCTAACAAATGGGGATTTACCTCGCTAAGCTAGTCAGGGTTTCTTCGGATTGATCATATGTATTGCTTCTCCTTGCTGCTTCCTTCTCGTAACTTGATTCAGGTTTTCTGCATCCTGTTTTATCTTTACATTCATCTTACATCTTTTTAATTTACATCTTAATTAATTATTATCAAGCCTTTTTGACCTAGTCTGTAAGCCTAAGAATGCAGGAACTTTTGCTGATCCGCTATCTCTTTAATTGGTGTCTCCATCTATTATAACATTTTTCGAGTTAGTTTCTCAGAAGTCAAAATTAACTTTAACATAGGAGAGTTAAAAACTTAGCTTGTGAAGTAGTTCAGAGAGGTCTGGTTTTTCTAAGGCTTCTCTTCAGAGGTGATTATCTTCTGAAGTACAAAGATTCAAACTTTTGGAAGACGTCTTGCGTCCTACAACCTAGAGATCTGTTGTTAGAATCCTTTCTAAGTTAAAAGGTTCAACCTTTAAGGGATTTGGAAACTTATCTGGTGCTGCTTACTCTCGTGAAGGATCTGATACACGGAATAGAGTTTCCCTGGTTTGCTTCTTGCTTAGTCGTGGCATAGCTGAAGTTTTTGAAGGTGGCGCAAATGTCTGTGGTTTTCCTGGATAACAAGATTTATTATGGACAAATTAGAAGCTTCAAAGGAACTACCCAGGACAATAGATGCTATATCAAAAACTTATCTTGTTTAGTGTCGTCTCGAGAAAGAGCTGATGTTGCAAAACCTTTAGATCTGTGATGAATCTCAGATCTATTCTGTTAATTTTTTGTTTGAAGGCTGTTAAGAGTTTTTTCAACACCCTTGACCTGGAATCATAAAAAACACGTTAGTCTGAAGTCTCAGGAACAAAGAAGAAGAATTTTTAGATAGTATACTTACTCAAGTGTTTCTGGAGGGATGGTAGTTCGAGTCTCAGCTGTTGTCTTTTGGAGAGTTCGCTGTGGTTTCGTCGTCTCAGAAGTAAAAGGAGGAGATTAGGTCTTTAATGGCAGCAGCCATTATTGTTTCTCGCGAAGCTTTTTTGGAAAGTATAGAGTTTTGAAGAGAATGAAGTGTCGTATTGCCTTTTTCTCTCTCGAGATGTGTCTGGATCGTTCTGGAGGCTTCCAGTCTTTGGGCCTGCTATTGGGTGTTGGGTTCGTTTTGTTTTTGGGCCCAACGTGTATATTTATGTATTGAGTACTTTGTACTGTCTTTTGTTTTGTATTCGGGCCGGTTATTGGCTTTTGTTCTTTTGTCTTGTTGGACTTGGTTTTATACTCAATAGAAAAGTTTGAACCCCTTTTCAAAAAAAAAACTTCCATTTCAAACCAAATCTCAAATTTTCAAGTTAAGTTATATTTTCAAATTAAAATTTAACCATTTATTTATTTACACATTTTAACTCATAGAAAAATTACTACACTTTATTTAAATCAATACAATCCAAATTTAAGTCAAACATCATATTTTACATTTAAAATACTTAAAATTTTCCAGAAAATATATATAATAACCACGGGTCTGTATAATATTTTCTAACCTAAGACAAGTGATACGAATAATATATCATTTCAATCCGTAATTTACAAAGAAATCTCCGGGTTCTACCATTTCAAACCCACAATCCTAAGTCAATAAAAATAAATAAAAATCACTCGAGCCTATCATTTCAGCCCGTAATGATTCTTTTCCTATTCTAAAGTCCGTTCGGGTACGTATCATTTCAACCCATAGTGATTCTATTCTACAAGGAACTTGCAGTGTGAGAAACATAATTAAAATAAACAATATAACAAAGTATAACATATCAGATGATGTGGTAGGTTCATAAGCAGATTTTTAACATCATATAAATCGTATCACAGGCATGTACGGGTTTATTAAAATAACATATCAATTCTACATATCCACTTGTCATCATTTCACAATTCTATAAGTAAGAATGTTTAGAGTGAATAACTCACCTCTAAAGCTAGCGATCCAAATCAAACACAAGACAAACAACTCCCGAAAGCACGATAAAGCACGAATCAAATATGAGTGGATGGAGAGCCAAGATTCGGATCTTGAATACGACAGATAAAATACAAAAAATATAAGAATAAAATTTACAAAAGAATATAAACCAAAACAATAAACAAATATGGATAAAAAGAAAAATCATTGGCTTAATCAATGCAAGTGGCTCAGCCACAACCCAAAATGGCTTGACCATGGTCTAGTAGTGCTCGGCATGGTTCAGATCTGAGGTGAATGGTTCGGCCTAGGTCTGGAATATGAAGAGAGGTGGAGTTACAAGGCAAGTGAATACAAAGAGTCAAGGCAAAGAGGAGTTTGGTTGCACCTAGTCTCGGTCCTATGGCAAGTATGGCTCGGCCATGTTCAACTACATGTCAGATCTAGTCAAGTGGTGGCCAAAGGTCGGTGATGAGGTCACGTGCTGAAGAAGGTGGTGGCAAGGTGGAGGCCGAGGTGAAAAAAAGGAAGTGGTGATGGAATTAAGGGTTCGGCTATGGTTTGCTTGGAGTTTTTGTGGTGGAAATCCAACATGGTGGCCACGGAAATGACTGGCCAGTGGAGATGGTGATAGAGACCGGTCATGGGTGGTGATGAAGTGGTGGTGATGGTCGGTGGAGGAGGAGGATGGGTAGAGGCCGAGCCTTGCTTTGAGACAAAGTGAAAACAAATTGAAAAAGAGAATAAGAAAGGAAGAAGCCATGAAAAAAACTTACATTTTTTCTCAAGAATGGAAATGAACGTGAGAATGAGATGTGGGAAGTTTTTGTACGTGAATTAGTAATTGCTAGAGGAGTTTTTCACGGCTTAAACAAGTGGAAAGAAACGGCAAGTGATTAAGTGTTTGAAACAGCTAGAGATTTGAAGGGATTTATTTCCTATTAAATAAAAGAACAAATGGAACAAATTGAAAATGAGATGAGATATTTCCCTCTTCATGTGAATTGATAGGCTACAATTTAGGAACGGATATGGGTTTTGAGGAATAAGTTATGAACTTCTAAGGTAGGATATAAATAGATAGGTAAATAAAGAGGTAGGAAATAAAGCAAAGTAACGTATGCCAATTTAAATCAAAGTAACATACGTCTAATAAATTTGTTTCCTAGCCATTAATTACAAGATACATATACAATGAAACATTCAATAAATAAAATAAAGTTTATACAAACACAAGAACATTTAATAAATAAAATTTTAAAAAGATATGCCTTTAAGGCAATATAACGTATATCCATTGAAATTCTTTTACAAGAAGTAAATAAGAGATATAAACACATAACAATTCAATTAATAAAGTGAATGTCTAAATAAATAAAAATAGAAAGATGAAATAGAGATGGATACTATGAAATATATATATATATATATATATATATAGAAATTATTTATTTTATTATATTTGGAAAGGAAATTACAACCAAAAATCCACTTCATTGGAAAAATTCCAAAATTCAAATTTTTAAATCATTAAACACCAAAGTTTTTAAATAAAAATGAATTAAAATATTTATTAAATTTTTTGGGTTGTTACACTCTCCCCCACTCAAAACTTTTCATCCTCGAAAAGGAATGAAACAAGGAAAACAAAGGAAAGATCAGGTAGAAAAACAAAGTACCTGGAACAAACAATTCTGGATTCGAAGCACGCATGCTCTCCTCCGTTTCCCAAGTACAATCCCGGTCATCAATACTCCATTGCACTTTGACCAAGTTGACAGATTTCCTTCTTAGCTGCTTCGTACCTCGATCGACGATACGAAGTGGCTTCCTCTCAACAGTCAGATTAGGCTCAATATCCAAACTATCAAGAGTAGAAGGCTGGACAATAAGAGATGGATCATGCAGATAGCGACGAAGATGCGAAACGTGGAATACATTATGCACTCCAGAAAACTTCTTGTGCAAATCCAGACAATAAGCTAAAGAACCAATCCTCTCCAAGATGCGAAAAGGACCAATGAACCTAGGAGCAAGCTTCCCTCTACGACCAAACCGAATCACATTCCTTAAGGGAGAGACCTTAAGGAAAACCAAATCACCAACAGCAAACTCCAAACTCCTCCTACGCCTATCAATGTACTTCTTCTGCCTATACTAAGCAATCCTCATCGTCCTCTTAATCTCCTCAACCTTCTCCGAAGCTTTCAAAATCATATCAGGACCAAGAACCAAACGATTACCGGATTCAATCCAGCAAGATGGGGATCTACAAGATCATCCGTAAAGAGCAGAAAACGGAGACATCTTAATACTAGCCTGAATTCAAGATAGAAATGAGATAGAAAAAAGATTAAGACAAGATTCAAAATAAAAGATTTGGATTATACCTAATAACTATTGTTATAGGTAAATTCGACAAGATGGAGATGATCTTCCCAAGATCCTCCATAATCAAGCACACAAGCACGAAGAAGATCCTCTAGAATCTGATTCACCCTTTTTGTTTGACCGTCGGTCTGTGGATGGTAAGTAGTGCTCAGATTCAGATGAGTACCAAAAGATTCCTGAAAAGCCTTCCAAAACTGACTAGTAAAGATAGGATCACGATCACAAACAATGCTGATAGGAACACCATGGAGACGAACAATCTCCCTCATATAGATCTCAGACAAGCTAGAAGCAGAACGGGTAGACTTGACCAGAATGAAATGAGCTAACTTGGTCAATCTATCCACAATAACCCAGATACTCTCGTTACCCCTCCTAGTCCTTGGTAAACCATCAATAAAATCCATAGAAAATTGTTCCCATTTCCAGTTGGGAAACTCAAGGGGCTGCAACAAACCAAGGGTCTTCTAATGATCTGCCTTGACTTGTTGACAAGTTACACACCTACTAACAAAGATGGAGATATCCCGCTTAATACCTCTCCACCAATACAACTTCTTCATATTCTGATACATCTTCGTCACTCCCGGATGAATAGAAAGTCTGGATTGATGATTTTCCCGAAGTAACTCCTATCTCAAACCATCAACATTCGGGACACAAATCCGATTATTGATCCTCAAAATACCTCTATCATCGATCTGAGCTCCATTACCATCAGGACTACTTCCTCCAACCCTACTACAAACATTCTCCTTAATAAGCCTAAGCATCTGATCCTCATCCTGCTTAGCCATGATGTGATCCAAAAGAGGAGAAGAAACAACAAGTTGACATAACATCGCCTTTTTCTGACTCAAAGCATCTGCCACAACATTAGTCCCAGGGGTATAGTTGATGTCGAGGTCATAAGAAGCAAGAAACTCTAACCACCTAACTTGCCTCTGATTCAAATCCTTCTGGGTGAAGATATACCTCAAAGACTGATGATCAGTAAAAATCTCTAACTTAGTTCCCAAAAGATGATGCCTCCAAAGCTTCAAAGAAAAAACCACAGCAAGCAATTCCAAATCATGGGCAGCATAATTGGCTTCATGGGTCTTCAACTGACGACTGGCATAAGCAATGACCTTCCTATCCTACATCAGAACAGTTCCCAATCCTTCACGACATGCATCAGTGTATACCATTAATCCCTCATTTCCATTTGGAATGGTAAGAACTGGTGCGGAAGTAAGCTTGTGCTTTAACTCATTGAATGCTGCTTTACACTCATCACTCCATATAAACTTAGCATTCTTTGAGTCAAAGCGGTGAGAGGTGTAGCAATCCGGGCAAAATTCTCAATGAATCTCCGATAATAACCGGCAAGGCCTAGAAAACTACGGATATCAGTTGGAGTCCTAGGAGTTTCCCAATCCTGCACAGAATAGGGATAAATAAGGACAACCGGAAAGATAGAGTAAATTAGCAAAGAGAGAGGAGATAAAGGTTTACATTGATTGCAACAATCTTGACTGGATCAACAGAATCGCCATTACCAGAAACAATATGCCCGAGGAATCGGACTTCATCCTTCCAGAAATGGCATTTAGAAAATTTAGCCTTCTATTGATGATATCTAAGGGTCTCAAGAACAGATTTCAAATGCGACTCATGCTCTTTCTTGGACTTAGAGAAAACAAGGATATCATCAACAAAGACTAGAACAAATTTATTAAGCACATCACGAAAAACACGATTCATTAAGTCAGCAAAGAAAGAAGGAGCATTAGTCAAACCAAAAGGCATGACTAACCATTCATAGAAACCACTTTCAGTACGGAAAGCAGTCTTGGGGATACTTTCCTCAACAACTCTGAGCTGATGGAAACCTGTAGCAAGATCAAGCTGAGAGAAAACAGTGGCACCATAAAGCTGATCAAATATATCATTGATGCAAGGCATTGGATATCTGTTTTTCATAGTGAGCTTGTTCAGCTCCCTATAATCAACACACATCCTCAAAGATCCATCAGACTTAGTGATGAAAACCACCACTGCTCCCCATTCGGAGTGGCTGGGTCTGATCAGACCCTTGGAGAACAAGTCCTCGATTTGCTTTCCCAACTCAACCTTCTCACGGAGTGCCATTCTTCTGGGAGGAAGAACAACAGGTCGAGCTCCAGGAATAAGATCAATACGGAAATCGATTTCCCGCTTAGGGGGTAAAGCAGTGACTTCACCAAATACATCGGGATAGAGTTTAACCACATGAGTCAACTGAAGATCAACAGGAGAAGAATCCAGAGAATAAATAAAGCTGCTAGCACAATCATGAGGCATACGACAATGAATAACCAAAGGGTTACCCCACTCATCAACAAGAGAAACAGTTCGGGATTTATAAGAGATATAAGCATCATGATTCCTTAACCAATCATCTCCAAGCAATAAGTCAAAAGTATCAAAACCCAGAACATAGAAATCACCACTAAAGCGATGATCAGAATGGAGAAGTTTCACTTCTCTACAAATCCTACTAAGGTTCGCGGGACCCCCAATAGGATTAGAAACCCATAAAGGAACAGAAGCATACTCAGGAGAAAGGCGATGCTCAAACTTATCACAAATATCCATAGAAATAAAACTATGCGAAGCTCCAGTATCAAATAAAACATGAACAAGATGATCAAATAAATAAAAGGTGCCCTGGAGAGTACCTTGATTATCACTAAGAGCAGGAGCAGGTGCAGGTGCAGGTGGAGCAGGTGAAGAAGCAGAGGTAACAGAAAAAATACCAGACGGCTTGCCCTTCTGATACAAAGGACAGTCATTCTTAAAATCACCAGGCTACAGACAGACATGACAGAGATTGTTCCTGGTATTCTAAGGTAGAGGAACAGCAACACCAACTGAATTAGGGCAACTATTAGCATAGTGTCCCTTCTTATCACACTTGAAACAGGTAATGGTAGATAGGTTGATAGGGTGCCTTTGAGAAGGAGAAGATGAAGATCCCAAACCTGGATTCTTGAGCCAATTCTTCTTCTGCTGATGGAAAATTGGATTTCTCTTCTTAGAGTTAGCAGAGGAAGACTGAGATGAAGGAGCACTAGCAACAACAGGACCCTTGGAAGTAGGGTTCTCATAACGGATAGCATATCCATAAGCTCGGTAAAAGTGCCCTGAACATGAGAAATGAGACGATCATAGAACTCTAGACGAGCTCCAGCTATGAACTTCTCATTCTTCTTAAGTTGGGTGTCAATATGGCCAGGACCAAACTTGGAAAGTTCATTGAAATTCCGCTCATACTCAGAAAAGGACATGGTACCCTGCTTGAGATCCATAAACTCACGATAAAGCTGAGATTTCCCGGCTTCGGACATCCATTTTGCCACAAAAGCCTCCCTGGAAAATAGATAAGCTTAAGATAGATTTTAAAGAGAAAAAGCTGAACAGAACACAAGACAACACAAGAAGATACCTAAACTGATCCCAAGAAATGTCTACCTCTACAGTCTAAGCTGCGACAGACTCCCACCAATCCAAAGCTGCTTCCTTCAACTGCCAAGCTGCCAACTGACGCTTCTACATATCAGTAATCTCCAAACCAGTAAAAATCCTCTCAAGGCTCCTCAACCATTGTTGAGCCTCTATGATGCTCTCAGATCCAATAAACTTGGTACCGCCAAGTTGAGTGAATTCCATGCAAAGAGTAGTGAACCTGATGGGTGCAACAGGCTCGGGAACTGGGGCGATACCACGACCCCTACCTCTGGCATTCCTACGATTCATCCTGAAAAATCAAGAATGAATTTTAGGACAAAGGTAAACATAAAGACAAAGATAAGATTCAACTAGAAATGGAAACCCTAATCAACGAATTCAAATAAACAAGATGGATTCGAAAGGAATGAAGTTAAGAAAATGAGATTTTTAAACAAGAAAATTTATATCCAAAATAATCCTAAAAAAATCCTTTAAAATCATTAGAAAACATTTATACTTAAAAATACGTTCTCTCACAAAGAAATGATTCTAAGATTGATTTCACTCATTCTAGGGTATTTCTACCCTATCTCTAATGAGTTTTTGCTCCATAGGCTAAGGTTTGCCTAAAACCTAAGCTCTGATACCAAATGTAACGATCCACTATTTTGGACCATTCAAATCGACAATAAAACCACACATGTCAGACTTGAATAATACAAAACAATAGATTGTAATAAATTTGGAGCAAATAAAATCAATCACAGAATCACAGACACAGAATATCAGAATAACTCGTAGTGGAAAATAAAATAAATAGTGGTTCATGAAGCCACTACAATACATAGTCTCAAAACAGATTCAAAATACATAGTCTGAAAAGCAGATACAACAGAGTCTGAATACATAAGTTCACGAATACATAAGCAAAGCTAAATGAAATAACTGAAACGGAAAGACAACTAGATAAACTGATAAACTCCAGAAATCTCTAGCTCCAGAAAGTGACTCCAAAGCTGTAATACTCAGGCTGACCCGAGCGTAAATAAACACAAACACTCGAGTCAGGACATACATACTTATACAATGTAAACCAACTTAAGTGAACTGTAATAGAAATGTGCAAGTAACTTAAAGAATGCTTGGGATCGCCCATTCTTTAAGGATCCGTTAAACTATCTACTATGTAGTGAAATATGCTATTATAATAATGCCTAATAATAAAGTAAACTTACTTTTAAAAAGCGTTAAGGCTTCACATTTTCCACCTTAACACATAATAGTGCCAATAGTCTATACAGTACCTGCATACCTTGAGAGGCTATGAGAAGATACTCCATAGGTACGACACAAATATAAACTCGTTGTAAAGCTCGGTATGGTAGGTGACACGGCACAACTAGGCAATGCCAGGGTAGATATACCAATTACGCATCTGGGCTGGTGGTAACGCATAGCAGCCACTACCGCCCACCTCAAGCCACACTCCCAAAATCAAGGGGTGCACCCAATTAATCACAAAAGTAATAGAATGGTATCGAAGAAGTGTGTCCGATCAGAGGTGCTACCTCATTGGCCCGCGAATCGCTCCTGTTTTAGCCACCTTATGCCAACTCATGGGAGTCGTGTCCACGTATATACCTTAATAGGATCGTCACCACCATCCTACTTCATTCTGGAAACTCCACCGCGTACACAGTTGTTAAAGTGGTTTTCGGTATCGACAGAGAGTATGTCCATATCTGATCCTGCTCTCTTTAACAACCAATCGTTATTATAACCCGTAGTTATAAATTTCAAAATTGTTTATATTTCCAATCAAAATAATTCATTTAAATCATTTAAAATAAAGTCATTATTCTTTCAAATCAAATATTCAATTCCCAAAAATTTAGCATTTTTTGAAGCTCGTTTATTCAGTTAAATACTCCAGAACATTGAAATTTCAACATTCACAGCACTTAGGAAATGCTGCGGTAAGTTATATTTTAAAATAGTTTATTTTAGAAAAGACAGCATTTAAAACTGCTGTAGTAGTTCAGTTTTCATTTGAAAATCTCTTCATTTCAGCAAACAGCAGCACTTATCAAGTGCTACAGTAGCCCTTTAGTTAGTTTCTGGTTTTAGTTTTCTTTCAGCAACAACAGCACTTACCAAGTGCTGCAGTAGCCCTTTAGTTAGTTTCAGCCTATAGTTTACTTCAGCAACCATAACACTTACCAAGTGCTACAGTATCACTTACTTTAGATTTTAACTTTGTTTCAACAATGACAGCATTTCTGAAGTGCTACAAATTCAAATTCCAGATTTATTATAAAATTTCAAAAACAAATAAACTTCGATTTTTTTACCATTTTACTTATAAAATCATATTTTTTTCACTTCAAAAATGGTCATTTGGATAACCTTTACTTATGATTTTATAAAATAAAATTTCATAAATAAATATCCAAATTTTAACAATAATTCACTTATTAAATCAAAGTGCACTATTTTCTTATTCTTTGTATTTTTAACAATTAACTTAACAATTTATTTTTTTAAATACCCTTTCATAAATAAACTTAATTTCCATTTATTTACTTAACTTAAACTTCCATTTCAAACCAAATCTCAAATTTTCAAGTTAAGTTATATTTTCAAATTAAAATTTAACCATTTATTTATTTACACATTTTAACTCATAGAAAATTACTGCACTTTATTTAAATCAATACAATCCAAATTTAAGTCAAACATCATATTTTACATTTAAAATACTTAAAATTTTCCAGAAAATATATATAATAAACACAGGTCTGTATAATATTTTCTAACCTAAGACAAGTGATACGGATAATATATCATTTCAATCCATAATTTACAAAGAAAAATCGAGGTTCTATTATTTCAAACCCACAATCCTAAGTCAATAAAAACAAATAAAAATCACTCGAGCCTATCATTTCAGCCCGTAGTGATTCTTTTCCTATTCTAAAGTCCGTTCGGGTATGTATCATTTCAACCCATAGTGATTCTATTCTACAAGGAACTTGTAGTGTGAGAAACAGAATTAAAATAAACAATATAACAAAGTATAACATATCAGATGATGTGGTAGGTTCATAAGCAGATTTTTAACATCATATAAATCGTATCACAGGCATGTACGGGTTTATTAAAATAACATATCAATTCTACATATCCACTTGTCATCATTTCACAATTCTATAAGTAAGAATGTTTAGAGTGAATAACTCACCTCTAAAGCTAGCGATCCAAATCAAACACAAGACAAACAACTCCCGAAAGCACGATAAATCACGAATCAAATATGAGTGGATGGAGAGCCAAGATCCGGATCTTGTATACAACAGATTAAATACGACAAATATAAGAATAAAATTTACAAAAGAATATAAACTAAAACAATAAACAAATATGGATCAAAAGAAAAATCATTGGCTTAATCAATGCAAGTGGCTCAGCCACAACCCAAAATGGCTTGACCATGGTCTAGTAGTGCTCGGCATGGTTCAGATCTGAGGTGAACGGTTCGGCCTAGGTCTGGAATATGAAGAGAGGTGGAGTTACAAGGCAAGTGAATACAAAGAGTCAAGGCAAAGAGGAGTTTGGTTGCACCTAGGCTCGGTCCTATGTCAAGTATGGCTCGGCCATGTTCAACTACATGTCAGATCTGGTCAAGTGGTGGCCAAAGGTCAGTGATGAGGTCAGTCACGTGCTGGAGAAGGTGGTGGAAGGTAGAGGCCGAGGTGAACAAAAGGAAGTGGTGATGGAATTAAGGGTTCGACTATGGTTTGCTTGGAGTTTTTGTGGTGGAAGTCCAACATGGTGGCCACGGCAATGACTAGCCAGTGGAGATGGTGATGGAGACCGGTCATGGGTGGTGATGAAGTGGTGGTGATGGTCGGTGGAGGAGGAGGATGGGTAGAGGCCGAGCCTTGCTTTGAGACAAAGTGAAAACAAATTGAAAAAGAGAATAAGAAAGAAAGAATCCATGAAAAAAAAACTTACATTTTTTCTCAAGAATGGAAATGAACGTGAGAATGAGATGTGGGAAGTTTTTGTACGTGAATTAGTAATTGTTAGAGGAGTTTTTCACGGCTTAAGCAAGTGGAAAGAAATGGCAAGTGATTAAGTGTTTGAAACGGCTAGAGATTTGAAGGGATTTATTTCCTATTAAATAAAAGAACAAATAGAACAAAAAGAAAATGAGATGAGATATTTCCCTCTTCACGTGAATTGATAGGCTACAATTTAGGAACGGCTAAGGGTTTTGAGGAATAAGTTATGAACTGCTAAGGTAGGAAATAAATAGATAGGTAAATAAAGAGGTAGGAAATAAAGCAAAGTAATGTATGCCAATTTAAATCAAAGTAACATACGTCTAATAAATTTGTTTCCTAGCCATTAGTTACAAGATATATATACAAAGAAACATTCAATAAATAAAATAAAGTTTATACAAACACAAGAACATTTAATAAATAAAATTTTAAAAAGATATGCCTTTAAGGCGATATAACGTATATCCATTGAAATTCTTTTCCAAGAAGTAAATAAGAGATATAAACACATAACAATTCAATTAATAAAGTGAATGTCTAAATAAATAAAAATAGAAAGATGAAATAGAGATGGTGTAAGGACCCGATTCTTCGACTTCCGAATATCGACATCAATACGTCCACTGTATCGACTGCCGAGCCATCGAATGCCGGAAAACCGAATTCTTAGGGTTTAAGAAAGAAGAGGTAGAAGAAAACAGAAGAAAAGAAAGAAGAAACAACAGAAAACACAGAAACAGAAACAATATTAGAATCTCACATTCGCAGTGGAATAACATATAATAGATAAATGAATAATCTTTAAATCAAAGAACTATATCATTTTATACATTACATCAACATCAGAGTTTACAACACTGGACAGTTATATAAACTTGTCCTCATACAGAATACACAGCGGAATAAATAATATCATATACAAGTGGTACGTCTCGCCATCCAGCTTGCAACTAAGTTACACAGCATCCCGATTCCAGAATGACCTGATAACCTGACTCTAGACTGCCCGTGTGGAAATTGGTGGGCACCCAGAGTTTAGAAAGGAAACAATAAACTCCAGGTCAGTCATGGGACTGGTGTGAGAACTAAAACAGTTATTTATCTTTAAAACAAACAACAGGATAATTTTAAAGTCAATTTCGCAATGCTTTTGGAAAATGAGACTACCATAAGGACTCCCGCACACACACACACAATGCAAACGCATAATCGGAGGAGATTTCTCCTTATGATAGTCAAAAATGCTTGATACGCATTAAAAGAAACATTTGATATTATTACTAGTGCATAGTGTAGAAAACATTTCGAAAGTACAATATAAATCTTAGCCAGCATAGGCATTCCGCACTTATGCCTACTATAGCTACCATCTAAACAGTGGTGACCACCATAAGTAAATGGCAGGTTCTACAACTAAAATCGTACAAAGTTCGTATTGGAGTTTGGATTTCCAACAAATGGTCAGGCCAAGGAACTTCCCATTGCCACATAGGTACGCCTCTGGAAAGACGACCCGAGAACCAAACCGGCTCTCTGCCAACACAAGGCCAGGTTACCCCTAACTGGGTAACTATTGACACGAATATGTCATCCCCCGATCGTAACCGATCTATATCCAAGGATCCTCGATTTCCAACAACAACAAAGTAATAAATTTGCAGCAACAACATAGGTTAAATATCTGGGCTCCATACCATGATACCACCTCTATCCAGAAGGAATGACATACACTAAAGGGGCACTACCCCCTAATAACCTTGCTGCATCCTTCCTGTTTTGACTATTTCCGGGGTGTGAGGTCCGACGAAGTCTCGTACACAAAGCTACGCTTTGGTACAAAGCCATGCTTCGGGTCAAACAAATGATCAAAGTAATGATCACAAAGATAAATGATCAACCAAATGATCATATCACAAATGATCAAACAATGATCATCACACAGCAACACTCAGCATGTCACATTACCAAATTGGGAATATATTGCTGATAACCTTCAACTACATAACCTCTGAGCTCGTACGTCTCAAAGAAGGGTGTTAAGCTAAGAGAATAAATTCTCCGCCACCAACAGATATGTATTTGAAAGAAACCAGCTTTATATCTCAATATGTAACGTCAGACATACAATCCATACAAGTCTGTTCAGGGATCGAACAGAACCGAAGTCACTTCTCACGAAGCCCTTGCAAGTCCGGATAATTTTCAAATTACGTCCGGACTTCCCGTCACTAAGGGTGATAAAACCTCTATATCGGAGATCAGCCGATGCAGAGTAACTCGACGGTAATCCTTCCATTTTCAAAAATATCCAGTCTTTAACACCGGTCATCAAATGCAATCCATTACGACGTATCACATATTCGGAATGGGTTATACGACCCAAAGGTCCTTTCCCGGCTAACCCGAATAGTGAGCGCTTATTCAAAAATAAGTGTGGCATTCAAATTCAAGCAAATCACAATAAATACCCATTCAAGGGTAAATATTGATAGTCGATTATTTAACTATCAATAAAGATGCTCAACATCATCAGATTCCAAATAATTTTCCAAATTATTTAATTTCCAAAAATATCTTTACAAGATATATAATTTTCCACACTTAACCGTTTGAAACAAATTTCAAATATTCACTTTTCAATTTATCTTTAAAAGATAGAATTTCAAACCTTTCATTTCATATTGGAAAAGCATTTCCATACTTATTCAATAATAAGTAATTCACAAATCATTTATTTTCAACACTTGGAAAATATTCGATATACTTAAATCAAAATTAAGTATATATTTCATTCTTTAAGGAAAACGTTCTCTTACCATTTATTTGAGTCAAAACGAATGTTGCGTAAAACATCGTTACGACGACCCAAAATCACTAGTATAGGGATTCGAAATTTAGATAGGTATATAAATTCCAATACTATATAAAACATTTCCTTTCAAAAATCATTTACTATAACAACAGTGTTATAGTCCACCATTTCCTTACTTCTCGAAAATGTCTATTTCAACAATGAATGTTGAAATCTATGTATTCGATACTTAACACGTTTTAAAACATCTTTTAAAACAATTACTTCATTTCGTAATATCACTTCTCCAAAACATATCCATTTTATTTAATAATATATTTACTGTCCAAAATCGTAAATATACTTCGTTAACACATTTAACGTTTCTAAACATTTTACTTAAAAGATTATCCACTGTCCAAAATCGTGGATAAAATTCCTTTAACAAGCTATAATAATTTACTTATCAAAATAAGTTAAATTTCGAATTTATAAAACAACTTTATAAATTCCATTTATATTTTATAACAACTTCAAGTTATAAAAATCACTTTATTAACAAATTTTGTCCATATCCCATTTACAAGCAAAAATCCAAATTATAAGCAAATTACTTATAATTCTCTATTTACAAATTCATTCATTTTATAACTTCCCAAGTCGTAGATTCTATCCTTTTATAAATCCATTTATAACATCGTTTTAAAACGTCTTTAAAACTCCTTTATAATCTCATCACTTTGATTTATAAAAATCAAATTTTATAAATCTTATATAGAGAGCTTTTATAATAAATTCAAAAATCTCTATTTAAACTATTTTATAGACCAATTAACTATTTATTTCAAAAATCACTTTTCGCTTATATTTCACAAATCTCAAAATTTTCATAACACGAAAATTTTAACATTTATTTATTTAAAATGAATTGATTCAAAATTTTAATAAAACGTATACTTTCAAAAATCACTTTAAAATCCCTTAAAAATAAAAATCGTTATTTTTTTAAACTTCAAAAATGGATCCGATGATGCGACAGCACCAAATAATCAATCATGGCATCCAAACGTCATATATCGATATGACAATAGAATATATAACAGTATCTGTACATAAATAAATACGGTGAGGAATCTAGTCGGATCCCTCCAACATGTTTCCCTTCATCCACAGATGTTAGCACAATACCAATTCCGCTCCAGTACGGAATATCGCGGTATATGGGTTTAATAAATATTATCCGCTATTATGCGGCGCAATAGGGTCTCATCCGCTATACAATGCGGGAAATCAACAACTCCAATATATACATATTCCAATATATATATATATATATATATATTGTTAAATACATAAATAATACCAACTCCACTTCAATGTGAAATTATCGCGGTATATGTTTTTAATAAATAACCTCCGCTTAATAACGACGTATAATGTCTATTTTAACAATTAATAGATAGTAATTTATCATCCAGAGATACAATCAACAATTTTAAATCTAACTATTTAAAATATAAATCGAAACAATTCGATTGAGTGAGAAGTTCTCACCTTGAATTTCAATTCAGTTTCAGCGTTTATTTCGAATAAAATTAAAAGGACGTTTAATTTTACCCGAAATTTGCGCTAGCACCAAATGACTCCAATCCAATTCCATAGCGTAGTACTCAACCATACGATTCCAACGCAACTGGATTCGTGCGTTTTCGACCTCGTAGCAAAAAGTTATGCTATTTTAAAGTTTACACGAATTTAAATAAACAATTTCAGCTTTTTATTATTATTTTTCTAACCCTAGAATTCATCTCAGCCATTCATCTTTGCAAGACCAGATCTGGGCCGTGAGTAGCTTCTCCTCCTCCCCAGTAAAACACGTTTGAACCAACCCATTAGCCGCCTCCAAACTTTGAATTAACGCGACCCATATGTGAAGCTCGAAGACGATCGGCCACCTTCACGTTGAAGCCCTACGCACGAGCCACCTTCTGCTACAACCCCATAGAGCTCGGCCCCCCCTTGCCTCGAACTTCGTGTGCGACCTGATGGTGAATGCGGGCCCGTAGCCCCCACCTCGTCGCGAATTTGACGATCTCCACTGTTTACATCGAAGTTCTCATCTTCCTCTTCATCTTTGCAGTTGAACACTTCGCTTAAAAGTCTACGGATAGAAAGAAAATGAGGGAGGAAGATGAGTGATTTTCAACCATTGCTTATGGAGGTGGCGGCTGAAGTAAATTAGGGTTAGGGTTTGATGTTTTGTTGCAAATGGAAATAATGGAGGCCTTTTATAGAAAATTCTCAAATTACTATTCACTCGAAATATTCCGAACTCCAAATGAAGCATGCAGACTGACGTTTATAAGGTTTACCCCGCGTTCCGAACGCAATGGAACATGTTTCGAAGGCTAATTCGACCGTATGTGAGAGTTACGGAAATAAACGATCAATTTTAAATTAAACCGATTTAAACCGACTTCGACGCGTTTGGGCTTGCCCCGGACAAACGGTACATCCAATTGACACGAAATTTGAAACCTTACAATAATATCACATTACGGATCCGATGAAACTAGTCTCGTCGAAATCCAAGACTTTTTGAAAAATGACTATTTTTAGTCGTTAAATTAATATTAAAACAATTTCGATGTGTTTCGAGCTGTCACGGTCAAACAACAACTCCGATTGCTATGAGAATTGAAATCCAATAATAACAAACTATTATGGATCCAATGGAACTAGTTTCGTCCAATTCTGAGACTGTCGAAAAATGGCTAATTTCACTAGTCGATTTAATATTAAAATATTCAATTTTCACAAATTAACTTTAAATTCAATTTTAAAAGTTCTATAACATCACTATAACTTCAATATGATTTAATATAACTTTATAAATCATTTTCATTCACATTTAATCCAGATTTCAATTATTTCTGGAATTTCACTATTAAATTATTGATTTAATTATTCAATTAAATCCAGATATTCGAATTTTAAATTATTCGACTTATTAATTCTACTTATTAATATTTAAAATCAATTAAATATATGAAATTTAATTGATAGAAATTCTGGGTCGTTACAAACTTTCCCCCTTAAAAGAATTTCGTCCTCGAAATTACCAAGTAAGAAAAATTCACAAAACCCATTAACTTTTCAAACAAACTGTTCAAATTAGATTTTACAAATCTACTTAAGTGTTTAACTTTTCCAAAATTAATAGTTAAACTTCTTACAATAACTTTACTAAGTTTTCCAAAATTTTCAAATTTTCGAAAATTTTTGCCATAGCCTCCTTTGCGCGGCTCGATCCGAAAAAAAAAATGACAGTGTATATATATCACAAATATACATCTCATCAAGTAATGAGGCATCCCGTAGGAAAAAAAGTGTAAAAGTACGATATTTAATCCGAGATATGTACCTTATATATTATTAGCGAGCGTATATGGCTATTATAACACGAAAGCGAGCTCCAAATGCAAAGCAAACGCCATCCGCACCTACTAAACACTCAATCAAACAAATGAGAACATGTATATAGAAAATAATATCAATATAAAACATATAGCAACATAACAACTACATGTACCAACATAGAAATGCGTCAAAACAACAAATGCAACCATCAAACCACTATCATCCAACAAATCAATGTCTATCTATATCAATTCATAACCAAATCAATATAGATTCACTTCTCATTAATATTCCTTGAATTGGGTTTTCAATTTAATCACATTTGATTCATTTACATTGGATTTTATCAACATTCATTTATTTAATTAGTTACATTCACTAATTCACATTCAAGTTGGTTCACTTACAAATCAAATTCAATTCTATTTAAGATTCACTTAACTTCCAATTTGATTTCAATTACTTTAGCTTTCAATTTGTCAATTCAGTTTCATTAACACTTAATGAATTTATATACAATCAACTAACAATCATATAACAACCAATGTAGATTCAACACAACCAAATTTATTCAATTTACATTTCTTTACATTTAATTTGGTTCAACACCTTTAATTCAATTGGTTGATATTAAATTGACTTCCATTCAATTTATTCACTTTTTTTACTTCATTAGCTTCTAATGAATTAACACTTATATTCATTGTTTCATATCAATTTATTTACATTCAATTGATTAACATCCAATCCATTTATTCAATTCAATTGCTACTTCATTTTACAAATAAAATTGGATTTCATTTATATAACTCAAGTTCACATTCATCACTTCATTTCATTAATAAATTTTGATACCCAAAATCAAATTCATTCTCCATTACTTAAGTTATATTCCAATTAAACATCATTTGTTTCACTTACATTTCCTTATTTTATAAGTTATACAACTTATATTCAACCTTTCAAAATCATTTTTGAAATAAATTCAAATTATCCTTTGAATTTCTAAAACCAAATCCAAATTTTCCAAACAACTTTCATTTAAAATAATTTGGCAGCAATTCCTCTTTTGGAAACCCAAAAATGAACACCAATGATGCCGCGGTCATCATCGGAATGATTTTCCAGCGACCGAAAAGTGTTTAGAGCTTTCATCTTTCCAAAACAATTTTCCAAAATATCAAATTCTTTCAAAACACTTCTCTGGAATTTTATTTTAGATTATAAATCACATTTATAAATCTTTTACTTATGAAATTTCACTTCTTATATATAAGATTATTTACCATTGTAAATCATTTTAATTATAACTTCATAAATTATAATTCATTAGCATATACAATTTATTCTTTTACAATTGTTGTTTTAATTCAACTTATTCAAACAATCAACCAATCAATTTATATATATATATTAATAATTTCTGAAAAATTATTTCTCTTTATATACAAAATATAGCAGAGGTAAAATTATTTCATTTACCCAATTTAAAAACAATATCGTGCCGAATTGTTCTATACAAGTGTTTAGAGATCCCTATCGATAGAGTTGTACGGACAATACCGACCAGAATCCATATACCACTCAATAAATCAATCATCACAATATAAAACAATTTTATATTCACTAACAAATGCGCACTCGTATCTATTATTACACTCAAACTCATTCTAGAGTACTACTGACTCTATCTCTAATGAGTAACACCCAACAGAGTAGGGTTGTCGCTTAACCATATGCTCTGATACCACGTTGTAAGGACCCGATTCTTCGACTTTCGAATATCGACATCAATACGTCCACTGTATCGACTGTCGAGCCATCGAATGTCGGAAAACCGAATTCTTAGGGTTTAAGAAAGAAGAGGTAGAAGAAAACAGAAGAAAAAGAAAGAAGAAACAACAGAAAACACAGAAACAGAAACAATATCAGAATCCCACATTCGCAGCGGAACAACATATAATAGATAAATGGATAATCTTTAAATCAAAGAACTATATCATTTTATACATTACATCAACATCAGAGTTTACAACAACAATACAACACTGGACAGTTATATAAACTTGTCCTCATACAGAATACACAGCGGAATAAATAATATCATATACAAGTGGTACGTCTCGCCATCCAGC
The DNA here is from genome assembly GCA_030737815.1 of Allium fistulosum. NCBI lineage: Eukaryota > Viridiplantae > Streptophyta > Magnoliopsida > Asparagales > Amaryllidaceae > Allium > Allium fistulosum. The sequence goes on from CM060902.1 coordinate 811,091,616, forward strand.
TCGCCACTAAGCTCCACAGCATCCCGATTCCAGAATGACCTGATAATCTGACTCTAGACTGCCCGTGTGGAAATTGGTGGGCACCCAGAGTTTAGAAAGGAAACAATAAACTCCAGGTCAATCATGGGACTGGTGTGAGAACTAAAACAGTTATTTATTTTTAAAACAAACAACAAGATAATTTTAAAGTCAATTTCGCAATGCTTTTGGAAAATGAGACTACCATAAGGCCTCCTGCACACGCACACAATGCAAACGCAGAATCGGAGGAGATTTCTCCTTATGATAGTCAAAAATGCTTGATACGCATTAAAAGAAACATTTGATATTATTACTAGTGCATAGTGTAGAAAACATTTCGAAAGTACAATATAAATCTTAGCCAGCATAGACATTCCGCACTTATGCCTACTATAGCTACCATCTAAACAGTGGTGACCACCATAAGTAAATGGCAGGTTCTACAACTAAAATCGTACAAAGTTCGTATTGGAGTTTGGATTTCCAACAAATGGTCAGGCCAAGGAACTTCCCATTGCCACATAGGTATGCCTCTGGAAAGACGACCCGAGAACCAAACCGGATCTCTGCCAACACAAGGCCGGGTTACCACTAACTGGGTAACTACTGACACGAATATGTCATCCCCCGATCACAACCGATCTATATCTGAGGATCCTCGATTTCCAACAAACACAAAGTAATAAATTTGCAGCAACAACATAGGTTAAATATCTGGGCTCCATACCATGATACCACCTCTATCCAGAAGGAATGACATACACTACGCTACCCCCTAATAACCTTGCTGCATCCTTCCTGTTTTGACCATTTCCGGGGTGTGAGTTCCAACGAAGTCTCGTCCATAAAGCTACGCTATGGTACAAAGCCATGCTTTGGGTCAAACAAATGATCAAAGTAATAATCACAAAGATAAATGATCAAACAAATGATCATATCACAAATGGTCAAACAATGATCATCACACAGCAACACTCAGCATGTCACATTACCAAATTGGGAATATATTGCTGATAACCTTCAACTACATAACCTCTGAGCTCGTACGTCTCAGAGAAGGGTGTTAAGCTAAGAGAATAAATTCTCCGCCACCAACAGATATGTATTTGAAAGAAACCATCTTTATATCTCAATCTATAACGTCAGACATACAATCCATACAAGTCTGTTCCGGGATCGAACAGAACCGAAGGCACTTCTCACGAAGCCCTTGCAAATCCGGATAATTTTCAAATCATGTCCGGACTTCCCGTCACTAAGGGTGATAAAACCTCTATATCGGACATCAGCCGATGTAGAGTAACTCGACGGTAATCCTTCCGTTTTCAAAAATATCCGGTCTTCAACACCGGTCATCAAATGCAATCCATTACGACGTATCACATATTCAGAATGGGTTATACGACCCAAAGGTCCTTTCCCGGCTAACCCGAATAGTGAGCGCTTATTCAAAAATAAGTGTGGCATTCAAATTCAAGCAAATCACAACAAATACCCATTTAAGGGTAAATATTGATAGTCAGTTATTTAACTATCAATAAAGATCCGCAACATCATCAGATTCCAAATAATTTTCCAAATTATTTAATTTCCAAAAATATCTTTACACGATATATAATTTTCCACACTTAACCGTTTGAAACAAATCTCAAATATTCACTTTTCAATTTATCTTTAAAAGATAGAATTTCAAACCTTTCATTTCATATTGGAAAAGCATTTCCATACTTATTTAATAATAAGTAATTCACAAATCATTTATTTTCAACACTTGGAAAATATTCGATATACTTAAATCAAAATTAAGTATATATTTCATTCTTTAAGGAAAACGTTCTCTTAGAACCATTTATTTGAGTCAAAACAAATGTTGCGTAAACCATCGTTACGACGACCCAAAATCACTAGTATAGGGATTCGAAATTTAGATAGATATATAAATCCCAATACTATATAAAACATTTCCATTCGAAAATCATTTACTATAACAACAGTGTTATAGTCCACCATTTCCTTACTTCTCGAAAACGTCTATTTCAACAATGAATGTTGAAATCTATGTATTCGATACTAACACGTTTTAAAACATCTTTTAAAACAATTACTTCATTTCGTAATATCACTTCTCCAAAACATATCCATTTTATTTAATAATATATTTACTGTCCAAAATCATAAATATACTTCGTTAACACATTTAACGTTTCTAAACATTTTACTTAAAAGATTATCCACTGTCCAAAATCGTGGATAAAATTCCTTTAACAAGCTATAATAATTTACTTATCAAAATAAGTTAAATTTCGGATTTATAAAACAACGTTTATAAATTCCATTTATATTTTATAACAACTTCAAGTTATAAAAATCACTTTATTAACAAATTCTGTCCATATCCCATTTACAAGAAAAAATCCAAATTATAAGCAAATTACTTATAATTCTCTATTTACAAATTCATTCATTTTATAACTTCCCAAGTCGTAGATTCTATCCTTTTATACATCCATTTATAACATCGTTTTAAAACGTCTTTAAAACTCCTTTATAATCTCATCACTTTGATTTATAAAAATCAAATTTCATAAATCTTATATATAGAGCTTTTATAATAAATTCAAAAATCTCTATTTAAACTATTTTATAGACAAATTAACTAAAAATCACTTTTCGCTTATATTTCACAAATCTCAAAATTTTCAAAACATGAAAATTTTAACATTTATTTATTTAAAATGAATTAATTTAAAATTTTAATAAAACGTATACTTTTAAAAATCACTTTAAAATCCCTTAAAAATAAAAATCGTTATTTTTTAAACTTCAAAAATGGATCCGATGATGCGACAGCACCAAATAATCAATCATGGCATCCAAACGTCATATATCAATATGACAACAGAATATATAACAATATCTGTACATAAATAAATACGGTGAGGAATCCAGTCGGATCCCTCCAACCTGTTTCCCTACATCCACAGATGTTAGCACAATACCAATTCCGCTCCAGTACAGAATATCGTGGTATATGGGTTTAATAAATATTATCCGCTATTATGCGGCGCAATAGGGTCTCATCCGCTATACAATGCGGGAAATCAACAACTCCAATATATACATATTCCAATATATATATATTGTTAAATACATAAATAATACCAACTCCACTTCAATGTGAAATTATCGCGGTATATGTTTTTAATAAATAACCTCCGCTTAATAACGGCGTATAATGTCTATTTTATCAATCAACAAATAGTAATTTATCATCTAGGCATACAATTAACAATTTTAAATCTAACTATTTAAAAAATAAATCGAAACAATTCGATTGAGTGAGAAGTTCTCACCTTGAATTTCAATTCAGTTTCAGCGTTTATTTTGAATAAAATTAAATGGACGTTTAATTTTACCCGAAATTTTCGCTAGCTCCAAACGATTTCAATCCAATTCCATAGCGTAGTGCTCGACCATACGATTCCAACGCAACTGGTTTCGTGCGTTTTCGACCTCGTATCAAAAAGTTATGCTATTTCTAAGTTTACACGAATTTAAATAAACAATTTCAGCTTTTTTTATTATTTTTATAACTGTAGAATTCATCTCAGCCATCATCTTTGCAAGACCAGATCTAGGCCATGAGTAGCTTCTCCTCCTCCCCAGTAAAACATGTTTGAACCAACCCATTAGCCGCCTCCAACTTTGAATTAACGCGACCCATATGTGAAGCTCGAAGACGATCAGCCACCTTCACGTTGAAGCCCTATGCACGAGCCACCTTCGTGTGCGACCTGATGGTGAATGCGGGCCCGTAGCCCCCACCTCGTCGCAAATTTGACGATCTCCACCGTTTACATCGATGTTCTCATCTTCCTCTTCATCTTTGCAGTTGAACACTTCGCTTAAAAGTCTACGGATTGAAAGAAAATGAGGGAGGAAGATGAGTGATTTTCAGCCATTGCTTATGGAGGTGGCGGTTGAAGTAAATTAGGGTTAGGGTTTGATGTTTTGTTGCAAATGGAAATAATGGAGGCCTTTTATAGAAAATTCTCAAATTACTATTCACTCGAAATATTCTGAACTCCAAACGAAGCGTGCCGGCTGACATTTATAAGGTTCACCCCGCGTTCCGAACGCAATGGAACGTGTTTCGAAGGCTAATTCGATCGTATGTGAGAGTTACGGAAATAAACGATCAATTTTAAATTAAACCGATTTAAACTGACTTCGACGCGTTTGGGCTTGCCCCGGGCAAACGGTACATCCGATTGACACAAAATTTGAAACCTTACAATAATATCACATTACGGATCCGATGAAACTGGTCTCGTCGAAATCCGAGACTTTTTGAAAAATGACTATTTTTAGTCTTAAAATTAATATTAAAACAATTTCGATGCGTTTCGAGCTGTCACGGTCAAACAACAACTCCGATTGCTATGAAAATTGAAATCTAATAATAACAAACTATTACGAATCCAATGGAACTAGTTTCGTCCAATTCTGAGACTGTTCGAAAAATGGCTAATTTCACTAGTCGATTTAATATTAAAATATTCAATTTTCACAAATTAACTTTAAATTCAATTTTAAAAGTTCTATAACATCACTATAACTTCAATATGATTTAATATAACTTTATAAATCATTTTCATTCACATTTAATCCAGATTTTAATTATTTCTGGAATTTCACTATTAAATTATTGATTTAATTATTCAATTAAATCCAAATATTCGAATTTTAAATTATTCGACTTATTAATTCTACTTATTAATATTTAAAATCAATTAAATACACGAAATTTAATTGACAGAAATTCTGGGTCGTTACAGATGGATATTATGAAAAATAAAAAAACATATATATATAGAAATTATTTATTTTATTATATTTGGAAAGGAAATTACAACCAAAAATCCACTTCATTGGAAAAATTCCAAAATTCAAATTTTTAAATCATTAAACACCAAAGTTTTTAAATAAAAATGAATTAAAATATTTATTAAAATTTTTGGGTTGTTACAGAAGCTTAGGTAAGCATCCTCTTCATCATCTCCATCTCAAGCTCTCTTCAATTTTCAGAAATTCCTATAACCTAACTTAGGAAAAACTTCGTCTTTTATAATAGATTGAGGATTCTAGAGGTGTATTGAAGAGGAATTGATCTTGCCTTGTTTTAGAGCTTCTCATTCGTTGTTTTTGAGTTGTAAAGGTGAGTTCTTGAACTCACATCTATGTCTATAGCTTTCATTGTTGTTAGGTATGAATTCCTAACATCTATTTCATGTTCAATTGCTGTTGATTTGAATTGATTTGGTGAATTTTCCAATTTTGATGTTTTGAAGTCAAAATCATTAAAATTCCTATCTTGGATGTTTGGACATGTTATTTGGGGTGTATCGAAGAGCCTATAAGGCTGGTTGTCGCTTGGCATAAATCCCTAGCCTCCATTGCTCGTTTGATCGCTTTCGGATCGATTTGGCCATCAATGGCCTTGGCGAATTCTACCCAGGTCCAAGTGACCAGACGTCAAGTTGAAGAACTCAGATGTCTGGTAGGGGTCTCTAGGAAAGATAAAAAATAACAAAAGTAGGAAAAAAAAATAGCAGAGTACTCGACCAGACGTCTAGTTAGGCTATACCAAACGTCTGGGTGGCCTTTGGCGTTAAAAAGAAAATGGGGGAAAGGAAAATAAATTCCTCGAACCCCAGGTCAGACGTCTGGCCAAAGCGACCAGACGTCTGGTCCTGTTGGATTTCGCCTATTTCGCCTGTTTTGTGTGGATTTCCGATTTTTATCGAATTGTATTGATCCGATTAGTTGTTGTCATTTATTATCGACTTTGATGGCTTCTTTTCTGGATTTCTGGGAATATCCATTTGATGGATTTGATATCGATTTTTATGGTTTTGATTCACGTCGTCGTATGTGAATTTTTGGTGATAGATTGTTTTTACAATCATTTCTACGATTTGTCACTTTAAAATACAAAGGTTTTTATACTAGTGGTAAATACTAAAACTCTTTCACAAAAACGATATCAACAATCACTTTTAATACAAAGCTCGTTTTAAAACCGTTTTCCAATCTATTAGTATATACGAACCTTTACTTTATTCGTATGAAAAATCTAATTAAACGACTTAGCAAAACAAGTGGTATGAAACGCTTGCGTTTACTTTGTCGGTTAATTCTTGGACTTGTTCGATTGAAATCTCGTGACAATCTTCGAGTAGAAATCTACAATTTGTTTGTAAATATTTAAGTTAAACCAGTGGTTATGGACATGAAGCTAAACTCATTTATTTACTAGCTTATTGTAATTTACACTTGTCGACCAATGATGATCATTATGTAATTTAGACTAGTGATATGTGATGTCTCTTTGTCCGCGTGGGGGACTGTACCCCGTTCTGTTGAGCTATGTCTCATTTTTTATAGGCTAGCGACCTATGGGTTTTATGGAGTTCGATTCATCGGGCGTACCGTTGTACTACGTCATTGTTCCGAATTATTTGAGTTTCAGGTTCATCGGGCGTACTGTTGTACTACGTTGTTGTTTCGAATTATTTGAGTTTCAGGTTCATAGGGCGTACGGTTGTACTACGTTGTTGTTCATGATTATTTGAGTTTCAGGTTCCTCGGGTGTACTGTTGTACTACGTCGTTGCACCGGCTCTATGGTTAGCGACCATGGGATAGCGACCCGTTTGTGACATATATGTTGGTGAGTTTTCATGCTTCTGTTTGTGATAGGCCTTCCCCCCTTTTGTGTTTTCTGGATTTCTAATTATTGATTTCTGGAATTTATGTTTCACCAATTTTTGCGATTGGCATTGATATGTTTTGTCAATATTTGAGGTTTGGTGAAAAAGCGAAAGAATGTGATATTCTTTTTGAATATTTGAGGAGATTTGAGATATTGTATGATTTTTGTTGTAATCTAATGTATACTTGTCACAGTATGGCATTATTGTTATCTTACATTTTTGTCATATCTCATATCCTATCTCATCTTGTATGATATTTATAGATAGACTGATCTGTTTATTATTTTTCTTCTTAAATAATACTCGGGTCAGACCGAGGTATCACAGGTGCTTCCACTTGACTTCTTAGCTGGGGCTAGCTTCTTACTTTTGGCTAACTACTTTAGCTCAGTAGTTTTTGCTTTTATACATTCGAGATAGAGACTCCTTGATGTATACTTATTCTTTTGTGATGTTGTGGATCTTGTTTAACCACTACTTTGATGTACACTTCTATGTGTTATATTCATATCTATTTCCGCCTTAGTGATATGAATATCTGTGACTGATTTTGTGTTATGCTTATTTTATATTTTTTTTCGAAGGCCACACAGCCACTATGTAGTAGCTTTGAGTTTGTATTTGATATGTCAGATTTCCTCTTGAAATGAATTGCATGGCCTTCTATTTGGCATATCGGTACTCGCACAAAGCAATTACACAGATGGTCACTCCTCAACAGCCTTATTCTTCGCACTAGTCGACGGCATTACTCCGTATTGTCCTTGGCTAGTGTGAGTATAGAGGTAGGGCATCACAACCCCGGTTTTTCCCAACCTTTAAGGAGCTCCCTCATGAACAATTAAATCTGAAATATGAACGGTCGTCTTTAAAGGCGATGACATACCCTTTGTGGGAGCTACCCACACCTAGCCCTGCTGCATCTCCCATGTTTTAGACATTTCCGGTTGATGAGGCTTGAGGCTACGTTTACCTTTAAGAACATTTACACTTAGAATGCTCATTGTCCACCAATGACAATATGCTGAAAGCATTCATCCATAAAAGTCTGTTCTAGGTCTGAACGAAACCGAAGACACTATTCCTACTACATCCATTTTGGAATCACCCTCAGGATTAATAGCGATTAGCTCTTGCACTTCATATCTCTATCTTCGATTCCATTTTATAAATCTCCGAAAAACATTAATAATTCCTTTACCAAGAATTCTGTCGCTTATAAACTTCTTGTACATTTGAAAACATTTATAACTCTTAATGAACCCATATACCATTTAAAAACCTCTTTTATAAATCTATAAACCCGCTTCTAAAATTCGTTTATAAATATCTAACCATTTAAAAACTCTTTCACCTTGCAAATAACCCTTCTTTAATTCTTCGAACCATTTTATAACTCCTTTTGTAAAATCTAAGTCTTACGACTCCATTTCCAGGTCTCGAAAACATTTATAAATAATTTTAATCATTTACCTCAAAACATCACTATATGATAATAATTATTAACAATGAACATTATAAATAAATGGAAATCATTAACTTTAAATATCTAAAAATAATAATTAATCATTCCAAAATATTGTTTAAAAAATAATAAAAATAATTAACCTTACCATTTTATAAATAATATTAATTTATTTTAAAACCTCATTAATAATCCTTATTATTAATTCAAACCATAATTATTCTTAAAATACCTAATCTTTCAATTTATTAACATTTTATAAATTCTTAAAACATATTAACTATTAACAAATAACTTTTAAACAATATTAAAATAATCAAATAACTTTAAAATAATATTAATATGATTATATAACTTCAAAGCAATTTTTAATATACTTAAATAACTTTTTAAAAGAATATTATTATAATTAAATAATCTTAAATAAATACTTATAATTTAATAACTTAAACCAATATTAATATATTTAATTAACTTAAAGAATCCTTGAACAACATGTTTTGAAACACAACTTCAGAGTTAAAAATCGTTTCTTGTCTCAAAACCCAATTTTGACTTAAACGGCAATTTATAGAATTTTTAAAATACTAATTTGAGGCCAATAGCCACCCAACACTTGACTAATATCAATATCGATTTTCTATCACTTCTGGGTTTTAATTTTCAACATAGAACAATCCTATAACTATAATGTCCACAATCATATTTATTATTCAATAAACTATATAAATGAAATATTATTGTAACAATATAATTCAATAATAGCGAGGAATCCCGTTGGATCCCTCCAACCTATTTCCCCCGCATCACAAATATTATATAATCATAAAATATAAATCAACCGCTTCGAGGTGGGATTCGTGTACAAAGGGTCATCCGCTCTTACATGGGAACGTAATAGGTCTCATCCACTCCAATAGGCGGGAATATATCCAAACCAACTAATATATATAATAATTCATCCAAACAGCCATCCAACAATTATTATCAACTATATCATACTAGTTAACAAAAAAGGTGAGTTTAACTCACCGAAATTTCATGCCGCCGCCGAGGCATTCTGGTTTGGAACTACGTCCGATTTTAGCCCAAATTTCAACAGTCTCCAAACTTGTCCAAATTAGCTTCATTGCGAAGCTTTCATCGATATGAGCGCAACGCAAAAAGTTTCATTCCAATCGGGCCTCATATGAAGGAGATACAAAATTTATAAGTTATCGATATATTTTAAATAAAAATAAATAACAATTACACTACTTAACTCTAATTACATTTTAAATTATCATCTTCCCTCTAACCCTCTCTCTTCCCAATCGAACCCACCTAAGCCGCCCTCTACTTTTGCTCGCCGCCGCCTCTGGCCATGGCTGACCACCGCTTTGCTCTCACTGATAGTCCAGCCTCCCCTCTCCCTAATGTCGTTGGCCTCGGCTCCAATGACGTCACCACCACGCCGAAATTCCAAATGAACTTTTTCCGTTCAATCCTCAATTTCTACCGCCGAGACCACCCATTGGCCAACAAATGTTGGCCGAAGATAGCTCTTCCCCTCCATTACATTTCTCCTTCATAACTCCTCGTCTGAAAGTCGATGAAATCGCTGTAGTTCGCCCAAGAAGATTTGACGATCAACTCGCAACCCTGGCCACCACGATGAACTATGTAACAACCCTGTATTTTGTAATTATTTTAATTTGAATTTCCTGATTTAAAAACTTTATTTTATTTATTTAAATTAGATAATCCTTGTTGTTTTAAATATAAAATTTGATTCTGATGTAAATTAGAATTTCAAACCTTAATAAATAGAATATTTCCAGAAAAGTGAATTTTGGTCAAAATAGTCAAACTTTGACTTTTAATTTAAAAATTTAAAAGTTTGAAATTTTTAATTTTATCTTTTATTATGAAATTAGATTAAATTTCAAGAATACTGCTTTTCGTTTCGTCGAAATCTGATTTATAATGTGAAAGTTACGCCCTTTTGAATATTGTGTGTAATTTGCTGTATTTAACAAAATTGTTTATTTTAAATTATATAAATAATATTTTATTTAGTCGTGTAATGTTCTAATATGGGTAAAATAACTTTTTATGTATATATTTTGGTTTTAAAACATTTTTCAAAGTGTAATTGACATTTTCCAATGTCAGTTGTATTCTGTTTATAATTTCTAATTTCCAGTTTCATTTAATTAAAGAAATTCTTTATTTTTATTATTTTCCTTAAAATCTTATTTTATTTAATCTCCACTTTTTTTTGGTTCATCATTTATTTTACTTATTTGACTTTTTATTTGTTTTAAACTGAAATAGAAATTTTATAAAGCTAGTGATGTTTTATTTGTAATTTTAAGCCTTGTTTAAAAAATATAAACTATTTCTTTATTCTTTTTCTATTTTCTCTAAATTTAATTTTTTTTATTTCACTTTAGAAATGATAAATGATTTATTTATTTCAAAGTTTTTCTTTAGAACAATTTTAAAATGAAGTAGATATTTTTCCAAAGCCAATGATGATTTATTTGTAATTTCCGGACCCTGTTTTCAATATTTAAGCAATTTCTTTAATTCTTTTCCCTATTTTCCTAAATTTATTTATTTATTTTTATTTTATTTTGTTTTCAGTTCTGTAATTCATTTACTTAAATTTATTTGCTTTATTTTGATTTAAAGAAATAGGAATACAAAGAGGCAAGACCTTTCATTTTCTGGAGACTTTTCATTTACCCTGCCTCTTCATTTTCTTGTGCCTTTTCCTTTTCCTTCTTTGGCCGTCCATTTCTTTTTGCTATTGTCGTGCATTTCTCTTCTCATTTCACATGAAAACATTCTTCTCCTCATCCTAAAACTCACGAAAATGAGAGAAAGAAAAAAAACAAACAAACATGCTAATGGCTTCATTCTTTTTCTCCTCTTTCCAATGTTTTGCCTTGGATTCTCTTGCTCTGCTAGGCCTAGCACCTCCAACATCTCCTCCAACGACCATCACCACTTCTTCCCCACCTAATCCATGGCCAAACCAGCCCATCCTCTGACCTGAAGGTGCCATGGCTTTCCCTTGATCAAAACCTCATAAAAATATTGAAAAAAACACCTTGAAACCTTGTCTAGTCGACCTTATGATCACCTCCCCTTCATTGTTTGCCACCGCCACCTCCTTAGACTCCACCACCACCACTTGTACACCACCTGAACATTCCCCTCTCCTCTGACCAGACCTGTAGCAAGTCATGGCCGAGCTTAGGACCTTGTAGACCGAGCCAAAGATGAACCAAAACTCCACCATATTGCATAAAACTCTTCACATGCCTATGTTGTAACTTCCCCATCATCTCTAGCTTGTAGTCGTGCATCCCTTAGTCCAAACCAGACCCAAACCATGATCAAACCTGAGCCAAAGCATGTCCAAACCTGAACCAAAACATCCCCTAGGCCGTGCAAGCATATGTAGAAAACGAGGCAAAAGTTTGTGTGTTCGATTTGCTTTTCATTTCAAAGTTATTCAAATTCAATGTTGTATTGAATTATGATTTATCTTGGTTTTGTTTTAGGTTGTAACACATGTTCCTTAGCTTGGATCTCTTCCACTTGAATCTATTATTGTGTCATCGTGCCTTTGGGAATCTATTTGTGTCAATTGTATTGAAATCTCCATTTTATACAGGTGAGTAAATCTCACATGACATTTATACTTATGAAAATGTGAGTTGACAATAATTGAATGTGTAGAATATTATATATGATGTTATAACAGCCTATGATTATTAATTATATGATGTTAAACCTATTATTTTACCTGTCATATTATATGTTACTATTATTTATTGTTAAACTATTCATTTATATCTGTTTATTACACTTCAAGTTCCTTGTTAGTATAGAATCACTATGGGTTGAAATGATACATACCCGAACAAACTTTAGAATAGGGAAAAATCGTTATGGGCTGAAATGATAGGCCTGAACGGTTTTTATTTATTTTATTTTAATTTGGGATTGCGGGTTTTGAAATGATAGAACCCAGATTTTTGCTTTTTAAACTGCGGATTGAAATGATACATATCTGTATCACTTGACTTAGGTTAGAAAACTATATAAATGCCCGTGGTTATTTTTATAAAGTATTTCGAATATTTTAGATATATTTAAAAGTGTAAAATTATGAAAATTTGATTTATATTGGATTTTTAATGTTTAAATAAAGAAATTTGGATTTTTTCTAGAAGTTAAAAATGTAATTTAAATGAAGGGTAAAATTGAATTTTTGAAATATAACTTAAGTTTGGAAATTTTTGGAATTTTGGTTTTAAAATGATATTTAAGTTATATAAATAAAATGGAAATTTAATTATATTTGGAAAATGGTAAATATGATAATTTGATTTGAAATTGAATTAAAATGATTTAATAAAGTGTTATTGAGTTTTCTATGTATTAAAATGGTCAAATAAATGAATGCTTAAAAGTGTAATTTTAAAATATAACTTGACTTGGAAATGTGATATTTGGTTTTAAAATAAAGGATTAAGTTAATTAATAAATTGGAAATTTAGTTTAATTTGTGAAATGGTAATTTAAAAATGTAAGTGTTAATAAAGTGTCAAATGTAAAAATGGGAAATTTGTACACTTGAATGTGTTAAGTGAAATTATTGAAAATTTGGATTTTATTATAAAAGTTTACTTTATAAAAATCATAAATTAAAAAGAGTATTGTTAATGAACATTTTTGAATGTTAAAAATATGATTGTAATAATGTTTAAATGGTTTAAATTAAAGTTTATTATTTGTTGGAAATACACTAAATCTGGAAAATACTTTTAATAGCATTCAGAAATGCTATGATTTCTAATTTGAACTAAAATTGAATAAAAGAGCTATTACAGCATTTCTGAAACATTGTAGTTGCTGTAGTTGAACTAAATAGACTAAAACTTGACTCAGGTCTATTACAGCAGTTCTGTAACTGCTGTAGTGGTTTGCGATCTTTGTTGAAATTCATTAAAGCCTTTAATTTGAAACCTGAGCTATTATAGCATTTCTAGAAATGCTGTCTTTGCTGTTTTAAACCAAATTTCAACAAAAATGAGATATAACAGCAATTTTAAGTGCTGTCTTTGCTGAGTTAAAATGTTTTAAAGTATAACTTATAATAGCTTTTTCTAAATGCTGTGAAAGGCTGAAATTTTCAATGTTTATGGTTTTTAACTTAGTAAATGAACTCAGAATGGTTTAAAACTTTGGAAATTGAATACTTAATTTGAAAGTATAATAATTACACTTTTAAATGGTTTAAATGAATTATTTTGATTGAAATATAAACTATTTAAAAGGTGGCTTGAAATGATAATAAATGAATGATATCTTTGAATTTAAAAGGTATTTAAAGTTGAATATTTGGATTTGAACTCAAATGATGATTCGATAATGAAGTTTTGAAAAGATATGATATTTTGATATATTAAATGATTTGAAATGAAGTTTTGAAATGATATGATATTTTAAATATATTGAAATGGTTTGGAATTGATTTAATCTTTATTTTGATAAAGATTTGGATTTGAAATGATATTCTATTTTGAAGTATAAAATATTATTTTAAAATTTATAACCACGGGTTATAATAACGATTGGTTGTTAAAGAGACCGGGATCAGATATGGACATACTCTCTGTCGATACCAAAAACCACTTTGACAACTATGTACGCGGTGGAGTTTCCAGAATGAAGTAGGATGGTGGTGACGATCCTAAGGTATATACGTGGACCCAACTCCCGTGAGTTGTCATAAGGTGGCTAAAACAGGAGCGATCTCGGACCAGTGAGGTAGCACCTCTTATCGGACACACTTCTTCGATACCATTCTATTACTTTGTGATTGTTTGGGTGCACCCCTTGATTTGGGAGTGTTGTTCGAGGTGGAGCGGCTGTGGCTGCTATGCGTTTCCATCAGTCCGTGTGCGTAATTGGTATATCTACCCTGGCATTGCCTTGTGTGCCGTGTCACCTACCATATCGAGCTTTACTACGAGTTTCTATTTGTGTCGTACCTATGGAGTATCTTCTCGTAGCCTTTCGAGGTATGAAGGTACTGTATAGACTATTGGCATTATTACGTATTAGGGTGAGTTCAGATTAAATGTAAAGCCCTAATACTATTTAAAAGTATGTTTATTTTATGATTAGACATTATTATAATAGTGAATATTACTACATAGTAGATAGTTTAACGGATCCTTAAAGACTGGGCGATCCCAAGCATTCTTTAAGTTACTTGTACTTTTACTACAATTTACTTGAGTTGGTTTACATTGTATAAGTATGTATGTTCTGACTCGAGTGTTTTGTGTTTTGCTTTACGCTCGGGTCAGACTGGGTGATACAACATTTGAGACTCACCTTTGGAGCTGGAGTTTTGCTTTGAAGATCCAGATATTTATTCTTCTAGTTATCCAGTTGGTTCCAATTGTATTCTGAGTTGTACCTGATTATCTTACTATTACTCCTGTTGTATCTTGGTATTCCTATTGTATCTTACTTAACTCTGATGTATTTAAATAGTAGCTTCATGAACTACTATTTCTTTGTTTCTACTGCATTATATTACTCTGTGTCTGTGATCTGTGATTATTTATTTACTGTATATGATGTGTTTGCCAAATATAAATTAACAATTCAGTATTTTGAGCAATTCAAGTCCGACATATGCGGATGCGAATGGTTGAAAATATCGGGTCATTACAGACAATCCATCTCCACCATTGAAGAAGCTCTATTCATCGTCGGGGACAATTTTCTATTTGGAGCTTAGGCCTGAAACGCCTTAGATCGTCGCCGTTGATGGTGGGTCGTTGGATGAGAGGGGGAGGAGTTACGTTCGTTTCTTTTTTTAAAGGACTGAAGAGTGAAGGCGTGATATATAAATGAGGGAGGTACGAATGAATGTAGGTGGTACAGTGTAGGTGCGGCTTATATAGATAGGTTAGGCAGTGTGAAGTTAAATCGAAGAAAATATATTATTTAAAATTCAAAATATCTAGATATTTAATTCTGAACCCCGATCGAGGTGTGCCGCCTAGCGTTCCTAATGTTATACCCCTATTTCGAACGCAATGGAACAAGTTTCTACACCTAATTCGATCGTATGCATAACATTGCTTTTTGAACCCAATTATAATATTAAATTTCTGATATTAATTTCAATGCATTTCTATCCCATACGACCAAACGGTGTATCTGATCGCTACGAAGTTTGACGGCGTATTATAATTCATTATTACATACCCAAAGACACTAGTTTCGTCGAAATCTGAGACTGTGCTGTGGAAGGCTATTTTCACTCGTTAATTAAAACGAGTTATTTTCAAAATAGAGTAAATCACTTTTAAATCAAATTTAAAAGTTTTATTTTCTTCATTCTCATTAAATAGAAATTTAATAAGCTTTTAAATTATTTTTATCCAAATAAAAATCCAAGATTCATTATTTAAATGATTTCAATTATTAAATTCAACAATTAAATTATCCAATAAATCGCTATATTTGAAATTCAAGTTATTTAACCTATAAAATTAACTTTTCAATATTTAAAATGAATTAAATATTCTAATTTCAAATAACTAAAATTATGGGTCGTCACATTCTACCCCATAAAAGAATTTCGTCCTCGAAATTGCCAAGGTAGGAAAATGCGCAAATCCATTTTTTTTCTAAAACAAATTAGTTGAAATAACTTACTAAATCATTTTTAAACCTTTATCTTTTCCCAAAATCAATTTTTTTGAAACCTTGTTATTACTTTTACTTATTTCCGAATTCATCCATTGATTCCCAATAATATTATCCATTCAATCATTTCAACTTATAATTCAAAATTAAATTTTAGATATAGAAATTTTCATAAAAATTTCTAACTCGTTAAATTTTTGAAAAATTTCGCCAGCGTCTCCTTTGCATGGCTAGATCGGAACAACTACAAGTTTCCACTACGAGCCTAAACCAGCAAAAGAAAACAAAAGCCAAGTGGCTCAACCATAAAACCATCAAATCAACAATGACTTAAACATGTACCTTTATGTTGGGCAACCCAATTTTTCTTATGAAACCAAAGGCATCAAATTAGCTCTTGTCTTTAAATACCTACATCTTATTTACCAATGATATCTAATCATATAATTCAAAATCATATTATTTTGCAATTCCAATTTCCAACATTTGCTTTACCGAAACCATATGATGTACATATATCATCCGTACGCAATATCAAATCTGATCGCTCACTCGATCAAACAATTTCACCTCCGAACTAGTATCGTTCACACGACCACTCTAGTGCGGACTTAGATCTGGTTTCTTGATTAGAAACTATCATTCTCCTTGCATAGCCATATACTATGATAAAGAATCGTAGAATCAACCAAAAATCCATATCCAGTGTTCACCATCGAGAATCGAGTGAAAAATCCTAACTCGGATCGATATAAATCATCTCGAAATCCTGTGCTCGAATCTGGATCAAATCGTTATGCGAATAAAATAACATACGTACAACTTACGTATTTATTTCAATTGATTCTTAGTTATTCCCAAATTCTCTCATTCACGTTCATTTCATTTACATTCCATTATTTACAATCATTATTCACCTTCACTGCTTACTTAGTATTCTAATATCCCTAAAGAACCATCCCATCAAATTTCATGTTTAACAACATTTCACTCTTACTACACCATAAATGATATTTTGATACAGCTAAAAGCCGTATCAAAATATGCCGAGCTTAATATTTTGATACGGCCATTAGCCGTATCTAATGTATCAATTAGATACGGCCATTAGCCATATCTAATTGACAAATAGGCAGCGTCTAATGTACCAATTAGACACGGCTAAAAGCCATATCTAATTAGTCAATTAGATATAATATTATAGACAATATATAATACACAATATATAATATTATAGACCTATTCATATCCAATATATAATCAATAATCATTTCGAGACGTCAAAACAAATAATATTATAGACAGTGCACATTCAAATGATTCAATAATTCGCATTATAGTGCGTAATAACTTAACAATATCATTATATAACACTAGCATTTAGCACATTAATATATCGCTGGCATTACAAGTCTTTATATGATTACAATTCAAGAATCATAGTTAACGATAATGATACTCATAGGAGATTGTATTGTTATATAATAACAGTAGCAAACACAAAAGGCCTACATTTTAAAAAATACACACACTCCATGCCAAGGAAATGCCCAACACCTTTGAAGTCCTCAAATCTTGGTACAACTGAAAAATCATTTGAGAAGGAATCGTACACCAATAAACTTGTCGTACCTGCAACCAAAAATAAGATACAAATAAGCATGAATGTAACGACCTGTATTTTTAACACTTTAAAAATACGAATTAAAATAAAAATTTTGGATAAAAATCCGAAGGAAATAAAATTTTGTGTTGTTAAATGTGAATTACAAGTTAAAATGCAAAACTGAATTCTGAAATAACTTATTTGTAAATTAAATATGGATGTTAACCTGTATTGAATGTAAGTAATGAATTGAGTTTGATTGTAAACCAAATTGGTTATGATTGTAAACAAAGAATAAATAAAACGGTAGATTTAATAGTGGAAGTTTATGTTATTGAAACTAATATAAATAAATGTAACTTAATATTACAGTTGATTGAAATCAAATAATAACCGAAACTGTAATTTGATAAAGATGTTAACTGGTAATTGAACGTAAGTAAAGATTTAAATTTGAATGTAACAAGTAATTGAATTGAATTGAATTTGATTGTAAACAACGAAATAAATAAAATGTACATTTAATATTGAAGTTATAATATGGAAATCAACGTAAATGAATGTAATTTAATATTACTGTGAATTTAAATAAGATGATAGCTGAAGAAAATGAAAGTAAATGAATTATAAACTATTGATAATAATGTATAAGTAAATGGTTGATTCAATAATGAAAGTGTAAATCGAAATAAAAAAATTCATTTGGAATTAAATAACTTGAATTTGAATTACAATATAATTGAACGCTGAATCTAATATAATCTTTTATATTGGATTTATAATGGAAAATTGCATTGTAAAAGATTGTTAATTACTATGAAATTAAAAATGAAATTTGTGAACAATTGAAATTTGATTTAAAAGTTAATAATTTAAAATTGGGAATTTTATATTGAAATTAAACAGTAAAAATAGCCATTTTTACAACTGTCTCGGATTTCGACGAAACTAGTTTCATCGGATCTGTAACAGTGAATTATTGTAAGGTTTCAATTTTCGTAGCAATCGGACTTGTCGTTTGATCGTACGGACTCGAAACGCCTTGAAATAAATGCAATTATAATCAATTAAAATCAATTTGAAATTTTGATTTTAGCATAACTTCTTCATACGATGGAATTTGGACTTGAAACCTTTTCCATTGCGTTTAAAATATTTTAAAACACCTATTTTGATATATGAGTTTACCCAATTTCGTTCCGGGGTCAGAACGGGCTTTTCGGACCATAGTTTGTTCCGCACGTTCATCTATCCAGTCTATCTACTCTATCTCTAACATACCTATATAAACACAGTTATAAACCCTAGCCTCCCTAATTTTTTTTGTCTGTACATACAATTCATCTTCTTCTTAGCTTCTCATTCCAATGGCAGACAAAACCTAATTCCCAAATTCCAAAATCTAAAAAAAAAAAATATTCGAGATTTACGCGCTTCGGGTCGTGCTTGGGGTTTCAGGGGGAAAAACCCTGGAGCTACTTCGAGTCGGGAAGAAAACTACTCGGGTCATCGGGTCGTTTTCGCAAAAACTCCAAGTAGGCATCGGGTATTTGAGGTGGAAACTCGAATTCGACTCAGCACCAGAATTTTCCAATCTTCAAATTTTCATAACTTTTGCATACAGACTCGGATTTGGACGAGATTTCTTTTGTTAGGATCGTATCAAAATTCCGGACACTTTGACGCCGGTTTGGATGGATTTGGAGACTGTCAAAATTTTGGGTTTAAATTGAATTTAAATTCAATTTAAATTCAAAAGGTGAGTGTTTTATAACGCTCACAATGTACTGAATATTTTTATGGTAGTTAAACTTGACATTATGAAGTGATATGAATTTATTTGTCGTTGTTTGATAAATTTTAATTGTCATATAGATTGTCGTGTGAATTCACCGTTGAAAATTTAAATTGACAGTAAATTGAAATTAAGATTTAATTGAAATCAAATTTCCCGATATTGATAACTATGAAATTGCCGTGAATTGTATTGACTATTGGATGATTTATTTCGATGGATGCTATTGGTTGATATTTAAATGTTTGGATGTTTATTTGCTTATATATATCCTGTTATACATGCACATGACACTGTGATTGGTTTAAGTAATATATATTCATCCCTGACATTTAATTGAAATAACTAACCACTTGGCCATAGGTTAGAGAATTATATACGGACACCGGGTTGGTTAAATTAAATGATTTTAAAGTTGTTTTGAAATTATTTAAATGAATTGATTTTAAGAATAAAAATCCAATTTATGGAAATTGAATTATTTTGAATTGAAGCTCAAGATGTTGGAATTTAAACTTGGTAAATGAAATTGTTTAATTATTTGAAGTTTAGATTTTTTTTAAAAAAAAAGAAATTTTTTTTTTGAAATACGACGTAAATTTTCGAAGGTTGATTTGTTTTAAAAGATTGGACTTTTAATCGAACTCTGAATATTTCTAAGAAAATATTTATGAAATGATATTTCAAGTTTGAGTTTGGAATTGAAAATTTATTTAAAATTGAGATTTAATTAATTTGGAATTTAATTGAAATTCAAAGAAATTTGTGAATTGGACTAAATTGAAACTATTGAATTATTTAATAATTAAATAAGGTTAAATTATTTAATGATTAAATTGAATTGAAATTCTTTAATAAGAAAAAATTTGAACTTTTGAATAAGTGAATTTTTACTTCGTAAATAATTGAAATTGAGTTTCTTTATTAATTAAGTTTTGGAAAATTATTTAAGAAAGTAAATAAGTGAAATTGAATTTTTTTAACAAGAAATGAAAATGTGATATTTTTGGAATTAATGTAAGACTTGTAATTGAAAGAATTGATTTGACGAATTTAATTTAATTCAAAATTGTAAGTTTTGATTTAATGAAGTTGAACTTAAAAAGGTAGTGTAATGGATTTGAAATTTAATAGAAATTGTTTTGAATGATAAAGTACCTTAACGGATATTAAATGAAATCGATAAATGAATTTAAATTGATTTGAATGTTGAATTAAATTAATTTAAATGATTTCGGAATGAAACTTATATACGAACTTGAATCAATATTTGAATTGTTTAAATTGAAATTGAAATTGAATTATAAGATTTTGAAATTTTGATTTGGAAGTTTTGAAACGTAAATTGTGGAAATTGATTTAGAAAGACAAATGAAATGTTGATTTATAAATTCTAATTGAATTGAAATTGATTTGGTTTTGAAATAAATAAACGACCAATCGGTGAAATAATTACGGAAGTTATTAAAGAGACCGGAATTCGGTTATGGATATACTCTCTATCTAAACCGAAAACCACTTTAATAACTATACGCGGAGTGATGATCCAGAATGAAGTGGTTGGAATGATGTTCGTTGATGACTGAAGAAAGTGAACGATGATGGATAGCCTTGACACTTGTGTCAAATTGGAAATGACTAAAACAGGAGCTGTGCCGGGCCAATGGAGGATTTGCTACCTCAAGTGGACACACTTCTTCAAACTACTCATTATATGTTGTCGATTGGTGCACCCTTGATTTTGGGAGTGTTGTTTCACGGTGTTGCGGGCACTGCGGCGTTGCGTTCTCACCAGTCCGGATCAGGCGAACGGTAGTATCACTACCTTGGGTATTGCCTCATGTGCCTTGTCATACTTGTATTCCATTTATACGTGACCACTACGATTTTGATTTGTACCTTTAGTATATGGATTGCCCTCTGGTGACTTCCGGTTTTGGGGAAACTACGGTCTTGTATATGCTTTTGGGAATAAAAATGTGTTAAGGGTGGAATGGGCCATGGCTTAACGCTATTTTAATACTTTTACTTTAATGTAGACATATTATAATAGCGTATTGTACTACATAGTAGATAGTTTAACGGATCCTTGAGAGATGGAAAATCCCGTAACATCTCTTAAGTTATTGCACTCACGTTGACACTGGATAGGAGATGTCAAAACCCGTAAACATCTCTGACGCTGTCACACTCATATTTTCTTATTCGATTTGACTTACATGAGATATTTTAGTCCTGACTCGAGTGTTTTGCCTTTTCATTACGCTCGGGTCAGCCTGAGCATTTCTGATAAGGTTGAAGATCTATTCTGGAGGACGAAGACGGAGTTTGGTATTACATCATTTGTATTCTACTACTGTATTATTTTTCCGCTGCATTGTTGTATTATCTCTGATATGTATGTAACTCTGATTTATGATGTATAATAATAATCAAATTTATTTATTTAACAGCTTCATGAACTGTTATTTTATTATTATATCTTGTTCCTTCCGCTGCGAGATTCTGAGTTTGTTTCTGTTCTTTCTTTTCTTTCTTTTCTTATTTACCCCAATAACTATCCGTATTTCGGATTGTTTGAGTCGGCATGTGTGTATGTTTTGTCGACTTGAACGGTCAAAAATGCGGGTTGTTACAATGAACTTCGCATGTCCATAATAAACGGATATCATCTTGATACAGTATATGTAAATATCTAGAATTGGTGTGAAAATTATATGTTGAATCTACATCTTTGGAATTAGTGTCACTGTTTTAAGGTGTAGTCAACATAAAACTCATGGAATTAGTGTCACTGTCCATAATAAACTGATATCATCTTGATTCAGTAATCAGTATCATTATACTTAGATGACATGTGTGCATTTCAGGATGGGATCCTCTGGTCCAATTGCAGTAATCAATAAACCAGAATTGAATAATTATCTTTAACAACTGCAGTCATGCATTTCCCAAAATGATACAAAGGGTGTTATGACTATGGAGTTATCAGTGCATATGTTTTGACAAAAATGTGGTTCTCCTTTGATTTTTTTTCCTTTCTATTCAATAAAAGTTACAAAAGATGGTATAGTTCATTAATCATTATATATTTTAAGTAAAGGGAAACTGCATCAAAAACGAGCTTTGCTTTTATTGCAAGACAAGTAGCAGTGTTATTTCACCTTTTATTTTGTAGCACCGGAGTAATGTCTATGCATTACCCCTCTCCTGATACTTGGCTTGCGCCATTAACAACAATTGTAAGACTCACATAGGGCCTCTCATAGATCTTTCAAATATAACAATGCTTGGCATACTCAAGCAGGCTATGTAGAAGTAATAGAGAGAAGCATTCATGCTAGAACTAATGATAGCCCTATGTTTAGTTTTTCTCTCTAAGCTTAAGGCAGTAAAGGCAAATCTCAAATAGTGGAACCAAAATAAAACAAGTATTAAACAACTTTGCGAACAGAAAAGAGAAAACAACAACTATTTATACTTGCAGCTCATTAACAATCCTCATCACCCAGTGTTGTTCAATGAATACAGAAACAGTTTAGACCAACTTCAATTAATACTGCATTCAAAAGGAATACAGAATTACCAAAAGGCAAAGGCAAAAGAGTTGATTGTATGTTTGGTTAACTGAAGAATAATAAGTAATAAGCATCCTCTGCAGGTGCAATAACAACAAAGAGTGAATTCATTGAAAGTATTCAAAGGTTCAATATCCAAGTTAATAATTTGACATAGGTAAGTGATAGATTTTACACATTTGTTTTTATAAATTGTACATGTGAAATTATCTCACGGTGTTTTTCTTGTTGGAAACTCTTTCCAGCTTAAGTCACATGGTAAATAGAAACACAATATGTGATCATTGCTTAATAGCTTTGTAAGAAATTGTCGCACACCTAATCTTTGTTTTGTTTGAGAAAATTGGCTTGCACACCTCGGCTTCTATTGCTATAGTCAACATAAACTTTATATTGATAGTTTGAGCATGGTTGACTCTATAAGTGTTGCAATGTTGTGTTGATATGACATTGGATATAACATTTTATGGTTTTAATGTTTCAAATTTCTCGTGTCCAGCTTTTATAACAAAATCAATATTTTAGTTCTTGCCACAAGATTGAGTGTGCGACTATGCTGAGCTTACTCCTATACGACTTTTTAAGGAGACATAAAAAGCAGTTGGTGATCCTCAATTGTGCAGGCTGATTTAATGAAAAGGAAGCTTCCATGGCATTTAGACACGATAAAAAGAAACCGCAAGAAATGATGCCAAGAAGTTTGATGTGTGTGCACAATATATAAGTTTATTAGAAGTAACTATAGAGTCTCTTCTCTTAAATGTTAACTATTGTGCATATGTTGATTTCATTTTATGGTTATAAACAATTCATTTGTTACACTTTATCATTTAAACATACACTGCTGTGCTCGTCCTTGGTTGCAAAATACTATAATACAACCACCAATAATATTCTGAAATTTCGATTTTTCACCTGCAGAGGATGCTTAAGCTCTTCTTTATTTGGAATTTATGTTGAATTTTTGTGAGTATTCTTTTGAGTGATCTTTTGGAGTTTATATAAGGTTACAAAATGCTACTATACATCTACAAACTATTATACACTGCCGTCTTAGATTCTTTCACTGTAAATACAAGAGGAAGAGCCCAATAATATAACGCGGGGAATTTTTGTTTACATACTTGGCTATATCATTTAAATCATTGCTCTTCTACTTCCCTTTTTTAATTTTTAAATAAAAGAAATGTGCTTGTTCAATCAATATTAATGTTTGATTATGTACACAAACCAGCTAACTTGGTTAGCATATGACTGTGATGAAGTTGAACCTTTTTTTATCTTGTTAATATTGGATTACAATCTAGCTAAAATTTTAAGCTATTTTTGAATTACCACAGGCATAGTTCTTGAATTGCAATGGCCAACGGGTAAAAGTTATGGGATTTGAGAATCTATTTCATTTTTGATGCTAGTGATGGTCATTGTTATTTTATTTATTTATTATTATTACCTGCAACACCATTTGCTTGCTCTATTATCCCATTAGTGCTGAGTGACATTCGTATGGAGTTGTGTATAGAAAATTATGAACGAAAAAAAAATGAAAGAATTTTGACCTTTTTTGATTCACTCCAGAAATCGGCTTCCACTCCCTCTAGAAATCGACTTTCACCCCCACCTCTAAAGTCAGCTTTCACTCCAGCAATGAACTTAAGGATGCCCTCTAGAAACTCCAAAAATCAACTTTCACTCCAGCATCGAACTCGATGATGCCATCTCCGATTCACCCCTAATACCTCCCAATCAACAGTGGAGTTGTGCGTTAGTAGATAATGTTTTTAATCCGACCCTTACTTAGTTCGTTTATTTAACCCTAAATCGATATGAAGATGAATTTGATGAAGATTTAAAAGTTGATGAAGAGTAGTAAGGGAGCTTTGGATTGTGAAATTGGTTATGAAAATTGGACATTAAGTACGTCACTTGAAGGAGGGAGGGTGTGCGTTTTGGGGAAAATTATCCCACGAAAAGAGGCACAGATTTTGATACGGCTATAAGCCGTATCAAATTTGATACGGCTTACAGCCGTATTAAATAATATAGATACGGCTATAAGCCATATTAAAATTTGATACGGCTTATAGCCGTATCAAATGTGCCGCCTGAGGTTGCGCCAAAATCCTATTTGTGGTGTAGTGTCTATATTGATTTCATTTATGAATCATTGCATAAAATTTTACTTAAGTTTATAACATTTTACACAACTCTTCTCATGTTTATTTCTATTTCATAACTTAAGTCCTTATCCGTTTCTAACCAAATTCAATTCCATTTCCCCATTCTCAACATTCAATTTTATCAATCAACATTCCAACCATATTACAATTCACTAATTTACTTAATTAGCCAATTTCATGAATCCATTTCAAATCTCAATCGATTCCATTGCCAAAAATTATTTCCTTTATACTAACTTAGGCTAAATTTTCAAAATTCACTTTATTTAACTTAATTTAAGTTAAATTCCATTCTATAGTTCAATTTCAAACTTTAATTTTCTTGCATTCACATTTAACACTTAAAACGTTGCTTTAACTTACTAATTTTCAAATTTTATAAGTTATCAAGCTTATTTTTCTCATATTTTCAATAAAACATTTAAATGAAACTCCCAAAGTTTAAACACCTTGTTCTAAAGTATTTCAAATCATTTTTGAAATCATACACACACACACACAATCCCTTGGTATATGAAATCATTCTTTTGGATTTTAAAACCAAAACTAATTTTACCAAAACAAAACTCCAATGGTAGCAATTCCTCTCTTGAAAACTTGAAAATGAACGTCGATGATGCTGCAGTCCTCATCGAAATTATTTTCCAACGATCGAAGTGAGTTCAATGCTTTTATTTCCTTTTAAAAATATTTCCGTTCAAAAATACTTTCCAAATAATATTATTATTATTTTTCCAAAATTTTGAAAAACATTTCCAAAACCAGCAGGAATTTAAATTCCCAAATTCTCAGCTTTTAAACTTTCTTTACTTACAATTATATTTATAATATACTTCAGGAATTTCATTTCCTTTCAATATATAAACTACATTTATAAATCATATTTATATAATTCCATTTTTTTTATATAAATCATTCCGTAATTATTAATCTTACTTTCATTATAATAATAACACTTTTATTCGATCCCAACGACAACAATGATAATAATAAAATATTATCATTCTCTAACAACCAAACACACCATATATAGCTATAATAATTTCTAAAAAAATATTCCTTTATATATAAAATAATCAGGTAAAATTATTTCATTTACCCAATTTCAAAACAATACCATGTTGAGTTGCTCTATTCAAGTGTTTAGAGATCCATATCAATAACGTCAATTACTTGTATTGACCAGAATCCATAAGCCACTCAACTGACCAATCAACACAATATAAAACAATTTTAATATCACTAACAAATACGCGCTCATATTTTTTTTTTTGAAAAAAGGTGAATTTTATTGATGCCTCAATGACCGAAATAAACTTACAAAGTCTTGATACAAAAAGACAAAGACATGAAGCCTAACCGGCAAAAGTAAAACATATATCCCTCAGAAAGCTAAAAGGTAGGCTCTACTTCAAACTCAACTTCGAAAGCTCAGAGATAAATAATCATGGCGGATCCACTTTCCAGTTTTGAAGGATACTTCTCTCCAGCTCTGTCGCACAGGTAAAAAGCTTTCCTTTAATTCTTTTTACAAGAATCCTAACATCTTGTTCAATTGCAATCTGAATCTGGTGATGGTTCTTAGCAGTTCTCTGGAAGACTCGTCGATTCCTTTCTTTCCAGAGATGATAAACAGTAGTTGTGAGGCAAATAAGCTGTAGTTGGGTCAACAAATCTTCTTTCTTGCGGGAACTCAGGTATATTAATTCATCTTCTAGGGAAGAAGTTGCATGCAAGACTTGATTTTTATTCTTAATTTGACTTAAAACACGAGTAGAGTATTCGCATTCAAAAAAAAGATGTTTGTGAGATTCAGGGTGGGAATTACATAATTGACAGTTGAGGTTGACTTCCATACCCCATCTAGCAAGTCTGTCAGCCGTAGGGAGTCTTAAATTAATGGCTTTGAAAGTCGTGAACGCCATCTTTGGGTTGTTAGATCGAGACCATATAGGATCTGCCCAAAATCTGATAGTATGCTTAGTACGGAGAGCTTCCCAAGCACTGTTAGTAGTAAAAATACCATCTTTAGTGTAGTTCCAGGTCCAAGTATCATTAGATTCAGAAGAGTGGATAGGGACAAACTTAACATCCTCAGCAATAACATGTAGGCCTTTCTGATCCGGAATCCATTTATTATGCTGAATAATGGATGCTACAAGATCATCATACTCACCAATACATGAAACCATACCCCAGCCATATTTGGCAGCAAGGGAATGACCATTTATCCAAGGGTCCCTCCAGAGATAAGTATCCCTACCATTTGCTATTTTCCTTGAGATGCAAGTTTTCAAAAGGTCTCTGCTCCTTAAAATGCATTTCCAAACCCCAGATGAGTTAATATCCTCATGCATAGTCCAAAAACTCCCTTTTAAATATCTACTCCTCATCCACCTAGCCCAGAGAGTGTTAGAGGTAATAATTTTCCATCCATGTTTAACTTGATATGTCTTCCGTAGGTCTTTGAGGTTGACAAGTCCAACTCCTCCTTCAGATTTTGGTCTGGAAAGTATATCATAACTAACTTTATGTAATCCCCCCTCCAAATGAAATTAGCACAAGCTGAATTAATTTTCTCAATTGAGCTGTCAGGGATGTGAAAAGTTTGAAGCCAAAATCTAACTTTAGCAGTAATAACTGTATGAACCAATTCAATTCGACCAGCAAATGAGAGTAATTTAGAACTCCAGCCATTAAGTTTGTCTCTGATCTTTCCAACAAGTTCACCACATTCTCTGTCAGTAATGACATTAGTTGAGAGAGGGACCCCAAGATACTTGACAGGAAGTAGACCCTCCTTAATTTGCAAAATCTCCAAAATTGCTGTTTTGGAAGTGCAATATTTGCTAAAATAGCATTTGGACTTTGTAGTATTTAATCTAGACCCACAAATAAATGCATTTGCTTAAAAATATGAATTAAACACTGAGCAGCAGTTGGGGTGGCTCTTACAGCAATAATCAAATCATCAGCATATATCAAATGATTGACAATAGGATCAAGTTTAAAAAGAGGTTGAACCAATGAGTTATTACAAGCTAATTCCATTTGTAATGAGAAATATTCCATGGCAACTGTAAATAGGTAGGGGGATAGGGGATCACCTTGTCTTAAACCCCTATTACTAGTTATGTAACCTTTAGGTGTACCATTAATGATAATGGAATATGTGGGGGTAGAGATGCATTCCTAATCTCATTCTAGGGTGCTACTGACCTTATCTCTAATGAGTACCCCACCAAAGCCAAGGTTCTCGCTTAACCTTCAGCTCCGATACCACGAGTAACGACCCACTTTTCCGTACAGATTAAGCTGACAATAAACCACACACATGTCTAACCCAAATTGAATGGAAATGCGGATAGTTAGGGAAAAAGAAAGAAGGAAGAAGGTAAGAAGAAAACTAAACAACACAGAATCTCACAACGGAATAAATAATCTATAATATACCATAAATCTTTACACAAAAACAAAATTGTAATCTGTGCATATACAACATCAATCAGAGTATACTAACTTATTTTATCCTAGACAGTTATAACAGTTTGTCCTCACAATTGCTGATAAATACAACAATGCATATAGCGGGAAATAACCATCTACGTGAATACGTCTCTGGGCCTCCAACTCGTCTCTTGAAGCTCGAAGCATCTAATCTAATCTGTAACATGCTCGGTCTGACCCAAGCATTATAATAAAATAACACCAGAGTCAGTCTAGAAAACCAGCGTGAGAAAACACACCCAACTAGATTTAAAGTTATAAGGAAACCTTTAAAATCAAAAGGTATCTCTTAAGACCACGCCACACATAAACATGACGGGATTTTACCTTACGATAACCAAAACACTTTTATAGAAAATCCAGTGATATCATAATAATGTCTAAGGGTTCAAAGTAAAATATTAAAATAGCTGGAATGCTTGCATCTCACGTTCCAACATATTTGGTATACAACTAAAACCGTAAAGCTCATATTGGAGAATGGATTCCAACTAATGACTGGGCTACTAGGGTACCGCCCATCATAGTACACCTCTAGAATAATGTACCAAGATCGTACCTAATGACCCTTGCCAACACAGACCGGCCTACCCCTTGCTAGATAGTACCGAATATGTCATCACCCTGGTTGTTCCCAACCTTTATGGAGCTCCCTCATGCACAACTAAATCTGGAATATGAACGGGCATCTAGAAAGGCGATACATACCCTTTATGGGAGCTAACCACACCTAGCCCTGCCGCATCTCCCCTGTTTTAGTCATTTTCGGTTGATGAGGCTTGAGGCTACGTTTACCTTTTAGAACATTTACACTTAGAATGCTCATTGTCCTCCAATGACAATGTTTTGAAAGCATTCATCTATACAAGTCCGTTCTGGGTCTGAACGAAACCAAAGGCACTATTCCTACTACATCCATTTTGGAATCACCCTCAGTATTAGTAGCGATTACTCTTGCACTTCACATCTCTATCTTTGATTCCATGCTCTTCACGATGTCTTCACTTCGAAACGCATTTTTTGGATCGATGTGGTTTTCAGATAACATATCTGATCCCGGTCTCTTCGAAACAACGTTCGATAATTTTCGGTAAACTCAACCCCGGTTCTCTAGGAAATAAACAGACAAAGATAAGATCGGAGATCACCTCCTAACCGTTAGTGGGCAGATTTCCTTATCATTGTCCTTTGAGAACAAAACAAGATTTATACGTACATTGCCACATCATCGGAGATGACTGTGCCATATAACTCACGTGTTTCTCCTAGATATTTCCAAAGTTACATTTGGGTCCATTTTTTGATAGTCGGTTATTTAACTATTGACTAACAAACATTCAATCAGGGATTTATTTTATAGGGAAAACCAACATCGGTTCAGCATATAAGCGACCACTAGCCTTATTTAATAAGTTTTTATGCATATAATTACTTGTATATAAACACTTTTAAAAGATACACTCGCAAATCCATGTATTTCCATATTTAGAAATAGCCATATACTCTTCCTAATGGTATAAGTATATCCACAAAATTTAGAAAGGTTTTCCTTTTATTCGATTCTCAAATCATTTATAATCCCCTTTACAATTCTCCAAGATCGTTTATAACCATTTTATAAATCTCCGAAAAATATTAATAATTCCTTTACCAAGAATTCTGTCGCTTATAAACTTCTTGTACTTTTGAAAATCATTTATAACTCTTAATGAACCCATATACTATTTAAAAACTTCTTTTATAAATCTATAAACCGGCTTCTAAAATTCATTTATAAATTTCTAACCATTTAAAAACTCTTTCACCTTGCAAATAACCCTTCTTTAATTCTTCGAACCATTTTATAACTCCTTTTGTAACATCTAAGTCTTTCGACTCCATTTCTAGGTCTCGGAAACATTTATAAATAATTTTAATCATTTACCTCAAAACATCACTATATGATAATAATTATTAACAATGAACATTATAAATAAATGGAAATCATTAACTTTAAATATCTTAAAATAATAATTAATCATTCCAAAATATTGTTTAAAAATAATAAAAATAATTAATCTTACCATTTTATAAATAATAATAATTTATTTTGAAGTCTCATTAATAATCCTTATTATCAATTTCAAACCATAATTATTCTTAAATAACTAATCTTTCAATTTATTAGCTTCTTATAAATTCTTAAAAGATATTAACTATAAACAAATAACTTTTAAACAATATTAAAATAATTAAATAACATTAAAATAATATTAATATGATTATATAACTTTAAAACAATTTTTAATATACTTAAATAACTTTTTAAAAGAATTTTATTATAATTAAATAACCTTGAATAAATACTTATAATTTAATAACTTAAACCAATATTAATATATTTAATTAACTTAAAGAATCCTTGAATAACATGTTTTGAAACCCAACTTTAGATTTAAAAATTGTTTCTTTTCTCAAAACCCAATTCCGACTTAAATGGCAATTTATAGTATTTTTAAAATACTGATTTGAGGCTAATAGCCACCCAACACTTGACCAATATCAATATCGATTTTCTATCACTTCTGGGTTTTAATTTTCAACATATAATAATGTTATAACTATAATGTCCACAATCATATTTATTATTCAATAAACTATATAAAAGAAATATTATTGTAACAATATAACTCAATAATAGCGAGGAATCCCGTTGGATCCCTCCCACCTGTTTCTCCCTGCATCACAAATGTTATATAATCATAAAATATAAATCAACCGCTTTGAAGCGGGATTCGTATACAAAGGGTCATCCGCTCCAATAGGCGGGAATATATCCAAACCAACTAATATATATAATAATTCATCCAAAAAGTCATCCAATAATTGTTATCAACTATATATCATACTAGTTAACCAAAAAGGTGAGTTGAACTCACCGAAATATCTTATCGCCACTGAGGCGTTCTGGTTTGGAACTAAAACCAAACGACATTCGATTTCAGCCCAAATTTCAACAGTCTTCAAACTCGTCCAAACCAGCTCCATTGCGAAGCTCTCATCGATATGAGCGCAAAGCAAAAAAATTTGTTCCAATCGGGCCTCGTATGAAGGAGATACAAAATTTATAAGTTATTGATATATTTTAAATAAAAATAAATAACAATTACACTACTTAACTCTAATGACATTTTAAATTATCATCTTCCCTCTAACCCTCTCTCTTCCCATTCGAACCCACCTAGGCCGCCCTCTACTTTTGCTCACCGTCGTCGCCTCTGGTCATGGCCGACCACTTCCTTGCTCCCACTGATAGACCAACCTCCCTTCTCCCTAACATCGCTGGCCTCGGCTCCAACGACGCCACCACCCCGAAATTCCAAATGAACGTTTTCCATTCAACCCTCAATTTCTACCACCGTAACCACCCATTGGCCTCCAAATGTTGGCCGAAGAGTCGGCCAAATCACCGCAGTTCGCCCTAGAAGATTTGACGATAAACTCGCAACCTTGGCCACCACGATGAACTATAATCCATCTCCACCGTTGAAGAAGCTCTATTCATCGATGTTGACATTTCTCTAGTTGGAGCTTAGGCCTAAAACGCCGTAGATCGTCGCCATTGATGGTGGGCCATTGGATGAGAGGGGGAGGATTTACGTTCGTTATTTTGTTTTTAAAGACTGAAGAGTGAAGGCACGATATAAAGGAGGGAGGTACGAATGAACGTTGGTGGTTTAGTGTAGGTGCGGCTGATATAGATAGGTTAGGTGGTGTGAAGTTAAATCGAAGAAAATATATTATTTAAAATTCAAAATATCTAGATATTTAATTCCGAATCCCGTCGAGGCGTGCTGCTTGGCGTTCGTAATGTTATACCCCTATTCCGAACGTAATGGAATAAGTTTTGAGACTTAATTCAATCGTATGCAGAAGATAGCTTTTTGAACCTAATTATAATATTAAATGTCCGATATTAATTTCAACGCATATCTATCTCATACGACCAAACGGTGCATGTGATTGCTACGAAGTTTGACGGCATATTATAATTCATTATTACGGACCCAAAGACACTGGTTTCGTCGAAATTCGAGACTGTGCCACGGAAGGCTATTTTCACTCGTTAATTAAAACGAGTTATTTTCAAAATAAAGTAAATCACTTTTAAATCAAATTTAAAAGTTATATTTTCTTCATTCTTATTAAATAAAAATTTAATAAGCTTTTAAATTACTTTTATCCAAATAAAAATCCAAGATTTAATTATTTAAACGATTTCAATTATTAAATTCAACAATTAAATTATCCAATAAATCGCTATATTTGAAATTCAAGTTATTTAACCTATAAAATTAACTTTTCAATATTTAAAATGAATTAAATATTCTAATTTCAAATAACTAAAATTCTAGGTCGGTACAATAACAATTTTATATATGCATATATTATCTCCTCCAATCGTGTAATTAATTTGTTCACCTTGAATTATATATGTATGTATGTATATATGTACGTATGTATGTATAAGTGTGTGTGTATATGTGTATGTGTGTGTATACATATATTGTAATATAGTAATATTATTGCCACATAATGAAAAGATTTTTTTGCCATATACCTTATAATAATATATATATATATATTATTGTAAATATTATATATATATATATAATTTAATGTTTCAAATAATTATTTATAAATTTTAAAATTTAGGCACTGTAAATACAAATTTAAAAATTCATATGTATACATACATACATGCATACATATATATATGATAAATTAATTTAAAATTAGTTTCTACAAATTAAAATAAAATATTTTCTTCCAAAGCTTATTTTATTGTATACATATATTTTTAATTATTGTAAAACAATATCTATATAATATAGTAATAATATATACATATATATATATACATATAATTTATTAAGAATTGTCCATAATTTATTAATTTTGCTGGCTGAAAGTTTTTAATTAATTATTTTATAATTATAATTTCAAAAATGTTATTTTATAATAAAATATGTATACACCAATTTATTTACATATACATACATACATACATACATACATATATATATTAAATTAAATATTTTTATAAAATAAATATAAATATATATTTATATGTATGTGTGTGTATTTTACTGAAAAAATTATATAAATTTATATATGTATTTTTTATATTTAAATAATATTTATTTAGATCTTATTTTGAATATTGAAATCTTTGCTAAAGTCTTTGTCACATATTTAAAGTTTAAAATTTGAATTTTAAATCTTATTGCTTCATTCTAGATTAATTAAGATATTTTATTATTTATTTAATGTAAATTATTTTTGAATATTATAGGTTATATATATATAAGTATTAAAAATTATTTTGAGACGGTTAGTGCACAAATAAATGGCAAATGTATACGTTGTAGATGTGAAAAAATCCCAACATCTATGTATATAGACATTAACTACGTACACTTTGATATATATTGCACATGCACGACATACATACATGAGTATATTATGATATACTCATATACTATATAATTATTAATTAATTAAATCAGAAAATTAAAGAAATTGGATCTTACTTAAATTAAATAGATTGGATATAGTACAACCCATCAGATTTCATAGCCCACTATGATCCAAATAGAGAAATCATTTTTTGAAATATACCCATTTCACCCATTATAGACCGGCCTGGTTCTAACAATATATGTTATGTGATTGACCATAACCAGAGAATAGTTTAGTTACTTAAGAACCATAGTACCCTCAAGTTCGAAGAATACTACACATCATGGCATGAGATCTTATGTTTTGACTTAATTGTATTAATCTATAAATGACTCCCATTGATTTGTTCTATGATTATTCCAAGCAATCACAATTACGTAACCCCTTTGGTGTCCCCAAAAGTCATGAGTAATAATTTACCGTCCATCCTATAAAGAGCATTACATAAACTAGTCTTGAAGGATGTTTCGATATCCTTTTTTCGATGCATCTTAAGTAGGAATATTTAACAAATAAATATTTAATTATTGATTCAAAACTCATGGTTATGAACACATTCACACCCGTGATCGATAAAATACTTCCACTAAGGATATTCGACTTATACATGCTTAATGTATTAATGTCATTATTTATATCTCTATATAACAACATATATAAAGAAAATAAAACCAAAATAATACTTAATTTTGAATAATATCATTTACAAGCGTTAAGTTATATAATTATTTACACAATTTCCCCTAGGATAAACACTTAACTCTGTTAGTATTGAGTTTGATGATGGTATATGGAAAACGGAGGATGAGGTAAGACCTTTTATTATATTAATGTGTTATATGACCATGTATGGTTTTTCGGTGTACATATTTTCCCTTGTGGTTTCAGTTATATGCATCTACCTTTATAGTTGCAAACTCAAGGTTTGAAGGTTTGAGTATCTTATATGAATTTTAAGGATAAAATTCCTATAAAGGGAAGCCTTTGGCTGCTCACATACGATAATATTTTTGTAATCATTAACTTAATACATTAATAAGATGATGACAATAATTTAGTATGGTTTGAGATGTTGAAAATAATAGATTAGCATTAACAAGAAGTTTATTAAATGAATAACGTGTATGTATATGCAAGGGATTTAACAAATTAGTGGGTCGTGACCTTGTTGGCCTATGCCCACCAAAGAGATAATACAAATCCTTAAACCTTCATCTGTTTTCTCATTCTATGTACAGCCATACTTCTTCCTTTCATGGCTACTCATTGAAATTCCCTTAAAAAGAAAATTACAATCTTTAGAAGAAAGGAGGACATTTTGGAAAGAAGTAGGTCAGGGAAGCTTAGGTCTACACTTCACATAGGAAAATTATGAGTAACATCACCATAATACGAATCCAAATTCCATATAGTTCAGATTTTGTTATACATGATAATTTATAAGTCCATTTTTATGTTAGGTTACTATATACTACAATATAATTAAAATCTCTAATATCTATATGATATGATAACATGATAATTTACTTAGTTAGAGGAGTATTGACCCCTAAGCCAAAATTATATGTACGGAATTTCTTAGGACCAAATTATGGTGTTGATTGAATGAATTTGGAAACTAGATTTCATTCGATCATGAATATATAAATGCTATGAACTTATATGAATTTTCAAAGATTAAAAATTATTATTAAAGAGAGTTTGAAACTAAATAACTTTTACGTCTTTAGCAAACTCCAAAATATGTAGTAGAGAAAAGATTTTATATATTAGATGAACTTTTCTAATCATTTCCTTAATTTACATGATTTTTGAAGTTTATTCGGTTTTAAATAGGAAAATTTTAACTAGATGGAAAGAATTTAGTTAATAATTATGTACCCATGTTTGTTGACAAAAAATGTATGCTTTGTGCGTTTTTATATTTCCAAGTACTACATATAAGAGCACCGACCAATCAAAATATGATATGCGACAAGTAAACACATAATAGGGCGAACCTAAGAAGAAAGAAAAAGTATTCCAGGATTGAAATGGCTAAGTAAAATTATGAAGTGTGAAGGCCTTTGATTGAAACATGAGACCTAATATTTACATTATGACGACAACCGAGGGCTTTGAAACTAGAAGATATATCATGATGAGAGGGCAAATGAGGGCAATGCACTTTTCCTATAGCTGAGACTGGGTTCCCTTGGCTAGTGTGTTATAAAAAGTAGAGAGATGAAGGTCACTAAAAGATGAATGTGGAATGATGAGGGCTATTTACTTCCATCATAGCCAAGACCATGCCAAATTTGCTAAGAAGAGGCATTTAGAGGAAAGCTAAGATCGAGGAGATTGGTGTTTAACTGAGGGTCGTATGGTATGCATGAAATCGAGTTATATACGTTAACATTTTTGTTGATAATGAAGGTTTTGTTATTAAACAATGTTAGAACCAAAAATACCAAAGAAGGAATTTTGGTTTACCCCAACATAGGCTCAAGAAATGGTGACTTAAAGTACAAAACATGTGTTTTCTACTTAGAGTCTTCAGTGCCACCAAAGAAAGCGCTTACATTTCCTAAATGGGATTAACCATGACATTAAAACAATTAATGATGATATCCTAGTAATAATTTTATGATCAATGAAACAAATGGCTTTTGCCTTGATAAGAATCGAGAGGTTCTACAAAAAACGATTGGTAGACTATAGAGGTAGCTTCTTGGTTATGGTTTCTTTACCTTAAAACTGCAATGTTAGTTGTCTACATCCACCGGCCTTACCTTTTAAGGGTAAAAATCATTGCTTGTATTCATATAAGTAGATTGAGCGGGGATGCTCACTGATTATAGGAAGCTAAGTATAACTCCTATGATGTAGAATGAGTTGATAACCCTCGAGTAGAAGGTCTTTGTATCTAAGGAAAAATTACAATAATCTCCATACGAATGAAAATACAAAGGTGCATAAAATGACAATATATTTAACTTTTTAATGCTAAATGCAATAAAATGGAAAATAGTTTTCTATTTTATTGCAAATACAAAAGAAAAGTGTATCATTTTATTTAAAAAGGAAAGTGGTGTGGGCTTGAAAAACTTAGAGAGTATCATATAGACTTTAACGAACCAGTTTTTCAGTCGCCTGAATTTAGAATATTTAATTGGATTTAAATATTGAAAAATGAATATTATAAGTTCAATCAGTTAAATAATTGAATATTGAATCTAATATGAGTAAAAATGATTTCTAGCATTGTTTTAAATTATATTTGAGTTAGAATAGCATTAGTAAACTTATAAAATTGAATTAAAAGTTAATTTATAGAAATTGGAAATTTTAATATTTAATTAACGTGTAAAAATAGCCATTTTTGACACTGTCTTGGATTTTGATGAAACCATTTTCATTGGATCCATAATATTATATTATTGTAGGATTCCAAATTTTGTGTCAATCAGACTTACGGTTTGGCCGTGCGAAGCTGAAACACATAGAAATTTATTTAAGTAATTTTAATTAAAATAATTCGATGCAATAACCTATCTTCCAAATATGATGGAATTGGCTCCCGATATATATTCCATTGTATTCAGAATATGAGTAAAACATTATAAACGACTGGCAGCACGCTTCGATTGGAGTTCGAAAATTTTGCGGATGAATAGTGCACGAAAATTTTCTATAAAAGGACATCATTTTCTAAAAATTACTCAACCCTAATTTCCCTAAGCCCTAGCCGCCACTTATAATTCGATGGGAAGAAAACTCTGATTTTCTTCCTCGATTATCTCTCAATCCAAGCGATATCAAGCTTCGATTTTTAAATAAAAAGTGTAGAGGGTAGTGAGATCTAGTGGATCAACGACTAAGATCTGAAACGGCGCGAAGATCGAGGAGAAATTGGCTCGTGTATGGCGCGCGTTTGAGGGGCGTTTTAGCGACGATGGGGTTGCCGAGCTCGACTGGACCGAGGGCGATGGTGCACGGTGCTGCGAGCTTTCATATGGTGGTCTTCAATCGAGTTCTGGTAGACGATGGGAGGAGCAACGATGGCATGTTCGAGCGTGTATATGGGTTCAATGCATGCGACGTTCACTTGGGAAGAAGATAAAAACGCGGCCAGATCTCATTCAAAGGAAGCAACGGCCCATATTTTTATCAAGGTTAAATTAAAAAAAAGGAAAGTAAATTTATTTGTTTTAAATTCGTGGAAAATTATAAAATGTATATCTTTCGCATACGAGGTCGAAATTGGACGAAACAGCGTTGGTGTAACGACCCGATTTTTCTATGCCCGAAAAATCAAACCATTAGGGTTAAAGAAGAAGAAGGTCGAAGAAGAAAAAGAAAACCACATCAAAATCTCACAAACGTAGTGGAACAATATATAATAGATAAATGACTAATCTTTAAAACAAAAGAATTATATCTGTTTATACATTATATCATCAGAGTACAACACAATTCATAACACACAACTGGACAGTTATCATCACCTGTCCTCACAAAACTGAATACACAGCGGAATAATAATCAAGTACGGAAGTACGTCTCGCCATCCATCTCGTCTCCTGAGCTCCACAGCATCATATCTTGTATTCTATAATACTCAGTCTGACCCGAGCATTATAATAAAATAACACCCGAGTTAGTCTGGAAAACCAGCATGAGAAAACACACTCAATTGGATTATTAAAGTTTTCCAAACCCTTTGAAATCAAAAGCATCTCGTAAGACCACGCCACGAATAAACATGTCGGGTTTTTACCTTACGATAGCCAAAACACTTTTATCAAATTCGTCTGATATTATAATAGTGTCTACAGAAAGTAAAATAGAATCTTGCTGAAATGCTTGCATCTCACGTTTCAGCAATAGTTAGGCACAATCAAAACCGTATAGGTGCTTATTGGAGATTGGACTCCATACAATGACTAGGCACTGGAGTACCACCTGTCACAGTACCTGGTCTATATCACTGTACCGAGGACCACGCCCGATCCCCTACAACACAAGGCCGGAACTACCCCTTACTGGATAATTCCGAGTAAGATCACCCCACGGTTGGGATCAGCAACCGCACCACTAAGCCGAATAAAAAGGAACATCTAGACAGGGATGACCTCACCTTAATGGGTGCTACCCACATAGCCTTGCTGCATAACCCCTGATTTTCAGTCATTCCCGGTTGATGAGGCTCGAGGCTAAGCGTTACCTTTTTAGAACATTTCACTTAGAATGCCCACCGTCCACCTGACGATGTTCCGAAAGCATTCATCCATACAAGTCCGTCCCGGGTTCGAACGGAACCGAAGGCACTATTCCTACTACATCCATTTTGGAATCACCCTCGAGATTAGTAGCGACTAGCCCATGCACTTCACTACTCCATCTTCGATTCCAAACTCTTGTTTTCCACACGACAACGTTCAAACCGAATCGAAGTGGTTTTCAAGAAATTAATCCCGATCCTGGTCTCTTCGAAACGATCAGCGCATTGGCCAATATTGATAGTCGGTTATTTAACTATCAATTAACATCCACAAAACATCCATCAAACATAAATAATTTTCCAAATTATTTATTTCAAAATATCTTCGCAAGATATATTTCCATTTTCAACCCTTTTGAAAACGGTTTCATAAACCACCTTTCTCTCACGGGTAAATTTCCCAAATATTTTCTATCGCCACTGGAATCACCAAGTACAAACACTTAAAAATCAATTTTATCCTTTCCATTTTTATTCAAAATCTCCTTTCCCATACTCGGAATTTATTTAACAGAATTTAAAAAACAATTTTATCCTTTCCCAATTCATTCTTTAATTTATTTAAATTCTCTATAATTATTTACTTAAAAATTTACACTTTTATTTCTTTCCAAAAATCCAATCTATATATTTTGGTAACATAGTATACCCAAATATATTCAATCAAACCATAGCATCCAACATCTCCAATTATCAATATAATTCATCATAGAATATCAAATAATCATATCACAGAATTATTAGAATAAATCTAAATAATTTTGAGGAATCCAGTTGGATCCCTCCAACCTATTTCCCTGCATCCACAGATGTTAGCATAATACCAATTCCACTTCGAGGTGGAATATCGCGGTATATGGGATTATAAAATATCATCCGCTATTATGCGGAGCATAGGGTCTCATCCGCTATATAATGCGGGAAATCAATCACTCCAATATATATTATATACTACTATATAATATACCATATTCAATCAATTCAATCATTCAACCAAATATTTAAATTTAACCATTTAAATTTAAATAAAACCCAGATGAGTGAGATTAACTCACCTTTGACCGATAATTTGCAATCCGATCCAAACCGGCTATTTCCTTCACGATTTTGGACCTTGTACAAACATTGTATGGTTTGTTAATATTTGAAATAATCCAACAATTTATTTTTACCATTTAATAAATTATAATTAACTAGTTTTTAAATAATAGTAAACTAACCTAATTTACATTTGGAATAAATACCCTTTGAAATAATAGTGTATACACTTGATTTTAAATAAGAAATAAATCATAGCTGATAATGATTCTCATTTTTTTATTTAAATCTATTTGGTTAACAAAATTCCAAATTTTACATTACTATTAAATTTTGATAAACAAATTGATTTAAAAGTTTAAACTTACTTATCATTAAATTAAAATTTTATAAAAATTAAATTTCATTAAGATATATATTTTCCTTATTCTTAATCTATATATATATATATACTAAGCTCAGTTATTATCTGATAAGTGAAAGAACATACCTTCTGCTTTATATATATACCTGAATGATTTTAACAAAACTGTGTTATATCTTACTGCTAATTTCTGATAAGTGAAAATAATCAATAATTTATTTACAAGCTTAAACTTGAGTAAACACTAAATTAAAATGTTTTAAAATTTAAGTTACCTAAATACGAATAGGAAAACAAACGGCGAGCTTCCCCGATCGACCACACTCCCAAACATCGAACCCCCTTCAGCAGCCAACTTGCCTTCCAACACGACACCCCCTCCTCACGAATGCCATCGTGGGCCACAATCCCCCTTGCCGCCGAACCCTACGAGACCC
This sequence comes from Allium fistulosum, assembly GCA_030737815.1. NCBI lineage: Eukaryota > Viridiplantae > Streptophyta > Magnoliopsida > Asparagales > Amaryllidaceae > Allium > Allium fistulosum. Next base: position 811,132,878 of record CM060902.1, read on the forward strand.
CCACTACTCGTATGTCGTGCTGTGACCTAGCTCTGCCTGCCAAAATAAGAGATCCAAGCTCAACCCTACCCACGACAGTAGTGCCTCCTCCCTCAACCCCCCCCCCCCCCCCCCCCGACGTCACTCGCGACCCTTGCCCACGTGCGTCGCAGTTCAACATTGAAGATGATTTCCCAAATCAATCGCGACATGCCGACCCACGATTCGCGTTCGTGCGACACCCTTCTATTTTATTTTATTTTTTTCGAAATCGATTTCATGATTTCGAACGGAAGGAAAAAGAGGGGGCTAGCGACCTTGATTTGAGCAAAAGGTTGATTTGATTTCGATTTTGAAATGTTGTCGTTCTGCCATTTTTTTCGTATTGTTTTTCTGAGTTGAAGAGGAGGAATGAGGCTTGGTTTCGTTTTTAAAGTTTTGATCTATTCTCGTGCATTTTAAAAGAGGAGGGAGAGGAACAAGATACGACGTTGAAAAGAAGGTAGCGTATATAGGCAGAGAAAAAGTTTTGATGTGAAGGGAATTTCGGCTGTTGACCAGGATATATATAAATTTATATATTAATTAAATACAAATTTCTCCATTTACGCAACACGAAATTTTGACCTCCTATCAAGGCGTGCCGCTAGGCGTTTATAATGTTATACCCCTATTCCGAATGCAATGGAAAAGGTTTCGAGTCCTAATTCGATCATATGGAGAAGATAGCTTTTTGGACTCAGTTATTATATTAAACTAGTGCGAACCCATGCTTCGCACACGGATGTTGAAAAAATATTGTTTTTTCATAGGTCATATCCAAATGTATAAGAAATTTAATACGGTGATAATGAAAAAACATTGTTGAACGATAGTGTTACATCATGAATAACAATTTGGTAGGATAAAGAATACATAGATATATTTGGTTATGATAATCACAATTAAAATCGAACAAAACAATTACAGTGAATATGTTAAAGTTCACAGACTATTTAGAGGATAATGTGTTAAAAATTTATCCGCTAATGCATAGATATATTCACGGTGGCATATAACGCCAATGTTGTTGCTTTTGCAATTACACAGCTGCTTCAATGTGCATAGATATAGTTGAAGTATTCACTGTGAACTCCAAGCACAAAGACACAGTGTAGTTCGATTCAATTAAATAAGAGTAACAAAAGTTTTTTGCAATGGGGAGAAATATAGTAATAGGATGAAATTTGTAAACAGTCAAGAAAAGTATTTGTCAACAGCTGAAAAAAGGGAACAAAAGAAAAAAGAAAAAAGCAACAAATGTAGTACAGGGGAAAAGTAGTAAAACAGAAGATTCAATTGGAATAGAAATGATGATGCAATAAGAAAATAACATGGGTTCCAATATAAATTACTATTGTTCACCGAATCTGATCTATGTCGATGCAGGGTACAAAACACGGCATACAGCTGGTCGCAGTAACCAATATTTGAAAATATCCAAAACATACATAAGAGAACAATTATGAGAAGTCCATTCATTTTTTAGCCTCAGAAATAACTGCTAGCAACACGTGTATGATATTGGCTTGAGCGCAAATAGGTGATGTTTTCTTGGCCTTAATAGATGCATTACATCAGTCAATTATTTTAACCATTGAAGGTATTTGTACCTGCAGCCAAAAAAGGCAAAAGTGTCATTGTTGTAGTATTATTACTAAATTCTCTCACTGCTCGTCTGACCTATTAACTATATCTAATAATCAAACTATGACTACATAATCATCTATACAAAGATACATTCATTAATTGTTTTCTAGAAGTTTTCCGACTGTGGTGGTGCAAGTGATTTTAGAATTTACTACAGAAAACAAAAAATAAACTCTTTTACGTGGTTATCAACATTATTCTCACTACAACACATGTTTTGACCCAGCACTTAAACTGTGCATCTACCTTAAGCCCGAATACAACAACTTATATGCTTATTGTATTATTGATCATCGTAATTGTAAACGAAATTGAGTAAACTTAGCCAAATTATGTCATCAAACCTGGAAGCAATGTATTAAACGTTGAGTTGCACGGTTGAATCAAGCATTAATTATGTGAAGTCATTATTTAATCATCTCAAGCTATCAAAAATCAAAATTCATTTTTCAATTATATTTTCATAATGCGGTTAAATAACTATCGTTAACATCAAAAAAAATTATTACTACAGCTAAATTAGTATTGCATCACACAAATGCAGTTAAAATATTCAAAAATAATAATTGCTTAATTCCAAAAATACTACAAAATAATAACCGCTTTTGCTTAATGCATTTAAATTTTAACTACAGTAAGCTCGAATAAATCATCGTGTACAACCAAAATTATTACTGCATCACATAAATATAGCTGAAATATTCAATTTCTACCATGCATAATTCAAAATTGTCATTAAATTATAACTGCATTTTATTAATGTAGTTAAATTTTAATTGTATTAAGATTGAATAAATTCTTGAAATGTAGCCAAATTTATTACTTCATCACATAAATGTGGTTAAAAATCTTCAAATATAGTTAAATTTACCCAAAACTTGCTGGTAAATTATAATTGCATTTTCTTAATTTCATTAATTTATAACTGTTTTAAAATTGAATAAAATTATCAAATATAGTCAAAATCATCAATAGTAAATGCAATAAAAAATGCTAACGTAGTTAAATTAATTCAAAAAATGCCTATAAATTATTACACCATTTTTTGATGGGGTTAAATTATAACTGCACTAAGTTTGAATACTATCAAACACAATCAAGATTATTACTTTATTACATAATGTAGTTACAATATTCAAAGGCAACCATAATTGTATAGTTCAAAAAAAATATTCCTTTCAAATATGTTAAAAGATAATAAATACATTATAATAATCTAGGTAAAACTACTATGTAATGTTTATGATCATCATATTAATGCTGTTACAGAAACGCGGTACACAGCGGTGACACAAAATAATTGTGCAATTAAAGCTGGTATATAAATTTTTGATTTTAAAAAATTTATTTTTAGCTATCAACAATGGATATCATTGGAAAGCAAATTAAATTTGAGATTTGATAGTGAAAACGATTCTTAAATCCAATCAATGTAGAAAAGTTATCACATTTTAAAGTTTGGAATATAAAGAAATTAAAAATGCGACTGTTCTGTTGCCAAATTTCAAGGGGGCCTGTGTGAGCTTGAAATTCAACTCACTAATAATAATATAGTATAGATTTTCGATATAGATTTCAGCGCGTTTACATACCGTATGGCCACACGATCACTCCAAACGCTACGAAAATTAAAATCTGATAATAATACAATATTACAGATCCAATGGAACTGGTTTCGTCGAATTCTGAGACTGTGCCTTGGAAGGCTATTTTTAAATATCGATTTAAACGATATATTTTCAAAACTTAACAAAACACTTCCAAATTCAAGTTTAAAACTTTTACTATCTTCAGTACTATCAATATAAATTTTACAAGCCTTTGAAATATTTTTAACAAGCATAAAACTGAAGATTCAATATTTCACCCAACTTCAAATTATTTAATTTAATAATTAAATTACCCAATTAAATAGAGATATTTGAAATTCAAGTTAAAAATTAACTTCTAAATATTTAAAATCAATTAAATATTCCGATTTCAAACATCCAAAAATTACGGGTCGTCACATTCCTCCCCCCTTAAAAGAATTTCGTCCTTGAAATTACTAGTTAGGAAGAATGATCCATAACCCATTAACTATTTCCTCAACCCAAATAGTTTTAACCACTTCCCAAAACAATCCTTTTTATAAAGACACAATATCCCTTTTATTAACTTTTCAAACTTATCCACAAGTCCCAAACAATATTACTCACTTATCAATTCAAATTTAAATTTGAAACCAAATTTTGAATTATCAAAATTTTCTAACTCCCTAAATTTTCGAAATTTTTTGCCAGCGTCTCCTTTGCGCGGCTAGATTGGTACAACTACAAAATGCCTCTACAGGCCCCTAAATTTCAAAAGAAAACAAAAAGCCAAGTGGCTAGATAAGAAAATCATCAAATTTCATATAGAAATTTAAACACATACCTTTTCCGAGCAAATTTCAATTTATCTTCTAAAATCAAAAACATCAATTTATCCCTTGCTTTTAATTACCTGTATCCTACTTAGCAATAATACCCCATCACAGAATTCAAAATCATTTTATTCATTTCTTTTCAAATTTTTCAATATATGCCTTACTTTAGTCGTACGATGTACACATATCATCCGTACGCAATATCAAATCTGATTGCTCACTCGATCACACAATTTCACTTCCGAACTAGTATCGTCCACCCGACTCTCTAGTGCGAACTCAGATCTGGTTTCTTGATCAGAAACCGTCATCCTCCTTGCATAGACACAAACTATGATAGAGAATTTCCAGAATCAATCAAAATCCATATCCAGGGTTCGCCGTCGAAAATCGAGTGAAAAATCCTAACTCGGATCGGTATAATTACCTCGAAATTCTGTGCTCGAATCCGGATCAAATCACTATGCGAATAAAATAATATACGTACATCCTACGTATTTATATCCATTTATTATCAACTATATCAATTCCCTTTTTATTCACATTCATTTTGATATCTATTCACTTATCCACAATTATCCCATTTACAACTTTCAGTTTTAATCTTCATTCAACTATTCACTTAGTATATTTCTCCATTCCAAAATTACTTAGTATATTCCCAATACCAATTTACTTAAGAATTTCATTCTTCATTTCTTAAGTTCAATATAAATATTTCTTATATTTATTTTTACTACTTCACTACTGAAGTGTATATCCATTTCTATTCACTTTGCCTTCACAATTCCATTTGAATTCAATTTTCTTCAATTTACAAATTATTTCAAATCTAAATACTTTTTCCCAATTTTCATTCAGATTTTCTTTTTCAATTTTACTTGAATTCAATTCATCTCCAACCTCTGAATATTGAATTTTATTTACCTTTATCTCAAATTCCAATTTTAAATCATTTGTCGTTAGTGAAAATTTCCAAAAAAATTCAAAAAATTTCTAACTCCCAAAATTTTTGGAAAATTTTGGCAGAGTCTCCTTTGTACGGAGGAGCTTTTGCAATTTGACAAGAGATATAAATATATATACATCGACCCACACGGTCGGAAAAAAAAAACAAACAACAGTTCATATTTCCTATCTTTTTATTGCGTAGGCGTACCTTTATTTAGCTTTTTAAGCAAGCGGCTTATTTATTTAGCATTTTGCGCGATCAAAACCAGCCAAACGGCTTCCCTGCACCTGTACTTACTCAATTCAAATATGTAAGTGCCAAATATATGCAATTTACAACATTTCATTTGCGTTTACAAAGCTAATACATGAATTCTATAAACAATGCATGTTATATAGTTTTTCATAAGCACATATAAGGTTTCGACAACTATTTCAATTGCATATTTGCATAATTTTCATTCGAAACCATTTTATTTAGGCTCGACAACATTCCTTACTTGTATATTAATAACCATTTCCAAATTAATTCATCTCTACCACTTTTATTTAATGGACTTTCATTTTCACCCGAAGCCAAGCTTCCATAAATTTAAACTTAAGTTAATTTACTTCAAATCATTCCAATTTCATAACTTAAGTTCATTCTCATTTTATTTGATTCTCATCAAATTTCATCTAGTTCAAATTGTCCATTCTCTTTATCCATTTTAAATTTTAATTCACATACTCAATTTATTTTATTCTCAACTTATAACTTTTTATTTAAGTAACCATCTCACTTAGTCTCCTTAGACTTTTCCTTAAATTCTCTTTTACCAGATTCAATCACACTTCAACTTTAATTCAGAATTTTTAACTTCTATAAATTTTCTACTTATTTAAATTTCCATTTGCCAACTCCTTCCAATCTACTTCGGTTAATTATCTTACCTTCCAGCTTATTTGAGTCTTACACTTATTTTATTCAATTCTTCATAAGTTAAATTTTATTTTAACGTATTCAAAATTTTATAAATTATCAACCCATATATATATATTCTATAGGCAATTTCAAGCCAACACCAGAGTACTTTAAACAATTTCTCATATTTCAAAAATATTTTTGAAATCGATTATATCCGATATCCTTCGGTAAATTCAATTATCTCTTTGAATTTCAAAGTCAAACTCAGTTTTGCAAACAAATCCAATTTAAAACAAATTGGCAGCAATTCCTCTCTTGGAAACTCAAAAATGAACATCGATGATGCTGCAGTCATCACCGAAGTTATTTTTTAGCGATTGAAAGAGTTTAATGCTTTTATCTCTTTAAAAACGATTCAAATATTTTTAATTTCAAATCTCTCCAGATTTCAAATCCAATTTAAAATATTTCTCAAATACTATCACCATTATTTCTCCAAAACTTTTGAAAACCATTTTCAAACTCAAAGGAATTAAATTTTCTCAAAATTTCAAATCCCAAATCTTCCCAATCCATATTCAAAAATTACTCTAGAAATTTTTATTTCATTTCCAATTATAAATTACATTTATAATTCACATTTATAAACTTCATCTGTATATGAATTTATTTCTTAGTTTTTAGCTATGGGTTTCAATTTTCTTATTCAATTTCTACACAATAATGATAATAATTTAATATTACCATTTTCTAACAACCAAGCAACCATGTATAACTATAATAATTTACGAAAAATTATTTCTTTTATATACAAAAATAATTTGGGTAAAATTATTTCATTTACCCTATTTTAAAACAATACTATGTCGAATTGTTCTATTCAAGTGTTTAGAGATCTCTATTAATAACGTTAATTATTCGTATTGACCAGAATCTATAAACAACTCAACAAACCAACCAACACAATATAAAACAATTTTATATTCACTAACAAATACGCGCTCATATCTATTAATATACTCAAACTCATTCTAGAGTACTATGGACTCTATTTCAATGAGAAATCCCCACCAGAGCCAAGGTTATCACCAGCCTAGGCTCTGATACCAAATGTAACGACCCGATTTTTCTATCCCCGAAAAATCGAACTATTAGGGTTAAAGAAGAAGAAGGTCGAAGAAGAAAAATAAAACCACATCAAAATCTCACAAACGCAGCGGAACAATATATAATAGATAAATGACTAATCTTTAAAACAAAAGAATTATATCTGTTTATACATTATATCATCAGAGTACAACACAATTCATAACACATAACTGGACAGTTATCATCACATGTCCTCACAAAACTGAATACACAACGGAATAATAATAAAGTACGAATGTACGTCTCGCCATCCAGCTCGTCTCCTGAGCTCCACAGCATCATATCCTGTATTCTATAATACTCGGTCTGACCTGAGCATTATAATAAAATAACACCCGAGTCAGTCTGGAAAACCAACGTGATAAAACACACTCAATTGGATTATTAAAGTTTTCCAAACCCTTTGAAATCAAAAGCATCTCGTAAGACCATGCAACGAATAAACATGTCGGGTTTTTACCTTACGATAGCCAAAACACTTTTATCAAATTCGTCTGATATTATAATAGTGTCTATAGAAAGTAAAATAGAATCTAGCTGAAATGCTTGCACCTCACGTTTCAGCAATAGTTGGGCACAATCAAAACTGTACAGGCGCTTATTGGAGATTGGATTCTATACAATGACTAGGCACTGGGGTCCACCTGTCATAGTACCTGGTCTAGATCAGTGTACCGAGGACCACGCCCGATCCCCTGCAACACAAGGCCGGAACTACCCCTTACTGGATAATTCCGAGTAAGATCACCCCACGGTTGGGATCAGCAACCGCACCACTAAGCCGAATAAAAAGGAACATCTAGACAGGGATGACCTCACCCTAATGGGTGCTACCCACATAGCCTTGCTGCATAACCCCTGATTTTCAGTCATTCCCGGTTGATGAGGCTCGAGGCTAAGCGTTACCTTTTTAGAACATTTCACTTAGAATGCCCACCGTCCACCTGACGATGTTCCGAAAGCATTCATCCAAACAAGTCCGTCCTGGGTTCGAACGGAATCGAAGGCACTATTCCTACCACATCCATTTTGGAATCACCCTCAGGATTAGTAGCGACTAGCCCTTGCACTTCACTGCTCCATCTTCGATTCCAAACTCTTGTTTTCCACACGAAAACGTTCAAACCGAATCGAAGTGGTTTTCGAGAAATTAATCCTGATCCCGGTCTCTTCGAAACGATCAGCGCATTGGCCAATATTGATAGTCGGTTATTTAACTATCAATTAACATCCACAAAACATCCATCAAACATAAATAATTTTCCAAATTATTTATTTCAAAATATCTTCGTAAGATATATTTCCATTTTCAACCCTTTTGAAAACAGTTTCAAAAACCACCTTTCTCTCACGGGTAAATTTCCCAAATATTTTCTATCGCCACTGGAATCACCAAGTACAAACACTTTAGATTTTAAAAATAATTTAGAAACACTTTATTATAAAATTTACTTTAAATTTTATAATACTACGTTGGGTTCGTATCTGAAAATACTACGCTATGGAGCTGGTTTGGATGGATTTGGAGCTAGTGAAAATTTTGGTTAAAATTAAACGCTTGTTTAATTTTAATCGAAATAAATCGATATCATGACGACTGCAACCAAGGTGAGTAAAACTCACTTTCTTTGTCCGCTTATATTTTTATATAAGCGAGAATAATTTTTGTATGATGATTGATGATTTTTTGGGTGATATATGATATATTATATATATACTGGTTGGTTGGATATATTCCCGCATATTTTAGCGGATGAGACCCTATACTTTCCCGTGTATGAGAGGATGACCCTTTGTACATGCGTCTGCCTCGAAGTGGACATTGTACATATTTTCTCATATGTATATTTCTTGCAGGTTACGAGTTGGAGGGATCCAACTGGATTCCTCATCAGTGTTGATTTTTATTTACAGATATTGTTATATATGTTGTTATCATGTGATATATGATGTTTGGATGCCATGATTGATATGATTGATGTGAATTCCCTTATTTAGCGCTTTTGTAGCATTGGGCCTATTTCTGGAATCTAAAATAATGATTTCGATTTAAAAAGGATGTTTAAGTGATTTTTGGAGTTATATTAGTTTTAATAATGAGTTGTCAATTATTAAAGGAAGAAGTTTATTTAAATGGAATCAAAATATGATTTTTAGAATATGAAGTTAACTATTTTGTAAAATAAGTTAAATTGTGAATTTTGGATTTTATTATAAATGGTTTATTTATAAGATTTATAAAATTGATTAGTTTATAAATAAAAAGTAATGGAATTATAAACAAGTTTTGTAAGAGTTAAAATGAAGTTATAATTGAATCTTATAAGTAAATAAGATTTATAAATTTATGAAGTTATAAAAAGAATGAATTTGTAAATAAAGAGATTTATAAGTAAATAAGCTTATAATGGGATTTTGATATATATATATATATATATATATGAGATAAACGGGGAATTGGTTAATAAAGTGATTTTATAAATGGAAGTTTTTATAAAATAGAAACGTGGATTATAAACACTGCTTTATAAATGTGAAATCACCTTAAGTTGATAAGTTAAATATGAAAGTGTATTAAACGAATTATATTCACGATTTTGGATAGTGAATAATTCTTTAAATTAAATGTGTAGAAGTAATGAATTTGGTAAAGGAATTATATTCATGATTTTGGACAGTGAATAATCCTTAAAATTAAATGTGTAGAAGTAATGAATTTGGTAAGAGAATTATATTCACGATTTTGGACAGTGAATAATCCTTTAAGTAAAATGAATGTTTTGGAAAGTGATATTATAAAATGGAGTTAAATGGTTTGAAAATAAAACAAGTTATGAATTTACTTATTATTAATATAAGTATATGAAAATGTTTTCCAAATATCCAATAAGTGAAATGGTTTTGAATATTATCTTTTTAAAGATAATTTGAAGTGAATAATTGGAAAGTGATTTGATTTATAAACGATTAATAAAGTCAGGCCCAGTGACTACTTATGTGCTAGATTTTGTTTGTTGCTTTGATAGTTAAATAACCGACTATCAAATTTAGTCATTTTAGTTTCTCAACTTGATGGAGAAACTAATTAGTCATACACTTAGTACGTAACTGACTGTGTAGGCTTGATTATCGTTTGCGTTGAAAATGTTGATTCGTGTAGTGCGGAGTGATTACACCAATCTATCGAGCTTCCTTCTTGGCCGAAGGATAGCAAGTTGAAAGCTGGAAATGTGATAAGTCTACGAGACTTAGTTTATGTTTGAGGTTGAGAAACACTTTTGCGTTGTTGGTGCGAAGAGACCGGGATTAGATTTATCTAAAAACCACTTCGGACCAACATATAAGCGACGATTGTGCAGGTTGGTCGATGATATTGATATTTAGGGTTTTCAAAGTGAAGGACTGCTTGTTGATCATTTGGGGTTAAAATCCCAATGTAGATCCAGTAGTAGTAGTCTCTTCGTTATGAAATATCCATTGCAAGGGCTGTCGCTACTAATTCTATAGGATGTTGTAGGAGAGTACCTTTGGTTTGTCTTTTTTCTAAACAACTTGTATGGATGGATGTCTGACATTGCATTTCTAAGATTACGTACTTTGGTTTTACAAACGTACATCATGTCGTGGCGGAGAAGGCAACTTCTCTTAGCTTAACTCCCTCCTTGAGACGTACGAGCTCAAGGGTTGTATTTTTGTGGAAGGCAATTAGGAGTCGACAGAAATGGCAATGTGGCATTCAAAGATGATGTGATATGTGATATGTGAAAGGTAATCGATACCTCTTTTGGCCTCACTCCCTGGAAAATGACTGAAAGAGGGATAGAAGCAGCAAGGCTAAGTGGGTCGCTCCCATAAGGAGATGTCATCACTCTTCTAGATATATCTTTACACGCTATGACGTCATGTATCTGATTATTGTTGATGTATGCTTGTGGCCACGGATTATAGACCGGTAATGACCGGAGTGATGACATATTTGGTACTATCCAGGGATGGGTAGGCCGGTCTTGTGTTGATTTAGGCGCCGAGTATCTCGACCCTAGGTACATCCCTCTAGAGGTGAACTGAGATTGGGATCGGAAAGGTAGTCCTTTCACGTAGTCAATTTTATGGAATCCAAACTCCACTACGAACTTGCGATTTTGTTTGTCGGTGTAATGAATAGCCCCGAAATGCTATATGGGTAACCATTTCAGATATATTAATATTATGTTTGCAATAGACAATATTATAATATAGAATGATTTGATATAAAATGTTTTGGTTATTGTAAGGTAAAAACATGTCCGTGTTTTTGTGTGGGCGTGTCTTACGAGATACTTTTGTTTTGAAAAGAAAAGTTTTGGTGATTTAATAAATTCAGTTAAGATGTGTTTTTCTCACGCTGGTTTACCAGACTGATCCGGGCATTCTTCCCTTTCAATGCTCGGGTCAGACCGAGTATATTTACAAGTTTAGATTTGGTGCTTTTGGAGCTTCAGCAGGCGAGCTGGAGATCTTCATGTCGTATACACGTATCTATTTATTTTTCCATTGCTTTGCATTGTTGTTGTTGTAAATTATCAGCATTTGTGAGGACAGGTTATTATAACTGTCCAAGTTGATGATTACTTATTGTGTACTCTGACATTGATTTATGTATATTACAGTTTCTCATTGTAAAGATTATTGATCTATATTATATGTTATTCTGCTGCGATGTGAGATTCTGTATTGTTTTAGTTATGTTCTTCTCTCTTCTTCTTCTTCTCTTCTCTTCTTCTTTCTTCTCTCTTTCTTCTCAACCTCTCTTTTCATTCTCTTGATCATTTGCAATCGGTGCGCTATGGGTCGGACACATGTGGTTTGGTGTCGGATTTAGAGGGTGCCGAGTGCGGGTCGTCACAGGTGGTATCAAAGCTTATGTTTAGTATATTCCTAGGCTTTGATGTGTACTCAGTATAGATAGGGTGAGTAGCACCCTAGATTGAGTTTGAGTGTATTATATATATGAGCGCGTATTTGTTAGTGATATAAAAATATTTTATATTGTATTGAATGAGTTGTTTAGTGGCTTATGGTTTCTTATCATTGCGTTTAGCTAACGTTATCGATAGGAATCTCTAAACACTTGAACATGGAGAATGGACATAATATTGTTTTCAAAATTGGGTAAATGAAATAATTTTACCTTGATTATATTTTATATAGTAGTATATAAATTAATTGATTGTTAATGAATGGTAATAGTTGATTATTATCATATGTTATTTGTTGTGTTTAAATAATAAAAAGTTGTTATTATTATAATTCTAAATAAGATAAATAAAAATGGATTTAAACTAAGAATTTGAGAATTTGAATCCCGTTGATTTTGACAGTTTTTTTTCAAAGTTTGAAGATGTTATATTATTATAAATTTAAAGAACAAGGTAAACAAATTTGGAATGAATCTTATATAAGTAAAGTGAATAAGTGAAATTATATAAGTATAAAATTTATAAATGTGATTTATAAATAAATGGATTTAAAAGAATATAAAGCACTGAATTCACTATCGTTGCTAGAAATTAATAAGGGTGATGACTGCAGCATCATCAGTATCATTTTTGAGTTTTTGGGTGAAGGATTTGCTACCATTAGTAATTTAAAAAGTTAAGTTTTGTTGTGATAAATAAATTTGAATTTAAAACCCAAGTTTGAAATGGATAAATATAAGTAAAATGAATTTGGGCTTATAATATGAAATTAAAATTTAACGTAAGTAAGGTTAAATATATTAAGTTAGTAAAATGAATTATAAGAATTGGAATCTAACTTAAGGTAAGTTAAATGAAATCGAATTGAAATTAGAGTAAATTTGACAAACAACTAAATTAAATTGGATTTGGAATGAATAAGATAGATTTTTGAAATGAATTAAATAAAATTAAATATAAACTTGAGTGGTAAGTGATTATATAACTATGATTTGAAATTATAAATTTTGAATGGAAGTAGACTTAATTAAATATTCATGAATCTTAAGTAAACAAGTTTGTAAACTTATAAAATTGAGAATAATGAGTTAAGACAATTTTTCTATTTGTTGAATGTAAGAAATGAGAATCTGAATTTGAATTATAAGTTGAGATTAAACATAAGTAGTAGCAAATAAACTTTGAAATGGAATTTAACTTAAGTAATATAAAATGACGTTTGGGAAGAAATTTAACTTAAGTAATGTTGAATAAAATTGAAATTTGATATCGTAAGTAAATGAATGAATTGAATTGAACTAGGAAAATAAATTAGTTAATTGAATATGATTTTGAATGTTGTTTGTATAATTCGAATATGACTTAAGTTGTGAATTAGTAGTAAACATAAGTAATGTTGTATTGAATGATTGTAACAAGACTTAAGTAATTGATTTATGAAATAAATTGTAAGTGTTATTACTATTAAAAGAAGTATCCTAAGTAATGAATAAATTCTGAATAAAAATAAATGTGAATGGAATAGAATGTTGTTAAACATAAATTGAATTTAAAGCTAATGTAAACTAGTTGCATATGAATGGATTGAAAGCAAATTAATTAAATGTTAATAAGAAGGAAAGTTAATAAATTTAAAGTTAACATTGAATATGCAAATTAAAATGGTTATGAACAAATTTAATGTTAGTAACTTGAATGTAAATTAGTAAAATGTAAACTATTTGGATATTAGTAAACAAATTGAAGTGATGAGTGTAAATGGATGCAAACTAATTTGATGAGAATCAAATGAAAGCAAAATGAGAATGAATGTAATAAAATGATTGTTACTTAACTTGAATGTGAATTAGTTGGATGAAAACTAAATAGCAAACGAATGAATTGGTTTGTTGGATGTTAGTATTGGATTATTTCTCATGATACATGTTGTTGTTAGTTGATTGCTTCGTTGCATATAGTTGTTGCATTATATATGTTATATGTTGCTATTATTTGCTATATACATGTTTCTCATTGGTTGTTGAGTGTTTAGTAGGTGCTGATGGCATTGCTTTGCATTTGGAGCTCGCGTTCACGCTATATTAGCCGTATATGCTCGCTAATAATATATAATGTACATATCTCGGATTACATATCGTACTTTTATATTTTTTTCCTACGGGATGCCTCATCCTCGAAGATGAGATGTATATTTGTGATATATATATATATATATATATATATATATTGTGATTTTTTTTCCGATCGAACCACGCAAAGGAGACTTTGGCGAATTTTTCTAAAAATTTAAGGTGTTAGAATTTTTTTGAGAAATTTGGAAAAAAATTTATAACAAAAATGTGATTTTTGAGTTATAATTTGAAATGAGATTTGTTGGTTTTTGAAATGATGTTAGTTGATTTATGGAATGGTATTAGTAAATAACTATAAATGAATTTGAATACTTAGGAAATGTTTTTATAAAAAAAGTTGCAACTAAATGGTTTTGGAAAAGTTAAGCATTTAAAAGAATTGATAATCTATTTCAACTAATTGGTTTTGAAATTTAGTGTAGTTGTAGCATCTTTTCTTACTTAGTAATTTTGGGGATGAAATTCTTTTAAGGGGGGAAGAATGTAACGACCCAGTTTTTCAGTCGCCTAAATTTAGAATATTTAATTTGATTTAAATATTGAAAAATGAATATTATAAGTTAAATCAGTTAAATAATCGTTGAATCTAATATGAGTAAAAATGATTTCTAGCATTGTTTTAAATTCTATTTGAGTTAGAATAACATTAGTAAACTTTTAAAATTGAATTAAAAGTTAATTTATAGAAATTGGAAATTTTAATACTTAATTAATGTGTAAAAATAGCCATTTTTGACATTGTCTCAAATTTCGATGAAACTAGTTTCATTGGATCCGTAATGTTATATTATTATAGGATTCCAAATTTCTTGTCAATCGGACTTACGGTTTGGCCATGTGAAGCTGAAACACATAGAAATTTATTTAAGTAATTTTAATTAAAATAATTTGATTCGAAAACCTATCTTCCAAATATGATGGAATTGGATATATATTCCATTGTGTTCGGAATATGGGTAAAACATTATAAACGCCTGGCGGCACGCTTCGATTAGAGTTCGAAAATTTCGCTGATGAAAAGTGCACGAAAATTTTCTATAAAAGGACATCATTTTTTGAAAATTACTGAACCCTAATTTCCCTAAGCCCTAGCCGCCACTTATAATTCTGTTTGTGCCAAAATTGGGCACAACACTCTTCGAAAGTTTTTGAAGAGATAAAGTGAAGAAATTAAATGTAAAAAGAGGATTATCTAACAAAAACTCCAAATCTCAGATATGAAACTAATTAAAATGCAAGGAGGCACAAGGATTTAGAGTGGTTCGGCGCATGGCCTACGTCCACTATGAAGTTGATAGCTTTATTGATCTTTCTTTGAAGATTACAAGTGAATTCAATGAATTACAGCAGATAATTATGACTTGCAGCAGTGAATTTCGTTGTTGGTAGTAGCAAGGGAGTTTCGATCCGGATCCGGCAGAGTCTGGGCGTTGGAGAATTCAAAGAAGAAGCAGCCCCCTTTCTGTATGCCCTGGGGCTCTATTTATAGGTGTAGGAGGCTGGTTTTTGCTCAGATCTCGGGAGACCCTCTCTGGCACGTGACCAGGCCCGTGCGCCCAAGCCCGTGAAGTTTCGGTCCGATTCGTGATCGATACAAACGGATTTCGTATCGATCAAGATTTCATCCAGTGGAGTCGAAATTTGGCATGGCCATTCTTTAGCATGCACGTAGTCTTCTGTGAAAATTTCATAGCATTTGGACTTGTACATTAGGATATATGATCGATACGAATTGGGATCTCCGGTTGGCTGTTTTGTTCGACTCCCTCTGTTCGACTCGCTCTTATTCGACTCGGTATTGTTCGAATCACTATTTGACTCGATGACATGGCGTTTGAATCTTTGGATCACTCCGCCTTTGATGCTGTTTTGATCGAGTCATTCTAAGACTTCCGCTCTGCTCGTATCGATGGTATTGCTTTGTTCGCATCGATGGAGGTAGCCTTTATTCGTATCGACTGTTGTGCCTTGCTTCGTATTGATGGACACGAAGTAGGAGTCTTTGGATGGATGAGAAGTTGACGTTGGATGATCGAGTCAAACTGTGGCTTGAAGCGGAGCGAGTCGAACAAGTGCTTTCTGATGGATGCGAAGTGGAGCGAGTCGAAGAAAGGCTCTCTGATGGATGTGAAGCGGAGCGAGTCGAACAAGGCTCCCTGATGGATGTGAAGCGGAGCGAGTCGAACAAGGCTCTCTGATGGATGTGAAGCGGAGCGAGTTGAAGTAGGCATTCCTGATGGATTCGAACTGAGCGATTCGAACAGAGGCTGTTTTTATCCAATTTTGCATCGATCGTAACTTGAGCATACGAACTCGGATTGACCTGAAATTTGGAACGTTGACTCTCACAGCTTCGCTTATTGTGTCATATCAATTTAAGCTCGATCCGGACTCGGAATAAATTTTTCGATATCCATAGTGGGCCTGCGTATAACCGATTTTCTTATACTAACTGTCTTTGGTTTCTAGTCAAGTTCTTGGTGTCACTGCCAAAAAGCGGGATAACATTTGCCCCCTAAAGTACGCCTTGTGGGAACATGATATGCTTTGAAATGCTGCAATCTTCATTCTGAATAGTTATCGTCTTTTTGATAAAAGTTGTAACCTTCGACTATTTTTCTTGATAATGTAAACTGTTGACTGTCAATTGTTGTACCCTGTATTGTTGCAACTGATTGCTGTATGCTAGTGATTAGCCGTTTATTGTTGTAATTGTTATCAGACGAGTTTCCAATTCCTGTGAATTTGGAATATTGAATATTAGTCCGACATACATGCATATATGTTAATCTGACTCTCGTTGACGTTTGTACGTTCACGAGTCATTGTCAGTTTATTTTATATTGAATTCAGTATCGATCCTCTCCTGAACCGACGTGAAATTAGTTGTAACAACGCTCGATGGTTGTTTTTGAATGTTCCTTCGTAACGATCCTTTCCTGAATCGATGTGAAGGGTTGAAACATTGAAGATGATTTTCATTGAATTTATGGATGCGAAATGAGCATTTCGAATAGATGGATGTGGGGCTCGATGGATACGAAGCGGCTGTTCGTATCGATTGAGTTAATGCCTTCAGAACAGCCCCTGTGGTGTATTTCGAATTGATAGGTCTGGTGTCACTAGATACGAACAGGAAATTCGTGTCGATGGAGTTGGCCACTGGAAGCCGTGATTCGATGGATTCGAACTACATAGGAGACGAAGTCAAAGGTGATCGATACGAATTGTGGTTTCGTATCGATGGAGTCGAACTAATTGCTCGTATTGCTGCACTGGAGATGGAGTCGAAAGCGAGCGATACGAAGAAGGGTTTCGTATCGATGGATTTGGTGAAGACTGAAAAGCCCTCGTTGGCAACTTCGTATCGATAACAGATCATGTTGGTGGATTCGAATAGCTTATTCGACTCGATCCATGGTGATGTCTTGTAATCGGTCGAATCCACGGGGATGTGAATCGTTTATTCCCTTTGCTTTCGTATCCATATAAATACTATGGACTTAGACATTTTTTCACTTTTTACTTTTCTACTCTTGCGCTCTCGCTTTCGTATCGTTCAGAGACTCGGGAAGAAAGAAAAAATCCATTCTTTCCTTCGAACCGATTCAGATCTTCAATCATTCGAACTAACTGCCAGATTTAGGTAATCCACTAAGCGAATCCAACGTGTAAACGACGAGACTCGATTTTTAACACCAAATCAACCAAAGTCGTGGTCGATCGAAGATTCCTTGGCCTTAGCTTCGCGTCGATCTGGAGTAGGGGATTCGAGATGATGAGACAGAGGCCTTCGTATCGATCGATGGTTGAGCTTTGCATCCAATCGAGTGCTTTGAAAATGTGGATCGATACGAAGGGGTTGCGTTTGATCGATTCGAAATGGTGGCCTTGGATCGATTCGAAGTGGAGGCTTTGGACCGATTCGAACTAGAGGCTTTGAATTGATTCGAAGTGGCGGCCTTGGACCGAGTCGAACTGCGCAGCCCTAGGACCGATACGAAAGTGTCCCTGAGCGATCGATACGAAATCAAACCTGATCGATGCGAACTTGAACCTGAGCGATCGATTCGAACTTGAACTTTTGATGATTGACAATGAACCTAACTTTGACGATATCGAAAAACCTTGGACATCTGAACATCTAACTCCGATGAGCTTCCTTTTGGCATATTTAGACTTGACCTTTGGACTACGTATTTATTTCCCTTCGAAGCTCGTCGATGGAACTGCAACTCTAACAAAATTTTAACAAACTTTAACTTGGATTGATTGCTAATAACTGGATGGAACGGTTGTGACAGTTAGCGATGACGGTCCTTCCGACCGAATTTCGAAGTCTCGTTGTTTACATGCTTCTTCCAATTCTGTAGAACTTCTTAAATGATATACAGTACCGCACTGCACAACACACTCACACACTTTACACTGGGGGATGCACGAGCGTTATTGTCTGTTTAACAATGATTTTTCATAAGCTAGCTAGTCATGGAACCCTCAAGTTCACAGCAGCAGGAACTCCCGAGTTCAATTCCTTCAACCATCAAGATACCGGTTATTGAAGCCGAAGTTATAGACCCAGCTCCGGATGAGCGTCCAGGTGCCCGGTTCATCTGTCGTCCACAGGATTCTGTGCCGTCCGGTATCTTCGAAGATATGCTGGGACAGATTTGTTTAAGGCACGGTTTATCGCTTGATGACGTGCTACTACCTAGGCCAAATGACAGACCACACGATCCCCCGGAGGGGTTAACTGCTTTCAACCGTCACGCTTGCACAGCAGGGTCACTTCCTCCCTTCAATCAATATATAAGGGAGATGTTATCATTCCTTGGAATAGCTCCATCCCAGCTGCACCCCAACGGGTATGCTTTGTTGAATAGCACCTTCATTCTGTTTATGGAGATCCTCTTTCGACCACCAAAGCCGATCAAGATCAGATATTTATTTAACGTTAAGAGCTGTGGAGACAGCCCTTCTTTCACCTTCTTGGAAGCGGTCAGGAACTGCCACATTGTAATGGGCTCCTGGGGAAGGCTAAGTTACTTCAAGACCAAATGGTTCTACGTTCAGTGTCCCTCTGGATTTGCTAGGCGGTGGTTGGATAGACGTAAGCGTTTTCTCTTGAATTATCAAGATAATAATAACTGACTTCAAAACTAACATACTTCTCTTCTTTTATAGCTGCAATCTCTTAACCTGACGGTGCATACTTCAGAGAGCTAGTTCTGATCCTCCAAGCATTTCCAGGAGAAGAGAGGCATATTGACTTGGTTCTGACCGACAGAAATCTGAGGACTGTCAGGCTGATAGAACGGAGGCAGAGCATACGACTGGAAGGGAAACTTAGAGTGGTCTCGAAGAAATGGGTGAAGCGCAAAGCTCCCGTAGTCGTAATAACCGAAGAAGTTAATCCAGAGAGAACGCCTACTGATACCGAGCTCCCAGCTGGGCCTTCTTCCGATGTCCAGGATTCAGGAGGAAAGAGAAAAGGCAAGGCTGTTGCTCATAAGCGTTCAAAATCCGAGAGAATTAAATCCGTGGTTGTGTCCTTGCCCGTCCCAGGGATTAGAATTTCAGAGGCTCCTCCCCCACAAGTAGAGAATCCTTTTGAAGGGCTTGTTGATATTCCGATTCTGGATTTTGTGTCATCTCAACACGACGCCGGGATGGAGGAGCTTGATAATGCTCTTGAACTGAGCGGGTCGCTTGCTATGAGTGCGGCCGACATTTCCGGTTGGTCGGGGGGTTGCACATGCATACACTTCACTACACTACATGATTCACAACTGTACATCGTCCAACTTAGAAAATCACTAACTCTTTCTTCGTTTCCCATTTTCAAGTACTATGTCCGGAAAAGGATTGATGCTCAGGAATCTTCGCTCGGCCCGAAAGGCTTCTTCCTATTATGATTCCCGTAGGAGAGACTCGGATAGAGATCGTGTGATGCCCCACCTCTATACCCACGCTAGCCAAGGACACTACGGGGTAATGCCGTCAACTAGCACGGAGAATAAGGCTATTGAGGAGCGACCATCCGTATAATTGCTTTGTGCGAGTACCGATATGCTAGATAAAAATATAACTTTTCATCTCAAGAGGAAATCCGACATACCGATACAAACTCAAAGCTACTACACGGTGGCTATGTATATATACTTCGGAAACAAATATAGAAATAAACATAACACAAATTAGTCACAGACAATTCATATCACAAAGGCGGAAATAGATATGAATATAACACATGAAAGTGTACATCAGAGTGGTGGTCAAACAAGATCCACAATATCAAAAAGAAAAGATACAAGTGCGAGGCAACAGAATAATTATACATCAACGAGTCAATATATCGAATGTATACAACCAAAAACTACAACGCTAGAGTATTTAGCCAAAAGTCAGATGATAGTCCTAGATAAGAGGTCATGAGGAAGCACTTGTAAAATCTCAGTCTGACCCAAGTATTATTTAATAAGAAAATAATAAACTGATCAGTCTAGCTATAATTATCAGATAAAATGAGATATAAGAAGAGATATAATAAAAACGTATGATTACCAAAAATGTCATACCTCGACAAGTATACACTAGAAAATCAACAAAGGAAAATCATACAAATATCTCACGAATCTCATAGCATAAAAAGAATGTCATATTCTTTATTTAATTCACCAAGCCACAATAAATGACATACATATCAATGGCAACTGAAAAAAGTAGTGAAACATAAATTCTAGAAGTCACAACGAGAAATCCAGAAATCACAAGAAAAGAGGATGACCAATCCCATAAAACTGAACATCGACGCACCTAGAAAGATACGCCCCATGTAAAGTCTAGCATCGATACACCTAGAAAGATGCACCCCATGCAAAGTCGAACATCGACGCACCTAGAAAGATACGCCCCATGCTCTAGCATCGTTGCACCTAGAAAGATACGCCCCATGCATAAATAAACATCGACGCACCTAGAAAGATACGCCCCATGTAATGTCTAACATCGATGCACCTAGAAAGACACACCCCATGCAAAGTCGAACATCGACGCATCAAGAAAGATACGACCCATGCATAGACGAACATCGACGCACCTAGAAAGATACACCCCATGCCCCGACTTATTGAGCCGATTGCTCCACGAAGTAAACAAACATCGACGCACCTATATAGGTACGACCCATGCATAAAGTAAACATCGATGCACCTAGATAGGTACGCCCCATGCGAGAAGTGAGACGAAAACAGTCCTCCACGTGAACAAAGAGACATCGCACATTGCTAGTCTAAACCATAAAATGATCATCATCGATCATCAAGAAGTGTCGATTACACTAAGATAGTAAATATAAGAGTTTAGATTCATGTCCCATAACCACTTGCTTAACTTAAATATTTGCGAACAAACTGTAGATCTCCACTAGAAAATTGTCACAAGAGTTTCAATCGAACAAGTCCATAAATTAACCGACAAAGTAAACGCAAGCGTTTCATACCACTTGTTTTGCTAAGCCGTTTAATTAGATTTTCTCATACGAATGAGGTAAAGGTTTGTATATACTAATAGATTAGAAAACAGTTTTATAAACAAGCTTTGTATTAAAAATAGAGTTGAAATCATCTTTGTAAAGAGTTTGAATATTTACTACTAGTATAGAAACCTTTGTGTTTTAAAGTGACAAAGCATAGAAATGATTGTAGAAACAATCAGTCATCAAAATCCACATTCGAAGACGTGAATTAAATCCAAAGACATCGATACCAAATCCATCAAAATGAATATTCCCAAAAATCCAAAGAAAGAAGTTATCAAAGTCGATAATAAGTGATAACAATTAACCGGATCAACAAAAATCGATAAACATTGGAAATCAACTCAAAAAAGCCCAATATAGGCAAAATGAATAGTTCCAAACGTCTGGGGGTTTGATCCAGACGTCTGGCTCTGTTTTCTGGTCCAAAATAGGCAAAACAGCACATTTCAGACGTCTGAAATTCTAACCAGACGTCTGCCAGACGTCTGGTTGGATTTCCAGACGTCTGGATTTTTCCTCTGTCGCTTTGCGTTTTCCAGGGACCAATTCCAAATGTCTGGATTTTTCAACCAGACGTCTGAATTTGAATCCAGACGTTTGAAATTCAATCCAGATGTCTGAAATTTCCTGGTAGGCAAAAATCAGCCTAGCCCAAAAAGGGCGAAAATCCAAACGAAATGCGATCGGACGAGCGACGAAGACTATGGATTTATGCCAAGCGACAACCCATCCTTATAGACTCTCCGAAACACCACCTAAAGCATGTTCAAACAATAAAGCTAGGATTTTTAAAGATTTGACTTCAGAACACCAAAACTGAAATATTCACAAAACCAATCCGAATCAAAGCAAATGCACATGAATAAGAGTTAGGAATTCATGCCTAACATTAAAAGATAGTTAAAGACATAGATGTGAGATAAAAATCTCACCTTTTCACAAAATCAATGAAGAAGAAGCTATGGAGCAATGGCAAGGACAATCACTCTTCAATTCCAACTCAACAAGCTTGAATCTAAGCTTAAAAGAGAAATATTTCCTAAAGTTAGGTTTAGGAATTTCTGAAATTGAAAGGAGAATGAGTTGGAGAAGAAGAAGGAGATGCTTACCAATAGGTTCTCTTCGAATTTGGAGCTAGAACTTGAGTTTGCAAGAGGAACTAGGGTTTGGAATTTCTATTTCCTATTCTCTTCCTCCATTATTCTCTTTAGAACTGAAAAGGTAAAGAAATGGGAGTGGATGAAGAGAAGTGTTTCAGTTTAGGGTATTATGTGGACTAGTGGGCTGAACCTAAACCCAAACCCAAAGTGAAAAAGTAGCAAAATTCCACTAACTCCAAACATATCGAAGTTTATACTCAAAAAGGTCGAAACGGCATTTTGAACTCAATGGAAGTGGTCTCGAGTCCTAATTCGACTGTTTGCAAAAAGTAGCTTTTCAGACTTAAATCCGATTAACGATTCTATATTTAAATAAATATTTAAATATTCAATCGTAAAATATGCGGGTTGTTACAGACTCCCCTCCTTAAAGAAATTGCGTCCTCGCAATACTTAAGAAGAAAATAAAGAGTAACAACCATAAAAGCATATTAACACAAAAGAAAATTTAGAATGAGAAGTTCACCATAAAGAGCACGAAAGAGTTAGCCCGAACGTGTTCGCTTGATGAATTCTCTGGATTCCCAAGAGCAATCCTTAGGATCTGAGAACCATTGAACTTCCACAAAAAGAACATCTTTATTTCGAAGGCATGATACCCCCGAAGAAATGATGCGAATGAATGTTTCTCAACAGTCAAATCTGGTGAAACTTCAATTTCTTCAACAATACCGGACTCAAGAATAAAATCGGAATCCCTAAGGTATTTCTGGAGTTGAGAGATGTGGAAAACGTCATAAATAGCAGAAAATTGAGCCGGTGCAATGGCGTAGCACAAAAGCGGTACACCCAAGAAACTAAAAACTCAAATAATTTGGAACAACAGCGTAGTACAATAACGGTACGCTAGGTGAACCAAAGCTCAAATAATTCGGAACACCGACGCAGTACAAATGATATGTCCAATGAACCGAATCTCAAATAATTCGAAACACCGACGTAGTACAAAATAGTACGTCCAATGAACCGAAGGCCATAAAAGAACATCGGATGCTAGTCCATAAAAGAAATGAGACGAAGCTCACTAAAACGAAATACATCGAAACGTCCGATGAACTTGGTAAGAAGATTATTCCTTTTGGACATCATCAAAGAAACAACCACTTGTTGCTTGCAACAAGGATATTGGCAACACGATTTCCCCTTTCGAGAGTAAAAGAATATCAAGATCATAAGACGTAAGGAACTCGAACCAACTTTAAGTTCCTTATGAGAAAATAAACATTTAAAAGATCTATGATCGGAGTGGAGAAGAAATTTCTCCCCCAAAATAATGATGCCAAACTCTAAAAGTGAAAACAATAGCCGCGAGCACTAGATCATGAGTGGCATATCTAGTCTCGATAGGCTTTAATGATTTAGAAGCAAAAGTGATAGCACGTTTTCTTTTGCAAGAGAACGGCATCCAGGCCAATACGATTAGCATTGGTACAAACGATAAAGTCTTGGTTCCCTTCGGGAATCACAAGAATAAGAGCATCGAAAAGGAAGAATTTCTTTTAAATAATCTTCTTTCCCGTAAAGCTATAACTTTCAAAATTACATTTATCTTTATGTAATAATATTTTTTATAGAAAAATTTACATTTTTACAAGTCAATATATTGTGTCTGACTGTCTCATCAAAGCGTTTAGGAGATTCTTATCGATAACGTTGATCAAGCGCATCGACCAGAATTCTTAAAGCACTCAATGGACAAAACAACACAAAAATCATTTTCTATATGATAAACATGTTTCTTAAAAAACCTTTAAGAATATTCTTTGCTCGTTTAAGAGAAAAATCAAATTGTACTTATAAATCTTATGAAAAAGATTTGCAAAATTTTAAATTGCTGTTTTCATCCAAAATCAATATATACAAGAATGGAGTCATCGAGATCGTAGAATACTCGATTCATAAAATGGATGAAGTAAGCTGGACAAACTGAATGACATAATAAGTCATTCATAAGTTTCATAACGAGTGCGGAATGCGGTAAATGAAATGCTAACTCCCGCAACTCGTAGCAAATAAAATCGGTGGCAAGGTCGAACTAAGAAAAAGACCCTAACACCTCCCAAAAGATTGCTTAGGAGATAATCCTAAGACAAACTCAAAAATGCTGGAAAGTGTCACAAACTATTTAGATGAGAGAAATAACACTTCCCTTATCATGTGAGCTTAAAGAATAAAATGATGCCATCAAATTGGAATCAAAATCACAAAGGAAAAACAGAAATCTGATTAACAGATTTAAAATGTCGAAGATGAATAGTCCACACGGGACAAAGGATATGGCTTCATAATAATTAAGCCAATCTTTACAAAAGTCAATTCCGAAGCATAAGTAAAAATCGGCTCGGAAAGAAAAATCACATAAAATATTTTTGACATCAATAAAAAGCAAATTGAGTGTTACGGATCCACCAATCCGGATTCGCAATCCTCAAAGAAGTCATCAACCCCAAATTGTTTAAAAAAAAAGAATCACAAGTTCTTTTGATATATAAAAATAATGAGATGAAACCCTTATCAAAAAGAACTCGAATAAGATAATCACAAAATAAATGTCATCAAGGATAGAATGGATACCTTGACCAAAAGAAGTGCTAGTAGTGGTTTGCACAACATTTAGCTTTCCCTCCTTCTTGCTTGAAGTATGGGACACGCAGATATATGATGACTCAAACTTTTGCAATAGCGACAAAAGAGGGGTTGCGGACACTCCTTTGCATAGTGGTCCATGGAGTCACAATTGTAGCATCGTCCATGACTAGTGGTAGGAGTCTTTGTTACAGAAGTTTCTTGCTTCCCTTTCTTGTCGGGAATGGGGCCTTTAAACTTAATAGGCCTCTTCATGTTATTGTTGAAGTTCTGTTTGGCACCCATAACTTCAACATTACTTTCATTATCGACCTCTTCAAGTCGAAGAGCGATATCAACAAGCTGATCAAAAGAAACTTCTAGTTTCAGAAGCAAAGGCTTTTTAAGGTTCTCATTCAACCCATAGACAAATCTCTGATTTTTCTTCAATGGGGTATTAATGTATTCAACCCCGTACTTAGAAAGAGATTCGAAAGATGCGACGTAGTCCGTCACAGAAGATTCACCTTGAACAAGGTCGATAAAACGTCGGGCCAAAATTACTTTTTCAGCCTCCGGCATAAATTTCAATTCGAATTTTTCCCGGAATTGCTCCCAAGTGAGATCCGCTTCAACGATTTCAGAAATAAGAAGCTTATACCAATCCAAAGCTCTTTCTTGGAGCATGCTAGAAGCCACTTGGACTCGGTGGAGATCAACAAGATTCATGCAAGAAAAGATGCGGTCGCATGATCTAAGCCAAGCTTGGATTTCAATGACACTCTCGGATCCCCGGAATGGCCTTCCACCCAAATCGGTATAGTCTCTACACAAGCGTGCAAAATCGGATCTACGATGAGTAGGCTCTGGAATGGGCCCGATAGCTTGAGCATTCTTAACAAGATCTAGAAGCTGCTGGGCAGACATAAATACTCCCTCATGAGGAGTAGCACTGGATTGACCGACGTTGGTACGGCCAGATCTAACCATTTCTCTTCTTTAAGAAAGAAAGAAGAAGAAAAGGTTATTCTCAGAATGAATATCAAACAATCATGATTGATAAAACAAGGAATCATAAAAGAAAATAGGATAGAACGGGTCCAATTGACTCGAATAAATTCCTAAAGCACGACTCCTAAGAAAGACTTAGGACATGATCCTTGCTAAATTATTCTACATTGTCCCGAAGTTTGGCTTTGATACCAAGCTGTGACGCCCCACCTCAATACCCACGCTAGCCAAGGACACTATGGGGTAATGCCGTCAACTAGCACGAAGAATAAGGCTATTGAGGAGCGACCATCCGTATAATTGCTTTGTGCGAGTACCGATATGCCAGATAAAAATATAACTTTTCATCTCAAGAGGAAATCCGACATACCGATACAAACTCAAAGCTACTACACGGTGGCTATGTATATATACTTCGGAAACAAATATAGAAATAAACATAACACAAATCAGTCACAGACAATTCATATCACAAAGGCGGAAATAGATATGAATATAACACATGAAAGTGTACATCAGAGTGGTGGTCAAACAAGATCCACAATATCAAAAAGAAAAGATACAAGTGCGAGGCAACAGAATAATTATACATCAACGAGTCAATATATCGAATGTATACAACCAAAAACTACAACGCTAGAGTATTTAGCCAAAAGTCAGATGATAGTCCTAGATAAGAGGTCATAAGGAAGCACCTGTAAAATCTCAGTCTGACCCGAGTATTATTTAATAAGAAAATAATAAACGGATCAGTCTAGCTATAATTATCAAATAAAATGAGATATAAGAAGAGATATAATAAAAATGTATGATTACCAAAAATGTCATACCTCGACAAGTATACACTAGAAAATCAACAAAGGAAAATCATACAAATATCTCACGAATCTCATAGCATAAAAGGAATGTCATATTCTTTATTTAATTCACCAAGCCACAATAAATGACATACATATCAATGCCAACTGAAAAAGGTAGTGAAACATAAATTCTAGAAGTCACAACAAGAAATCCAGAAATCACAAGAAAAGAGGATGGCCAATCCCATAAAACTGAACATCGACGCACCTAGAAAGATACGCCCCATGTAAAGTCTAGCATCGATACACCTAGAAAGATGCACCCCATGACAAGTCGAACATCGACGCACCTAGAAAGATACGCCCCATGCTCTAGCATCGACGCATCTAGAAAGATACGCCTCATGCATAAATAAACAACGACGCACCTAGAAAGATACGCCCCATGTAATGTCTAACATCGATGCACCTAGAAAGACACACCTCATACAAAGTCGAACATCGACGCATCTAGAAAGATACGACCCATGCATAGACGAACATCGATGCACCTAGAAAGATACACCCCATGCCCCGACTTATTGAGCCGATTGCTCCACGAAGTAAACAAACATCGACGCACCTATATAGGTACGACCCATGCGTAAAGTAAACATCGACGCACCAAGATAGGTACGACCCATGCGAAAAGTGAGACGAAAACAGTCCTCCACGTGAACAAAGAGACATCGCACATTGCTAGTCTAAACCATAAAATGATCATCATCGATCATCAAGAAGTGTCGATTAAACTAAGCTAGTAAATATAAGAGTTTAGCTTCATGTCCCATAACCACTTGCTTAACTTAAATATTTGCGAACAAACTGTAGATCTCCACTAGAAAATTGTCACAAGAGTTTCAATCGAACAAGTCCATAAATTAACCGACAAAGTAAACGCAAGCATTTCATACCACTTGTTTTGCTAAGCCGTTTAATTAGATTTTCTCATACGAATGAGGTGAAGGTTTGTATATACTAATAGATTAGAAAACGGTTTTATAAACGAGCTTTGTATTAAAAATAGAGTTGAAATCATCTTTGTAAAGAGTTTGAATATTTACTACTAGTATAGAAACCTTTGTGTTTTAAAGTGACAAAGCATAGAAATGATTGTAGAAACAATCAGTCATCAAAATCCACATTCGAAGATGTGAATTAAATCCAAAGAAATCGGTACCAAATCCATCAAAATGAATATTCCCAAAAATCCAAAGAAAGAAGTTATCAAAGTCGATAATAAGTGATAACAACTAACCGGATCAACAAAAATCGATAAACATTGGAAATCAACTCAAAACAGCCCAATATAGGCAAAATGAACAGTTCCAGACGTCTTGGGGTTTGATCCAGACGTCTGGCTCTGTTTTCTGGTCCAAAATAGGCAAAACAGCACATTTCAAACGTCTGAAATTCCAACCAGACGTCTGGTTGGATTTCCAAACGTCTGGATTTTTCCTCTGCCTCTTTGCGTTTTCCAGGGACCAATTCCAGACGTCTGGATTTTTCAACCAGACGTTTGAATATGAATCCAGACGTCTGAAATTCAATCCAGACGTCTGAAATTTCCTGGTAGGCAAAAATCAGCCTAGCCCAAAAAGGGCGAAAATCCAAACGAAATGCGATCGGACGAGCGACGAAGACTAGGGATTTATGCCAAGCGACAACCCAGCCTTATAGACTCTCCGAAACACCACCTAAAGCATGTTCAAACAACAAAGCTAGGATTTTTAAAGATTTGACTTCAAAACACCAAAACTGAAATATTCACAAAACCAATCCGAATCAAAGCAAATGCACATGAATAAGAGTTAGGAATTCATGCCTAACATTCAAAGATAGTTTAAGACATAGATGTGAGATAAAAATCTCACCTTTTCACAAAATCAATGAAGAAGAAGCTATGGAGCAATGGCAAGGACAATCACTCTTCAATTCCAACTCAACAAGCTTGAATCTAAGCTTAAAAGAGAAATATTTCCTAAAGTTAGGTTTAGGAATTTCTGAAATTGAAAGGAGAATGAGTTGGAGAAGAAGAAGGAGATGCTTACCAATAGGTTCTCTTCGAATTTGGAGCTAGAACTTGAGTTTGCAAGAGGAACTAGGGTTTGGAATTTCTATTTCCCATTCTCTTCCTCCATTATTCTCTTTAGAACTGAAAAGGTAAAGAAATGGGAGTGGATGAAGAGAAGTGTTTCAGTTTAGGGTATTATGTGGACTAGTGGGCTGAACCCAAACCCAAACCCAAAGTGAAAAAGTAGCAAAATTCCACTAACTCCAAACATATCGAAGTTTATACTCAAAAAGGTCGCAAACGGCATTTTGAACTCAATGGAAGTGGTCTCGAGTCCCAATTCGACTGTTTGCAAAAAGTAGCTTTTCAGACTTAAATCCGATTAACGATTCTATATTTAAATAAATATTTAAATATTCAATCGTAAAATATGCGGGTTGTTACAGATCGCGATCGTGAGTACTCTAACCAGGATATGTATGGGCATGATAGGGACAGAGAATACATACATCGGTCTAGATCACGCTCTCCTCCTCCTAGACTTCCATCCCCACCTCCCGTTTTTGTTCCACACCCGCCAGAGCCTCCTCGTCACAGACCATCTTCTCATACTTCTAGATCTGAGACTCATCTTCGGAGAGTCGAGACCACGGCCTCCATAATTATAGAGCAGGTCCCAGTTGAGCCCACAAGAGAAGGGGCCCTTAAATTGGCTCAGATGAGGAAGGATTTTCCGAATATTTGCTTCGATGGCTATGTCTTCCCATCACACTTAAAAAGAATTCCATCAGGGGTAGAAGGCACGATGCATGACTACGTCCATGATATCTACACCCAGTACAGAGAGTGGGTAAAGGCTGCAGAGAAAGCTGCTAAGGTGGCCTTTGAGCGAGCCAAAGCGCTTGAGAAAATGGAGACCGAACTCGCTCAAAGGGACCGAATCATTCAAGTGCTTACTGCTGAGTTCGAGTCTTCTCGGAAGTCTGAAATTGAGGCCACCAAAAAAGATGATGAAGAGAATGTGACCATGGAGAGGTTGAGGCAGACTCATGTTGCCTTGGTGGAGGAGATGGGCCATCAGAATACTATAGTCACCGCCGAGCGAGATGCGGCGGTCAAGGAACTTAACAAGCTCAAGACTAAATTTTCCGACATGGCCAAGGAAGGGGATGACGCAAACAACGCAGCCCAGGAGGCGTGCGAACAAACTATTCTGCTTAGGGGTGAGCGGGATGCAGCTGTGGCTAAAGTCCACAAGGTGGAGACTGAGGTCGAGGAGAAAGTAAAGTTGGCCGAGTCCAGGCTAGAGGCTGACATTGAAGACCTTCTCATTGTTTAAAACGCTAACGTGCTGAGGCACAGGGGTCTAGCCTGGCTCGATGATTATCCGACGCATCTTTTCAACGCTTGGGGCCAACTGGTTGAGGAAGAGAAGGAGGCGCATCTGGGTGAATCTGTGGATGAATTTGAACTCAAGAATCGCATTCTGAATGAAGACGAAAGGAAAATTCTTCACGATTCAATGATTCTGCATGAGAAGGAAAGACTTGGCGCCCAGCACTTTGAGGTAGGAGAGGGTTCAGGGGTTGACCATCATGAGACGAGTCTTGAAGTTCCAGTGTCAACCCAGCCCGAATCCTCGTCCGCGGTCGATCCCCAAACTATTCCTGCCTACAATCTGGATCAGCCACAGATGTCTTCGGCTACAAAGCAAGTTACTGAAGCCGCTCTACCACCTACGAGTCAAACTGAAGAAGGTACTCTGAACATTCCGCATATCTGATTAAAGTCGGAATCTTTATCTGAATTAAATTCTAACAGTTCTCTTATTTTTGTCCAGTGATCGATGCTGCACCGGCCATGCCTCCTGCTACTCAAGAATCTTATCAGACGCAGGAGGCTATCATGACCGAAGCGATTACCGTAACTACACTGCCCTATATGATGATGTGCAGGGAAGCATAATTGTATTTGATGAGCAGCTGATGGAAGAACTCTTTCGCTGTCATGGCGATCCTTTAGCTGACTTGCCATTTTTCATGGGCGGAGGCTCTCCTGCTACAAGTTCTTCAATGCCAACTACTGAGGCCTCCAGCGGGGCTCGGGCAGTTACTGAATAGGAGATGTTCGCCCAAATCGACGCTGAAATGGCGGCAGCGGCTCATGGTGGCAGTTCTGGAGGTGGAATGGCAGCACCGGGACCAGCTCCGCTTAGAATGATATCTCCTGGTGGCACCGTTTTCATCACTAGCGTGCCCATTCCACCTTCTGCACTTGATCATGTTCCTCCGACTCCGCCCGCAGGAAGCATTCCTATTCATACGAGTTTGGAGGAGGATGTTGAGATCATGCTCCCACCTGGAGACCATCCACCAAAAGGCAAAGGCTCAAAGAGGAAGGATAGTGGCGGCTCCAGTGGGCTTGCACCGAAAAGGAAGCCGCGGAAGAAGAAAGATTAGGCATGCTTCCTTGGCGTAATTCTGACTTTCATTTTTTTGGCCGTGTATAGATGCGGGTTCGGCCACTGCTAGTAGGAATCTTTTGGAACAAACTTGTATACGAACTCTTTTTACAAACAATAGAAATGAAACTTCTCTTTTTTGACTTCTTTTCTATCATTGTGTATTTGCCTAAGTGTTTCAATGTCTGAAGTGTACTTGTAAAGTTTCAGCTTTCGAGTCAAGTTTGTTTTCTGTTCGCCAAGTTCGAAAACTGTGGACATGGTTCACGATTGGGAAGCGAGTTGAATTTTGATGTCGCATCGTTTCAGTCAATGGTCGATGCTTAAGTCCTGCCCCCCAGCCTTAAGGGGTGAGTAGTTGAACATCGGTCAGTGGTCGCTTCTCGTTTACATCATGTTGAATCTAGTGCCTCTGAACGGATGTTTGAGTCAAGTAGAGACCGAGTGGTTCCTCCACGTTTGTTTGATTGTCAATGATCATATCCGCACTCCGGGGATTCTCATTTGTTTACTGGTGGTTGGTCATGTCGGCTTAAGTTTCAATCATATGTCCGCGATCTGGGGACTTGGAATTGATGTTTATACTCTGACTCGCGCTCTGGGAGCTCGAAGTTGATGTTTATACTTCGCTTCACGCTTTGGGAACTCGGAGTTGATGTTTATACTCCGACTCGCGCTCTGGGAGTTCTGAGTTGATGTTTATACTCCGGCTCGCGCTCTGGGAGTTCGGAGTTGATAAGCAGACAGTCAGTCACATCTGCTGTATGTTTTTTGGATTTTGTTTACACTCTGGGAACGAAAGGTGTATCAGGATCGTGGACGGTCGGATCACATCCACTCTGAGTTAACAAGTGAGGTCGTTAGATGGACGGGTCCATCCTCCTCAAACTTGGTGCGGATACGGACGAAGTCGTTGGGTGGACGGATCCACCCTCTTTGTAGACGTATTTTTATACTCCAGTTCGCACTCTGGGAATCTGGAGTTGATGTTTATACTCCGACTCACACTTTGGGAGTTCGGAGCTGATGTTTATACTCCGTTTCGCACTCTGGGAATCTGTAGTTGGTGTTAATACTCCGTTTTACACTCTGGGAATATGGAGTTTGTGTTTATACTTCGACTCACACTCTGGGAGTTCAGAGTTGACGTTTATACTCCGTTTCGCACTCTGGGAATCCGGAGTTGAATGTTTATACTCCGTTTCGCACTCTGGGAATCCGGAGTTTAATGAAGGATTGTCGTGTATCAATCCTTTTTTGACTTTGATGTGATGGCTGGTCCCCTAGCTCGGGTTTCACTTAGTGAGTGACTGGTTGCAGCACAGTCACTCCCTATTTAAATAAATTCCATCGTATGGTGAAACTTAGCTCTCCGTGCATAGTGATGATCATATGAAGCATTTCAAGTAAATCACAGCTCTGGCCCGAAGAGATTGCATTTTATTGCTGAAATAAGAAAATATGGCAAAGTCAGTTGCCTTATTACAGATTCTAATTTCGAAATGCAGAAACAAATTGCAAAACGGAAAGTAAATTAAATGGATAAACATAGCCTGTTATGTGTAGTAGCGACGAAGACTCGCTGTTCCAAGCTCTTGGCAGAGTAAGACCGTCAACGGTCGATAATTTAAATGTGCCATCTCCGAGCCTTCATTCAATTACATACGGTCCTTCCCATGTCGGTTTCATATGCGAAGGAACCAGATAAATTCTTTTCAGGATGAGATCGCCTAGTTCAAAGTTTCACGGGCGGACCTTGGTGTTGTACAATCGGGTGACTCAACTTCGATGCACAGCTGCCCTCAATCAGCTTCTTCACGCTTCTCATCTAGTAGATCGAGAGATTCAGCAAGTAATATAGCATTTGTCTTTGGATCATAGTACGTCACGCGATGAGAAGGTACTTCTAGTTCAACGGGAATAACGGCTTCCGAACCATGAGAGAGAGAGAACGGAGTGGCCGGTCGCGGTCTTGTGGGTTGCTCGGTAAGCCCATAAAGCCATAGGAAGTTCATCGACCCACATTTCCCCTGACCTTTTCCAGTCGTTTTATCAAAATGGATTTTATAACTTTATTAACTACTTCGACCTGTCCGTTTGCCTGAGGGTGTGCAACTGCAGAGAATTTCTTTTAGATGTGAAATCGTTTGCAGAAATCTTTAAATTCAGCACTATCGAATTGGGTTTCATTGTCCGTGATAATGGTGTGTGGGAGACCGAATCGACAGATGATGTTGCGAACTACAAAGTTGATTACTTTCTTCGTTGTTATGGTAGCAAGAGCTTCGGTTTCAGCCCACTTTGTAAAGTAATCATCTGCAACGATGGCGTATTTCGCACCACCTTTTGCCAGAGGTAGAGCACCAATGATGTCGATGCCCCACATTGCAAATGGCCATGGGCTAACCATTTGCGTTATCTCGGTAGGAGGAGCTCTAGGAATTCGGGCATATTTCTGACACCTATCACATTTCTTTGCATAATCCAACACGTCACGATTCACAGTCGGCCAGTAATATCCGTATCGAAGTATTTTCTTGGCAAGTGCTTGTCCCCCGGTGTGGTCGCCACATTCTCCCTCGTGCACATCATGTAATACTCGTTTAATTTCGTCGTGAGTGATACACCGGAGTAGAGGGATTGAGTACCCTCTTCTGTACATGGTTCCATCCTGGATGGTAAATCGTGAGGCCTTTCGAAGTACTTGTCTCTTTTCACTTCTACGCTTCGGCAGGGTTCCGTGCTCAATGTAATTTCTGAGTGGAATCATCCACGAATCCTTTTCGAGGACGGTTTCGCATACCCAGTCTATTTCTGCCCGGTCAATGCTGGGGGAAGTTAACATCTCTACGGGAATGACTCCCATTTGCTGAGCTTCGCCTGTGCTGGCTAGATTCGCCTGTGCTGGCTAGCTTCGCCAGTGAATCGGCTTTTTGGTTGCGTTCTCGAGGTATACAATAAATGGCATAATAATCAAACTAATTTAGTACTTCCTGAACTCGAGCTAAGTAAGCAGCCAACCTTCGATCTCCTGCCTGATACTCTCCCCGTACTTGACACACAACTAATTGTGAATCACAATAAATTTCCACTGCGATAATTCCCAAATCTCTAGCAAGCTTCAAGCCAGCTAAGAGGGCTTCATATTCAGCTTCATTATTGGTTGCATGAAAGTCAAACTTCAAAGCATAGCATATAGATTGGCCTTAGGGGGTTTCGAGTACACCACCAGCGCTCGAACACCGGTCGTTTGATGCACCATCAGTATACAGCTTCTAGACGTATTCGGGGGATTTACTGGTTTTGGGCAAGTCCTCTGGAATGCTAAATTCAGCTATGAAATTAGCTAGGACTTGTCCTTGGATCGCTCGTCTTGGAGTGTAGGTAATATCAAACTGGCTCAGTTCGATGTTCCACTTGAGTAACCTACCGGACGTCTCAGGCCGCGAAAGGACCTGTCGTAACAGCTGGTCGGTGTAAACAATAATGGGATGTGCCTGGAAATATGGTCGAAGCTTCCTCAATGCAATAACAAGGCAATAACTAACTTCTCTAGCTTCGGATAATTTCTTTCAGCTCCAGTCAATCGTTTGCTGATGTAGTATACTAGCTTTTGTATCCTGTCTTCTTCTCGAATTAATGCAGCGCTGATTGCGTTTTCTGATATCGCCAAATATACGAACAACTTCTCATGATCAATAGGCTTTGACAGGATAGGTGGTGTGGATAGATGTTGAACTAGAGCTTGGAAAGCGCCTTCACACTCTGTGGTCCATTCAAAGTTTGTTTCCCTTTTTGGATCAGATCGAAGAAGGGGATGCATTTGTAAGTGGACTTTGAAATGAACCTGCTCAATGCCGCTACTTTCCCATTGAGACTTTGGACTTGCTTTATAGTCTTTGGAGTTTCAAGATTTCTAATTGCCCAAATCTTTTCAGGGTTAGCCTCGATTCCCCGAGCGTTAATGATGAACCCAAGGAATTTTCCGGATGCAACTCCAAAGTGACATTTCAGTGTGTTAAGCTTCATTTTGTATTCTCGAAGTATGTTGAACATAGTTTCTAGGTCTTTAACATGGTCGGTGGAGAGTCGTGACTTCACAAGCATGTCATCTACATATACTTCCATGGTTTTCCCGATTTGGTTGGCAAACATCCGATTTACCAATCATTGATAAGTATCCCCGGCATTCTTGAGTCCGAATGGCATAACTTTGTAGCAATAAAGTCCCATATTGGTTATGAAGCTGGTGTGCTCTTGATCAGGTAAATGCATCGGTATTTGATTGTAGCCATAATACGCGTCCATGAAGGATAAGAGCTCGTGCCCAGCTGTCGAATCTACTAGCTGGTCAATTCTGGGAAGCGGGAAACTGTCTTTGGGACAAGCTTTATTTAGATCGGAGTAGTCGACACATGTTCTCCACTTTCCGTTCGGCTTTCAGACGAGCATGGGATTTGACACCCATTCAGGATATAGCACATCCCGAATGAACCCATTCGCCTTAAGCTTCTTTACTTCTTCTTTAAGGGCGGTAGATCTCTCTGGATCCATACCACGCCTTTTTTGTTTGACCGGGACATGCCGCGGGTCAATATTCAGAGTGTGGCTCGCGATGTCCGGCGAGATCCCACACATGTCGGAATATGTCCAGGCGTATATATCAAGATTCGCCCGTAGGAATTCAACCAATTCCTCTTGAGTTTGCTGGATTAGCTGAGACCCAATCTTTATCATTTTCGAATCATCGTCAATCGGGACATCAATCGTCAGTTCGGCCGGGGATGCTTGACTTTCTTTAGGTTCTTCTTCGTCTTCAGTTTCTCTTGGGTCAAGATCCCTTTGGAATTGGTTGGGGTGCCCGGGCCTTGGCCCGGGCGTTAATTGTCAATTATCGGCAAAGCGGACGCAGAGAGATTCCTCTACGCCCTTTCCTTTCTCCTTTTGCTGCGCCTCCCGCAGCTCAGCAACATAACAGGCTCTGGCAGCAGCCTGATCTCCTTGAATGATTCCCACTCCACGATCAGTGGGAAATTTTAAAGTCAAACACCACGGGGCGATGGCTGCCCTGAATTCAACGAGGGCCGGTCGGCCCAGGAAAGCATTATAAAGAGAGTCTATGTCCAAAACAATGAACTGCAACATCCGTACTTTCCGACGTTCTCCAACTCCCAACTCTACTGGCAGTTCCACCATTCCAGTGGGTATAGTAGCACTTCCGTTGAAACCATGGACTCGGGATTGACAAGGTTTCAAGTATGTGGCATCCATTCTCATTTGATCATAAGCTCGCTTGAACAAAATATTCACAGAGCTTCCACTATCAACTAAGATCCTCTTCATCCAAGCGGGACCTACTTAAGCTGAGATGACAAGTGGATCGATAGTGGGGGCTTCGACTTTATCAGCGTCTCTATTCCTGAACAGGATGTCATCTGTTATCATCTTCTGTTGCTTGGCCGGAGCCCCTTCATTAAAACTACTACAACACTCGAAGTCCGCATGCTTGATAGAACTGGCATACAACTCCATTTCCTTCTAGCTTCGATCTGCTGGGTGAGGACCAACACTTATTGTATTAATAACCAACCTCCCGCCTGTACGAGCGGGTTCCTCCTGTCTTTCCTAATTCGGCGCACGATTCTGATTTGATGGGCCCGCACCACCAGACTGCGGCGCCCGCACATACTGATCCAACTTCCGTTCGCGTATCAGTTTTTCAATGAGGTCTTGTAAGTGACGACACTCATTGGTGTTGTGGCCATAACTCTCATGAAATCTGCAAAATTTTCCTGTTTGGATTTGTCTTTCAGTTGGTGGTTTTGGAGCAGGTTTCTTGTATTGCATGGTATTGCAAGTTTGCAAATACACATTTTCCAGCGACGTATTCAATGGAGTGTAATTATCGTACATGGAAGCTCTACGCCGTGGACCACGATTCTGATCGCGCTTTCTGCTTTGATTTCCATTGTCCCTCTACTGATTCTGTTTATTTTGTACTTTCAACTGAACTTTTTTAGAATTCTCTCCGGACTGTTTAACAGCGATGTTACTCTGGATTCCCTCGATGTTGGGCCCTACGTCATCCTGCTTCCTAGACTATTTCGCATCCTCTCTTCTCAAGAATTGGGCTGCCTTGGAATAGAAATGGTCCAATGACGCGGGTGGTTTTCCAGCTAACCAATTCCTGAACTCGAAATCAGCATCAATCCCCTTAGTCAACGCCATCAGGATAGAGTTATCATTAGGATTGCTTATTTCTGCACACGCAGCATGGAATCGCTCCAGGTAACGTCTAAGTGTTTCTCCGAGAGCTTGTGTAACACTAGACAAAGTGTTAACATCTTTAGGCCTCGCCACGTGCATATGGAATTGTTCAACAAACTTGGTGGCCATCTGGTCAAAGTTAGAGATGGATCGTGGTGGCAAACGAGTAAACCACATGGTAACGATGCCCCCTAGGGAAATGAGGAAACTACGGCACTTTACTGCATCGTCAGCTCTCGCAGCATTCATCAGCCATTCGTATTTCAGGATATGTTGATTGGGATCAGAACTTCCTTCATAAACCGGCAAAGTTGGCATCCTGAAGCGCCGAGGTGGATCGGCATACAATATATCATCGGTGAAGGGGGTATGACTCCGGGAGATTCCCCAGTCATCATTAATGAGACCCTGACTTTCATGGATCATTTAACGAATCATCGTTGGTATGTCCGGCATTCGGATACTTGGAGCATGTTGTGCCAAGGTGTGGTCAGGTTCCACAGCGCGAGTCTGGACCGGATGCGGTCGACGGTCCACGCCTCGCCTCCTTGGTTCAACATTTTCTGGGACATAAGGTTCTAGAGTCTGCTCTCATTGGTTACGTTGAGGATCAGCTTGGTTTCTAGAATCAACCCCTTGTTCGGTAGTGATGGTAGTAGCAATGTTGCCTGTGACATGGTAAGGAGCAACACCTCCTCGGGATGAAGGTCCTGTATGATGACTAGTGGATGGTCCAGTTCTGGGTTGTCCAAGATTCGAAGCAGGTCGGTGCCCTGTGGCCTGGGTGTAGCTTACATCCAACCATGGGTGCGTGGATCGGTGATGACCGTCAGATGAAGCTGAACTCTCTGTGGAAGAATAGGAACTTTGGTCTCTTCTAGATCTTCTTCGCCTTTGGCGATTTAGCTGGTTAGACAACTCTGCGTTGGCGCAGTTGTTCAGTAAGTTGTTGTCGACTCTAGGTCAATTCTTAGAGCAGCATCTGAAAATCTTGTCTGATAACCGGGCCTGTTGGATCTGAAGGTCCGGCGGCATCTTGGTTTGATGGAGGCAATTGCGCGGGATTCTGCCTGTCCCATCCTCCCTGATCAGCAGCTGTAGAGGTAGTCCGTGTACTTACCATGGTGAATTGATGAAAGTCCTCCCTAGATCTGGTGCA
This sequence comes from Allium fistulosum, assembly GCA_030737815.1. NCBI lineage: Eukaryota > Viridiplantae > Streptophyta > Magnoliopsida > Asparagales > Amaryllidaceae > Allium > Allium fistulosum. The sequence continues at coordinate 811,172,066 of CM060902.1, forward strand.
GATCTGAATAGAATGGAAGGGCTTCAAAGTTCTAGATCTGGATCTTCTTCTTGGATTTTTGCAATCCGATATAGATAGGAGATCCAAAGAGCAGGAGAAAATTGGGTTTTCTCAATGAAAGAACCAAAGGTTTTGTACCAAAATTGGGCACAACAGTCTTCGGAAGTTTTTGAAGAGATAAAGTGAAGAAATTAAATGTAAAAAGAGGATTATCTAACAAAAACTCCAAATCTCAGATATGAAACTAATTGAAATGCAAGGAGATACAAGGATTTAGAGTGGTTCGGCGCATCGCCTACGTCCACTATGAAGTTGATAGCTTTATTGATCTTTCTTTGAAGATTACAAGTGAATTCAATGAATTACAGCAGATAATTATGACTTGCAGCAGTGAATTTCGTTGTTGGCAGCAGCAAGGGAGTTTAGATCCGGATCCGGCAGAGTTTGGGCGTTGGAGAATTCAAAGAAAAAGCAACCCCCTTTCTGTATGCCCTGGGGCTCTATTTATAGGTGTAGGAGGCTGGTATTTCGCTCAGATCTCGAGAGACCCTCTCTAGCACGTGACCAAGCCTGTGCGCCCAAGCCCGTGATGTTTCAGTCCGATCCGTGATCGATTCGAACGGATTTCGTATCGATCAAGATTTCATCTAGTGGAGTCAAAATTTGGCGTGGACATTCTTTAGCATGCACGTAGTCTTCTGTGAAAATTTCATAGCATTTGGACTTGTAGATTAGGAGATATGATCGATACGAATTAGGATCTCCGGTTGGCTGTTTCATTCGATTCCCTTTGTTCGACTCGCTCTTATTCGACTCGGTATTGTTCGAATCGCTGTTTGACTCGATGACGTGGCATTTGAATCTCTGGATCACTCCGCCTTTGATGCTGTTTTGATCGAGTCGTTCTAGGACTTCCGCTCTGCTCGTATCGATGGTATTGCTTTGTTCGCATCGATGGAGGTGGCATTTATTCGTATCAACTGTTGTACCTTGCTTCGTATTGATGGACACGAAGTAGGAGTCTTTGGATGGATGCGAAGTTGACGTTGGATGATCGAGTCGAACTGTGGCTTGAAGCGGAGCGAGTCGAACAAGTGCTTTCTGATGGACGCGAAGTGGAGCGAGTCAAAGAAAGGCTCTCTGATGGATGTGAAGCGGAGCAAGTCGAACAAGGCTCCCTGATGGATGTGAAGCGGAGCGAGTCGAACAAGGCTCTCTGATGGATGTGAAGCGGAGCGAGTCGAAGTAGGCATTGCTGATGGATTCGAACTGAACGATTCGAACAGAGGCTGTTTTTATCCAATTTTGCATCGATCGTAACTTGAGCATACGAACTCGGATTGACCTGAATTTTGGAACATTGACTCTCATAGCTTCGCTTGTTGTGTCATATCAATTTAAGCTCGATCCGGACTCGAACAAAATTTGTTGATATCCATAGTAGGCCTGCGTATAACCGATTTTCTTAGACGAACTGTCTTTGGTTTCTAGTCAAGTTCTTGGTGTCACGGCCTTGCCAAAAGGCGGGATAACAAATTCGATGGCCAGAAAACTCCGATTTTCTTCCTCGATTATCTCCCAATCCAAGTGATATCAAGCTTTGATTTCCAAATAAAAAGTGTAGAGGGTAGTGAGATCTAGCTGATCAACGGCTAAAATCTGAAACGGTGCGACGATCGAGGAGAAATTGGCTCATGTATGGCGCGCATTTGAGGGGCGTTTTAGCGACGATGGGGTTTCCGAGCTCTACCGGACCGAGGGAGGTGGTGCACGGTGCTGCGAGCTTTTATATGGTGGTCTTCGATCGAGTTCTGGTGGACGATGGGAGGAGCGACGATGGCATGTTCGAGCATGTATATGGGTTCGATGCGTGTGACATTCACCTGGGAAGAAGATAAAAATGCAGCAGATCTCATTCAAAGGAAGCAACGGCCTAGATTTTTATCAAGGTTAAATTAAAAGAAGGAAAGTAAATTTATTTGTTTTAAATTCGTGGAAACTTATAAAATGTATATCTTTCGTATACGAGGTCGAAATTGGACGAAACAAGTTGCATCCGGTTCGTATCTGAAAATACTACGCTATGGAGCTGGTTTGGATGGATTTGGAGTTAGTGAAAATTTTGGTTAAAATTAAATGCTCATTTAATTTTAATCGAAATAAATCGCTATCACGACGACTGCAACCAAAGTGAGTAAAACTCACTCTCTTTGTCTCACTTATATTTTTATATAAGCGAGAATAAATTTTATTTATGATGATTGATGATTGTTTGGGTGATATATTATATTATATATATATATATATTGGTTGGTTGGATATATTCCCGCATATTTTAGCGGATGTGACCCTATACGTTCTCGTGTATGAGCGGATGACCCTTTATACGCACGTCTGCCTCGAAGCGGATTTTTTTCATATTTTCTTATATGTATATTTGTTGTAGGTTACAGGTTAGAGGGATCAACCTAGATTCCTCATCAGTGTTGATTTTTATTTCCAAATATTGTTATATATGCTGTTATCATGTGATATATGATGTTTAGATGCCATGATTGATGTGAATTCCCTTATTTAGCGCTTTTGTAGCATTGGGCCTATTTCTGGAATCTAAAATACTAAAATAATGATTTCGATTTAAAAAGGCTGTTTAAGTGATTTTTGGAGTTACATAAGTTTTAATAATGAGTTGTAAATTATTAAAAGAAGAAGTTTATTTAAATGGAATCAAAATATGATTTTTGGAATATGAAGTTAACTATTTTGTAAAATAAGTTACACTATGAATTTTGGATTTTATTATAAATGGTTTATTTATAAGATTTATAAAATTGATTATTTTATAAATAAAAAGTAATGGAATTATAAACAAGTTTTGTAAGTGTTAAAATGAAGTTATACTTGAATCTTATAAGTAAATAAGATTAATAAATTTATGAAGTTATAAAAAGAATGAAATAAAGAGATTTATAAGTAAATAAGCTTATAATGGGATTTTGATATATAAATAAGATAAACGGGAAATTGGTTAATAAAGGGATTTTATAAATGGAAGTTTTTATAAAATAGAAATGTGGATTATAAACACTGTTTTATAAGTGTGAAATCACCTTAAGTTGATAAGTTAAATATGAAAGTGTATTAAAGGAATTATATTCACGATTTTGGACAGTGAATAATCCTTTAAAATAAATGTGTAGAAGTAATGAATTTGGTAAAGGAATTATATTCACGATTTTGGACGGTGAATAATCCTTTAAATTAAATGTGTAGAAGTAATAAATTTGGTAAAGGAATTATATTCACGATTTTGGACAGTGAATAATCCTTTAAATTAAATGTCTAGAAGTAATGAATTTGGTAAGATAATTATATTCACGATTTTGGACAGTGAATAATCCTTTAAATAAAACGAATGTTTGGAAAGTGATATTATAAAATGGAGTTAAATGGTTTGAAAATAAAATAAGTTGTGAATTTACTTATTATTAAAATAAGTATATGAAAATGTTTTCCAAATATCCAATCAGTGAAATGGTTTTGAATATTATCTTTTAAAAGATATTTTGAAGTGAATAATTGGAAAGTGATTTGATTTATAAACGATTAATAAAGTCAGGCCCAGTGACTACTTATGTGCTAGATTTTGTTTGTTGCTTTTATAGTTAAATAACCGACTATCAAATTTGGCCATTTTAGTTTCTCAACTTGATGGAGAAACTAATTAGTCGTACACTTAGTACGTAACTGACTGTGTAGGCTTGATTATCGTTTGTGTTGAGAATGTTGATTCGTGTAGTGCGGAGTGATTACTCCAATCTATCGAGCTTCCTTCTTGGTCGAAGGATAGCAAATTGAAAGTTGGAAATGTGATAAGTCTACGAGACTTGGTTTCTGTTTGAGGTTGAGAAACGCTTCTGTGTTGTTGGTGCGAAGAGACCGGGATCAGATTTATTTGAAAACCACGTTGGACCAACATATATGCGACGATTGTGCATGTTGGTCGATGATATTGATATTTAGGATTTTCATAGTGAAGAACTGCTTATTGGTCATTTGGGGTTAAAATCCCAATATACATCTAGTAGCTGTAGTCTCTTCGTTATGAAATATCCATTGCAAGAGATGTCGCTACTAATCCTATAGGATGGGGTAGGAGAGTACCTTCAGTTTGTCCTGTTCCTAGACAACTTGTATGGATGGATGTCTGACATTGTATTTCTAAGATTATGTACATTGGTTTGTACAAACGTACATTATGTGGTGGCGGAGAAGGCAACTTTTCTTAGCTTAACACCCTCCTTGAGATGTACGAGATCAAGGGTTGTATTTTTGTGGAAGGCAATTAGTAGTCTACAGAAATGCCAATGTGGCATTCAAAGATGATGTGATATGTGATATGTGAAAGGTAATCGATACATCTTTTGGCCTCACTCCTCGGAAAATGACTGAAACAGGGATAGAAGCAGCAAGGCTAAGTGGGTCGCTCCCATTAGGAGATGTCATCACTCTTTTAGATATATCTTTACACGCTATGACGTCATGTATCTGATTATTGTTGATGTATGCTTGTGTCCATGGATTATAAGTCGGTAACGACCGGAGTGATGACATATTCAGTACTATCCAGAGATTGGTAGGCCGGTCTTGTGTTGGTTTAGGCACCGAGTATCTCGACCCTACGTAGATCCCTCTAGAGGTGTATCGAGATTTGGATCAGAAAGGTAGTCCCTTCACCTAGTCATTTGTATGGAATCTAAACTCCACTACAAACTTGCGGTTTTGTTTGTCCGCGTAATGAATAGCCTCGAAATGCTATATAGGTAACCATTTCAGATATATTAATATTTTGTATGCAATAGAAACTATTATAATATAGAATGAATTGATATAAAGTGTTTTGGTTATCGTAAGGTAAAAACATATCTGTGTTTATGTATGGGCATGTCTTATGAGATACTGTTGTTTTGAAAAGAAAAGTTTTGGTAATTTAATAAATTCAGTTGAGACATGTTTTTCTCATGCTGGTTTACCAGACTGATATGGGCGTTCTTCCCTTTCAATGCTCGGGTCAGACCGAGTATATTTACAGGTTTAGATTTGGTGCTTTTGGAGCTTTAGCAGTGGAGCTGGAGATCTTCATGTCGTATACACGTATCTGTTTATTTTTCCGCTGCTTTGCATTGTTGTTGTTGTAAATATCAGCATTTGTGTGGACAGGTTATTATAACTATCCAAGTTGATGATTACTTATTGTGTACTCTAACATTGATTTATGTAAACTACAATTTCTCTTTGTAAAGATTATTGATCAATATTATATGTTATTCCGCTGCGATGTGAGATTCTGTATTGTTTTTGTTCTGTTCCTCTCTCTTCTTCTTCTCTTCTTCTTTCTTCTCCCTTTCTTCCCACCCTCTCTTTTCATTATCTTGATCATCTGCAATCGGTGCGCTCTAGGTCGGACACGTGTGGTTTGGTGTCGGATTTAGAGGGTACCGAGCGCGGGTCGTCACATAGACTGTGAGACAATATTCATGAAATTTGCTTGGAAATTGTAAAGAAATATACATTGTAGGTAAGGTGAATGATGCTTGCTGCTTGTCGTCGGTAGCTATGGCAAACTCCACTGCTATAGATCCTCGTCTCACTTTTCAGCCTCCCTCTTTGTTCCTCCAGTCCCACCAGATCTTCCATTATTAAAGCAAACATTAGCTACGGACAGTGATGGTTTCATAAAAGTAATCTCAAAACGGGCCCAGAAATTTTCTCATTTGCAAAAACATGCAGCTGTTACGAATTCACTTCCTAGGGTTCAATTGCGAAGACCTGTTGATTATTCATGGAGCTCACAAATGAAAGAGTAAGGAACATGTAGTTTTCCCACCCACTTCTCATGTCAGGCAAGGACAAATGCTAAGCCGCCAGCACCAGCACCATTCCCAATCAAAAACCCTATAGCAATGTCAAATGCTCAAACTACCAGAGCCTCAACAACAAGAACATGGAAGGCGATTATTATAGACAAAGATATCCCCGTTTCCACGCCATTATGATTCTATAATTCAATAGATTATTATAGATTTAGTTGTTGACTCTACCAGAAGGTATTAAGAAAATTCTATTATTATATAAGTGGTTGGTTCACGCCCGTATTATTATTATTTTTGATCTTATATCGAAAGTGTTTGCCAACCAAAAGGTGAATCTTTTATTCATACAAACAAAAAACGGATTCTATGTTATTAAATTTGAGAATAAGGAAGATTGTGAAAGAATACTAGTAAGAGGTCCCTATTTTTATGATAGAAGACTGATGATGATGAAAAGACGGTATCCAGAGCTCACAATTTCAAAAGAGATGTTACAAACTTTTTGGTATGGGTTCGCTTTCCGGGCTTAAACTGGATTTGCGGTCAAAAGAGAGAATAAGAAGAATAGCATCAGTATTGGGAATTCCACTCAAAATGAATTATTACACCAAAGGTATGGTAAACATTCCATATTCAAGAGTCCTTATGGAAATTAATAACGATTTCATGTTTCCAAGTGAAGTGCATATAGTTACTAAAAATAATGAATACACTTAACCCGTTGAATACGAAGGGAGACCCATCGTTTGCCCTAATTACAGCTGCTTTGGTCATCCATTGAAGCTATTCATCTTTGTAAAGGTATGGGTGGCCAAAAAAATGCAACCTCTCAGGGATTGCCCAACAGCAACCAATCATTGCAGCAAATTTTCTTTAACAAAGTTCACGCAAATTACAATATGCATTATAATGCCAATGTTGGAACATCTCAGATTTGTGAAAATTTACAATAGTATACATTTAATTTGTCACAACAAAATAATGTTTCGGGAAACCATGGTAATTAAAATAAAAGTTCATATAATAAACGACATGAAAAGTGTAACGACTCGACTTTTCGACCATCGAATGTCGACCCTAAATACATCTACAATATTCGTGAGCCGTGCACCCAAGTTCTGGAAAAAGGGATAGTTAGGGTAAAATAAAAAAAAGAATAGGACAAGAAAGAAAGAACACAACATCAAAATCTCACTATAGAACTATAGTATATAATATCAAAAAGACAGTACAAAGTGTTTCTCCGAATATAGAAATTTCAGAGTACAAAACCTAAGTACTATCATCAGCCTAGATAGTTATAATTGTCTATCCTCACAATGTTGGTACGTACATATTAAAGTGCAATGGAAATTGAGATAAATGGATAAAGGAAGCCTCCAGCTCATCTCCTGAACTCTGAAGTGTCTAAAGTAAAACTTACTTTACTCAGCCTACTTGAAAGAGTACACGAGAAATTTAGGAAAAAAACTATGTATTAGACATAAGTCTGGTATGAGAGAACCTAAGATACATGAAACATGTAACAGTAAATATTGAGACCGTATGGATTAACGTAACGGTTTTTCCCTCAAAAGAAACCAACCATTCATTAATTTGATATAGTGATATAAAGATAATGTCTAGGGTGTAGAATATAAATCCGAAAATAGATGCGATGCTTACCTTAATCACACTACAGCAATATTGATGGTATAGTTAAAACCACTAAGGTATGCATGCATATGGATTTTCCATGGAGATCTCTTCGATCAAGCCGAATCTGAACTCCATGCACAAAGATCAGAAGTTACCTTCTGAGCGTCGTATATTCCTATATAAAATATACCATAAAGCAAATACAACTAGCACACACAAGAATATATAGAACCACGTGGAACCAAGTATCAACAACTCCCGCTAGCAACATCGCTAAGCATACTCGAGATATGGAGTTGATATACCCTGTTGTGGGTTAGCTAAACACCATATTGCACATCCTACTCTATCTTTAGCATTTTCATATGTTGAGGTCATGTTCGACATCTTTTACATGAGTCTTCATCATTCGAATAAAACATGAATCACTCCATGGATTCCTGCAATAGCCCGTTTGAAAAATGCTAATGCAGACCACTCCCTTGCACTTAACCATAGGATAGACAGTTCAACTCTATAGTATTAGTCTAAAATGTTAATGTTGACCTCTCCCTTAGACTTAACCTTAGGATAGATAGTTCTTCTCTATAACATTCCACTTCACAGCCACTTTCAAAACATAGACTTGTATACTAGTTTTTAAATGGTATTCAATAAGTAAAACACCTAACAATCACGGACTCTTTAAAAATAATTCAATGAATTTCCGTTAAACTCAATTCAGGTTCTTTTAGAAGTAAATGTACTATATAAAGAGGAGTCCTCCCTGGGGGATCTCGTATATATATGCTCTTAAAGCTAGAGACATTTCATACCAATGCCCTTACCTGGGGGATCTCAAATCATATAAAGACGTGAAGCTTTTAGATACTTCTTAAGTTATATTTGGTCAAGTTCGATAGTCGACTTAATTGACTATCCAGTTAAAAATGATCACTTACAAAAATCAAGGTTTGTATACTTAACACATTTCTGACCTTCCAGCTTATACTATCTCTCGATTAAGAGAGAAGCCAAGTAAGTTAGAGCACTAGTTACATATCAAAGCCTTGCCTAGACAATTCATTCTTAACTCTCACAGGTAGACAAGACTACCTCGTCGGCTTTTAGTGTTAAGTATAATATTAATTACTTTCCATAAACAAGTAAGTAATCAACATGATTAACACATTTCCGACCTTTCCAACTTAACTATTCCTCAGTCAAGAGTGAAGCCGGTAAGTTAGAGTACTATTGCTTCTATCCTTACTCAAACATCAATCTTAACACTTACAAATAGATAAGTCTACTTTGTAGGCTTTTACTATTAAGCATAATTAATTATGTTTCAAACAAGTAATTAAACAAATAATGACCTAACCACTAAGCAATTCCTAACCCCTTTTGAAATCATTTATTTATACTTTTAAAACCCTTTTTAGAAATGATACACACACTCACTAAATTATTTATAAACTAAGATATTTATTAAAACAATTTAAAAGATAATATAGTACATAAGATACTTTTACGTTAATCAAATAATTTAACTAATTTTCTAAAAACTATATATACTTAAAATATTTTCAATGTACATTAAAATACTTGTAATAGGTTTTAAAAAATTTCAAAATATTACTTAAAAATAACAATTTGACAAAATAAAAAACTTGGAAAAACCATGTTTTCCTTATATTTAAAAATAAACTCTCTTCTTTAAAAATTCATAACTAATTCTTAAAAATTTATATAATCTCAAACCACTTATAAAATACTCTAATATGAGTTAGTAAACACTTTTAAAAATAATGAAACAAAATACTTAAATTCAAAGTCATTTCCAAACATTTGAAGTTCAAAAACAAAGGCTAAACAGGGCAGTTTTACACAAATAGAAGTTTGGCCACTTTTCGATATTATACTTAAATTTTTACCATTCAACCTTTTTATGGCAGCAATAATACATAAGATACATCACAAATATGGTGAGAAACCCCTAAGGATCTCTCTACAAAGTTCCTTAGAAATTTCCGAACACAAGGCAATTCCTTAGTGCATCCATAGCAACTTTCGCTATAAGAGCACTTTCAAATTCAAATCCAATTCAAACCAAAGTTCAACTACAAACTATATGCTTTGTTTCAAGGCTATGTTACAAGTTATACAAGTCCATTCAATTCTATACATATGGATGCATATGCCATTTGCTTTCAAAGCAAGAATCGAATCAATATTACAACATATATCAATATCCATTCAATCACAAAGAAACAATCAAAACGCAAAGTGCATATACACATTATATTTTCATTCAATGGTAAGTTAGCTCACCTTTAAGCAAGTAAACAACCAAGCCCAAGCCACCATTTCCTACCTTAACCCTGCTAACACCTCACTTCCTACCTTTACCTTGCTTTGTTCAAGTCTTAGGCTAGATTAAGCCTATTATTGCTCACGACCCAAGCATATAGGGGGAGATGTGCTTTGATTTCTCAAGATCTAAGTTGATAGAAAGTGTTATGATGTTGTCCTAAGGTCCTTGTCCAAATTTGAGTTGATTTGGAGTTTTTTTGAAATTATTCTTCTTAGGAAATTTGTGAAGAGAAAGAGTGGAAGAGTTATAACTTTTTTGTGTAAAAATGTTAAATGGATTTAAGCGTATGCCCGCTCTTATATAGGCATGAACCGATGCTCCCTGCCATTGCTCTCACCCCCTTGGCTTGTCATAGAAGGTTCACCCATCCACATGCTCCATCACATCTCCTTTACACCTTCTTCCTTTAGCAAATGACCAAACTACCCCTTACACACAAATATCTCTTATCATTTAGAAGCTTCTAAAAGATTCTACTTACTTTATGAATCAAATTGTGTTAATTAGGTTTTACTATGTTTATATTTTAATTAGTCAAGTACAAAAGAGTTCGAACAACTTATATCGACTAAAAAGTTGTTTGTCGATAAACCGGTTTTCGGTCACGTTATCGATATTTCTACGAAGTGTACATTTTTGTAAAAAAAATCAAAAACATTTCTCTTCTCATTATTCATTAACTAAAATATGTTTAATAATGTTATAAAATCACATTTATAACACTTAACTATATTTCGAAAAGTTACGACATTCAAATATGAAGTGTTCGAAATTACGGGTCGCTACATTCTCCCTCACTTAGAACATTTCGTCCTCGAAATTCAAAAAAGAATGACAACCAAAGAAGATAGAAGAAACAAGATGTGTATGTATATAGTACTACTGAAACTATATACAAGCTAAATTGCAAACCAAATGCATACTAAGTAACTCCACCTCAAGCGGTGAGTACACTACAAAGGATATACGATACTAAAATAAGAAACCACTAGTCCAAGAACAACTCTAGATAGGACACCCTCAAACTATCCTCCGTCTCCCATGTACAATCCCAAGCATCCTCACTCCACTGTACCTTGATTAACTTAACAATCTTAGTCCTTGATCTCTTCGTATCATGGTCAACAATACGAATAAGTTGTCTCATAATGGTCAAGTCAAGCTCAATCTCTAAGTCCTACTATGATGGCTCAATAATCAAAGTAGAATCGTGCACATACTTACACAGGTGATACATGGAAAACATCATGCATACCCGATAAATTATTCAGTAACTCAACTCTATAAGCACAAGTGCCTATCCTCTTAAGTATCGAAAAAGGTCCTAAAAAAGGAGCTAACTTCCCTTCCTTTCAAAATTGAACTACACTCCTCATCGACGAAACTCTGGTGAACACAAAGTCCCCAACTAGGAACTCCAAATCTATATTCCTCACATCAGCATAGCTCTTCTGCCTACTCTGAACTACTTTCAAATGCCTTTTAACCTCTGCTACCTTATTCGTGGCCTCATGAATCATATTTAGCCCAGGCGCTAAGCGATCTCCCTTTTCCACCCAACACGATGGAGACTTGCAAGGCCTTCCATACAATGCCTCAAAAGGCACCTTCCCAATGCTTGCCTGAAAACTATTATTAGAAGAAAACTCGATAAGTGGCAAATGATCATCCTATGAACCTCCAAAGTCCAAAATACAAGCACGAAGTAAATCCTTCGAATCACGATTCACTCTCTCAGTTTGCCCATCCATCCGTGGGTGATAAACTATACTTAAACTCGGCTCCATCCTAAGTGCATCATGCAAACCCTTCCAGAACTGACTCGTGAAGATCAATTCTCTATCACTCATGATATCGTATGGACTGCCATTAAGTTGGACAATCTCTCAAACATATAACTGAGGAAAACTAGAAGCAATCGTCACTGCTTTCACTGGTAAGAAGTTCTTTCACTTGGTCAATCGATCCACAATAACCCACACACCTTCGTTACCTCTCCTCGACCTTGGCAATTCATTGTTGAAATCCATAGAAATCTGCTCCCATTTCCACTTAGGAATCTTAAGTGGCTAGCAGTCCAGCTATCTTCTGGTGACTATCCTTAACCTGCTGGCAGTTAGCACATCTACACACAAATATAGAAACGTCTCTCTTCATACCTTCCTACAAGAAAGTACATCTCATGCCATGATACATCTTAGTGACCCATGGATGTATCATTAGTCTAAAATGATGAATCGCTACCGGAACCTCCTGTCTAATCCCATCCACATCTAGAACATACAACTCGCAATTCATCCTAAAAATTCCTCGATTATCCACCTCGAATCTTGTCCACCTCTCTGGTGCCTCATTCTCGCTCATAGCCTTAACTATCATGGTAATATGAAGATTACTAAACTAATTCCCTTTGATACGGCTAATTAGGGTTAGGTGAACCTTAACATTTTCCACAACTGCATACCTCCTATTGAGCACATCAGCTGCAACATTAGCTTTCCATGGTGTATATAACATGTCTAGATCATAAGCCACAAGAAACTCCAATCACCTTTGATGCCTCATGTTTAGGTCCTTTTGCATGAAAATATATTTCAAAGATTTATGGTCCATGTATAACTTGAACCTCTCACCTAGTCCATGATGTCTCCACATCTTCAACATAAATACCACTACTAACAACTCCAAGTCATGGGTCGCATACTCGCTTCGTACGATTTGAGTTGTCGACTAACATAAGCAATAACACTTCCATGCCGCATTAACACAGCACCTAAACCTGCTCCACATGCATCAGTGTCAACAGTCAAACCCTTAACTCCATCTGGCATAGTAATAACGGGAGTGCTCATTAACTTTTCCTTAAGCTCTATGAATGGTTGCTCGCATTTATTTATCCAAACAAATTTGGTGTCTTTCTTCAGATTCGTTAAGCGAGAAGTAATCTTCGAGAAATCCTGTATGAATCTCCTATAATAACCTGCTAGACCCGAAAAGCACCTAATATTAGTTCCGCTTTCTAGCCTCTTCCAGTCCTGAACGGCCACAACCTTAGTGGGGTCAACAGAAATATCCTCCGCTGAAACAACATGACCAAAGAACCTAAGTTCTGAACCCCAAAAGTGATACTTCGAGAACTTAACCTTCAACGCATGTTTTCTCAGTGTTTCTAACACAATCCTCAAATGGCACGTATGTTCCTCCTTAATCTTAGAGTAGACTAGAATATCATCGATAAATACAAGGACAAACTTATTCAACACGTCTTAGAAAAAACGATTCATTAAGTGCACAAAATATACTGGAGCATTAGTTAGGCCAAACGGCATAACTAACCACTCATAAAACTGATCGGATCTAAAAGCTGTCAAGGTACACTCTCCTCTGCCACCGTTAACTGATGAAACCCCATAGCAAGATCAAGTTGAGAAAACCCCCAAGCTCTATGAAGAAGATAGAACAAGTCATCTATCCTACGCAAATGATACTTGTTTCTAACAGTCCACTTATTGAGCTCATGGTAATCTACACACAGTCTTAGGAAACCATCCACCTTCATAGCGAAGACGATGGGTGCTCCCTAACATGAACGAATCGATCTGATCAAACCTTTCTATGACAGATATCTAACCTGATTAAATAGCTCCAACTTCTTCTTTGGTACAAGTCTACGAATAGAAGACACGATAGGTTTTTCATCCTTAACCAAATCAATGCAAAACTCTATCTCCTGATGAGGTGGTAAACCCAACACCTCCTCAAAGATATCTAGAAACTTGTAAACAACTAAGATTGAACCCAATTCTCAATTTGCCACATTAGGAGAACAAAGAAAACTAGTCATAAGCGAGCTAGATCCTTCACAATCTATTGTTAAAACCTTCTTTCCCCTCTTCAATACCACTGTTCGGTTATCACAATCCAAGACTGCATTATTTCAGGACAACCAATCCATCCCAAGCAAAACATCAAATATGATAAAACCCAGAACATACATATCGATAGGAAAGAGTTGGTCAAAACAAGTAATCGAAATTACTAAGGAAAGAGTTGGTCAAAACAAGCAATCGAATTCCTAAGAAAACCATACTAAGATTTGTCGAACCCCTAACAAGGTTTGCACACAAATAGAGTCAGAATCCATAATCGGCTCCAATTTTAATCTAACAACAAGGCTACTAGAAGTGAAACTAAGTGAAGCACCAGTATTAAATAATACATGAACAGGAATACCAAGAATAGAGAGAATACCTTCCAGAACCTGCTTCCCCTTTGCAGCGGCAGAAGTAGAAGGTGCTGAACCTAATGTAAGGACTCTCGACTACTGTCCCTTTAGGAGCATTAGACAATCTCTAGTCAAATGACCCGACTTATGGCAGTAATAGAAACACAACCTCGGTGTAAACTCAAATTTGATCGCTTGCGGCTCTAGTTTGGTACCTTAGCAATTGGTGCCTTCACTGACAGCGCTCATGCCACCTATCCTCCCCCAACCGATATACAACTCCAACTAAAATGCCTCTTCTTCACAAAATTATGACAGCTAAACCAGAAATATCCCTGGACGGCTGAAACTACCATTATTTTCTCCAACCGGTGCATAGATAGATGGCTTCGGTGCCAAGTAGGGGACCGTGATATGATTAGTCATTTCCCGCTAGAACTCAGGACGCATACCCATGATGAACATCTTATTATTCTTCAATAGCGTGTCAACTAACCCAACCCAAATCGAGACAAAATGAACCGGTACTCATAGTCCGCCATAGTCATGGTCCCCTGCTTTAAATTTAAGAAGCTTCTAAATAACAAAGTCTTTCCGGCTTTCAGAGTAAGCTTCATCTCAAATACTTCCTTAAATTATGCCTAAGAGAAGTCATTCTCTTGGATGTCAGTTGTAATAGAACTCCACCAATCCAAAGCTGCGTAAGTCAGATGTCGTGATACCAACCGATGCTTCATCGCATCATCCAACTCCATATCTCGAATATACAATCACAAAATTTAAGCCAAGACCGGACCTCTATGATCGCCTCCGAGCCACTAAATCCCTTACCCCCCCGGTCTCTTATAAACACAACAAAGTGAAGAAACTTATCTAAAGCCTGACATGTACGACATTCATTCTCAGTTCCTCGATCGAAGAAACATTCCTTGGTGCCCGAGTCCCACCGTAAGTGACAGTACTACCCCGACCACCTCTACCTCTACCTCCCCGAATATTGGCAGGTATAGTACTCTTGGTTTGTACTGTTTAAACATACCAAAATATCTTTAGGATGCTTAAAGATAGATTTATTTCAAAGAAAGAGTTATTCCTAAGGAAAAGCAGAAAAAGGAGGCATAGGTTTATAGAAAAATATAAATATGCACTTGAATAATGTTATACACCTAACCCATTCTAGAGTGTCGCTTACCCTATCTCTAATGAGCCATACCTAACCAAAGCCAAGGTGTTTGCTCAACCTAGGCTCTGATACCAAATGTAACAACTCAACTTATCGACCCTCGAATGTCGACACTAAATACATCCACCATATTCCTGTGTTGTGCACCCAAGTATAAAAAAGACATATAGTTAGGTTAAGATAAAAGAAAAAGAATAGAATAAGAATAAAAGAACACAACATCAGAATCTCACGGTGGAACGACAATATAAAATATTGAAAGGACAGTACAACGGGTTACTCCGAATACAAAAATTTTAGAGTACAAAACCTAAGTACTATCATCAGCTTGGATAGTTATAATTGCCCGTCCTTACAATGCTGATACATATATACATAAAACAATGCAATGGAAATAGAAAAGGGCAGATAATGAAAGCCTCCAGCTCGTCTCCTAAACTCTGAAGCATCCAAAGTAAAATATGCCACTACAACAAAAATACCCTATTACAATGCCCTTTTTACAACGGGCATTGGTTGCCCGTTGTAATAGAAGGTTATTACAACGGTCCATTCAGACCCGTTGTAAAAGATGCCATATAAAACACCCTTTTTACAACGGGCATTGGTTGCCCGTTGTAATAGAAGGCTATTACAACGGTCCATTCAGGCCCATTGTAATAGATGTCATATACAATGTCTTTTTTACAACGGCCATTGGTTGCCCGTTGTAACAGAAGGCTATTACAACGGTCCATTCAGACCCATTGTAATAGATGCCATATACAATGCATATTCATTTTTGACTTTACATCGATGACTTGAAATTAATGGATAACGCAAGCAATAGAATCCCGCCCTCGTTTCTTGGCAAATTTCATTTCCCGCTTAATTTACATTATCAGCTTCCCTCCATTTTTCCTCGCCTTAAGTTTCAGATCTCAAAAACAAAATCAAACATTTACTCTCCGCTTTCTCCACCAAAATACTCCCTGTTCTCCACTATTTCCACATCCGACCACAATCCCTTTTCTCCACAGGTTGACGCCTGAGGAATTGTGTAGTGGAATCGACCTCGCCTCACTTCCACCTCAAAACCCTAGCACCGGAGAACCATAGCTCGACCTCACCTCAGTTCCACCTCAAGACCCTAGCACCGAAGAATCTTAGCACATCCATCTCTCAATAGCTAATTTAAAAATCAAATTTATTTTCACTTTGTTGTTTGAGTTGAGTTCGATTAATGTTTATTGAGTTGATGCTTGGTTTTAGTTGAGTAAAATGTTGGAGTTTGCTGCTTGAGTTGAGTTAAATTTATTCAGAAATCGAGTTAAATTGAGTTGAGAAACATACGCAGGCGCAGTAGGCATGATTCTTGCGAACAGAATCTCCAATGGAGAAGGACTGGTAGGCTGATTGCATTAAGAGCTTTCGCCCTGTTAGGCTTGAGCCGCGGAGACTATGCAACTGCCCCAGTTTTGATTGTTACACTAAGAAATCCAAAGCTTTCAGTTCAGTAACAGGTGTTAATTGTTCGTGTGGCGAAACTATGAATTCAATTTTCATATGGGTAAAAAAAGAAGAGAAAGAACTGTTTTTAAAAGAAGCTACTTATATCATTAGTAATGACTTGCATGTGTTCCCTGCAACAATCTCAAATGCTATAACTTTCTATCAAAGATCGAGAATTGATGATGTTAATAAGCTTGAAAAAAGGCTTGTGGATGTTAACAGAGATGAGGTAATTTGTTTATTTACATTGCTAGACATATGTATTCAATAATTTCCTAATGTATATTATTTGCTTACAGCTCTTGAATTTACTTAAAATGCTACTGACATCAAAAACACTACTTACTGATGTTTTCTTGAAGAAGCCATGCTCGTGTACTGGAAAAGAAAAAGGCTAACCAAGCTTTCTCATATCAATTTGGAAGATAACGCTGAAGGTGAAGACAAGAATGTCATTCTGAAGCTTATGCGGGACAAAAATACAAGAAGAATACTGTATGTTGAAGCTGATCATGTGATGGTAGATACTCTCTTCTCATTGCTTACTTTTCCAATTGGATCGATAGTGAAACTGCTCGACAAACAATCATTCTTAGGTTGCGTTGACAACTTATACAATAGTGTCGATATTTTGGATGCTAACAGAGACTGCTATGTGTCCGAGGCTCGAAGGAAAACGTTATTATCTCCTTGCCTCTACTTGTACTATGATTCCAGTCATCAAAAATCATCGAGAACATTATTGCAACGTTGTAAGGTGATATATAAAGATGTTTTCATCAATCCAACCCTTGGAACATACTACGGTTCCAGATGGAGAAAAACTTAACAAATCTATTTTTCATATTAAATTATAAGTTTCCTTTTCTTTTTGTCTAATTCTTTTATTCTGTTTGCTTGAACTTCAACAAACAAAAACCAGATTGGAAATATGTGTGGCTTCGGTGACAGCAATATTTTCCAAGAAAATTCATGTTCCATACAGTAGTTATTAATCAGCTTAAATATAAAATGGACTAGAATGTAATTTTTTTACTACAAAAGTGCAATCAGCTCAATGTAATATTTTTTTTGGTAAAATAAATAAATTAATAATATGTCAAGTTCTGATTCGTCAGAACACATTAGCATATGAAACACTGGATCTAGAATGCAACCATTGTGAGTAGGGGTGAGTTTGTGTGTTTTTTAGTTTGGGTTTTTTTTTGAGTTTGGGTTTTAATCTGGAAGTTAAAATGAGGATTTTTTGCGGAGTTTGATTGTAGTACTCTTTTCATAGGTTGTGTGAATGGTGTAGCAAGGGGAAGGAGTTGAGGATGTTAATGACAACTTTGTGTTCAGGCAAGGCAGTGGTGGATAAGCAGTGGGAAGATGGAAGATGCTGTGAGGTCAACAGTGGGAAGTGGAGACAGAGGAATGAAAATGTATATGGCACAAAGAAATGACTTGTGTGTGAAGTGCACAGAAGTGATGGAGAGGAAAATGTAACAGTAATTTGTATGCAGTGGTTTATATGCAATACAGTGTGTAAACAGTTTGTAACAATGAATTTGAAACGTTTTTTTTGGTTGAGAAATGTAGCGTAACGGTAAGATAAAGATGAACAAAATGATTTTGGTTGCTTTATGATAATATTTAGTGCTCGTTAAATTATTCATTATTAGTATGGATGTACTGCATGGATGCTGCTGTAATTTTTTTTAAAATTTGCATTTATATTGCAACGGTCAGAAACAGTTGCAATATCATGTATTACAACGGGCTATGTCAGTTGTATTATAGTCTTTTACAACGGGCTTTAATTATTGTCATAGAGCCTATTGCAAGAGCTGATGACCATTGTAAAAAGGTGTATTACAACGTTCATTGCCTGTTGTAAAATACGGTCGACCTATTACAACGAGGCCTAATAGAACGGGCGCATGCCCGTTGCGAAATCCATATTACAATGGGCATTGCCGATTGTAAAATGGCTGTTTTGTTGTAGTGTGCTTTGCTCAGCCTACTCGAAAGATTACACGAAGAATTTAAGGAAAAAGCCATGTGTCAGACATAAGTCTAGAATGAGAAAACCCAAGATACATACAACATGTAGCAGTAACTATTGAGACTGTACGGATTACCATAACGGTTTTCACCTCAAAAGAAACCAACTATTCATTAAGTTAATATATTGATATATAGATAATGTCTAGGGTGTAGAATATACATTCTAAAATGGCTATGATGTTTACATTGATCACACCACAACAATATTAAGTGTACAATCAAAACTGCTAAGGTATGCATGCATATGGATTTTTTTACAGAGATCTCTTCGATCAAGCCGAATTCGAACTCCATGTATAAGGATTAGAAGTTACCTTCCAAGCATCATATATCTCTAGATAAAATATACGATAAGAAAAACACAACTAGCCAATGCACAAACATATAGAACCACGTGGAACCAAGTATCAACAACTCCTGCTAGCAACATCGATAAGAATACTCTAGATATGGAGTTGATATACCCTATCGTGGGTTAGCTAAACCCCAGATTGTGCATCTGACTCTATCTTTAGCCTTTTCAGATGTCGAGGCCATGTTTGGCATCTTTCACATGAGCCTTCATCACTTGAGCAGGACACGAATCACTCCATGGATTCCCGCATAAGCCCATTTGACAAATGCTAATGCTGACCACTCCCTTCGACTTAACCTTAGGATAGATAGTTCAACTCTATAACATAAGTCTAAAATGTTAACATTAACCTCTCCCTTAGACTTAACCTTAGTATAGACAGTTTATCTCCATAACATTCCACTTCACAACTGCTTTCAAAACTTAGACTAGTATACTAGTTTTTAAGTAGTGTTCGGTAAGTAAAACACTTACGGATCCTACACTCTTCAAAACTAATTCGATGAATTTTCGGTGAACTCAATTCTAGTTCTTTTAGAAGCAAGCAAACTAATAAAACCGTGAAGCTTTTAGATACTTCTTAAGTTATATTTGGTCAAGTTCGATAGTGGACTTAATCGACTATCTAGTTAAAAATGATCGCTTATAGAGATCAAGGTTCGTATACTTAATACGCTTCCAACCTTTCAACTTATATTATCCCTCGGTCAAGAGTGAAGCCAGACAAGTTAGAGCACTACTTGCATATCAAAGCCTTGCATAGACACTTCGATCTTAATTTTCATAGATAGACAAGTATACCTCGTCGGCTTTTAGTGTTAAGTATAATGTTAATGACTTTTTATAAAAGAGTAAGTAATCAACATGATTAACACGTTTCCGACCTTCCCAACTTAACTATTCCCAGGTCAAGAGTGAAGCCGATAAGTTAAAGCACTATTGCTTCTATTACTACTCAAATATCAATCTTAATACCCATAGATAGATAAGCCTACTTCGTCGGCTTTTAGTGTTAGGCATAGCTAATTACTTTTCAAACAAGTAATTAAACAAATAACGACCTAGCCACTAAGAAATTCCTAACACCTTTTGAAATTATTTATTTATACTTTTAAAATCCTTTTTAAAAATGATATATATATATATATATTTATACTAAATTATTTATAAACTAAGATATTTAATAAAACAATTTAAAAGATAATAGAGTACATAAGGTATTTATACTTTAATAAAATAATTTAACTACTTTTCTAAAAACTATATGTACTTACAAATACTTTTAAAATACTTTAAAATACTTATAATTGGTTCTAAAATATTCATTCAAAATATTATTTAAAAATAACAAATTTATGAAATAATAAACTTGGTAAAGCCATGTTTTCCTTATATTTAAAAATAAACCCATTTCTTTAACAATTCATTACTAATTCTTAAAAATTCATAAAAACCCAAACCACTTTTAAAATACTCTAATTTGAGTTAGTAAATATTTATAAAAAGAATGAAATAAAATACTTAAATTTATAATCCTTTACAAACATTGAAGTTAAAAAACAAAGGATAAACATGGCAGTTTTGTACAAGTGGAAGTTTGGTCACTTTTCAATATGTTACTTAAATTTTCATCATTCAAACTTTTTATGGCAGTAAGAATATATAATATATATCAAAAATATGGTGAGAAATCCCTAAAGATCTCTCTACAAAGTTTCTTAGAAATTGCCAAACACAAGGCAATTCCTAAGTGCATTCATAGTGACTATCGCTATAAGTGTACTTTCAAGTCTAAGTCCAATTCAAACCAAAGTTCAACTACAATCTATGTGCCTTGTTTCAAGGCTATGCTACAAGTCATACTAGTCCATTCAATTCCATACATATGGATTACATATGCCATTTTCTTTCAAAGCAAGAATCGAATCAATATTACAATATATATCGGTATCCATTCAATCACAAAGATACAATTAAAACACAAGCACCTATGCACATTATTTTCATTCAAGGTGAGTTAGCTCATCCTTAAGCAAGTAAACAAGAAAGCCCAAGCTACCACTTCCTAGCTCAACCTTGCTAACACCACTTTTCCTAACTTCATCTTGCTTTGTTCAAGTCCTAGGCTAGATTAATCCTATTATTGCTCCCGGCCCAAATATGTAGGTGGAGATATGCTTTGATTTTTCAAGTTTTAAGTTGATAAAAAGTGTTGTGATGTTGTCCTAAGGCCCTTCTCTAAGTTTGAGTTGATTTGGAGTTGTTTTAAAATTATTCTTCTTAGGAAATTTATGAAGGAAAGAGTGGAAGAGTTATAACTTTTATGTGTAAAAATGTGAAATGTATTCAAGGGGTTGCCATATTTAGACATGAAATGGTGCTCCCTACCCTCGCTCTTACCCTCCCCTCCTCCCTGGGCTTATTATGGAAGGCTCACCCTCCACATGCTCCATCACATCTCCTTTACACGTCCTTCCTTTAGCAAATGAAAACTACCCCTTATATATAAATATTTCTTATGTTCTAGAAGCTTGTACTCACTTTATGAAGAAAATTGTGTTAATTAGTTGATAATGCGTTCATATGTTAAGTAGACAAGTACAAAAAAGTTTAAACAACTTATATTGAATAAAAAGTTATTTATCGATAAACTGATTTTCAGTCACATAATCGATATTTCTTCGAAGTATATATTTTTGTAAAAAAAAATTCAAAACATGTTTCTTGTCATTATTCATTAATTAAAAGATGTTAACAAGGTTATAAAATCACATTTATAACACTTAACTATATTTCAAAAATTTACAATATTCAAAGACAAAGTGTTCGAAATTACGGGTCGCTACAAAAAGTGCTCAAAAAATCATCATAATACACACAAAACAGATAGTATATTGCATCAAAATAATATGGATGTGGAACTAGATTGTTCCAAATCTATCCCCAATGATGACATGGCGTCATATTCTAATACAGAAAATCCAGAAACAACAGAAATCTCAAAGTTAAACAATATGAGTACAGAGCCTAATGGTCACTTTGGAGAACGTTCTAGGTTGAAATAGAGCAGGAAGTAAAGGCAAGAAGAAATCCCTTTCGATTTTGCTGCAATAATACCTAATGGTGTGATCGATAACCCTACATGGCTGTTAATGCCAAAAATGGATTAACACCCAAGAATAGGTTGTAGAAAACCTATGAGATTTAGATCTAGCAAATAATAGTAACGGTAAAGGAAAATAAACTGCAATAAGAAAGAGAGACACAAGATTTTATAGTGTTTTAGAAATCTTTGGCCTACATCCAATTTATATCTTTATTTCTTATGGATTTGATAGAGTTTGTTTGAGATTACAAGAGGTTTGAGAGAGAATAAGTCACAAGTACAGGGGTTAGACTGATTCTAAGTCCTAGAGTTACCTAAAGTAGCTGCCTTGGTGACTATTGTGTAGAGGAAGGAGTTGAAGAAGAGACAGAGCTTCCACATAGTGATGGAAGAAACCAGATCATTTCTTGGCTATTATATGGTTTGTATTTATAACAGTAGCAGTCATATTAGGCCAGAAGTAGAGTTGACGCAGAGTCTAGATAAAGGCCCGAAGGAGTACACAAAGTTGCAAGTGCTACCGAGTTGATATGACATGTCAGTACCGAACTCTCATGTTGGCGTTGACATGCATAGTTGATTCCAATTACCTTGAACTTTTGTGCATTCCCATTCTTTACTTCATATTGAAGTGTCCCATGATGTTTACATGGATAGTTGATTGACGTTAATGATAGTTCCTTTATCACTTGATTTGTTCTGCTGTTCTAATTGCTAACTCTTCAAATCTGGTAATCAGTTGTTCAAAACTCTTGGAAATCTCCTAGAAACTCATAGAATTAACTAATAATGACTCAAAGTTTGGGTACATAAGTCGGCACCTATAGAAGTCTCCACCGACATGAGTGGTCAATACCGACCTCTATACTTGGTTCCATTTTGGTTGAACTTTCTTTGAGATGTTTTTATCCCTTATCCCAGTGTGCTTCCAAGGTTTCAAGTCATTTCGTCTTGTCTTAACATTCTAACTCCTATTAATTCTGCTTGGTTAAAAAATCAGTTAACATTTTCCTTCAAGAGTATGCTTTCATTGAAAACAAAGTATGCTTTGGATCGAGACAAGTTTCAGATTACTATCCTATGAATTCTGATTGTTTGGGTGCCGTCTCGAGGCATTACTTTTATTTGGCTCTTATTGATTCTGTTAAATTTTTGCATTAATTTGAATCGAAATTCCTCTTTTTAACATTGGCTAAATAATATGCATATTGAAATCCATAAGCAGCTCTACATTGTTGAACAGATCCGTAGCGGCAAGTTTGAACAATGTTGATTGAAAAATGACATGTCGGTACCGAGTTCTTCATGTCGGCACCGACATGAAGACTTAAGAAAAATGGGAAAATTTTCTTTTATAAGCGTTCGTGCCTTGACTCCTTTCCTACGCCTTCGTATTACTACCGAGCTTTCCAATTCCTACACCCGGGATCTCCAAGTGCCGACTTCCTTTAGCTTCTCACCGCCGTCACCACTGGCACATTCTCACGTTGCTACCAATCACCGTCGTCTCTCCGTTCAACTCACCACCCTCAAGCATCTCTCAAGCTCCAGAACCATCGCTAGTGAATCTCGGCTCCAAATATGAGCAAACCCCTAGATTACGATTTGAGTTGAAGGTGAGTGATAGCGGATTTCGAGGTGATGATGGTAGAGGAGTGGATTTGGACTTGGCTAATTTCAATTTCTGGTGGAATACAATCGAATATCTATATGTTTAGCTGATGATGAAAGTGGGGTTTGCCTTGGTTGAACATGTATGCTTTCGGGGAGAAGCTTGATTTTCCTGTTTTGATTGTCTCCTTCGTGAAATTGGTTAAGTCCTGATCATTGAACATACTCCGATGTAACGATTCGTTTGGGATTCTGGTGCATTGATTGAATCTACCACATTGCCCTTTCATTCCTGCACTTTTTATGACCTGAAAAGAAAGACTTTCCGCATCGCTCTAGACAACGGATACTTACTGATTTTCAATCGATAATGGGTAAGTTCCAAAAGAGATGATCTTAAAGTTTGATGCGACTTGTTTTTCTAGCATGAGCGAGCTATCTACATAGGATGGCCCGTTTGTGGTGTTCGAGACACTAAACTCACTTTGCATAGATAACAGATTACACTTGCCCCAGTCAACACTCGGAATTCGATCGGTCAACACACGTTGACTTCCTTTAGATTTTGAGTGTTGGTCACATGGTTATTTCAATTCTAAGTTAAATTTACCTGACCGTGTTGAATGCCAAGTTCTGCTATTTAGAATGGCTCAACGATCATCCTAACACAAGCTTGGTGGAGGATCATCTACTCCTTCCGAAGGTGCATCCTCTACCGCGTTGGTTTCACCATCTATTCCGATCGGAACCAACCAACCTACAATTCATGAGTCCGAGGGCCAGATAGTGTCAATTAATCATGTTCTGCATCCATTGCCTTAAGGGTTGCTTATAAATGACCCATCGAAGTGGGGGCCCAACATTTTAATGGTGAAAATTCTTAGGAACATCTGTGTACAACACAATATTCCTAAAGAAGATGTTCGTCTACTGGCAAAGAATGAAATTTCCCATCATCCCACGCCTGGCTTTATGGCTTGTAACCATTATATGTGCCTTAGAACTCCTAAAGAGTTTTCTAAAAGAGAAATTAGTCTCGTGCCATGTCAAGTTAACCCGAATGGACATGCCTTATTGAGTTCATTATATATCCTATTTATGAAAAGATTTGGCCGCCCTCTACGATCCAATGAGCTCGCATACCTTCTCATGTTTAAGAGGAGAAAGGAGTGCACATATTTTGTGATTATTGAGGCTTGACAAGATGCAAGGTCATAGGGAACCTTTATAATAAGTGTTCCTACTTCAAAAATGAATGCTTTTTTGTACGTTGTCCAGAAGGGTTCAATCGCTTCTGGTTAAGAAGGAGTAAGTTTCTTTCCATCGGTTTTTCCACATTGGAATCTCTAAGTTTCTAACTTAATGTATGTCCTCGCAGGTATTCCAAAATGGGTTAAGAAGCCAGAGCATGAGAGAATGCTCGAGGACTTAAAGGTCGTTAAAGCGAGCCATTGTACTATCAAGTTCCTTTTGACGGACAAAAACTTACAAAAGTATTGACTACTCTCACCTTAAAGAATATCCGACACTGAATCTTCGACGAAGAGTAGTTCTAGAACGTGCACTCATTCTAATGCCCATTCTCGTAGTTCCAACGAGAATTCTCAGGGGGAAGAAGAAGAAGGTGTTTTGGGCGAGGAAAATGAAGAAGAGGCCATATACATAGAGGCCGATGAGCCCATGAGAGATGGTGCCCCTGGTGATGAGGGAAATGGTGCTAGAATGCCCACAATCCCTGAGGAGGACATGGGATTCGTGAGGAGATCAGGAAAGGAGATGGCTATCGATGAAGAGATGTATGAGTCTGATGACGATGACAGCGATTACCATACTAGCGAAGAAGGGGAGGAGTCATTCAAC
The DNA here is from genome assembly GCA_030737815.1 of Allium fistulosum. Taxonomy (NCBI): domain Eukaryota; kingdom Viridiplantae; phylum Streptophyta; class Magnoliopsida; order Asparagales; family Amaryllidaceae; genus Allium; species Allium fistulosum. The sequence goes on from CM060902.1 coordinate 811,197,810, forward strand.
GAGTCACCCACAATGAGCCCTATTATCCTTTACCTACCTTCTCCGGAACTGCTAACTACTGAGGATTTGAGTCCTGAGCACCCGTTTCTTCTCAAGAACAACCAACCGTTGAAATTCTTCAATCAATTAGAGGTCAAGTTTCTAAAACCCCTATTGGAGATACGCCACGATTCGATTTTCTGAGAGACATCTCCATTTACTTGAATGAATTTAAGGATTTCTCAATTAGTGAGATGATAGGTAAGATTGGCTCGCATATCGACATATGTTATAGTGCCTTTATAAGTGAAGGTGGAAAGACTCCAACTCTGAAACCTTACCGATATGGTTTGTAGAATATATAGGGGCCATTGGCACTAAACACTCCACCCTAAGATCATGGGCAAACATTTGTGCATCGAGTTTAAGTTTCAGAGTTCGAATATTAACTTCATTTTTCTTTCCATTTCAGGTACCATGGGTCGCGAACTATACCATTAACTACGTCAACAGTTTGGCTCCTATAGGGATCAAACTTTGGGTTTAACCTATCGTTCTTATCATGAAACTGATAAGGAGAGAAGGAATAGAAAAGATGACGAGGTCCATCATTTGGAGAGAAAGCGTGAAGGGGGAGAGAAGAAAAAGGGACTATGAAGGTGATTCCCCCAACAATATGCACAAGCACCATAGGGATTCTCATGATCGCCGTAGGACCTCATTATCCGTTACTTCTCCCTACACTGAGGCTCAGACTGCTGCGATGCAGGAATTCTCATACTCTTAAGCCATAACTACTGCGGCTTCTCTTACTTTTTCTAGTCGGGGCAAAAAGTTCACACTCGCATTGGTTCTACCCCAACTTCAAGCTGCTTACCCGCATTTTCTCTTGCGCCGAGTTAAATTTGATAAGAAAATAAAGCCCATGAATAAAGCTACTTCCCTCCGGAATCTCAAGGTAGTCCTAGAGGACTTGGATGCTAGTTCAAGTGGCAGAGTCTTGTACGAGCCCTTTCTGACGTGAACCGTATTAACCATTAAGAGATTCTTTCGTTCGAGGTAGAAATGGAAGATCATAATAAAATGATTAAGAATCACGACAATGAGATAGCTCAGCTCAAGATTGAAAGAGACGCGGCCTTAAAGGAAAAGCTGCTAGTGAGAAGTTGCTAATGGAGGCAAATCGGGCTCACAAAAGAGCACTTCTCGTGATTAATGATCAACTCAAAGAAGCTCATAGGGAGTCCGGCAAACCGAAGGAACAAGTTACTAAAGGAGAGAAAGCTATTAAAGCCCAAGACTAAAGTATTACTGAATAAGCCGCCACCATTGTTGAGTAGGCCATTGAACTCACTCGACTCCGTAAGGAGAATTCAAGATTGGTCAAGGAGAAAGAATAAGCTGCAGCCGATAAACTAAAAGAAGAGATCGACCATCTGGTCACACGATCGGAGTTTTCGGACCTTCATAAAAAGCATGATGATGAGCCAGATGGATGCCAAAGTGCTACATCTCTATGCTTACAATATCATGAACAAGGGCAGTTTGAAGTGGCTCAAGGATGATAATTCCCGGACTCTCGCCATGGTTTGGGAAGAGGTGTTAGCTAGATCAAAGCGAGCCAGGGATAAGCGCTCTGAAGAAGAATTAATGGCCACTTATCTTACTTTTGAAGATATTGACTTTTTGGTGGTTGGTAGAGAAATTCTGAAAGAAGAAAAGGAGAAGGCCGCTACTGAGGTCGCTGCTAAGGTTCCTACCGACCCAAGTTCTTCGGCTCGGGGTAATACATGTACTTCCAAATCCCAAGAGCAAACTACAACCATTCCTGCATCCATAGGGGTTGGCTCTATAACTGCCTGCACTCTCCCAGCATCTAAAGCCCTACGCGAGCTGTATATTCATTCGATCATCGAGCGACCCACCGACATGGAAACCAAGCAAAAGGAGTTTTAAAATTGAGGTTCACGATCAAACTCCCAATTCAGGTATTTCTCTTGTTTCTCCAGTACTCCAAAAGCTCCAGTTCACTCTGGAGCCATTTACTAAACTATATACCTGCATTTCCTAAATTGTAGGTCAACCATCTCTCCCTCTTCCTCCTTCAGCTACACAGGGCTCGAGAGCTACTGCCATGTTTACTGCTTTCATCGTTGCCTCCAAAGTGGCTTCAGGTATAATTCTTGTCTCAATCTCCAGGCCTGGGCCCGATTTTGAACAGATAGTGACATTGTAGAACCTAGAGGATGTCTCCATGTCTCAAGAGGAGGACGTTCAATTTTTCAGTGTCTTTGACATGATTGATGAAGAGTCAATGGCAGAGAGGTTGAAGAGGGAGCATAAAGAGAAGATGAAGTTGAAGAAGGAACCGAGGGATGCTTAGTATAGGATTCGACCATTCACAATCAAGGCCGGCAAGCCGAAGTCCGAAGATGCATCCGCTGATGGGTATGAAGAGCTCGATTCCGGTACCGGAGAAGGACATGCTTATTCTAGAAGGAAGAAAGGCGATAAGCAGAAGTTGATCACCCCTTGGGGCGGTAAGAAATACTAACGCGATCTAGTGTGGGTGAAGTGAAGCACTTGTGGTTTTTGTACGTTTTTGAGTTGATCGAGTCTGTACAGAGTGTTTTTGCTTTGTTGTCATGTCAGTGGAGTATGTATTTTGCTTTTTGATGTCTAAAACAGGCTGATATTATGCATGTATGGTGCTTGATATTTGTCGATGTACATAAAACGATGTTAGTAATGAAAGATTGACTTTTCTGTAGTAATTTCTCTTGTGTACTTTTCTTGCATTTTATGTACTATGCCTGTTTATGCACCACTGCGTGCATATATAATATGATTGCCAGTTTAGCAATTTCAATATTATATACTGCTGTTTTATGTGATGTGATGTGTGCATTTACCACAGCTTCGTGCATGTAAGTAGTGTGAGTAGTGTATCTTGTTTTTCTAATATACTACTTTAGTTAGTTCCATTATGATTGCCAAAATTCTTCGTTCGGCGTAACAGAACTATGGTATGACTTGATCTATTTCGACCAAGTATTAGTGTGAGTGTCCTCCACTCCACAAGGCTGGTTACTCCGAACGTTTGATCTAAATACTTGATAAAAGACCTGGTACTCTAGGCGACTCTCTGGTTTCCCATAGTCTAGGTGGTATGGTATCTCCTACTTTTCGAGAACTCGTAATTTTGATGCTCAATCTCGGGCATTTTTCTTTTTGACTGTGACCGACGTAGACCAAGTTCAATGTTGAAATTTTGCCCGTGTTTCAGTTTCTATCTCCAAAAACTTACGAACAGCGCTATCGGGGCTACACTAGCACTTAGGTGACAGGGATCAATTTTCACCATTAATCCTGTGGTTTGGAATCTTCATGGAACCCCCGGGGTAGTGCTAATCCCTAGGCAAGCGAGGATTGATTTCCACCAATCCTGCAATAGAAAACTTTCCCAATGTTGCCGGAGCGATACCGATACTTAGAAAATTTTGAAAATTTCTCAATGTTAAGGTAACATTGATAACTTAGAAGATAGAGAGATTTCCCAATGTTGCTAGGGCAACGTTGGTATATGGGAGGTTAGGATCGATTATCCCATTCGACCCAGCGGTTTGGGAGTCAATACTTCTTATCTGGAGAGCAGGAAGTACTTTCCCAGTTTTGTGGAGTGTATGCGCATTGCTTTCTAGAACATTTCCATTGGTTCAAGGAGCGATACGCAGCTATTGCGTACTCGAACGCGGTTCCATTAGTTCAAGCAGCACAATGCGGCTTATAATGTGGCGCACAGGAGGGTTGCTTACAGAAACGCAGTTCCACTGGTTCCAAAAGCGATGTGCGGCTTAATGGTGGTGCATAGAAGAATATACTTGCAAGGATGCAGTTCCATCGGTCGAAGAAGCAACACGCGGCTTACGATGTGCCGCACAAGAGTATTGTGTGCTTGAATGCGGTTCCATTAATTCAAGTAGTATCGTGCAGCTTATTGTTGGTGCACAAAAAGAGATGCTTGCAAGAACGCAGTTGATCGATTCTAGAAGCAACTCCTTAAGAAAGAATAGGTTTCCCGATGTTGCTGGTGCAAAACCGAGGCTTTTGAGGAATAGAGAGTTTCCCGATGTTGCTGGAGCAACAACGAGGCTTCGGAGATCATGGATCTTCTCGATGTTGTCGGACCAACAAGGTATCATGGTTTTTCTTGCAATAACATGGCTCCATCGGTTCAGGAAGCTAATTTAACTGATAAAATAGAAGGAGAGGCAAGTCCTGTCTATTTACAATGCCCCAAGTATCCCTGGAAGAATTAATTGCAAAAACAGAAAATACATAGATAGAGCCAAGCGAAGTTGCATTGTGTTTAGGTGCTGCTACGTTCTGTTCTTAGATTACTAATTAATGAGTAGTCTTTCGTCAGTTAGTCGGGGTTCCTCTCCGCTGGGCCCAAGCAATTTCGCTTGAGCAGTTAGACCCTAAGGTCCCACGACTCCCTCGCCATTCTGCGGTTTCTTAACATAGTGCTGGAGTTTGTTCCTTATCAACTCCTCAATCACATCCCTTAGATGTCGGCATTCATTAGTGTTATGCCCGTGTCTCTCGTGGAAGAGGTAGTACTTCCCTGATTTCTTCTGTCCCTCGGAGACTTCCTTTCTGGGCAGTTTTTTTGTAGTGCTCGGTTTCCTAAGTAGCAAGATAGATATTCTCCAGACTATTATTCAACAGCGTATGGTCCTCTAGTCCAAATTTCCTTAGCCGTTTTGCATTCGTGTTATGCCCATCACCAGAGTTCTGGTTCCTCTTCTTTTGATTTTCAGGGTTTCCAATGGCGTTTCCAGATTCATCGTCTTCCTGCTCAACCGCGACATCAGTTTGGACCATTTCCTTCGGTTGTTGATTGACAGTCTTACCTTCGATCATAATTGCTTCTTCTAACCGTAGGAACTGATTTGCCTTTCGGTGAAATTCTTCTATGGTAGCCGGTTGTTTCATTTTAATCCATCTACCGAAGTCTGTATCTAGATGGATTGCTCGGACCAAAGCCATGAAAATCATACCTTCCTTGGGATTGCTTACCTCCGTGACTGCAATATTAAACTAATTCAAGAAAGATATTAGTGAGTCATTAGGTCTTTGGAAAAAGCTAGGTAAGGACATCATGTCTTTTGGTCGTGCGGTATGGATTCTTAACTGTTTCAGAAACTTTCTTGCCAATTCATCCAAGGTAGAAATGGATCTCAGCGGAAGTCTAGTAAACCACATGGAAGCGACTCCTTCTAAGAAGATAGGAAAACATCCACAACGTAAAGCATATGTAGCTCTAGCTCTATCCATATTCACTCATATTTGTACAAATGTTGTTTAGGATCCATTGTTCCATTATATGATGGCATAATCGACATAGTGAACTTCTTAGCATATTCTCCTCTTAGAACGTTTTCAGTGAATGGAGTTCGGCTTGGTGCGAAACCCCAGTCTTCATTCTTTCTGCCCCAACTCTCCTCCATTAACAGTTTGACCATGTCAGCGATGTACTCCTCGCTGGCACAATAGTCTATAGATTGGTTGTTAGGGGCTACGCTGAGTGTTTGACTCCAAAAGTGGCCTCGATTTGCCAGCTGAAGCATAGGTTCTCCATTCTTTGGGATAACCACTCCTTCAGGTTCCTGTCGATGCCCTATTGATCTTACCGAGGCAGCTTGAACTTCATTTCTGGCATTTTTCATGTTTACATCAGCATTCAATTCCAATCTATCACCATCAAGTTGCATGTCATCTTCAGAGTTAGAAACAAGCATTGCGTTGTTCGCTTGAGGAGTGTTCACCCCAAGATTTGGGTTTGTAGTCAGGCTTTTTTCCAGTGGGAGAGTACTTCCATCGCCTTCTATTACGATTCTTGCGGCTCTACCAACAACTTCCTTTTGCTTTTGTTTATAGTCCTTCCGGTTCAGGCTCGAAATAGAGGAATTCCCTTGTTTCGTAGTGGCTGTGGTTTCTTGTCTAGCTCTTGGGGCTCCTAATGGCTGTAGCACTAGCAAAGCATCAATCTTATCCATGTCAGCCTTTTGGCTATCGGCCATTTTTTGGTTAAGTTCATTAACTATCTGGTTAAGCTCCCCTTTGGTTACAACTTCCTGTTGAGCAGAGGATCCTGGTGCCAAATTTCTAGTATTAACCTCTGTTCGGTGATTGTTAGTGTTGTTAACTTTAGTTTGTTGGGGATTTGCTTCATCACCACCAATTGTTGCTCTTATGGATCTTTCAGAAGTAGTTCTCTGTTTTCTAGGTGTCATTGATCTCCAATGGTAAGCCTACAAATTTTCAAAGCAAATTTCCTGGACCTAACCATTGGATCTCTTCTAATCCAAAATAACAAGCTAGATCTATGCTTGGATTCGGATTTTCTCAATAAAAGCACCAAAATGTTAACGTCAAAAAATGAATCAACACTAAGATACATGTGAGACTTAGATTTAGCATATAATAGTAACAGTAAAGGAAAATAAACAACAATAAGAAAGAGAGACACAAGATTTTATAGTGGTTTGACAATCTTTGGCCTACGTCCACTTTATAGCTTTGCTGCTTATAGATTTGATAGAGTTTGCTTGAGATTACAAGAGGTTTGAAAGAGAATAAGTCATAAGTACAGGGGTTAGATTGATTTTAAGTCCTAGAGTTGCCTAAAATAGCTGTCTTGGTGACTATTGTGTAACGGAAGGAGATGAAGAAGAGACAGAGCTTCCGCGTAGTGATGGTAGAAACCATATCCTTTCTTGATTGCTCTATAATTTGTATTTACATGGGCAACGGTCATATTGGGCCAGAAGGAGGGTTGGCGCAGAGTCCAGATGAAGGCCCGAAGGAGTACGCAAAGTTGCAAGTTCTACCGAGTTGATATGACAATTTGGCATCGACCTCTCATGTCGCTGTCGACATCGGAGGTTAACTCCAATTGTCTTGAACATTTTTGCATTCGCATTCCTACTTCATATTGAAGTGTCCCATGATGTTCTCATGGATAGTTGATTGACGTTAATGATAGTTCATTCATCACTTGAGCTGTTCTGACTGCTTACTCTTCAGCTCTTGTAATCGGTTGTTCAAAACTCTTAGAAATCTCCGAGGCACTCATAGAATTGACTAAGAATGACTCATGCAAAGTTTGGATAGATAACTCGACACCTAAGAAGTCTCCACCGACATGAGAGGTCGGTACCGACCTCTATAGTTGGTTCCATTTTGGTTGAACTTTCTTTGAGATGTTTCTATCCCTTATCTTAGTATGCTTCCAAGATATCAGATTGTTTCGTCTTCGTCTTGACGTTCTATCTCCTATTGATTTCTGCTTGGTTAAAAACCTAGTTAACGGTGGTAAAATATAGTATCACACTTAAAGTCAAAAGGCAAATAAAATGAAATGAACAAGGACAATCGCGAGTATTATCTTAGGCAGCGTAAGCATTAATGCTGACCTTACAAAAGGAAAGTAGCAGTGGATCCACTGGCTAGTGTGAGATAAGTGTCATAATCGACAAACTTTGAAGGAAGGATAAGCACTTTGGATGCCATGAATTTTTGCTAGCATGTGGAATTTGTATTAAATGAATTTAAGTAATGTTTGGTAGGAGATAAAACGTAGCTGGTGATATTGCACGGCTGATGTTTTTATGTTTTTTCCCTTTTGTTTTTTTGGTTTTGTTGTTCACGGGCATTTAGGGAATGTATGATGGTTTTTGTGTATGATTTATATTTAACACTCTTACCATCGTTTGTTCTCTACATGCTATAGATTGTATTACTATTTTAATAAATAATGTACCTGTTTCAAAAAAAGTGTCATTTTATTTGTATATGAATTCAAAAAATGGATCTGCTCGTTGGTTTGTGAACTTCTTAGTTTAAAGGTGTACTTATTTTATTTATAGATGTGAAATGTGGGGAAGTTAACAGAACAACCGTTGGAAATGGTCTTGCTGGTCTACATTTGGTATTTTTTCCTAAATGCATTTATCTTTGGTATTTAAAATGAATGCTTATTAGCACATTGTCATCATCCATTGTTTGTTGATTTGTAAAAACAAGGATAGGAATGTTTTCACGTTATTCCTTTATCTCCCATTTAGCGTGCCCCTTATACCATGAGATCCACACCATTGGTTTTTAGTGTGGACCAAACTTATTAATTATTTTTTACAAATAATGCATGATTTGTACTACATTTAGCGCAAAGAATACAAATAAAATGGGTGCATAAAATGTAAACTCAGCTGAAGTAATTTGAAGTAAAGGTCCAACATATAGAAATACATATCAGTTTTGACAGTCGGGACATGGGACAATGTGAAATTGAAATACATATCAGTAATACGACTGCAGCTCAGACCCGAGTGCTCTTAGATGTAAGTGCTCTTGCATTGCACTTAGTGGCAATCACACTAAGATTAAAAAGGATCATCATTACTAATAATTGTTTGTTCCACAAATAAATCAACAATTTGATACTAGATATCAAAATACATCATAATGAACCTGAATTTCATACATACATGTTTCTGAATACTGAGCCTAATCACACTTCATCATGCTCATGCTATCAACTTATGCATTTGTGCCAATCTCCAGTGTGATATCCAATTAACAATTGCATCGGTATCAACTTTCCCTGCCATAACAGACCGCAGCATTCTTTCTTTTACCCAAAAAAAATGCAGATCCCAGTACAAAATACACTACTAATCCACACATCTTCTCGAACTAAGATATGTTCTACTTTACATTAATCTCTCAATGCCCAGCTACTATCAAAATTTCAGTTTTTTAACTAATAATGTAATAACAAGAATATCATTATAAGCTGTCATCGAGCGGGTAGCATGTTTCTTCACCTCCAGTATTCCATAAGAAATGCGCGTAGTTTGCCGCATAATACGAGTTCCCTGGTTCTGCAGCTATCGCTTCCAAATACTTGTCTTCTGCTCCCTCCAAATCATTCTTCGCTTTCCATAAAAAATTTGCATATCGATTCATTGCTTCAGCATCCCTTGGCTCTATGTCTACTGCTTTCTTGAAGTAGTGTTCCGCCCTATATATGATACGTTATGACTATGATAATAATTCTAGAAAGAATGGAAAAAACTGGTTACCTGTTATGGTCATGATGCACTACATAGAAGAACTGGGCTAAATTTGACAAAATCAAGGCACTGTCAGGATCTTCGGACAATAATTTATAGTACATAATCTCAGTCTTCCGGTAACTTCCGGATTTTTCATCTTGATACGTGGTCAGTTCATGGTCCTTCTGCTGCTCAACTAATGCAGGTGGAGCCATAGAAACTGAGGCAAGAGCAGTACTACTGCCAATGGAGTAAACAGTGAAGTTGGCAAGGAGGAGCATGACCGAAACCATGAAGGTAGGTGTGCATGAAAATATTTGCTGAAATAGCCACACGAATGAAGCGTTCAGTTCTCCATGCACTCTCTCCACAACACCATGAAGGTTCTCGTAGTATAGCAATTCTCTCATCTGCAAAGTGTAGCTTTGCAGCTCGCGAAGTATGAACAACATGGATGAAAATGCTTTTTTTATGGAGCTGTAGGCTGACTCGCTTGCCTCTTTCAATGCTACTTTGTTGAATCCCTTCTTTTTCTGTGTGATTCGTAATGACAGTGGTACATTTGTATGGTTATTTGGTGTTATTGCTTCCTCTTTTTTGACCCATTTTGGTGGCTCTGGGAGAGGAAATGAAGGTAATTTTGCTGTTTCTGTGTTGCTGCTGTCTTCTTGAAGATCTAGTGAGAATTCTTGGAGTCTGTTTATGAATTCTTCTTCTTCTTCGTTGTTGTTGGACATTGCATCTGAACTTCGATTGAATGCTCTTCTTTTGGGGCTTGGTTGATGAAATGAAGTACTTTTAGAGAAGGAAAGTTTGGGAGAGGCGCAGTTACCAGTTCTAGCAGCTTTGATACAGGAGAATATTGAAGTGGGCGTTAAAAAACAAGGTGAAGAAGAAAACAGTGTTTGAGAAGGATGTAGGTAGTTACAGGCAATCTTGACTACCATTTCAGGATCGGCTCGAAATGAAATATGTGAAGAAGAAGGCTAAGTAGCTCGCAGATTTGGATATACAGTGGAAATGGTGGAAAAAAAGTGAGTGAAATCAAAAGCTGCTGCCAATGGCAATAGAAAAGAGGAAATTATGAATGTGAAGAGAGAAACTCACGGGAATTTATTGATTGCTCTCGTGTACAAATGAATGTGAATCTAGATTTAGTAATAAATGAGGAATATCAATTACCAAAGCTCAGCTTTAGATTTGAAGTACAAAGGCGCAGTTGTTTCTTTAAAGTTCTCTGCTATTTATAGAATTTTTCTGTGAGCCGCTATCCAATAAAATAGAGTACCGGTAGCTAGGCCCCTTTTTCTCGGGCTGTTATTAACAATGCAAATATCGTTCGACCTTTATTATAAAGCAAGTATTCAGAATTTGATTTGGGGATTTTCCCTCTAAATTTAGTGTATCAATCACCAATTTAATTTGAATATTTAAAATGAAATAACATTCTCTGCGACATCGGATTAATAAATCGTTATGAATATTATATCACAAATTTATGATATTTCTAATGATGTATATATCATATTGAATAAAAACTAAAATTCAAGAATTATGAATGTAATTTTTGTAAATTTTATCTTATCAATATAATGTCACTTTTTCACCACCATCTAGATGGATTGATAAGGTGACAGTTTAATTGCTATCATTGCATCTAAATAATACAGTTGTAACCATATATGTGAGATGCGGTTATAATAATTTCTTGAAAATGCAGTTATAACAACATCTTGAGATGCGATTATAACTACACATTTTTGATGTAGTTATTACTACATCCACAAAATCCAGCTATAACTACATTTAAAGATGTAATTATAACCAAATCCGAGCGATGCAGTTATAACTGCACCTTCGTTATGCTGTTATTTTTTTTTCGTGATGCAGTTACAAATACAAGATTTTGATGCTGTTATTACCTCATATGTGAGATAGAGTAATAACTACATTTCAATATGCAACTATAACTGCATTTGACTAATGCGGTTATAACTGGACTTTTTGTAGTTATTGTTGCATCTATGAGATGCAACTATAGCTGCATCTCGTGGATGCAATTTTAACCACACATTTGGATGTAACTTTGTTGGATCATGTGCATAGACAGCGGAGTAAAAAATGGTGAATTGAAAAAAACATTTTATTAAATAACACAAGGTTTTATTTTGTGTTTGTGTAAATAATAGTTTGTTAATACCAAAACAAATTTAGTATGTGATTAATAAAGGAGTTCTGATAATATTCTAGTTTATTTAAGTTGGGTCAAAATATTTATTTATTGTTAGTGTTCAAAATAATATTTACTAATAAATTAATTTAACATTATTTATTTATTCTAATTTATGTTTTAATATTTTATGATATTAATATTCACAATATGAGCATCACAATAATATAAATAAAAACTATAGAAATTATCCTAGAGGTTTATGGGAAATTGATCGTTGTGCCCGACCATCTAGGGCAGTTATGGTAATGGTAAATATATCATTATCATACCAATATCAACCAATTGGTAACCAAAATTAAGTTACATTGGTATACCAGTACTATCGGTATGGTAATGGTAAATTTACCATTACCATACCGATAGTACTGGTATACAAATGTAACTCAATGGTGGTTACCGATTGGTTTAAATTTAGCGGTAAAGAAACAATAAATCTAATGGTAAAGGTAAAACAAATTATATTAATTCTGTTTTTTCACTATTTAAATTGATTAACCGCATACACTTTTGAAGATATGTCGGTGTTTAAGAATTTATTTGTATTATTGTATGATAATGTTTCTTTTATTGATTTTATTAGTTTAAACTATAAGATTAGCAGAAATATTATTTCATATTTTGTAAAGATTTTGTGATGAGTTAGGAAAATTTTATATGTCAACTAAAACAAGTTAAATATCTGATATAAATAGTACTTGAGTTAGAATCATGAATAAAATATTTACCTTATAATCATTATAAGGTTTTTAATGTAGTAAAAATTTAATGTTTTGCATACTAGTAAATTTATCATTATTAATAAACGGTTTACTAGTTTAATGATATACCAACGGTAGGTAAATTATTGGTATTCCTTTTTGACTTATCGGTAGTATCGATATGGTAAATGGTTTCTTATATCGGTTGTGGTTACCATTACCATAACTCAAAGAGTTAGTAGTATGCCCTAAGGGCAATTATGTAATTTGTTAATCTAACTCTGTAATCAGTCTTATTCGTGATAAAGGTGTTTGTTTTTTTTATATACTTTGTTATATTGTTATATAATTAATTAGGTAATTAATATAAAGTATATAATGAGAAAATCCTTAAATAAAATATTATGTGATTGTAGTTGTAAATAGCTGCAATCGTGAGTATTTAATAATGAAATAAAATATTATTTTGATTTAAATATTCATATTCAAGATGTTCTGAGAAATGATATTGATTCATCTGTTAAGACCAGAATGCGTAGCGCATTTCAAATGTTAAGCAGTATACTGCTCATGGTTGCTGGAGGCACCAAAGGGTTATCTACTTGTAGTTATTGGATACACATGGAGTGACTCATCTAAGAGTTTCATGTTGGTGGATATCAACTAGGTCAAACATGAAATCTCGATGTCATCATGTTACAAAGTTCCTTAGGTTTGAGAATACCGTGGAACTTCAACATGGATACTATACTTTAATCATAGTTAATTCATGACATGGCTTCCATCGAAAGACTATTGTCTGGTCTAAGTTGAAGCGTATGGAGTAAAAGACTATTCGATAGAGAATTCATCTTCTCTGTTGTATGATGTCAATATCATAATCAACTGTAGTCAACTTAAATTAAAAATCTCTGATCAGAGTAGAACGATTAATAATAAATGTTATTATTGAAACAAGGACCATGTTTGTGGACTGATCAAGTTGAATGTGGATAATATTAGAGTTTTTACCAAAACCAAATACCATGCATCCTAAAGTGAGATAGTATTGATGGAGAGAATATGTGTAACTTATTGTCACTATTGGTACCGCTTAAAGTAATATAAATATGATTTTTACCAAAAAAAAATTGTAAGCAATATATTCGGCCAAATTATCACACCAATAGCTAAAGCGACATGTGAATGCTTATATTTGAATTGTTCGATATTAATTGCTGGTTGAATTCGCACCTTTGAGTCACACAATCGTATTTATGAATTCTTTGAAACACCACATAATTTAATTATTTTATAAAGTATTATAAATTAATTTAATTAATTAATATTTAAAAAATATTAAGTATTAATATATTCACACTACAAGAACAACAGCATATTCCGACAACACGTACCAACGGCCGCCGACGGTTCATTTCCGACGGCTTTCGACGGCTAGTATATTCTGGACTTTGTTACGAATAAAATAATTAGCCATCAGAAGTCGTTGGAATATTGCCGTTTACGGCCGTTGGTAGCCGTCGGAAAATCGCGTATACTTCTTCCCCAGGCCGAACCAGAATCATTTTTCCTCACCCCAAATCAACAAAAGCTTTCTCCACCATTTCCCCCTCCAGCTTCAAGCATTGAAATTCTATCGAAATCAACTCTAGCTTCGTCAATTCGGAATCTCATGTCCTCCAAACCCCTAATCTCCTCTATTTTAGGTATTATCCCTAAACCCTAATTTCATGAATTTGTTAATTTAGGATTAATTTGTTAGTTTAATTGTTTATATTGTCTCATTGATTGTGTCGTATAGTTTATTGAATGTTAATTATTGTTATTATCCTATAAGTGTTGAATAATAACTTGTTTAGTTTGTACGATAATAAATTAATGTGCATTAGTTGAATAATTTAGTGCTTTTACGCCTTACTTGGATTATTTAGTGTGGATGAGCATAATTTAGTTTATGCGTTTTCTAAAACGTCGAAAACGATAATTAATTTTATATACATACGGTTAGCTAATTATAGTTTTAAACATGTGCGTATGTGATAAATTACCGTATATGGTAGTTTAACTTAAGTTAAATATTAATCAATTTAATGTAAACGTCGAAAGCCAATTTTTTTTAGAAATATAAAATATGTAATATACTTTATTCATAAAACCCTTAGAGTGTTTTTTGGCTCCGTCGGATAAGTATTGTATATGATCTTTATGTGGGTATTCGTTTTTTGATAGAACGGACATCTATATTCATCATATACAATATTTGTTGGATTTGTGCCTGTATTGGACAAGTTACAAACACAGTAACGTGATTACATCTCGTAAATCATTTCATTTTGAACGATTCACAAAATTTCGACAGTGCTTCCTTTATGTTCCCTGTGTACACGCAATCGTGTACGACTCAGGGAACAAAAGGGAAGTGCTGCCGAAATTTTGTTGAATCATTTAAAATGAAATTATTTACGAGATTTAATTATGTTACTATGTTTACAATGGGAAGTAAGATGACCCAGTAACAAAGTGTCAATGATCAATTAATATAAAACATTAAACTGTAAAATTGTATTGAAAAATAAATTGTCAATGTGGTTTTCATTTATATCATATTTTTTAATTATAATAGGAGAGACGATGAATTATTTTATTGATCGAAGCTGGATGTATCAACAACGAAGGAAAATTGGAGGCTCAATAAGTGAACATTTTAATAATGGTGTACACGTATTTATTAATTTCGCTTTAAGTAATAATGGAAACGACAAAGAAATCTGTTGTCCATGTAGTAGGTGTAAATTGTTGAAGCATTTGATACCAGAAATGGTTAGAGTTCATTTGCCTCAGTATGGTTTCGTGCCGAACTATTTGGTATGGGATCGTCACGGAGAACTTGTAGCACCTAATCCTGTACAGTCAGAGGAGGTAGTGAGTTAATAGATAGTTAATAAAACAATATAATATATATATATATATATTCATATTTCAGGAAAGAGTGCATGGGGGTGCTGTTTCATATTGTGATGTTTTTGCTCATACTCATGCCCTGAAGCAGACTGACGATTCGTGCTCAGTCGTATACTCATGGGAGCATGATGATAAAGTGACTACTGCCTATGTAAGTATATTATAATTAAGTTAAAAGTTATCAGTTAATTAATTAAGTGCACATTTATAAATATATTAATTAGTGTTATTTATACCAGTGACCATTTCAACTTTTTGTTAATTAGTACAGCGATTAGTCTACTAAATTGTATTTTGTATTTTGCATTACAGCAAAAGTTCCAGGAAGCACGGGCACGGCTGCTGGCTGAGACAGGATGGGATGAGTCGACAACTGATGAGGAGGATGCTATTTTCGAGTCTGTCATGGATCAACCATCCCGCAGCAGGCGCTATGGATTTGAGAACCAAGTGGTAATTTTCAAAAAATAAGCTAAATTCAAATATTGCATAATTTTCAATTAAAGTTATGTAAATTACATTTATGATGTTGGAGGCAGTATAACAATTTATTTTTATTCGTAGGCTAGGACATCGCAGAAGGCGTATAAGATGGCTCAAGACAAAGAAGAAATTGCAGAGCTACGAGCCGAGATTGCCGAGCTACAGGAGCATAATCGCCGTCGTGTTGTGTAGATGGAGCAACTGAACCAGTGCTTGGCAGAGTATATGGAGCAGCATGGGAGGCTTCCTTCGTCTGGTGGTTCTACAGGGGATGATGAGTGATGCTAGGTATGTTCTGTTATGTTTTTTTGTCTGCATATATATGTTTCGAGTGGGTGGGGATGTGTTTGATACATTTTGATGGATTGTATATTATTTTATGTGGATTTGGATGTTGAATTTTTGGATTATGTTGGATTTGGATATGGATTTTTTGGATGGAATATTATGTATGATTATTTATATGATTAGTGGTTTATATATGCTCGAAAAGGAGCTGTTATGTGTATTGATGGATGTGTAGTGGCTGGAAGGCAGCAGGCTCAAATTCAGAAGAAGAAAAACACTCAGAATTCCGACGGCTACCGATGACTTATAGGTCATGACCTTGCAACGACTATTGACGGCGCTCTACGGCAAATTCTGACCGTTTCCGTGGACGGCTATTTGGTTATTCAGGTTTGCCACGTGGCCAATGTGGCCATCGAAAACGGTCACAGAGTACCGTTGGAGGCCATCGAAAATTTTCCGTTGGGGCCTTCGAAAGTCGTTACGAAACGAGATTCTTATACCGATGGCTCTTTTTACGGTTTTCGATGGCCTACCGACGGCCGTCGACGACTAGTTCACGTCGGAAATGGCCATTGTTCTTGTAGTGTCAATTTTATGTTTGAGGTGTTATTAGTAAGTAAGGTAGCTCCTAAAAATGTTCTGGTTACCATTAGTAAGTATTTGGATGTGTATATAAAAGTTACATATACATGTATCGATATACGATATCGGTATATATTTAACAGGCTTTAGATATATTTAATTACTTTAATGGGATTTAGGTTTTTTTATCCATATTAAACATCATGTATTGTCGGTCATAAAGGGAAACAAATGGTCTACATAATTGATTTAGATTTAATATAAAATTTAAAGGAAGATATTAAAGAGAGGAACAAGAAAGATTTTCATTTTCTCCATAAAAACAAATCTCCCGCATGAATTTATTTTAATTTTCTCCTTTTTCTTTCTTCATCCATGGCCGCCACTTCTTTCTCTTCTTCCCATATCTAAACTTAAATCTCATCTAAAAAACATCAAATAAAATTAAAATAAAGTAGTTCATTCAATTCTAGCAAGATCGGGTGGTGATTCGAGCAATCTAGGAGGCTATTCACAAATCAATGTATCGTAAAGGGATGGATCTATTGAGGTAAATATTAATATTTTATTTCGAATATGTCACCATCCTTGATATATTTATATTTGCATTGCCAAATACATAATCATGTGATATTTTAATTGCTGAAATTTAATCGTAACCATTTGGTTAGTTTTAAATTGTAAATTAATGAAATTACAAATCAATAAAGTGTTTGTGTGTGTGTACAAATAACATTTGAATTTGTCCATAATTTTCATGTAAGCTTAGTTCTGATATTTTTTAAACTAATTTAAAAAATTAGTTAAATTTATTAATACACATATACTTGATATATACATACGTTTATATATTATTAATATGATATGTCATGATATGTTTTATTACAATTAAATTAGAACGTTATTATACATATACACACATGTTTAGACTTAAAATATCTAATGTTTAAATCTTATTTCTTAGTCTATTTAAAATTCATCTACTGCTTGGTACATATGTGACATGTTAAAGGTGAATGTGGATATCAACATGAACTTCATAATTGTTTGGACAATCTAAATTGTGACATTTTTTAAAAGTGATTTAGTTTATATTTATGTGATATTTCATGTTGAACCAAAAGATGGCACAACACCCCAATCAATCATAAATGAGATAGATCTAAGTGGTAGTACAACAAATTTTATGGTGGTTCGGCCAAGATTTGTGCCTACGTCCACTTTAGTGTTATTAGATTCAAATTCATCATAAGTATAAGAGTTTTACAACTGGTTTCAGATCTAGAAAAACAAGAGTACGGCCCTTAGTCACAAAGATTGAGTTGAGAAGAAGATATGAAGAGTATGGAGGCCAAAAAGTCCTTAATTTTTTGCTCTAGCCATCCTATTTATAGGAAAATCGCCCATCATAGTCGCCAGATCGTGGAAGACCAGTAAGAATCCAATTCCAAGAGAATAAGGAGAAAGAATAGGTCAATATAAAAAGGAAAATCATGTCAATACCAACCACAATTGTGGTTGGTACCCACCATAATGCCCTTTATAGCAACGTGGACTACCCCATGTTTTTACAAGCTTCGAATCTTCAAGTTTCATTCACAATGTTTCCCATCACTTCATGTCGCTACAATATGATTTGTCTTATATGGTACATGTCCTTATCTGCAAAGCTTTGGAATTCTAATGAAATCCCTCAAGTACAATTGACTTAGCATCGATATAGTTGCTATATTATTTCTATTCCTTGATCATGTTTTCAAGCTATCCAAGAGATAGGAAGATCCCATCTAAAAACATATCAGTATCGACTTCAATTATGGTGGATATCGATCAAAATCTCTTTGCGCCTTTGGACTTCAAATTCTTTGAGCAACCTTCCATAGCCATTCCATGCTTGCCAACAAGACCTTGAACCATTTTGTCCTCATCTCGACGTCTAGATTCACTTAGAAGCTTCTCGGTTCAAATGCTAGATAACACTTGCCCCCAAAAGTATGCTGAAACAAAGTGTGCTTTGGATTAAGGAAAATAGTATAGCCTTAGTTGCCCAAGGGTCATTAGGTAGCCAATGGTCATCTTTGAAGTGTCATGTTTATTCTGAAGGTAACCATTCATTACTTCAAATAGTTAGCGTGCCATCTCTTTTCTAGCAATCAAGTGGAGACCCTTATCATCTTGGAGAGCATATCACATCTTGATCAGGTATGATTTCTCTTCTCTTTTCTCCCTTTTTTAACAATTGAATCATGTCGGTACCGACCAAATCATGTCAGTACTAATATGATTTCTTAATATTTTATTAACTTATATAAATTTGGGACTGGGCACATTTTCACTTCACTTTCATTTTAACTTGTGAATTTCAGCCCTGATCTATTTTCCTCTAGTGACTTAGACTTCGACCGCTACCTAAGCCTTTCGATCTCATCTCCTAGACACCACCATAGCCAGCTACCACCACCATCGCTAATTCTGCAAGCATCAGAATTAGATCGCCATGGACCTCATATCCATGTCCCCTCTCTATTTTTCATATCTAGTTCAAATTCAAGGTGGGTTTCTACCCTAGGCTTGTAGTTTCATGGTTGATGTCGAGGCCATCGCTGCCTCCAAACTCTTGCCACCAAGTCGTGATCAGCGCCTAAGTTGTCGTCATTTATCTATCACAACTAAGCACTACTCACCATAAGGCATGATGGAAAATCGGTTTCTCTTGGAACAACTCGGGTTATTCGCGTGGTTGACACCAAGCAACACCAAGTTTATGTCCAGGTTCCTAATTTTTAGCAACATTTTTGCTCCACGACTTAACACCTTTTGCCCCAAGTTCTTCCTTGACAAGCCTTGACTTGACCACAAGCGATAAATCTTCATTCGATGAGATGATGTAAACAACCTCTATTGAGGTTTGGTCGAATAGGGATCAACGACTTGATTTTGGTGAGACGGTTTTAAGGAATGGTCGCATGGAATGCACTATGAAATTCAAATGAAGTATACAATTTAATATTCCAAAACATAGCACGGTCTTATATTCCTATAATGGAAGCTCTATGTCACTACGAACAATGGTTCTATTATTATTCATTTCACGATAAAAAGATTTGACACACGGTTCTATCATGTGATGGAGTAGCACGAGCAGGCTATCTACACAAAGTGTTCCGTACACCGTACTCTGAACATAGGACGCTTACTACATAAACCAATATTTCACATTGCCCCTATCGACGTACATAATCTGATTGGTCAACACGTGTCGACATCCATTGTGTTTCGCACATTGGCTACTTGGGTTTTAAATAAAGAAATTTTTTAAAGTAAAACATACCTGACCACGTTTGCAATCATGCTTTTTAGTTCATAAAGACTTGATGGTCTCCTCATCTCAAAGTCGATCCCGGCCCTCCATCTTCT
Organism: Allium fistulosum; assembly: GCA_030737815.1. Classification (NCBI taxonomy): domain Eukaryota; kingdom Viridiplantae; phylum Streptophyta; class Magnoliopsida; order Asparagales; family Amaryllidaceae; genus Allium; species Allium fistulosum. Next base: position 811,217,579 of record CM060902.1, read on the forward strand.
TCTCATGAAGTTGGTACTTCTCCTTCCTAGGCATCCACATCCATTCCATCTAAAGCAAGACATTCGATTACAACTAATCTTCATAAGCAAATCATTCTAGTAGATCCTCTTCAGAACAACCTCCTCTACTGAGCGAGCAACGTTCCACAATAGTCTTGGACAACCCTCCGGACTAGGCACTGTCATTGCTGACTAAGATATCTCTTCAAACCATCTGTTTTCTTCACAGAATCCTAGAGAGCAATGTCCTATTGTCAAAAATTGACCAACGGGCACATAATCCGCCTTAAGCGTATACTTTTTGCAATAAATATATGTGCTTGGTTTGAGCTTTTCCTAACTTTAATGAATTCCTCAGATTTTTTCTACAAGAGATAGGGTTAGCTCCAATTCAAGTGCATCCCAACTCAATTCTTTATACATCCTCTTTATGATGAGATTGAATCGTCCCTTAAACTTCGAGGAGCTCACCCATCTTCTAAGCTTTAAAAAGAGAACAAATCACCTTCATTGCTGATCATTAAAGCATGAAACCATTGCAAAGTAACAGAGGTGTTTCATAACAAGCGCAGTTATTTCAAAAGCAAATACTTCTTCGTATGTTGTCCTTATTGCTTCAATTAACCACCTTTGGTTATCTAGATGTAAGTCACTTCTTCTATCATCTTTCCTTCATTAGGATTTTCCTTATTTAAACACTTAACTTCTTTTCCATGCTCCTCACGGACCTTCCCAATCGAGATAAAAGTAGCAGCACATGCCAATACTCTAGCACTCTGAATGAGGTTGACTACCATTTCTACGCAACCTCCATCTTGCTTACCAATGATAGGCTTTGCCAATATGACCATCTACAGCCCGACAAACATGCTATTCATCTTCCACTCCTATCTAAGAAATATCAAGTAGTTGTTAATCCTTTTGCCCTTGTTTATGATTCTAATGATGACGACCAAGGGGATGGTGATGACCAAGGTGGCAAAGTAAGTGTTGATGAAGGGGAAGAAAGGGTAAAGAAAGCAAACATGGTAAGGGAAGGAGATGAAGTAAGGGAAGGTGAAGAAGGAAGAGGAGAAGAAGGAGAAAGTGAAGAGAGAGAAGAAAGAAAAGAAGGAGAAGAAGAAGGAGAGGAAGAGAGAGAAGGAAAGGAAGCAGGAGATGACGATGACTATGATGTCGGTGAGAACGAGTGATACGAGGAGATGTCCCATGAAGTCAACATAGTTCCTATCTGATCTTGTTTGACGCGATTGTTATCACATCTTCTTAATAGGCTATCGGTCCAAATCTAGCATTAATTGGCGAGGTAACACCACCTATGGGCTCTTTGGAAAATATCTTTGGCCTATTGAACGACAATGGCATTCTCTTAACTTTTGGTATTGGAAGCACTACCATCACTCTGGTGAATTTACCTTCCTATCGGGGGATATCCTAGCTAAGGGTGATGAAACACCATTCTTTGCAACTCCCCGAACATGGTTATGGAATACTTAGGGAAACATCAACACTCCACACACTTTTACAATCATGAACATCAACATTCTGCACTCGTTCTTAATCTAGTGTGTTAGTTCTGATACACCTTTCTCTTCTTTTTAGGTACAATAGCAAGAGATCTTATGAACTATCTTCGCTTGGGTGTTAGCCAACACCATTCATTGACTCCTGACCTCTACACACGTCACACAGATCACACTAGGAGTTAGAAGAGGAGAGAAGGAGAAGGAAAGACAAAGAATATCAAGATAAAGAAGAAAGAAAAAGGTGCCTGATAGAATAAAAAAAGTGCTATGATTCAAAAAAGAAACTACATGATTCCTGTGACCATTCCAAGCATGCCGCTAGTGCTTCTGTTGCATACTTCATCCCAGATTCCTCAACAGTAACCTCTGATAACTTAGCCTCTGATCATCAGTGTCTCAAGTTCCTGCAAATCCAAAGAAGCTTCAATTCACACTACTCCGCCTCCACCCCCATCAGACCCACCGCAGTATCAATGCTAGGATGTAGGAAACTTTTCCTAATTATTGCCTGATGGGGGTCGTGTTCGAAGATATCTTTAAAGACATTTCTCATTAGAAGGCCAACCACAGGGTTGGAGGAGTCAACAAAATAGTAAATAAATTCTTTGAGTGGAAGAAACTTGTTAAAGCCGTCTTTGACATTAACGGAATCAACCAGACTACCATCTAATCATTTAAGATTGAGAGGAAAGATCATGATAGGGTAGTCAAGGGCCACAAAACATAGTTGGCTAGCCTCTTAAAGAAAGGGGTGAAGCTCTAAAATCCACCAAGCATGACAAAGAGATAAATGAGGATATGATGAGAGTCCATACCCAAGCTATTAATGCAATAAAGATCAGCTTAAAATGGCCCACCAAGAGAATGTCGAGCTTGTGGCATAATTCAAGGCTAAAGAAGAGAAATTACCGGCCAAGGAGTCAGAGCTGAAGGTACTTCAGGTTGAAGGTGATAGCCTCAAGGCCAGTTTAACATCCAAAATGGACACTAAGGCCCAGGTTCAAATCTACCTAGATGTGGATGAAGTCGAAATCATAGAGCTTAAGGCCCAGGCTACTAAGAACACCGAGAAGACAAATGCTACCCTCCGGCAGTTTTTCACTAACGTCATTGAAAATAAGAAATCTAAAATGGCTGTGGGGTAGCTGTCCCATTACATGGCTAATGCTTGGGAGGAAATACTTTGTCGAGCAGTTGGGGCCAACGAAGGCATAAATGAAGAAGAACTAAAGGCATAACTCTTGAATGAGGAAGATATTGCATTCTTGGAGGAAAAAAAGTTATTTTAGTCACTCATGAAGCATCTACGGGGAAAGCAACTATTGAGGCACCTATCGATTCCACTAACATTAGATTGAGTAGAATCATCTACTCTAAAATCCAAAGGGTCTGCAATAGAAACTACTACTTTTACGGTAGCCATCTCTAAGGCCGCCTACAATGAAATCACTCTCATCTATTAAAGACGGTTAAATCACCATGTCCCTAACCAAAAGGGCTTCACTTAACCAAGGTATTTCTCTCATCCCCCCGGTGTTCAAGAAGCTTAGTTCTCACCTAAGGCATTCTCTCATCTTTACTTTACTCTCTGTCAACTTACAAGTCATCCATCACTTCCTCTTCCACCACCAACAACTTAGGGCTTAGGTCCCAATGTTATATCTACCATATCAACCTTTGTTACCATAATTCCAATCATCCAACCTAATAGAGTTAGGGGTATGCCCTAGGGGTAGTTATGTAATTGTTACATATATTTAACTTGATAACCAATCTTATTCGAAACAAAATGTGTTTTCTTTAAATTATATATTTAATATAATGTGTTATATATTAATTAATTAATTTAATTAAAAGTATATTTAATAGAAAATCCATAAACGGTATGTTTTGTGATAAAAGTTACAATGCGTTGTAACCATGAGTGATTTATCATAATAAAATAAATATACCATTTTAAATATTCCTAGTCAAGATGTATCGAGATTGGATATCAATACATCCATTGAGACTAGAGTATGTAACGCTCTCCAAATGTTGGGCAGCATATTACTCATGGCTGTTGGGGGCACTAAGGGGTTATGTACAGATAGTTCTTGGTTTTTTGTTGGTTAATATAACTAAGGTCAAATAGAAAATATCGATATGAAAAAATTACATGGTTCTCTCGACTTGAAAATACTATTGACTTCAATGTGGAATCTCTGCTTTGATTATAGTTAAATCATGGCACAACGTCCATTGAATGACTATAGTTGGATCGAGTGGAAGCATTGGAAGTGAAACGCTATTCAAAAGAGGATTCGTCTCCTCGGTTATATAAAGTTAGCATCACGGTCAACTGAAGCCAACTTAAAGTCAAAGTCTCTAACCAAAGTAGTTTGGTTAACAATAATTCTTACTATGGAATTGAGGACTTTGTGTTTGGACTATAGAGTTGAATGTGGATGATATTGGAATTTTGACGATTATCGAATTCCATAACTCCAAAGTGGTGTAGTGTTAACAAAAAGAATTAGTGTAAATAATTGCCACGATTGAGTAACGCTTGATAAAGTAAAATTGGATTTTACAAAAACCAAATAAGCGATAAACTTAACCAAAATATCACATTGTCTGCTAAGTCACGCATGACGTTAATATTCGAATTGTTCGATATAATCGCTGACCAAATTTACACCAAAAAGTCACACAACCGAAACGATGAATACTACTTTTATAACATGATTTAATTAATTTGTAATTATTATAAATTAATTTACTTAATTGATATTAATTAAAAAAAATTGATGCATTGAACAATGTTAAACAATGCATTTATAATAGTTATAAATATATTAGGCAATATACGATATCAGTACGCATTTAAATTTGGATTTATATGTTGAGGCCCATGTGAGGCATGTAAATTTTGGCCAAAATAGCTTGGATAGGCCAACCAAATGTTTGCAAAAGAGGGAGGATTTTGTATGGTTTAAAAGAGTGGAATTGGTAAGAGAGTGATCATTATAAGATCCATTTTTCTCTCTATTTGACTTCCTATTTATCTGCCACTCTCTTCACCATTCTTTTTAGATACTTTTTCTCTCTTCTCCCTCTACAAATTTTGACTAGCAAACCTCATTTAAACGCAAAAGAAATCCAAACTCAAATCACATCAAAAAATTTCAATTCGATCGTCTGCAGTAAAGCAGTTCAAGAGCCAACAACTCTAGAACTTGGAATTTGGTTCAACGAGCCATTTCATCATTTCAAAGTAAAATCTTTAGGCCTTGTTGTAAGGTATTCGACAAATTTAATTATTCATTTATTATTTATTATTGTAATATATTATAGGTTATTATATTACATTATGAATCTAAAGTATCGATGCTCTGTCACATATTAGGTGGTTGAATATATTAGTGCATCTACATATATGTTAATTAATTTTTTTTTATATTGGCACTAAACTCACTTCCTAAAATTAAAAAAAAATCATTTTTTAATTAAATAATATTATATATATAATTTTATTAATTAATATATTAAATCTTAAAGATTAAAAACCATATAATAAACATTTTAAAATTTATAAAATTTTGCTTGTGTATAATATTAATTTGGTAGCAATGAATGTTTAATTTTAATATATTTTATATTTAACTAATGGTATAGCTATTTATTTAACTAGAATTTGATTATGCATATATAAATAAATATATACACACACACACATATGTTGATGCCAAAATGGGCATCAACACCCAATATAATCTAGTAAGATTAAATGAAGAATGAAATTAAAACAGAGAAAAAATCATAAATGAACACACAGTTTTTTACAGTAGTTTAGCAATCTTGGCCTACGTCCACTTTATATGTTTCTTGATCTTGCACTTGATTATGATTACAAGAACATTTAGATCAGCTGGGATCTATTAGTATAGGAATGAAGAATAAAAACGAAAGAGCCTTTGCAGTAGAAAGAAAGGGCCCATTTTCTCACACAGTGCTTGCTATATTAATAAAGAAAGCTATGCACGGATCGAGCTAAAATTTCGGCAAAAGAACCTCTAGGCCAAAACGACGCCACGTAAGAATTTAAAGGCCCATTGGGGCCCAAAATAGGGATCGGTATCGATCCCTATTTTGGTGTCAATGGGGTGCAATCCCTCTGGTGGAGCTTCCATGATGTTAGCTACTTGCTCCCCAAATTTTGTACCATTCCGACTTACCGTTTGTGAGATATCGCATTTTCCGTGAAGTTGTGTTGCATGCATTCTGGTTTCAGCCGATCTCTCTAGAAGGATAGAGACCAATACCTCCAATCTCCTCTGATTAGGATGCAATCCCTAAGGGTGTGTTCTTTATGTTGTAATGTGCTTATACTCCAAGTTTCATGTTGATAGCTTATGTAGATTTTAAGTTATTGACCGATCATTGTTGCAATATGTAGTGAAAGCTGAATATGGCCGATCTCTTTTATACCGATCCCTTTTATACTGATCCCTTTTATATATGAAGTAATTTGCCCATAACTTGAGCATATGAACTCCAAATGACTTGAAACTTGAAATGTAGCCTAATGGGGCCTTCCTTGTCTATCAGTCTCACCTAGTTTGGGACAAAAATTAAGGCTAGGTACCGATCTCCTAGGAAAAGGGATAAGCACTGATCCCCCACCTAGGGAAGGCATTATTCCATACTTATAATATTCTAAAGAGTCTATCTCTTGGTCTCGGTTGATCTTTGCTTCATATCATTTCCTACACTTGATCTCTAAGCCTAATGCTCATCTCTCCGGGCTGTGTTCCTCGATGTCCGTCTAGTATAACTTGTCCAGTCAGTTTGAATACAGCCGGGCCAAAAGGCTGAATATATATATATATATATATATATATATATATAATATGGTTTGAAATTAATTATAAAATTTTACACAAAAATATTACATAATTTTCAGATCTCAAAAATGATTTTTTTAAATACTTTTAGTTAATTTTATTAAATCCGTGTTAAAATCATTTTATAATTGTTTAATTAAAAAAAATTAAAATCCAAAGAAATTATAAACAAATTTTAACTTTTCATCGTGACCTTAATGTCAGGAATTATAAAAAATATTATATATATATTAATATGTATATATGTATATATATTTGTAAATATTAAAAAAAATGTACACAACTTTGCAGCAGCAATTTGAATAAAAAAAATTAAATTATTTTATTTTAATTATTAAATGATTTTTTATTTAATATAAATAAAAATTTGTTTAAATATATTTTGAAATATTACATATAAATTATTATAATTGTTATTTCTACATATTTGTATGTGTGTGTGTATATATATGATTATATTTTACATATAGGAAAATAGACACAAAGACAAATTTTAACAAATAATTAGGTTGAAGGACGGCAGGTGTTTTTTTAGGTTGAAGGATGTAGTTTATTATTGTGTAAAATCGAATATAATGCCTAAAAATAAAACTAGCATTTGTCCTTAAGCCTATTTTTTTTCCAAGTTTATCCTTCAGCCTAATTTTTTCCCAAAGTTTGTCATTTTCCCTAATTGCCCATAATTTTACACATACATATATATAAAATTTTCGATGCACATATATATATTCGCTTAGAGTACTCATAGAATACTAGAGAGCTAACATATCTATTGCTGTGTAAATCCCAACACTTATACATGGGCATATCAAACCATGTACACTTTATTTATAATACAAAACTTTATTTATAAAATCAAATATAATACAAAACAATACAAAGTAAAACTTTATTTATAAAACAAAATAATGATTTCATTTATAAGAAATTTAGAAAAATTCTAAATGAATTGGACTCCATAGGCTCAATAAAGATCCAAAACGGTAAAAAAAAATTGCACCTATTTCTTCCACTATGGGCTAACTTGGGTCCAACAATGGTATCAGAGCGGAATAGCCTATACAATCTAAATTAGTTATATTAGGGCTAACTAGATAAGCTTACAACCCAGTTAATATAGTGTATAAGAAAAGTAGTGTCTAGGCTGGATTGTTGGGTAATTAAGTACCATGTCCTGCCTGACTACCAGCTTGGCCCGAACAGTTATGTAAGCCCAAAGGTTGCCGCCTCTAACAGAAAAGGCCCAATTTGAATTTGGTCTTGGGCTAGTTTCAAAATTGTTTTCAAATTAAAATAAAAGTTTAAAATTTAAAAGTTAAATTTAAAATAAGAAACATATTATAAATGTTATAATATAGATTTTCAAATTGTTTTGAAAACAAAAATTTTAGTTTAAAATAAAACACATATTACAAAAGATAATATAATTATTCAAAATGTTTGAAAATGTTATAAAATTAATTTCAAAAGATTATTTATCAATAAGATTAATAAAATAAATGAATGAATTAATTAAATATATATACATGTATAATATATATATATACTAATATATATACACTCTAATATATATACATGTATAATATATATATACACACACTAATATATGTTATGTTGTCTTACATTGTTTAAGACAATATGTGTACACAAGTGTGTATAAAACAATTTCGAAATTAATAAAATTTAATTGAAATTGTTTAATTAAATAAATTAATTATAATTTAATTAATAAATTAAAATACATACATACATATATGTATGTATGTATGTATATGTATATGTATGATATATGTGTATTACTATAAAGCTTGTAGTATATATATTCAAATAATATGATATAATTAAATAATATAAAAATTCATTAAGATGTTAATTAATTAATAAGATTTAATTAATATAATGTTATGCATAAGACTATTATATAAGTAAATTAAAATTAAAAGAGTTATATAATAATTAAAACTTATATAATATGAATGTATAATAGAAGGTGGAATGGTAAGAAACCCAAGTAGACTTAAGGAATAAATACATGTGTATAGTACGTATGACATGATTTCTGATATGTCTGACACTTGAATCATGAGGGTATTTCGTAATAAATACATTATAATATAAGTCAATATCACTCAATTAAATATACTGAAGTTTATAAATCTTTAATATAACTATTGTCCTCTTCTATTTATATATTAATAATTTCTAGCATACTCTTTGGTTTTTGAGCAAACTCAAGCTAAAGATGTTATGTATAGCGTTATTAATATATTGACTAGACAAGGTAAGATAACTATATGTATTTGTTGAGCAAACCCAAGGTACATATACTATACTTAGGCCATTGCAAAATGGTAGGTGCGAATGAATAATCTCTTTCGATTTGTTGAGCAAACTCAATGTCGAAATGAGATTAGGACAAGAAACCACGGGTTAGGAGTTGTATATGATGTGAATCAATGGAATAGGGTTCCTAAGGCTAAATTAACACTAGAGGGAAGTGAATAGTGTTTAAAAGATTATATGAATATTTTTCAAATTCTTTAAGATTCTACTTGGAATGATGTAATTAACAATCACAGAAATAGTCAAAGAATTAAAGTGCAGATAAAAGTAAAAAGGCAATAACACACCAGGATTTTATACTGATATGGAGTTACCCTACATCCAATCCCGCACAATTCCTTGTACGGATTTTTTTTCGACTAGTAAATGCAAATACAATCTCGATTTCAAAGCTATGAGACACACCCTCCAGAACCGCGACCTCTGGGTAGAGTCACTTGATTTCTGGGCTACAAGCATGCCCGCTAGATTTACGGGCTACTAAGCATACCCAAGTGATTTTACAGGCTACAATCATGCCCATAGTATAGCAGTGTGGTTTGATAGAGTTTTACAGACTCAGATCTTCGATCTTGATTAAAATTGATCCTATAACTCTTAAATAACACTTTGATCTTGGTGAGTGGGAGAGATGAAAGAAATCAAAGAGTAGGTGAAGGAGAATCAAACTAGTGATGATTGATTTTGATTCTGGTTGAATTTCGGCAGAATTTGAGTATATTTTGATTTAGAAAATGAGAGAGTGGAAGGAGGAGAGATGAATAAGAAAATTATATTAAAAATTCATTTGGAAGTCTGGTATTTATAGAGGAACAACGGTCATATCCATTTGTGAAGAGATACGATGAAAAGACACTTCTGTTGAAATTTAAATTTAAAAAAAATCGGCTAATATGTCGACATACTCTTTTTAAAATTTAAAAATACTTTAAAACGTTATTTTGAAAACTCGTTGTTTTGTAAAATAGTTTGATGCTTTGTTAAATCATTTAAGCATAGTTTATACATATTCTAATCATAATAAAACTTTATATAATAATTTTGAAAATTTTAATATAATGTAAAAAATATATATATATATAATCAATATAATTATAACTTATTAAAGTATGAACAAAAAACCAATATATATATATATATATATATAAACTTAAAAACACATAAATAATATTTTTATAAGCATAAGAGATGGAAAATCATTTTGAGAAATATTTTGAAAAGATTATTTTAAAACCAAAATATTTTAAAAATAATTTAAAACAATATTAAAGAAGGAGAGAGAGATATCAGGAAAGTGCTATCAAGATTTTAACATAAATTCTACGGCTCTATAACTTATCTAGAATATCTTGAATTCTTCAATACTCGTGAGTCTTCATTCTCCAACTCTTGAAACTCTATATATGCATCTTGAATCTACTCTTGATACTGTACAATCTTCTTAATCAACACTTGTCTAATACCCTGCATTATATACTATGTATAACTTGATAAAACATTAGTATTTATATTTTATATAATGTCTATAGTTACTATCATTAAAACCAATACAGAAGGTACTAACATATGATACAAGCGATAAGGAGTTATCAATCGTTTGGGGAGCTATGACTTGTTGAGCAAACACAAGGTCAGAATGCTAAGACAAACGAGTCCTAACACCCACCAATGAAGTCAAAAGACTTCTATGTTTTGTCTTAGGGTTTGCAGAAACATAAAAGACTAGTGGGAGCCTTATTAGAAAAATGAAATGGTAACATTTAACCTTTCTAATATTGTAAGAACATCTTCTATATAAAGTTATAATAATCTACATTGATAAATTTGTGCAATTTGTATAATTGATAAAATGTTCATTTTTTAAAATAAACAAATGAACTAAATTAATATTGACAAACACAAATATAAAATACACTTACCAATAATATTTTTGCATGTTATTATTTCAATACCCATGCAAGCGTCAAATTTTACGACTACTAAATTCATTGGTAATTGGCCATTTATATGTTTATTTGCGTAAGACCGTGTATTGACTTTTATGAGTTTTGAACTCTAAAAGCAATACAAGAATACGAAGATTTGATCCATATAAAATCACATATAAATGTTATATGGTGAACGGTCACAGTTCGTAATGTATGAAACCTCGATGAAATTAGTTCATTGAAGTAAGCAAGTAACTGTAATGTGAGACTATGTATTCAATATAATTGACTACAATAACGATCTCATTGTTTTAAATGTAACATTGGACCAAAGGCTACAAACTAGATCTAAGAATTCGATCATCGAAGTTTTAGTTTATCAGTTTAGGTAAATTGCAATTTATTTGATATCCTTAAAAGTTAAGGATGACCAAATGCACCTTTGAAAAAAGTTCACTATGATATTGTAGTAAGGATTTTCTTTGAATGGTTCGACCGTTTAGAAAGGAAATCGAATTTATAAATATGAATGTAATCTATGGCACAGTTGGGATGAAGAGAGTAAATGGTCATTTCTGCTTCATAAAGAGACATTGGAAATGAGAATTGTAAAATAATAATGGATACTTAACAGGGAATAAGAAATGTGATATCTATTCCAAAAGTATTTTCACATAAAAAATTGTTTACTATGATATTTATTTCTTTGAATGTAAGATATTTGATCTTAAAATTCTCCACTGTAAACTAGTTACAATAAATGAAATAAATAGCCATTATTAAGTGGTTGAATGGAGCTTTATATTTCATACGCTATTATTGTAATGGTGGAAATAGAGGGAGCATGCCATATAACACTTATTGATCGCATCAAGTTACGAAAATAGTTTTCATAAAATGTACCAAACATTATTTATGAAATAATAATTATTTTTCAGTATTACTAAAAAATAGACATAGTTTTATTTTAGTATGAATATTATGAATATTTGTTATAAAATAAAACTATAATAGTGGTATTTGTTTATATATTGGAAAATACAGAAGTATCTAAATTTATTTGCAATTATTTTGGAATTACGGAATAAGCCAAAGTTTGGAGAAATAATTTTTCGACTATATGATTATGAATCATGTGGTACTAGTGAATTATATCCCAAACAATTAAGGGTAAAACACCCATTCAGTGGGAAAGTGATAAGAGTTGATGAACTTTTCGGATCGATACATATTGATGTATGTAGTCGCAAGACTATTAATACCAAAACGGTTCCATGTACTTTATTATATTCATCGATGAGTTATCATCGACATGGACATGTGTATTTGATAAACATGTAGTATGTCTATGATAAGCTCGTAAAGTATAAAACAAAAGTAAATATACATAATGTGCAGCAGAAAATAAAATTGATTCGATTTGATCGAATATATGAGTATATTAGAAAAGAGTTCCCAACGTACCTAAAAATGAATAAAAATTCAATCTTGAAAGTCATACTCCCTATGATATATAATGATGTATCAATAAGGAGTAATCAAACAACAAAGAACGATTAATTGTGAGTGAAGTTGAGTTAACTTCTTTCTATAAGGTCATGTACTTAAGAGTGATACACAAGGTTAAAATTAATTTCATCTAAAGAATGGTTTGCAAAATCATACAAAATAAGGATTTATAAGAAACCCTAGCATATATTATGCCAAGGGGTTGGCGGGTTGTGCGAGTTGAAAGACCGCACATAATGATTATTCATGAAGAATCTTGTATGAATTGCCCCAAAAGGAGTTTGATAACGACTGTCATCGAATGGCCAATTTATATTTTGAATATAAGTATTGTAAACTAAAACCAAATAAGTTTTATATGTAAGGTAATTCATAAAATATTTGTGAATACCTATTCCATTGAACCGAGAAACAATTATTGTTTCAATCTTTTAAAAATTATTGGTAGTGAAATGGATGTGGATACGATCCAAGGATAAAATTGACTATGAAGGATGAAATGAAATTAACCAAACCTAAATGAACACAATGCATTAGAATGTATAATAAGTATTCTCACACATTGAAGAGAAACTATGAGTTTCTTACCAATATCGAGAATAGATAATCCTCAATTATCAATTAATCCTTTTGGAGCATTGACTCTACGATGTGGTATGATGCACAAATCTAAAAAGGATTCCAAGTACATTATCAAAATATGATTTTGATAGTTATACCCAAAGAAATATGATTCATCGACCGTGAATGCGTCTTTAAAGGAAAAACTACTGTAGTTGGAATATAGTGAGCAACGTTGATGCAAATAACAACGTAAACTTCAATTGTTGAAATTCGAGTAATTGATTCATCAACGAACGTGCTTAAGTTATTTTGGATTTACTCAAAATATTATCGCTTAGTATGAATTTATGTTTTGGTATATATGCACTGAAACGGAAAATTCTAAATAATGATTTAGAATAGACTATTTGCATATAACAACCAAAGTATTTCAAAGTTAGTGAGAGTGATATTGAGTTTGTGAGTTTTAGGATATGATTGAAGAAATGATACAAAAGCATCATTTTATAAGCATCAGAACTGAATAAGTATTTTGATAGAAATATCAAATGATTTGATTTTCAGTCAAAAGGCAGAGGAAGCATGTGTCCATAAGAAAGAACCACTTAAAGGTACATAGATATTTTTAGTATATAAGTAAACAACATACTATAGATTATTAATGATATACTTATGTTAAAATTAGTAATACTTTGGTTGTTTAATATTTGATATTGGATTTGTAAATTATATCTTTCATAGTAAGTATAAAGGATGTTGGGAATATCCCAAATGATATGCAAAGACAACATGTTAAAATGTTTAATATGGAACACGTAAGATGGATTCCTTATGTATTGAAAATATGAATTATCATACATGTTGAATTGTCTACAATATTGTAATTTTCTTACGTATTTGATGCTAGAAGCGAATATCAAATCTGAATTAAGATCACTATGGTAGTTTAGAGTGTTCTCGAGTATATACGAAATACTAGAGAATTGATTACAAAAATATCAAACTCTTTATAAAAGAGTGTTTGAACTCAAACTTCATAAGTGTTATCAAGTATAATATGTCGATATTAAATTCATGTTCAAACCTTAATTAAGAAGCTTTAAGTTGGTAATATTCCAAACAAAAGGTTGTGGCTAATTCAAAAAAAGGCTAAGTACGTCGCCTTGAATAGCGCTGTAATAAAAGCAATGTATATAAATATAAATGCATAAATTTATAACTAAGCCATGGCTGATTTCAAGTATTAAGAATACTACATCATTGTTATATAATAGCAATGTAATAATAAGAGCTCACTAGAGGTCAAGAAACGCATTTTAAATAGTTCCACATGATAAAGATAGTTTATTAGCATCAGAGAGAGTTGATTGATGGAGTACATAACTAAACAACACAGCAGATCCATTCACGAAAGGTCCAACTCGATCATTTCTCATCAAATTAATGAAGGAATGAGATAGTGATTCCATAATTGGCCCTAAGTGCAAGTAGAAGATTGTTAGAGTTAGGGGCACGCCCTAAGGAAAATTATGTAACTGTTACATATATCTAACTCGACAACTAATCTTATTCAAAATAAAAGGTGTTTTCTTTCTATTATACACTTGATATGATGTGTTTATATTAATTAATTAATTTAATAAGAAGTATATTTAATAAATAAAACCATAAGTGGTAAGCTTTGTGATAGTAGTTACAATACGTTGTGACTATGAGTGATTTATCATAATAAAATAAACATACCATTTTAAATATTCCTAGTCAAGATGTATCGAGACTGGATATTGATGCATCCTTTGAGACTAACGCTCTCTAAATGCTAGGTAGTGTATTACTCATGGTTGTTGGTGTGCTGAGTGGTTATATACTGATAGTTCTTGGATAACTATCGAATGACTCATTTGATAGATTTATATTGGTTAATATAACTAAGGTCAAACAGAAAATATCAATGTGGCAAAATTACACAGTTCTCTCGATTTAAAAATACTGTTGATCTTCTACGTTGAAACTTTGCTTTGATTATGGTTAAATCATGGTGCAATGTTCATTGAACAACTATAGTTGGTCGAGTGGTAGCATTGGAAGTGAAACATCATTCAAGAGAGGATTCGTCTGTTTGGTTATATGAGGTTAGTATCACGATTGACCGAAGTCAACTGAAAGTCAAAGACTCTGGCCAGAGCAGTTCGGTTAATAATAATTGTTAATATTGAATCAATGACTTTGTATTTGGACTATAGAGTTGTATATGGACGATCTTGGAATTCTTTTCATTACCAAATTCTATAAGTTCAAAGCGATATAGTTTTGACGAAGAGAATTGGTGTAATAATTGTCACAATCGGGTAACGCTTAATAAAGTAAAACGGGATTTTACCAAACCAAATAAGCAATAAATTTAGCCAAAATGTCACATCGCCTGCTAAGTGACGTGTGAACGTTAATACTCGAATTGTTCGATATTAATCGCTGGCCAAATTTACACCTAGGAGTCACTCAACCGAGACGATGAATACTCCTTTTATCACCTAAATTAATTAATTTTTAACTGTTATAAATTAATTTAATTAATTCTAATATTTATGAAATATTATTTAAATTTTTTGTATTTGATGTGTTGAACAATGTTAATCAATCATTTATAATAGTTTTAAATATATTAAGCGATATATGATATCGGTATACATTTAAATTTAGATTTAAATGCAACAGACATTGCTCCGACTAGAATTGGCTTTGAAGCCCATAGAGGGCATGCAAATTTTGATAAAAATAACTTGGATAAGCTAGCCAAACGTTGGAAAAAGAGGGAGGCTTTTGGATGTTTTAAAAGAGTGGAAATGGTAAGAGAGAGAGAGATATGGATAAAATACACTTTTCTCTCCATTTGACTTCCTTTTTATATGCCATTCTCTACACCATTATTTGTGGGTACTTTTTCTCCCGTCTCCCTCTGCAAATTTCGACCAACAAACCCCATTTAAACCCAAAAGATATCCAAGCTCAAATCACATTAAAATTCTTCGATTCGATCTTCGGTAGTAAAGCAGTTCGGGTGCCAGCAACTCTAGAACTTGGAATTTGATTCAAGGAGCCATTTCATCATTTCAAAGTGAGATCTCTTGGCCTTGGTGAAAGTTATTTAACATGTTTGATAATTTTTTTAATATTATTATTATCTATTATTGTAATATATTGTAGGTTATTAGATTATATTACGAATCTAGTGTATCAATGTTCTATCACATGAATATATTAGTTCATCTACATATATGTTAGTTAAAAAATTGTATACATATTAGCATTAAACTCATGGCCTAAAATTCAAAAGTAATCATTTTGTAATTAAATAATATTATATATATGATTTTATTAATTAATATATTTTATCTTAAAGGTAAAAATCATAAAAAAAACATTTTAAAATTTTCTTATGTATAATATTTATTTGGCAATAATGAATTTTCAATTCTAATATATTTTATATTTATTTTATAATTAATTAATGATATAACTGTTTATTTAATTAGAAGCTGATTATGTATATAAATATAAATACACATACACACACATATTTTTTTTTAGCAAGGCTAGCCGGCTTTAAAGTGGGCCGTGCCACTGTATATAAAATGAACAAAACAAGTGCTCTGCACATGCACATAACAACTAATCGGGCAGCAAGCCCAAAAGAAAATAAAAGGAAAGCACAGGGCTAGACAAAAATGCCTAAGCTACTAACACAGCATGACTAAGCCTCCACAGACGAGGGAGAACAATCACGATCATCAACCATAGATGGACCAGAAACAAGAGATAGTCCCATGAAAAGAGCAGCTAGATGAGGGTCATAACCAACAGAGTCAGGGGAGTAAATAAATTTCCTATCCCAAGTGACATCATAAAACTTACTTTTGTTCTCCTCACCAATCGCACCATCCCTAGTTAGGGACAAACCATCTCCAACAATATGGTAGATAAGAAACCGACTCTCACCATCATTTTCACTGATAAAAGCGTAAAAGGTGTCTCTCTCAGGCGAATATCTCATATCAGAAGGACCATGAATCCAAGCACGTTCATCAGAATTCCAGGAAATGAAATCAGACGAAGCAGCTGAAGGGAACTCGTCCAAGACCAGAGGAGGAGAAACAGAAGTTGGGCGTTTATCCGGCGACGAAGAAGGGGTAGCCACACAAACCGGAGCAAAAACAGGAGGATCCACAGAGGGAGCAACAGCAATGGGAGCTACCGGCGTAACAACAATAGGGGCAATAGGAGAGACCTTCGGAACCCACTTCCGAAGTGGAGGACGAGGAAGAGGTAACCGTTCAGCTAAGGGAACAGACGAAGAAAAACAAGAATCTGCAAGATGGCCAAAGGACTGACAAGACGAACAAATCTCAGGTTTCCAACTATAACAAACTCTGACCTCAGCAACGTGGGACACATCTAATCTGACCTTCAAAACACTAGGCAGAGGTTTATTAGGAGTAATCTCAATTAAAGCTTTGGCATATACTAGCTTCTTTCTGGCCACAGTATTTGCATCATAACATATCACCTTACCCACAAGACCAGCTAGCCAGTCGATCCCAATTAGAGGTTGGAGAACAGATGGAATATGCGAAAAGTGGGCCCAGACAGGAATAGATAGAACTTGCTCCTTCGCACGATCCACAGAAGGACTCCAAGTAGTGATAATAAAAGGCTTACCATCAATAAGAATGGGGTCGGCCTCAAGAATACGAAGCCTTTCATCACTACACGAAAACTTAAAATAGAACAAATCGTTATCAAAGTGAACACTCAAACCACCCCTAGGCTTCCACGCATTGTTGCACCTCGCCTTAACAATATGATAGGGAGGATTGGAGTCAAGAAAGAAACCAACCAAGTGGTCTTTCCAAAAATCCACACCCGCTTCAATTACCTCCGATGGTGGGATCATCACACCCTCATGCTCAACAATTTCAAAGTGACGCGGCGTATGCACACCGGCATTAATAGGGAGCTTGGAAAACAAAGAAGACCATTTAGGAACAGGCCGAGGCGGGGTAGGTACCAACAAATTGGCATTCAAAATAGCAGCCGAAGGAATATTGTCTAAGGCATTTCCACAAACACCAGCCGTGCAACCTAAAGAAACCCCAACTGAAGCATCATAGAGAACATTCGCATCATTCGAACTACCACCGTGTGCTGTTTCCCCTAAACTACCGGGTTCAAGAGAAATACCAGATTGCTCAGCACAAATATTTAAACCAACCTCAGTATCTGACCAAGAGGACATACCTCTGTTCAATAGCAGCGGCGAGAGTGGGTTTGAAACGATGGGGCAGACAGAAACTAGACCAGCCTGAGGCGAAGAGGCTAAATCAACCAAAAGATTGGCCATTGGGTTATCACTGGCTGAAGAGACGTTAGAAACGCCCCCAAAAGTCGACGATGAAACATGAGGAACCGCTGCAGATGGGACAACAGAACTTACACCACACGGCAGTGCAGCAGGCAGAGAAGGCTTCATCTTCGACAAAGAAACAGAGATGAGTAAAGCCTGCGAAGACAGAAGCAGAAAGCCTGGGGAAAACTAGACGCCAAAACCTAAATCGCAGAACGCAGACGCCATTTTTATACACACACATATTTAATATAGTTTGAAATGAATTATAAAATTTTACATAAAAATATTACATAATTTTCTGATTTAAAAAATGATTTTTTATAATTTTAATTAAGTTAAATAAATTTGTTTTCAAATTATTTTAAATTTTTTTAGTTAAAAATCATTTTAAAATTCGAATAAAATTATATATAAAGGTAAATTTTTCTACCTTGACCTTAAAGTGAGCAATTATAAAAAAATTATTTATATATTTATTAGTTTACGTATGTACACAAACGTGTGTATATGTATAAATTTAAATTTAAAAAGACATTGTACAAAACTTTGCAACATCAATTCGAATAAAAAAAATTGAATTATTTTATACTAATTATTAAATAATTTGCTATTTAATATAAATGAACATTTGTACAAAAATATTTTAAAATATTATATATAAATTATTATAATTATTATTTCTATATATTTTTGTGTGTATATGATTATATTTTACAAAAATATGTATGATTTTCGACGCAAATATAGATATTCACTAAACAGCTTATAGAATACTAGAGGGCCTAAGATGTCTGTTGCAGTGTAAATCCTAACACTTATACACGAGCATGTCAAACCATGTACACTTGATTATGTTGCACATGCACGTACACATATATGTGTATATGATACAATATTCAAATATAATACAAAACAATATAAAGTGAAACTTTATTTATAAAATTAAATTAAATAATGATTCTATTTAAACAAAATTTAGAAAAGTTCTAAATGAAATAAGTTTCATCGGCCCAATAATGATCAAAAATGGTAAAAAAAATTAAATTCACCCATTTTTTCATTGCGGGGTGGTGCAGGTCTAACATGGACTCCTCCTTCCAGCTCTAGTCCTAGCTTAGATTCACAAAAAAATAGAGGCATTGGAAGAATTAGAGGACGTTAAACAAACCTAGGAAAAAGGCATTATAATCACATGTGCGAAGGCCCTTGATGATAATATCACTATGTTGGATATGCTAAAGCTCGATTTTAAGAAACTTAAAGTCAAGAATGAGCTAGGAACTGGAAACTCCACTAGCTCAAGAAAACTAAGCCCTATCCCAAAGCTTTCCCCACTCAAATTCAAGCCTCCAAAAGGTCGTGGTGCTGGCGGTTCTTCAAAATCTTGTCATTGACAAGCCTGTGGACCTCATCAAATTGATGACTGAGGGAGAAACTACACCCTTCGAGGGGAGCACTTAACATAAGGGGAAGGCTAAGGATGGAAAGGGTTCAAAGAAGTGCTAGGCGAAGGATGATACCAAGAGAAGCAAGCGAGGGAAGAAGAAATAGTTTTTTAGCTTGGTTTTTATGAGCATAATTTTTTTTGCCTTTTAAATATACTATTGTTTTTCTTTTGCATGTAGGCAGACATTGTGCAAGAGGGCCTCGCAACTATTATATAAAAAGTTAGTATAGACTGATTTTCTACACAATCGTTCTCGTATTTACATTTCTGTACTTTTTTACTTTATCTATCTATATACCATTGCCTACATATTGTAACCTCCTGTAAAATTTAATAAGAAATTAAGTAATTAGAATAAGGTTAAAAATGAAAATTTTGTAAATATTGGAATTTGGTCACTAAAGTTGCACCATTATGTTCGTGGTGATTTTCCGATCAATTTCCATATATAATATGTTGAAATCAGAGTTCAAATGGAGAAGTTATGAATGTTTGATGTTTTCGAGTTTAATATTATAAATATTTGAATTCGGATCTAAAAGTCTGAAAATTTGAATATTTGGATTTGAAAAGTTAACAAAAGAAGCAAAAGGGTTAAGCAGGATTAAATGTTAACGTGTGATTGATAGGTTAATTAGGGTAATAAATGTCTAATTAACAAAAATAAAACGGAAACAAATTTTATACGATCGTGAAGCAAAGGCCGGTCGACCGCTTGTTTGTAGCGGTTGAACGGTTATTATGGTTAGCTGCTAGGGTTTGTTGAAAATGAAATGGTCCAGATTTTTTTATTTTTAATCCAACGGTTCTGGTTCCTTCTAACCTCTATAAATAGACCACCGACTTTTACTTTTCTTCATAAAATATTTAGGAATGTTAGCGAAGCTCTGTCAAAATCTTTCCCCTTAGGTTTTCAAAAACAGTAAACTTTCTGGTAAGTAATTTTGATTCTAATCTCTAATTTAAACTAAATTCCCAATCTTTCTTCTCTCTACTTTCTAAATTCTAAAATCTAATCTATATATTTATACAATCTATTTGTTATATATTCAAAAAGGGGAAAGATCTAACAGAGAATTAGGAGCGGTATAAATTAGATCTCTTCTTCTTCTTTAGGTTCTAAAATCCATTAGGATTTTCAAGTAAAAGGTTTAGACATTTAATTCTTTTGATTCCTGATTCTATTCCTATAGTTTCTGATTCTAAATCTAATTTCTATATATAATTCACTTTGTTGTATATTCTAGAAGCGGGAGATATGAAAGAGAATTAGGCGTGGTGGAGTCAAATACAATTAGGAAGCAAACAATCTTCTATGAGTGGAAATATAAAGTTTTTCACATTTTTGCAATTGAATAGTATTTATTTGGATTTGATGTATACCTTAGGAAATTTTGGTAAATGAAAATATAACATCTAAAACCCCTAGAATTTCCCTAAATAAATATCAATCTTTGTATATGTTGGAATTATGATTTTTTTGGTATTAATATTAGAATCTAATTATTATTTTTTAATTAGATAATCTATGGTCCATTCAACCTATTTCCACTATTTTAAATTAGAATGTTAAAGAGTTCAAAAGGAAAATAAATTAGAAATAGTGTGTAAAGTATGAATTGAATTGTTTGTAGTTTGCACTGTCTATTTCTATTACTTAAAAAAATAAGAAACTCCTTTCTCACTCCAAAATGATGTATTTAGTCGAACTGAACATAAGCGATCTAATTTGTGAAGACCTATTAAAAAGAGAAAGGATTCTAATTTATTTATATGGAACAAGTTATAGGTATTCCATGTTTGTACGATTTTATTTTATTTGGCTATGGTAGTAGCATTACTTGTTGGAATTGTTGATTCATATGAGATTGATATTTCAAAATTCCTTGTAAATGAATTATTATTGAATTATTGTAATGTAATGATCAGACATTGAATTCCGCATCAAAAAATGTACGTATATAATATTAACGTATTAACTATTAAAACCAATAGCTTATTGATTATAGTATATTAAGCATGATAATTAGTAATATGAGAATAGTTGGGTAATATTAATTTGTAGGAAGGAAGTTAGTGTAAATTAGGGAGTTAATCCCTAAATAAAGGCGTAATAAGGGGATACCTTATATGGCCTCAATTATTATTTGGGTAGGATGATGTATGTATATAGTGGATATACATATAAGTTATGACTAAGTTAAAGGGATGCGAGGTTATTCCAAAGCTACATGGAAGTCGGCTCAGTTAAATCTGACTACCAGCGGTGTGGCTTTGCGGATTAATGTTGGATATCTCCTATAATAAATTACCACAGTAGATGCGAGGTTAGTCCCAATTCTGTAGGGTAAACCTGTCCAGTTAATCTGATTATTAGTACCTACGAATAGTCGGACTAATGTAAGACGTCACGAGTGGGTTATGGGTCATAAATTGCATTTTGGATGGGGTGGTGAAATCCTTCGGAAAGGTCCACGTCGGGTTTGAGGTATTAAATGGCTATGGTAGAGTCCTCCTCTTTCTTGGGAGAAGTATTAAGTGACCTAGTGAGATTTCTTATGGTGTCAACTATTGAGAGCAATGTAGGGACTTGCCTTGGGTTAGGTATTAAATGATGGAGACCAACCTATTTTATAGGTCTTAAACGGTCACAGTCTGCCTAATCCCTAATAAAATGGTATTAAGTGGTTTGGAGTTTCTCTCTCTCTCTCGCATCGTTAACAATAGTTGCATTAGAATTTGGGGATGGGTTAGGTATTAAATGATGAAAACCTGCCTGTTTTATAGGTATTAAATAGTTAGAGTCTGCCTAATCCCCAATAAAGGGTATTTTATTGATTCGGGTGTTTCTTCTTACCTCGTAAACGCTGGCTACATTAGAGTTGTATAGTCAGGCTGGAAGAGCCTTTGGGCTCACTGTTGACTTTTATATAGTTGGACTAGAAGAGCCTTCGGGCTTACAATTGACTTTATACCTATGTTATGTAGTTGGACTGGAAGGGCGTTCGGGCTTACAGTTGACTATATATGTATGTTATGATTTTAATACGTAAGACATATTTCTTATTTAAATAATACCACCCAAATACAATTATGATAAAGCTTGAGGTTTCCATTTCACTAGAAATTTATTATTCTGACCCACTACTCATTACAATATAGGTTAGAGAGAGTAATGTTGATTTAGGAGACGAAGGTCGAGGTGAAGACCTATGGAAGTTATCTATCTATATATGCTTTTTAAGTATTTTTATTGTAGCCTGTTCAGATAGTTATGTTATTTTGAGATATTTTACTATAGAGGCTTTATATAAACATGTTGTAATATTTCACATGTTATGTTTCTGAAATGATTTTGTTTATGAAATGGGTACTTGTTCTGATATTATATTATATCCATTCCGCTATGAGCTTCTGGAAGTATATATAGATAGCTCTATGTACCGTGTATTGTTTTAATTTTTATCAGCCTAACAACTCACCTTGAGATGTGTCGGTTGGATGGGCTTTTATTGGGTCGAAATTAGATCCGTTTAGGGTGGGTTGTTACACATATATAATATAATAATTTACGATGTTATTTCATTTATATTTTATATGCTGGTATCTGTGCAATGCCATTACTTGATGTAGCTTCATACATATAAGTAAATTTCTACGATTTCTTAGTAATATTTTATTATTCAGTTATGTTTATCATTGACAAAGCATTTCTTTCTTGGCTAAACAGAACTTATTATTCATTTGGCCAACTTAGTAGCTAGCCTTGTTGATTATGGTTCATGTTCTGTTTGACCGTAAATAAGGTTGTGATTGGAGAAGCATCCAGCTTTGTATTCTCTTTGACATTCTATGTGTCTATTTCTAGACACTGAACTTTGATGTTGCCTATCTTTCGGTGTTGAATGAATTCATTCTCTAAATTTCTTCACTTGTCATTGCTCGAGCGTGGTTCATCGGGCCATAAGTGTGGTCATGGTTATAGATAATTCAAGGTCATAGTTATAGATAATTCAACCATTCATTGACCCCTATATCTAGGGATCGATATTTCTAATCCTTGACTCTGAGCATCAATTTTTGACCTCATCTATCCTTGGCATTGATCGTAAATACTTACCGACTATTATTATTTATCTTCGGCCAGGCTTGTCTTGCTGGGTCGTAAACGTAGTCGTGAAAGCTTCGATTGCATACTAGTTCCTATCTTTAGGAACCAGTGTTTCGATTGCCTGACTCTAGGCATCCCTCATTGATTATGCCTATCTTCGGGCATTAGTCAATGAACGAAGGGATAAAGGCAAATCGTCCGATCAACCCAGTGTGATTATACTCCCTTAACCCTATCATGGGTCAAAGGAGACATTCGGTACCTGTCTTCGTGTACCTGATTGTGCTGCTAATCACGTAGCACAAAGTTTGGCTTATAAGAACTTGGTTCCATTGGTTCCAAAAGCTAACTTTATTTATATAAAGGAAATAGAAATTCTTGCTTTATTACATTGCCCCCATTCAATAAGGTGGCTTATTTGTAGAAAATAAATCTAAGTGAAATAGCATCGTAAGTATTCGCTATTTCATGCCCACGGAATTGAGATCCCATCAACATTCGATAGCTTGAAAGTTCCATCTCCAAGCTTTTGTTCAATCACATAGGGACCTTCCCAGTTCGGACCAAGTGCCCCTGTACTAGGGAAAACTCATTTCGAAACGAGGTCCCCTATCTCAAAGGTATAGTACCTAACCTTGGCGTTGAAGTGTCGGGCTACTCTTTCCTGGCGAGCAGTACCCTTAGTTTAGCCTTTTCCTATTTCTCGTCAACCAAGTCGAAGGACTCAAGCAAGAGTTCCTCTTTCATCTTGGGATCACTATATTTTCTTGGGTGGGAAGGGATTTCCAATTCTATCGGAATCATGGCATCAGCTCTATAGGCCAAAGCTAATGGAATGTGCCCATTCACTAACTTATGGGTCATTCTATAAGCCCGCAGTACCAGTGGTAACTCATCAACCCAGTTTCCCTTGGCTTTCATCAGTCATTTCTTTAAGATGGATTTGATTATCTTTTTCAGCACCTCCACCTTTCCATTTGCTTATAAGTGTGCTACTACAGAGAAGTTCTTCATAATTCAGTGTCGGTTATAGAAGTTTGTGAACTTGGCACTCTCGAATTGAGTTCCATTATTAGTATTGATTTTCTGTGGAACTCCAAATCTACATATGATGTTATTCACTACAAAATTGATCACTTTCTTCATCATGATCATGGCCAGTAGTTCCACTTCAGCACACTTTGTGAAGTAGTCCATAACTACAATATCATACTTAGCTCTACCTTTCGACATCGGTAGCACACCTATTATATCAATTCCCTAAAGTGCAAAATGCCATGAGCTAACCACTTGCATAAGCTCTATTGATGGGGCTCTTGGTATTTTTGCGAATCTTTGACACCGATCACATTATCTGGTATAATCGGTTGAATCTCGGCTAGTTATTAGCCAAAAGTGTCCATAACAAAGTATCTTCTTTGCTAGTGTCTGCCCCCAGTATGATCGCTATAACTTCCTTTATGTACATCCAAAAGGATTTTCTTGGCTTCATCTTTGGTGACACACCGTAGTAGGGGAATGAGAACGTCTCCTATACAACACTCCTTGGATTATAAATTATAGCACTTTATGAAGAAACTTTCGCTGTTCATTCCTGCCATTTAAAAGAGTTTCCTTCATCAAATAGTTTTTAATTAGAGTCATCCATGACCCCTTTTCTTCCTCGGTCTCCACGACCCAGTTAACATCCATCTATTTGATGCTCGAACTCCATAAAACTTCCACCAGAACAATTCCCATAAGTTTTGCATCCTAGAGCTTGCTAGTATGGTCAATAAATCAGCTTTCATATACTCTTTTCTAAGGATGTGCGTGACTGTATAATGCTCGATATCATTAAATGGTTATAGTATATTTATCAAGTAAAGGGCAATTCTCGCTCCCTTAGCCTGAAATTCCTTCTTGACTTGGAAGACCACCAAATGAGAGTCATTGAATATATATATTGTCTTGACCCTTAATTATTTTGATATCTTGAGCCCCCCCCCCCAATCAATGCCTTATATTCGACTTCATTGTTCGTTGTTGAAAACTCTAGCTTTATTGCGTAGCATATTATTCGTCCTTCCGAGGTCACAAGAATCACTCCTACCTTGGAACTTCATTCAATGGAAGCTCTGTCTATGCATAAATTCCAATAGGAAACTCAGACTAGATCATCTTCTTCTTCACCCTGAACAATGAATTCAACGATGAAATCAGCCAACGCCTGTACTCATATCGCCTTTCTAGGATGGTAGGATATGTCATATTGGCTCAATTTGATATTCCACTTTAATAATCTCCTCGAGGTCTTAGGTCAATGTAGTACTTGCGTTAGCAACTGATCGGTCAGAACCTTTATCGAGTAAGCTTGGAAATATGTTCATAGTTTCCTTAAAGCAATCAACAAGCATTATGCCAACTTCTCCAACTTTGGGAAGTTCTTTACTGCTTCACTAAACCACATGCTTATATAGTATACGAGCTATTTGAACTTTGATTCCTTACGTACCAAGGCTACACTCAGTGCATGAGCAGGTATCGCCATATAAATGAACATGTCTTCTCCTTCCAGAGGCTTCGACAGGATTGGTGGTCTCTCCATATGTTCTAACAATTTATAGAAAGCTTCCTGGCATTCCTTAGTCCAAACAAACTTTTCTTTTTCTTTCTTAAGGGCATCAAAGAATGGTATACACTTATCCATCAGTTTTGAAATAAATCGACTTAATGCGACGACTGTCCCATCCAAGCCCTATGTTTCCCTTCTTATTTTTAGGGCAGCAACATCTTTCTGAATTTTCTCTAGGTTAGTTTCAATTCCCTTAAAGTTTACGATGAAACCCATAAACTTGTCTGATGCAACTAAGAAGATCAATTCAATGGATTGATCTTCATTTCATATTTCCAAAACACATCAAACATCTCAGCGAGGTCATCCATGTGATTCATCGATCATTGTGACTTCATCAACATATTGTCCATAGAAACCTCCATTGCCTATCCGATTTGATCATTGAACATCGTATTCACCAGTTGCTGGTAGGTAGCTCCAGCATTCTTCAAACTGAACAACATCACTCTATAATATTACATGCCCAAATCAGTAATGAAACTCATATGCTCCTGATCTGGAACGTCCATTGCTATTTGATTGTAGTAGTTGAAATATGGATCCATGAAGAATAACAATTCATGTTCGGCCATTGAGTCCACAAGCTGATCCATCTCGGGCAGCGGGAAGCCATCCTACAGGCATGCATTATGAAGTTAGAATAGTCGATGAATTTACGCCATTTTCCATTTGGCTTTTTGACCAATGCAGGGTTCGATACCTATTCAACGTACAAGGTATCATGGATAAAGTCATTTTCCTTCAGCTTATCCAACTCTTTTTTCAGTGCAACAGATCACTTCGAACCTAGAGTGCAGGTCTTCTCTTTATAAGATGGCATCTTGGGTCCATATTCAATGCACGACACACTATCTCCAGTGATATTCCACACATATCAGAATGTATCCAGGTAAACACATCCTAGTTTGCTACATATTCTTTTCTCATCTTTCTACCGAGCTAAGAACTGACCTAGAGCACCCTAGCAGTGTCATCCTCATTGATCAGGGTATTGATCGTCAACTCCGCTTCTACCGCCATCATGTCCTATTGATAGCTCCATCCCCACTCTCAGTGGGGAACTTCATCATGAGGCACCATGGGGCCATCGCTATTCTGAAACTGTCATAGGCCGGTCGTCGAAGGAAAACATTATTAGTAGAATACTCATCAACTATCATGAAATTCTGCACCCGCACAATCCTATAGTCACCTTTACCTAACTCCACTGACAGGTCAATACATCTGATACGCTCTTTGGCAAATCGTTGAATATGGGATTTACAAGGCTTCATGTCCTTCGGACTGACCTTCATCTGGTCAAACATTTTCTTAAACTGAATATTAACTGAGCTTGCATAGTTAATCAGAACCCCATGCATAGTTGCTAGCCAGACCATGACCGTAATCACCACAGGGTCAAACATCGCCGCTTGTGCCATGTAAGCATCTCTATTTCAAAAAACAATGTCATCACTCATTGTCTCAGTTGTTTTTCCAATGCTTCGCCTTTGATGCAAAATAACTCCCCTACGGCATGTACTTTAATGAAGTTCCATAATGCTCCAAATCATTCCAGTTCTTCACTACTAGATGAGGTCCTATGGTTAACGTATTAAACAAAATCCTACCATCTGATCACTTAGGCCCTTTTCCACTGGACCCAGAACAATCCCTCCAAGCAGTCTTCCCTTGAGGTCTAGTATTCCACCCACCATCCTATATGTCTCTCACATACTACAACAATTTCTTATTATATATCAAATCTTCAATCACATCCCTTAAATGACAGAACTCATTGGTATTGTGCCCATAAGTGTCGTGGAAGCAACAACACTTTCCTGAGCCTCAATCAGCTTCGATCGCATCCCTCCGAGGCGGCTTCTTGTAGTTCCTTTTTCCTTACATAGCAAGGTATGTATTTTCCACCATATCGTTCAATGGAGTATAATCATCTGGCTTCAAGTACATCGAATGTATTTTCACTCATCTTACCTTTAGCACATCGATTTCTTCTTTTTTGATTGTTGTTGTTATTTCCCATATTCATCGCAACATTACCAGTGCTCTCATTTCGGTTTTCTTAATAGCAAAATTGTTATGCAAAACTTAATTTGATAATCTACCGCCACCTTTTCCAATGGCCAGGCTTGCCTCTTCCAAGCATGGAAACTGGGATGCATTGTGATATACTCTTCCATGGTATGTGGGTGTTTGCTCTTTAACCATCTACCAAACTCTGTGTCTGGGTGTATCCTCCAGATTAAGGCCATTAGCATAATATCCTCTTTTGGATTGCTCATTTTAGTCACAACAATGTTAAATTAACTTAGAAAATCCTTTAAGGTCTCTCCGACGCCTAATGAATACTCGACAAGGACATCACATCCTTTGGTTGAGCAATATGGAGCATGAACTGCTCTACAAACTTTCTCGGCAATTAATCAAATAAACATATGGACTTAGAAACGAGCTGAGTGAATGATATTATAGCTACCCTATTCGATGACTAATTTTCTATCGGTTTTGAAAATAGCCGAAAAATTTTAAATAAAAATTACCGCAAGCGCACGGCGTACAATACTAGTACGTGGCGAATACGGGTCGATCCACAGGTAATTGTTTAGATTTTAAAATTTTCTATTCAATCAAATTAAACTAAGAGGTGAAGTTTTGATTAGCTAAGAAGAAATGTAAACAAAAGCTAGAACAAAAAGTGATGGAAAATATGAAATTAGAAAACAATTTAGAGGCAAATCCACTCTCATATTTTTGTAAATCAACAAACAAATAATTTATTATTTCTATTTTTGATATTAAGTAGAATTAGTGATGTATTTATCATAAGTATGGTTTATTTATGTTATTGACTAACATAACTTAAACCATCAAACTATAATACAAGACATAAAACCACTTATAAATTCTCATGAAAATGAAGTCAAAGCAAAAGCTATTTTAAGTATGACCTATTTACTATTGTACTTAGTAACATAGATCATCAAATTTTGTTTCTACTTTAATTTCAAAATCAAAAATCAATTAGTAAAATGATGATGTAAATTGTGTTTATGTGGAGTAAGCATAGTCCATTTGTAATTACAACATAGGCTATCAAATTCCATTTTATAAACTTACATCAACATTCATTTTCGTGAAGCACAAATGAGACCATAAATCACAAGAAATGTTAAATTTACATAATATTAAAGAGCTTCATTACCCCTAAATTGAAGGAGTTTAGCTACTCATTTGTGTTATCATACCAACACATGTAAATTTCAACATTAAAACAAAAGCAAAGAAGGTAAGGAGCTAATTAGAATAAAAGAGAAACTAAACTAATTGCATAAAAGTAAAACTAAGCGATGAACATGAAATGAAAGAGATGTAAATAAAAATGAACAAGAAATAAAATAAGAACAAGAAAGAAGTAAGAGAACAAGAGGCTTAAGAAGCCATTTTTATTTCATATAACTTTGAAACTACAACTTGCATTCTCATTTCCTATGTAATTAAAAGAAGAAGAAGATCCTTTACATGTACATAGAGGGCTATTTATACATGCACAAAACCCTAATCCAATTTTTAGGCGGCTTCCCAAAATACCCTTTAGGAAGTGTGACCATCATGTAATCATTAGTCTCTAATTAATCCATCATCAAGTATGCATGGAACTTTAACCTCCACTAACTTGTCCATTAGCTTCTAATTATAGATTAAGGTAAGTGGGTAGGTGGGGTCCTCCATGATGCATGGTTTGGATTATTTCCATCTTCATTCCTTTGTTTCCATTCTTGTGCATGCATATCTTCATGAACATCTTCAAATTTCCATCCAAAATTCCTATAATTAAAAAGAAAATGTGCAAATAAATATCTCAAAATTAATTCATGCACAAAATTACTATTTTGCCCCCACATTGATGTATAAATGATAACTTGAAAGCACATTTGAAATTTGGTTTTAAACATGTAAAAATACCCAATTATGACATTTATTTAAATGAAAATAGATTAAATATGGATGTAAAAATATGCACATTTATGTGCACATCAAATACCCCCACACTTCTTTTTATTCTTCCTCGAATAAAGAAAAACTAAGATAAATCCGTTTTCGTAGGAAACACGATTGCATTGAGCGTATGCAACAAGCCGTTAAACCTCTAGGTCTCCCTGGTAGGACAATTGTTGTCTCGTGAGGGTTTTCAACGTATACTACCCATAAAATCCAAACGCAACATGAAAATATTTACAAAATGCAAGATTTATTTACAAATATATGAATGCAAAAATATTTACAAATGAAGGATTTACTTTTAAATTGACATGAATAAGTTAAATATAAGTTCTGGTCATTATCAAGAAATTTAATTCCTTTTACTCGTCAAACGTCAAACAAAAAATTAAGTAATCATCACAATTAGACTCCAGTTTGGCTAGTTGTTTCGGTTGATAACATAGTGCAACTATGAAACAGATCCTTAGTTCAATATCAAAGTTTTTCAAAGTGGTATTTTCATTTCTTTTGAATAACAAGTCAAATCACATAAGTGAAAATAGTGCTTGGATTTCAGTTGCTTACTCTCTCTTGATTTGAAAATTTTATTGATATTAACAATATTTACATATGACTAACTCAGAAAACTGAGGCCAAATATATTATCCATGCACTGCCTTTCGGGCTTACGTGAGGGGAATACAGAGCGTGGCGAGTGAACACACAACACTACGTCATAGATGGCCTATTGCAACGAAAATACAAGATGTTGCTAGCTACAATGTAACGATAGCTATGCTGATTTTTGTCTATTACAACATTAGCTTCAGGATGTTAGCATAGATATCAACACTATGTTGCAGTAGCTATAGACTTATAAAAATATTATAAAAATGAGT
The DNA here is from genome assembly GCA_030737815.1 of Allium fistulosum. NCBI lineage: Eukaryota > Viridiplantae > Streptophyta > Magnoliopsida > Asparagales > Amaryllidaceae > Allium > Allium fistulosum. Next base: position 811,248,794 of record CM060902.1, read on the forward strand.
GCGGGTTGAAAAAAAAGCAGGCTGAAATAATTTTTAATGCGGGAAGCAAAAACAAAGCGGCAAAAGTTAACAAAATATTGAAGGTTTCACTCAAACACTTAACAAAATACGTACTCCACCGCTCAACCTCTCAAACACTCAAACACTCTACGATTTCAATTAGAGCTAAAAGTTCTAAGTTTACAAGCTTAATTGGGGTTCGATTAGGACAAGTTCGAGTTCAAGTTCAATTAGGGCTTCAGTGTTTCAATTAGGTCTTCAATTGGGGTTCGTTTGGGTTTCGAATTTCAGTTAGGGCTTCGATTTAATCTGCTGCTTAATGTATCACTCTATGTATATTTCAAGTTTTTCCTGATTTGATTGTTGTGTTGCCTAATTTACTGATTTACTTATGAGTTCAGGTGTAATCATATTCCTGATTTTATTATTGTGTTTGTCTTTGTATGTTATTTGCGTGTAAATTAGTGATGAATGACGAGGAAAAAATATGGGCAGAACTTCCTAAGTTCACTGAAGGATATATCAGTGGAGTGAAACGTTTTATTCAATATACTTTTTCTAGATTCGCGGTAGGTGATGAAATTACATGCCCTTGCAAAAAGTGTCATAATCGCAAGTGGCATCGTCAAGAGGTAGTCTACGACCATCTGATTTGGAATGGTCCATTTGAATTGTACGTGAAATGGATCTATGAGGTTTCCTGTCTAGATCCTGAAAGGAGCGATAATGATATGGCTCGTGAAGCGGGAATAAATTTTGGAGATAATCTCGATGAGATGTTGCATCGTACTTGTGGAAATATGCAGAATAATGAAGGTGGATCTTCTGATGGAGCAAATGGAGTAGATGTCGATCCTAGAAAATTTCATCATCGTGTTGAAGAGGGAAAGCAGCCATTATATCCCGGGTGTACTAAATTTTCGCGATTAAGTTTCATCGTCAGGCTTTATTCTTTAAAATGCCTACATGGAATCACCGAGTCTGCATTTACCGATTTATTAGAGTTGCTAAAAGAAGCTTTTCCACAAGCCCACATCCCTTTATCTTTCAATGCTACCAAAAATATCATTAAAGATTTAGGCCTCGATTACCAAAGTATACATGCATGTCCAAATGACTGCATGCTATATTGGGCAGAAAATGAAAATGAAAAATAACTGCAAAACTTATGGTTTTTCAAGGTGGGATATACCGGAAAAGAAAGCGGGTGTTGACAATGATCCGGAGCAGCGGATTCAAAAAGTACCAGCAAAAGTGAAACGGACACACACACTGTTGGTCCAAAACTTTTTTTCCCAAATTCGACATTAGATGGTATGTATTTTGCTTATTTTTATGGTTGGCTGGAGGTATGCATTTTATTTTATCTGAAATTCCTCTCCTTATTTAGCAAAGCAATATATGTTCCAAAATAAAAATAACTACATATATGTTCCAAAATAAAATATCACCTCACTCAAACAAATAAGCAAAATAAATATTAGTGATATATGTTCTGTTTATGATATAGAAGTTTGTAACTAAAAGAATAACAAGCAGGCTATATAATCTAATCTGTCACATTAATCATCCAGCAAATGCTTTTATTTCAATTTTAATGTATTAATTTTTATTGTATCTATTTATTATTTTTGCATTTTCACATTAATTTACGACTCAATAGCTATTAATAACATTTGCTAAAAAAGTACATAAAATCTATAAAAATATAAATGAGCCTTTCTTTGCCCCCTTTGACATAGAAAACTCAATTCTTCTTTTCCAAACCAGTGTTCGTCATGCTCATGCATTTGTACGCATTTGGTCAATATACGTCTGCAAGTTAGATGCATATTAAACATTAAATATGAGTCCAATCCATCTCTGTGGAAATTAAGTAATTTGTAAACTATTGGATACACTCTTAACTCTTAAGCATATGGATGTCAAGTTGATGCCTGTCTTTTGTCTGCTGTATGTTGATGGCTTTACTACCTTGCTAAGCTTAAATCGTTTTAGTATTATATATATGTTTATGGCTCATGGGTTAATCATGAGGTAGTCTTAGTTTTGCATCAGAATCTAAGATGAATCATGGGATATTTGTTATCTCTGTGCTTACAGTTAATAATTTGAAAGCATAGACATATGGGATATTTACTATGCAAATTTTCCTTAGCTCAGCCTTGAATTTTGCAAAAATGATACATCACTTGATACTATGCTTGAAAAAGCTCTGATATTGTTGCTACATATGTTGTGATTTTATACTTGTAGTTTCTTTATTTTTGCACTTGTAAGCTGCTTGAGAACTTACTGTTGCTCCATTTTTCCATCTGTGAGTTGCTCGAGACTTTTAGCTTGTGTGCACTTGTGGTTTCTGTTCTTCATTTGAACTGAGATTTGTTTTTATGTAAAGGCGATCATATTTACCTTAGTTTTGCTTTGACTTTGAGTATAATCTCTGAATTGATTAGTGATATATGTTCTGGAAAAATTGGTTTAATATCCTTTTGTTGTCTAACTTTTTTCATTTAATTTGTATCAGTCCAACAAATCAGATGGAGAACTTTTTGTTAAAACTCGCAAGCGGAAAGAAGGAAAGGTGTACAAGACTGATACTTTAGTAATGAAGTACATAATTGTAAGAATTTTATTTTCTCTTCAATCAGATGTCAAAAAAATGCTTCATTTTGCGCATCGACATTTTTGTAGAATTAGATCCTGTTTTGTTGAAACCTATAGCAGGATATTTTCTGAATCCATTTTAAAACTGTTAATAGATATTGCAAAACAATTCTTGTTTAAGAAACTTGTTTCAGAATTGTTAATTTTATTTAATATCACATTTTGAAACTGCTTTTATTTTGCAGGATGAGATTGATAAAGTAATAGGTGAAGGAGGAAGTGATGGAGTTGTTCAAGAAATGATTTCTGATGGAAAGTCGCATGGTCCATCTTGGCTTATAGGACGACACACAAAGTCTGCAGAAGTTTCAAAATATGCCCCAACAATAAGCACATACATACAGGAGCTGGCAGCCAAGATAAGGGAAAATATAGCTGACGAAGTCGAAGCAAAGGTGAATAAGAAGGTCCAAAATGAATTTAATGCAAAGGTGAACCAAAAAGTTCGGGAGAACTTGACATGGGTGCTTAAGAAATTAGGCGAAGAAAACCCTGACATGCAAATTGATGTTGGGGATCTTTGTGCGACCGTCTGCAGTGATGGCCTAGAGGCACTGATGGCACCGGAGGCTCGCAAATATGAATGTACTGTTAATAAGTAGAATTTAGTATGTACTGGCTGTAACTATGAATACACTGGCTATGTTTTTAAGTATGTTTGTTATTTTGTACTTGACTAAGTAAAACTTGTGTTGTTGGTTATTCTAAAATGAAAAGTTCTTTGTTGCAGTGTAATGTTGCCATTAGATATGATATAATGTTGCCATAGATATGATATAATGTTGCAGTAGTATAATGTTGCAGTACATTTCCAATTTAAATTGCAAAAGGTGTTGCCATAGATATGATATAATGTTGCAGTATATGATGTTAAATGTAGTAATAAACTGGCAAAGTGTTGCCATTGAATTGTAAAAGTGTTACCATAGATTAATGAATATGGGCCCCACAACAGGGTTCCGTAAAGGTGGGCCATAGAATTAGTGGGCCCCACAATGTGGGCCCACATGTTGGGGCCTAGATTGTGGTGCCCACTTTTTAGTAAATTTGGTACTTGTGGCAACAACAGAACCGTTGTTGTCATAGGGCCACAAAGATGTTGCCTTTGACTCTAGGGCAATGCGGCAAAATGCATCACCGAGAAAGTGTTGCCTTTGCCTTTTTTAGCCTACAGCAACATTTTTGGCACTTCCTGCATCACTTCTTGGGCGTTGCAGTATGCAATCTATGGCGTAGTGCAAGTGTGAACACCCATCGACTATAGGTGTTATTAACGAAGGAATTTTTTATATACATACACTTAACTCAGATAAACCGAGGCCAGATATACCGATCGTGCACTACCTTTCAAGCTTACGTGAGAAGGGTACAGAGCATGGAGAGTGAACACACTTGCGTGTGAACACTTGACTCTAGGTGTTAATAAAAAAAATACATATATACAAAAAAATATTTTTTTTCTTTTTCTTCTTTTTTTTGAAGGGAGAGTTTTACAATATCATCTTGGCATTACTTAACTTAAAATATTTAAAATGTTATCACCTTTACTTTAAATCAACCACTTATTAAACAAAGATTTCGATTAGGAAATACTTCATAATTATCACCCATGATCCTTCCTATATACTAGTTAAACCATTTCTACTTATAATCAAACTTTATTTTCATTTTTGTTAAGACAAATAAATTTCAAAAATTTCAATTTAATAACCAAAACTTATATTTATCTTATAATGTTTCTTAAAAAATAAATCAAAATGGTAAAACAAAAGAAAATTTGTTTTTGGGATTTTTTATTTATTATTTATTTTTAAGTTATTGGAAAGAAAATGCAAAAAATAAACCATGAAAAATGAAAAATAAAGATGACTCCCCCCACACTTGATTTTGACTGTGTCTCCACAGTCAATGCATGATGTATGAGTGTAACGGGAAAAAATATATACATATTTACAAAAGAGAGTTAACATTTCTTACTAGACGTAGCATGGCTCATGAAGAATCATGAGCTCCTCCTCTTGATCATATGACAACTCAAAGAACGGTTTCAAACCATGACCATTGACTTTGAAATTCGATCCATCCCTGGGGTTTTGTATTTCTATGGTACCGTGTGGAAAAACAGTTCGTACCACAAATGGTCCAGTCCATCTCGATTTTAGTTTCCCACGGAATAAATGAAGTCTAGAGTCATATAAAAGAGCTTTCTTGTTTGGTGAAAACGTTCTTCTTAGGATTGACTTGTCATGAAAAACTTTTGTTCTTTCTTTGTAAATCCTTTTGTTTTCATACGCATCGTTCCTAAGTCATCTAGTACGTTGAGTTGTAGTTTTCGGTTTTCGCCAGCCTTATCAAGATCAAAGTTTAAGTTCTTTATTGCCCACAAAGCTTTGTGTTCGATTTCAACAAGTAAATGGAAAGCTTTCCCGTAAACTAAACGAAATGGGGACATCCCAAGATTAGTTTTAAAAGCGGTACGGTAAGCCCAAAGCACGTCGGTCAATTTCTGAGACCAATCTTTTTAATTTTTGTTAACTGTTTTCTCCTAGATTTGTTTTATTTGACGATTTGAAACTTCGACTTGGCCACAAGTTTGAGGATGATACGGAGTGGATAACTTGTGGGTTATTGAGTATTTCTTCATTAAAGTTTCAAAAGAACAATTGCAAAAATGGGTTCCGTTATCACTTATTATTGTGCGAGGTGTTCCGAACCTCGAAAAGATGTTTTCTTTAAGGAATTTCACAACAATTCTATGGTCATTGGTTTTACAAGGAACGGCTTCGACCCATTTCGAGACGTAATCAACAGCGAGAAGAATGTACAAATTTCTAAAAGAATTGGGAAAAGGTCACATAAAGTCGATACCCAAACATCAAAGATTTCGATTATAAGAATGAGGTTTAGAGGCATCATATTTCATCGAGAAATTCTTCCAAGCATTTGGCAATGATCGCAAGTTTTGAAAAATTCGAATGAGTCTTTGAAAAGAGTGGGCTAGTGAAAGCCACACTGAAGCACCTTTTCAGCAGTTTTTCGAGGACCGAAATGTCCACCACACACTTGATCGTGACAAAAGGAGAGAACACTCTTGATTTCGCAGTACGGGATGCAACGTCGAATGATTTGGTCGGGACAATACTTGAACATGTATAGATCATCCCAATAGAAATATTTCACTTAGGACATGAATTTGCATTTTTCTTGTTTCAACCAAAATGAGGGAGTTTCTTTAGTGACTAAATAGCTCACTATGTCGACATACCACATATCGACAGAAATAGAAAGAAGTTGTTCATCGAGAAAGTTTTCATTGATTGGTAAAGACGATGATGCGTTGGGAAGACGAGACAAGTGATCGGCTATGACATTATCGGATCCCTTTTTGTCCTTGATTGTAAGATCAAATTATTATATTAAAACGATCCAACGAATTAAGCGAGACTTGGCATCCTTTTTAGCGAAAAAAAATCGAAGAGCGGAATAGTCCATGTGCACAGTAATGTATGACTCTATCAAGTATTGTCGAAAATTTTCAAGTGCGAAAACTACCGCTAGAAGCTCTTTTTAAGTGGTTGTGTAGTTAAGTTGAGCATCGTTCAGAGTCATGCTAGCATAGTAGATAACGTGAAGGATCTTGTTGATGCGTTGTCCTAAGACAGCACCAACTGCAAAGTTCGAAGCGTCACACATTATTTCAAATGGAAGATCCCAATTTGGTGAGCAAATTACGGGAGCAGAAATGAGTTCGTTTTTGAGACGTTCGAAAGAAGAAATACAATCAGAGTTAAAATCGAAGGGAACACCTTTTCCAAGAAGAGTCGTAAGAGGTCGAGCAATCTTACTGAAGTCTTTCACAAAACGTCGATAGAAACCGGCATGGCCTAGGAAAGAGCGAATGTCCTTAACAGATTTGGGAATGGGTAGATTTGCAATGACATCGATTTTCACTTTATCTACCTCAATGCCTTTATTTGAAATGATATGTCCAAGGACTATGCCTTGAGTGACCATAAAGTGGCATTTTCTCCAATTTAGCGTTAAGTGTTTATCCTTGCATTGTTTAAGAACAAGTTCAAGATGGTGTAAACACTCAGAAAAAGAGTTTCCAAAGATAGAAAAATCGTCCATAAACACTTCAAGAAAACGTTCGATCATATCAGAAAAGATGCTGACCGTACATCTTTGAAACATAGCAGGAGCGTTACAAAGGCCAAAGGGCATACGTCGATACGCAAAAGTGCCAAAGGGACACATGAAAGTTGTCTTCTCTTGATCTTCGGGAGCGATTGGAATTTGGTTATAGCTGGAATAACCATCAAGGAAGCAATAGAATTCGTGGTCGGCTAAACGTTCGAGCATTTGGTCGATAAAAGGAAGAGGAAAGTGGTCCTTACGTGTTGCAGCATTTAATTTTCAATAGTCAATGCAAACACGCTAACCCGTTTGAGTACGAGTTGGAATAAGTTCATTAGAATCGTTCTTGACAACGGTAAGTCTAGACTTTTTCGGTACGACATGAATTGGGCTAACCCATGAACTATCGAAGATTGGGTATATGATTACGTTATCAAGAAGTTTGAGAATTTCGTCCCGAACTGCATCCTTCATTTTGGATTAAGCCTCCATTGCACGTCACGAACAGGCTTGGCATCGTCAATTAAATGGATGTGATGTTGAACAAGAGCGGGACTAATTCCTTTTATGTCAGTAATTGACCATCCAATTGCTTCCTTGTTTTTCAAAAGGATTGAAAGTAAAGAAGTTTCTTGATTAAGAGAGAGAGTCACAGAAATTATGACGAGAAACGTTTCGTTGTCACCTTAGTATGCGTACTTAAGGTGATTGGGAAGGGGTTTAAGGTCCAACTTCGAGGGTTGCTCGATCAAAGAATTAGGTTGAGATTCAGATTCAACTGGTAGCAATTCAAAGGGGAGCGTGTATTCAATCTCATTGGGGATTTCGTGAAAGAATCTTTCGATCTTGGCCTCGCTTTCATCGTTAAGGTAAATCGTCCTGTTTTTGAAGTTTTCGTGAATGGTACTAACTTCCAAAGTTTGGTCACGAGGTTCATTCGATTGATTTTCAAGATTGAAAATGTTAAGATCCAAAGTCATGTTTCCAAAAGAGATTTTCATCGAACCGTTGTGACAATTGATTAAGGAGTTTGAGGTTGCTAATAATGGTCGGCCAATATCAAATGGATTTGACTTGCAGGGTTTGTCATGGGTTGTGTTTTGAGAATGATAAAATCAACGGGGAATATGAATTGCCCTACTCTAATGAGCACGTCCTCAATTTCTCCTACATGCTTCTTAATGGAACGATCAACGAATTGAAGCGTGACCTTTGTGGGTTTGAGTTCACCCAAGCCTAATTGTTCGTACACAGAATATAGAATCAAATTGACACTTGCGCCTAAGTATATCAAGCATTTGTTAATCGTCTTGTGTCCAATTGTACACGAAATCGTAGGGCTGCCAGGATCTTTGTATTTAACGAGCATTTATTGGTACAAGACATCACTCAAACTGGCCGCTAAGAAGACTTTTTTAGGCACTTGAGTGTGTCGTTTCTGGGTGCACAAGTCCTTAAAAAATTTGGCGTATGTTGGGACTTGCTGAACGATGTCAAGAAGAGGAATGTTAATTTTTACTTATTTAAAATTTCCAACATCTTTTCCATTTGGTCCGAGTGTTTATTGGGTCGAAGATAATGTGGAAATGGAACACGATACTTAGTAGGCGGGTCTACTTGAGTAGTAGAAGAAGAATTTTGAGTGGCATTCAATTCGATGTTTGGCTCCACGTTCTTTTCAGATTAGTTTGTTGTTTTCGAAGTGTTGAGAGAGGTTTCCGGTAAATCGTTTGGATTAACGACTTAATTATCGATTTGTTTACCAGAACGCAGAGTTGTGATAGCATTCAATTAGATTACATTGCTATCTTGAACAACATGGGCTTGATTCGAATTTGCGTTTTGATTTCCTGGATTTGGAAGGGGCTGGCTTGGGAATGTGCCTCGTTCGCATTCACTTACAGACATGGGTAATTGACTCATTTGTATTTCAAGTTTTGCAAGCGATTGGTTTGTGGTTTGCATATATGAGGTAAATAAATTTTGCAAATTACCGTTTGATTGGAGACTTTGAGTAGTTTCTTTAGCCAAAGTTTCAAAAGTTTCTCAAGTGAACTTAAATGTTTATCATCTTGGGGAGGGGGAGCAAGATTTGGTTGAAAATTTGATTGTTGTGGTTGATTATGAGACGGACCCACAAAATTTGGTTGAAAATGATTGGGTTGAAAAGGAGGATTCGAAGCATTATTCGGGAATGCTTGAAAATTGGGACGAACCACATTCGTGTTGGGATTGTTTTGGTTCAAAGCAAAGTTCGGATGATTTCTCCAACCAGGATTGTACGTTGGAGAAAACGAGACATTTTTAGTTTTGTAGAAAGCGTTGAGTTGTTCGACAGAATTAGGGCACTAATCGGCTATATGATTAGGATCATTGCATTTATAACACATGGGTTGGGAAGCTTGATTCATTTGGTTCGATGAGAAAACGTTATCGAATTTATTAATCATTGTGTCGATTTTAGCTTCCAACGCCAAAGAAGATCCTATCAAGTGTGTGCTCGATCGTGAGTAAATTGATTTTTCGTTCGAACGTTCCTATTGGGACGACTTTTCGGCTAGATTTTCAAGAAATTGCCAAGCATCATCTTGATGTTGGGCGAGAAAGTTGCCTTGGCACATTGATTCGAGCATGGTTTGAGATGTTTTCGAGTCCATCGTATAAGATTTGGCAAAGCATCCATTTTTCGAAGTTATGGTGTGGACATTTTATCAAAAGCTCTTTGAATCTTTCAAAATATTTTTCAAATGGTTCTCCCCTAAATTGATGAAAATTGACGATTTCGTTTCGTATTTTACTCATTTTTTCCAAGGGGTAGAACTTTTTTAAGAAAACTTCCACAAATTCTTCCCACATTTTGATCAAATTAGATGGTAAGCTATACAACCATTTTTCAGCGTAATCCGTAAAAGCAAATGGAATTAATTGGAGTTTGATTTCGTCATCAGAAAGTTGTTGGAGTTTCATGGTTGCGCAAACTTGCTCGAATTTTGTCAAGAAGATATATGGGTCATCGTTTCCAAATTGCCAAATTTTGGAAGCGTTGCAATATGGTTCGAGTGAATTTCGAAATGGTTACCCATTGGGGCGAGTAATGTGATACAAGATGTAATAGAAACTCTATCAGGAAAGATTCTATCCATAAGATTTCGAGGGGCATTATCGTTCGCCATTTCAGGAGGATCGTCTGTTCGAGTTAAACGATTAGTTGTTGAGTTACGAGTCCAAGTTTTTGTTGTTGTGTCATGAGTCCAAGTACCTATGCACAATAGAAAGTTGAGAAAAGAAAGAATTAGAATTGAGTTTAGAGAATGAAAGAAGATTTGGAAAATGAAGTGAAAAATTGTTTTTGTTTTTAAAAGGAAGAAAAAATATTTACCAAGTGAAATTCATATTTCAAAAGAGAAGTTTGATTTTTGTTTTGTTTTTTGGCTTTTCAATTTTTTTATATGTTTTTGTTTTTGTATTTTTTTTTTGAATTTTCAAATTTTCAAATATTTACAAAAATGAATTTTTTTTGTTTTTGTTTTAGAAAATGTAAAATGGGAATTTGATTTTTGTTTTTGAATTTTCAAATTTTTTCTTTTTTTTGTATTTGAAAAGATTATATATATATATTCTTGAATTTTTTAATGATTAAAAAAAAGTTCAAAGGAAAGGATTTAAAAGGATTTTTTTTGGATAAAAAAAACTAAGTTAAGTAAAATTTACAATTTTTTTGTTTTGGATTTTTGATTTTTTTCTTTTTTTTTAAATATGGGTGAACTAATGCAACTAAATGAATGCAAAGGACATAATTACAAATTTTCTATCCTTAGTAGCTCATAACCTAAAATTGTATAATCACACTTTGTCTTAAATCAACAAAAATATTTCTTAGCTAGGTAATGGGTAGGAGTTATCGGTGCACCATGAATCACCGTAGCAATGCAACCAAGGGTTTAAGTACCTTCAGAGGAACAACCAGTATAATATTTATGAATCACCGTAATTTTTATAACTGGTTGTTGCTCTACCGTAGCCTAGACACCAAGAAATAAAATTGTTCATAGAAGACAATTGTCAAGATATAATTAAGCCCTAAGTGAGCTCGCGACAACCTTAAGTCGAATGTCTAACCGTTATTATTAGTCAAATTCTATGATGAAATGAAATTTGTAGGTTATGGAAAGGGTGATGAAATCCCCCACCTTATGTGAATTGGGTATTGCCCTTAGAAAATAAAAATAAGATGAGATGAATGCAAAGCAAAAATTAAACGTGAATTAACAATGCAACTAAAATGATGTTTATTTTTGTTTTTTATTTTTTTTTGAAATGTTTTATATATAAATGCAAATGCAAGCAACCAACAATGCAGATAAAATAAAACTAGAGATGAAAGCACGATACCAGAGCATGCAGATGTAACAACCCGTAAATTTTCGATAATTTAAATTATTAATTTAATGAATCTTGTTATTTAATATTGGAAGAAATAAAAAAAAATTAATGTAATAATGAAATGAATACTAAAATGAAATGTAACAATGTTAATTAAAGTAAAATTTTGATAAATTGAATGAAATTCCAATTAATTGAAATAATAAAAATGCTATACTTGGTTATAAATTGAATATAAGTGAATAAATGAAATATTGGATTAACCAAGGAACTAATAGATAGTTAATGGAAATTGAATGAAATTAGTATTATGAAAATAAATGGTAACATTGATTTGTAAGTAATAAAAGCTTGTTAATGTGACTAAAGGTTAATTGTGGCAAATTATTGTATGTTACCTATTTATTTAGACTGTTAATTTAAATTGGAAATCAATTACAATAATTATAATTTAATATTATGTTAATGTAAATTAAATTAATATTTGGGAAAAATGTTAATTTTATTCATATTATGACAATTAGTTGAATTAAAAGAATGAAAATCAAGATTTAATTAATTTATTTGAATTTAAATTATAGTAATTGGATTAATTGCAAATAAATGAAATTAAATATTTAAATATTACGTTAAGAGGAAATTTGAGAATATTAATGTAATAGATCATGAACCAATGTTAATTTCATCCATTTGATAATAATGGATTGAATAATAGGATGAAAGGTCAAAAAAAGTTGAATTCTTGAAAATTTAATTTATAATTTCTGAATTTAATGAAATTGAAATTAAACACCGAAATTGATGGATTAACCAACTTTAAATTGACATCTAAATTTGTTTAAATTATTGTAGGTGATTAAGAAATAAAAAATGATAGAAGTTGTAAATTATTAAAATTTAAACTGAAAAAAAAGTGATTTGATTAATTTAATATTAATTTATTTAATTAACTGAAATATAGCCATTTTGGCCACTAACTCGGATTTTGACGAAACCTGTTTCATCGGATCCGTAACGGTGAATTATTATAGGATTTCAAGTTTCGTAACAATCAGACTTGTCGTTTGATCGTATGGGCTCGAAACGCCTTGAAATCAATTTGAAATAAACTGATTTTAATATAACTTCTTCATACGATGCAATTAGGACTTGAAACCTGTTCCATTGGATTTAAAAATAATGAAAACATCTATTTTGATATATGGATGCCCCATTTTCGTTCCGTAGACAGAACGGGCTTTTCAGTCGTTTATCGTTCAAACCCAAATCAATCGTGTTCATTCGTTTTATTTTTTGATCTATCTATAAATATTCTGTTATAAACCCTAGTGTTCCTCAACTCAGTTTGTCTGTACGTACAATTTCATCTGTTTCTCTCTTTCCAATGGCAGACAAACCCTAATTCCCAATTGCAATTTCAAATCAAAAATTTCAAACTCCTCAATATATATCGAATTATATATCGATTCGAAGCTCTCGACGAGCGCAGTTCACTGATGGTATTCGTTTTTCAATTCTGGTCATCGTTTTCCCATAATTCGCAAATCAATTCTAACGTTCGTATTGGATTTGGATGATCCAGCGGTGGATCTCCCACGATTCGTTGATCGGGAAGGATGGGCGCGTAGAGGAGGCCGAGTACTTTCAATCCATGTGCTTCATTCGTCACTATGTCGCCGTGGATCACCAGAAATCAATGGAATAGTGGCCGTTTTCGCTTGCTCTTGGGAACTAACGACGACACGTGGGAAGGTCGGTCGGAGGGTGGAGGTGCGGCAGGCGATGGGGAGCATGGCAGCGGTGTTAGATCGTGGGTTCGGCGCTTGTGACTACGTGTGGCATTGGGATTGAAGGTGGAGGCCGGTCCTTGTTTCAGCGAGTTCGAATTATGCTGTTGGGTTTCGAGAGGACGTGTTCTCTGCTGACGTGGGGAGTAATGGTTTGTCCTTTATTGATTTATTTATTTCAATTTAACTTAAATTTGCAATCGTCTAATGCGTATAACTTTTACATATGAGATCTGTTTCATGCACGGTCTCTTGCGTTGGGATCGTATTGGAATTTCGGACATTGTGAAGCTAGTTTGGACGAATTTTGAGACTGTTCAAATTTTGGGCTTATTTTGAATTTAAATTCAAAGATGAGTGTTTTAACCCGCTCACAACTTCTAAAATTTCTTATGTCTGTTAAATTAAATTTATGATGTGATTAGAAATTTATTTACGACTATTTGGTATATTTTAAATAATCATCTCAGTTAATTTGAATTTATTTAAATTAAATCGTCATTTAATTTATTATTGGATATAAATTTCCAGTTAAATACCTGATATTGATTATAAGTTTTATATTCATATCTATAGATTTGATTTGGATGATGATTGTGATGAATGTTTGATTTGTTGTATTGGATGAATGGATGTTGTATTTTATATTGTATAACTGCAAGTTCCCTATGGGTTGAAATGATACATACTCGAACGATCTATAGACTATGGAAAAATCGTTATGGGGCGAAATGATAGACTTGAGCGATTTTATGGATTTTGAATATTTTCGGGATTGCGGATTGAAGTGATATATATCCGTAAATATAAAAATTTTAAATTGCGGATTGAAATGATAAATATCTGTATCACTTGACCCTAGGGTAGAGAATTATATACGGACACCGGATTGGTTAAATTTAAATGATTTTGAATCCTTAAATTTTTCTTTGAGTTAAATGATATTTTAGAAATAAAAATTTTGATTTATATAAATTGAAATTTTATCGAATTTCTAGTTTTGTACTAAAATGGAATTGTTTTAAAAGAATTGTTAAAGGAATAAAATTGAAATTTTATAGTGAATTTGAAATATAAGTGAAGTTTATCGAAATTGAGTTATTAAAATCGTTGAAGTATAACTTTGAAATATATTGAAATTTGAGTAATTAAATCTATGTTTTAACATGGATTTAAGCGATATTGAATTTAATATTTATTTAGAATTCTGAATCGGAAAATTTGAAATTGGGTTTTAGGACATTGAAATGGTCAAAATGTGTTGGAATGAAATAAATAGTTTAAATTGATATGAATTTCAAATTCATATTTTCATATAAACTATTTTAAATATATTATTTTAAAAGACTTTAATTATTAAGATTTTCAAACTTTTAAACTAATTAAACCATTCGACTTATTTTAAATCTAATTAATCTATTTTAAAGCTATTTAATCTTTTTTAATTTTATTTAATCTATTTTAAATCTATATTAACTATTTATAACTATTTTCTTCTAAATTCAAAACTAAGTAAAATGGATGGGTTTATATTCAAATTCTCGATTTTTAAGTGAATATGGTTAATGATGTTATAACCTAAGTTGGGATTTAAATAGCATATTTGGTTTAATATGATAATTTGAAATGAGAGTTTAACCTATTTTGGAAACACGACTTTTGAAAGGAAATATAATTTCGAACTATGATTTCAATGTGATATAATTTCGGAAGTAAGTAATGATTTAGAAACTGATATGATTTGAATTGAATATGATATTTTGATATCAATTATGAAATGATTTTGGAAATGTAAAAGAACCATCCGGTGTGAAATAAGCATTTGGTTGTTAAAGAGGCCGGGATCGGATATGGGCATACTCTCTCTCGATACCGAAAACCACTTTGACAACTGTGTACGCGGTGGAGATTCCAGAATGAAGTAGGATGGTGGCGACGATCCTATAAGGTATATATGTGGACCTAACTCCCGTGAGTCATTCCAGAATGAATCGATGGGCTAAGTGAGGTCATTCCTCCGATCGGGCACATTCCATCGATACTATATTCTGACTTCGCGATTTATTTGGTGGCCACCCTCGATTTTTTTGATTCGGGAGTGTGTTCCGAGGTGGGCGGTAGTAGCTGCTATGCGTACCACCGGTCCGAAAGTGTAATTGGTATATCTACCCTGCCATTGCCTAGTTGTGCCGTGTCACCTACCCTAGCGCGCCTTCTACGAGTTTGTTTTATGTCGTACCTATGGGGTATCCTGTGGCGGCCCCAGTTTACGGGAAGTTACGGTACTGTATAGACTATTGGCATTATAAAAATGTGTTAAGGGGGAAAATGTAACGCCTTGACGCTATTTTAATACTTTTACTTTACTGTAGACATATTATGATAGCGTATTGTACTACATAGTAGATAGTTTAACGGATCCTTAGGAGATGTGAATCCCGAACATCTCTTAAGTTACTGCACTCACGTTAGACACTGGATAAGAGATGTCAAACCCCGTAAACATCTCCGACACCGTTTACACTCATACTTATTTACCGTTGATTTGACTTACATAAGATCTTTTAGTTTTGACTCGAGCGTTTTATCTTTCCAATTCGCACGGGTCAGCCTGAGCATTTCAGGATTTGAAGACCTTATTTCTGGAGGACGAAGACGAAGATTTGTACTACTATTATTTACTATATTATTCCACTGCATCATACTGTTCCGCTACATTATCATTTGTTTATGTCTGATATGTGTAACTCTGAATTTGTATTGTATAAGTATAATCAAATGTTTTGTATATAGCTTCATGAACTGTTATTTGATTATTATATTTTGTCATTCCGCTGCGAGATTCTATTTTGTGTTTTTTTCTTTCTCTGCTTTTTCTTATTCACCCCAATAACAATCTGCCCTTCTGTGGTTTGAGTTGGCATGTGTGTCTGCTTAAAGCGTTCAAAAAGGCGGGGTGTTACAGTAGAATTATTAGCAATTTTATTTTGAAGCGGCGATTTTTTTAAACAAGCAAACAATTATTTTTGGCAAGCACTTCTTCTGTTTGATATTCTGCTTTTGCAACCTGAAACTAAACACAAGGTATATACAATTTGTTTTTAAAAAAAAATATCGAATGAAAACAGAAGCAAGGTAAAAAAAATCATAGTTTACCCAAACAAAAATGAAAGCAAATTTTCTTTTTTGTAAACTATTTGCAATTTTTTTAAGAGAAGAGAGCTTAAACAAATTAAAACCCAGCCCACTTTAAAAAACAAGACCCGCGAAAAAAAATCTTTCTGATAATAGTTCTCAACTCTTTGTAAAACCAAAACGTCAAATCCCTCTTTTCTTCTTCAAAAATAATAATATCGAAATCAAAGAAATTTCAAAAAAAAATCAAAATCTAAACGAATGTTCGATGTGCGATTTCGAATTTGAGTGTTTGAGGCCAACGAGAGTATTAGATTCTCGAGTTCAAAAGTCATTTCGGTTTGGCGATGTGAAGAGGTTGTTCGAATGTGAATTTGGGGATGTGAGTTTGAAGTCAGGTGATTGGTTGGCCAGAGTTGAGGTTGCGGGCTGAGAGGAAGGGGTAGTGAATTGGTCGTGGTGGTAATTGGGGGATTTGTATGGAAGCTTGTTGAGTTGCAGTGGGATTGTGATGGTTTGTACTGTCAGAGTGAACCAGAAGTCAGTAGAAGATAGAGATTTTGGTAGCAGCAGATATGATTGGTAACGGTAAGGAGCAGGTGGCTATGTCAGACATAAATGGGGTGGGCAGAGAGATATGGTGTGTACTGATATGGTGGTTTAAGTGGTTAGGCTTTTTTATTGTTCCGGTGGGATGTTGTTGTGGTAGCAGTTATGTTGAATGGTTGAAGTGGTTATGTGGATAGCAGATAGCAGTGGATGGAAGTACTGTGATGGGAAGTTCAATGATTTAACTGTGGTTGTGAATGGTCCGATGGCTTGTGCAAGTGGCAAGTGAATGTGTATTGATGCATGGGAAGGGGGTTAGTATTGAATGTGGATACTTGGTTTGGTATATGTAGAGGTTAAAAAAACTGTAATGTTTAGGTTGCACTGTGAATGCAAGGCAATGATTTGGAGGGTGGTTTGAGGCAATGTATGGCCGATGGTTTAATTTTGGTATGTAAGTGTGTAAGACACTGTATGCAAGTCTGGAGTAGGTGCAGGCAAGTGGAATGTTTGAATGAGGCAGTGAAGTGGGTTAGTATTGATGTTAATGTTGCAGATGGTTTTGTCTGATGGAATGAAGGGACAACAACTGTTGAAGTGGGTGTTTGTTATTGTATGGAAGTGGTTGCTGGATGTTCATTGTATGTGGTGGAGAGGTAAAAGAAGTTTGGAATATGAACAACAGTTAGTGGAGATGGTGTAAATGGAGGTTGATATGTTGGCAGAGGCAAGGACGTCTGGGTATGAAGTGATGAAAGATGGTCAGAGGTAGATTGATATGGTAGAAGGCAGTTGTGATATGGTCAAGTTTGAGGAAAGTTGTAATGTCGAAGGTTAGAGATGGAGTGTTGATGGAATAATGGTAGAGGGTGTTTGTTTTGATAGAGGAGGAAATGAGGAGTGAAGGCAAGTGATGTTTGAAATGCAGCAAGGAGGGAAGTTTGTATTGTGGTGGGTGGTTGAAATGGCTAATGTGAAGTTGTGGTTAAAGTGACAGTGAACAGGGTGGTTGAAATGGAAAAATGTATGCAGAAGTGACAGTTGAAGTTTGTGTTGCTGAAATGTAACTGTGAATATCAAATTGTAAGATAGAATTTGTACATGTAAATAATAAAAAAAACGAAATAATTTTTTTTTGTTTTGAAATTGTGTTGTTTTTTGTTTCTTTTTTATATAGAAATGCAAATGCAAATGAAATTAGAAAAAAACAATCAAAATCAAAACAATAATCATACAACAAACAGACATAAAAAAATTTCTTTTTTTTAAATGCAATACACAAAAAAAAAACGAAAACACACAAAAATAAAACAACAAATAATTCGAAGGATAGAAAATAAAATCAAAAACAATTTTCCGGCAACGGCGCCAAAAACTTGTTAGACGACTAATTTTCTATCGGTTTAGAAAATAGCCGAAAATTTTAAAAAAAAATTACCGTAAACGCACGACATACAATGCTAGTACGTGGCGAATACGGGTCGATCCGTAGGGAATTGTTTAGATTTTAAAATTTTCTATTCAATCAAATTAAACCAAGAGGTGAAGTTTTGATTAGCTAAGAAGAAATGTAAACAAAAGCTAGAACAAAAGGTGATGGAAAATATGAGATTAGAAAAATAATTTAGAGGAAAATCAACTCTCATATTTTTATAAATCAACAAACAAATAATTTATGATCTCTATTTTTTATATTAAGTGGAATTAGTGATGTATTTATCATAAGTATGGTTTATTTATGTTATTGACTAACATAACTTAAACCATCAAACTATAATACAACACATAAAACCACTTATCAATTCTCATGAAAATGAACTCAAAGAAAAAGCTATTTTAAGTATGGTCTATTTACTATTGTATTTAGTAACATAGATCATCAAATTTGTTTCTACTTTAATTTCAAAATCAAAAATCAATTAGTAAAATGATGATGTAAATTGTGTTTATGTGGAATAAGCATAGCCCATTTGTAATTACAACATAGGCTATCAAATTCCATTTTATAAACTTACATCAACATTCATTTTCATGAAGCACAAATGAGACCATAAATTACAAGAAATGTTGAATTTACATAATATTAGAGAGCTTCATTACCCCTAAATTGAAGGGGTTTAGCTACTCATTTGTGTTATCATATCAACACATGTAAATTTCAACATTAAAACAAAAGCAAAGAAGGTAAGAGCTAATTAGAATAAAAGAGAAACTAAACTAGTTGCATAAAAGTAAAACTAAGCTATGAACATGAAATGAAAGAGCATGTAAATAAAAATGAACAAGAAAATAAAATAAGAACAAGAAAGAAGTAAGAGAACAAGAGGCTTAGGAAGCCATTTTTATTTCATATAACTTTGAAACTACAACTTTCATTCTCATTTCCTATGTAATTAAAAGAAGAAGAAGATCCTTTACATGTACATAAGAGGGCTATTTATACATGCACAAAACCTTAATCCAAGTTTTAAGGGGTTTCCCAAAATATCCTTTAGGAAGTGTGGCCACCAATAATCATTAGTCTCTAATTAATCCATCATCACGTATAAATGAAACTTTAACCTCCACTAACTTGTCCATTAGCTTCTAGTTGTAGATTAAGGTAAGTGAGTAGGTGGGGTCCTCCATGATGCATGGTTTGGATTATTTCCATCTTCATTCCTTTGTTTCCATTCTTGTGCATGCATATCTTCATGAAAAACATCTTCAAATTTCCATCCAAAATTCCTATAATTAAAAAAAATGTTCAAATAAATATTCCCAAAATTAATTCATGCACAAAATTACTATTTTGCCCCCACATTGATGTATGAATGATGACTTGAAAGCACATTTTAAATTTGGTTTTAAACATGTAAAAATATCCAATTATGACATTTATTTAAGTAAAAATAGATTAAATATGTATGTAAATATATGCACATTTATGTGCACATCACACCCCATCGAGGAATATAGGAAGACACATACACCTCACTGCGTCGGTTTCTATGGCACCATCCACGTGCCACTCATATTTCAATAGATGTTGTCTAGGGTCTGTTGTGATGTTGTATGACGTCATCGTTGGCATAACAAACTTCCTAGGATACTCCTTCCACAAAATATCATTAGTAAATGGGGTCCTTCTAGGCATTGAGCCCTAATCTTCATTCTTTCTCCATTGATTCTCACTCAGTGATCTCCTCACCGTATCCATGTGCTACCCGCCCAGATCTTCTATAAGGCCTGGCTGGTTCTGTGGCATTCATTTGAGAACCAGCATTCTATATACTAACATTCTGCCCAACCATTTCCAGTATCCTGCAAATCATCTTCACTGTTAGACAAATCAATGGCATTAGGTAGTTGTGCTCTAGAACCTCCAAAGATCTGCTCGGTACTGACCATATTGACCCTGGCCAAATTTTGGCCACTCCCTCCTACGCTCTTCTTTGATGTCCCTACATCTTGTACCTTTACCTTTTGTTTGCCGTCTCTCCTGTTCTAATCTGATTAATACGAACTATCTTTTTCAAAACTTGAAGGCAATTAATTCCTACATCTCTTCCTATGCCTTTGTGTCTTCTGGGATGGTAAAGCAAAACTTTCATCCACCTTATCAAAGGGAGATTTCTAAGTATTAAGCATTCTTTAGTTGATCTCAGCCATCATTCCATCAAGTTCAATCTTTGACACCACCTCCCGTGGGACAGATGATCCTGATATACTATTCAATGGCTAAACAGTTTCATCACTATGGTAAGAAGCTTCATCTTTTCCACCAGTGGCTCCAGATCTCGCGGAAGGATCTCTAGGGGTCATTTCTTTAGATCTACAATAATTATCCTTTAGATCTAACTTCTATACGCTTACAATCCACGAACTAAGCTATATCTACTCCTAAGAAGCTTTGTTCTTAGCGAGAGCACAAAAAATGTTGAACTAAAAGATGGCACAATACCCCTAATCAATCATAAATGAGATAGATCTAAGTTGTATGAGCAAAAATAGTAAGAACACAGCAAATTTTATAGCGGTTTGGCCAAGGTTCGTGCCTACGTTCACTTTAATGTTATTAGATTCAAATTCATTACAAGTACAAAAGCTTTACAACTGATTTTCGATCTAGAAAGGCAAGAATAGAACCCCCTTAGTCATAAAGATTGAGTAGAGAAGAACATATGAAGAGTATGGAGGCCAAAATGTCCTTAATTCATTACTTTAGCCTTTCTATTTGTAGCAGAACGCCCACCATAGTCACTAGATCACGTATGACCATGTTACAATCCCGATCCAGGAGAATAGGGAGGAAGAACAAGTCAATCTATGGTCGGTACCGAGCATAATGCCCTTCGTAGCAACATGGACTGCCCTATATTTTTGTAAGCTTTGAATCTTCAAGCTTCGTTAACAACTTTTCCCATCTCTTAATGTCGGTGCCAATATGATTTGTCTTATGTGGGACTTATCCTTTTTGGAAAAGCTTTGGAGTTCTGATGAGATCCCTCAAGTATAATCGACTTACCATTGATATGGTTGCTTTATTATTTTCATTCCATAATCATGTTTGCAAGCTATCCGAGAGACAGGAAGATCCCATCTGAATAACATCTCGGTACAGAACACAATTGTGATTTGTATCGATCAAAATCTCTTTGCACCTTTGGACTACAAATCCTTTGAGAAAACTCCCAAGGAAATTCAAGCTTATCCCCAAGATCTCGAACCATTACGTCCTTATCTCGACATACAAATTCACTTAGAAGCTGCTCGGTTCAAACATTGGATAATATTTCAAATCTAAGAAATTTAATGTCAAATAATTTTGATTATGGATAACTATGGAATCATGTTTTCCATTTTTATCTAAAGATTAAATCTTGATTTAATTAGAAGTCTGTAAAGGAGAAAGGTGGTGGATCCTTTCCATTTTCTCTTCAAATACCAAATCTTCAAATATATTTAAATATATCTAATTTAATTACATAGATTCAATTTCAAAATTATATGCATACATAAAAAGATGGCAATACATAATACATACAGATACATACATACATACATACACAAATATATATATATATATATATATGTCTAAACTATATATATTGTAGTACTAATATGTGCATACAAATGTCCACGTGCAAAGCTCGGTTGGTCAGGGCTGCCTAGCGACCATGGAACAAAGTTCATTGAGGTCATGGGTTCAAGTTCTTGCACGTTGTGCTATGCATCCCTTAAGGCTTGGAGCTGTTATTCTTGGTAAAGCAAACAAAAATGTTAGGGGATTGATGCTTTGAATTGGGCTAGCTGAGAAGAGGGATCGCTGTGGCGGGCAGCCGAATTCCCTAGCTCCACTCTCTAGAGTAGGCTTTTTTTTTAAAATGTGCATACAAACAATACACATATATTGTAGTATATTTAACATATGTATATACTTAGGCATTTATGTATGCATAATAATTTATCACATTTATATGTAAGTACATATACAACAGACATAACTTCCAATATCTATACGTATATATAGCTATACACATGCACATATGTTGTTATGTTACCATGCCATGTTATGAATATATATGATATATTCAAAAATAATTTGAATTAATTTAGTTAATATGATTAAATAAATGAATACAAAATATTTTAGAATAAAATATCGTTTTATTTTAAGGTACAAATTGGATCCCATGGTAGTTAATACATTACATACGCCCATTAAGATCCAAACATGAATTTTTTTGAATTTACTCGTTTCACCATTTCTAAAACGGGCCGGACCCAACAATGGTATCAAAGGAAGTATAGTATGTACGATCTAGCTAGCCAGCATTTAGAGCCAACTAACAAACTTTTCTATCTCATGGGTGTCTAGAATAGTAGTGTATAAGCTTATAGTTGGATAATAAGTATTCTCCACTCCCTGGCTACTGGCCTGACCCGATAGGTTAGTAAGTCCAAAAGGTTTGCTTAGATGCAATGTCAAGAGTATTTTGGTCCTTGAGCTAATTTTCAAATTAGGATTTGAAGATTTAAAACATATTTTAAATTTAAATGTTAAGTTTAAAATAGAAGAGGAAATTTTATAAATGTCATAAAATTAATTTTAAATTTTTTCAAAATTGTTTAGAGAAATTAATTTAATTTTCTTTGAATTTTTTATAAATATTTAATTGATATGACTAATTAAATAATTAATTATTAAAAGTTAATTAATTAATATGTATATAAAGGTTATAGTTGAAATTTTACCTTAAAATTGTTTAGGGTAAACTAAATATTTTTTTTGAAATTCATCAAAATATTTTGTTAAATAAATATTTATTTGATATTAATTAATTAAATCTTAATAAGTGTGTATATATATGTGTATATAAATAAAAACTATAAAGCTGATAGTTTAATAAATTATAATGTTTTCATTTTTTAAAATTATTTTGAGAAATTAAACTAAATGAATTTTTAAAATTTATCAAATATATAATTAAAATGTTTGATTACATAATTACTTCATTGAATAGTTAATTAATTAACATATATATATATATCACACAAATATATATATATATATGTATATGTATAAAAACCACAAAATATAGTTGAATATTCTTCCTAAATTGTTTAGGATGAATAAAATAAAATTTGATTCTAAAATAAAAGTTGCTTAAATTAGGTAATTAAACTAACAATCAAAACTAATTAAATATGATTTAATTGATAAAACGCGTATAAGTATTTTGTAAATTAATAAAGTTGTAACAGATATAAATAAATTAAACTTATATAATCATATATGTATGAATATATTATAGATGGAATTATAAGATACCCAAATAGATTTTTAGGATAAATGCATACATATGATACGTATCCCGTGAGTTCAGATGTGTTTGACACTTAAATCACGAAGGCATTTCTAATGAAATACATTATTCCTCAAATCGATATCACTCTAAATATATTATAAATCTTCAGTATAGTTTCCCTCTATCATTTATATATTGATAGATTAGTTGCATACACACTAATTATTGAAAACTCAAGCCAGAACTATTATGTGTTGTACTATTAATGTATTGCTTAGACGAGGTAAGATACATGCATATATTTGTTGAGCAAACACAAGGTACATGCATTATACTTAGGTCATTGAGAAATGATAGGTTAGAGTGAATAGTCTCTCTTGATTTGTTGAGAAAGCTTAAGGTCAAGGTCAAAATTAAGGAAAACACCACGGTTATGAGTTGTATATGATACAACCGATAAAAGAGATATCCATTGATTGTGGGCCTATTATATGTTGAGCAAACTCAAGGTCGTTATCCCATGGCAAGCGAGTCTCAATACTCACTAGAGAAATCGATTGATTTTTTTATTTCTATCAGGGTTTAAGGAAAATAAAAGTCTAGTGGAAGTCTTATTAGAAAGTTAAATTATTACATTTAACCTTACCAAAAATAATAAGAGTGTGGTATATAAAATTCAAATAAGCTACAATAATGAATTTAAGCAACTGATGAAATTGATAAAATTGTCTATTAATTAAAGTATAAAAGTGAACTGAATTAGGATTGATAAAAAATATAAAATATTCTTATTAATAAATCCTTTGGCATATTATGGCTTCAAGACCCATGCAAGGGACAAATTATACAACTACTAAATATATTTGTATCATAGTCACTTAAGTGTTTATTTGACCGAGACTGTACATTATTTTCTGTTAGTTCTTAATCTAAGGCCATACTGGAATATTAATATTTGATCCATATTCGAGCACATGCAAAAGTTAAATGGTGAACTACCGCATTTGTAAGATTAATAATCTAAATGAAATTGGTTCATTTGAATTGAACAAGTAAACCATAGTGCAAGATCATATATTCAATAGGAGTGAATACAATGAGAATCTTGTTGTGTTAAAAACAATACCAGACCAAGGAATAAAGGCCGACCTAAGAGTTCAATCACTGGAATGTTAGTTTTGTTCAGTTTATTTAAGTGAAACCTATTAATTATCCTAAAATTGTTAAGGATGTCCAAATCCACTTTTGTAAAGGATTCGATATAATCTTGTAGTCAAGTTTTCCTTTGAATGGTTCGACCATTTGGAAAGGAAAGCGAATGATGAAGAGAGTGAAATGGTCACCTGTGCTTCATGAAAATATATTAAAATGGGAATTGGATAAAATATTAGCAGATGCTTAAATAGAATGAGAAATGTGATTTCTATCCCAAATGTATATTTCTTATAGATAATCTATGAGAGTTATTTCTTTGAGTTCAATATATTTGATTTAAAACTTTCAACTGTAAACTAGTTACAATGGATAATATAAATAACACACAAAAGTGGTTGCATGGAGCTTCATATTTCATGTGTTGTTATTATAATGGCAGTAATAGTGGGAGCACACTATATGACACTTATCAGTGGAAGCATCAAGTTATGAAAGATTACTTTCATTTATATACCAAATATTATTTATGAAATAATAAATGTTTTCAACATTGACTAAAAATAGATATAGTTTTATTTTAAAATGGATATTACGAATATTTATTTTAAAATAAATCTATTATGATGGTGGTATTTGTTTCACAACAAAAGTGATGCATTTGTTATAGAAAATACATAGGTATCCAAAAAAATTACAATTATTTTTTAACTATAGAGTAAGCCATATGTTTGAGAAATAATTCTTCAGTCTTATGATTATTAATCATATGGTACTGGTGAAGTGTATCTCAACGATTAAGTACAAAGGACACATTCAACGTGAATGATAAAAGGGTTAATAAACTATTCAGATTGATATATATATATATATGTAGTATATATAGTTCAAGGTTTAATGATTCTAAAAAAGATACACTTACACCATTAAATTCATATTTGAATTATTATAGACATGAACATGTGTATTTGATACACAAGAAATATATCTATGATAAGTTCATAGAATATAAAATAGGAGTAGAAAACATAACATACAAACGAAATAAAATAATTCAATTTGATCGAATTGGTGAGTATATTGGAAAAGATTTCCAAACGTATCTCAAAACAAATAATATTCATTCCCAAAGTCACTCATCCCTATAATACATAGTGACGTATCAATAAGGAGTGATCGGTCTTTGTTGGACACAGTATGACTGATGATGAGTGATGTTGAGTTAACTTCTTTCGATAAGGATATTTATTTAAGAGTAAGTACATATATTGGATATAATTTCATCTAAATCTTAATATACTAGATCATATAAGATGTGAGTTGGTAAGAAACCTCAATTTTAAATAGTTTAAGATGTGTAGTTGTCTAATTTATGTTATGGACATAGGTTCATAAACTCAAAACCGAATTAGCTTTTTGTATGTGTAAAGGCAGTTCATAAAATGTTCTGAATGCCTATTCTAATGAATTAAGAAACAATTGTTTTTCAAGAAATAAAACATTTTATGAGTCGAGAGGCTGCATGTAAGATTCGCATTAAGGATCCTAGATGGATCACCCCAAAGGAGTTTGGGACTGACCAACAACAGAAATTAATAACAATACAATAGACTTAGGTACGATCCAAAGACAATAAGATGGAAACTGATAAGTTAAGATGGAATGAAACTAAGCCTGAAATGGACACAATTCATTGGGATGTCTAATATTAATTCTCATTCATTAAAAGAGAAACTATAAATTTTTTATCATTGTCCAAAAAAAGAATTATTATTAGTAATAATTTCTATAGTTGTTAGTAAGCCATGAAGGGTATAGACTTTACCATATGGCACGATGTTTAATCTGGAATAGATTCCAAATACAATACTGAGACATGATTTTGATGGTTGTATCCGAAGAGATATGATCCACCGGTCGTAGGTATGTCTTAAAGAAGAGGATCGATGCAATTGGAATATAGTAAGCCATAGTAATGAGAATCGCCTTGTAAATTTTGATTGTTGAAATTAGCATAATAGATTCATTAACCAGTGTGTCTAAGTTAATTCAAATACTAATCACAGAGTTATCGCATAATATGACTCTGACGTACGTCATTGAAATAGAAGTTCTAAATATTGATTTAGAATATGATGTTTACAAATAATAACCAAAATATCACGAAGTCAATGGTAGTGATAACTGAGTTAGTATGAATTGGATTGGATCCAAGAATTGGTTAGACAGTATCATTCGATAAGCATCAAAATTAAGCAAATATTTGGATAGAGAAATCTAATAGTTTGGTTTCTGGTCAAATGCAGAGGAAGCATATGTATGTAAGAAAGAATATTAAAAGGTACTAAGATATTTATAAAACTATAAGTAAACAACATACCACTGATTGTTCACGATGTACCAATGTTAAAATTAGTTTTTAGTTTGGCTGTTTAATTCTCAATAAAAGATTTTAAAATGACATCTTTTTAGTCGATATAGAAGGATGTTGGAATATTCTCAAATGATAAGAAAAACACCATATTAAAATGTTTAACATGTAGCATATATGATGGATTTCTTATGCATCGATAAACGAAATTATCATACATGTTATGCTATCTACTATATCGCATTTCGCTTATGCACTTGGTGCATTGGACGCGTCTATAATCTAAAATATGGTCACTAAATGGTATTTGTAAGTATTCTCGAGTATCAGTATTTGTGAGTATTTTCGAGTATTTATGAAATACTAGAGACTTGTTTATAAAAACAACGAACTCCTTATCAAATGTAGTATGTCAATCCTAAATTATATTCAATCTTGATTAAGGAGCTTTGAGTTGGAAATGTTCCAAATGAGTGGTTGTGTCTAATTCAACCGAAAGGCTAAAATCATCTTGAATAGTGCCACAATTAAAATAGTGTACATACATGTGTAAATTTATTACTGAGCTAGGGGTGATTCCAAATATTGAGAATCCTACGACATCGTTTTGTAAAACCAATGTCATGATACAGATCGTGAAAGAACCTAGAGCACACAGGATGTCTAGACACATGTTTTGAAAGTTCCACATGATAAAGGCAGTTTATCAATAATGACTAGATGTTAGCTGATAGAGTAGATAGTAAAAAATAGAGCAGATTCGTTCATTAATGAAATAACTTGACAAGTTCGGAGAAAACTGATCAAAAGAATGGGATTAAGTTTCCATAATTGATCTCAAGTGCAAGTGGGAGATTGAAAGAGTTAGTGGTATATTATTGGGACAATTTGTAGTTTGTTACATATATCTAACCATGTAATCAATCTTGTTTGTAATAAAGTTATTTGTTTTCTTTTATATAGTTTGTTATATCGTGATATGATTAGTTAAGCAATTAATTTGAAGTATATAATAAGAAAATCCTTAAATGAAATATTATGTGATTGTAGTTGCAGTTGTAATTATGAGCAACTAATCATGAAATAAAATAATATTTTGTTTTAGATATTCCAGATCAAGGTGTTTTGATAAAGGATACATAATCATCATTTGAGACTGGAGTACAAAATGTTCTCCAAACGTTGGACATTATATTACTCATGGCTATTGTGGGCACCAAAAGTTACGTGCTTGTAGTTATTGGATAACCATGGAATGACTCGTCTAAGATTTTCCTACTGGTTGATAACAACTAGATCAAACAAGAAATCTCAGTCTGACGATGTTACACAGTTCCCTAGACTTAAGAATACTATGGTACTTCAATATAGATGGTAACGATCTGCCATTCTTACACCTAAAGACGACACTTAATACTTCCTCGGTATTCGTATGCCAATCATTTAAGTGTCCAAAAGATAGGTCATTAGGGGTTAAAGAAAGAAAACATAGAACAGAATCTCACATCATGACGAGAATATATAATACACACAAATCTTTACAAAGAGAAATCAACTTTATATATATAACATTAGATTACACTAACCTATTATCATCCTGGATAGTTATAACAGCTTGTCCTTACAAATGCTGATAAATACAGATAGGACAAAATAGAACAAAACAACAGAAGAATATAAGATATGTGAATACGTTTTAGAAAATCTAGCTCATAACCTGAAAGCTCCAAAGCATCCAGCTAAATCTTGAAAATATGCCAGGGCTGACCCAAGCATTATAAGAAATAAAATGGATTAGTCTAATAAACCAGAGTGAGAAAGCTCAATTAAATCAATCATATTGATTTCTACATTTGAAAACCCTTTAAAAGGTATCTCGTAAGACTACACCGCATATAAACACAAACTGGTTTTTGTCTTACGATAACCAAACCTTTTTTATTATAAAATCCAGCAATATTAAAATAATGTCTTTGGGTTTAAAATACCAATAATCAAGTAGCTACGGTGCATGTACATCACAATAATAATAGGTATGCTATCAAAAACTGCTAACGCACGTATATGGAAAATGGATTCCAACAAATGGCAAGGTAAAGGACTACCTTTCGAAAGTGGTACACCACTAGATAAAATGTACCTGAGGACAAAACCTTTTGACTCTGCCAACATAGTACCTACCTAACCCTGATTGGATAGTACCAAATATGGTCACCCCATGGTTGACCAACAACCATAATGGGCCCCGAAACATACATAGATATCGACGCTAGATAAGTGATCATGCCCTAATGGGAGCGACCATATAGCCCTATCGTATCTACCAAATTTTATCCATTACTATAGTGTGAAGCTCTACCTTCCTTTAGCAATTCCCACTTTGAATGCTAACGCTGCCCTGCAAGCAGAAATGCAATGCCAACATTCATCCGTACAAGTTCGTTCTAGGTCTGAATGAAACCAAAGGCACTACCTCTACCACAACCATTTTGGAATCATCTTCAGGATGTCTTCCATTCGAACATCCATGTTGGTTTGAAGTGGTTTTTGGATTAACATATCGATCCCGGTGTCTTCGAACCAACAATCAATAATTTCTAGTTGACTCATTCCCGATTCTTTTAGAAGTAAGCAGACTATACCAGAGTCCTAAAGGGGTCTCTAATACATCTACTAAAGCTACAGACGTTTCACCTGAAGGAGTTCTCCTAAGTGACTCAACCCATATGAACATGTGAAGCTTTTATTTACTTTCTAAGTCAAAACTGGCCAAGATTTAATGGTCGGTTATTTAACTATAAAATGAACAAACAACAACAATCCAAAGGTTTAATTACCCATAGCACCCACTAATCCTCAAAATATATCTTTCATTTATTAAATCTTTTTCTAGAATATTTATTAAAAAATTAAAATAATTATCCCACCAGTATAAGTATATTTATAAAACATTATGAAAGAATTTTTATTTCAAAATCAAATTAAAGAATCAAACAAAAGTTATTTAAAAAGAAACGGAGTTAAGGATAACCATAAACACTATTCCTTCAGTGTGAAAAGTGTGGAACGAATGTTCCATACCACCATAATTAAGAAGGTCGGTTTAAGGAAATCAAATCTCAATTTCTTTTATAAACTTCTTCTATAAATTCTTTTATAAATAAATCTCTTTCGTTTTTTTGAAATCTCCTTTATTTAAAATCCAAATCCATTTATAAAAACTCTTTATAAATCTCCAAGTTTATTTATAAATATCAAAACCATTTATAGAACCCTTTTGTAGATATCCAAAATCATTTAAAATACCTTTTATAAATATCCAAATCATTTATAAAACTCTTTCCAAATTTCAAGATCACTTTTCAATTTATAAAACTCCTTTTATAGACTTTCCTTATTTAAAATAAAACTTCTTTAATAAAGTTCTTTTGATAAAATCAATTATTTAAAACACCTTGAAGTAAACAAGTTATTATTTAAACCTTCTTAATTTAAATATCTATAAAACACATTAGCAGAATAATGATTTTAAACGATCATTCAGAAAGTATTAAATGACTTCAAACGCCTTTAATAAAATAATTGCTTAATTATCCTTTAAATATCTTATTTGTAACGACCCGATATTTTCAACCATTCGCATCCGCACATGTCGGACTTGAATTCTCAAAATACTGAATTGTTAATTTATATTTGGAAAAACTCAGAATATACAGTAAATAAATATAATCACAGATCACAGACACAGAGTAAAATAATGCAGCAGAAGTAAAAGAAATAGTAGTCCATGAAGCTACTATGTAAATATATCAGAGTTACATAAGATACAACAGAAGAAATAGAGTACAACAGAAGTCTCAATAAAATAACCAAGTACAAGCCGAGTAGAACAACGGAACTGAAATAGATAGTACAAGACAAGCAGATAATCTCCAGCGATTCAAATCTCCAAGAGAGTGGAAATCCAATCTGTGAATAACTCAGGCTGACCCGAGCATAAAGCAAACACAAAACACTCGAGTCAGGACAATATATACTTATATAATGTAAACCAACTCAAGTGAACTGTAATAAAGGTACAAGTAACTTAAAGAATGCTTGGGATCGCCCATTCTTTAAGGATCCGTTAAACTATTTACTATGTAGTAATATACGCTATATACAGTAGTGTCTAATTAGTAAAGTATAATCATATAGAAAATTGCGTTAAGGGGATGGTGAACCTTAACGCGGTCGGATCTTTAAACCAAAATTGTAGTGGGCTCGATATGGTAGGTGACACGGCACACAAGGCAATGCCAGGGTAGATATACCAATTACGCACACAGACTGATGGAAACGCATAGCAGCCACTACCGCTCCACCTCGAACAACACTCCCAAATCAAGGGTGCGCACCAAATCAATCACAAGTAATAGAATGGAATCGAAGAAGTGTGTCCGATAAGAGGTGCTACCTCACTGGTCCGAGATCGCTCCTGTTTTAGCCACCTTATGCCAACTCACGGGAGTTGGGTCCATATATATACCTAAGGATCGTCGTCACCATCCTACTTCATTTTGGAAACTCCACCGCGTACACAGTTGTTAAAGTGGTTTTCGCTATCGACAGAGAGTATGTCCATATCCGATCCCGGTCTCTTTAACAACCAATCGTTATTATAACCCGTGGTTATAATTTAAAATAGTTTATACTTCAAATAGAATATCATTTCAAATCCAAATCTTTAGCAAAATAAAGATTAAATCAATTCCAAACCATTTCAATATATTTAAAATATCATATCATTTCAAAACTTCATTTCAAATCATTTCAATATATCAAAATAATCAAAATATCATATCCTTTCAAAACTTCATTTCAAATCATTTTAATATATCAAAATAATCAAAATATCATATCCTTTCAAAACTTCATTTCAAATCATTTTAATATATCAAAATATAAAATCTTTCCAAAACTTCATTTCAAATCATTTTAATATACCAAAATATCATATCCTTTCAAACTTCATTTCAAATCATTTTAATATACCAAAATATCATTTGAGTTCAAATCTAAATATTCAACTTTAAATACTTTTTTAAATTTAAAGATATCATTCATTTATTATCATTTCAAGTCACCTTTTTAAATAGTTTATATTTCAATCAAAATAATTCATTTAAACCATTTAAAAGTGTAATTATTATACTTTCAAATCAAGTATTAAAATTTCCAAAGTTTCAATTCAATTCAATCATTTATTTCAATTAAATTTCCATAGACCATTTCAAATCTTATAAATTTAAAATATAGATTTAATCCAAAAAATAACTATTCAAATTATAAAATAAATTCCAAAGCTTTATTATCCTATATTTCATAAGTCCAATATCTTTTAAATAGATTCAAATTACAAGTAAACCAAATATTTTTCATACTAATATGAACTTCAATTATTTATTCCAAGATTTAATATCATTTCAAATTCATTTCAAAATATCAAAATATCATTTCAAAATATCATCTATTTAATTTAAATTTAAATACCATTTAATCACATTTCAAAATAGCTGTATTTCCCAAATCAACTATTCCATTTAAATCATTTAAAGTCAATTCATTATATTTAATAATTAAATATTTAATTTCCAAAATATAATCTTTTTCAAAGATCATTTATTCATTGGAATTTATTAAACAAAGAAAATTCAACTTTCGCAGCACTTAGAAAATGCTACGAAATGTTATGTTTAAAAACGGTTCATTAACAAAAGACGGCATTTAAAATGCTGTAATATCTTAATTTAGTTTCAATTAAAATTTTAGTTAAATTTAACAACTATAGCACTAACAAAGTGCTATAATAACCCTTAGTTCAAATTTGCTATTTGGTTCATTTAAAACAGCTACAACATTTTTCAATGCTGTAATATCTTTAAATTACATTTCAAAAATGCTGTCAAATCAAATTCAGAGTTTTATTTACAATTTCACACATAATTAACTTTTAATATAAATCATTTTAACTTATAAAATCATATATTTTCACATTAAAAACAATCATTTAAATGCTTATATTTCTATGATTTTATAAAGTCAAATTTCCATACAAAAATCAAATTAAATAACAATTAAATTTTCATTTCTTTAATTAAATTCTTAACTTAACAACTAAGTTTAAATTTCCAAAATATAACTTAGTTCCATTTATTTTACTTAATTAAAATTTCACTTTTTAACAAAAATCACAATTTCCCAATTTAAGTTTATATTTCAAAAAAATTCAACTTAAACATTCATTTATTTCATAATTTAATTTATACAAAATCATTAGCACTTTTAAGAATTTATTATTACTTAATAAAAATCATTAAATTCATCTTTTATATCAAATTTGTCATATTTTCTTACTTTACATAAATTCCATTTATAAACAAAATCATAAATTCCAAAATTAACTTATATTTCAAATTCTACTTCACAATTTACTTAATTTACTTATTTAATTTGTAGAAAATCACAAATAATTTATAGAAATCATAAATAAATACATAAACCACGGGTCTGTATATAATTTTCTAGCCTAGGTCAAGTAATACGGATATATATCATTTCAATCCGTAATTTACAAAGAAAAACCGGGTTCTATCATTTCAAACCCGCAATCCCAAGTAATATAATAAATAAATAAAAAGTCGCTCAGGCTTATCATTTCAGCCCATAACGATCTTTCCCTATTCTAAAGTCCGTTCGGGTATGTATCATTTTAACCCATAGTGATTTCTATACTAACAGGGAACTTGCAGTGTGATAAACTGATATAAATAAACAGTATACAATATATTACAGTAACATATGATATAACATGTGTATAAATAGGGATGAACATCATATAATCATAATATAACAGTTATAGCAGGATGATATAAATTTACAGATTCAAGTGATGTCAGTTTATCAACTATATAAGTACATATTAGTCTGGTGAGATTTACTCACTTGTAATTGCTGGAGATAACAAAACCAATGACCCAATGGAAACAAAAGCACGATGACAAGGCTACGGACTTGAGTGGCGAGCAAGATCCAATTCTACAAGTCTTGTGTTTACAACTTAAAACAAACATCAAAACAAACACAATTTCAATACACTTGAAGTGGAATAACTTTTAAATGAAAAGAGATATGAATGCCAAATCTTTTGCCTTGCTTTCTCAAACTTTGGTCATGGCCTAGGGTCTGGTTTGGTTCAGATTTGGTCAAGTTTTGGGTCAGGTTTGGGCTAGCATAGCTTGGGTTCAGGGCATGAACAAGGTGGAGTTTTATACATGAGAAGGTGAAGGGGTTTTTTAGGCAAATGGTGGAGTTTGGTTGGCTAAAGGGCTCGGCCATGGGAAGTGTGCTCGGCCTGTGGGTGCACCATGACTAGACAGAGGTTGGAGGGGTATGTGGTGGTCAGGTCGGAGGTGGTGGTGGCTGCTATGGTGGTGGTTAGGGTGGTGGTTGAAGGAGATAAAGCAATAGTGGTCATCTAGCATTGTTTAGGCAATAGGTTGCATTCTAGAGGGTTTTGATCACCATAGGGGCTCGACCATGATCAATATCAGAGGAGTGGCTGGTGTTGCTGTCATGGAAGTGATGTAGAGTGGTGGTGGCCGTGGATCCAAGGGGAGGCCGGTCCAACAATGAAGAGAAACAAGGCAAGTTTGCATAGAAAAATAGGAAGAAAAGTAGAAAAGAGATGGAGATCATTACC
Source organism: Allium fistulosum (assembly GCA_030737815.1). Taxonomy (NCBI): domain Eukaryota; kingdom Viridiplantae; phylum Streptophyta; class Magnoliopsida; order Asparagales; family Amaryllidaceae; genus Allium; species Allium fistulosum. Next base: position 811,283,507 of record CM060902.1, read on the forward strand.
AAAATTTTTGTTGAAGCCGTGAGAAATGAGGAGCTGAGATTTTCTCACGTGAAAAGTGAAGATAATACACGGCTAAAACTGAAAAGGTGGACAGCCAAATGAATTAAAGTGAAGGTTATGGCATTTGGAACGTTTTGAAGGTGAAAGGCCTTAAGTTTTGTAACTTTTTAAACCTTTGGCATTTCCATTTCTTTTTAAATTTTATATAACAAAATTTAACTCAGAAATATACTTTACAACCGAAACTAAGTAAAGATATAAGAAAAATAATAATTAATTTTAAAGAAAAATATAAAAAGAATGAAAGAAATCACTTAAAAATACAAAACAATGTCCAGAAATTACAGAAAATTAACCAATGGCTTTGGAAAATTATGTACTTCATTAAAAAAATTTGAAATAAAAATGGCTTTTAAAACATTTTCAAAGTGAATAAATAATTAAATTTTAATTAAATAGAATTTAAAATAAGAAAATAGCTTAAAAATGCAAACTGGGCTTTAAAAATTGGAAATAAATTCAAATGAACTTTAGAAAAATTATATTATCACTTTAATAATATTAAAGACAAAAATATACATAAAATAACATTTTAACACATATTAAAATAAAATATGACAAAGAAAATCTAATTTATACAATTTAAAATAACAAAATTGCAGAATGAAACAAATTGCACTCAATATTGAAACATACATAACTTTTACAGTTTAACTCCGTTTTCAACGAAAAAAAAGCAGTGTTCAAGTTATTACATCTATTTTCATAATAAAAGATAAAATTTAAGATTTTATATAATTTAAATTTGAAGTTTAAAAGTCAAAGATTGAACAATTTGACCAGAATTTCACTTTTCAGTAAAATATTCAATTTATATCAGTTTGAAACTATAACTCACATAATAATCATCATTTATATATTAAAATGAAATGTTTGAAGAAAAAAAATTAAAAATAAAAGAAAGTCCAATTTAAATAATATACAAGAATCTAGGGTTGTTACACTCTCCCCCACTCAAAACTTTTCGTCCCCGAAAAGGAATGAAGTACGGTACAGCACAGAAAAAAAAATAGAGTGAAATAAGATTAAGATAGGATGACAAGGAGATTGAGATTATACCTGACAACTATTGTTATAGGTAAGTTTAAGAAGGTGGATATGGCAAGCAATGCTCAGATTAAAATAAGTATCAAAGGTTATCAAGGATTATTGGAAGATTTCTAAACTGAAAGACTATAGAAAGATGCCTATACCAGTCTGTAGCAAGATGAGGAAAATAAGAACAACTACAGACAGTTTGAAAACAAAATAAGATAATAAGTTTGAAAAACAGAATAAGATAATAGGTTTGAAATTTCCATGGTTTCAGCTTAAATTGATAATTAATTTTACACAAGTTAAATAAATCTTACTATCTCTAATTTCATTATCTTATCATCAAATTTTCTTAAACTAACAATTTCAAAAATCATGGATTTGATTAAAATTAAGTGTATAACATTCAATAAATTTAATTCTTCTTTATTCCTAATTAAAATTGAATTTATTCCTCTCAATATTTTATCACCTATGTTAAATATACATACACTTATTATAACTGTTTTAATTTATTCCTAATTCCCTTAACATTATTTATATTGTAAATTATTCAATTAACCTTTTAGTCTATTTACCTCTGTTAATCTTTTTATAACTAAAATCTAAGTGTATAATATTTATTATAACCACTCAAATTTTATTTATAAAAATCTTTTTATATTGTATATTATCCAATTACATTGTTAACTTCTAAAAATTAAGGTAAGTTATAATGGAATGCAATTGAGAATTATACAAATAAAACTTTCTAAAATTAATATACAGTATAAAAATTATAATTCAATCATTTCAAGCTTGAATATTTATTCAAAATTTTGATTTTTTTTATACTTGAAGTTATTATTTAAGATAGAATTTAAGAATAAAATTTCCAATTCCTTTCAAACCATTTAGAGATAGATAAATGTATGTACATAATTTGTCAAATCAAATTTAATTCATATATCTATATATATAATAAATCAAATCATCTTTTAGAAATTAAAATCAATCAAATTTCCCAAAACAAAGCTGTAGCAAAACTACAGAATGATTTCTTCACTTCAAAACTCGAAAATGAATGTCGATGATGCTGCAGTCATCACCGAAATTATTTTCCAGCGACAAAGAGAAGAGCACTGATTTTAAAACTTTAAAATTCTTTGGAAACAAATTTCTATTCGAAAATACTTTAAATAATATATCCTTTTAAAGCTTTAAACACAAAGTTCGAAACCATCAGAAATTAAATTCTCAAATTCTTGATTTAAATTCATTTCAGTTCCCAAATCAAATTTATAAACAACTATTTATAAATTCATTTATAGAATGATAAATCAAGTATTATCATTTCAAATAATCAATTTAAATCAATTTATTAAGTTCCATAATATTTACTTATATCAAAATTTATTTCATTAACCAAATTTTAAAATAATATTGTGTCAGTTTGTTATGTCAAAGTGTTTTAGAAATCCTATCGATAGCGTTGATCAGACGAATCGATCGGAAGCCCAAATTACCATCAACAACTCAAACAACACAATATATAAAACAAACATAGATTTACAAGTAAAAATTCAAAATGTTTGGAGATAGTTTGGAAACAAAGACAAGATGATTAATTAACAAAATATGAAGATGGATAAGCTTAGATAAATCGCGGGCAACCTTAACGGGGTCAACCGTGACTTAATGAATAAGATCAAATGTGTATTTTTTTTCTGGGGTAAATCTACATCCGATCTCAAGAGATAGAGTTTGGAACAACAAAAGATATTAGCATCTAAACCCAGGATAGATATAAATCTCTGGTGAATCGATGCTAATTGTAAAGGAGTTTCCCCCTTTACAAGAAAATTAGAATATTGGCGAGACCGCCAATTCACTATGAAGAACATTCGAAGTGGATTTCTGGAATACTCCAGAATCAAAAGAAGATGAATAGTGTGGCAAGAATGGATTTTGGAACCGCAGGGAATGTTCCAAAATTCAAAGGAAATTCAAATCAAAAGGAAGATATTCAAGCTCGAATGAAAGTGATTCTGTAAATAAATTTACCATACATTCTAAGTTTTGCCTAGAGCTACCAAAGCTCTGATACCAACTGTAACGACCCGATATTTTCAACCATTCACATCCGCACATGTCGGACTTGAATTGCTCAAAATATCGAATTCTTAATTTATATTTGGCAAAACTCAGAATATACAGTAAATAAATATAATCACAGATCACAGACACAGAGTAAAATAATGCAGCGGAAGTAAAAGAAATAGTAGTTCATGAAGCTACTATGTAAATATATCAGAGTTACATAAGATACAACAGAAGAAATAGAGTACAACAGAAGTCTCAATAAAATAACCAAGTACAAGCCGAGTAGAACAACGGAACTGAAATAGATAGTACAAGACAAGCAGATAATCTCCAGCGATTCAAATCTCCAAGAGAGTGGAAATCCAATCTGTGAATAACTCAGGCTGACCAGAGCGTAAAGCAAACACAAAACACTCGAGTCAGGACAATATATACTTATATAATGTAAACCAACTCAAGTGAACTGTAATAAAGGTACAAGTAACTTAAAGAATGCTTGGGATCGCCCATTTTTTAAAGATCCGTTAAACTATTTACTATGTAGTAATATACGCTATATACAGTAGTGTCTAATTAGTAAAGTATAATCATATAGAAAATAGCGTTAAGGGGATGGTGAACCTTAACGCGGTCGGATCTTTAAACCAAAATCGCAGTGGGCTCGATATGGTAGGTGACACGGCACACAAGGCAATGCCAGGGTAGATATACCAATTACGCACACAGACTGATGGAAACGCATAGCAGCCACTACCACTCCACCTCGAACAACACTCCCAAATCAACGGTGCGCACCAAATCAATCACAAGTAATAGAATGGAATTGAAAAAGTGTGTCCGATAAGAGGTGCTACCTCACTGGTCCGAGATCGCTCCTGTTTTAGCCACCTTATGCCAACTCACGGGAGTTGGGTCCACGTATATACCTAAGGATCGTCGTCACCATCCTACTTCATTCTGGAAACTCCACCGCGTACACAGTTGTTAAAGTGGTTTTCGCTATCGACAGAGAGTATGTCCATATCCGATCCCAGTCTCTTTAACAACCAATCGTTATTATAACCCGTGGTTATAATTTAAAATAGTTTATACTTCAAATAGAATATCATTTCAAATCCAAATCTTTAGCAAAATAAAGATTAAATCAATTCCAAACCATTTCAATATATTTAAAATATCATATCATTTCAAAACTTCATTTCAAATCATTTCAATATATCAAAATAATCAAAATATCATATCCTTTCAAAACTTCATTTCAAATCATTTTAATATATCAAAATAATCAAAATATCATATCCTTTCAAAACTTCATTTCAAATCATTTTAATATATCAAAATATAAAATCTTTCCAAAACTTCATTTCAAATCATTTTAATATACCAAAATATCATATCCTTTCAAACTTCATTTCAAATCATTTTAATATACCAAAATATCATTTGAGTTCAAATCTAAATATTCAACTTTAAATACTTTTTTAAATTTAAAGATATCATTCATTTATTATCATTTCAAGTCACCTTTTTAAATACTTTATATTTCAATAAAAATAATTCATTTAAACCATTTAAAAGTGTAATTATTATACTTTCAAATCAAGTATTAAAATTTCCAAAGTTTCAATTCAATTCAATCATTTATTTCAATTAAATTTCCATAGACCATTTCAAATCTTATAAATTTCAAATATAGATTTAATCCAAAAAATAACTATTCAAATTATAAAATAAATTCCAAAGCTTTATTATCCTATATTTCATAAGTCCAATATCTTTTAAATAGATTCAAATTACAAGTAAACCAAATATTTTTCATACTAATATGAACTTCAATTATTTATTCCAAGATTTAATATCATTTCAAATTCATTTCAAAATATCAAAATATCATTTCAAAATATCATCTATTTAATTTAAATTTAAATACCATTTAATCACATTTCAAAATAGCTGTATTTCCCAAATCAACTATTCCATTTAAATCATTTAAATTCAATTCATTATATTTAATAATTAAATATTTAATTTCCAAAATATAATCTTTTTCAAAGATCATTTATTCATTGGAATTTATTAAACAAAGAAAATTCAACTTTCGCAGCACTTAGAAAATGCTATGAAATGTTATGTTTAAAAACGGTTCATTAACAAAAGACGGCATTTAAAATGCTGTAATATCTTAATTTAGTTTCAATTAAAATTTTAGTTAAATTTAACAACTATAGCACTAACAAAGTGCTATAATAACCCTTAGTTCAAATTTGCTATTTGGTTTATTTAAAACAGCTACAACATTTTTCAATGCTGTAATATCTTTAAATTACATTTCAAAAATGCTGTCAAATCAAATTCAGAGTTTTATTTACAATTTCACACATAATTAACTTTTAATATAAATCATTTTAACTTATAAAATCATATATTTTCACATTAAAAACAATCATTTAAATGCCTATATTTCTATGATTTTATAAAGTCAAATTTCCATACAAAAATCAAATTAAATAACAATTAAATTTTCATTTCTTTAATTAAATTCTTAACTTAACAACTAAGTTTAAATTTCCAAAATATAACTTAGTTCCATTTATTTTACTTAATTAAAATTTCACTTTTTAACAAAAATCACAATTTCCCAATTTAAGTTTATATTTCAAAAAAATTCAACTTAAACATTCATTTATTTCATAATTTAATTTATACAAAATCATTAACACTTTTAAGAATTTATTATTACTTAATAAAAATCATTAAATTCATCTTTTATATCAAATTTGTCATATTTTCTTACTTTACATAAATTCCATTTATAAACAAAATCATAAATTCCAAAATTAAATTATATTTCAAATTCTACTTCACCATTTACTTAATTCACTTATTTAATTTATAGAAAATCACAAATAATTTATAGAAATCATTTTAATAAAATTTAAATCAAAATATCATAATATTTACATTTCTAAAATATTTTAAAATTTTCAAAAAAATACATAAACCACGGGTCTGTATATAATTTTCTAGCCTAGGTCAAGTAATACGGATATATATCATTTCAATCCGTAATTTACAAAGAAAAACCGGGTTCTATCATTTCAAACCCGCAATCCCAAGTAATATATTAAATAAATAAAAAGTCGCTCAGGCTTATCATTTCAGCCCATAACGATCTTTCCCTATTCTAAAGTTCGTTCGGGTATGTATCATTTCAACCCATAGTGATTTCTATACTAACAGGGAACTTGCAGTGTGATAAACTGATATAAATAAACAGTATACAATATATAACAGTAACAGATGATATGACATGTGTATAAACAAGGATGAACATCATATAATCATAATATAACAGTTATAACAGGATGATATAAATTTACAGATTCGAGTGATGTCAGTTTATCAACTATATAAGTACATATTAGTCTGGTGAGATTTACTCACTTGTAATTGCTGGAGATAACAAAACCAATGACCCAATGGAAACAAAAGCACGATGACAAGGCTATGGACTTGAGTGGCGAGCAAGATCCAATGCTACAAGTCTTGTGTTTACAACTCAAAACAAACATCAAAACAAACATCAAAACAAACACAATTTCAATACACTTGAAGTGGAATAACTTTTAAATGAAAAGAGATATGAATGCCAAATCTTTTGCCTTGCTTTCTCAAACTTTGGTCATGGCCTAGGGTCTGGTTTGGTTCAGATTTGGTCAAGTTTTGGGTCAGGTTTGGGCTAGCATAGCTTGGGTTCAAGGCATGAACAAGGTGGAGTTTTATACATGAGAAGGTGAAGGGGTTTTTTAGGCAAATGGTGGAGTTTGGTTGGCTAAAGGGCTCGGCCATGGGAAGTGTGCTCGGCCTTTGGGTGCACCATGACTGGACAGAGGTTGGAGGGGTATGCGGTGGTCAGGTCGGAGGTGGTGTTGGCTGCTATGGTGGTGGTTAGGGTGGTGGTTGAAGGAGATAAAGCAATAGTGGTCATCTAGCATTGTTTTTAGGCAATAGGTTGCATCTAGAGGGTTTTGATCACCATAGGGGGCTCGGCCATGATCAATATCAGAGGAGTGGCTGGTGATGCTGTCATGGAAGTGATGTAGAGTGGTGGTGGCCATGGATCCAAGGGGAGGCCGGTCCAACAATGAAGAGAAACAAGGCAAGTTTGCATAGAAAAATAGGAAGAAAAGTAGAAAAGAGATGGAGATCATTACCAAAATTTTTGTTGAAGCCGTGAGTAATGAGGAGCTGAGATTTTCTCACGTGAAAATTAAAGATAATACACGGCTAAAACTGAAAAAGTGGACAGCCAAATGAATTAAAGTGAAGGTTATGGCATTTGGAACGTTTTGAAGGTGAAAGGCCTTAAGTTTTGTAACTTTTTAAACCTTTGGCATTTCCATTTCTTTTTAAATTTTATATAACAAAATTTAACTCAGAAATATACTTTACAATCGAAACTAAGTAAAGGTATAAGAAAAAAAAATTAATTTTAAAGAAAAATATAAAAAGAATGAAAGAAATCACTTAAAAATACAAAACAGTGTCCAGAAATTACAGAAAAATAACCAATGGCTTTGGAAAATTATGTACTTCATTAAAAAATATTCTAAAACAAAATTTGAAATAAAAATGGCTTTTAAAACATTTTCAAAGTGAATAAATAATTAAATTTTAATTAAATAGAATTTAAAATAAGAAAATAGCTTTAAAATGCAAACTGGTCTTTAAAAATTGGAAATAAATTCAAATGAACTTTAGAAAAATTATATTATCACTTTAATAATATTAAAAGACAAAAATATACATAAAATAACATATTAATACATATTAAAATAAAATATGACAAAGAAAATCTAATTTATACAATTTAAAATAACAAAATTGCAGAATGAAACAAATTGCACTCAATATTGAAACATACATAACTTTTACAGTTTAACTCCGTTTTCAACGAAACAAAAAGCAGTGTTCAAGTTATTACATCTATTTTCATAATAAAAGATAAAATTTAAGATTTTATATAATTTAAATTTGAAGTTTAAAAGTCAAAGATTGAACAGTTTGACCAGAATTTCACTTTTCAGTAAAATATTCAATTTATATCAGTTTGAAACTATAACTCACATAATAATCATCATTTATATATTAAAATGAAATGTTTGAAAAAAAAATTTAAAAATAAAAGAAAGTCCAATTTAAATAATATACAAGAATCTAGGGTTGTTACATTATTTAAAATGGTAATAAACATTAAACCATTTTTAAAAGGATAAAATTTAAATATTTGACTTCACAAGTTCAGATGGACGCCTAATGACCACAATGGTTCTTATTTAATTGAGTTTATATTTCCAAGTTATGACATGGGTATTTACATAACAAGTAGGAATGAAAAAGGGAAACAACAATAACAATCAATCAACATATAAGTAAATGTCCAAGTTACCAAAATAGTAGAACTAGGTTTTTATTCTACTTAAATAGATGTCAACATAATCTACTTGATGAATTATGGCAGAACTATGATTTATTCTACCAAACAGATGTTCAATATAACTTAATTAGCATAACAGTGTTTTATTCTGCTAAACAGTTGTCATTGGGTTTCATATTCAATTGAGTTTACTTAAAGGTAATCGATAAAGAGATCCCTTGGATTTAAAAATATTCTTTTAAAAAAGAGTTGCTTTAAAAACAAAACCAATCTTTAGAAATAAAGTGTAATAACCCACTTTTCTGTGCAGTTTAAGCGGACAATCAACCACACTTGACCCACTCAAATTGAACGAAAAGGCGAATAGTTAGGGGAAAGAAGAAGGAAGGAAGAAGAAAACTTAACAACATGGAATCTCACAACGCAGCGAATAATATATAATATGAAAACAGGTCTTTAAAAAAGAAACAAAACTATAATATACATGCAGACATCAATCAGAGTACAATAGCCTATTTTAGCCTGGACAGTTATAACAGCATGTCCTTACAATTGTTGATAAATACAACTAACAGAAAACAACGCAGAACACAAAGAAATACGTGGAAACGTCTTGGACCTCCACCCCGTCTCTTGAGCTCCAATGCATCAAAAGCAATCTGTAAATATGCTCTGTCTGACTTGAGCATTATAATAAAATAACATCCAAGTCAGTCTGGAAAACCAACATGAGAAAACACACCCAACTTGATTTTAAAGTTATAAAAACCTTTGAAATCAAAAGTATCTTATAAAACCATGCCGCACATAAACACAAATGAGTTTTTACCTTACGATAACCAAACCATTTCATGTGAAATTCTCTGATATTATAAAAGTGTCTAAGATACAAATACTTATTAATCATAGCCAAAACTGTTACATTAGTTAAATTCTAGAATAGTAGGTATACAACTAGAACCCTAAAGGCTCGTATTGGAGAATGGATTCCATACTATGGCAAGGTAAGGAACTACCTTCCAATGGTACATCTCTAGATAAAATGCATCGGGGTTTGACAAGAACATCTTGTACCCTTGCCACACAGGACTGGCCTACCACTTGACTAGTAGTACCGAATATGATAACCGCTTGTTTAATGGGCCTCAAAGCATACATGACTAGATGGTAATTGATCTAGATTTAGGATGACCATACCTAATAGGAGCGACCCATATGGCCTTGCTGCATGCTCATTTTTTATCATTTCCTGGTTGATGAGGCTTGAGGCTACGTTTTACCTATATATAACACTTCCCATTTGGAATGCTACATTGCCTTCCAATTGACGGCACAATGATAGCATTCATCCATACAAGTCATTTGGGAGATGAACGAACCGAAGATACCACTTCTACTCATCCATTTGGAATCACTCTTAGGATGAGTAGCAAGTAGCCTTGCATTCAAAGAGCTCCGTCTTCAAATTCCATCAACTTTAAGATGTCTTCACTTCGAAATGCTTGAGTTGAATTGAAGTGGTTTTCAAATAACATATATGATCCTAGTCTCTTCGAAACAATTTCGATAATTTCCAGTAAACCCAACCCTGGTTCTTTATGAAATAAATAGTCAAAGATAAGAGCGGATATCACCTCCTAACCGTTAATGGATGGATTTCCTTATCGTTTGTCCTAGGAGTACGAAACGAGATTTGTACGCATAGTACAACATCATCGGAGATGACTGTGCCATATAACTTAGGTGTTTCTCCTATATATTTCCAAAGCATTTTGGGTCCATATTTTGATAGTAGGTTATTTAACCATCCATAAACACACATCTAAATCAGGGATTTATTTCCAAAGGATACCAAACATTGGTTAAGCACATAAGCAACCACTAGTCTCCTTAATTAATCTTTTTATTAATTAAATTCACCTTGTAAATTACTTGTATGTAAATACCTTTACAAGGATATACCCACAAACCCCTATATTTTCAATACTTGAAAAATATTAATATATTTATCTCAACGGTATAAGTATATTCACAAACATTAAACTTCACAACTTAGAAAATGTACTCATGTACTTATCTCAATGGTATAAGTATATTTACAAAACTGAGAAAGATTTTCTTTTTATTCAATTCTAAAATCATTTATAACTCCTTTATAAATCTCTAAAAATTATTTATACACTATTTATTAATCTCTGAAACTATTTATAAACATTTCTCGATAATTTCTCAAATCATTTATAAACTCTTTATAAATCCATAAAACTAATTATAAAATTCTACTTATAAATTTATAAACCATTTCTAAAATTCATTTATAAATATCTAACCATTTATAAAACTCCTTCACTCCCTTTAAGTCTTCAAACCATTTTATAAAACTCCTCTTATAAAACCTAAGCCCGTTTATAAACTCTATTTATAAGTCTCGAAAACATTTATAAATAAATAAAAATCATTTTCTTCAAAACGCTATTATATAATAATTATTATTAATAATAAACATTATAAAGAAATAATAATTATTAACTCCAAAACATCTTTAAATAATAATTAGTAATTTCAAACATTATTAAATAAACAATAATAATTTATCTTCACCATTATTATAAATAGTAATAATTTATTTCCAAAACATTATTAATAAGTCATTATTATTAATTTCAAGCCATACCAATTATTTAAATAATTAACTTTTTCAAATACTAAAATATTGATAAATTACTTTAAAAACAATATTAAATCTAAACAAATAACTTTAAAATGATATTAAATATAAATAATAAATTTAAAATAATATTATGTATATCAATAACTTAAAAACAATATTAAATATAAATAAATAATCTTTAAAACAATATTATATATAAATAAATAACCGTAACACCCCTAATTTCTCTTTAAAATTATTCAGGAGATTTAACTAGATTAATTAAACAGAATAATGTATGGCGTGAAAGGAGATGAGATTTGATAATTAATTGGGTTAGGCTTTAACTAATCAATATATAAGGCTGTTTTAACTTAAACATAAGTAGGAGGATTTATGAGAGGGGCAAAATAGGAATAAGCTTCATTTTCTAATCATAAACCCTTCCACCTCATATCCACATCCATTTTAGATCTATACAAAACACAAACAAAGTAGAGGTCATTGGTAAAGCTTTAAAAGGAAGAAAAGTTAGAGAATCAAGTTAAAGCTAAGGGGAATCAAATCAACAACTCAAATCTCAATATTTTTCTCAAAACAAGTGAATAATAGTATCCATCTCATTCATATGTGTTAAATTTTGGATTTTTATGTATTCCACATTGTTTGATGATGATATGGTTGATTTTAACATTGTTTGCATGAATGGTGATTTATTGGAATTTTTATGAAATTATTATGTAGGTTTCAAAGGAAAAACCTTAGTGAATGATCTCAAAACAACTTGATTTTTTGATATGTTGTAATATATAATTTTGGAGATGGTTTTTAATTTCATAATTTTCGGAATTAATAGGAATATTTTATGAATTTCCTAAGGTGAAAAGGGCATTTATTTCGGGTTTTAATAATTAAAATAATAAAATAATGAATTTTGCCCCAAAATTTTAAGATAGTAAAAAAATGTTATTTCATATTTTTGGTGAATTTTTGAGATTTTTCCCAAGTGTTTTCGATTTATTATGAATTTTCTAAGCTAGAAAGGCTTAATAATTATATTAAAATATTAATATGTTATAATGGTTTTAAAATAATTTTGGAAATTATGAAATCTGATTATAGTAGTTTTTCTGTAAAGAAATTGATAAAGTATATCTGTAACATCCCGAAAATTTTCGACTTTCGAAAATTCGACATCGATACTCACTTTATCGACTGCCGAGAAATCGAATGCCGGAAACTCGAAAAGTTATGGTTTTAGAAAGAAGAAGTAGAAGAAAAAGATAGAAGAAAAAGAAAGAAGAACAACAACAGAACAAGAGCAGAAACAAAAACAGAAAACAATATCAGAATCTCACATATCGCAGCGGAACAATATATAATAGATAAATGAATATCATTTAAAACAAAAGAATTATATCTGTTATTACATTACATCACATCATATCATCAGAGTCAATATACAACAATGGACAGTTATATAACTTGTCCTCATACAGAATACACAGCGGAATAAATACTATCAGATACAAATACAACGTCTCGTCATCCAGCTTATCTCCAAGCTCTAGAATATCCAGAATATCCTGATAATGTAACTCTAGACTGCCCGTGTGGAAATTGGTGGGCACCCAGAGTTTAGAAGGGAAACAATAAACTCCGAGTCAGTCATGGTGACTGGTGTGAGATCGTAAAACAGTTATTCTTTAAAATAAACAACAGTATAATTTTAAAGTCAATTCGAAATGCTTTTGGAAAATGAAACTACCATAAGACCTCCCACCACACACACAATGCAAACGCAGAATTGGAGGAGATTTCTTCTTATGATAGTCAAAGATGCTTACTACGCAAAAATCAAATCATTTTGATATTATTATTAGTGCATAGTGTAGAAAACATTTCGAAAGTATAATATTAATCTTAGCCAGCATAGGCATTCCGCACTTATGCCTACTATAGCTACCATCCAAACAGTGGTGACCACCATAAGTGAATGATAGGTTCTACAACTAAAACCGTACAAGATCGTATTGTTTCTTTGGATTTCCAACAAATGGTCAGGCTAAGGAACTTCCTATCCACGATGGGTACGTCCCTGGAATAGACGACCCGAGAATCTAACGTTACGGTTAGATCTCTGCCAACACAAGGCCGGGTTACCTCTGCAAAAATAGGTAACTACTGACACGCGTATGCCATCCCCCGATCGTCACCGATCTTCCCGAGGATCCCCGATTTCCAACAAACCACATAGATAATAATAATGCAGTAACCACAGAGGTTAAGTATCTGGGCTCCATACCATGATACCACCTTTATCCAGAAGGAATGACATACACTAAGGGGCGCTACTCCCTAGAACCTTGCTGCATCCTTCCTGTTTCGACCATTTCCGGGGTGTGAGGCTCGACGAAGTCTCGTCCACAAAGCTACGCTTTCTCAAAAAGCCCTGCTTCGGGTCAAACAAAATGATCAACCTATGATCATAAAGATATAAGATCAAACAAATGATCATATCACAAATGATCAAACATTGATCATTTCACAGCAACACTCAGTATGCCACGTTACCAAATTGGGATATATCGCTGATAAATTTCAACTACATAACCTCTGAGCTCGTACGTCTCAGAGAAGGGTGTTAAGCTAAGAGAATAAATTCTCCGCCACCAACAGAAATGTATTTGAAAGAAATCAGCTTTATATCTCAAATTGTAACGTCAGACACACAATCCATACAAGTCTGTTCCGGGATCGAACAGAACCGAAGGCACTTCTCACGAAGCCCTTGCATTTCCGGATAATTTTCAATCACGTCAGGACTTCCCGTCACTAAGGGTGATAAAACCTCTAAATCGAAGATCAGTCGATGTAGAGTAACTCGACGGTAATCCTTCCGTTTTCAAAAATATCCGGTCTTCAACACCGGTCTTCAAATGCGATTCATAACGACGTATCACATATTCGGAATGGGTTATACGACCCCATGGTCCTTTCCCGGCTAACCCGAATAGTGAGCGTAAATTTAAAAATAAGTGTGGCATTCAAATTTATCCAATCACAACCAATACCTATCTAAAGGTAATTATTGATAGTCGGTTATTTAACTATCAATAAAGATGCGCAACATCATCAGATTCCAAAAAATTTTCCAAATTTTTTCATCTTCAAAAATATCTTTACTAGATATAAAAATTTCCACACTTAACCATTTGAAAACAATTTCAAATCAATTTTCCACACTTCAAAAATAAATCAACGTTTATTTTTAAAACGAGTTCCCATTTCTTTATAAATTCCATATTGAATTTATATTTCAAAATATCTTCTGATATACGATTTTCAAATCGATTTTCAATATTCAATTTCAATTTATCTTTTACAAAGATAAATTCTCAAAACGTTCATTTCATTGTAAAAGCATTTCCATACTTATTTAAAAATAAGTGTTTCACAAATCGTTTATTTTCAACATTTGAAAATATTCAATATACTTAAATCAAATTAAGTATATATTTCATTCTTTTAAGGAAAATATTCTTTTAACACCTTTATTTGAGTCAAAACGAATGTTGCGTAAAACATCGTTACGACGACTCGAAATCACTAGTATAGGGATTCGGAATTTAGGTAGATATATAAATCCCAATACTATATAAAACATTTCCTTTCGGAAATCATTTACTATAACTACAGTGTTATAGTCCACCATTTCCTTATTTTTCGAAAACGTCTATTTCAACAATAAATGTTGAAATCTATGATTTCGATATTCAATATAATTTAAAACATCGTTTAAAACAATTAACTTCATTTCAAATATCACTTCCCCAAAACCATATCTGTTTTACTTAACAATATATTCACTGTCCAAAATCGTGAATATAATTTACTTAACCCAATTTCAATCTTTTCCACACATTTTTATTTCAATAAAAATTCGCTATCCAAAATCGCGAATATATCTTCTTTGATAATCTTCTATATTTAATTTATCAAATTCAATCGATTTCGAATTTATAAACACGGTTATAAATTCTATTTCTATTTATAAAAACTTCAGTTTATAAATCTTCTTTATTTACCAATTCAATTCACAATTCAATTTACATACCACAATCCATATTATAAGTTAAATACTTATAATTTCATTTATTTACAAAGATCATTCTTTTAAAACTTTACAACTGTAAAATTTACCCTTTTAGAAACCCATTTTAACGTCATTTCCAAATACTACATCAATTACAGATTGATTTCCAAAATTTTATCATTTCTAAATAATTTCTCTTATTCTTTCCAATTTATTCAATATTCTATTTTTAAAAGAATTCTTCAATTTGAAATCATTTTTACATTGATTTCCCAAGTTATTTCAATTCATAAATTTAATTTCTAATTGGACTTCCAACTTATTTCATTTTAAATAAATTCCTTTTGAAGAGAATAAATTTCTTTGTCTCTTTCAATCTATTTAAAAATCCAAATTTAAATTAATTTCTTCAATTTATAATCACTGTTTTATGAAATTCTTTTATTTAGCAATTTCACTTTATTCTGGAATTTATTCCATAAGATTATAAAAATTAACTTTTTATACTTTAAAATTCCTTTCTTCGAATTTATTAAATTTCTAAAATCAAATTCACTTAGAAATTTCTATTTTGATTTCCAAAAATTCAATTTCATTTATTTTTGGAATCCAATGATATCAAACATCCATTCAGCTAAATTTTTAGCTTTCAATCAATTTTCCAGACATCGATATGATCAATAACATCAATATAATCATTCACAGATTCATATCACAGTATAAATAAAATTAATCAATGTGAGGGGTCCAGTTGGATCCCTCCAACCTGTTTCCCTGCATCCAAAGATGTTAGCACAATACCAATTCCGCTCCAGTACGGAATTATCGCGGTATATGGGTTTTTTATAAATCCGCTTACTAACGGCGCAATAGGGTCTCATCCGCTATACGAGGCGGGAAATCATCAATCCAATATATACATATGCCAATATGTATATACTGCTATATATATAGATATATCCTATTATATCTAATAGCACATCCAATAACAATCATCATCAATCAATTACTGTAAATTCCACTTTTCAATTGAGTGAGAAAATCTCACCTTAGCATTTAAATTTGCCATCCATTTCCATTTCAGTTTTGTTATCTCGATTTTAACCTGGTATAAACAATTTATACAATCTTATCAATATTTGAACTAGACGAACAATTAATTTCCCATTTTAAATAGATTGAGTTAACTAATTATTAAATTATTTCATTTAACTAACAATCTTATTCAAACTGGTAATTTAAACAAATTTTCCCTTTGTATTTTTATTAACTAATGGTTTAATTCATTTAACCTTACTGAAAACAATTCTCTGCATATTCATATTAAATAAAATTCTAACTTCTTATTGTAAAAATCATTTTCTAATATATATTTACATTTAAAAATTTCTTTTCTGTAAATCTATAAATCTACATCAAAATTCTTTACTGCAATTTCTTAATTCCAAATCATGATGTTAAAATTTTAATATTCAACTTACTGTAAAAATATGTTTTCCTTCTTTTGACCTATATAAACTTTACTGTAAAATTCTTCTTTAACATATATTTACTATCTCTTTCATTAACACATATACTCTTATATTTAAAAGCTTACATATATATATATTAAACCAAGCGAAATTGTCCATACTGAAAAATATATATATATACATACTGTATAATTATTTTGATTTTATTAACTATTATCCAAACATATATAAAAGTTAAATAAATTTTAACAGAGAAAAAAAAAACGAAACCTTACTGTAAATAGATGCGAACTCCCACCACAGTCACGTCGCCACCGGAGTTGTTGAGCTCGAGTTCGACTCAGATGAACTCGCGACCACGATCCCAATGCTAGCCTTCCTTCACGCGAGCGCGCCTGCCTCGATTTCGCCATGTCGTCCAGATTCGTGAGCATCCCATCGCGAAACCCTCTACGACAAATCGCGAGCCCCCCTTCAACTTCGATGCTCCACCGCAGCACCTCCCTGATTCCGGTCCTCCTCCCCTTGCGCGAACGCGAGTGCGTGCCTCCATCGCGATGACACTGAGTCGCGATTCGACTCGCTTTTCCCCCTTTTTTTTCTGAGAACTCGGTTTGATTTCGAATGAAAGAGTATGTGATTTTTTTTTTATATAGAAGAAGCTCGCTCCCCTTTGTTTTGCGAATTGAAAGTTGAAGAGGGAACGAATTGGCTATTTGGTTTCGAATGAATTTGAACTACTTGAATTCGAGAAGGGGGAAGAACGCAGCCATTATTCTTTAATTCACTGTATTTATTTTGAACGAGATAATTATTTTTCTTCGAATTCGATTTGGCTTTTGAAACTGAAGGGGATGGTTGGCACGATCATTTCGTGATTCTCGGCTGAAATTAAGGGAAGAGAACGTGGTGATGTATATTAATATAAATTTTAATTTTAATTTGAATTTCATTTTATTTTAACGCGTTTGCATATCGTACAGTCACGAAACAACTCCGAAAAATACGAAATTGGAAATCCGACAATAATTCAATATCACGGACCCAACGGAACTGGTTTCGTCGAATTCCGAGACTGTTTGAAAAATGACTATTCTATAAATATCGGTTCGAACGATTTATTCAAAACTGATCAAATCGATTTCAATTTCGATTCTGAAGCTTCTGTTATCTTCAGTAATATCAACACGAATTTTAAAAGCTTCCGAAATATTTTTCTTCGGCTTAAAATTGAAGATTCAAATCTTTATCCAGTTTCAATAGATTAAATTCTATAATTTAATCGTCAATTTCAAAGTTATATCGGGGATTCAAATTAAATCATCGTTCAAATATTTAAAATTAATTAAATATTCTCAATTTAATTTGCTCGAAATTCTGGGTCGTTACAATATCTCTATCCAACAGGAATTTGACAAACAATAAAAGTTGGTGAAAAGAATATACTTTATTTAGCAAATTAGCAGTTTTTACGTTAATTACGAGTCTGCCACTGTACCCCTTCGTCACCTTTGCTTTCGTATTGCTACAGTAGCCATTTTCTTTCATATTGCTACAGTACCATGCTTTCGTAGCAATGCTACAGTAACATTAGCTTTCGAAGCCATTCTGCAGTGCCAAATGCTTTCGAAGCCATGTTACAGTGCCAATTTTTTTCATAACCATACTACAATAACTTTAGTTTTCGAAGCCATGCTACAGTGCCAATGCTTTCGTAGCCATTCTACAGTAACTTTAGCTATCGAAGCCATGCTACAGTGCTAATGCTTTCGTAGCCATGCTACAATACCTTAGTTTTCGAAGCCATGCTACAATGTCAATGCTACAGTACCAAATGCTTTTGTAGCCATGCTACAGTACTAATGCTTTCGAAGTCATGCTACAGTAACTTTAGTTTTCGTAGCCATGCTATAGTAACATCAGCCTTCGTCACTATTGCTTCCGCCAGCTTTGTTTTTAGAATTTAAAACATGTATAACTTTTTAACTATAAGTCCATTTCTCTATTATGACCACTCTACGAAAAGGGAAAGTATCATTCGAAAGCAATGGAATAGGTTAGAGACCCTGATTCTACACCTATAATAAGTAATAGCCCATGAAATCTATACCTTGAGAAATGTTATTGGCAGGGGCCAATAGATTCTTAGTGATCCCATGAAATCTATATTCGGTATAGGTTATTGATAGAGATCATTAGGTTCATGGTCAGCCTATGAAAACTATGATCTGAGAGATGTTATTAAAGAATCCAGTAGGTTCATAGATAGCCCATGAAGCTAAGATTGGATAATGTTATCGGTAGACACCAATATGTTCTTAGTAATCCCATGAAAACTATGAAACCAGACAGATAGTCCGTAAGCTTGGAACATGTTATTAGTTAGCCCATGAAAACTAATAGGGTAATAGTGACCCTAGAAACAATAACTTGAGACAGATAGTCAGATGAATGCGGATGGGAAATCCATGATATATTATATAATTGCATATCATCATACTATGTTATGTTTTAATCATTGTGGATGCAGGTGCATAATATATGGTTAATTAGTTTTTGGTTAAGGTACTAGTAAGGGGAAAACCTATTCCGTTCAGCGACATGGTCTTGCTAGGTATTTATATGGTTTGAGATGGTATATTATTATTCACACCATACTTCTTGTCTAACTCGAAGTTTATGTTTTTCCCCTTAAACTCTCGGGTGCTCAAAATTAATTTGAGTAGGCTGAGGGTAAGGGTTTTTTAGGTTATTAGTTGATGAATAAGCTTCCATAGATGTGCAGGAGGCAAGCTAGCTATTTAGGAGATTCTATATATTGTCCGCTATGTTATTTGGATGTAAGGGAAAATTTATTTAATTGCCTATATTTAGACTCTGATCAACCAAGGGGGCATCTTCATATGTCGCTCTTTGTGTATTTTATAATAAATTGTAATTTCTCTGAACGTGGTTTATGTATGGGATTATGTAATGAATCTATAATGCTATTTATAATGAAATGATAAATTTGTTTTAAATTGAGTTTGAATTTTTTCATATTCATGTGTTTCTGGTATATCAATATATCTAACATTACTGCATTTGGTAACCTAAAATTAATAACTATGGATGACTGCTGCATCTGTAGTAGCTAGTTTTGGGCTTCCAAATGGGGGATGTTAAAAGTTGGTATCAGAGCATAGGTTTATGTAAATTTAAAAGAAATTTGAACCTAAAAGATTTTCAAAACATAACCCAATGAATCAGAGAATGAGACCGAGGTTTGGGTTAACACTATAGTAACGTACTTGCATTTGTTGTATATATATATGTATATATATATATATATATATATGTATGTATGTATAAGTATGTATTCCCATTTCTCTTAGACCGTTCTTCGGTATCTTACTAAGGCTCGTATGCAGATATACAAGAAAGGAAGATATGGAGGCAGAAAACGGAAGAGGAAATATAGGTGGAGGAAGCACCAACTAATGGAAATGCTCGACCCAATACCTGGACGAATCTAGGTTGATAGGCAAATGCTAATCCAAATGCAAATGCCAACGTAGGTGCTGGAACCCCGCCCGTAGACACAGGGATGATGTATCAGTTCTTCATCAATGTGATGCAAGCTGGAGAAGCTATAGGAGTAGCTAGGGGAAATGTTGTGAATGCTGGGGGAGCAAATCCTATGGCCCCAGTTGTCGATAACTATGCCAAGCTAAGTAGGGATTACAACAGTCTTGGTGGGAAGCCATTTTTGGGAACATAGGATGCCGTCGAAGTAGAAAACTTGTTATTGCACTATGAAAGAATTTTCAGTGACTTGGGATTAGATGATGAACGGAAGAGAAGACTTGCTTCCAGATAATTGCAGGGAGCAATATTATAATGGTGGAATGGGGTTACTATTGGAGTACCTGAAGAAGAATTAACTTGGGCCGAGTTTCGAAGGAGATTCGAAGAGAGGTTTCTATCCGCAGTGGCCAAGTCGGCATTGATGAGGAAGTTTATGGATATAGAGCAGGGGGAGATGTCGGTAATCGAATATGTCATGAAATTTGATGAGCTGTCCACATACGGATACGCCATAATTGACACCGTCATCAAGGGAAATAAAAAGTTTATTCGAGGACTGAAGCCAGAGATTCCTTGGGCAACCAAGCCACAACTCCGTGACCTTAGAAATGTCGTAGTGGAGATGGCCATCAGGAACAAGAGATGCTCTCTACGTTTAGTAAGGGGAAGTTAGTTGGTGTTCAAGATCCCTAGGGAAAGAAGAGAAAGTTCTTTAAAATGGAAAGGAGCTTAGAAAGGAGGAGCAGCCAAGAAATGGAAGGCCGATGTAGTTTGCTACAAGTACGACAAGAAAGAACATTTTGCTCATGAATGTCGAAATAGAAAAGGGAAGAAGGTTGCAGATAAGAAAGGAGTGAAGTGCTTCAACTGTGGCCAGATCGGGCATTACAAAATCTATGTCCGGAACGGTTAGAGAAGATAAGGGAAAAGTTTTTTCCTTGAAACCATCTTCTTCCAGACCAACAACAGCCGAGAAGGGGAAATCCATGACAGAAGATACGCTTTTGATTCATAGTATACCAGTTAGGGTACTATTTAATACCGGTGCATCACATTCATTTATATCTCAGTGTTTGGTTGATAAATTATGTTTAAAACCATCATACCTACTTACTTCCTTAAGAGTTGCTAATCCAATATGAGGGTATGCAATTCTGGAAATGAGATGTGATCAGTTAGAACTTGACTTATTAGGTCATAAGTTTGCATGCAGTCTGTATGTATTTGATTTCCGAGGTTTCGGGATCATATTGGATATGGATTGGTTAGATAGATACGATGCAAGGATATTTTTCTAGGATGGGGAAATATTGTTGAGACACCCCAATAGCCGTAACCGAATTATATACTCGTAGAGAAGTCAGACCCAAGTGCTTGTGCTTTGCTGAATGCAATGGAAGCGGAAGAAGAATTAGATCGGATGTTGGTAGCAAAAGAGTTTGCAGATGTTTTTGAGCAAGTGTTGGGGCTACCGCCAAAGCAAGGTATAGAGTTTCAGATAGATCTGGTGCCAGGGGCAGAACCTGTAAGTAGACCACCTAGCCGGATGACACCTACTGAAATGAGAGAGTTAAATGTGAAGCTAGTGGACTTGGAAGGGAAGAGTTTTATTAAACCAAGCAGTTCTCCAAGGGGAGCAGCTGCAGTATTCGTGAAGAAGCCAGATGGATCTCAAAGGTTGTGTATTGACTACCCTAAGTTGAACGAAAGGACGATCAAGAATAAGTATCCTTTGCCGAGAATCAATGATTTGTTCGATCAGTTGAATGGAGCTAGAGTGTTCTCCCATCTGGATTTGGCAACAGGGTTCCATCAGGTAAGAGTGGCAGAGGATAGTATTCTATGAAAAGCGTTCAGGGTCAGATACGGGTCATATGAGTGGTTGGTGATGCCATTCGAGTTACGAATGCACCAGCTGTCTTCATGGATTTGATGAACCGGGTTTTCTGAGAGCACTTGGATAGGTTCGTATTGGTATTCACAGATGACATCTTAATATACTAAGGATGAAAAAGAGCATGAAGTTCATCTTAGAGTAGCGCTTGAGACGCTGAGGCAGCATCATCTGAAAGCGAAGTTTTCAAAGTGTCATTTCTGAAAGAAAGAAGTTAAGTTTCTTGGTCACGTGATTTCAGAGAAGTGTTTCTCAGTTAATCCGGATAAGATCGAAGCTGTTAACAACTGGAAGAGACCAGAGACGGTGACTGAGATCAGAAGTTTCCTTGGGTTTGCTGGTTACTACCGAAGGTTTATTAAGGATTTCTCGCAGATAGCAGCGCCTTTGATTAGGTTGACCATGAAGGATGTGCAGTTTACTTGGTCTAGCCAATGTGAGGAAGCATTCTTAAGTTAAAGCATTTATTGACCAATGCACTTGTGTTAGTAGTTCCAGACAGGAATTAAGGATTAGTAGTGTATACCGATGCTTGTGGAACCAGATTAGGAGCTGTGTTGATGCAAAAGGGTAAGATCATTGCCTACGCTTCTGGACAGCTTAGACCCCATGAAGTAAGATGCACTACTATGATTTAGAGTTGGCAGCGGTAATCTCCACATTGAAAATATGGAGACACTATCTCTTGGGTGAGAGATTCGAGTTATATACCGATCATAAGTCCTTAAGATACCTATTCTCTCAGAAAGAGTTAAATATGCGACAGTAGAGGTGGCTGAAGTTTTTAACAGCTTATGACTTTGGTATAGAGTACATGTCGGGGAAAGGTAACAAGGTTGTGGATGCACTTAGCAGGAAATATCAAAATGTGGTGTTAGCCATGAGGATCTTGAGGCGTTGACTACATGCAATGTGCAGTTAAGATCTACTGCTAGTTCTAGTCATAGTACTGCCATGTTGTCCTCCTTGGAAGTTCGACCGAGAATGGTCAAAAGGATTGCATCTAAGCAGAAAGATGACCTCGTGTTAGCTGAGAAGATTAGAAGGCTAGAGGTCGGAATCGAGATTGATGATCTAAAGGATTTTTAATATTGACCAAAGAGGGTGGTTGAGAAAGAAGGGACGATTTTGTGTCTTGAATGTAGAAAACCTAAGGAAGGAGGTCCTTAGAGAATGTCATCGATCAAAATTTACGATTCATCCTGGGGGGACCAAGATGTATCTGGATATGAAGAGGAGTTTCTACTGGGAAGGTATAAAGAGGGATGTTGGCTTATGGGTAAAGTAGTGTGTGAACTGTCAACAAGTAAAGGCCGAACATTAGAAGTCGAGTGGGTTGCTACTTGCTTCAACCTTTAAAGATACTAGTTCGGAAATGGGATTCGATATCTAGGATTTTATAGACGGGTTTCCATGGTTGAACCGGGGAAATGAAATTATATGGGTCATAGTGGACAGGTTAACCAAGAGTACCCATTTCATTCCAGTAAAATTAACCAGGACGGCACCTGCCTGGCTAAATTATTTATAAAGAACATAGTTAGACTACATGGGATTCCTAGTAGCATAGTCAGTGATAGAGATACCTTGTTCACTAGTGAATTCTGGAAGAATCTACAAGGAATGTTGGGAACCGAGCTTAACATGAGTATCGCTTATAATCCATAGACGGATGGACAGACAGAGAGAGTCAACAAGGTACTCGAGGATCTATTAAGAGCTCGTGTATTAGATTTCGATAGGTCGTGGGAAGACCAGTTGCACTTGGTTGAGTTTTCCTATAATAATTGGCTAGTGTAGGGATGGCACCTTTCGCAGCTTTTTATGGAAGGTCGTGCAAATCACTAGCATGTTGGTTAAAGACCGGAGACAGATTGGTCCTTGTCCAAATATGGTGAGAGAAGCAACAAAGAAGATGGAGATGATTCGAGGTAGGATGAAGGAAGCTCAGTCTAGACAAAAAAGTTACGCAGATAAGAGGAGTAAGGATCTACAGTTCTCATTTGGAGATAGGATTTTCATTTAAGTATCACCAATGAAGGGTGTGGTATGATTTGGAAAGTCAGGGAAACTGGCACCGAGATAAGTTGGACCATTCCCAGTCATAGAGAGGATCGGAAAGCTCGCATACAGAGTAGAGTTACCGAGCAGTTTGGCAGGTGTCTGTAATGTGTTTCATGTGTCTCATCTTCGTAAGTATGTACGTGATCCAAAGACTACTATCCCTCTACTAGATTGGAAGACTTAATAGTAGAACAAGATCTGAGTTTTGTTAGGCAACCAGTTTGGGTTGTAGTGAGAGATGAGAAGAGGTTAAGAAATAAGACAGTCAAGTTCAGTGGAGCGACAACGAGAAGGACTTTACTTGGGAAACAGAAGACGGGATTAGGGATACTTATCCTAGGTTATTATGAGGGTATGTTCTATTTTTTTATATATAGACTTTTCGCTAGTGTGATATACTAGCTTTGTTGGAGTGATTGATATGCTTGTTTGTAGTCGTTACCGAATTTCGAGGATGAAATTCTTTAAGGGGTGAGCCTATAACATCCCTAATTTTTCTTTAACATTATTCAGGAGATTTAATTAGATTAATTAAATAGAATAATGTGTGGTGTGAAAAGGAGATGAGATTTGATAATTAATTGGGTTAGGCCTTAACTAATCAACATATAACATTGTTTTAACTCAAACATAAGTAGGAGGATTTATGAGTGGGGAAAAATAGGAATAAGCTTCATTTCCTAAACATTAACCCTTCCACCCTCATATACTCATTCATTTTTACATCCATACAAAACTCAAACAAAGTAGAGGCCATTGCTAAAGCTTTTAAAGGAATAAAAGTTAAAGAATCAAGTTAAAGCTCAGGGGAATCAAATCAACAACTCAAATCTCAACTCTTTTTCTCAAAACAAGGTGAATAATAGTATCCATCTCATTCATATATGTTAAATTTAGGATTTTTGATGTATTCCACATTGTTTGATGATGATATGGCTCATTTTAACATTGTTTGAATGAGTAGTGATTTATTGGAATTTTTATGAAATTATTATGATAGGTTACAAAGGAAAAACCTTAGTGAATGACCTCCAAACAATTTGATTTTTTGATATGTTGTGTAATACATAATTTTGGAGGTGGAATTTTAATTTCAAAATTTTCGGAATTAATAGGAATATTTTATGAATTTCCTAAGGTGAAAAGAGCGTTTATTTCGGGTTTTAAAAATTAGTGAAAAAAAATACTTTATTTAGCAAAATAGCAGTTTTTACGTTAATTACGAGTCTACCACTGCACCCCTTCGTCACCTTTGCTTTCGTATTACTACAGTGGCCATTTGCTTTCGTATTGCTACAGTGGCCATTTGCTTTCATATTTCATATTGCTACAGTACCATGCTTTCATAGCCATGCTATAGTAACTTTAGCTTTCGAAGCCATGCTACAGTGCCAAATGCTTTCGGATCCATGCTATAGTTGTGACGACCCACCTCCTCGACCCTCAGAGATTGACACTAATACATCCTCGGTATTCACGTGCCATAAATCCAAGTGCCGGAGAGGCAGATTATCATGAGGTAAAGAAATAAAGATAGAAGATAGATAATAATAGAATCTCACATCGTATTCAACACATAATTATACATATGAGTAGTACATGCAATTACTCCAAATTATTCCATCAAATTTACGACAAGTACTAACCCAACTAGGATAGTTATAACGACCTATCTTTACAGTGCTGGTAGATACTAATACATAATACAGACACAGCGGAAAGTGATAGATGACTTCAACAAAAGACACAAAATGCTCCATGCTCTATGCTCCATTCCAAAATGCTCCAAGCTTACCTAACTAGTTGGCTGCCCAGGAAAATAGGGCACCCAGAGTTTAAGGGAAAAAGAAAATAAACTCCGGGTCAGTCATGGGACTGGTGTGAGAAACTCAAAATACGATGTTTGAAAACAAAAGGTATCTCATAAGACCACACCGCACATAAACACGGAACGGGTTTTTTTCTTATTCAAGTAAGTATACACAATCTTAGCCGAAATTGTTACATTATTAGATTCCAGCATACTAGGCTCTACAATCAAATCCGAAGGCACTTATTGGAGAATGGATTTCCATACAATGACAAGGTAAGGGACTACCTTCCGACGGTACATCTCTACAAAAATGCACCTGAGGCTCCAACCTCTACCAACACAGAACCGGCCTACCTTTACCATAGATAGTACTGAATATGTCATCACCCCGGTCGTTCCCGACCTACCCGAGAGTTCACATACACCACGTTAATTTAAAACCCGACGTCATAGCGGGAATAAATATATCTAGAAAGGTGATGACTATACCCTAATGGGAGCGACCCACTTAGCTCTACCGTATCTACCCTGTTTTTGTCATTTCCAGGTGATGAGGCTCGAGGTAACGATTACCTTACTCATAGCACATTCCACTTTGAATGCCACATTGCCAATCCATAATCACACAACTGATTTCTACAAACGTATAACTCCTGAGCTTGTACGTCTCAGGAAAGGGTGTTAAGCTAAGAGAAGTTGCCTTCTCTGCCACCAATCAAATGATATGTTTATAGAAATCAACCAATGTAATTACAATTGCAACGTCAGACATCCACCCATGCAAGTTGTCCAGGAACAGGACAAACCGAAGGCACTCTCCTACCCCAACCTATCGGGAGTTACTCCTAGGATTAGTAGCGATTAGTCCTTGCATTGGATATTTCATAACGAAGAGACTACTGCAACTATATGTATATTGCGAGTTTATCCCCAAATGATCAACAAGTAGTCCTTCGATATGAAAATCCTAAATATCATATCCATGTCTTCACTCCGAATACGCAAATTGGTTTGAAGTGGTCTTCGGATAGGAATTACCCAAATCCGACCCTGGTTACTCCGAACCAATCATCGATTAAAAAGATGTTAAGTTCATATGTGATTATCAATCATCATTCAATTTAATTCATATTTGTATTCATTCATAGATATACCTTAGAGATATATCCATTGAAATATTTCTTTCTCTTTTTCAGAGTATATGGAATTATCAAGCCTCATTTATCAAATCCTTTTGGTTAATTTAAACCCTTTTAAATCATGGAATAATTCCAAATCCTTTCATATTTTACTCAGAAAAATATTTCCCATTCATTTCATTTAAATCTTAACAAAGATTTCCTAATTCAAAACTCATAATTTTAATTCGGTTAAAAGCATGTTATCTAGGATGCTAATCCAAAACCAGTAAATGTTAAGTGAGTAGAATCTATAGAAATCATCTAATTCTACTAAATATCAATTCCCGTATTCAACAAATACTATGGACGGAATAACGGTGAAAGCACTCTTTAAATTCCACGAATAGTATGAGTTCCCTCTTCGGGCTTTAACACCGAGTACAAGAAGATTATCTCCATAAAATTCAAGTTATTTATATTTGGATAATTATATCCTTTAACTTTGGAAAATTTTGATCCGAATAAATCAAATTTACTATCCCATCCATTGGGCCAGTCCGGATATCCAGGGAGAGCAGGAAACTGGTTTTCCAAACTCAAGCCTAGACACTATCTCTCTGACACCCATAAGGCGGTCAAGTAATTTGATCGACTCTAAATCATTTAATATTTAACCATTCCATAAATCTATGACAACCGCCCATGTCCCCCGCACTTAACCTAGAGATAGTGCACTGTAAAGCGTGCCAAGCAGCCATGGACGATTGTCAGGGTAAATTAAAACAGCAGAATCTATCGTATAACTCACAGCGCATGGACAAAATACAATAGAATATATATATAGTGAAGCTTTATAGAATAGAATGTCATCATATAAAACTTCATAATAGTTGAATACAAACATCTGAATAGTCAATACATCAAGCCTCACTACATATCACTCAGAGATTTATACAAAGCAGCGGAACATCCAGTACATATAGTAAGAAAATAATATGCAAGCCTCCAGCTCGTCTTCGTCATCAGCATCGTTGGAAGCAAGAATAGCACCTGTCACCTGCTACCTAGTCTGCCCGTCCCAAAATGGACGAACAACCCAAGGCAATAAGAGTTAAAACATAAAGCCTTGAGTCAGACAACAGTCTTAGTGAGCAGTAAATTAACTAACAACATACCAAGAGAGCATAAAGGAAAAAGGAATAGGAATCCAACCCTCCCACTCCACCTCTTTCTACATTGATAGCCCCCAGACACACACTAAGCAGAAGCAAACATAGCAAAGCATACAATTTAAAGTAAAGCAGTTATCACTCGAGTCAAGGGTGATGCTTTCCAAGTACAAACCCCCAAGGCCTAAACCAAGATCAGATAAGCACCCAGAAAACACTGCTCTTGAGACCGAATGACGATACAACCAAACATCCATGACTCTGGCTATCACTGTTATCAGTGCTTCGATATCATCGTTAATTGAATGACCGGCTCATTCTTTCATCCGTCCGTCAAGGGCTAATGGAAAACCCGGTTCTAGACATAACTCTGCACGTCGTCGTGACCCATGCCTAGGACTATCGAATCTGCCCAGAGTACTCGACTACCAATCAATAGCCTTCAGGGACTATCGAATCTGCCCAACGTACTCTTGCTTTAAGCATGCTAGAACCTTCAACAACGATGAGATCTCAGCCTTCTAGTCATCCTCCTCGACGACTATTTCCATACTAGCTCAAGCGCCTCTCGAGCAAACCATTATCCTCAAACTCGAACCATTTCATCGAGTTATCAACATGCTTGGAATGATCCCATCTGGATTAGACCAAGACTATCTCATATCATGCCTCGCTTCATCACATCCTAGCAAAGCCTCATCTCAACATCCTCATTATCAAATCTATCCATATGAGCTTCATCATCCGCTACATATGCCACGAGCAGCTTTCCCAATTCAAGAGCCTTTCACTTAGCTTTTGAATCATCTTCGACCATCTTGTCTAAATATAATCATCAATCATCTAATTCATAGCAATCAATCAAGTCAAACATTAATCCAAGTAATCAAACATTCAAATATGATCTAATGAACAATTATAACAATAATGGAAATTTCGTAAATAAAGAGTCTAAAGTCTAACAAGCATGAAAACATGAGCAATATCTCTATAATCTTGATGAATGAACTTGCATAGGTTAACATGTAGTAAAATGGATGTCAAATTATCATGAACAATGGATCTACACTTAAGTTTATGAAAAATGCATGGAAATCACTATTTTAACCCCGAATCAAGCCAACAATCCGATATACTCCTTTGGATCCGTGTGAGAGATAATCACCACTCACCAAATCACCTATACAACCCAAAAGCAACACACTTCAGATCTGGACAACGAAGGATCTAACTCGATCTATCACAAATCTGCTTCAAACGATGAAATCACTCTTCGAAGAATGTAGATCTTCAACTTTAGCTCTTGGATCTTCGATCTTGGATGGAAGGAAGTACTAAGGGTGCGTTTGTTTTTTTCTGCTGAGTGCTGAATGCTGAATATTGGAATGCTGTTTGTTTTTACTTCTGCAACTTTTTTATTAAGAACTTCTAATGTAAAAATTTCGTATCAACTGTAAAACAACATACGATAAATTACCGATGAAAAACATACAGATATACGTCCATCATAATCCAAGAAAACGTACATAACAAAAAATTCTCATTATTAACTGATTACAAGCAATAAGAAATTTGATCACGCATGTTATCCATGAACACTTGTGATTGCGTTGAAAATATATCACTGTGACGTAGTGGAACTTGCGGTGGTTTTGCATCGCCCGCCATGCTAGATGTTTCATTAGTATCATTCCCATCCTCCTCACCTTGTTCAGCTTGATCAAATAACTCATCATGAAGAGCAACACGACGTAAAAAATTATGTATGGCCATACATGCAATTACTATATCTCTTTGCACAGAAAACTTGTAAGGAGGCATTTTATCTAGAATGGGAAACCTCTTTTTTAACACACCAAAGCTTCTCTCAATAACATTTCTTAGTTTTGCATGAGCATGATTAAATCGTTCCTGTCTAGTTGTAGCACTATTACCTCTAAAGGCCTTCAGCCAGTAGCGGGTGTTGCGATATGGAGATAAGAAGCCTCTTGTGTTAATATATGCCACATCACAAAGGTAATACATACCTACAGCAGCATAATGAAATGTAAATAATAGTTTTCATTCACGATGTTAGTTAATTATCATAACATACTTACTCGGTGGTGGTATAGGAAAATTGTTTGCAGGATCATGCAGTGTTTCACTGAGGACCCTTGAGTCATGCGCAATTCCTTCCCAGCCAGCCATCACATAAATAAATTTCATGTCAAAGTTGCATATGGCCAATAAATTTTGATAGTAATTTCCCTGACCTCGTCCTCTGAATGGTACTTGCTCATCAATTGGAATGTTTGCATCTATTAACGTACCGTCTAATGCTCCAACCGCACCCTTAAACGCGCCTTCTCTTAGATCAACATGTGATCGAATATTTTCAATGGGTTTGGTGAAATCTGGAGGAACAATCATTTCTTGAGCAAAATTCATCATCGCGTTCAATACTTCATGAAAGTATTTATGAACCGTTTGACCAGAGTGTTGAAATCTGTACCTTATTATACGGTTTCGGTTGTTATGACTTACAGTGGATAAAAACATTGTCATTTTTTCTTCGACGTCAAGGTGTTTGCTATTAGAAAGCCACTCTGCTGTCGAAAGTAATGACATAGATTTTTAAAAGATTGTTTATCCATTCGAAATTCATCGTATATGACGGTGGAAGGTCCCTCCAACAACTCCTTCATGTACTGTTTTCCTGAAAGAGACGAGGTCAAATTTTTTTGCCGCATTGTTCCATGGTTTTTTATTTTCAGTAATATTAAGAGAGTGATCCATCTAACCAACAACCAAAACTTCAGTGTCATGCTGAAAAAAAAACAATCCATCAAAATGAAGCGTACATGTAACTATAAATTGAAATAGATATAGCAAACTAGTACGGGTAGCAGTACAATAAATTATTGACTCGGCATACAGTTTATTACTGAAAACAAACACTAGACAATTACTGATATATAACATAATTTAAAAACTCTCCTTTCTCTTCAATGGTACGTTCATCCATGAACGCAATTTTCAGTTCTGGCTTGTCACAAAACAGCACTTTTGCCTGTCTATATTCATCCGGTGATATCATACCCAAACTTTTCATTTCTCTTAGGGGAACCATAATATCGGTGTACGAAGGTCCTTTACTAGCCTTCTCTTCGTCAATTTGCTGCTTCAAGATGCTAACTAATCCCTCTATTTGATTTTCTAGTGTTTCACCACCTACACTTTTTTGATGTTTTTTACTTGACCGACGGGGTGTTGCCTTCGACTGTCTAGTGCGATTAATATCTGCTTCACAGGTGGTACTTCCGATATCTTCAGTAACTCTTATCTCCTCAAAGTAATCATCATTCATACTTCCATTCAGCTCAACATTTTCTGCATTTATATCCTCTTCGTTTCCAAAAGGATCATCCTCATTTTCAGTATCAGTTGTAGGACGTGGGATTGACGATGAAGACGACCAAGCATATGAACCTTTCGCTAGCGTTTTTTCAAACACGCCTTTCATTAGTTCAGGATATTTGAGAGAAATATTTCGAAACTTCGCCGCTCTTGGATTTTGCTGTTCATGTTAAACATTTACGGTTATAATAATAATGCAACTATAATACATTACTTTATATACTGCAAATTATTACATTATACTAGTACAGTTGATTAGCTTGCCTGAATAACGTCTTTCCACTTTTCAGGTGGCAAGTGTATGGAGTTGGTGGCTGCACAGAATCCATGTCCAGAGAGCCCAGTAATTTTCACCCACGCATCGTAATCTCTTCGTAAATAGTCATAGCGATTTCTAAATATTTTGTGCGCAAAATTCACTTTCCATTTTGCATTAAACTCTGTCTCTAACCTTGTCCACGAATCTTTCGTAAGAGACATTCCTCTGTACCCTTGACGCTCAACTTCCCTGAAACACAACTCAAGGAAGTCTTTTTCCATTTCAGGATCCTTTGTGAAAGCAGCTCTATCTTCGCAGTTCTCATTATCTTCATGGTTGTCATAGCTTTTTGAATTTGTTTTTCTCTTTGATGCCATAACTGTTAACTACTACATGCAAAATCATTGACACACAATAGCACAACTGAAGTAGATAGGACAGAACTAACCGGCTAATTTTTTTATGTAAACTAACATGTAAATCCTATCCATTTACAACAAATCAAGCTTAACATATGGCATTAAACATTTACTAATATATATATACATTTTAGTAGCACTTTAAAATATAGATTTTATGGAACAAGACATTTCAAAGTACGTACAAGTGGGTTACATAAATAAACAATACACATTGGTCAAGTCAAACCGTAGAATTAATATATCAATAATAATTAAAACTAGGCTTTGAAATTGCACTGACATAGGCTATAGGCAGAATGGTATGTACAGGCAAAAGTTTCGAAACATGCATATATATTTCGTAAAACATGTACATGCAAGTACTTATATATACACATAGTTACAGGGTATGTCCAGTAGTTGCTAGCATATACAAGCAGAGGCGAAAAAGATTTAGGAACAAGTATTTTCTTTTAAAAAAATTTGCTACATATATTTCCATACATTAGTATAACAACCTCATATGTATGACAGGGACGTGCATAATTGTATGCAAGCTTAAGTGTGACTTTTCTCCAAAAAAAACTTGACAGGCACAAAATTTATATTTCTACTCTAATAGTAAGTATATGCGTTCCTACCTTATTAACAAGTCATGCTTTTATGCCACTTCTAAAATGCTAGGCATGTATGCCACTTCCTTTTATATGTCAGGCATGTTTGCTCTGTTCAATGAAATACTACCGGTTTCCAAAAGTTAATTTATACTAAATAAAATTTTACTTTTACTGATCAAATTATTAAATTTGCAAATCAATACAGAACAATAAATTATCTCATATTACAGATATAGTAGTGTGAGATTATTGTATTCTAGAAAGCAGACTGAATTGCATATTAATAAGTCAAATATAAAAGTTTAAAACAAAATACGAATTACACCAAAATTAATGAGAACACTGCACAGATCACGAAAACTAACATTTACCCAATAATTAAAAAACCAAAAACTGAACTGGAAATGATAAGCAGCAGACAAGTTAGAAAAAATAAACAGAATAATCAGTAGAATAAAGTGGATAGAGGAATTCACCTGGGCATATGCACGCTTACAAGGAAATAGTTAATGCAGGGCCTGTTACAAGATGAAGGAGCAAGCAGATTTTAGTGATGAAAACAGAAAGGAGTGGAATGAATTTTATAGGCGTGTAAAAATCTGAAATGAATCAGCCAATAATTATAGCTGATTGATACTGCTGAATAGTAGGGTTAGGAGCTGTTTACTCTGTCAAAACAAACGTGCTGATTTGGTCTGATCACTGAAAATTTTCAGCGGTCGGCGGTTTTTTTCCAGAAACAAACGAAGCCTAAATCAAAGTGGAGAAAAGAAGTGAAGAAGTGTAGAACTCGAGCTCTCAAAATGGCAGCACTTTGTTGCTTCAAAATCCGGATCCCAAAAATGAAGAAATAGACGTGTATTTATAGGCTGGAAAAACTTAGGTCGTTTGCTCGCTATTAGGTCATCCACGACCTAAGAAACCCTACGACCTAAAACTTCGACCCAACAGACCCAAGCCTATGCGCATCCACGACCTAACGAAACTCCACGACCTACGACCTAACGCACGCGCTTCTAGGACCTACGACCTAACCCAGATCTGCGCATCCACGCGACCTACGACCTAACACATGCACGCTTCTACGACCTAACACACACGCGACCTAACACACACACAGAAGCTCACGACCTAACTAACTTAGGTCGCCTACGACCTAACTCAACACAGAAGCTCACGACTTAACTCCTTAGGTCGTCTAACGACCTAACTACGCTAACTCGCTAACTACTAGGTCGCTAACCCCTTAAGCCGCTTCATTCTTTAGGTCGCTAACTCCTATAGGTCGCTGCCTTTCCTTAAGTCGCTCAATCCTTAGGTCGCTATCTTCTTAAGTCGCTGTTTCCTGTAGGTTGCTAACTCTTAGGTCGTCCACTACCTTAGGTCGCTAACTTCCTATAGGTCGCTCCAACCGACCTAACCTACCCCACGACCTAAGCCACCATACGACCCAACTCCTATACGACCTATCCCAAAATCCTTAGGTCGCTCCACTTTATTAGGTCGTCTACTCCGACCTAACAACTCTACGACCTAGGACTTAGACTATGGACAACTTATCAACAATGCAACCTAATGTCAACTGTTTTACGATGTTTCGATCCGTAAAAATACGGGTCGTTACAAAATCCTTCAAATCATATTTAAAATACTTTATTAATCATTTGAATATATTTACAAAAGATTTGGAAAAGAACGGTTGCGTTTAAAACTACATTTCAAAAGTTATAGAAAAGTGCTGCGGAAAAGTGCTGCGGAAACTATTGCGGAAAGTGCTACGGAAAGTGCTTTTTAAGCTATATTGATCAAAACAACTTTTTTATCATTTGGAAACTCATTTTTATAACTCAAATCACTTTTAAAACATTTTAAAATATTTTTAGAATTTATTTCATATTTTTAAACAATTTTAAAGAGGTTTAACATTTCATATACACTAATTCATTAAATAAAGGAAAGTGATTTCCTTTGTGCTTATCGACGTGTATTTCCGTGACTTGCATATATATTCAACATTCATATTAAACAACCATCATCAATAATCATAATCAAACATATATAACATCCAATAGCATATAAAACGATAGTTTAGGAGTTTACTCACTAAACTATGAAAATAAGGAATATACTCACTAAACTATGAAAATAAGGAATATACTCACTAAACTATGAAAACAAGGAATATACTCACAGAATAAGTTATACCCACTAAACTATAAAAACAAGGAATATACTCACAGAATAAGTTATACCCACTAAACTATGAAAACAAGGAATATACTCACTAAACTATGAAAACAAGGAATATACTCACTAAACTATGAAAACAACGAATATACTCACATCCTATTTATTTTGATGGAGACTTGGAATAATTTACCTCTGATATTGAATTTTAGTTCTTTTCTTTTGTTTGTGAATGAAATAAAATGAGATATGGACTTGGCTATTTATAGGTGAAGAGAAGGGTACTTTAGTCATTTCCTACAGCCTAACCAGATTCGACCACATTTTGGTCCAATAGAAAACATCTTGATGGCCTAATTTGATTCGACCACATATTGGTCCAATAGAAAACATCTTGATGGCTTAATTTGATTCGACCACATTTTTTCCCAATAGGAATCTCCTTATCAACTATGGCATAACATGATTCGACCAGATTTTGGTCCAATTGCAACCATCCGCATGGCAGAACCTGATTCGACCAGATTTTGGTCCAATGGCAACCATCCGCATGGCAGTACCTGATTTGACCAGATTTTGGTCTGATGGCAACCATCCGCATGGAATATAATAATCATTATGCTATTTTGTTTCATTAGGCAAGTAATTATACTATTCTGTTTTATTAGGCAAGTAATTATACTATTCTGTTTTATTAGGCAAGGTTAATAATTCTCTCTTGTTTTATTATGCAAGTAATTATACTATTTTGTTTTATTAGGCAAGTAATTATACTATTTTGTTTTATTAGGCAGGGTTAATAATTCTTTCCTGTTTTATTAGGTAGGTAATTATACTATTCTGTTTTATTAGGCAGGGTTAATAATTCTTTCTTGTTTTATTAGGCAAGTAATTATACTATTCTATTTTATTAGGCAGGGTTAATAATTCTAAGTCGTGTGTTGCATGTACAAACAATGTTGCAACAACTTAAAACAATTTCCATTTGTCAAACCGTTGAGATTTCGGGATCTAATTTCCGGGCATATTTTCAGTTTTTAATTCAAACTATTTATTTATGTAAACAAAACTTGAAAATAAATTTCTTATCATCTTTAACTAATTAAAACAAGTTCATTTAACTTATAAAGCTATATTTAAAATTAATTAAATATTCCATTTTCAAAGTGGTAAAATTACGGGTCATTACAATAGTGCCAATGCTTTTGTAGCCATGCTATAGTAACTTCAACTTTTGAAGCCATGCTACAGTGCCAATACTTCCAAAGCCATGCAACAGTGCCAATGCTTTCTTAGCCATGCTATAGTGTCAATGCTTTCGTAGCCATGCTATAGTAACTTTAGCTTTTGAAGCCATGCTACAGTGCCAATGCTTTCGAAGCCATGCTACAGTAACTTTAGCTTTCGTAGCCCATGCTACAGTAACATCAGCCTTCATCGCTATTGATTTCACCAATTTTGTTTTTAGAATTTAAAACATGTATAACTTTTTAACCATAAGTCCATTTCTCTAATACAACCACTCTACGGAAAGGGAAACCATTATTCGAAAGCAATGAAATAGGTAAGAGACCCTAATTCTACATCTATAAAAAGTTATAGCCCATGAAATCTATGCCTTGAGAAATGTTACTGGCAGGGGCCAATAGGTTCTTAGCGATCCTATGAAAACTATATCTGGAATAGGTTATTGATAGAGATCAATAGGTTCATGGTCAGCCCATGAAAACTATGACCTGAGAGATGTTATTGGAGAATCCAGTAGGTTCATAGTTAGCCCATTAAAACTATGATTGGATAATGTTATTGGTAGACACCAATAGGTTCTTATCACATGAAAATTATGACACCGGACAGATAGTCCGTAAGCTTGGAACATGTTATTAGTTAGTACATGAAAACTAA
This sequence comes from Allium fistulosum, assembly GCA_030737815.1. NCBI lineage: Eukaryota > Viridiplantae > Streptophyta > Magnoliopsida > Asparagales > Amaryllidaceae > Allium > Allium fistulosum. The sequence goes on from CM060902.1 coordinate 811,320,735, forward strand.
TAAGGTAATAGTGACCCTAGAAAGTATGACCTGTGACAGATAGTGAGATGAATGGGGATGGGAAATCCAGGATATATGTATAATTGCATATCATCATATTATGTTATGTTTTAACCATTGTGGATGTAGGTGCATAGTATATGGTTAATTAGTTTTTGGTTAAGGTACTATGTAATGCTCCTAATTTTAAATAACATTATTCAAGAGATTTAATTAGATAAATTAAATAGAATAATGTAGAGACTAGAATGATTAGAGGATTGAGATTTGGAAAACTAAATAGAAGCCGAGCCTTAACTAAATGGAATCATAAGAAAGAGTTTATAAAATGGTTTTATAAGTTAACTATCCAAGAGAATAATTGAAGGGTATTATGGGAATATCCATATATAACCCCATAACCCCTAAATCCTTACCTCATTTTCATACTTTCATAAAAACAAAAACAAAAGAGATCAAGGTCGGCCATAACCCTAGGAGAAAAAGGGATCAAAATTAACTAGAGGCTTAGGATTCAAGCAAGGAAGAATTAAGTAAGATCAAATCTCAAGTTCCTTATCCAAAACAAGGTGAATAAAAATCTAAACCATCTCATATATGTTTTTATAAACCTCTTAATTTCGGATTTAAGGTTTTAAAACCGTTTGGATTATTTGAATGATGATATGCTTTGATTATATGCCGTGTTTGATTTAAACAAGTATGTTTGTAAAAGGTTTGATTTGATTTTAAGGATAAAATCATGTAAAATGGGTTTTGAATGCCATGATGATTGAATATGTTATGTGAAACATTATTTTGGAAATGGGTTTAAATTTTCATAACATTTCAAGCTATGCATAATTTATTATGAATTTTGAGTGGAAGAAATAGATAATTCGGGTTTAAATTAACTGTGGCAATTATATAAAGGATTTTGGGTTCGAAATTTATATATGTTAAAAAACATATTAAAAGTGGATTAAGATGATTTTTGGGGATTTTTCCTCAGTGATTTACTATGGAAATTAAATTAATTAAGTTTGAGAACTTAAATGTCTTAATTGTTTTGTTAAGGATAAGGGCTTCTTTGCTAAAATATTTTAGTTACTAATTGATGAATTCGAGAGCCTTTTTGGAAAAAGATTTTGGTAAAGGATTGAGCAACTAATCATATTTTAACAAATAAGGCAAGTAGGTGAAAAGAAATTTCTTTTAAAGGCTAAAAATTGGTTTTGCTTGGATTTACTACTTCGCCACTTCCATCTAATGGCTTTCGACATAATGCATCCACCAAAGAACCCATTCGAAACCAATGCACATGGTATCAAACAATTGATACATAATGCATTGGAGAAAGGCGGAAGGTACAGTGTCGAATACTAGCTTTCGAAGGGGTAGAGTCATTTTGATAAGCTTTTGAATATGTTACTTGCCTTTGCTTTTAAAAAGACGCTTTCAAAAGGGTTGAAGTTACTTGTAAATAGCTTTCGAAGGGATTGACGCTTACCTTTGTTTTAAAAGTAGCTTTCAATTGAGTTACCGCATATTAAGTTTTGAAAAGGAGCTTTCGAAAGGGTAGTTGCTTTTGAACTTAGTCAAAACCTAGCTGTCGTCTTTATACCTTTCGAATTAGTTAAATGTTGCTTTTATTTATAGCCTTATAACAATGAATTCGAAAGGGAAGCTTTGTTTTATTAATATAGAAGCCACATCCCAATGCTTTCGAAAGGGTCCCTATAGTTACTTATATTAAGGGTTTCGAAGACAATGGCATTGAAAGGTCATTTCGAAGTTATCCTTTTCCCCCAATTATTTTACTTAAAGATCGTTACTTTCAAAGGGGTTGTTTCGAAGCCATCTATTCCCTAAATTCTTTTACTTGGAGATTGAAGTTTTCAAAGGGTTACTTTCACTTACCTTCACTTTGACCCAGAAGTTATATTTAAGGTTGAACCCAATGATTTTGAAAGAGATACTTTCATATGGTTTCGAAGCTATGCTTCTATAAATTCTATTTGAACTAAGTGTTTTGAAAGATAAGCTTTAATATTTTCGAAAGGAATGTTTTAATGGTTTCGAAAGGAAGATTTCAATGCTTTCGAAAGGAATGTTTTGAGTGTTTTGAAAGGTATATCTTTAAGTATTTTGAAAAGAAGGTTTGAATAGTTTTAGAAGGTGTGTTTTAATGGTTTTGAAAGAGAGGGTCTAAGGTTTCGAAAGCCTTAGTTTTCAAAATGAGGAACCCAATCTCAATTTTTAAGATAAGCCCATGGCAGTATGAAAGAGTTTTTGAAATGGCATATAACTTTGGAATTTTTGAAGAAGCTTTCCTTGCTAAAGATAATAGGTTAAAGTTATTAACTATGTTTCATTTGAAAAATGATTACAAGGAAATTGAACCATAGATGTTTATGTTTTTATGTTATGATCAGTTATCATGTGTGCTTCTTCGGTAAACATATTCACTTTATAATTAACCCATATCTGCATTTTGGGGGTGTTAAGGGCATAATAACCAATTAGGTTGACCCAGTAGTGAATATATATCGAGTTAACTCCCGTGTGAGTAGAATTGCATCAAGGAGGTCAGGTAGAGCAGAATATAGGATGTCCAAAGACTGATCAAAGGATTATTGGTTTATACAAGTTCTTAGTGAGCCCATGGAAAATATGTATGGAAAAAGTTATTGGCAGGGGCCAATAGGTTCTTAGTGATCCCATGAAAACTATATCCGGATTAAGTTATTGACGGAGATCAATAGGTTCATAGTTAACCCATGAAACCTATGATATAAGAGAAGTTATTGGAGAACCCAATAGGTTCATAGTGAGCCCATGAAAACTATATTTGGATGAAGTTATTGGTAGATACCAATAGGTTCTTAGTGAACCCATGAAAACTATGAAACTGGGCAGATAGTCCGTATGCTTTGAACAGGTTATTAGTCAGCCCATGAAAACTAATAGGTTAATAGTGACCCTAGAAACTATAACTGAGACAGACACTCAAATGAATGGGGATGGGGAATCCAGAATATATTGCATGTTTTCATATCATCATGATATATTTCATTACATTTTTTCTTAACCATTGTGGATACATGTGCACAGTATATGGTTATTATAAATTGAGTTAGGATACCAGTAAGGGAAAAATCCATTCTGCTAAGCGGTGTGGTCTTACTAGATATCTATATGGTTTGAGATGGTAAGTTATTATTCATACTAGACTTTTTGTATGACTCGAAGTTTATGTTTCCCCTTAAACTCTCGGGTGCTCAATTGATTTTGAGTAGTTTGAGAGTTAAGGTTTTCAAGTTCTCCTTTAGACGAATAAGCTTCCGAAGACGTGCATGAGGCAAGCTAGCTATTAGAAGTTAAATCTTTTAAAACAAAATAATTCCAAAACCAAATTACAGATTTAAAAATCATTTCCTGTCTCAAAATCAATCCCAATCCCAAATGGCAATTTTATAGTATTTAAATATATTAATTTATGGCCAATAGCTACCAAACTCTTAACCAATATTGATATTGATTTTCTATCACTATAGGGTTTAAGTTTGAGTATATAACGATGGCATAATCAACAGAGACAACCATTGGGTTTAATGTTTGTTAACCCGCCTTTTGGCAAGGCCTTGGACATGCGGATTTAATTAAATCGATTGCTTGGCTGTTTAGGATGGAATACGATAGGTTTGAGTCGACTGGATGGATGGGTGATGCAGCGCGCTTGGAAGATGGATATTGGATTGGCTTAAAGCTGATCGGCTATAACTTGGGTATATGAAATGTGGACTGGCATTTATGGGTCGGTCAGAGGTGGTTCGGCATAGGTGGGTCGGTGTGGATCGGCGTGGAAGCATGGCTCGGTCGAGGAGTGGAGGCCATGTAGGGGTCGTTCGGCATTGGTGGTTTGGTCTGGGAGTCACGGGTCGTTCGGCATTGGTGGTTCGGTCTGGGAGTCACGGGTCGTTCGGCATTGGTGGGTCGGTCTGGGAGTCATGGGTCATTCGGCATTGGTGGTTCGGTCAGGAATGTGTGGCTCGGTGTAGTGGTATGGGCCGGCCAGGATGATGTGGTTCAGTGTAGTAGTATGGTTCGGTCAGTAGTGGTGGCTCGACATTTGGATGGGTCGGTGAATTGGTCTTGGAATGGTGAGCATGGGAAGAGCACTTGGGTCGGCACTGATTCCTAATTCGGGTCGGTAGGCAGTAGGCTTCAGGACAACACTCGAATAGGCTCGGTCGCCAACTTGGGTTCAGGGTCGATCGGTATGATGGAGTGGGAGACATTTGCTTCGGATCGGTCTTTGCATATCCCCGGGTCGGCATAGGGGAGTAGGTCAGCAACAAGATTGTGGGTCGGCTGCTCGGTTGCTTCGAGTTATGGACAGGTTTACTTCGGGTTAACACCTAGGATGCTTCGGGCCGGCTTATTGAGGAATGGGGATTGGTGGATGTGGCTCGGCCTGCCTGAGTCGGTTGTAATGTTGAGCCTGGATCGGCTATAGCCTTGATGGGCCCGAATTACTTAGAAGACCCAACTACCTGGATTTGCCTATAAATACAGCATGTGGTGTTCCATAAAAGGGATCTTCTTCTTCTTTTCCGCTCTCTTACCTTTTCTTTTCTAAGGCTAAGGCTACTCTACCATTTTGTAACTGTAATCGGTTATTACAGCAATAAAAAGGAAACTTCTGGAGTGGACGTAGGCCGGAGTTAGCCAAACCATTATAAAATCTGTTGTTATTTGCTGCTTTCATTTTAATTTTTGTTATTCTTCATATTAATATTCATCGAATATATTCTATCTGTGAGTTGTGACTAGAATTCGGTGCTTTCGCTTGGATTTGGGTGTTAGTGACCAATTTTGGCGCTAACATTTTGATGCTTTCACCGAGAAGGCAATCACTCGGGGATTTTTGAGCTAGGAACTTGGATTCAAGGAAGCAATGGCTAGGCCACCAACAAGGAAGCAAGTGATAGAAAGAAGCAATCAAGAGGGAAGTCAAGAGGCCTCCTCTGGAGCTGGAGCAGGTCAAGCATCCATCTACATCACCAGAGACGAGATGGAAGCGATGCTGAAAAGACAAGAGGAGATGATGCAGACTCTTCTCCGATAATTTCGACAAGCAGGAACTACAGGAGCTCAGATCCGTGGAGCTGGATCAGAAGCACTCAACCAGCAAGCAGATGGAGTGGTTCAACAGGGAGCAGCCACTGATCAGCGAACAACTATTAACCCGGATGGACCAAGACTTGGGCGCATACCAACAGGTAATGCTGGACCAATCCATGGAGGGATACCTGACGATGTTGTGCAACCCGGCATCAATAAGAATACAGGAGTACGTGATGAGGAGTATGTGCCAGGATTCCCTCGTGAACTCAGGGGGCAAATCAGAGACAGCAAACAAGGATTACAGCTTGGCGACAATGACAGATTAGCGGAGATGGTCAGACGAGCTATGAGAGGTGGATTAGTAAATAAAGACCTGGAGGATGTGAATAGGAGTCCCTTTACTCCTACTATCAGGCAAGCTAGGAACCCACTGGATTTTAAGCTACCAATGTTGGAGATGTATGATGGAAGAACAGATCCCGCCGTTCACCTGACGAGGTACATGAGGCATATGGAGTTACCGAGGGCATCGGATGAGGTCATGGCTCGATGCTTCCCTTTGTATTTGACGGATATCGCAGCTATGTGGTTCAGGCAGTTGGAGAGTGGTTCTATTGACAGATGGACGGAGCTGATTGAAAGGTTTATGAGGCAGTTTTGGGTCCATATAGTTAGACCCAAGAACGTAATGACCTTGACATTAATGAAACAATGGAAGGGAGAATCGCTCAGGGATTTCTTAACTAGATTCAATGTGGCGGTGGCTTCGGTGGATCGACCCGATCCATCGATGGTTTTGATGGCAGCAGTTTCAGGGATTGCAGATAATTCGGATTTCAAGATATCATTGGAACGGGACCCACCGAGGGATCTCGGGGAGTTCTACCATGAGGCGGAAAGGTTCCTGAGGTAGGAAGTTGCGCAGGCTGAGAGAGAAGGGGGAGAGGCTGAAGCTTATGTAGTAAGGGGTGGAGGTCCACCTAGGGAAGTTCCAGAAGAAGATGATAAAGGGAAAAAGAAAATGAATGATAACGGTAACACATCGAAAAGGAAACAAAGAGAATCAAAATTTTCTTCTTATATGAATTTGACAGAAACTCTGCAAAGGATTTACTTGGATACTCGGGGGCACCTCCATTATCGAAGATCGGATATGAGGGAACCATTGGAATATGAGTGGGCGTCAGGAAAGCATTGCCTATTCCATGAGCTAGATGGGCACAACACAAATGATTGTAGGCATTTGAAAGATATCCTTGAGGAGCATGTAAGGAATGGTCACCTACAACAGTACATAAGGAATCGAGTTGTAGTAGCAGAACGGGAGCGGCCATCGCCTACCTCGAACGAAGGTGGCGTTGGATCTAGTCACCGCCGGCTTGTTATCAACCGAATGGATTTATGGTTCTGAATAAGTAATAGAACTCAAAGTAATACGACTAGGTCACTTACACACGTACGGGATCGAGGACGGTCCCTAGGCGTGCTCTGAGATGACGAAAAACCGTACTGCTTGGATCTATGAAATCCTGTATTCTTTCTGTTTTTCTGCAAACCCTGGTTTCTTCTTTTGTACTTTGGACATTTGATTCCCTTTGTTGTACGAACTTTCGCTTTGATAACTGAATTCTGTCATGATTGGGATTGGACTAATTCAATATATAATACAGGCCAAGCGATTACCGTCCCGATCGAAGAGACGGGGAAATAGTCGCGAATTACGAGTCCCTTTGCCGGAGAGAAATGGAATGGACTCGAACAGAATAAAAAAAGTCCTCGACCGGAGAGTCGAGGCCGGAGAATATAAAGTCCTTGACCAGAGAGTCGAGGCCGGAGAATATGAAGTCCTCGACCATAGAGTCGAGGCCGGAGAATATGAAGTCCTCTACTGGGGATCGAGGCCAGAGGAGGATACCCCACGGATTAAGTCCTTGACTGAAGAGTCAAGGCCAGAGGATGATAGAATAACTTGGATTTGAGTTACAGGACCCAGAGAGGTCCTATATCTGGGTATGGATCCGCTGAGGTCCCGGATATGGATTTTAGGACCCGGTGAGGTCCCGACTTAGGATTTGGACCCGGAAAGGTCCCCAATTTGGACTACAGGACCCGGAGAGGTCCCGGACTCGGATAAAACGATCTGGAGAGATCGTGGATTCAGTTAATTGATTTTGGATGGATGTGGAATCGGACGAGGATTCGGTTACTGGATAGGAATTGGATATCGATTCAGAGAAGTTGTAGATTCAGATAACGGATCTAAAGCTATTCAAAACACGCCTTCCTATCGCAAGGCATGTTTTGGGAGGGCAAAATATTAACCTGCCTTTTGGGAAGGCCTTGGACAGGCGGATTTAACTAAATCGATTCCTTGGCTGTTGAGGATGGAATACGATAGGTTTGAGTCGACTGGATGGATGGGTGATGCAGCGCGCCTGGAAGATGGATATTGGATTGGCTTAAAACTGGATCAGCTATGACTTGGGTATAGGAAATGTGGACCGGCATTTCTAGGTCGGTCAGAGGTGGTTTGGCATAGGTGGGTCGGTGTGGATGGTGTGGATCGGCTTGGAAGCATGGATCGGTCGAGGAGTGGAGGCCATGCAGGGGTCGTTCGGCATTGGTGGTTCGGTCTGGGAGTCACGGGTCGTTCGGCATTGGTGGTTCGGTCTGGGAGTCACGGGTCGTTCGACATTGGTGGTTCGGTCAGGAATGTATGGCTCGGTGTAGTGGTATGGGCCTGTCAGGACGAGGTGGTTCAGTGTAGTAGTATAGTTCGGTCAGCAGTGGTGGCTCGGCATTTGGATGGGTCGGTGAATTGGTCTTGGAATGGTGAGCATGGGAAGAGCACTTGGGTCGGCACTGATTCCTAATTTGGATCGCTAGGCAGTAGGCTTCGAGACAGCACTCGAATTGGCTCGGTCGCCAACTTGGGTTTAGGGTCGATCAGTATGGTGCAGTGGGAGTCATTTGCTTCGGATCGATCTTTGCATATCCCCGGGTCGGCATAGGGGAGTAGGTCAACAACAAGATTGTGGGTCGGCTGCTCGGTTGCTTCGAGTTATGGACAGGTTTACTTCGGGTTAACACCTAGGATGCTTCGGGTCGGCATATTGAGGAATGGGGATCGGTGGATGTGGCTCGGCCTGCCTGGGTCGGTCGTAATGTTGAGCTTGGATCGGCTATAGCCTTGATGGGCCCGGATTACTCAGGAGGCCCAACTACCTGGATTTCCCTATAAATATAGCATTTGTGGTTCTAGAAAAGGGATCTTCTTCTTCTTTTCCGCTCTCTTACTTTTTCTTTTCTATGGCTAAGGCTACTCTACCATTTTGTAACTGTAATCGGTTATTACAGCAATAAAAGGGAAACTTCTAGAGTGGACGTAGGCCGGAGTTATCCAAACCACTATAAAATATGTTGTTCTTTGCCGCTTTCATTTTAATTTTTGTTATTCTTCATATTAATATTCACCGAATATACTCTATCTATGAGTTGTGACTAGAAATCGGTGCTTTCGCTTGGATTTGGGTGTTAGTGACCAATTTTGGCTAGTGACCAATTTTGGCGCTAACAATGTCCAATAATTCATATGACAGGAATATTATTGAAATTAAAATCAATAATGGCGAGGAATCATGTTGGATCCCTCCAACCTATTCCCCTATATCACAACTCATATATATATATGTGTGTGTGTGTGTATGGGCACATATATATGTATCCTCGCTGAAGCCTCGCCTATCCGTCCCCGACCAAAACGATGCTTGCCATGTCGCCTGAAATGCCTCCGCCATCACGAAAAAGCCAAAACGTCGAACAATGTTTATCATCAAATTATGTCGCCTTAGGTCACCGATCAATGCCAAACTCAACCAGCACATGGACCACGACCCTCTCTAACACTTTGCTTCAGATCCCATCGTCAATCGATCACCCTAATCCCCAAAATCCCTTGAGAACGCCACTGCCTTTATAGCCAATTTCCAGCCACCTCGTCATGCCATAGGCAATCATCACCGTACAATTCCTACGTCACATCCCTACGAACATTTCTCCAGTTGATGAAGAGCTACGATATCCCCTCTGGTGGCGCCGATTGTTGTGAGCCGTTGGATTAGGCTGTTGTTTTGATTCTGTTTTTAATTTGAAAATGGGCAACGTTTCACTGGTTAGGTCACGTATATATGAAGAAGGGAAGGATTGAGACGTGGGCAGTATGGTTGAATGGTGGAGGGGAATGGTGTGGGTATGGCTAATGTATGGTGAATATATATATATATATATATATATATATATATTATAATAATCTTCTGCCTAAACATACCGAAAAATCCCGAACTCCAATCAAGGCATGCCGCCTAGCGTTCTATACGTGATACCCCTATTCGAACACAATGGAATTAGTATCGAGACCCAATTTCTACAGAAGTTAGCTTTTTCAAAATCAAATTATTAATTTAAATTCCTTTAATAAATTTCTATGTGTTTCGAACTCGCACGACCAAACGATACCTCCACTTGTCACGAAATTGGACAGCGTACTATAATTTACTATCACGGATCTAATGAAACTGTTTCATCAAAATCCGAGACATTGCCCCGGAAGGCTATTTTCACCCGTTAATTAAAATGATTATTATTAAAACTAGTTTATTCACTTTTAATTCAAATTTAAAAGTTTACTATCTTCATTCTTATTCAAATAGAATTTAAATCAACTTTTGAAATCATTTTTATTCACATAAAATTCAAAATTTAATTATTTAAACAATTCCAAATATTCAAATAACCATTATATTTGAAATTCAAGTTATTTAACTTATAAAATTACCTTCTAAACATTTAAAAATCAATTAAATATCCCAAACTCAAATGACTGAAATTCTGGGACGTTACATTCTTCTCCCCTTAAAAGAATTTCGTCCCGAAATTTCCAAGGTAAGAAAAATGCCATAAAACCTTTTCAAAACCAATTAGCTAAAATAGATTATAAAATTTCTAAGCCTTTAAAATTCATTCGTAGATTCTAGCTAATACCATTCAAAGTTATAATACAAAAATCAATTTTTTTCAAAATTTCACAAAAGTTTTCTAAGGCCTTAAATTTATGGAAAATTTCGCCAACGTCTCCTTTGCGTGGTTCGATCGGAAAAATTTACAATATATATATATATATAATCACAAATATACATCTCATCTTCAAGGATGAGGCATCCCATAGGGAAAAATATAAAAGTACAATATGTAATATGAGATATGTACCTTTTATTATATTAGCAAGCATATACAATCAATATAATGCGAAGACGAGCTCCAAAGGCGAAGCATACGCCATCCGCACCTACTAATCACTCAATAACCAATGAGAACAAGTATAGGAAAAGTAATCAATATATAACATTTACTAACACACTAACTGTATGCAAACATAGCAAATGTTACAAGAGAAACCATCCAACAAATAATATTCATTCAATTAATTCATAACCATATCAATTTACATTTTCCAATGTCAACATTTAATTTATTAAAGCCGGTACGATGTACATATATCATCCGTATGCAATATCAAATCTGATCGCTCGCTCGATCACACAATTTCACTACCAAACTAGTATCGTCCAATCGACTTCTCCAGTGCGCACTCTGATTTGGTTTCTTGATTAGAAAACGCCATTTTCCTTGCATAGCCATATACTATGATAGAGAATCCCATAATCAATCAAAAATCCATATCCGGTGTTCGATGTCGAGAACCGAGTGAAAAATTCTAACTCGGACCGATGTAAATCACCTCAAAATCATGTGCTCGAATCTGGATCAAATAGTTAAGCGAATAAAATAATATATGTACAACATACATATTTATTTCAATTGGTTTCTCATTATTTAGATTCTTTTATTTACATTCATTTATTCATGATCATTATTCACATTGCTTTATTCACATTCATTTATTACTTAGTATATTTCTTTCAATACTAATGTCACTTAAGAATCATTCAATCAAATTTTAGTTAAGTTTATTATAAACATTTTATACAACCACTTCTCATATTTATTTTCACTTTACAACTTAAGTTCATATCTATTTCAAATCGAATTCAATTTCATTTAACTCATTTCATTGTTCAATTTCAATATTCAATTCTATCAAACAACATTCTAAATCATATTCAATTCACTAATTTATTCAATTAGTTCATTTCATTAATTCATTTCAAATCACACTCAATTTCATTTCAAAAATCATTTCATTTAACTTAACTTAAATTTCATTTCAAAATTTCTTTTCTTAACATTCATATTTAACAATTTAAAACTTTGTTTTAACTTACTATTCCTTAATTTATAAGCTACAAAATTGATTTCTTATAATTTTCAACAAAATACTTAGATAAAAAATTTCAGAATTTAAACACTCTATTTTATTTCAACTCTATTTTAAAATAATACATAATATAATATATATCTCTTTTTGTATAACAAATCATATTTGAGATTTAAATCAAAACTTGTTTTACCAAAACAAATCTCCTATGGTAGCAATTCCTCTCTTGGAAACCCAAAAATGAACATTGATGATGTTGTAGTCATCATCAAAATTATTTTCCAACAACCGAAGTGATTCAGTGCTTTCTATTTCCTTTAAATCCTTTTAAAATATTTCTAATCAAAATATTTTCAAAATAATACTATTATTATTCCTCCAAAATATTGAGAGAAAAAATTTCAAAATCAATGGGATTTAAATTCTCAAATTCTCATCTTTTAATCCTTTTTATTTACAAATCATATTTATAATTTCCCTTATTAATTTCACTATGGTTATATAAAACCATTTCTTTATTGTTTATCATTGTTTACATTATAATAACAACAACTTTTATTAGAACACAAACAACAAACAACAAATGATGATAATAAAATATTATCGTTCACTAACACCCAAACACACCATATATATTATAATAATTTCTAAAAAAATTCCTTTATATATAAAATATAATCAAGGTGAAATTATACCATTTAGCTAAATTTCAAAACAATACTATGTCGGATTGCTCTGTTCAAGTGTTTAGAGATCCCTATCAATAATGTTGATTACTCATATTGACCAAAATCCATAAGCCACTTAACAGATCAACCAACACAATATAAAACAATTTTATATCACTAACAAATACGCACTCATACACACACACACACACACTCACTCAAACTCATTCTAGGGTGCTACTGAACCAATCTATAATGAGTACCCCACCAAAGCCAAGGTTCTCACCTAATCTTGTGCTCTGATACCACGATGTAATGGTCTAGGCTTTTCAACCATTAACAGTGACGACCGATAGGCTTTTCAACCATCCCAGCACCACCGTGGCATTACACTAGTACCTTGAATTTGCTTTTACGGCCAGCCGCATGACTGTAAGCACCTAGCAAACCAAACCATCAAGGCCTTATACTAGCTCTCCAGGATGTGTAGGGGTAAGAGTATCTTTCTTGCCACCAAACAGAGAGTGAGAACCCCCTATCACTTTAATCCAACCGATGGAAACAGATCCGATCCTGGTCGCTTCGAAACAATTTCGATAATTTCTGGTAAACTCAACCCCGGTACTTTAGGAAACAAACAGGCAAAGATAAGAGTGGAGATCACCTCCTAACCATTAGTGAATGGATTTCCTTATCGTTTATCCTAGGAGAACGAAACGAGATTTATACGCACAGTACAGCATCATCGGAGATGACTATGCCATATAACTCACGTTTTTGTCCTAGATATTTCCAAATTTAAATTTTGGGTCCATATTTTTATAGTCGGTTATTTAACTATCCACAAACGCACATCCAAATCAGGGATTTATTTCCAAAGGAAAAAAACAAACATTGGTTAAGAACATAAGCAACCACTAGTCTCCTTAATTAACCTTTTTATTAATTAAATTCATCTTGTAAATTACTTGTATATAAATACCTTTACAAGGATATACCCACAAACCCCTATATTTTCAATACTTGGAAAATATCCATATACTTATCTCAATGGTATAAGTATATTCACAAACATTACGCTTCACAACTTAGAAAGTGTACACATAAACTTATCTCAATGGAAAAAGTATATTTACAAAACTACGAAAGATTTTCTTTTTATTCAATTCTAAAATCATTTATATTCTTTATAAATATCTAAAAATCATTTATACACTATTTATAAAACTCTAAAACCATTTATAAACATTTCTAGATCATTTCTCAAATCATTTATAAACTCTTTATAAATCCGTAAAACTAATTATAAAATTCTACTTATAAATCTATAAACCATTTCTAAAATTCGTTTATAAATATCTAACCATTTATAAAACTCCTTCACCTTGTAAATAATCTCCCTTCAAGTCTTCAAACCATTTTATAAAACTCCTCTTATAGAACCCAAGACCATTTATAAACTCTATTTAAGTCTCAAAAATATTTATAAATAAATAAAAATCATTTTCTTCAAAACGCTATTATATAATAATAATTATTAACAATAAACACTATAAATAAATAACAATAATGATTAATAATTTCAAACATTATTAAATAAACAGTAATAACTGATCTTTACCATTATTATAAATAGTAACAATTTATTTTCAAAACATTATTAGCAAGGCTAGCCAGTTTTTATAGTGGTCCGTGCCACTATATTATTAAGAACAAAAGTGGAGAAGTACAAGGAGAAAAAGAAAACAAACTAAGAATACAAAACAAAACACACGCAAGAATCAAGAGCAGAAAGCTTGAGGAGAAATTGAACAATCCACAAAAGGGTGGAAAATTTCAAAACATGCCTAACACTAAATTCTATGAAGAATGATCTGAAGCAAATCCACTACTTTCCTTTTAACCCCATGGAATCGCCTTCTATTTCTTTCTTCCCAAACTATATATATTGTCTTCTTTAATAGTTTAAGCAGCAGCCTGGTTCTCTCATTCTTCCATCTTGTTGCTTTAAATATCTTCAGCCATTCAACAGCAGGATCTCTACTCCGTCTATGAAAATCTCGAAATGCTAATATTCGTTTCCAAAGATTATGCACATATATGCAAGAGAAGTATAAGTGTGCAATATTTTCAGTACCTCTGCTACACAGCCCACATCTAGAACTGTTCAAAATACCCATTCTCATAGGTCTATCCTAAGTTAGTAACGCATCGTTAAGCACCCTCCAAAGCATAACATTATGTTTAGGAAAACTACCACTCCATACTCTTTTATACCAAGGGAAGGCGTTCTGTTGATGATTCCTACACAGTGTCGTATATACAGATGAAATAGTATGAGTGCTTTTGGAGTTCCAAACTGTATTTTCCTCTACCTACTTACAAAACTGCTGCCTCATATTCTCCCATGCCTCCCTTATAATAACCGAGCTAGTATAGGGAGAGATAGCTTCCCCTCTACTATATAATTCAAAGCAAGGTCATGCTCAAGAATTCCCATAAGAGCACGATGATTATACTCAATATTCTTTGAAAGAATCATACCCCGACCACACCAAGGAGAGTGCCAAAAAGGATGAGATGGTGAGCACCTAACTATTGGTAGAAGGATTTTATGAAAGATAAGAAAACTCTGCCAAAACCAAACAGCATCAGAAGGTATCTCCATGGTCCAAAAGTTTTTCCCCTTCAAGTTACATTATATGTTCCAGTAAGCCCACAGACTGTCAGACATGTTGAGAATGAGGTTTATATAATGCAACGCTGCAACTATATTCCACATTCTAATATCTAGAATACCAAGGCCACCACATTTTATAGATCTCTATATCTTAAGATGTAGCCATCGGAATTATTTTTCTAGAGTAAGGATTAACATGCCAAATGAATTTACTAAAAGTAGAATTCAACATGGATATTAACTTCTTAGGCAAGATATATATGCGTGAGCAGTAAGTAGTCATTGCTGAAGCTATGGCTTTGTTGATAACTATCCTCCCTGCAATTGATAACATAGAGTTGGACCAACCATTCAATCTGTTGATAATGTTTTCATATAAAGGTAGGCAATATGCTGTTGATAGTCTTGAATCCGTAATGGGAGCTCCTAGATATATTGTAGAGACAGGAAATGGAAGTAGACCAGAAGCTTGACAAATTCTATCAGCATTACTTTGTGACAAACCTGCTATCCTAATGTGAGACTTAAAAGTTATTTATCATCAATCCAGTAATCATAGTGCTTTTCATAGCAGCATTGATAGAAGAACCAGACAGTTTTGTGAATAACATCAATTCATCCGCAAACATCAGGGTAGATATATTATGCTTTAGGCACTTAGGGTGTCTAGCAATCTGTCTATTAGTTATCCTCTGATTGATTATAGTAGTGAAACATTCCATCACACATATAAATAGGTACGAAGATATAGGATCACCCTGTCTGATCCCCCTTTGGAAAAGAAGTAACCTAGGCATAAACCATTAACGACTATAGGGAATTTGGGAGTTGAAATGCATGAATAAATCCATAATAGGAACGGTAGAGGAAAGTTCATTTTGGATAAGATTGATATTATAGTTTCCAAATTGACAGTATTATAGGCTTTTGTATATCTAATTTCAATGCACACCTTGGAGATATATGACTTCTATTATATCCCTTCATTAGCTCTTAGCTAGTATAATATTCTCTGCAATGGATCTTTTAGGAAGAAATGGATTTTTTGATATAATACTAGACAAACACTCCTTCATTCTAGTTGCCATTATTTTAGTAATGCACTTATAGACAACATTGCAACATGCAATCGGTCTAAATTGTGTTCATCTTGGGGCATTTCTATTTTGGGAATCAAGCATAGCTTGGTGTGGTTGACACCTTTTAATAGAACTCCTGTTTTGAAAAACTGTAGAATGCCTTTTAAAAAGTCATTACCTACAATACTCCACGCTTTTTGGAAGAAAAAAGCAGTAAAGCCATCTGGACTAGGAGTACTAGATGCTTTCATACTGAATATTGCATCATTGATTTCTTCAGATCTTACATGGCAGATTAAGTCACCAGCTTGAGCCTGGGATATGTACAAAATGTTCAATTCTGCTAGCAAATTTATGTTAAGATTAGTGCTCCTTAAGTTTGAAAACAGGTCTGTGTAGTAGGATAGAAAAATATGGTTTATAGAGGTAGGAGTGTCTTGAGTGATTCCATTTTGATCCTTGATAGCATGAATGATTTTCTTGGCTTTGATATATTTGAGAGAATCATGAAATAGTTTTGTACTCTTATCTCAATTAGCTTCCTACTGATCCCTATTCTTTTGTTTCTACATTGCAAGCTCAGTATTAATAGCATCAAATAAGTCCTTCCTGAGCTTTTATTCTTCAGCAAATAAAAGTTGATCATTTGGATGACTTTGCATTATTTCTTGATGAAGACTAAGATTATCCCTAGCTGCTGATGATTGAGTAGTACCTGAACCGAATTTACCTCTTGACCATTCCTTAAGAGCATTTATAATAAGCTTAAGTTTGACTTGAAGTATAAACATCGAGTTTCCAAACACTTATGTTCTCCAAACCTTTTGAATAATAGGTAAAAATTCAATGTCATTAGTCGAACAATTAAAAAACTTGAAAATTGAGGGTCCCTTTATGTTTTTCATTCCCTACGAAAGGATGATTGGGTTGTGATCTGAAAGATTTGGAGGAGGGAAATCAGCTACAAGGTTAGGCCATATTGAAAAGGCAGCTATATTAATGTAAGCTCTATCCAATTTACAGAAGGTCCTACCACTGTTCCAAGTGTAATAAAAACCAGATGAAGGGATCATGTATAGAGAAGATTGTATGATAGAATTATTAAGAGGCTGAATGTCATTTAAATGAAGAGGATTCCCACTATATTTTTCTGAATATGATTGCATGCTATTGAAATAACCATAACATATCCAAGGAGATCTAGATTGGGTAGAGGAATGAAGTGTGGGAAGAACATCAAATAGGGATTACCTAGAAGCTTTTGAATTATCAAGGTGAACTGTTGTAAGATTAAAGGAAGTTTTGGTATGAAGATGAATAGCTAAAGAATGTATAAATTCTCTAGTCAAATTAACAATGGTAAGATCAAAAAATTTGAGGATTCCATAGAATAAGAATGCGACCATAAGGTGCATGATGCAAATTATCCGCAAATAACCAATCAGGGTTTATCATCTTAATAGTTTTAGCTGTTAGCTCGACATTGAGTTTAGTTTCACTTATTGATATAAGACTGAGGCTATGTAGCTCGATGAGATGCTTTATTTCATGAACTTTAGATTCTAAGTGCGCACCTCTAACATTCCAATATCCTATGTTATTCATCATTGATTGGATTTATTTTTTGTGGCAGACTGCCTTATCACCCTTGAGCTGCTAGCAATCATGCTGTTATTACTTCTTTTGGCTATATTCTAAGGGAGTATCTGAAGGTTTGTAAACTCCTCATCAAAATTCATGTCTACTTCATCTGAGATTGATAGCCTTCCTTTTTTTTCGTTTTCTTATTTTTCTTCCTTCTATTTTTCTTTTCGCTACTACTGGAGCCATGGGTATGAAGAACTAAGTTTTCCTTCAGATGAGAAGTAGTTGGAGGGGAGGATAGGTTTAGAGTGAAGAACTGGATATTATCCGGTGGCCTGAGATATAGATATGGGCCGGAAAAGTTTTCAGGAGACAGAGAGAGGGGTTCAGAGACAGGAACTGGAGGATTGGAATTTAGATTATTTAAAATTTCCTAAGAATTTTGAAATTCCTGATTCACAGTGGCTTGATTATTTGGAGGAAGGTTCGAGTCTAAGATCATATAATGTTGTATATACACATTGGATAAGGATTGTTGTTGGTTAGATAGGGTAACATTAGGGCTAGCTTGGTGTATGGAAGGGATTTCAGTTTGGATCGCGCAGCAATGTTGTCCGATGGTTTCAGAAGTCTGATTATTTTCATGGTTTTCGCATGCAATTTTCTCCTTTTCCTTGTTTACTTTGACTTAGCTACCTTGAAGTTCGTTCACCACTAGAACGGCAATTGCTTGTGTTCCTGCATCCATTTGCATGTCTGATACCACGTGCACATTTATCTCACTATCTCTCAATTGATCATTTTCAAGCTCTGCATCTTCCCTATCACTACTAATCTCATATTCACCTTCTTCTAAGTCCTGCAATATTGAATATCTATTT
This sequence comes from Allium fistulosum, assembly GCA_030737815.1. Taxonomy (NCBI): domain Eukaryota; kingdom Viridiplantae; phylum Streptophyta; class Magnoliopsida; order Asparagales; family Amaryllidaceae; genus Allium; species Allium fistulosum. The sequence goes on from CM060902.1 coordinate 811,339,070, forward strand.
GCCGTATCATTTGATATATTCTCTTTACCTTTATTTTCAGATCCCAAGGCATCTGCCTTTTTATTTCCAGAACCTAATACCAAAGCTTTATTTATAATCCCATATGCTTGTTGATTAGTTGTTTTCTGTTGCTTATTCACCGTTGAATCTAATCTTTCCTTTCTTATCCACATCTTGTTGCTAGCCATTGGTTTATTAGGTTGAACTAGTTCCATTCTTTCTTTAGGATTAGGAGTAGTCTTTTGATGATTGATACCTTGTGTATTTTCTTTTATTATATCCTGCACCTCCACTGTATCTTGCTTAGCCATCGTGCATTTATGTATAGAATGACCAAAAACATGACACAACGTGCATTTGATTGGTTTCCATGTATATTCAACATATACCTCATGACATTCGCCTTCTCCCTCCCACCATGATATATTCCAGAATTTCTTTCTCTACATTAACTTCTATTAGACACTTCGCATACTCAATTCTCTGCTGTTTTTCTGTCGCTTCATTAAAACACACTAATTTGCCTATATGACATGCCAACCAATTTATAACCAGTAACATCCAAGCTATATGTGGTATAATATAGAAGTGCACCCATACCGGGACAATCATTATTTGAGCCTGAGCAGTACCGAAAGCCGGTTTCCATGTAGTTATAACGAACATCTGCAGCTTAATGAACATGGGATCCGAGTGCAATACTTTTATCCTATCTTTATCATTAGAAAACTTGAAAAAGTAATTTGATCCATCAAATTTGACATCGTAATCTCCTTTCAATTTCCATATTTTCTTAATATACTTAATTACTGACATATAATTAAGTTTTTTGCCAAGAAAAAATCCAACTAAATAATCCTTCCAAAAGCAACGCCATTGTAAGACAGATTAAACTCCTTTGGAACATAATTACCTCTTTTGGAGGAGCATAGCTACACCTTTGTAAGACAGATTGAACTCCTTTGGAACATAATTTCAAGCATTCTTGGAAAGGGATTTGAATAATGTTGATCAAGGCTTAACTGCAGGAGTTATAGATGATTCAATAGCACGTTGCACCTAACTAATATTATATCCAGAAAATGTCAGAGAATGGCAAGCAGGAGGAGACACTAAAGAGGGCCCAGATGGACCAGAATGTAAAAGAGGAGGAGAAGGACGATCGGGAGGAAGAGGTGGCAGAGATGGCATGGCACGAGTAAGATCGAAGAGAGAGACATGAGACTGTGCTACCTCTAAAGGAGGAGCAACACTGTAGGGAGAATATGAGGAACAAGGGCAGTGGTTGGGACAACTGGAGGAGAGATGGACGCACACAAAAGAGCTGGAAAAGATGGCAAGTCAAGAGGAGGAAGAACAAGAGGAGATAGGACACGAAAGTCGGCGAGTATGGGAAAGGGAGGTTATGGGATAGATTGAATGGAGGGAACATCTGAAGGAGGGATGGGCACAAAAGAAATGGAGGAGATGGATGAAGTGACAATAGGAGAAGGTGGCGAAAAGGTCAACGAAGTGGGGATGGGGATGGCAGACGTTAGAGGAGCGATGAAATTTTTTTGAGGGGGCAAATGTTGTCAAGCCATACTAATTATTAATAATCAAAACATTATTAATAAGTCATTATTATTAATTTCAAGCCACGCTAATTATTTCAATAATTAACCTTTTCAAATATTAAAATATTGATAAATAGTCTGCGGCCGTAGCTCGGTGGTAAGGGGTCCTCCTTGACTTCGAAGAGGTCGGGAGTTCGAGTCCCTTTCGCAGGACCTACATCCCCTCTTTGGGGATAGCATTAAAAATCAATCTGGCTGTTGTGGACTAGTTGGGTTGGGCTTTAATCTTCGGATTAGGGTTTATATATGTCCACAGCCGTAGCTCGGTGGTAAGGGGTCCTCCCTGACTTCGAAGAGGTCGGGAGTTCGAGTCCCTTCCATAGGACCTACAGCCCCCACTTTGGGGATAGCATTAAAAATCAATCTGGCTGTTGTGGACCAGGTGGGTTGGGCTCTAATTTTCGGATTAAGGTTTACTAAAATTATTAAATATCATCTTCTTTTTTTCCTTTTTTTCAATTAATGGCTGCTTCTCCTCTTCCCGTCCATGTCCCATCCAAACTTCTCTCCTCCGATTCCAACCCTTATATTCTTGTTCCTCCTCTAATTCTCCCCTCACCTCTACCTGGTATCACCCTGCTTCAATCCCCTCAATCCTTATCCATACCGATTACTGCTTCTCCTACCTCCTATTCTTCTCATTTATCTGCCACCTCTGCTTCCACTACTCCCTCTACCTTTTATCTACCAACCCTTCGACCAATCCTACTCCTAGTGTTCTGAACCCTGCCTGTGTCCCAAACCCTATCCCTCATGAACAAGCATGGACTTCTCTTTTTAGGAGGCTACCCCGAAATGCTGGGAAGTACACTCCTGTTCATCTGGATCTTGCCTTTGATGGTGAAGTAATGATTCCTCCAGCATCAGTTATTTCTACTGGAATAGATATTTGGGGTGAGTACATAGGTGGATTCTTTCTAGATAAACCACTATCGTATACATCTATTATAGAGCACTTGAAGAAGATATGAAAATTACGTGGCAATATAAAAGTTAGGTCTGATGGTAATATATTTCTTTTCCTGTTCTCTAACGAGGAAGATAGAAACAACATAATACGAAGTGACCCTATAGTGATGAGAAACAAACTATTTATTATAAAAGAATGAGATCATACTATAACTAATGTGTGTGGAAAAATAAGAACCGTACCCATATGGGTGCACCTGTCCAACATACCAATATTTGCCTGGTCCCCTCTAGGAATAAACTGGTTGGTAATCAGACTTGGTAAGCTGGTTTGCATGGATGAAATGACTGAGAAATAGGAAAGAATTAAATATGCGAAATGTTTAATTGAGATCACCCCAAACCAAGAGCTAGTTGAATTATTCACTGTGCAACTGCCTGATGGTTCTCCAGAAGTTGTTTATGTTGACTACTTATGGAAACCAGATATATGTATTGTTTGTAGAGTTTTTGGGCACTCAAAGCTAACCTGTCAAAATGAGAATAATATCAGAGAGGAAAATGTTAATAAGAATATAGTTGGTGGGAAAAACACAAATCTGGTCAGTACTGTGAAAGAAAAAGAAAATTTCAAAAAGCTATCTGGTTTTGAAAATAAGAAAGTAGGAAAAAGATGGAAACTAAAAACAGAGGCAACATTGATAGTGAAAAACAAAGGAGAGAAAGTGGAAAGGAAAATATACTTGAATCTGGTATTCAAACCGAAGTTTCAAAAACAAAGAAGCGCTCTGTGCCAGTTGACTCCAGTACAAAACAAGGAGAGGTCAGAAAAATGAAAAACAAATTTGTAATATTGCAAACAATTGATGAAACAACTTATAGTGATGGAAAAGAAGAAAGTGAGGATCTGCTTGATGAACTGATGATGATGTAGAAATATTGGAAGATGAAACTGAGGAAGATCAACAAGTTGTTGATATAGAAAATGAAACAAATGGAAATTGCAGTATTGAATTTGAAAATAATATACCGCAAGAACAAAAGCATGCTTGTATTAATGCACAACATGCACATGAAGCCTTAAATGCAAATACAACTGATGAAAATGTGATAACCTCTCCTGTTTTAAACCCATGCAAAACTCCACGTGATAATGAGAAAACACCAAACTTTCCAAATATTCCTTTAAATACCAATCCAACCACTAATCAAAACTCTTCCATATTGCTTCAATCTGACCAGCCCATCTATAAATCTCCTCAACTTCCTGAAACAAATAAATCTCCACATCTTTTTCAGTTTTCTTCTAACACAAGCAAGTCCCCTTCTCAATCCCCAAAAAGCACAAAGTATTTTCACATTGGTTTTGAAACAATTTTCACCACCTCTCCCCTTCAGCCTAATCATAATGCAAACCTTCTCATAACTCAATCTGAGGAAATTATATCAACTTCACTCCCTCCACCAAAATCAAAACTCGTATCCAAGAAAAGGCACGACACAAGGAAAAGCATATCATCAGTAAAAGCATCATCAAAAAAGAAATAACTCTTTTTACCTGGCAAAAGCAGAGAAAGGAAACAAAACTCAAAAAAACCTTCCTCGATAGGTTCAGATACAGATGTTTACTCTGATACATCTACTGAAGTCTACCTTAAAAATACTACACAAACCCCACAAAGGGGTAAGATAAATTTGAGAAATAAAATCACAAAGTATACTCAATGACACACAAAATTGGAGCATGGAACATTAGAGGTGCTCATATGGTCTCTAAACTTGAGCAGGAAAAAACAATCGTTCATGATCACAAATTATCACTCCTCTCCATATCTGAAACAAAGTTGGGCCTTCCACTTTCAATAAAAGCTTCTAAAACCATCAACCCAGCTTGGCGCTTTATATCAAACCACACTCATGCCCCCTATGGTATACTGTTAGTCATATATGATCCTACCATATATACTTTAAAACCCATTCTTGTTGATAGACAGTTCTTGCATACCCATGTCACACACCACCCTACATCCTCTACTCTTTATTTCACATTCATCTATGCTGATAATGCCCCCTCCTATAGACAAAGAATGCTTGACTACCTTCCTCACTTGAAACAAAACACCCACCCATGGATAATAATTGGAGGCTTCAACTGTTCCTACGTAGCATCACACAAATCTGGTGGTTCTCCTTTGCAATTTAGAGACCTCTCTCCTCTGAATGATGCCATCCATAATAAAGAAATAGTTGATATACCCTCCAATGGTTCAGCATTTACATGGAACAATAAAAGTCATTTTGGACAAAGAACTCTTACAAAAATTGACCATGACTTCATCAATCACAAGGCTCTTACCCTATGGCCAGCAATTCAAATAAACATACCTATGCCTCTCCTATCTGACCACTGCCCTTTAATCCTATCCTTTGGAGAAGCAGCTATTAATAAACATGTAAATTTTTAAATTTTTTGATAACTGGATACATAACCCTACTTTCATGCGGGTTGTCTCTGATGCTTGGAACATGCACACATATGGTAATCCTATGCTGAAGCTGCAAAGAAAGCTAAAAAACATTAAAAATGCCCTGAAGATCTGGTCAAAAAGGATATATGGTGATGGTAAGAAATTATCTACTGATATTCGGACTAGGCCGGAGCAGGTCCAAGTCCAAATAATGAATTCTACAACTGACCACTCACAATACCTCCTTGAAAAAGAGCTGATAAACCAACTTGAAGCTGCATATTTAACTGAAGCTGGAATGGCAAGACAAAAGTACAGAGAGAATTGGACTTTGAAAGGTGACAGAAACACTAAATTTTACCATGCTTCTTTGAAAATTAAGCAGTCAAAAGCATATATTCATCAAATAAATGACTCCCATGGAATTTCTCACTCTACTGCAATTGATGTTGACTCTGCATTTTTGAACTACTTCACTTCACTGCTTGGCTCAAACAATCCCCCCTTATATCTCCTTCCTTGATGGTCTTACCCTTCCAACCCTATCTTTTGAAATGCAAGACTTGCTCACTTCCCCAATAACTAATGAATAAATAAAGAATTCCATTTTCACTAAAAAAAAACTGTAGCAGGTAGTCCTAATGGCTTCAATGCAGTATTTTTTATCACCTGCTGGCATATTATCTCTTATGATGTGATAAAAGCAGTCCATAACTTCTTTGATAAGACCAAAATGCTTCGCTCCATCAATTCAACTAATATAGCATTGATTCCAAAGGTTGATTCTCCTTCTTTTGCAACTCAGTTTAGGCCCATAGCGTGTTGTAATATTATTTATAAAAGTATATCGAGAATCCTTGCTTCTAGACTTAAGGAAACTCTTCCTTCAATCATATCAACTAACCAAGATGCCTTTCTTCCAAGCAGAAGCATACTTGACAATGTCCTTCTCACACATGACCTCCTCAATGGTTACTCTTCATCTAACATCTCATCAAGAGCTATGCTCAAAATTGATATTAAAAAAGCCTTTGACTCTATTCATTGATCTGCTCTGATGTTAATCATGTCTAGAATGAATTTTCCTGATAAGTTCTCTGCTTGGATATTCCAATGCATATCTACTGTTAGATATACTCTTGTTTTCAATGCAAAAACTGTTGGTTACTTTAAAGGAAGGAATGGTCTTAGGCAAGGAGATCCAATTTCTGCTTATCTCTTCATAATTATTATGGAAACCCTTACTCTTGCCCTTCAAAAACAAGTTGCTAATAGAAAATTTGAATTGCATCTTAAATGCAAGTCTCCAATGATCACTGGCCTAGCCTTTGCTGATGACCTCATTATCTTCGCAAAACCATCTCCTCAATCCCTGAACGCCATTATGTCCACACAATGCCTTTTCAGGTTTGAAAATTAATAATGAAAAATCTCATATTCTATTGGCTGGCTTGAATCCTTCTGAGACTGCCCTCTGCCTCAACATAACTAAAACGATCCCACTTGAGTCTGACATGTCTTATCTAGGCTTACCTCTTGCTTGCAAAAGGATTACCAACACGCAATGTATCCCTTTATACGAGAATTTTTTTTGTGTATTTGGGAAATGGCACAATAAATTTCTAACACAAGCAGGTAAACTGGTTCTCACCAACTCTGTGATCTTCTCTATGATAGTCTACTGGTGTAGAACTTTTCTTCTTCCAACAAAGCTTCTTGCAATAATAAGGTCTACCATGATAAGATTCCTATGGACAGGTACAACACACAACAGAAAACTGACTCCAATTTCCTATAGCAAACTGGAATTGCCAAAAAAGATTGGTGGTCTAGGAATAAATAATTTAAAAAGATGGAACATTGCGGCATTGTCAAAGCATTTTGATAACCTGATAAATAGAAGAGATTCTTTATGGGTAGCTTGGCGTCTAAATTAGAACCTTCATGGAAAGGATATTTGGATTATACAGCCTAAACAAGCTAACAGTTGGGTATGGAAATTAATGCTAAAAATTAGAGATACCCTATTACCACACACAATGCTTCACCTGAACATTTCAAGCCATGCTAGATTCTGGTCAGTGCCATGGATAGCCAAATGTTTAATTCTATGCAAATATATGTCTTATCATGAGGCCTCAGTTAACTGGTGTACCTTATAATGCTTTGGCTATCAACTATATTCGAAATGGTATGATTGACTTGCCTCATTCAAGAAGCCAAGTCATAAATAGGAAGTTGGAAGCATACAATCACTTACCTTATGAATTTTCCTCTAAAGATGAATATACTTGGACACATAAAAGCATGGCACGCTCTACTGCTACTATATATGATACATTGTCTGACCATAATTCCTACCCAAGATTTCCATGGTATAAAAGAATAAGGAATCAATACACAAGTGAAAAACCTAACTTCATGCTCTGGAAAATCTTCAAAAATGCTCTACATACAAAGTCCAACTTGAGAAGAAAAGGCCTAGTTATGAACACTGAGTGTACTTTCTGTGAAAACAATAAAGAGAATGTCCACCACCTATTTTTCTCCTGCCCTTTCACCTATTTTATTTGGTCTAAAATAAAGATAAAAGGAGGCTTTGAGCAGCCAGTTTGGGATAGCAAGACTGAATGGTATAACATATACAATGCAACGAAATGGAAGAACTCGAACACTTATGCGTTACTGCTATATGTTAAAGTTGTGGCAATGCAACTGTGGAAGGAGAGAAACGAAAGAGTTTTCACCAACTGTAAATGGAAAAGAATTGAGGTATTTAACTGCATATGCCGTGAAATACACAATGTAATGAAGTGCTCACCTCACTACTTTGACCTTACCGGCATAATCTCTTATGCATCTATTTTCTTTTTCTCTGTTTATTTTTTATTTTTTCATCCTCTAGTTTCCCTCAGTATTTCCTATTTATGATTGTAAGTACCTTTCTTACTGTTATAGATAAATGGTAGGGGCCATTCAACCCCACTGGCTTTGCCAAAAAAATATAGTGATAAATAACTTTAAAAACAATATTAAATATAAACAAATAACTTTAAAACGATATTAAATATAGATAAATAACTTTAAAACAATATTATGTATAAATTAATAACTTTTAAAAAAATTAAATATAAATAAATAATCTTTAAAATAATATTACATATAAATAAATAATTTAAAAAAGACAGATAAAAAGGTTGGAGTAAAATAGAAGTTAAATCTTTTAAAACAAAATAATTTCAAAACCATATTTCAGATTTAAAAATCATTTTCTGTCTCAAAATCAATCCCAACCCTAAATGGCAATTTATAGTATTTCAAAATACTAATTTAAGACCAATAGCTACCAAACGCTTAACCAATATCGATATTAATTTTATATCACTATAGGGTTTAAGTTTGAGTATATAACGATGTCAGAATCAACAATGCCAACCATCAGGTTTAATGTGATAATTCATATGATAGGAATATTATTGAAATTAAAATCAACAATGGCAAGGAATCCCATTGGATCCCTCAACCCTGTCCCCCCGTATCACAACTCATATATATATCAGCACATATATATATGTAAACAAAATCAACTATGGTGAGGAACCCTGTTGGATCCCTCCAACCTGTCCCCTTATATCACAACTCATATACATATCAACACATATATAAGTAAACAAAATCAACAATGGTGAGGAATCCTATTGGATCCCTCCAACCTATCCCCCTGCATCACAAACATTATATAATCATATAATATGGGTCATCCGCTACTTGGCGGGTATATATATAAGGTCATTCGCTTCATGGGCAGGAATAAAACCAAACCAACTAATAAAATAGTAAATCATTCAAACATTCAATCAACAATTTTTATCAACGTGGAAAATAGGCACAAGAACAAACTTTAAAAAAAATTAGGCTGAAGGACAAACTTTGGAAAAAATTAGGCTGAAGGATAATGCTGAATATAACTAGCATTTTGTACAGTGTAAAAATGAATATAATGCTAGTTATAACTAGCATTTTGTATAGTGTAAAAACTAAATATAATGATAACTAGCATTATCCTTCGGCCTAATTTTCTTTCAAAGTTTGTCATTCAGCCCAAAATTAAAACTTAGTGTCCTTCAGCCTATTTTTTTTCAAAGTTTGTCCTTATGCCTAATTCCCTCTTGTATCAACTATATAACATACCGGTTAACCAAAATGGTGAGTTAACTCACCGAAGTTTTAGTTGTCGTCGGTGTTTTGGTTTTGTCCGAATTCGAACGACGTTCGAATTCAGCGTAAAATTCAACAAGCTCCATTCATTGTCAAACCAGCTCCATTGCGAAGCTTTCATCATCACAAGCGCGACGCAAAAATCCACGTCTCAATTGGACCTCGTACAGAGGGTTACACATTAAAATAATTACCCATAATATAGTTTAATCCTTTTACCCTAAATACATGTCCCTCATTTATGAAAATAACCTAGGCCACATGAACGAAACAAACGACTTTGTCGCACCACAAAATGCCACGCCGTGCCACCTCATCCCCGACGAAGTCTCGCCTCTCTATCTCCGACACAATGATGCCTGCCTCATCGCCTGAAACACCTCCGCCATCACGAAAAAGCCAAAATGTCGAATGTCATTTATCATCAAATTATGCCGCCTAAGGTCGTCGATCAAGAAAACTGTGACGACCAGCCAATTTGGACGGTTCAAGTCGACAATAAACCATACATGTCTAACTTAAACCATTCAAAACTGACGAATTGTCAATGGGGTTTAAATGAGAAATAACAAGAAAAAGGAACAGAAAGAACACAGAATCTCACACAGCGGAAGGAATAAAATATAATATCAAAATAAACAGTTCATGAAGCTATTTATAATATACATGATTTCCGTTTACATTACATCAAAGTTATAGAATCAATAGACATACCAAACTGCAACGAACTAGTTGCAGTAAATATGATCTTTAAACCTCCATCTTCATCTTCAAGAACAACGTCTCCAAATATACACTAAAAAACTCAGGCTGACCCGAGCGTAAAGAAAAACAATACACTCGAGTCAGGACTATATATTCTTATGTAAGTAAATCCAAATCAAGTCATAATTGTATTATAACTCCACTAAATGTACAATTTTAAGTTACAATTTAATAAAGCAAATCTAATTTCAAATCCTACTTTAACCCAATATCAGATCTTTAAACTCAATTTCAAATTTTAAAACTTGAAATAATCCAATTTAAATAAATTTACCTAAACTTCAATTTCCAACTTTTAATTTAAACTTTATAACTCCTAATTAAATCATTAAACAATTTTATTTAAAACAGGTTCAGTGCTCGTTAGTAAATTTCCTATCCTAGGCCAAACAAACATTTTATAATTTCGATAACCAGGTATATATCATATCAACCAATATTTGATGCCATTGGTATATATATCATTTCAATCTATTTCTTAGTTTAGTTATTCAATTCTAGTTATGATATTTAACAATTACATATTACAATAAATCAAAATCAAAAATTCACAATATCAACACAACATCGTCCATTATAACCATAAATAGGGTCACATATAACATCAAGATTCAAATTAACGTATATCACAACAGACATTAGTTATAACATTTTTGGGTGTTCGAAATGTGACAATATTTAATTTCAATATTAAATTAAATTTCCAATTATCAGTCAATTTATTTTAATTCAGATTCCATTCAATAAATCTCTAATTCGTACAATTCTATTTAATATTTCAATGTCAATTTAATTATCAATTATGGCTACAAAATTCAACTAAATCCATTTCAATTAATATGAAAATCAATTAAATTAACACAAGTTATTCAATTAATATGAAAATCAATTTAATTAACATAACTTATTCGACTCAATACGTAATTCAACCAATTAACAACACTAATTCAATTCAATACGCAATTCAATTCAATTAACAACACTAATTCAATTCAATACGCAATTTACTTAAATTAACAACAATAATTCAATACATAATTTAATTTGATTAACAATAATAATTCAATTCAATACGTAATTAAATTAAATTCGATTCTATTCAATTCAAATTTTTTTAGTTACTGAGACATGATAACAATCATTCAATTAACATTCAATTTACTCAAACTATAATTCAAATTTACTTGCATAAGGAAAAATATAAATCGTGAATTATAAAATCTCACCTTAGATTTTAGCGCATCCAAACAAAAGCGTGTAGAGATTTGGGAAAAACATGAAATGAGTCTGCAAGCTTCAGGCGTGAACAAACAAAATGAAAAAATATATGAAATGGAGCCACAATGTTAGCTTCAGGGTATGTAAACAAAGAACATGAAAGTGAAGAAAACACCAAGGTTAATGAAAAATGTAAGCATGAGGTATCAAGGAGATGAAATGCTAAGGTGAATTAATGGAGTAATAAAGAAAGAAATGAATAGGTGGAGAATAAAAGGTTCTTGTTCAAAATGCGTACAATGTGGAGGAATGATACAAAACGAACGTTAAGAATATGAATTGTATCAAAAGCATTTGATTTCAATACGGAGAGAGAATAGGTAATAAATATGGAAATAAAGGCCATAGGAAAGGGGAATAGGAAATGAAAAGAAAATGAGGTGGTAAGAGAATTAGTGATTGGAAACATGGAACAAAGTATAGTTGGTATATAATTTGATAAGAAAAGCAAGGGACCAACAGATTGAAATAAAACTTCGGAATTTGATGATATCAAAACATACGTCCACTCAATAAATTTCGTTATCCCTAAATAACTCAAGTTTACACCCATTTAATTTTTTTTATTAACACACAATGAAATAAATTTAACACTCCAATCAACGTAACGGGGACCACCTGTACATTTAATTTTGTTCTTTTCTTCTTCCGTCACAATTATTTTAATATCTTTCGTTAATTAGTCCACTGATTTATTTTGACTGTTTATGTTTTCATAACTCTTATTTATGTTACACATGTGTTGTGTGGAATCCCTTTCCCTTTCTTTTCCTATAAAGAAGGAAATATTCATAACTTTCCGATTAATGGTATTAATTATGATAAAAAAAATGTCATCTTTCCTATCCTACAGGCATTTATTAGACTCTACACCAAATTAACAGGGGAGATAATTTACAACTATTAACACAGTAAATGCAACAAATAATGCTAGGATTGATATATACACATGGGTATATATTGGGGTTTATATCTACCATATATATACCTAATGCATAAGTGTAAATTATTGCCTCAACATTAATTGTTCAATGAAAATAAATTTGAAGAAGAAAGAAAAATATTGTTTCACAGTTACATGCCATAAATATGAAAAATGAACATAAATGTTTTGTATTCATATACTCTACACATGAAAGGGTTCAAGGACTAAGCCAAAATAAATTCTTGTTGATTAATTTTTTTTCCAAATTACAAGTTTTAACAATATGTTACATGGAAATATAAATATAGATGAACATGTATAATTAAATATATAATTGTTAATACAAGGTAATTTTTTATTTGATTCCACAATATTTATACAACATTTATAAAATTATACTTGCAATCAAATGAAGCATTCATTCTATTTAACCCAAAATATTCTTTTATTTCTATCAAATATTCATTCATTAATTTCAGTTTATTAATGAAACATTCTTATAATTCAAATGTGACATTAATCTTAATTTAAGTCAAACATTCTCTTATTTTCAAAATAAAAGATTATAACAAATTTAACCTTAATAAATTGCAATATTAGATTTAAAACAATTTCTAATAATAAACAGTTATTCTCATTTGATTTAAAATAGTTCAAACATTATTTATTAATCCTATCATACAACAAGTGTTATTTACTACTCATAAATTAATGTTTTATCCAAATTTCTTATTTCAAAAATTAAGCTTATCTAAAATACAATTTAAATAAATAAACCAATGTTTTCTCATAAATTAACATTCAATTTATTATTAATTTAACAGCAATACTTATTAGTTCAATTCCTGTTATTAAATTATGTTCTAATATATTTGGCATCATTAATCCTATTGAAATTTATCCTTTAGGAATCTTATTCAACTATAATGTGTTATCCAGATATAATTCCATTAATAAATCAGAAAATTTCATTTTTACTAATTTTAATCATTTTCCTTTATTAAAATTAGCATTACTAATCAGAAATTTTCATTTCTAACCACTTATATTCCAAATCTCTTACTAAATTTAATATTTTTAACTATTAAAAATATGGGTCGTTACAATCTCCCCCACTCAAAACTTTTCATCCTTGAAAAGGAACGAAGCAAAGAATATAGTCATTATATATATATATTACCAAAATAATCAATTGCTAAACATTTAAACTTGCATATCTAGATTTAGTATAAACTAAGATAATCTAGATTTTTTTTCAATTACCTTTCTGAAATACTTTTATATGTACTTGATGTCTTAGCCCGTTTATTATTGATTTCTCACTTTTGAGACCCAAAAATGAACACCGATGATGTTGCAATCATCATCAGAATTATTTTTAAGCGACTAGAGTGAGATCCAATAATATTAACAATCCCTTGAGGGATGTTTCCTCTATCCTTGTTCTTAAAGAATTTAATTCATACGTTAGCTAGGCGTATGTCTAAAATTCTCTAAGTACTTGGTAGACTGGTTTAACACCAAGTAAAATACTTCAAAAACTTTTTCTTTCAAAATACATATTCAAAATTTGCATACTTTATAGAATTTATTTGTAAAATTTCTTACTTCATGTAAGGTAATTTCATTTAAAATATCATTTATATATTTACCATAGACATCCTTATAAACATATGTAAAATATTTACATCATTATCTATATTTAGAAAGATGACTATTTAAATTTATTAAATCACTATCTGAAAATTTTGACTAAATTCTTACAAAGAGGAGGAATACATAATAACCCATTCATTTTTTTCCTTTTAAGTTTACTAATTAATCTTAAGGTTTACACTTTAATCAAAACAAGGTCTTTAAAATTTTTATTTCAAAATATACACATTTTCTTAAAATTTTAATAAGCTTCCAATTATTTACAAGCTCCTAATTATGAAATGTTTAAATTTATTTACTTAGGTGTATTATATAAATAGTGCAAAACCTTTAAATTACATATTATTACTTATTATAATATAAAAATATTTTTTATAACTCGATGTCTTAACAAGTTTATCCTCATTCTTACAGAATATAGTCATACGTTGATCAGACACAAAAATAGAAATCTCTAAGTACTTAGTAGACCTGTTTCGACACCCAGTGAAAATACTAAAATCTTTAAAAACAGATATGGAAAGTACCACTTGAAAAAAAAACAACCATGGATCGCAGTCTACTAACAATGTTTACGTCGTTATCCCAGCGAAAGGATCGGTAGACTGTAAGCACTCGCTGCCATCTTGAATTACGCCATGGGTGACTCTTCATAGATCGCAGTTTACTAACGATGGTTACCTCGCTATCCCAGCGAAAGGATCGGTAAATTGTAAGCAATCACTGCCATCTCGAATTACGCTATGGAAGTCAAAACAAAATCACCCATAGATCGCAGTTTACTAACGATGGTTACGTCGCTATCCCAGCGAAAGGATCGGTAAACTGTAAGCAATCACTACTATCTCGAATTACGCTATGTGGACCACAGTTTATTCGATGGTTATGTCGCTATCCCAACGAAAAGATCATAAACTGTAGGCAATCACTGCCATCTCGGATTATGCCAAATCATAAGACCTTACGTTACGCTATGGAATTCGAAGGAACTCATGAGTTTATGTCCGGACAACCTAAATCAAATCAAAAGAATGAACCCACTAAGTGGATTACCGAATCACGGAGGGTACTCCCCATAACTTCAATTTCGAAAAGCATTACAATATACATAGTACCCTTTTCAAATAATAAATTTTGAATATATCATACTTATATAAGTCCCATTATATATAAGATCTCCAATTTCCAAATCGAGTACCTTTATAAACAATAGTCTTCAAAATCACTTCATACTTATATAAAGTCCAACTTATATAAGAATCAATTTTTTTTTCCAAAATCAAATACTTTACAAAACCAGAGGTCTTCAGTCCCCAATTAAATTTCAACAATCACTTCAGTTTCATACTTAAGTCTCATTTATATAAAAATAAAAATTTTGTAATGTCCCGCCTTTCCGGATGGTTTAAATCTTCAATAAACCACACATGTCAAACTCAAACCATACAAAAGGGAGGATTGTTATGGGGTAAATAAGAAAAACAGAGAAAGAAAGAAAACAAACATAGAATCCCACAGCAGAATGACAAAATATAATAATCAAATAACAGTTCATGAAGCTGTTTTACGAATAACATTTGATTACACTTTTACGATACAGAATCAGAGTACATACAGCCGTAAAAAATAAATAATGCAGCGGCACAACATGATGCGGTGGAATAAATATAATAAATAATAATAGTACTAAATCTTCGTCTTCGTCCTCTAGAAAGTAGTCTTCGATACACTAAAAAGCACAGACTGACCCGAGCGAATTGAAAAGACAAAACACTCGAGTCAGAACTAAAACATCTTATGTAAGTTAAATCAATAGTAAATAAATATGAGCGTAGCGGTGTCGGAGATGTTTACGGGGTTTGACATCTCAAATCCAGTGGCTAACGTGAGTGCTATAACTTAAAAGATGTTCGGGATTACATCTCCTAAGGATCCGTTAAACTATCTACATACATAGTACAATACACTATTATAATAGTGTCTACAATAAAGTAAAGTATTAAAATAGCGTTAAGGCGTTACCCATATCCCCCTTAACACATTTTATATATTCCCGTAGTCTATACAGATACTGTAAGCTCCACTAAACTGGTGGTTTACTCAGGGAGCACTCCATAGATACGGTACAAAACAAACTCGTAGAATGCGCGATAAGGCATGTGACACGGCACAAGAGGCAATGCCAGGGTAGGATTCTACCGTTTTGCAGATCCAGACTGGTGGTAACGCATAGCAGCTACTACCGACCACCTCGAAACACACTCCCATAATCAAAATCGAGGGGTGGCCACCAAATCAATCACAGAGTCATAATATGGTATCGAAGAAGCATGTCTGATCGGAGGTGCGACCTCACTTGGCCCGGCATGGCTCCTGTTTTAGTCACATCAAGCTGACTCACGGGAGTCAGGGCAATGTAAATACCTCATATAGAATCGTTCGTCAAACCATCCTTGTAACAACCCTGGTTTTGGAGATTACCTGTTAATATCAAATTATAACGGTAGTTATAATTTAATATTGTAAATTTAAAATAAAATTGGAAATTTTAATTGTTTATTTGGAATAAACAATGAACTTTGAAAATAAAATGAGAAAAATAAAGTTTGGAACTTTATTTATTTATTTGGGTTAATAATGATTGGAAAATGGGTTTTATTTGGAGAAAATGCAATAATTGTATTAATTATTGCCAATTACTACTTTTAATAATTTTTAAAAGAACTATGAGATGTTTCAAAGGTTGTTTATTTAAATAAAAAGATAGAAATTGGTTTTAAAATGATTTTAATTATAAATTTGAGTTTAAAATGGTTTAAAATATTTTTCTAAGTGAAAAAAGTATTTTTGTGGAATTTTAGAAGTTAAAAATAGAGTTTTATTCATTTATTTGAGTAAATTATGTATTATTGTGAAATAAAGGATTTTAATAATAATAATGTTTTAAAAAATAAAAATTAATCTTTTCATACAGTGCAAAATAATTTATTTCATGTGTATGTAAATTTACAAATTTTATTTGTGTGAAAATTGGAAGAAAATAACATTTGTTCCATTACATAGTGTAAATATGAATATATTTGGCTTTGTGTTAATTAAATTGGCTTAACATATATTGTTTTCTTTTAATTTTGGCTCCATAAGCCCATTAACACTTACCTGATATTGAAAAAAGAAGAAAGCTATAGCCAGTAAGTTCATTTTTGCAATGCCTTCCTCTTTCTCAAAACTAGAATATAGAAACCCATTCTCTCTTAAAAACCCTAGCCTAAAATCTTCAAATCAAACTCAAATTTAGTGTTTTAAAGACCAAATTAGAGATAAATCAACAGGTAATCAAAATCTAAAACCTTTTTTTCATCAAAAATCATGTTTGAAGATGTCTCTCCATTAATAGTACTTGTTTCTTCTTGCATGTCTCTGTTTCTTAGTTTTACAGGTTATTGAGAGCTTCTTTGCAATTTAAAGCTTACTTCTTGCTATAATATCTTTGTTAAATCATTAGGTGAGTTTATTAACTCAAATTTCTATCTAAATCTTAACTGTAATTGCAAAGACGAGGAAGAAATCATTTATTGTAACTATACCTAATGTGTACTTTGGATGATTGCTGAAATATAATAGGAATGCACTGAAGTAAAATAACCATAACTTTCACGTTTCTTATCCGTTTGAGGTCAATCTTTTTTTTTAGAAACTAGATTCAATAAGGAACAGTTTCTAGTTTCTATTCTAGTTACTTTCTGAGATTTCGCAATTTTATTGACCTGAAATAGAATGGAAACTAAGAGTACAATTCTGTCTTTAACTAAATTTCCTGAGTTTGAATCTGAAATTGATTTAGCCATATATTTTTTGTTTGGTGTCCAAATTTGACGATTCTTGATGTTCCTGAAAGCATAGGTTATTTTCTATAACTTTCATGTTAAACACTTTAGAAAATTTTGAGCATAGATGGTTTAAAAATCCAATTCAAACTCGCTGCCCTGTCACTATAAAACTGTGACTTTCTGTGCTAAATGTTGTTGGTAATTTGAGCATATCTTTTTCGTTTGTTGTCCGACTTTGACGATTCTTGATGTTCCTGAAATCATAGATTATCTGCTACAACTTTCACGTATTGGATTTTATTAAATTTTGATGTTTACATGGTCGAAAGTTCATTCTAGTGTCGCTGTCCCGAAACTAAAACGACAGCGGTAGTGAACTTCAGATCTGAATTTTTTTTAGTCATAACCTTTTCATATCTCATCGGAACTCGATAATTATTTATGTTATGGAAAGGTTTGGAAATCTTCTACAACTTTCATGCTTTATGTTTTCTCAAATTTTGAGATTAAAAGGGGCAAACCGGCTAAACAAGCCGCATGCCCGAATTCTTTTGCAAAGTTTTGGCAGTTTCCATTGAATTTTTTTTGGATTCGATGATTTTGAGCATTGTTTTGAGATGCTTCTAAAAGGCTAACTCCAACTAATAGGAAAGCCGACATTAATATCGATTCGTACTACGAATTGACAATTTCATTTGGATTTTTGTCGTATGTTAATTTCATCGAATTTTCATTGATTTTTGCTGTTTCTGTGCATGTATTTTCTAAACCATTTTCGGAAGATTTTATAGTAAAATAGCTTTCGAAATAAATATTTTACAAAATTTATAATTATTTTTATAGATATTAGAATTATATATTCTCTATAATAAAGGGAATTTCAAAGGAATGTTTTGCAAACGGTTTTCAAAAATTGTTTTAAAAGCTTGTTTTCTCAAGTAAATTGTTTTATATATAAAATACACGTTATTGCACTATTCGAGCGAATGAGAAGGAGAATTAAACGGTTTGGTAAAACACGTGGTATGGGACACGTGCGTTTATCTTATCGGTTAATTCCCGACTTGTCCGTTTGATTGTTTTGACCTTCGGGTCGAGTTTACTGATGAGATGAGGTAAACTTTTTACTGCTTTGAGTGTGAAATTTACTAGCGGATAGTAAACCGTTTAGTGCGAACGTGTAGTATGGGACACACGTTAACACTGTTCGGGTTCCTATCCGAAAGTTTGTGACACATTTGTCTAAGAGACGTATAAGCCAGTACTGGACCTTCGGGTCATTTGTCCTTCGGGATGTTTGTCTAAGAGATGTTTGTCATTACGACGTATTTGTCCTTCGGGATGTTTGTCTAAGAGACATATTTATTTGTCCTTCGGGATGTTTGGCTAAGAGATATGGCGCCTTATTTTGAGAGTGCTACTTGGTAGGCTTCGGCTATATGCACGTGCTATATCTTTGAGATGATTTCATTGATGTTTGTGATTTCTCTAGTGTATCGCCCTTTTCCGAAATTGGTCCTTTGAACCATTCAATATATATTGTGGCAATTACCTTTCGGGAATTTGAACTCTTGTGAGTTCTATCTTTGAGATTTGAGTTGCCTATGTTGGCGTTATATGAGATTTTCCTTTTGGTGTTTATTTGAGATTTTATTCTCCTCTTTGGAGATATATTTGCCTTATGACGTGTTTGAGATAGGATCTCTTTGTGAATGTTTTGGGGTTGCCGATATGGCGGGTTTAGGATTCCCCCTAAATGTTTTATGAAATGCCGATGATATGAGGCTCGCTACATTTAGCATTTTATGGATTATCTTATCTCTTTTGAGATTATATGTTTGTGTAAGTGATATGATCCCATCACTAAGAATAACCATACCATGCTTATACTTATGCTTATACTCAATATTGTTCCTTCTTGTTTAAGAAGAACATTACCTTTATCCTTATGCATCTATTACTGCTTATCCTTATAAACTGATATGTTTAGCTAGACTGACCCGTGTATTTTATACTCGGGTCAGACCGAGTTGTTTCAGGTTAGATACCTACTTTTGGACTTTACTTGATGCTTCCACCTTGGATATCAGCTCATCTCTTTTTGTAGTTTTATAGTTGTTTTGTATGACTCTGATATGTATTCATTGTTTTGACTCATGTATATATTGTGGTCGTCATACCACTTATGATGTATTATTTGTATTGTATTGGGATGTATCAATATATATGTATATATATATATATATCTGTTTGCTGTTCTGTGATGTGTTATGCATTTGAGTTGTTGTATTTTGTTCTGATAGATCCTATAGCCACCTGTAGTTTTGTATTAAACATTTATTGGATATGTCGATCCACTTGAATTAGAAAAAAAAATATAGAGCACTAATCGACGTATTCAATAGATATTTAAGATAAGACTACAGATGGTCACTCCTAACCAGCCCTATTCTCCGCATTAGCAGACGGTATTACGCAGTAATACTCTTTGTTAATGTGGGTCTTGGGGTGGCGTCACAGCTTGGTATCAGAGCTGAATTCAGAACAAAATATGATAAACACAGAACAGAAGCATTTATTACGATATATCCAAGTATAGTACAAATATTACAAATCCCTTAATCATCGTGTCCTTTATCTTATCATGTCCTTTGAGATTGAAGTTTGGGATATGTCTAGGAATATTTTTATTCCCTAGTATTCCAAAAAATAGAATTGATGACATTTTATCTTAGGAGAAATCCTAATCATGATTGTTTTATTTGAGTCCTCTTCAATACGGGTACTTGACACCCATCTGTATCGAAGGAGTTTGTTGATGCTTTTGGATGTCCTTGTCTTGTTCTTTTGTGAGGATTGCGAATCCTATTGAGTGGATCTGCAATATTTAGCATGATGTATGAGGATTTGGGATCGTTGCTTATAGCTTATCTTTTCGTGCGAATTAGCACGCCATTTTCTGTCTAGAGTTTGGAGTGTTTAAGATGAAGTGGCTTGCCTATTATCAAGCCACATTCTATGATTCAAAGAATCCTATATTAGGTATCCTAGTTCGGCTGATTCGTTGTTTCTTGTCCTTCAAAATATTAACAATGATTCTGAAGTCTCTGTATTCACCCTTGAGTTTCGAGATGTTGACGATGTATCTCGAATTCCAGTCATTGTGATTTTGTTGATTTCTGTGAGTCTGTTTCGGGTATGACACCCAATCGGGCAATCGAATATTGTATTGACCTCCTTTCCTATTCTTAGCCTTTAGGTCATCCTTCCATGAGGATGTTCACTAGGAAAATGAGGTGATTTTTTGAATTTATTTGATATTGTCATTCTTACCCCTTTTGGGATATCCTCTTTGGATACTCAATTGTTGATATACTTGTTAAATCACTTCACTTGAAGTAATGATATGTTGTTAGTGTTCTTCTTCTCATTCGAGAAGATATCTTAACCTTACTCTTATACCTCATTGATCTCTTTTTAATGTATTAAGTGGTGCTAGGGTCATTCCTCAGCTTGACCCTACACCGATTTTTCATGAGCTATGAGTTACGGAGGATAGTGTTACTCTTACCGCATTCTGCACTCGTTATGAGTTCTGTGAGCGGTTTGTTATACCGTTCGGAATAATGAACGCTCCATTCTATTCCATCAATCTTGGGAATCAAGTATTCTGGGAATATCTCGATGAGTTCTTTTTGTGTCTTTGATTTTGAGAATAAGTTATAATTGAATTTTCAAATCTTTCAAATTGAAGATAGGTTTTTGAGAAAAATTAGATTTTGTTTTTGGGAAAAACAAAGAATATTTTGACTATTATATATGAGGTATTTCTTTTTAAAGAAAATGAATTTTTTTGTGTTGGGTTGTCCGTCTAGTGCTTTAAGAATTATAGTCGATGCGTTTGGCCAACGTTATCAATAGGAATTTCCTAAACGCTATGATGAGACAGTCAGACACGATAAATTGAGTTTTAATAAGTAAAGTTGAAAATAATTAATACAGTGGAGTATAAATTTTTATTTAAATGTTGATTGAAACCATTGAACCATAGTGAGTATTGGATGAGTGGCGAGGTAGTTTTGATCTTTGATCAACTCGGCAGCCAATCACGGGGTCATTCACTATAAATCAATGGTGAGGCAATATCCTTATATTATTTGAATTTGAGAAATTGAATATTGTAATCTGGATAAGTAAAAGTGGATAATTCTAATTAAGGGGATGTCTTAATTAGAAGAAAATATCATTTGATGCTTTGATTAATAAAATGATGTATTTAAAGTAAAAGAATACTTTGGTTTGAAAATTTAAAATATTAATTGAATATTTTAGTACGAGCTATTAATGATGACTATAAAAAAATTATGACACTTGGTTATCTTAGTAATAGTAGAGGATAGATATAAAACTCTATCTTAAGAGAAAATAAAAGAAGTGTTAGTTTAGAACATTTAGTATAAATTTGTGAGCTAGCTTAAGTTTTAAATTTAAATGGTATTAAAACTTAAGGGTTTGAAATTTCAAAATTCTTTTGAAAACAAGTTTTAATTAATTATCAACTTTAATTAGTTTCAAGTTGATAATTAGATGGAAAATAAAAAATTTGTGACAAGTGGAAATGTGAAATTGGATTGTTTTGATAAATGAACAATTCATATAGTATAATCATTTTAAATTGTGAGAATAATTTTAAACTTTATATATATATCCCAAAAATTTATTTTTGTGGATAATCAATAATCATTTCTTGATAATGAAAGAGATTAGTTATCTCTCCCAAAATGAGTTTTCAAGTTAACTGTTTTAAAGTAGGTTTTGAAAAGTAGTGAAAATATTTCCACTTAATAAAATGTTTTAGGATGATTACATAAGTTGATCATAATTTTGTATGCCTTAGCTTTTCGGGGAAAAAGAAAATCATTAATAAATGATTTAGCAAAAAGATTGTTGAAAATATAGTTTGAAATTAAAATGGTTTGGGCAAATTTCAATTTTTTTTTAATTTTATTGAATTAAAAGCTGAAATTTTTGTTTGGAAAAGTGTTGTACTAAAACAGCGATAATTTGAGATTTATAACTCCAAGTAAGTTCAATCTTTTTGCAAATTAAAGAGCTTTCAGTAAGCAATAAAGTTTCTTTTTACCACTTTAAAAGATTTTGCCTTTTACTGAGGCTAAAATTGGTTTGAAAGTGGATAGGCAGTTCTGCTTTATTACAAAATTCTCTAAGATTAAGCTGAAAGTAAAATTAACATAACTTTCAAACCGTAAATCCAATTTTGATGATCTTTATATTCCTGGAAAGCACAGACTGTGTAGAACAACTTTCATTTTATAAAGTTTTTCAGGTTTTTTTGTTTGCTGGGTCAAAACAAATCTTCTTTACAACAGGTTTGAAATAAAATTGTTCTATTTCCCTTAATAGTTAAGTGTAGCACTTCTTATTATGATCATGAACTAATATCATCTGTTTGAGTTAAGTACAGGTGAAAATAGGATAGTTGGAATATATTTTGAGCAAAAAGAATATATAAGTTTGTGCAAACTCGCTTTAAAATACTGAAAAGGAAGGTACGTTTTCGGATTAATTTTAAAGAGTTAAATGATGATATATATTTTGTGTTTCCGACCTAATGGTCGATGTATATTATGTAAACCATTTTTATAATATTGTATACGGCCCTCCATACAAAGGAGACTCCGCCGATTTTTTCGGAAATTTCTAACACTTAGAAAATTTGAGAAATAAATTGAAAAAAAATGTGTTGCAAACTAGAGAATAAACAACTTAAAATTTATTTACTCTAATGGAGAGTAATAAATTTAAATTGAAAACCTAAGAAGTTTTGAAAAAATTTCAAGTGTTGAAAATTGGTGGTTATAATTATAAAAATATTAAATTTTAGAACTCTAGGAATTTTTGATTAGGAGTTTATATATATATATATACATATATATATAATATTAGTTCCTAGTGTTTATCTTACTCTCATGCCATTTTCTAACGGCGTGCATTTATGCGGTCATTAAGTGTTGTGGCTTTTAAGGAAACCACCTTTGGTTAATCTATCTTGCGTCTATTGTGTCTTTCTAGCATCGGTGTGGTGCCTTCCGTAGTGTCATACGAAAAGATCATATCGATAATTATCTTATTGATTAGAGTTCGGGTTGAAGTTGTATTAAATCCCAACTCTACTCAAGGAGCTTTTGAGAAATCAATCTCACTTGATTGATCCTTTGTCTAACATCTTGTTGTGTTCTCATTCGAAGGTGAGGCACCTTCAAAATCTTGTGTGTTGCTCGAAATTCAATGGTTTGCTAATCCTGATATTAGCACTTTGGAAACCATAGAATTAATCGAGCGAGTCTTATCTTGGTTTTTTGTCTTCTTATTTTGAGAGCGTGAGAATTTTTTTTTAACTCGAGCTAGTCTATCCTTCCTTTATTGATGAAATTAATATGTTGAATACAAACTCTTCTCTAAAAATTGCGAGGACACACAATAACAACCCTGGTTTTGGAGATTACCTATTAATATCAAATTATAACGGTAGTTATAATTTAATATTGTAAATTTAAAATAAAATTGGAAATTTTAATTGTTTATTTGGAATAAACAACGAACTTTGAAAATAAAATGTGAATAATAAAGTTTGGAACTTTATTTTATATATTTGGGTTAATAATGATTGGAAAATGGGTTTTATTTGGAGAAAATGCAATAATTGAATTAATTATTGCCAATTACTTCTTTTAATAAAAATGGGTTTTATTTGGAGAAAATGCAATAATTGTATAAATTATTGCCAATGCCTTATGAGATTTTTCAAAGGTTATTTATTTAAATAAAAAGATGGAAATTGGTTTTAAAATGAGATTAATTATAAATTTGAGTTTAAAATGGTTTAAAATATTTTTCTAAGTGAGAAAAGTATTTTTTTGGAATTTTAGAAGTTAAAAATAGAGTTTTATTCATTTATTTGAGTAAATTATATATTATTATGAAATAAAGGATTTTAATAATAATAATGTTTTAAAAAATAAAAATTAATCTTTTCATACAGTGCAAAATAATTTATTTCATGTGTATGTAAATTTACAAATTTTATTTGTGTGAAAATTGGAAGAAAATAACATTTGTTCCATTACATAGTGTAAATATGAATATATTTGACTTTGTGTTAATTAAATTGGCTTAACATATATTGTTTTCTTTTAATTTTGGGTCCATAAACCCATTAACACTTACCTGATATTGAGAAAAGAAGAAAGCTATAGCTAGTACATTCATTTTTGCAATGCCTTCCTCTTTCTCAAAACTAGAATATAGAAACTCATTCTCTCTTAAAAATCCTAGCCTAAAATCTTCAAATCAAACTCAAATTTAGCGTTTTAAAGACCAAATTAGAGATAAATCAACAAGTAATCAAAATCTAAAACCCTTTGTTCATCAAAAATCAAGTTTTGAAGATGTGTCTCCATTAATAGTACTTGTTTCTTCGTGCATGTCTCTATTTCTTAGTTTTACAGGTTATTGAGAGCTTCTTTGCAACTTAAAGCTTGCTTCTTGCTATAAAATCTTTGCTAAATCATCAGGTGAGTTTATTAACTCACATTTCTAGCTAAACCTTGACTGTAATTGCAAAGATGAGGAAGAAATCGTTTACTGTAACTATACCTTATGCGTACTTTGGATGATTGCTGAAATATAATAGAAATGCACTGAAGTAAAATAACCATAACTTTCACGTGTCTTACCCGTTTGAGGTCAATCTTTTTTTATTAGAAACTAGATTCAATAAGAAACAGTTTCTATTTTGGTTACTTTTCGAGATTTCACAATCTTATTGACCTGAAATAGAATTGAAAATAAGAGTACAATTCTATTTTTAACCAAATTTCCCAAGTTTGAATCTGAAACTGATTTAGCCATATCTTTTTCATTTGGTGTTCAAATTTGACGATTATTTATGTTCCTGGAAGCTTAGATTATTTTCTATAATTTTCATGTTAAACACTTTTGAAAATTTTAAGCATAGAATGTCTAAAAATCCAATTCAACTCGCTGCCTTGTCACTGTAAAACTGTGACTTTCTATGCTAAATGTTGTTGGTAATTTGAGCATATCTTTTTCGTTTGTTGTCCAAGTTTGATGATTCTTGATGTTCCTGAAATCTTAGATTATCTGCTACAACTTTAATGTTTTGGGTTTTATTAAATTTTGATGTTTACATGGTCGAAAGTTCATTCTAGTGTCGCTGTCCCGAAACTATAAAACGACAGCGGTAGTGAACTTCATATCTGAAATTTGGTTTAGTCATAATTTTTTAATTTCTCATCGGAATTCGATAATTTTTGATGTTTTGGAAAGCATAGGAAATCTTCTACAACTTTCATGTTTTATGTTTTCTGAAATTCTGAGATTAAAAGGGGCGAACCGGCTAAACAAGCCGAAGGCCCGAATTCTTTTGCAAAGTTTTGGCAGTTTCCATTGAATTGTTTTTGGATTCGATGATTTTGAGCATTGTTTTGAGATGTTTCTAAAAGGCTAACTCCTACTAAATCCGACATTAACATCGATTCCTACTATGAATTGATAATTTTATTTGGATTTTTGTCGTACGTTAATTTCATCGAATTTTCATTGATTTTTATGTTTATGTGCACGTTTTTTCTATACCATTTTCGGAAGATTTTTATAGTAAAATAGCTTTCGAAATAAATATTTTACAAAATTTATAATTATTTTTAAAGCTATTAGAATTATATATTCTCTATAATAAAGGGAATTTCAAAGGAATGTTTTGCAAACGGTTTTCAAAATTTGTTTTAAAAGCTTGTTTTCTCAAGTAAATTATTTTATATATAAAATACACATTTTTGCACTATTCGAGCGAATGAGAAGGAGAATTAAATGGTTTGGTAAAACACGCGGTATGGGACACGTGCGTTTATCTTATTCGTTAATTCCCGACTTGTCTGTTTAATTTTTTTGACCTTCGGGTCGAGTTTACTGATGTGATGAGGTAAACTTTTTACTGCTTTAAGTGTGAAATTTACTAGAGGTTAGTAAACTGTTTAGTGCGAACATGTGGTATGGGGCACACGTTAACGCTGTTTGGGTTCCTATCCGAAAGTTTGTGACACATTTGTCTAAAAGACGTATAAGCCAGTACTGGACCTTCGGGTCATTTGTCCTTCGGGATGTTTGTCTAAGAGACGTTTGTCATTACGACGTATTTGTCCTTCGGGATGTTTGTCTAAGAGGAGTATTTATTTGTCCTTTAGGATGTTTGTCTAAGAGATATGGCGCCTTATTTTGAGAGCAGTACTTGGCAGGCTTCGGCCATATGCACGTGCTATATCTTTGAGATTATTTCATTGATGTTTGTGATTTCTCTAGTGTATCGCCCTTTTCCGGAATTGGTCCTTTGAACCATTCGATATATAATGTGGCGAATACCTTTTGGGAATTTGAACTCTTGTGAGTTCTATCTTTGAGATTTGAGTTGCCTACGCTGGCGTTATATGAGATTTTCCTTTTGGCGTTTACTTGAGATTTTATTCTCCTCTTTGGAGATATATTTTCCTTATGGCGTGTTTGAGATAGGATCTCTTTGTGCATGTTTTGGGGTTGCCGATATGGCGGTTTTAGGATTTCCCCTAAACCATATGTAATGTTTTATGAAATGCCGATGATATGAGGCTCGCTACATTTAGCGTTTTATTGATTGTCTTATCTCTTTTGAGATTATATGTTTGTGTAAGTGATATAATCCCATCACTTAGAATAACCATACCATGCTTATACTCAGTATTGTTCCTTCTTGTTTAAGAAGAACATTACCCTTATCCTTATGCATCTATTACTGCTTATCCTTATAAAATTATATGTTTAGCTAGACTGACCAGTGTATTTTATACTCGTGCCAGACCGAGTTGTTTCAAGTTAGATACCTACTTTCAGACTTTCTTGATGCTTCTACCTTGGATATCAGCTCATCTCTTTTTGTAGTTTTATAGTTGTTTTGTATGCCTCTGATATGTATACATTGTTTTGACTCATGTGTATATTGTGGTCGTCATACCACTTATGATGTATTATTTGTATTGTATTGGGATGTATCAGTATATATGTGTGTGTGTGTATATATATATATATTTGCTGTTCTGTGATGTGTTATGCATTTGAGTTGTTGTATTTTTTCTGATAGATTCTATAGCCACCTGTAGTTTTGTATTAAACATTTATTCGATATGTCAATCCACTTGAATTAAAAAAAATATAGAGCATTAATCGACGTATTCAATAGATATTTAAGACAAGACTACAGATGGTCGCTCCTAACCAGCCCCATTCTACGCATTAGCAAACAATATTACCCTGTAATAGTCTTTGTTAATGTGGGTCTCGGGGTGGGGCGTCACAATCCTACTTCATTCTGGATTCTCCACCACGTGCACAGTTGTTAAAGTGGTTTTCGGTATTGGTAGAGAGTATGACAATATCCGATCCTGGTCTCTTTAACAACTAAACGCTTATTTCACATCGGACAGTTCTTTTACATTTTCAAAATCGATTCATAACTGATATCAAAATATCACATTCAATTCAAACCATATCACATTTCGAAATCATATTCACTTTCGAATATTCACCTTCGAAATCATATCACATTTGAAATCATATTTTCTTTCAAAATCATACTTCCAAAATAGGTTAAACCCTCATTTCAAAATCATCATATTCAATCAAATATCTCATTTAAACCCAACTTAGGTTATAACATCATTTAACCGTATTCGCTACTAAATCAAGGATTTGAATATAAACACTTCCACTTTACTTAGTCTGAAATTTAGAAAATAGTTTAGATAGTTATAAATAGTTTAAATAGTTTAGCATAGTTAAAATAAAATTTTAAATAGTTAAAGTACTCTAAAATAGTTTAAGAGTAGATTAAAATAGTTTAAATAGATTTAAGATAGATTAAAGAGATTTAAAATAGATTAAATATATTTAAAATAGATTAAATAGATTTAAAATAGATTAAATAGATTTAAAATAGATTAAATAGATTTAAAATAGGTTAAAATAGATTAAATAGGTTAAAATAGATTAAAATAAATTAAAATAGTTTTAAATTGATTAAAATAGTTTAAAATAGATTAAATTAGTTTAATAGTTTGAAAATCATAATAACCAGGATTTAAAAATAATATATTTTTAAACAGTTTATATTAAAATGATAAATTTGAAATATCAAATTAAACCATTTCTTTCATTTCAACACATTTGGACCATGTCCAGCTTTCAAATCAACAAACTAAATTTTGTCTTTCAATTCAAATTCTCATTTAAACCATTTAATCAATATCGATTTCAAATCCAAGTTCGAATAATAAATCCAAACTATTTCAAATTTAGTAGATTTCAAAGTTACATTTTTAAACGTTTTCAATAACCCAATTTCGATAAATTTCATTTATACTTTAAATACAACTTTTAAAATTTCAAGTGAATTTCTTTAAATAATTCCTTTAAACCAATTCCAATTTCAACATTTAAAGCTTGGATTTTCGAAAATAATTAAGTTTTATAAATCCAATTTTGTTTCAAAATAGCATTTAACTTAATTCAAAAATTAAGGATCTAAAATCATTTAATTTAACCAATCCAATGTCCGTATATAATTTTCTACCCTATGGTCAAGTGATACGGATATTTATCATTTAATCCGCAATTATTTAAAAATTTACGGGTATATATCATTTCAACCCGCAATCCCAAAATAAGTTCAAAATCCATAAAATCGCTCGGATTTATCATTTCAACCCATAACGATTTCCCCCTAATATATTGATCATTCTGGTATGTATCATTTCAACCCATATGGATTTTCTGATAATAAACTAAGGGAACTTGCAATGTGATATCAATATACATAATAACATAACATCCAGTCATCCAATATCAATAATTAAACATTCATCACAATCATCATTCAAATCAACCAATAAACATCAACAATTAACTGATTATCATTAATAGGTATAAACCAAAAATTAAAATTTAATATTAAATTAAATGGAAATTATATTCAATAAATTCAGATTTAACTAGAATGACGATTTAAATATATCAAACATCAATCAGTCAACTTCTAATCACATTATAAATTCAATTTAACTAACATAGGACTATTTAGTAATGTGAGTGGGTCAAAACACTCACTTTTGATTTATCGTCGATTTAAAATCCAAAATTAGCCCAAAAATATAGCAGTCTTAGAATGTAGCCAAACTAGTTCCAAAATATCCTGGAATTCCGATTCGATCCCAATGGAGAAAACCGCGCATGAATCTGAACTCATATGCAAAAGTTATTACCATTAGAAGATTGGAAAATTTCGACTCGGGTCTTACTTCGAGTCACCGCCTCAATTACCCGGTGCTTGCTCTTAGTTTTTTTGCCATAATGACCCGAGACCCGAGTCATTTGGCTCCTGACCCGAAGTCGCTGCAGGGTTTTCGCCTCTGGAACTCGAAGGGAACCTCTTCCCGACTTGAAGTAAACTTGGAGCAATTTTTTTTTGAAATTAGGTTTTGGAATTTGGGAATTGGGTTTGATGTTCTGACGTTTGAGAAGGAGGAAGAAGATGTACCTACAGAAATAATAAAATGAGAAACACCTAGGGTTTATAACAGCCTATATATAGGCAGGGTTGGATCGAAACGATAACAACGACCCGAAAAGCCCGTTTCGTTCCCGAAACGAAAATGGGTCATCCAATATTTTAAAATATAGGTTTTCAATATTTTTAATCTCAATGGAACAAGTTTCAAGTCATAATTCCATTGTATACAAAGTTAGCTTTCAAAATCACCTTATTTTAAATTGATTTCAGTTAAATTGTTTTCTACGCGTTTCGAGCCCGCACGATCAAACGACAAGTCCGATCGCTACGAAACTTGAAACTCTACAAAAATTCACTGTTACGGATCCGATGAAACTAGTTTCGTCGAAATCCGAGACAGTGGACAAAATGGCTATTTTCACGTTAATTAAATAAATTATTATTAAATTAAATTTATCACTTTTCAAATTCATATTTTAAAACTAACAAATTTTTATCACTTTTGATTAACTAGTAACTATAATCTTCTAAAACAAATTTTCCATGTATATTCAACTATTAATATTGCGCTAATTACAACGTTCCAATTCCAATTGCAATAAATTCATTAATTATAATTTAAAACCCAATAAATTGATTCATTTTGATTTCAATCTTTTTATTCAATCAATCATTACTTTATGGACATTGTTAACATTGGTTTTGCATTTATTACATCAATATTCTACAATTTTCATCTTAATTCATATTAACGCAATATTTACTTACATTTATTGCAATTGATTTACAATTAAGTTTCAACATATTAAATAATGCAACGATAATTAAACCATCGTTACAACTTACAATTTCAAACACAATTCTATGTTTATTGTTAACAAACAAAACTAATAAATTCACATACGGATTAATTATTCTATTTTAATCAATTCCAATTAATTACATACGATTTCACCATTTAATACAACATTTGATTTATTTACTCATTTGCAGTTTATACCCAATTTTAAATTTACAATCATTCCAATTAATTGAGATTTCATTAAAATAGTTATCAATTACCTTAAATTAACATTATTAAATTTCAATTAATTGAAATTGCATTAAAATGGTTATCCATTAACTTACACTAACATTATTACATTTCATTCTAGTTATTATTCTCGTTATTAAACTTAAATTTTTAATTTTCCACAACATTAAATTCCAAAACTTATTTAATTAATAAATTTAATTATCGAATGTGAATTTTTGGGGATATATTGTTTTTACAATCGTTTCTATGATTTGTTACTTTAAAATACAAAGGTTTCTATACTAGTAGCAAATACTCACAGTCTTTCACAAAAATGATTTCAACATTACTTTTAATATAAAGCTCATTTTTAAAAACCGTTTTCCAATCTATTAGTATATACAAACCTTTACCTCATTCGTACGAGAAATCCATTTAAACGACTTAGAAAAACAAGTGGTATGAAACGCTTGCATTTACTTCGTCGGTTAATTCATAGACTTGTTCGATTGAAATCTTATGCCAATTTTCGAGTGGAAACCTACAATTTATTCGTAAATATTTAAATTAAGCCAGTGGTTATGGGACATGAAGCTAAACTCATTTATTTACTAGCTTAGTGTAATTTACACTTATTGATCTATGGTGATCATTTTTGTGATTTAGACTAGCGATGTGTGATGTCGCTTTGTTTACGTGGGGGACTATACCTCGTTTCGGTGGAGCTTCGGCTCAAATTGGTGGGGTAGCGACCTGTAACGACCCGTAAATTTCAACTGTTTTAATAACGTAATTAGTTGAAATTTTGTGAAATTTTAACGATAAAATTTTGAAATAAAAATTTGATATTTGGAATGCGTCTAGTTAAATATAGCAACTGGTAAATTTTCGTCCGAAAATACGAAAGTTTATTTCACGCGTAAATTTACTTCAATTTAATCAGTAAAAAAAGCGATGAAAATAAAATGTTTCCGAAACCTAAATATTTTTACATAGAAAAATTCTAAACCATCTTCTGAGCAAGATGTCAGTTTGTCGTTTTTTTCAAATTCAGACATCTTTGGCTCGGTCGATCTTATTTTTCAGTGTTTTTCTTGCATTTTTCGTAGTAGAAAAATTCGAATTTTTATAATTCAACCATACCACTGATATCTGTATACCATTTTGACCGTCTTGTCGTGCTGGTCTCCGCAGTATATTCGTTTTCGTGTTTTGAAGTTCGGTACCCGGTGGAATCCGTGTAACCAGTATCCGTATCGATACACGTTTTAAAACCTTTTGAGTTCTATCTGTCCTTTCATCTCCATACTTATCTAAAACCAACGGCTATGTTCATTTAATATTTGTGGAATTCGAGGCGTGTTTTTTTCCTTTGTTCAATGATACGTGACTTTTTGTTTTACACTTTTACTAGTTCATTACTTTGCTTCCCTGTAACCTAAAGATCCATATTCATCTTCTAAATGAAAGAAGAAACAGAGACAAAACATATTATTCCATGTAGCAACCGTCTTCTCTCCTCTACCTCCTCAAACTTGCCAACGACAAACGCCGCCTGCCTCCGAAGTCCCTCCTCCTCATGCCTTTGCCGAACTGACACACATCGCCACCATCGCATCACTCCACTCGACTGACCATCGCAACCTGACCTCGACACCTTCTTCCCACCCAGACCTGCTCCTGTGTGCCGCGTGTCCAGTCAACCCCATGCCCGCCTCACCTTGTTCCCACCACTCGACAACGACTTCTCCTCCACCGGGAACCCGCCTCTCCTCACGTGCACTAGCTCGGCCAAACCCAGCCTCCGCTCCATCCATCTTGCACCGGCCACCAACATCCCACCACCTCCACCCTATAACCATCCGCCACGTGCTCCATGAACCGATGCTTTCCCCAATACATGACAACCCCGCCTGTCTCCGCATTTTCCCGTGGCTTCCCTTATCAACACTGAACGCATCGGCCAGTTTTCCTCCTCATCCATCACGTGCAGCTTCCCACTCCCCTCCGATCTTCTGCTTAGCCTGACTTTTGGGTCGTAAGTGTTATGTACATGTAAGTATATATATGCGTTCGTATATAAAGTATATATTTGTTCATTTTTTTATATATAATATAATGAAGTTTGTATTACAAAGTATGGTTATATATATATATATATTATATATGTTATAATAATAATAATACTATAAGTTGGTTTATATATTAGTATATCTGTATACAGCAGTTTTGCTTTTCAAGTATATGAAGGTAAAAGTTCCAATTGTTGTTGATTAATATATGCATATAGATTATCATAAGTATGTTCAAGGAAGTATATATATTTTATATATAGTTGTCATAGTATTGTATATTTCATTTTATGTATAGTTGATTAAATATATATGAGATCTGGGTTACAATAATATTATAGAATAAAAGTATTTATTTATGCAAGTTTAAATGTTTATATCTATTGTATATATATATATATATATTAGTTATACATGTTAGATTTTATAAAGTTGAATTCGTTCGTATATATTTCAAGATAAGCGAATATGTTATGAAGTTATATATTGGTTCAATATAATAGTTTATATATATGTTGTATATCAGTTTCTATACATAAATTTTATATGTAACTGGTCTCCAAATTATATGTAAGATAAATGATGGGATCTGACTGCTAGATATTTAAGTCTATATGTTTTACAAATCCTTGTTTTATATTCAATTTGATTGTTATATATGTGTGAACCTGTATATATATATATATGCTTTGAAATGTTGCTTTTGAGCTGTCTTACTTTTATATATTGTGTGTTATAAAGCTACTGACCAGTCTTATCAATCAATATTATATATAGTATAAAGTTGCTCCTCTTATATATATAACAGTCTTGAGATGTGTTTGTCTGTTGATCTTAAATATATATTTAATTTTTTTTGTGTTTGAATTTGATATAAATCTGTTAGTTACTTAAGTTTTACATATTGATTCAAATTTTATTGTATATATATATAGATTGGACTTTAATGTATGAAATTTTATTTTAAAAACAATGATTCGAAATATATATATCTAGTTAATATACGTTTGAAATTAGAATATGATTTTATTTTATATAGTTATACATTTTACAAGTAAGTTCACTGATATTTATTTTTCTTCATCGATCCAGTTCTAATTTGATTTCGTCTATTTCTTATCTATCAGCTTTGATCATCAAATTCATGCTTGGATTCGTAACTCAATTTCAGTGTCTGTTCCTGTGTGCGTATCCGTGTCATCTCCTGTTCATACCTCTAGCCTCGAAAGGTGAGCAATCACTCACGATTAACGTTCTTTTATTTATTAAATTCGATTTCAATTGAAATGACAAATTGAAATATGCTGCTATTAGTTATTTACACTGTTATATATGCAATTACCTGTATCTGTTCACCTATGACATCTGACACCATTATCTGTCATTTATGCGATGATAATACAGTTTGGTTGAAAATTGATTGATTGTTGATGTTTATATTGGACGTTAAAGTGTTAATGTTAAAGTGATAAATAATATGCAATTGAATTGATATTTGATAGTTAACAATTTAAATTGGATTTATATGTTGAATTTGATTAGTTAAAAATTCGTATAATATGACCCCTTTAATGTTTAATTAATTGACACGTAGGATTTGGTTAATTACACCTTGAACCGTTGAATGTAGGTTGTTTAAATTGATGATGGATGAAATTATAATAGATGACAAGTGAAAAACCGTAATGTAATAATCTTTAATCTACATGAAATGATAGTGTAGATTCTAGAAATAATTTTATTAATTTACACAAATAACAATGTGAATTAATATGATTATTTCGGGATTATTTGAATTGATTATTGGATTGATATTGATTGTTGTTCTTGCTTGTTTATTTACTTTGACACCATCCAGTTATCACACTGCAAGTTCCCTTTGTTATGTTTTGATTTTGAATTGAATTGGAATCGGGTTGAAATGATAAATACCCAAATGAACTTGACTTAGGATAGAGAATTAAATAAAACCCGATTGGTCAATAATTTGATTTAAAAATAAAATGAAGATTTTATTTGAATAAATAATATGGTTTTGAAATGAAGTTGAAATTTGAATTTTTAATGAAAGGAAATGTTAATATTTAATAATCTGAAACAAAATATTAACAATGTAATTGATGAAAGAACGTTGTTTAATTTGAGAAATGATTGAATTAAGTTTGAAATGATTTAATAATTAAGTTTGAAATTATAATTAAGTTTGAAATTATTAAACTTTGAAATTATTTAATAATTAAGTTTTGAATTACTTAATAATTAAATAAGATTGAATTATTTAATGAATAGATTGAATTGAATTCTTTAATAAGTGAAATTGAACTTTTGAATAAGTGAATTTTACTTCGTAAATAATTGAAATTGAGTTTCTTTATTAATTAAGTTTTGGAAAATTATTTAAGTAAGTAAATAACTAAAATTGAATTTCTTTAACAAGAAATAAAATGTGATTTATTGAAATTAATGTGAGACTTGAAATTTAAAGAATTTGGTTTGATGAATTTAATTTAATTCAATTTGTAAGTTTTGATATAAGGAAGTTGAGTTTAAATAATGGATTTAATGAATTGGAAATTTAATAGAAATTGTTTTGAATGGCAAATTTACTTAATGAATATTGAATGAAATCGATAAATGAATTTAAATTGATTTGAATGTTAAATTAAATTGATTTAAATGATTTCGGAATGAAATTTATATACGAACTTGAATCAATCTTTGAATGGTTTAAACAGAAATTGAAATTGAATTATAAGATTTTGAAATTATGAATGTAGAAGTTTTGAAACGTAAATTTTGGAAATTGGTTTAGAAAGACAAATGAAATGTTGATTTTCAAATTCTAATTGAAATTGAAATTGATTTGGTTTTGAAATATATTAAGCGACCAATCGGTGTAATAATAACGAAAGTTATTAAAGAGAACGGAATCGGTTAGGGACATACTCACTGTCTAAACCGAAAACCACTTTAATAACTATTCGCGGAGTGTGATCCAGAATGAAGTGGTTGGAATGATGTACGTGATGACTGAAGAAAGAGAATGATAATGGATAGCCTTGAAACTTGTGTCAAATTGGAAATGACTAAAACAGGAGCCGTGCCGGGCCAATGGAGGTCAGCTACCTCAAGCGAACACACTTCTTCGAACTACTCATTACTTGTTGTCTATTGGTGCACCCTTGATTTTGGGAGTGTTGTTCGTGGTGTTGCGATCGCTGCGGCGATGCGTTCTCACCAGTCCGGATCAGGCAAACGGTAGTTTCACTACCTTGGGTATTGCCTCATGTGCCTTGTCATACTTGTATCCCTTTATACGCTACCACTACGATTTGTTTTGTGTTATACCTATGGAGTACTCCCTGATATCCCACTAGTTTACGGTGGAGTTTACAGTGCTGTATAGACTATAACGCTTATATAAAATGTGTTAAGGGGGATAATGGTAACGCCTTAACACTATTTTGATACCTTTATATTACTGATAGGCATTATCTACTTATCGTACACTACTACATAGTAGATAGTTTAACGGATCCTTAAAGGATGGTTATTCCAAACATCCTTTGAGTTACTTGTATTTCAATTGCTATTTCACTTGAGTTGGATTTATTGATATAAGAATGTTAATCCTGACTCGAGTGTTTTGTGTTTTGCTTTACGCTCGGGTCAGACTGAGTGTACCAGTATTCGAGACTCACCTTTGGAGTTGGAGCTTGCTTGAAGATCCAGACATCAATTCTGCTTTCAGTATTCGATGATTCCAGTGATGTATTCTGCTTTGTATTTGATGTATCACATTACTCTTCCGTTATATCTGGTTTAACTCTGATGTAACTTATACATTTATATAGTAGCTTCATGAACTACTATCTCTTTTATTTCCGCTGCATTTATTACTCTGTGTCTGTGATCTGTGATTATTTTATTTACTGTATATGTTCAGTTTTGCCAATTTAAATTAACAACGCGGTATTTTGAGCAATTCAATTCCGGCATGAGTGTCTACCTATACACTTATAATGGATGCGAATGGTCCAAAATATCGGGTCGTTACAGTTGGTATCAGAGCTTTGGTAGCTCTAGGCAAAACTTAACATATAGGGTAAATGTATTTACAGAATCACTCTCATTCGAGTTTCAATCTCTTCTTTTCGACTCGATTTCTTTGAATTTTGGAACGTTCCCTACGGTTCCAAATTTCATTCGTGTCCCTCACTATTCGTCTTCTTTCAATTCTGGAGCATCACATAACTCCACTTCGTATGATCCTTATAGTGAATCGGCGGTCTCGCCAAACTTCGAATGATTTGTAAAGGGGCGAAACTCCTTTATAATAGGCATCGTTTTACCGGAGATTTCTATATCCTCGGTTTACGCTGCTATCTATTCCCTGCTATACCTGAATTCCATCTCTTGAGATCGAATGTAGATTTGCCTCGGAATTCTGCATCGATCTTATTCTCGAAGTCACGGTCAACCCGGTAAAGCTTGCCCGTAATTTATATAAACTTATCCATCTTCTTATTTTGTTATGTAATCATCATATCTTTGTTTCGAACTTATCTTCAAATCAAAAACCTCTTTGATTTGAGTCCATCAAATTTGAAACCCTATCCTTATTTTGAAAATTCATTCCTGTATCGTCGAGCAAAGAAATGTATTTGTATACTAATATATATAAATGTTTTAATATATATTGTGTTGTTTGAGTTGTTGATGTTGATTTGGATTTTCAATCGATTCGTCTGATCAACGCTATCGATAGGATTTCCAAAACACTTGAACAGAGCAAACTGACACAATAGTATTTTCAAATTTGGGGAATAAAACAGTTTTCTATGATTTTACTATATATAAGTATAAAATTTTCTAAAAATAAATTGAGAATGAATTTGTTATCAGAAATAATAAATAAATGAATTTATAAAACTTGTTTATATTTGATTTGGAATTTTGGAATGGATATAAATTAGAATTTGAGAATTTGATTTTCGATGATTTCAAACTTTGATTTTAAAGTTTTAAAGTGTATAGTATTTAAAGTATTTTCAAATAGAAACCATTTTCAAAGAATATAAAACGTTTAAATCAGTGCTCTTCTCTTTGTCGCTGGAAAATAATTTCGGCGATGGAGGCCGCATCATCGACATTCATTTTTGAGTTTCGAAGTGGAGAAACCATTCTGTAGCTTTGCTATGGTTTGTTTTAGAAAAATATTTTGATTTGAATTTCTTAAGTATGACTTGATATATATATATATATATATGGGTATATTATTTTAAATTTAATTTGATTTAAAATATATAGTATATACATAATTATTTCTAAAGGGTTGAAATTAAACGGAAATTTAATTCTTAAAAATCATTCTAAAAGATGTTTTCAATTATAAATAAAGCTAAAATTTGAATAAGTATTTAAACTTGAGGTAATTGAATTTGAAAATTTTATTTGTATAGTACTAAATTGCATTTCAATATAACTTACCTAAATTATTCATAAGTTAAAATGTAATTGGATAATATACAATATAAAATGATTTTATAAATAAAATTTGAGTGTTTATAATAAATGTTTTACACTTAGATTTTTAATTATAAAAAAAATGCTAATAAGTTGATAGAATAATAAGTTAATTGAATGAGATGAATACGATAAATTTTGTTCTGTAAAAATTAACAAATTTAAATTTGATCAGCTTATGAAAATACCTTGAATTTAAAATCAATTATTGAATATAAATTAATTTAAATCGAAACTTTTATGGTTTAAATTAATTTATATGGGTTAAATATATGTGATTAGATATATTAAGTAGAATAAATTTAACAGTAATTTGGAATAAAGAAGAATTTAAAATTGTTGAAGAAAATATGATTATAATAAAAGACTATTCAAATTTATGGTTTTAGAAATTATAAATTTGAAGAAAATGGGATAATAAGATAATGAATTTAGAAATAGTGAGATTGATTTTAGTAAAATCAAATGGATTAAATCAATTATTAAATATCAATTAATTTAAATTTGAATTTATATGGTTTAAATTAATTGTTATTTTGTATTTCAAATCTGTTTTTCTTTCTGGTTGTTTCTATTCTCCTACCTCGTTCCTTTTCGGGGACGAAAAGTTTTGAGTGGGGGAGAGTGTAACGACCCGTAAATTTCAACTGTTTTAATAACGTAATTAGCTGAAATTTTGTGAAATTTTAACGATAAAATTTTGAAATAAAAATTTGATATTTGGAATGCATCTAGTTAAATATAGCAACTGGTAAATTTTCGTCCGAAAATACGAAAGTTTATTTCACGCGTAAATTTACTTCAATTTAATCAGTAAAAAAGCGATGAAAATAAAATGTTTCCGAAACCTAAATATTTTTACATAGAAAAATTCTAAACCATCTTCTGAGCAAGATGTCAGTTTATCGTTTTTTCAAATTCGGACATCTTTGGCTCGGTCGATCTTTTTTTTAGTGTTTTTCTTGCATTTTTCGTAGTAGAAAAATTCAAATTTTTATAATTCAACCATACCACTGATATCTGTATACCATTTTGA
This sequence comes from Allium fistulosum, assembly GCA_030737815.1. Taxonomy (NCBI): domain Eukaryota; kingdom Viridiplantae; phylum Streptophyta; class Magnoliopsida; order Asparagales; family Amaryllidaceae; genus Allium; species Allium fistulosum. The sequence continues at coordinate 811,379,021 of CM060902.1, forward strand.
CCGTCTTGTCGTGCTAGTCTCCGCAGTATATTCGTTTTCGTGTTTTGAAGTTCGGTACCCGGTGGAATACGTGTAACCAGTATCCGTATCGATACACGTTTTAAAACCTTTTGAGTTCTATCTGTCCTTTCATCTCCATACTTATCTAAAACCAACGGCTATGTTCATTTAATATTTGTGGAATTCGAGGCGTGTTTTTTTCCTTTGTTCAATGATACGTGACTTTTTGTTTTACACTTTTACTAGTTCATTACTTTGCTTCCCTATAACCTAAAGATCCATATTCATCTTCTAAATGAAAGAAGAAACAGAGACAAAACATATTATTCCCTGTAGCAACCGTCTTCTCTCCTCTACCTCCTCAAACTTGCCAACGACAAACGCCGCCTGCCTCCGAAGTCCCTCCTCCTCATGCCTTTGTCGAACTGACACACATCGCCACCATGGTATCACTCCACTCGACTGACCATCGCAACCTGACCTCGGCACCTTCTTCCCACCCAGACCTGCTCCTGTGTGCCGCGTGTCCAGTCAACCCCATGCCCACCTCACCTTGTTCCCACCACTCGACAACGACTTCTCCTCCACCGGGAACCCGCCTCTCCTCACGTGCACTAGCTCGACCAAACCCAGCCTCCGCTCCATCCATCTTGCACCGGCCACCAACATCCCACCACCTCCACCTATAACCATCCGCCACGTGCTCCATGAACCGATGCTTTCCCCAATACGTGACAACCCCGCCTGTCTCCGCGTTTTCCCGCGGCTTCCCTTTTCAACACTGAATGCATCGGCCAGTTTTCCTCCTCATCCATCACGTGCAGCTTCCCACTCCCCTCCGATCTTCTGCATGGCCTGCCTTTTGGGTCGTAAGTGTTATTTACATGTAAGTATATATATGTGTTTGTATATAAAGTATATATTTGTTCATTTTTATATATAATATAATGAAGTTTGTATTACAAAGTATGGTTATATATATATTATATATGTTATAATAATAATAATACTATAAGTTGGTTTATATATTAGTATATCTGTATACAGCAGTTTGGCTTTTCAAGTATATGAAGGTAAAAGTTCCAATTGTTGTTGATTAATATATGTATATAGATTATCATAAGTATGTTCAAGGAAGTATATATATTTTATATATAGTTGTCACAGTATTGTATATTTCATTTTATGTATAGTTGATTAAATATATATGAGATCTGGGTTACAATAATATTATAGAATAAAAGTATTTATTTATGCAAGTTTAAATGTTTATATCTATTGTATATATATATATATTAGTTATACATGTTAGATTTTATAAAGTTGAATTCGTTCGTATATATTTCAAGATAAGCGAATATGTTATGAAGTTATATATTGGTTCAATATAATAGTTTTTATATATGTTGTATATCAGTTTCTATACATAAATTTTGTATGTAACTGGTCTCCAAATTATATGTAAGATAAATGAAGGGATCTGACTGCTAGATATTTAAGTCTATATGTTTTACAAATCCTTGTTTTATATTCAATTTGATTGTTATATATGTGTGAACATGTATATATATATGCTTTGAAATGTTGCTTTTGAGCTGTCTTGCTTTTATATATTGTGTGTTATAAAGCAACTGACCAGTCTTATCAATCAATATTATATATAGTATAAAGTTGCTCCTCTTATATATATATAACAGTCTTGAGATGTGTTTGTCTGTTGATCTTAAATATATATTTAATTTTTTTGTGTTCGAATTTGACATAAATCTGTTAGTTACTTAAGTTTTACATATTGATTCAAATTTTATTGTATATATATATAGATTGGACTTTAATGTATGAAATTTTATTTTAAAAACAATGATTCGAAATATATATATCTAGTTAATATACGTTTGAAATTAGAATATGATTTTATTTTATATAGTTATACATTTTACAAGTAAGTTCACTGATATTTATTTTTCTTCATCGATCCAGTTCTAATTTGATTTCGTCTATTTCTTATCTATCAGCTTTGATCATCAAATTCGTGCTTGGATTCGTAACTCAATTTCAGTGTCCGTTCCTGTGTGCGTATCCGTGTCATCTCCTGTTCATACCTCTAGCCTCGAAAGGTGAGCAATCACTCACGATTAACGTTCTTTTATTTATTAAATTCGATTTCAATTGAAATGACAAATTGAAATTGTAACGACCCGCCATTTTGGACCATTCGCATCCATTATAAGTGTATAGGTAGACACTCATGCCGGAATTGAATTGCTCAAAATACCGTGTTGTTAATTTAAATTTGGCAAAACTGAACATATACAGTAAATAAATAATCACAGAACACAGACACAGAATAATAATTGCAGTGGAAATAAAAGAGATAGTAGTTCATGAAGCTACTATATGAATATATAAAATACATCAGAGTTTACAACAGAAGAGTAATACGATACATCAGAGTTAAACCAGATACAACGGAAGAGTAACACGATACATCATATACAAATCAGAATGCATCACTGGAATCATCGAATACTGAAAGCAGAATAGATGGCTGGATCTTCAAGCAAAGCTCCAACTTCAAAGGTGAGTCTTGAATACCGGTACACTCAGTCTGACCCGAGCGTAAAGCAAAATACAAAACACTCGAGTCAGGATTAACATTCTTATATTAATAAATCCAACTCAAGTGAAATAGAAATAGAAATACAAGTAACTCAAAGGATGTTGGAATAACCATCCTTTAAGGATCCGTTAAACTATCTACTAGGTAGTAATGTACGCTAAGTAGATAATGTCTATCAGTAATAATAAAGATATCAAAATAGTGTTAAGTCATGGCCCATTCCATCCTTAACACATTTTTATTCCCAAAAGCATATACAAGACCGTAGTTTCCCCAAAACCGGAAGTCACCAAAGGGCAATCCATATACTAAAGGTACAAACCAAAATCGTAGTGGTCGCGTATAAAGGGATACAAGTATGACAAGGCACATGAGGCAATACCCAAGGTAGTGATACTACCGTTTGCCTGATCCGGACTGGTGAGAACGCAACGCCACAGCGCCCGCAACACCGTGAAACAACACTCCCAAAATCAAGGGTGCACCAATCGACAACATATAATGAGTAGTTCGAAGAAGTGTGTCCACTTGAGGTAGCTAATCCTCCATTGGCTCGACACGGCTCCTGTTTTAGTCATTTCCAATTAGACACAAGTGTCAAGGCTATCCATCATCGTTCTCTTTCTTCAGTTATCATGTACATCATTCCAACCACTTCATTCTGGATCATCACTCTGCGTATAGTTATTAAAGTGGTTTCGGTTTAGATAGAGAGTATATCCATAACTGATTCCGGTCTCTTTAATAACTTTCGTCATTATTTCACCGATTGGTCGTTTATATATTTCAAACCCAAATCAATTACAATTTCAATTAGAATTTGTAAACCAACATTTCATTTATCTTTCAAAATCAATTTCCATAATTTTCGTTTCAAAACTTCCAAATTACCATTTCAAAATCTTATAATTCAATTTCAAATTTTGTTTAAAACAATTCGAATATTGATTCAAGTTCGAATATAAGTTTCATTTCGAAAACATTTAAATTAATTTAATTTAACATTCAAATCAATTTAAATTCATTTATCGATTTCATTCAATATTCGTTAAGTTACTTTATCATTCAAAACAATTTCCATTAAATTTCCAATTCATTAAATCAATTCTTAAGTTCAACTTCATTAAATCAAAATTTACAATTTTGAATTAAACTAAATTCGTCAAATCAATTCTTTCAATTACAAGTCTTACATTAATTCCAAAAATATTACATTTTCATTTCTTGTTAAAGAAATTCCATTTCACTTATTTACTTTCTTAAATAATTTTCCAAAAACTTACTTAATTCAAGAAAACTCAATTTCAATTATTTACGAAGTAAAATTCACTTATTCAAAAAATTCAATTTCTCTTAACAAAGAATTTAATTCTTATTTGATTATTAAATAATTCAATCTTATTCAATTATTAAATAATTTCAAAAACTTAATTATTAAATAATTTCAAAGTTCAATAATTTCAAACTTAATTTTATAATTTCAAACTTAATTATTAAATCATTTCAAAGTTTAATAATTTCAAACTTGATTATAATTTCAAACTTAATTATTAAATCATTTCAAAGTTTAATAATTTCAAACTTAATTCAATCATTTCCCAAATTAAAACAACATTCTTTCATCAATTACATTGCTAATATTTTGTTTCAGATTATTTAATATTAACATTTTCCTTTCATTAAAATTCAAATTTCAACTTCATTTCAAAACCGTATTTTTATTCAAATAAAATCTTCGTTTTATTTTTAAATCAAATTATTGACCAATCGGGTTTTATTTAATTTTCTGTCCTAGGTCAAAGTTCAATTTGGGTATTTATCATTTCAACCCGATTCCAATTCAATTCAAAATCAAAGCATAACAAAGGGAACTTGCAGTGTGATAACTGGGATGGTGTCAAAGTAAATAAACAAGCAATAACAACAAACAATAACAATCCAATAATCAATTCAAATAATCCCGAAATAACCATATTAATTCGCATTGTTATTTGTACGAATTAATATAATTATTTCTAGAATCTACACTATCATTTCATGTAGATTTAAGATTATTACATTACGGTTTTCACTTGTCATCTATTTACAATTTCATCCATCATCAATTTAACAACATACATTCAGTGATTCAAGATGTAATTAAACAAATCCTACGTGTCAATAAATTTAACAGTTAAGGGGTCATATCATACAAATGTCAGTTAATCAAATTTAACATTTAACTATCCTATATCAAGTTCAATTGCATACTAGTTATCAATTTAACATTAACAATTTAACGTCCAATATAAACATCAACAATCAATCAATTATCAGCCAAACTGTATGATCATCGCATAAATAATTAACAGATAATGGTGTCAGATGTCACAGGTGAACTGATACAGATAATAGCATATATAACAGTGTAATTTACTAACAACATCATATTTCAATTGTCGTTTCAATTGAAATCAAATTTAATACATAAAAGAACGTTAATCGTGAGTGAGTGCTCACCTTCCGAGGCTAGAGAGAGGTTCGATGACAGAGTGAGTTACGATTCCAGGCACGGATTTCAAAGCAAAGCAAGATTGAACGTGAATTTGGACGAACAAGGCTGATAATCAAGAATTGATAAAACAAATCAGAACTGGATCGACGAAGAAAATTGATATAGGTGAACTATAATTGTCTAACTGTATATAACTATTTATATAAAAATCATAATTTAAATTTCGAGCTCATATTAAATTAAATATATAGGCATTTCAAATTATCGTTTGAATCAAACACATATATTAAAATCTAACATATATATAATATGCGATTTGAAATAAATACTAATATAGATATAAATATACAACCACTATCCTATTGCATAGCTGTTTCAAACTATAGTCTGACTTCAACGAAAATATGATGGTATCAATATAGGCTAGATATAATACTGTTATAATACATATAACCGTATAAGCTTTTACTTTATAACCACATACATATATGGCTATGAATTATATACATAGCTTATTATATAATATAAACAACCTTGTATATAAATAACTCTTCTATTTAACTTGTACGAACCTATATATTAGTAAGACATGAAACACGTTATGGTAATAGGAAAATAATGAACAGGTTTCTTTAAAATCTGATAAAAAAACGTGTACTTTAAAACACTGTCGCACTCAGTGATAATATGGCATAGGCTTTCATATACTAACAACAGACTTGTAGAAATATAAATTTATATCTAAACTATTGAAAAAAAATATACTTTATAATATAAACAGATTACACAACTTATGTAGCTTTTACATATAACAGGCCTTATATACATATAAACTATATAATATACGGCTAAGAATATTTGCATTGATAGAATACAAGAAGGTGTATGTATCTTATATAACTTACTAAATCAAATGGACATGCATATATTACTATATTAAAAATGTCACATATATAAGCAACAGCAAGATAGTTTATATATTCAACAGCAACCACGAAATATATATAAACATTTATAAAACTATATTTATATATACACTCATATATATATTACGAACTGACATTTTACAACTAATATACATAACCTGCTATATATTCATACCACATACCCCTAGAAGATGTACGCAAGGTTGGTTGGTATCGATGGTGATGGCGGAGGTCGGCGGAGCTTCGGTGGCCAAGGGAAAGGCGGGCACGGTTGAAGTCTCGGTTGTGATGTGGAAGAAGGAGGCAGGTGGTGGCATCGGCTTGGGTAGGTGGCTCCAGACTTGGGCGTTGGATGACGCGGCAAGCTACCGGGTGGCCGAGTGGAAGGCTAGGGGAGTGCTGGTCTTGGCGTCAGGGTGTGGAGGGATGGACAGCGGATCAGGAGGTGCTGAGGGTGGTCTGCTGGTCGAAGGAGAAGGGAAGGGTGAGGTGGCTTCGCGTGGAGGGGTGGCTTTGGAAGAGGGGACGTGCGAAGGTTGGTTGGAGGCGTGGGGTTGTGCCCATGGAGTGGACGTTGGTCACGTTGGGTGGTTGAGGCTGCTATGCCGATGAGGGGGTGGAAGTTGAAGGGGAGGCAGAGTTGCGGAGTGCGGTGGGCAATTGGGTGGCTCGGTAGGGCAGTTGCAGTGGGAGGGTGTAGGTGAGCAGGCGAATGGGTTTGGAGCATTGGGAAAGATGAGAGAAAGAAATATGCTACAGGCGAAAATGAGGGAGATGGAAAATAATGTTTGGTTACTGGATGGTAAGGAGAAGGTAATAGTTAAAGTAATATATTTTTCACAGCTTGCAAACGAAGATGTGTCTCCTCACATTACATATTTAATTTCAACGGTGCGAATACCCAGGGAAAAATTGAATTCAGGAGTTATTAAAGGCAAACAGCTATTTAGTTTTCTCAAAGAACAACGAAGGCAGAGAAACAAATATAGAGTGAAAGTAGTGGTAGGTCACACATTAATCTTGCTGAAAACTTTAAAGCAATTTATTATTGCGGGTTGCACGGTTTCAAATTTTGTAAGTAACGACAAATCGGAAAAGGTTGTAAATTGTGGTAACGATACGGTGCACCGTTATACCGCTTCCGTCGCATATCGGACTTCAAAACACTAAAATAAATATACCGTAAAGATCAGCACAACGAGACGGTCAAAACGGTATACAGATATCAGTGGTATGATTGAATTATAAAAATTCGAATTTTCTACTGGCGGAAAAATGCAAGAAAAACGCTGAAAAATAAGATCGACGGAGCCAAAGATGTCCGAATTTGGAAAAACGACAAACTGACATCTTGCTCAGAAGATGGTTTAGAATTTTTCTATTTAAAATATTTAGGTTTCGAAAACATTTTATTTTCGTTACTTTTTAACTGATTGAATTGAAGTGAATTTACGCGCGAAATAAACTTTCATATTTTCGGACGAAAATTTACCAGTTGCTATGTTTAACTAGACGCATTCCAAATATCAAATTTATATTTCAAAATTTTATTGTTTAAAATTTCGTAAAATCTCAATTAATTACGTTATTAAAACGGTTAAAATTTACGGGTCGTTACACTCTCCCCCACTCAAAACTTTTCGTCCCCGAAAAGGAACGAGGTAGGAGAATAGAAACAACCAAAAAGAAAAACAGATTTGAAATACAAAATAACAATTAATTTAAACCATATAAATTCAAATTTAAATTAATTGATATTCAATAATTGATTTAATCCATTTGATTTTCTTAAGTTAAATCAAGCTTTAACTATTTCTAGATTGATTTTCTTATTATCCAATCATGTTTAATTAACAGTTTCAAAATCATAAATTTGAATAGTCACTTATTACAATCATATTTTATTTCAGCAATTTAAATTCTTCTTTATTCCAAATTATTGTTAAATTTATTCTACTTAATATAACTTATCATATATATTTAACCCATATAAATTAATTTAAACCATAAAAGTTTCGATTTAAATAAATTTATATTCACTAATTGCCTTTAAATTCAAAGTATTTTCATATGTTGATCAAATTTTAATTCATTAACTCTTTCAAAACAAATTTATTAATTCTTTCAAAACAAATTTATTTCATTATTAACTGAATTTACTTATTATCCTATCTAACTCTATTAACATCTTTAAAATCAAAATTTAGTGTATACATTTATTATATACACTCAAATTTATTTATAAATTCAATTTATATTATATATTATCCAATTACATATTCAACTTCTGAATGATTTAGGTAAGTTGTATTAGAATGCAGTTGAACAATATACAATAAAAATTTCCCAATTCAATTATTCAAGTCTAAATATTTATTCCAAATTTTGGTTTTATTTATAATTAAAATCATCCTTTAACAAAATTTAAGAATTAGATTTCCGATTAACTTTAAACAATTTAGAGATATATATAATATATTTATATCAAATCAAATTAAATTTTAAAATAAGATCCCTATATATAAATCAAATTATACTGAAGAAACTCAAATCAAAAAGATTTTCAAAACAAAACCGTGGCAAAGCTGCAGAATATTATCTCCACTTCGAAACTCGAAAATGAATGTCGATGATTCGGCCGCCATCACCGAAATTATTTTCCAGCGACAAAGAGAAGAGCACTGATTTCAACATTTTAAAGGATTCTTTGAACGATTTTTATTCGAAAATACTTTCAATAATATATACTTTAAAATTTTAAAAACAAAGTTCGAAATCATCGGAAACTAATAAATTCTCAAATTTCTGAATTAAATTCATTTCAAATTTCAATCAATTTATAACCAAGTTTATAAATTCATTTATTTATATTATGCAATAGTCAATGGTTTACAAAACAATAAATGAAAATTAAATATTATTATTTCAGCCAACAAATTCATTAACAATTTAATTTCAGAAAACTTATATTTATATATAAGATAATCATACAAAACTTTTTTTTATTTATCAAATTTGAAAACGATATTGTGTCAGTTTGTCCTGTTCAAGTGTTTTGGAAATTCTATCGATAGCGTTGATCAGACGAATCGATCGAAAACCCAAATCAACATCAACAACTCAAACAACACAATATAAAAACATTTTAAATATTAATTTATAAATGCACTTCCTCGCTCGACGATACGAGAATGGATTTCAAAGCAAGGATAGAGATTTAAATTTGATGGAAATCAAATCAAAGAGAATTTTGATTCGAAAATAAGTTTGAAACAGAAGATAATATAATTCAATTACCACAATCGGCAGATGGATGAGTTTATTTAATTCACGGGCAACCTTAACCGGGTCGTCCGTAACTTCAAGAATAAGATCGATGCTGAATTCTGAGGTAAATCAACACTCGATCTCAAGAGATGGAATCCAGGTATAGCAGGTAATAGATAGCATCGTAAACCGAGGATATAGAAATTTCCGGTAAATCGATGCCTATTATAAAGGAGTTTACTCCTTTACGAATCATTCGAAGATTGGCGAGACCGCCGATCTATTATAGATATCATTCAAAATGGAGTTAAGGGGTGCTCCAGATTTTGAAAGAAGACGAATAGTGAATGACACGAATGAATTTCGGAACCGAGGGGATCGTTTCAAAATTCAAAGGAATTGAGTCAAAGGAAGAGATTGAAACTCGAATGAGAGTGATTCTGTAAATACATTTACTCTATATGTTAAGTTTTGCCTAGAGCTACCAAAGCTCTGATACCAACTGTAACGGACCGCGTCAGTGGGGTAACGCCCACCGTAGCATACAGCAGTACCTGTGTTCTGCCTTTACAGCCAGCCTCTCGACTGCACCAACCCCGCAGGGACATATAGGAGTAAGAGTCATCCGCTCGCTACCAAACCAAATGCGAGAACCCCCTATCATGCTGCACCCGCCAAGTGCATAGGCAGACACACATGTCGGAATTGAATTGCTCAAAATACCACGTTGTTAATTTAAATTTGGCAAAACTGAACATATACAGTAAATAAATAATCACAGAACACAGACACAGAATAATAATTGCAGCGGAAATAAAAGAGATAGTAGTTCATGAAGCTACTATATGAATATATAAAATACATCAGGGTTTACAACAGAAGAGTAATACGATACATCAGAGTTAAACCAGATACAACAGAAGAGTAACACGACACATCAGATACAAATCAGAATGCATCACTGGAATCATCGAATACTGAAAGCAGAATAGATGGCTGGATCTTCAAGCAAAGCTCCAACTTCAAAGGTGAGTCTTGAATACTGGTACACTCAGTCTGACCCGAGCGCAAAGCAAAATACAAAACACTCGAGTCAGGATTAACATTCTTATATTAATAAATCCAACTCAAGTGAAATAGCAATTGAAATACAAGTAACTCAAAGGATGTTGGAATAACCATCCTTTAAGGATCCGTTAAACTATCTACTAGGTAGTAATGTACGCTAAGTAGATAATGTCTATCAGTAATAATAAAGATATCAAAATAGTGTTAAGTCATGGCCTATTCCATCCTTAACACGTTTTTATTCCCAAAAGCATATACAAGACCGTAGTTTCCCCAAAACCGGAAGTCACCAGAGGGCAATCCATATACTAAAGGTACAAACCAAAATCGTAGTGGTCGCGTATAAAGGGATACAAGTATGACAAGGCACATGAGGCAATACCCAAGGTAGTGATACTACCGTTTTCCTGATCCGGACTGGTGAGAACGCAACGCCGCAGCGCCCGCAACACCGTGAAACAACACTCCCAAAATCAAGGGTGCACCAATCGACAACATATAATGAGTAGTTCGAAGAAGTGTGTCCACTTGAGGTAGCTAATCCTCCATTGGCCCGGCACGGCTCCTGTTTTAGTCATTTCCAATTTGACACAAGTGTCAAGGCTATCCATCATCGTTCTCTTTCTTCAGTTATCACGTACATCATTCCAACCACTTCATTCTGGATCATCACTCCGCGTATAGTTATTAAAGTGGTTTCGGTTTAGATAGAGAGTATATCCATAACCGATTCCGGTCTCTTTAATAACTTTCGTCATTATTTCACCGATTGGTCGTTTATATATTTCAAACCCAAATCAATTACAATTTCAATTAGAATTTGTAAACCAACATTTCATTTATCTTTCAAAATCAATTTCCATAATTTTCGTTTCAAAACTTCCAAATTACCATTTCAAAATCTTATAATTCAATTTCAAATTTTGTTTAAAACAATTCGAATATTGATTCAAGTTCGAATATACGTTTCATTTGGAAAACATTTAAATTAATTTAATTTAACATTCAAATCAATTTAAATTCATTTATCGATTTCATTCAATATTCGTTAAGTTACTTTATCATTCAAAACAATTTCCATTAAATTTCCAATTCATTAAATCAATTCTTAAGTTCAACTTCATTAAATCAAAATTTACAATTTTGAATTAAACTAAATTCGTCAAATCAATTCTTTCAATTACAAGTCTTACATTAATTCCAAAAATATTACATTTTCATTTCTTGTTAAAGAAATTCCATTTCACTTATTTACTTTCTTAAATAATTTTCCAAAAACTTACTTAATTCAAGAAAACTCAATTTCAATTATTTACGAAGTAAAATTCACTTATTCAAAAAATTCAATTTCTCTTAACAAAGAATTTAATTCTTATTTGATTATTAAATAATTCAATCTTATTCGATTATTAAATAATTTCAAAAACTTAATTATTAAATAATTTCAAAGTTCAATAATTTCAAACTTAATTTTATAATTTCAAACTTAATTATTAAATCATTTCAAAGTTTAATAATTTCAAACTTGATTATAATTTCAAACTTAATTATTAAATCATTTCAAAGTTTAATAATTTAAACTTAATTCAATCATTTCCCAAATTAAAACAACATTCTTTCATCAATTACATTGCTAATATTTTGTTTCAGATTATTTAATATTAAAATTTTCCTTTCATTAAAATTCAAATTTCAACTTCATTTCAAAACCATATTTTTATTCAAATAAAATCTTCGTTTTATTTTTAAATCAAATTATTGACCAATCGGGTTTTATTTAATTTTCTGTCCTAGGTCAAAGTTCAATTTGGGTATTTATCATTTCAACCCGATTCCAATTCAATTCAAAATCAAAGCATAACAAAGGGAACTTGCAGTGTGATAACTGGGATGGTGTCAAAGTAAATAAACAAGCAATAACAATAAACAATAACAATCCAATAATCAATTCAAATAATCCCGAAATAACCGTATTAATTCGCATTGTTATTTGTACGAATTAATATAATTATTTCTAGAATCTACACTATCATTTCATGTAGATTTAAGATTATTACATTACGGTTTTCACTTGTCATCTATTTACAATTTCATCCATCATCAATTTAACAACATACATTCAGTGATTCAAGATGTAATTAAACAAATCCTACGTGTCAATAAATTTAACAGTTAAGGGGTCATATCATACAAATGTCAGTTAATCAAATTTAACATTTAACTATCCTATATCAAGTTCAATTGCATACTAGTTATCAATTTAACATTAACAATTTAACGTCCAATATAAACATCAACAATCAATCAATTATCAGCCAAACTGTATGATCATCGCATAAATAATTAACAGATAATGGTGTCAGATGTCACAGGTGAACTGATACAGATAATAGCATATATAACAGTGTAATTTACTAACAACAGCATATTTCAATTGTCGTTTCAATTGAAATCAAATTTAATACATAAAAGAACGTTAATCGTGAGTGAGTGCTCACCTTCCGAGGCTAGAGAGAGGTTCGACGACAGAGTGAGTTACGATTCCAGGCACGGATTTCAAAGCAAAGCAAGATTGAACGTGAATTTGGACGAACAAGGCTGATAATCAAGAATTGATAAAACAAATCAGAACTGGATCGGCGAAGAAAATTGATATAGGTGAACTATAATTGTCTAACTGTATATAACTATTTATATAAAAATCATAATTTAAATTTCGAGCTCATATTAAATTAAATATATAGGCATTTCAAATTATCGTTTGAATCAAACACATATATTAAAATCTAACATATATATATAATATGCGATTTGAAATAAATACTAATATAGATATAAATATACAACCACTATCCTATTGCATAGCTGTTTCAAACTATAGTCTGACTTCAACGAAAATATAATGGTATCAATATAGGCTAGATATAATACTGTTATAATACATATAACCGTATAAGCTTTTACTTTATAACCACATACATATACGGCTATGAATTATATACATAGCTTATTATATAATATAAACAACCTTGTATATAAATAACTCTTCTATTTAACTTGTACGAACCTATATACTAGTAAGACATGAAACACGTTATGGTAATAGGAATATAATGAACAGGTTTCTTTAAAATCTGATAAAAAAACGTATACTTTAAAACACTATCGCACTCAGTGATAATATGGCATAGGCTTTCATATACTAACAACAGACTTGTAGAAATATAAATTTATATCTAAACTATTGAAAAAAATATACTTTATAATATAAACAGATTACACAACTTATGTAGCTTTTACATATAACAGGCCTTATATACATATAAACTATATAATATACGGCTAAGAATATTTGCATTGATAGAATAAAAGAAGGTGTATGTATCTTATATAACTTACTAAATCAAATGGACATGCATATATTACTATATTAAAAACGTCACATATATAAGCAACAACAAGATAGTTTATATGTTCAACAGCAACCACGAAATATATATAAACATTTATAAAACTATATTTATATATACACTCATATATATATTACGAACTGACATTTTACAACTAATATACATAACCTGCTATATATTCATACCACATACCCCTAGAAGATGTACGCAAGGTTGGTTGGTATCGATGGTGATGGCGGAGGTCGGCGGAGCTTCGGTGGCCAAGGGAAAGGCGGGCACGGTTGAAGTTTCGGCTGTGATGTGGAAGAAGGAGGCTGGTGGTGGCATCGGCTTGGGTAGGTGGCTCCAGACTTGGGCGTTGGTGACGCGGCAAGCTACCGGGTGGCCGAGTGGAAGGCTAGAGGAGGGCTGGTCTTGGCGTCAGGGTGTGGAGGGATGGACAGCGGATCAGGAGGTGCTGAGGGTGGTCTGCTGGCCGAAGGAGAAGGGAAGGGTGAGGTGGCTTCGCGTGGAGGGGTGGCCTTGGAAGAGGGGACGTGCAGAGGTTGGTTGGAGGCGTGGGGTTATGCCCATGGAGTGGACGTTGGTCACGTTGGGTGGTTGAGGCTGCTATGCCGATGAGGGGGTGGAAGTTGAAGGGGAGGCAGAGTTGCGGAGTGCGGTGGGCAATTGGGTGGCTCGGTAGGGCAGTTGCAGTTGGAGGGTGTAGGTGAGCAGGCGAATGGGTTTGGAGCATTGGGAAAGATGAGAGAAAGAAATATGCTACAGGCGAAAATGAGGGAGATGGAAAATAATGTTTGGTTACTGGATGGTAAGGAGAAGGTAATAGTTAAAGTAATATATTTTTCACAGCTTGCAAACGAAGATGTGTCTTCTCACATTACATATTTAATTTCAACGGTGCGAATACCCAGGGAAAAATTGAATTCAGGAGTTATTAAAGGCAAATAGCTATTTAGTTTTCTCAAAGAACAACGAAGGCAGAGAAACAAATATAGAGTGAAAGTAGTGGTAGGTCACACATTAATCTTGCTGAAAACTTTAAAGCAATTTATTATTGCGGGTTGCACGGTTTCAAATTTTGAAAGTAACGACAAATCGGAAAAGGTTGTAAATTGTGGTAATGATACGGTGCACCGTTATACCGCTTCCGTCGCATATCGGACTTCAAAACACTAAAATAAATATACCGTAAAGATCAGCACAACGAGACGGTCAAAACGGTATACAGATATTAGTGGTATGATTGAATTATAAAAATTCGAATTTTCTACTGGCGGAAAAATGCAAGAATAACGCTGAAAAATAAGATCGACGGAGCCAAAGATGTCCGAATTTGGAAAAACGACAAACTGACATCTTGCTCAAAAGATGATTTAGAATTTTTCTATGTAAAATATTTAGGTTTCGAAAACATTTTATTTTCATTACTTTTTAACTGATTGAATTGAAGTGAATTTACGCGCGAAATAAACTTTCATATTTTCGGACGAAAATTTACCAGTTGCTATGTTTAACTAGACGCATTCCAAATATCAAATTTATATTTCAAAATTTTATTGTTTAAAATTTCGTAAAATCTCAATTAATTACGTTATTAAAATGGTTAAAATTTACGGGTCGTTACAGAAATATGCTGCTATTAGTTATTTACACTGTTATATATGCAATTACCTGTATCTGTTCACCTATGACATCTGACACCATTATCTGTCATTTATGCGATGATAATACAGTTTGGTTGAAAATTGATTGATTGTTGATGTTTATATTGGACGTTAAAGTGTTAATGTTAAAGTGATAAATAATATGCAATTGAATTGATATTTGATAGTTAACAATTTAAATTGGATTATATGTTGAATTTGATTAGTTAAAAATTCGTATAATATGACCTCTTTAATGTTAAATTAATTGACACGTAGGATTTGGTTAATTACACCTTGAACCGTTGAATGTAGGTTGTTTAAATTGATGATGGATGAAATTATAATAGATGACAAGTGAAAAACCGTAATGTAATAATCTTTAATCTACATGAAATGATTGTGTAGATTCTAGAAATAATTTTATTAATTTACACAAATAACAATGTGAATTAATACGATTATTTCGGGATTATTTGAATTGATTATTGGATTGATATTGATTGTTGTTCTTGCTTGTTTATTTACTTTGACACCATCCCAGTTATCACACTGCAAGTTCCCTTTGTTATGTTTTGATTTTGAATTGAATTGGAATCGGGTTGAAATGATAAATACCCAAATGAACTTGACTTAGGATAGAGAATTAAATAAAACCCGATTGGTCAATAATTTGATTTAAAAATAAAACGAAGATTTTATTTGAATAAATAATATGGTTTTGAAATGAAGTTGAAATTTGAATTTTTAATGAAAGGAAATGTTAATATTTAATAATCTGAAACAAAATATTAACAATGTAATTGATGAAAGAACGTTGTTTAATTTGAGAAATGATTGAATTAAGTTTGAAATGATTTAATAATTAAGTTTGAAATTATAATTAAGTTTGAAATTATTAAACTTTGAAATTATTTAATAATTAAGTTTTGAATTTTTTAATAATTAAATAAGATTGAATTATTTAATGATTAGATTGAATTGAATTCTTTAATAAGTGAAATTGAACTTTTGAATAAGTGAATTTTACTTCGTAAATAATTGAAATTGAGTTTCTTTATTAATTAAGTTTTGGAAAATTATTTAAGTAAGTAAATAACTGAAATTGAATTTCTTTAACAAGAAATAAAATGTGATTTATTGAAATTAATGTGAGACTTGAAATTTAAAGAATTTGGTTTGATGAATTTAATTTAATTCAATTTGTAAGTTTTGATATAAGGAAGTTGAGTTTAAATAATGGATTTAATGAATTGGAAATTTAATAGAAATTGTTTTGAATGGCAAATTTACTTAATGAATATTGAATGAAATCGATAAATGAATTTAAATTGATTTGAATGTTAAATTAAATTGATTTAAATGATTTCGGAATGAAATTTATATACGAACTTGAATCAATCTTTGAATTGTTTAAACAGAAATTGAAATTGAATTATAAGATTTTGAAATTATGCATGTAGAAGTTTTGAAACGTAAATTTTGGAAATTGGTTTAGAAAGACAAATGAAATGTTGATTTTCAAATTCTAATTGAAATTGAAATTGATTTGGTTTTGAAATATATTAAGCGACCAATCGGTGTAATAATAACGAAAGTTATTAAAGAGACCGGAATCGATTAGGGACATACTCACTGTCTAAACCGAAAACCACTTTAATAACTATTCGCGGAGTGTGATCCAGAATGAAGTGGTTGGAATGATGTACGTGATGACTGAAGAAAGAGAACGATAATGGATAGCCTTGACACTTGTGTCAAATTGGAAATGACTAAAACAGGAGCCGTGCCGGGCCAATGGAGGTCAGCTACCTCAAGCGAACACACTTCTTCGAACTACTCATTACTTGTTGTCGATTGGTGCACCCTTGATTTTGGGAGTGTTGTTTCGCGGTGTTGCAATCGCTGCGGCGATGCGTTCTCATCAGTCCGGATCAGGAAAACGGTAGTTTCACTACCTTGGGTATTGCCTCATGTGCCTTGTCATACTTGTATCCCTTTATACGCTACCACTACGATTTGTTTTGTGTTATACCTATGGAGTACTCCCTGATATCCCACTAGTTTACGGTGGAGTTTACAGTGCTGTATAGACTATAACGCTTATATAAAATGTGTTAAGGGGGATAATGGTAACGCCTTAACACTATTTTGATACCTTTATATTACTGATAGGCATTATCTACTTATCGTACACTACTACATAGTAGATAGTTTAACGGATCCTTAAAGGATGGTTATTCCAAACATCCTTTGATTTACTTGTATTTCAATTGCTATTTCACTTGAGTTGGATTTATTGATATAAGAATGTTAATCCTGACTCGAGTGTTTTGTGTTTTGCTTTACGCTCGGGTCAGACTGAGTGTACCAGTATTCGAGACTCACCTTTGGAGTTGGAGCTTGCTTGAAGATCCAGCCATCAATTATGCTTTCAGTATTCGATGATTCCAGTGATGTATTCTGCTTTGTATTTGATGTATCACATTACTCTTCCGTTATATCTGGTTTAACTCTGATGTAACTTATACATTTATATAGTAGCTTCATGAACTACTATCTCTTTTATTTCTGCTGCATTTATTACTCTGTGTCTGTGATCTGTGATTATTTTATTTACTGTATATGTTCAGTTTTGCCAATTTAAATTAACAACGTGGTATTTTGAGCAATTCAATTCCGGCATAAGTGTCTACCTATACACTTATAATGGATGCGAATGGTCCAAAATATCGGGTCGTTACAGCCATGGTCTTCGGGCCGTTTGTGGAGCTTCAGCACAAATTTGATGGGTTAGTGACCATGAAATAGCATTTCGTTTGTGATACACGTGTTGGTGAGTTTTCATGCTTCCGTTTGTGATAGGCCCCCCTTTGTGTTTTCTGGATTTCTAATTATTGATTTATGGAATTTTTGTTTCACCAAATTTTGCGATTTGCATTGATATGTTTTGTCAATATTTGGGGTTTGGTGAATAAGCTAAAGAATATGATATTCTTTTTTTTGGATATTTGAGGAGATTTGAGATATTATATGATTTTCATTGTTATCAAATATATACTTGTCACAGTATGATATTATTGTTACCATATATTTTTGTCATATCTCTTATCCTATCTCATCTCGTATGATATTTATAGCTAGACTGATCCGTTTATTATTTTTCTTCTTAAATAATACTCGGGTCAGACCGAGGCGTTTCAGGTACTTCCACTTGACTTCTTAGCAGGGACTAGCTTTTGACTTTTGGCTAACTACTTTAGCTTAGTAGTTTTTGTTTTTATACATTCGAGATAGTGACTCCTTGATGTATACATATTATTTTGTCTAGCACTTGTACCTATTCTTTTGTGATGTAGTGGATCTTGTATGACCAATACTTTGATGTACACTTCTATGTGTTATATTCATATCTGTTTCCGCCTTAGTGATATGAATATCTGTGACTGATTTATGTTATGCTTATTTTATATTTGTTTCGAAGGCACATAGCCACTGTGTAGTAGCTTTGAGTTTGTATTTGATATGTCAGATTTCCTCTTGAAATGAAATGCATGACATACTATCTGACATATCAGTACTCGCACAAAGCAATTACATAGATGGTCGCTCCTCAACAGCCTTATTCTTCGTACTAATTGACGGCATTACCTAGCCGTGTCCTTGGTTAGTGTGAGTATAGAGGTGGGGCGTCACAATTTATTTTCTTTAAAACATTCCTTTAAAACTCTCTTTCAAATCACATTGAAATATTTATATCAGAAAATACTTCCAAATTATACTAATAGTATTCCAAAATCTTTCGAAAGAAATTTTCAAAATCCCGGAACTTAAGTTCTAAATTTTCAATTTATATTTACTTTATTTGTAAATTCTATTTTACAACCAAGATTTATAAATTCTACTTCCTAACAAACAATTATATCACATCTAATCATATTATTTATAAAATTATTCTTTTATATATAAAATATAATACTTGGTAAAATTATTTCATATACCTATATTTCAAAACAATATTGTGTCGGCCTGCCCTATATAGTATTTAGAAATCCCTATCGATGCCATAGCGTCCCATGTACCGACTAGAATTTATAAATAATAAACAGAACAAATTAACATAATACAAAAACCTTTTATAACACTAACAAATACGCTCTCTCATACATATACACTCAACGACTCATTCTAGGGTGTTACTACCTTATTCCTAATGAGTCATACCCTACAAAGCTAAGGTTATCGCTAAACCAAAGCTCTGATACCAAATGTAATGTCCCGCCTTTTCGGATGGTTTAAATCGATAATAAACCACACATGTCAAACTCAAACCATACAAAGGGAGGATTGTTATGGGGTAATAAGAAAAACAGAGAAAGAAAGAAAACAAACAGAGAATCTCACAGCGGAATGACAAAATATAATAATCAAATAAACAGTTCATGAAGCTATTTTACAAATAACATTTGATTGCACTTTTACGATACAGAATCATAGTACATACAGCAGTAACAAATAGATAATGCAGTGTAACAACATGATGAAGTGGAATAAATATAATGAATAATAATAGTACTAAATCTTCGTCTTCTTCCTCTAGAAAGCAGTCTTCGATACACTGAAAAGCTCGGACTGAGAGCGAATTGAAAAGACAAAACACTCGAGTCAGAACTAAAAGATCTTATGTAAGTTAAATCAACAGTAAATAAATATGAGTGTATCGGCGCAGAGATGTTTACGGGGTTTGACATCTCCTATCCAGTGTCTAATGTGAGTGCAATAACTTAAGAGATGTTCGAGATTACATCTCCTAAGGATCCTTTAAACTATCTACATACATAGTACCATACGCTATTATAATAGTGTCTACAGTAAAGTAAAGTATTAAAATAGCGTTAAGGCGTTACCCATATTCCCCTTAACACATTTTATATATTCCCGTAGTCTATACAGATACAGTAAGCTCCACCAAGCCGGCGGTTTACTCAGGGAGCACTCCATAGGTACGGTACAAAACAAACTCGTAGAAAGCGCGATAAGGCATGTGACACGACACGCGAGACAATGCCTGGGTAGGATTCGACCGTTTTGCGGATCCAGACTGGTGGTAACACATAGCAGCTACTACCGCCCACCTCGGAACACACTTCCATAATCAAAATCGAGGGGTGGCCACCAAATCAATCACAAAGTCATAATATGGTATCGAAGAAGCATGTCCGATCGGAGGTGCGACCTCACTTGGCCCGGCGTGGCTCCTGTTTTAGTCACATCAAGCCGACTCACGGGAGTCAGGGCTACGTTAATACCTCATACAGAATCGTTTTCCAAACCATCCTACTTCATTCTGGAATCTCCACCATGTACACAGTTGTTAAAGTGGTTTTCGGTATTGGCAGAGAGTATGACAATATCCGATCTCGGTCTCTTTAACAACTAAACGCTTATTTCACATCGGATGGTTCTTTTACATTTTCAAAATCGATTCATAACTGATATCTTAATATCATATTCATTTCAAACCATATCACTTTTTGAAATCAAATTCACCTTCGAAATCATATCACATTTGAAATCATATTTTCTTTCAAAATCATACTTCCAAAATAGGTTAAACCCTCATTTCAAAATCATCATATTCAATCAAATATGTCATTTAAATCCCAACTTAGGTTATAACATCATTTAACCGTATTCGCTTTTAAATCAAGGATTTGAATATAAACACTTCCACTTTATTTAGTCTGAAATTTAGAAAATAGTTTAGATAGTTATAAATAGTTTAGCATAGTTAAAATAAAATTTTAAATAGTTAATGTACTCTAAAATTGTTAAAGAATAGATTAAAATAGTTTAAATGGATTTAAGATAGATTAAACAGATTTAAAATAGATTAAATAGATTTAAAATAGATTAAATAGATTTAAAATATATTAATTAGATTTAAAATAGGTTCAAATAGATTAAATTGGATTAAATAGATTAAAATATATTAAAATAAATTAAAATAGTTTTAAATTGATTAAAAATAGTTTAAAATATATTAAATTAGTTTAATAGTATGAAAATCTTAATAATCAGGATTTAAAAATAATATATTTTTAAACAGTTTATATTAAAATGGTAAATTTGAAATTAATATCAAATTAACTATTTCTTTCATTTCAACACATCTGGACCATGTCCAGCTTTCAAATCAACAAACTAAATTTTGTCTTTCAATTCAATTTCTCATTTAAACCATTTAACCAATATTGATTTCAAATCCAAGTTCAAACAATAAATCCAAACTATTTCAATTTTAGTAGATTTCAAAGTTACATTTTCAAACGTTTTCAATAACTTAATTTCGATAAATTTCATTTATACTTTAAATTCAACTTCTAAAATTTCAAGTGAATTTTTTTAAACAATTCCTTTAAACCAATTCCAATTTCAACATTTAAAGTTTGGATTTTCGGAAATAATTCGGTTTTATAAATCCAATTTTGTTTCAAAATATCATTTAACTGAATTCAAAAATTAAGGATTTAAAATCATTTAATTTAACCAATCCGGTGTCCGTATATAATTTTCTATCCTATGATCAAGTGATACAGATATTTATCATTTCAATCCGTAATTATCTAAAAATTTAGGGTATATATCATTTCAACCCATAACGATTTTTCCCTAATCTATAGATCGTTCGGGTATGTATCATTTCAACCCATATGGATTTTCTAACAATAAACTAAGGGAACTTGCAATGTGATATCAATATACAGAATAACATAACATCCAGTCATCCAATATCAACAATTAAACATTCATCGTTGTAACAACCCGCATATTTTTACGATAATATATTTAAATGATTTATTTAAATATAGCATCGTTGGTTGAATTAAAAAATCCAAAACGCGACTTTTTGTAAACGGTCGAATCCGAACTTGAGACCACTTCCATTGAGTCCAAAATGGCGTTTGCGACCTTTTTGAGTATAAACATCGATATGTTTGGAGTTGAGTAGAATTTTGCTATTTTTCTATTGGGCTTTGGGTTTGGGGTTTCAGCTCACTAACCCAACAAAATACCTTAACACTCCACCCCCTCTTTATTCATTCATTCTATTTTCCTAACACTCTCAAGCTAAAGGAAAATGGGGGAAAGAAGAGGAAATTAAATTCCTAAACCCTAGATTACTAGGAAATTCAAGATTCAAGCCCCAAAAATTAAAGAGAAGCTTAGGTAAGTATCCTCTTCTTCTTCTCCACCTCAATTTCTCTCCAATTTCCAGAAAATCCTATAACCTAACTTAGGTAATATTTGCATTTGATCATAGATTGAGGGTTCTTGAAGTTAAGTGGAGGAGAGATTGATCTTGCCTTGTTTTAAAAGTTCTCATTCGTTGTTTTGGGTTTAAAGGTGAGTTCTTGAACTCACATCTATATCTATAACTTTGATATTTGTTAAGTATGAATTCCTAACATCTATTTCATGTTCATTTGCTTTTGAATTGAATTGGATTGGTGAATTTTCCAATTTTTGGTATTTTGAAGTCAAAACCTATGATGATCCTACTATGGATGTTTGGATATGTTGGTTGGAGTGTATTGAAGAGCATATAGGGTTGGGTTGTCGCTTGGCATAAATCCCTAGCCATCGTCGCTCGTTCGATTGCTCCAAAATTGATTTGGCCATCAATGGACAAGGCTGATTTTTGCCCTGAGCTTCAGCTCAGATGTCTGGTATAAGGATCAGACGTCTGAGTCTCCGGAATAAAATTCCAGACTTATAGCTCAGACGTCTGAGTTTGTTCCCCAAACATCTGGGCGATCTGGAATAAAATTTCCAGCACTTCAGCTCAGACGTCTAGGAGAACCACCAGACGTCCGGAGCTGACAATTCCAGCCAACTTACCTGTTTTTAGATGGGTTTCCATTTTAATCAATTTTTGATGATCCGGTTGGTTGTTATCACTTATTATCGACTTTGATGACTTCTTTTCTGGATTTTTGGGAATATCCATTTGATGGATTTGATATCGATTCTTATGGTGTTAATTCACGTCGTCGAATGTGATTTTTTGGTGATAGATTGTTATTACAATCGTTTCTATGATTGGCCACTTTAAAACACAAAGGTTTCTATACTAGTAGTAAATACTCAAACTCGTTCACAAAAACGTTTTCAACACTACTTTTAAATACAAAGCTCATTTTAAAAATCATTTTCCAATCTATTAGTATATACAAACCTTTTCCTCATTCGTACGAGAAATCCAATTAAACGACTTAGCAAAACAAGTGGTATGAAACGCTTGCGTTTACTTCGTCGGTTAATTCTCAGAATTGTTCGATTGAAATCTTGTGACAATTTTCGAGTGGAAATCTACAATTTGTTCGTAAATATTTAAGTTAAGCTAGTGGTTATGGGATACGTAGCTAAACTCATTTATTTACTAGCTTGGTGTAATTTACACTTTTATTGATCTATGACGATCATTTTATGGTTTAGACTAGCGATATGCGATGTCTCTTTGTCAGCATGGGGGACTGTACCCCGTTCTGTTGAGCTTCGTCTCTTTTTTTATAGGCTAGCGAACTATGGGTTTTATGGAGTTCGGTTCATCGGACGTACCGTTGTACTACGTCGTTGTTTCGGCTTATTTGAGTTTCAGGTTCCTCGGACATACCGTTGTACTACGTCGTTGCACCGGCTCTATGGGTTAGCGACCCATGGGATAGCGTCCCGTTTGTGATACACGTGTTGGTGAGTTTTCATGCTCCCGTTTATGATAGGCCTCCCCCTTTATGTGATTTATGGATTTCTAATTGATGATTTCTGGAATTTGTGTTTCACCAATATTTGCGATTTGTATTGATAAGCCCTATCAATATTAGTAGTTTGGTGAATAAAAATAAAGAATATGACATTCTTTTTGGTGTTTGGGGAAATTTGAGATATTGTATGATTTTTGTTGTTATCATATATATTTGTTATATCTCTTATACTATCTCATCTTATCTGATATTTATAGCTAGACTGCTCCATTTATTTTTCTTCTTCTTAAATAATACTCGGGTCAGACCGAGGTGTTTCAGGTGCTTCCACTTGACTCTTTAGCAGGGACTAGCTTTTAACTTTTGGCTAACTACTTTAGCTTAGTAGTTTTTGTTTTAATACATTCGAGATAGAGACTCCTTGATGTATACATATTCTTTTGTCTAGAACTTGTACCTATTCTTTTGTGATGTAGAGGATCTTGTATGACCACTACTTTGATGTACACTTTTATGTGTTGTATTCATATCTATTTCCGCCTCTGTGATATGAATATCTGTGACTGATTTATGTTATGCTTATTTTATACTTGTTTCCGAAGGCCACATAGCCACTGTGCAGTAGCTTTGAGTTTGTATTTGATATGTCAGATTTCCTCTTGAAATCAAATGCATGTCATACTATTTGACATATCAGTACTCGCACAAAGCAATTCCATAGATTTTCGCTCCTCAACAGCCTTATTCTTCGTACTAATTGACGGCATTATCCAGTAGTGTCCTTGGTTAGTGTAAGTATAAAGGTGGGGCATCACAGCTTGGTATCAGAGCCAAACTTCGGAACAATGTAGAATAATCTAGCAAGGATCATTGTCCTAAGTTTTTCTTAGGAGTCGTGCCTTAGGATTTAATTCGAGTCATTGGACCCGTTCTATCCTATTTTCTTTTGTGATGCCTTTTTTACCAATCAAGTTTGTTTGATATTCATTCTGAGAATAACCTTTTTCCTCTTCTTTCTTTCTTTCTTAAAGAAGAGAAATGGTTAGACCTGGCCGTCCCAGTGCCGGTCAATCCAGTGCTACTTCTTAGGATGGCGTATTCATGTCTGTCCAACAGCTTTTGGATCTTGTAAAGAATGCTCAAGCTGCCGGACCCATTCCAGAGCCTACTCATCCTAAATCTGGGTTTGCACGCTTATGTAGTGATTATACCAATTTGGGTGGAAAGCAATTCAAGGGTTCCGAAAGCGTTATAGAAGTCCAAGCTTGGCTTAGAACATGCGATCGCATCTTTTCTCGTATGAATCTTGTGGATCTATATCGAGTCAAAGTGGCTTCTAGCATGCTCTAGGAAAGGGCATTAGATTGGTATGAGCTTTTGATTTCGGAAATTGTTGAAGCGGATCTTAATTGGGGGCAATTCCGAGAACGGTTCGAGTTGAAATTTGTTCTGGAAGCAGAAAAAGTAACTTTAGCTCGATGCTTTATTGACCTTGTTCAAGGTGAATCTTCTACGACCGACTATGTCGCATCTTTTGAATCCCTCTCTAAATATGGGGTCGAGTATATTAATACCCCATTGAAGAAAAATCAGAGGTTTGTCTATGGGTTGAATAAGAACCTCAAAAAGCTTTTACTCCTGAAACTAGAAGTTTCTTTTGATCAGCTTGTTGATATCGCTCTTCGACTTGAAGAAGCCGATAAAGAAAGTGATGTTGAAGTAGTGGGTGCCAAACAGAACTTCAACAACAACAAGAAGAGGCATGTTAAGTTTAAAAGCCCTAATCCCAACAAGATAAGGGAAGCAAGTAACTTCGGTAGCAAAGACTCCTACCTCTAGTCATGGACAATGCTACAATTGTGGTTCTAAGGACCATTATGCAAATAGGTGTCCAAAACCCCTTTTTGTCACTATTGCAAAAGTTCAGGTCATCTTTTATCTTCATGCCCCAAACTTCAAGGCAAGAAAGAGGGAAAGCTAAATGTTGTGCAAGCTCCTAGTAACACTTCTCTTGGTCAAGTTATTTCTCATTCTGTCCTTGATGGCATTATTATGTTTCATGATCACCTATTCGAGTTCTTTTTGATACGGGTGCATCTCACTCTTTTATATCAAAAGAACTTGTTGATACTTTGTCTTTAAATGTTATGGGCTTGATGACTTCATTAAGAATTGCGAATTTGGTTGGTGGATCCGCAACACTCAGTTTATTTTGTAAGGATGTTGAAATTATTCTATGTGATTATGCTTTCCGAGCCGATTTGCATGTTATGCGTTACTTAGGTTTCGAAATGATTTTGGGAATGGTTTGGCTTAATCTTTATGAAGCCCACATTCTATGTCCCAAAAGGACTATCCATCTTCGACATCCCCAATCTTTTAAGTAGATTTCTATTATTCTTAAAGATTCGGATTTCAATTCGGTAGCATCCTTATATTCTCCGAAACTTCATGATGATGATAATGATGATGAGGAAGATGTCATTTCCCTCACTCATGTTGTTTGTGAACTTCCCAACATATTGGAGCTCGTTTTAGGATTACCACCTAAGCGAGCAATTGAGTTCAGAATTAATCTAATCCCTGGGGCTCTACCTATCACTCGTCCTCCTTATCGTATGTCCAATAAGGAAAATGAGGAGATGCGTAAACAATTATCTGAATTGGAAGCAAAACAATTTTTTCATTCTAGTTCCTCTCCTTGGGGAGCTTCAGCTATTTTTGTGAAGAAATCCGATGGTACACTTAGGCTTTGCGTTGACTACCGCAAGCTTAATGATCTCACCATCAATAATAAATATCCCTTACCTCAGATTGATGATTTATTCGATCAACTTAGCGGTGCTAGAGTTTTTTCACAGTTAGACTTAGCAACCGGTTTTCATAAACTTCGTATTGTAGAGGATACCATTCCTTTGACATCGTTCTGTAATCGTTATGGATCTTATGAATGGCTTGTTATGCCATTTGGTTTAACAAATGCTCCAGCTTATTTCGGTTACTTTATGAACCGATTTTTCAAAGACATCCTCGATCGATTTGTCCTCATCTTTATTGATGATATTCTTGTTTATTCTAAAACCGAGGAAGAGCATGAAAAACATCTTCGAATTGTGTTGGAAACCCTTAGGAGCAATCAATTGAAAGCAAAATTTTCTAAGTGCCACTTTTGGCAATCTCGTGTGAAATTTTTAGGACATATTATTGCTGAATCCGGAATTTCCGTGGATCCTTCAAAGATTGAAGCGATTCAAAATTGGAAGAGACCGGAGAGTGTGACGGAAATTCGTAGCTTCCTTGGATTGGCGGGCTATTACCGTCGGTTCATAAAAGACTTTTCTAAAATTTCCGTGCCTCTTACTTGTTTGACAAAGAAGGGAGTTAAGTACATTTGGTTAGACAAATGTGAAGCTGCTTTTCAGAAATTAAAAGAACTCCTTTCCGATGCTCTTATTCTTGTGATTCCCGAAGGGAACCAAGACTTTATTGTTTATACCAATGCTAGTCGTGTTGGTTTAGGAGTCGTTCTCATGCAAAGGGAACGTGTTATTGCTTATGCTTCTAGGCAATTAAAGCCTGCTGAGACTAGATATGCCACTCATGATTTAGAGCTCGCGGCTATTGTTTTCGCCCTTAGAATTTGGCGTCATTATCTTTTGGGAGAGAAATTTGTTCTCTAAACCGATCATAAATCTTTGAAGTATTTATTTTCTCAAAAGGAACTTAATTTGCGTCAACAATGTTGGCTCGAATTCCTTGCATCTTATGATCTTGATATTCTCTATACTCCCAGAAAGGGAAATCGTGTTGCCGATGCCCTTAGTCGTAAGCAACAAGCGGTTGTTTCCATGATGATATCCGAATGGAATGATCTCGAGACTTTATCCACTTGTGAGATTCGAGATCGTGAATCTGATTCCTGTTCATCTCTTGTTTTATGTAGCCTTGAGGCTCATCCTTCTCTTTTGGACCGCATCCTTGAAGATCAAAAGCAAGATCCTGAATTGGCTCTTCTTAGCCAAAGTTGTAGGGATCATAATAAGGTTGATGGTTTGAAAGACTTTGATATTGATGCTCGCGGAAGCATTTGAAAATTTGGTAGACTTATTGTGCCAAATATTACTGATCTTCGTAAAGACATTTTAGAAGATTCTCATCGTTCTAAATTTACCATTCATCCCGGTTGTAGTAAAATGTACGTGGACATGAAACGACTTTATTATTGGGATGGGATGAAATCTGATATTGCTAACTTCATTAAGCGTTGCATGACTTGCCAACTCGTAAAGGCCGAGCATCAAAGGCCCGGTGGGTTATTGCAACCTTTAGACATTCCCGTTTGGAAGTGGGATCAAGTCTCTATGGAATTTATTGATGGTCTTCCCCGTTCTCGTTCGTGTCATGATAGCCTATGGATGATAGTAGATAGACTTACAAAATCCACCCATTTTCTTCCCGTTCGGTCCAATCGGACCGTACCTCTTTTTGCTAAACTCTATGTCAAAGAAATTGTTAAATTGCATGGAGTTCTAACTTCTATTGTTAGTGATCGTGATCCATTATTTACTAGTGGATTTTGGAAAGGTCTTCAAAAAGCTTTGAGAACGAAGCTTAATTTTAGCACCTCTTATCATCCTCGGTCCGATGGGCAAACAAAGCGTGTGAATCATACTCTTGAAGATCTTCTTTGTGCATGTGTTCTTGATTTTGGTGGAAGTTGGGAAGATCATATTTCTCTTGTTGAGTTTTCTTATAATAATAGCTTCCAATCTAGTATTGGTATGGCACCTTTCGAGGCACTCTACGGAAGGCCATGTTGATCTCCTTCTTGTTGGTTTGAAGCTCATGAGAAGCTGGTTTTAGGTCCAGATTTTATTCGTGATGCCACCTAAAAGATTGACCTTCGTCATAGGATGAAAGAAGCTCAAAGTAGACAAAAATCCTATGTCGATAATCGAAGAAGGAATTTGGAATTTTCTGTGGGAGATTTGGTATTTATTCGTGTTTCACCTATGAAGGGTGTTGTGCGTTTAAGTCGATCGGAAAAGTTAACACCTCGATATATTGGCCCATTTCCCATCACCGAACGCATTGGTTCCGTGGCTTTTTGTCTTTTATTATCGGCTCAATTTTCTGCTATTCATGACGTATTTCACGTTTCTCAACTACGGAAATGCCTTAGAGATTCCGATTATATTCTTGATTCCAGTGTTATTGAAGAAATTAAAGTTTTGCCTAATTTGACTTATGAGCGGCATCCTATTCGTATGCTACGGAGGTTAAACGCCTTCGAAATAAAGATGTTCCGCTTGTGAAATTTCAATGGTCCTCAAATCCTAAGGATTGCTCTTGGGAATCCAGAGAATTCATCGAGCGAACACATCCGGACGTACTCTCTCGTGCTCCTTAAGGTGAACTTCTCATTTCAAAATTTCTTCTTTTGTGTTGTTATGCCTTAGTATGGTTGTTACTTTTTATTTTCTTCTTAAGTATTGCGAGGACACAATTTCTTTAAGGAGGGGAGTTTGTAACAACCCGCATATTTTTACGATAATATATTTAAATGATTTATTTAAATATAGCATCGTTGGTTGAATTTAAAAGTCCAAAAAGTGACTTTTTGTAAACGGTCGAATCCGGACTCGAGACCACTTCCATTGAGTCCAAAATGGCATTTGCGACATTTTTGAGTATAAACATCGATATGTTTGGAGTTGAGTAGAATTTTGTTATTTTTCTATTGGGCTTTGGGTTTGGGGTTTCAGCCCAATAACCTAACAAAATACCCTAACACTCCACCCCCTCTTCATTCATTAATTCTATTTCCTAACACTCTCAAGCTAAAGGAAAATGGGGGAAAGAAGAGGAAATTAAATTCCTAATCCCTAGATTACTAGGAAATTCAAGATTCAAGCCCCAAAAATCAAAGAGAAGCTTAGGTAAGTATCCTCTTCTTCTTCTTCTCCACCTCAATCTCTCTCCAATTTCCAGAAAATCCTATAACCTAACTTAGGTAATATTTGCATTTGATCATAGATTGAGGGTTCTTAAAGTTAAGTGGAGGAGAGATTGATATTGCCTTGTTTTAAAAGCTTCTCATTCGTTGTTTTTGGGTTTAAAGGTGAGTTCTTGAACTCGCATCTATGTCTATACCTTTGATAGTTGTTAGGTATGAATTCCTAACATCTATTTCATGTTCATTTGCTTTTGAATTGAATTGGATTGGTGAATTTTCCAATTTTGGGTATTTTGAAGTCAAAACCTATGATGATCCTACTATGGATGTTTGGATATGTTGTTTGGAGTGTATTGAAGAGCCTATAGGGTTGGGTTGTCGCTTGGCATAAATCCCTAGCCATCATCGCTCATTCGATTGCTTCGAAATTGATTTGGCCATAAATGGCCTAGGCCGATTTTTGCCATGAGCTTCAGCTCAGACGTCTGGTATAAGGATCAGACGTCTGAGTCTCCGGAATAAAAATTCCAGACTTACAGTTCAGACGTCTGAGTTTGTTCCCCAAACGTCTGGGCGATCTGGAATAAAATTTCTAGCACTTCAGCTCAGACGTCTGGGAGAACCACCAGACGTCTAGAGCTAACAATTCCAGCCAACTTACCTATTTTTAGATGGGTTTCCGTTTTAATCGATTTTTGTTGATCCGGTTGGTTGTTGTCACTTATTATGGACTTTGATGGCTTCTTTTCTGGATTTTTGTGAATATCCATTCGATGGATTTGATATCGATTTTTATGGTTTTAATTCACGTCGTCGAATGTGAATTTTTGGTGATAGATTGTTTTACAATCGTTTTTATGATTGGTCACTTTAAAATACAAAGGTTTCTATACTAGTAGTAAATACTCAAACTCTTTCACAAAAACGCTTTCAACACTACTTTTAAATACAAAGCTCGTTTTTAAAACCATTTTCCAATCTACTAGTATATCCAAACCTTTTCCTTATTCGTACGAGAAATCCAATTAAACGACTTAGCAAAACAAGTGGTATGAAACACTTGCATTTACTTCGTCCGTTAATTCTTAGACTTGTTCGATTGAAATCTTATGACAATTTTCGAGTGGAAATCTACAATTTGTTCGTAAATATTTAAGTTAAGCTAGTGGTTATGGGATACGAAGCTAAATTCATTTATTTACTAGCTTGGTGTAATTTACACTTTTATTGATCTATGACGATCATTTTATGGTTTTAGACTAGCGATATGCGATGTCTCTTTGTTCGCGTGGGGGACTGTACCCCGTTCTGTTGAGCTTCATCTCATTTTTTATAGGCTAGCGACCTATGGGTTTTATGGAGTTTGGTTCATCGGACGTACCGTTGTACTACGTCATTGTTCCGGCTTATTTGAGTTTCAGGTTCCTCAAACGTACCGTTGTACTACGTCATTGCACCGACTCTATGGGTTAGCGACCCATGGGATAACATCCTGTTTGTGATACACGTGTTGGTGAGTTTTCATGCTCCTGTTTTTGATAGACCTCCCCCTTTATGTGATTTCTGGATTTCTAATTGATGATTTCTGGAATTTGTGTTTCACTAATTTTTGTGATTTGTATTGATAACCCTATCAATATTTGTAGTTTGGTGAATAAAAATAAAGAATATGACATTCTTTTTGGTGTTTGGGGGAGATTTGAGATATTATATGATTTCTGTTGTTATCATATATATTTGTTATCTCTTATCCTATCTTATCTTATCTGATATTTATAGCAAGACTGATCCATTTTTTATTTTTTCTTCTTAAATAATACTCGGGTCAGACCGAGGTGTTTCAGGTGCTTCCACTTGACATTTTAGCAGGGACTAGCTTCTAACTTTTGGCTAACTACTTTAGCTTAGTAGTTTTTGTTTTTATACATTCGAGATAGAGACTCCTTGATGTATACATATTCTTTTGTCTAGCACTTGTACCTATTCTTTTGTGATGTAGAGGATCTTGTATGACCACTACTTTGAGGTACACTTTTATGTGTTGTATTCATATCTGTTTCCGCCTTTGTGATATGAATATCTATGACTGATTTATGTTATGCTTATTTTATACTTGTTTCCGAAGGCCATATAGCCACTGTGCAGTAGCTTTGAGTTTGTATTTGATATGTCAGATTTCCTCTTGAAATGAAATGCATGTCATATTATCTGACATATCGGTACTCACATAAAGAAATTCCATAGATGGTCGCTCCTCAACAGCCTTATTATTCGTACTAATTGACGGCATTACCCAGTAGTGTCCTTGGTTAGTGTGAGTATAAAGGTGGAGCGTCACAATCGTAATCATCATTTAAATCAACCAATAAACATAAACAATTAACTGATTATCATTACCAGGTATAAACTGGCAATTAAAATTTAATATTATATTAAATGGCAATTATATTTAATAAATTCAGATTTAACTGGAATGACGATGTAAATATATCAAACAGCAATCAATCAACTTCTAATCACATTATAAATTCAATTTGACTAACATAAGACAATTTAGTAATGTGAGTGGGTCAAAACACTCACTTTCGATTTGTCGTCGATTTAAAATCCAAAATTAGCCCAAAAATTTAACAGTCTTAGAATACCACCAAACTAGTTCCAAAATGTCCGGAATTCCGATACGATCCCAACAGAGAAAGCGGCACGTGAATTTGAGCTCGCATGCAAAAGTTATTAATGTTAGAAGATTGGAAAATTTTGACTTCGGGTCTTACTTCGAGTCGCCGCCTCAATTACCCAATGCATGCTTTGATTTTTTTGCCAAAATGACCCGAGACCCGAGTCATTTGGCTCCTGACTCGAAGTCGTTGCAGAGTTTTCGCCTTTGGAACTCGAAGCGCGCCCAGATCCACCTTGTTTTGGCATGGAACTCTCTCTAACTCGTAGTTGCTGCAGGGTTTTCGCCTCTAGAACTCGAAGCGAACCTCTTCCCAACTCGAAGTAAACCCGGAGCTAGTTAGCTTTCAAAATCACCTTATTTCAAATTGATTTCAGTTATATTGAATTCTACGTGTTTCGAGCCTGCACGATCAAACGACAAGTCCGATTGCTACGAAACTTAAAACCCTACAAAAATTCACTGTTACGGATCCGATGAAACTGGTTTCGTCAAAATCCGAGACAGTGGCCAAAATGGCTATTTTCACGTTAATTAAATAAATTATTATTAAATTAAATTTATCACTTTTCAAATTCAAATTTTATAACTAACAAATTTTTATCACTTTTGATTAACTAGTAATTATAATCTTCTAAAACAAATTTTCCATGTCAAATTCAACTATTAATATTGCGCTAATTACAGCGTTCCAATTCCAATTGCAATAAATTCATTAATTATAATTTAAAACCCAGTAAATTGATTCATTTTGATTTCAATCTTTTTATTCAATCATATGTACATAGTTAACATTGGTTTTGCATTTATTACATCAATATTCTACAATTTTCATCTTAATTCATATTAAGCAATATTTACTTACATTTATTGCAATTGATTTACCATTAAGTTTCAACAGATTAAATAATGCAATGATAATTAAACCATTGTTACAACATACAATTTCAAACACAATTCTATGTTTATTGTTAACATACAGAACTAACAAATTCACATACGGATTAATTATTCTATTTTAATCAATTCCAATTAATTACATACAATTTCATCGTTTAATACAACATTTAATTTATTTACTCATTTATAGTTTATACCCAATTTTAACTTTACAATCATTCTAATTAATTGAGGTTTCATTAAAATAGCTATCAATTGCTTTAAATTAATATTATTAAAGTTCAATTAATTGAAATTGCATTAAAATGGTTATCCATTAACTTACACTAACATTATTACATTTCATTCTAGTTATTATTCTCGTTATTAAACTTAAAATTTTAATTTTTCACAACATTCCAAAACTTATTTAATTAATAAATTTAATTATTGAAATTTATGGGTCGTTACAAATTTCGTTCCAAAATTAATTTCTTTGCATAAGAACATATGGGGTTGAACATCTTTTCTTTATAAAATGTTTTGAATTCAAAATAGTTTTGAATTTAAAATAGTTTTGTATATAAAATAGTTTTGTAAAATAGTCTTGAATTTTAAAACAGTATTGTAAAATAGTTTTTTTAAATGGTTTTGAATTAATATAGTTTTGCATTTAAGAGTTTTAAATATAATAATAGTTTTTCTTTCTTTATTAAACCAATTTATATTAAAATAACATCCACTGAACCACTTATAATTTCAATGCCAAAACATATTAATTATATTACATCACATAAGATGTACATGTGTCATTCTCACGCAAAACCAAATCTGACTACTTGCACGATTACACAATTCCACTTCCGAACTAGTATCACTCACTTGATTTCACTAATGCGGACTCTTATAAAGTTTCTTGACTAGAAACCTTCATTCTTCTTGCTTAACCATATGCTATGTTAGAGAATTTTAGAATCAAACCAAAAATCCATATCAAATTTTCACCATCGAGATTCGAGTGAAAAATCCTAAATCGAACCGGTGTAATTCCTCGAAATTGTGGACCCAAATCTGGATCAAATCAATTTTGCGAAATTAACAATATACGTACAACTTACGTAATTTTTTTTAATTAGTTTCATTATTATACAATTACTTTTTAATTTAAATTCATTATAAATCTCATTTATTAACACAAATATCACTCATACTTTAATATTTGTTTCACAAAATTTCTCCATTTAATATAAAAACATTAATATATTCATTCTTATAACATTACTTATATTTCTCTTCATTTTAAATTACATTCATTTTCACATATATCATTTCTCATTTAATACTACATTTATTTGCGAATCATTTCATAAGAAATTTCCTTAAGTTTATAACCAATTTATAAAGGCTTAACTTCTTTTATAAAACATTATTCGAGTTTAAAATTATCACAACTTTATTTAAAACCATTTCTTGCAACATCCATTTATTTCATAAACAATTTACAAGTCATGACTTTATTTATAATCATTTCATTTTTAGTTCATATTTGTTTATCCAATTAGTTTTCACTTTTACTTTTCAAATTATTTATGATACATTTCATAAATTTTAACTAAGTTTATAAACTTTTTGCAACCATTTAACTTTATTTATAACACATTTTACCACAATTTCAACTCAAACACTCCAATACTTAAATTCACACCTATAGTACCATATTTCATCCTACAAACTTTCAGAATCATTTTCTTAACATAAATTTTAACAACTCAAATCTTGTTTTACTCATTTGCCTTTTCCAATTAAGGTTATAAAATTCAACTTTTATTATTTTACAAAATAACTAAGTTTTAACGCTAAAATTAATTTTAAAAATTTGGACTGTCCAGAGTTTCATAACATTTTATTTTATTTCAATAGTTGAAACCACCAATCAACAAAACAACAAGATTCACAACAAAACATTTCAATTTCATAAACAAATATCCTAATTATTCACTTTTGAATAATACTACTATTATTTACAAAATATTAGGAAACCAATTTCTAAAACATCGGAATTTTAGTTCTCAAATTTTCAGTTTAAATTCTCTTTATTAAGACTAAACTTAGAAATCATGTTCATATAATCTTTCACTTAATTTTCTTTAATATACCATTATTAAACTAGTGTTTAATTCATAAATTCAAATTAACAATAATAGCCAATGCTTATAAAATAACTAAATACAACCAATCAATAATAAATGATAATGATTAAATATTATCATTTCCTAAAACAAACACATTACAAATAACTATATTAGTTATAAAAAAATTATTCCTTTATAAATAACATATAATATTAGGAAAAATTATTTCATTTCAAAACTATATAAAACATTTTATAACACTAACAAATACGTGCTCTCGTATATATATACACACTCAAACTCATTCTAAGGTATTACCAAACCTATCTCTAACGAGTTAACCCCAACAGGCTAAGGTATCTCTCAACCAAAGCTCTGATACCAACTGTGACAGCCAGCCATTTTAGACGGTTCAAGTCAACAATAAACCACACGTGTCCAACTCAAACCATTCAAAACTATCGAATTGTCAATGGGGTTTGAATGAGAAATAACAAGAAAAAGGAACAGAACAGAACATAGAATCTCACACAGTGGAAGGAATAAAATATAATATCAAAATAAACAGTTCATGAAGCAATTTATAATATACATGATTTCCGTTTACATTACATCAGAGTTATACAGTCAATAGACATACCAAACTGCAACGAACTAATAGCAGTAAATACGATCTTCAAACCTCCATCTTCATCTTCAAGAACAACGTCTCCAAATATACGCTGAAAAACTCAAGCTGACCCGAGCGTAAAGACAAACAATACACTCGAGTCAAGACTATATATTCTTAGGTAAGTAAATCCAATTCAAGTCATAAATGTATTATAACTCCACTAAATGTACAATTTTAAGTTACAATTTAATAAAGCAAATCTAATTTCAAATCTTACTTTAACCCAACATCAGATCTTTATACTCAATTTCAAATTTTAAAACTTGAAATAATTCAATTTAAATAAATTTACCTAAACTTCAATTTCCAACTTGTAATTAAAACTTTATAACTCCTAATTAAATCATTAAACAACTTTATTTAAAACAAGTTCAGTGCTCGTTAGTAAATTTCCTATACTAGGCCAAACAAACATTTTATAATTTCGATTACCAAGTATATATCATTTCAACCCATATTTGATGCATAGGTATATATCATTTCAATCTATTTCTTAGTTCAGTTATTCAATTCTAGTTATGATATTTAACAATTACATATTACAATAAATCAAAATAAAAAATTCACAATATCAACACAACATCGTCTATTATAACCATAAATAGGGTTACATATAACATCAAGGTTCAAATTAACGTATATCACAACAGACATTAGCTATAACATTTTTGGGTGTTCGAAATGTGACAATATTTAATTTCAATATAAAATTAAATTTCCAATTATCATTCAATTTATTTTAATTCAGATTCCAATCAATAAATCTCTAATTTGTACAATTCTATTTAATATTTCAGTATCAATTTAATTATCAATTATAGCCACAAAATTCAACTAAATCCATTTCAATTAATATGAAAATCGATTAAATTAACATAAGTTATTCAATTAATATGTGTTGGGTGAGTTTCAGCCGAACCAGCCCACTACCGGTCCAGAGCTACCGAACCACGCTCCGTCCTCCCCATTGTCGAACCAAAGCAGCCGAACCAACCTCCCTCAAACACTCAACCGGACCAGCACCTCCCCATGCACTGCCGGACCAACTCCAAACCAGACCAAGGTACTACCACCTAGCACCGAATCACCTACAACCGGTCCACTCTACACTCCAACCATCTTCGAACCAAGTGATGCCGAACCAAAGCGTCTACCACCTACCGCCGAATCAAAGTACTGCCGAACCAACGCTACCAGGCCAGATTACATCAGCCCAGGCCCACCAGCAGCTATGTACATCCAAGACCCCTGCCTCCAGCCTCACTCTATAAATAGAGGGGCAGGGGTACAACAATGGGGGACAAGTTTGAGAGCTCAAGCACGGAGAGAACTTTCAAACAACTTTCAGATACTACTATCAAAGCTTTGTACTTGTAATCTTAACAAGAAAAGAGAAATAATATATAAAGTGGACGTAGGCACATTCTGGCTGAACCACTATAAATCTGCGTGTCTTTTACAGTTTAGTCCCTGCTTTTCATATATTTGCATAAATCACCCAAATCACTAAGAACAACGTAAAATTAGTTAAATCATACGACTTTGAGGTGTTTGTCCATTTTTTGTGCAAACATTTTTGGTGCTTTCATTGAGAAGTAGAAGCTCGAAGCTTCAGCTTCTTTCACTTAACCTTCTTCCTAGCAGCATCGTTCATTGCTTGGAAAACATGCCTCCCAAGCAGAAGAAAGATGTTAACAAAGGAAAAAACATCGCAACCGGCAGTCTTCCAGATCCAGTGGTCACAGATCAAGTAAATCGTCCCCCTCCCGTAGCAATACCAAATGAAGGTCAGGAAAATCCGACCACCCCTGCCGCAGAACAGCCGGCAGCAATTACTAGGGCAGATCTAGACAGGGTTGTGGCTGAAGTGACTAACCGCTTCACGTCCCAGTAGGAATCCTTGGTGGACCATCTCATGTCACGCTTAAGAAATGCTGAAGAGTCCAACCGCAACACTGAATCATGGGGTGAGTCCCAGTCTGGAGGATCTCAGAGACAACAAAGATCTTCCTTCTTCGAAGGAGCTAACGGCAGAAGCAGCCATGGTAGGAGCCGAGATCGAGCACAGCCCGAAGTTAGGCCTGAGGAAATGCTTGGAACCGAACCCAACGGGGGAGGTACCGGGCGAAGGTCAACTGTAGCTGAGCCGGTTGTACTGCCTAACCACGGAAATGCCAGTGAACGGGGCCGAGCTAGAATCCAGCCCGAAGTTGGACCCGAGGAAGTGCTTAGATCAGAACCTAGCAGGGGAAGATCAAGGCAAGGGCCAACTGTAGCTGACCCTAGCATGCTCCCAGAAAACCAAAGGCAGCCACTGGAAAATATGAGGAATGATAGACGATACCATCCCTACAGGTCATCTGGACGGAATCAATCCCATAGAACAGAACCGAACTCGTTTCTATCTGCTCCAGATTCTGATGAAAGGATGTCATGCTTGTTCAGAGAATGCGTCCAACGGGATCAAAGGGATCGAGGGATAGGTGCTAGGGTAAGCAGCCCTTTCGCCCGCAATATCGAAATTGCTATCACCCCCCGAGAATGGAAGATGCCAACAATGGAACCTTACAAAGGAACCTCCGACCCCATTGTACACTTACAGAGATACACACAGCATATGCTCATGAGTGGAGCAACAGAGGGAGTACTGTGCAAATGCTTTCCACTATTCTTAGCAGATCTAGCTACCTCCTGGTTCTGTCATTTGCCCTAGGGATCCATCAGCTCATGGGAAATGTTGAAAGAAAAGTTTATCAGTCAGTTCCGCATTCATGTGGACCAACCCAAGGATGCTTATTCCTTATCCAGTATCAAACAGAAACCTGGAGAGAAACTACAGCAATACCTAACCCGATTCAATGCCGCAGCGGCCGCAGTCCAAGATGTCGATGAGAAGCTTATCCTAATGGCCCTCTGTAGTGGTGTGCATCCGGATACTAAATTTGCTAGAAGGTGACAAAAGAAAAACCAGCTACTTTACTCGATTTCTTCCATGAAGCCGGGAAATATATGAGGCTTGAGGATGCTGCCGTTGAGGGGCAGTCAGGACAACAAAATAAGGCAAATCACAGCAACGCGCCCGCTACGGCAAAGGATGTTCGAAAAAATGATTCCAAAGACAATGCTGGGAGCAAGAAGGGAGAAAAGCGCCTATATCGGCCAGGACCGAGATTCGACGCTTACACTCCTTTGAACGAAACCGTCGAAAACATCTTCCTTGCCACCCCAGGCGAAGTTAGATACAAACGCCCACCGTACAAGAAGGAATCAGATAACGCGCAGAAGTCTGGAAAGTTCTGCCGCTTCCACGAATCTCATGGGCATGATACCAATGAGTGCCATCATCTCCAGGACTTGATTGAAGAACACATCAGAAGGAAGAAACTGGAACACTATGTAAAAGGTCAGGATAGGACTCCAGCTCCTGCCAATGAGAACCCAAGGCTACCCTCACCAGAGATCGGCAGAGGAAATCGCAACACTAGCGGCTCCAGTCAAGAGAAGATAGTGGTCCATACCATCTCAGGAGGACCGCACATCGCCGACAGAAGCTGGGCGGAGATGGAGAGATATGGAAAGTCGCTTAGAAACAATGAAGACTGTGTTAATTCTGTTATAGAAGAGCACCACCCGAAGCAAAAAGAGAATCATGACATCACATTAGGTAGGCGTGACCTAGAAGGAAGGCAATACCCTCACATGGATCCCATGGTTATCTCTGCCCGGCTCGGTCCAACCGAAGTTTTCCGAATTCTAGTAGACACTGGAAGCTCGGTAAATATCCTATTCAAGCATGCGTTCGACAAAATGAAACTATCAATGAAGGATGTTTCTCCCTGCAATAAACCACTACACGGTTTCACTGGGGATGCGAAGATGCCCCTCGGGCAACTGGACCTCTTTGTCGAAATTGGAAGTCATCCTCGTTCCGTGGTACGGAAACAGACATTTGTGCTGATAGAAAACCACTCGGCCTACAACGCTTTCTTAGGAAGGCCAGCCTTGTCTGACTTCCAAATTGTCCTGGCCCCATGGTGCCTAAAGATGAAATTTCCAACGGACAATGGAATTGGGGAAGTAGAGGGAGACCAGGACGTTGCTCGAGACTGCTATGTAACTGAACTTCGCAACAACCGCAGGAAGGATAAAGGGAAGAGTGTAGAGGTTTCCCTCTGCACAAAAAGTTTGGAAGCATAGCAACTAAAGAAAGCCCCTCCTCTTCGATATACCAGCGACCCTTTCAATGAATTAGACCCCAGGGACAAAGAGGAGGAGGCCACCGCCGAGCCTGCAGAGGCTATGGATTTTATATCTGTAGACAAGCATGACTCGAGTAGACTATTGAAAATCGGGTCCCAACTAAGAGCCGAGTTGAAGAAGCAACTCATTGACTTTCTCCGCCACAACTTGGATGTATTCGCATGGTCACATGCTGACATGATCGGAATCTCCCCTGACGTAGCATGCCATGTACTAAACATTGATCCTACCAAGGTGCCCGTAAAACAAAGAAAGAGAAGTATGGGGGCAGAACGATCAGCAGCCCTCGATGAAGAAGTAAAGAATCTACTTGCCAATGACTTCATATGAGAAGCCATCTACCCAGAGTGGATCGCCAACCCGGTACTGGTAAGAAAGCTAATGGGAAGTGGCAAACATGCATTGACTTCTCCAACTTAAATGACGCCTGCCCAAAGGATTGCTTCCCACTTCCCTAAATCGATCAACTTGTAGACAGCACAGCAGGGCACAAACTCTTATCCTTTATGGACGCATACTCAGGATATAACCAAATTCCTATGCATGCTCCCGATCAAGACCACACTAGTTTCATCACTGACCGGAGTTTGTACTGCTATAAGGTAATGCCTTCCGGACTTAAAAACGCAGGAGCCACCTACCAGCGCCTCGTCAACAAGATGTTTGCAGGGCTAATAGGACAAACTATGGAAGTGTATGTGGATGACATGCTGGTAAAGTCAAGGAAAGCCGACGATCACGTAAGCCACCTGGGCGAGATGTTTCAAGTACTTCGCCAATATGGAATGAAACTTAATCCTCTAAAATGCTCCTTTGGAGTATCATCAGGAAAGTTCTTGGGATTCATCGTTCATGCCAGAGGGATTGAAGCAAACCCTGAACAAGTCCGAGCTCTAAGAGATATCAAAATACCTTCCACTCGAAAGGAAATGCAAAGCCTGAACGGGAAAGTGGCCGCCCTAAGCCGATTCATCTCCAAAGCAACGGACAAGTGCGTCCCCTTCTTCGAAGCTCTAAAGAAAGACAAAGGAAGGTTCGAATGGACTGGCGAATGCTTAACCGCTTTCCTTAACTTGATCGAATACCTCCAGAAACCGCCGGTACTCTCGACTCCAAGCGAAGGCGAAAAATTATACCTATACCTTGCTGCGTCATCTCACGCCCTGAGCGCTGCGTTGGTAAGAGAAGACAACCGCACGTAGCGGCCAGTATATCTTTGTAAGTAAGAGGTTTACGGGGGCAGAAGTCAGATATCCTAAACTTGAGAAGCTAGCATACTGTTTACTAATCACATCACGGAAACTGCGTCACTACTTCCAGTCCCATTCCATTAAAGTTTTGACCGATCAACCACTGAGGCAGGTACTCCATCGCCCCAACACTTCTGGGCGACTACTTAAATGGTGCATTGAACTAAGTCAGTATGATATCACCTATCACCTTCGCGCCGCCATCAAGGGACAAGCCATGGCCGATTTCATTGCAGAATTCACTACCAACGAAGGTAAGGAGCAATCGGAAATAGCAGAAGACATCAAGTGGAATCTCTTCGTGGATGGTGCGTCAAACGAACAAGGCTCGGGGGCAAGTGTGGTAATAATCACTCCTAGGGGAAATAAGCTGCACTATGCTATAAGGTTGGAGTTCGCTGCCACCAACAACGATGCAGAGTATGAAGCAGTGATAGTTGGATTAGAACTTGCCTTAGAAATCAGAGCCAATTCTTTGTGTCTTCATAGCGATTCTCAACTTATTGTTAATCAAATACTAGGAGAATTCCAGGCTCGAGAAGAACGACTCATAGCATATTTAAAGAAGACCAAGTTACTTATCAGTCGATTGGACCACTACTTAGTCAAACACATCCCTTGGGAAGAGAACCGAGAGGCCGACGAATTGGCGAAGCAAGCAAGCATGAGAGACGGCGCTACTTCCGGAGCAGTAGCCATCTCAAAGCAACTAACCCCAAGTTTTGAGCAAGTAAATCTGATAGCCACAACCGAAGAAGCAACTTGGATGACTCCCATCCGAGACTACTTACAAAGTGGCACACTGCCCAACGGGCGTAACGAAGTCAAGAAAATCTTGAGGAAAGCTTCCCACTACACAATACAAGAAGACACCCTCTATCGGCGCGGATTCTCTAACCCCTTATTAAGGTGTGTTGCTGGAAGGGAAGCCAAGGAAATCTTATCCAACATTCATCAAGGAAGCTGCGGAGATCATGCCGGAGGGCAAACTTTAGCAAAAAAGATACTCCGATATGGATATTTCTGGCCCACTTTAAGCAAGGACGCCTTAGATTTCGTCAGAAAATGTGACAGATGCCAGAAGTTTGCTAAGATTCCGCGGCTACCAACAACTGAGATTACTCAAATGACCAGCCCTTGGCCCTTTTCAGTATGGGGAATTGACTTAATCAGCGAACTACCAATGGGCCGAGGCGGGGCCAAATATGCTATAGTGGCAGTCGACTATTTCACCAAATGGGTGGAAGCAGAACCCCTGAATAAATTATCTTCAGCAAAAGTTATTAACTTCTTGATCAAAAATGTTCTGTGCAGGTACGGAGTCCCATTCAAAATCATATCAGACAATGGACTTCAGTTTGATAGCGAGGAATTCGCCAACTGGTGCCAAGAGCACGGAATCCACAAAAGCTTCTCATCCCTAGCGTATCCCCAGGCAAACGGACAAGTCGAAGCCGTCAACAAAATTCTGAAAACTCTAATAAAAAAGAAGCTCGAAAAGTCAAAGGGCGCTTGGGTGGATGAACTCCCTACGGCACTGTAGGCCTATCGCACATCTTTCAGAACATCAACAGGGCATACTCCTTTCTCTTTGGCATACGGATCGGAGGCTATGCTCCCAGTTGAAACCATCGTGCCTTCCCACCGTAGGATACACTATAACCCAGAAGAGAACGAAGAACTAATTCACATGTCTTTGGATCTAACTGAGGAGAGAAGAAATGATGCAGCCCTCAAAGCAGCAGCCCACAAGCAAAAAGTGGTAGCACAATACAACTCCAAAGTCAAGCATCGTACCTTACAAGAAGGGGATCTTGTCCTCAAGCGAATCTTCCCGCGCCCTGGAACACTAGATCCAATCTGGGATGGACCATATGTAATTCATAAAGATCTCCACAACGGAACTTATATTTTGTCAACAGTGGACGGAGAGGTGTTCCAGAGGGCATGGAACATCCAACACCTCCGTCGATACTTTTCTTAACTTGTACTGCCCATATGAAGTGAATTAACAAAGAGAATCAGTGGACGTAGGCATTTTTGTGCCGAACCACTTTAAAAAACCTTGTCTCTTTTTTAACTTGTTCCTTTATATCTTGGCTGCTTGTTAACTTTATCCTTTTCTGTTGAACGAAATCCTGTGCATATAGCATTTCCATTCAAGGCACTCCACAGCGCAACTTCACCTGGACAAGACCTAATAGGTACCATGCGAATCTATGCCCTCACCAATGAGACACTTTCGCTCTGGCATCCCTCTGCTGCGGGTTAACTCATT
Organism: Allium fistulosum; assembly: GCA_030737815.1. Classification (NCBI taxonomy): domain Eukaryota; kingdom Viridiplantae; phylum Streptophyta; class Magnoliopsida; order Asparagales; family Amaryllidaceae; genus Allium; species Allium fistulosum. The sequence goes on from CM060902.1 coordinate 811,423,322, forward strand.
GCTCGCGACGGCCCTTAAAGCCAACTGTAATGAGCCGATTATAAGCCACCAAGAAGGCCGACTATAGCCGAGGCAGCTCATTACGGCATTCGGCTCGCTGACAACTGTGAACCGACTATAAGCCCCAACATAAGGTGTGGCCAGCCAGGGGCAGTTCACGGTTGACGATCGGCACCCACACTAGCCGGCCACAGTAAATCGAATAATACCCACGATTACGGGCCATAATAGCCCGGGTAGTTACTGTGCGCGATCTCGGCTCCGATGTGTCTTAAGTGCGGTTGTGGTAAAAAAGAATTAACTCCCCGCGGAGGCGTAAGATGGGTGACAAATGTCTCCAAGACCCACAGCTAGGGAAAGTGACTACAAAGCCCATTTGCCACGAACTTAAGCACATCGAAGGCCTTCCGTGATTGGAAGTTTTACTATTTCACATATTTCAATTTTATTTAAAAAAACTTTTCTCCTATCCTCTGTAACAATCACCGAAGTGCAGGACACAGAACAAGAAACATTCGCTAATGGAAGCGAATACTCACAGCAAGATACTGGACCGCATTCCATACTCGGTCACACAAGACATTCCAAGCTGCCATCTACAAGCAAAGTATAAAGGGCGGTATTTCCTTCTCTCATGTGTAAACACATGACTATAATTTATTCACACCTTACGCTAACATTGCAAGTCATGAAATTATGTTTTAAACAAAAACTTGACGTCAAACACAATTTGATTACAAGAATATGCATAGCTATATTTCTCATACAACTTGTCAAAATAGCAAAAACATTCAAAAGACGACATGATCAGCTTAAGTTAAAGAATTACACGTCAAGAATAGTGTTCTTTATTACAAGTAGCATAATTACAACCTAAGAGTTACGTTACTGTTTTGAGACTAACATATACAATAATGTCAAGTCCACAAAAAGATATCCAGGTCCAATCAAGGAGCCGGCTGCGTTGGAGTCTTATCCTTGTCCTATTGCCCACCTGTCCGGTCAGAGAAAAAATTCATCAGTGATAAGCAACCAAGTTAACAGAAAGACTAGAAAGGAAGACTTACCAGCATCTGCTCCTTGATCATCTTGATCATCATCCTCTACTTGCACACCTGCCTCCTCAGCTGCAAGCAACCGCATGCCCTCCTTCACCGCCACCTTCTCCTTCTTGGTAAACTGGGCGGTAACCACATCCATCCTGAAGGCCACACCACCCTCCTTATCCGCCTCAGCCTTGGCCTCCTCTAGAGCCCTGAGATAGATCCTAGCCATAACCCGGGGGTAATCATCCATCCAGGACAAGTTACCCTGCCTCCAAGTATGGAAGTACATATCCTGGAGCATCCCATCCATCATCCCCTCATTCTCTTCAAACTCCCTCATTCGGACCTCAGAAGCCCGCAGCTTTGCAAAACAGCATCCCTCTCTAATTGATACCGTAAACGGTCAGCCTGAAGGGACCTCCTCATCGCCTCCATCTCCTCCTTCGACTTGGCCTGAGCTAGCTCCGCGGCCTCAAGTCTCCCCGATAGTTCCTCTACCCGCTCGAGGTCCGCTTGCCGAACCTCATCCACCGTGGCAATGGCCATATCAATCCGCTCCTTACAGACGGCCTCCATCCTCCGCAACTCTGCCCTACTGGCCTCTTCAATAGTCTTCCTCAATTGTCTGGATGCGGCCTCATGCTGCGAGATTTGGATGGCTTGGTCGGCGAGTTGTTTAGCTTGGTCGGAAACCATCAACCGTAGCCGAATGTTGGTGCTTCCTATCTCTTCCCCAGCCTTGACCAATCGAGCATGGTGCCCCATCAATTTCCTGGTCTCCTCAGCAACTCGATCAATATTTGCCTTAGCCTCATCCCCCAGAGTTACGACCCGGGTAGTAAGCAGATCAAGGTCCAGGGACTTAGCTTCGTCAAGCACCCGTACCATAGGATTACGAGGAAGGAGATGCTCAACAGTAACCTCATCGAAAGAGATGTCATGAGATGCCGAGTCTAGGTCCGGATGACCCGCAAACGGATTGCGTACTAAGCCAGGATGATCTATCGGGATGACGGTTGGATTCTCAGACGGATGGGGGGAGGGCATAAGCTCGGTATCCTCCTCCGTAATGTCGTGAATAGGCTGGAGTAGGGCTGGGGGTTCAAGAAGAGGTTCAGACGAAGATCGACTCCTCTTCCTCTTCTGAATATCTTCTTCAATAACTCCGAGAAGAGGACGATAGCCGACTACGTCTCCAGGGTGGTTAGTAGAAGGCTTCGGCTTGGCGGAAGCTTTGAGGAGTTTGTATTGTTCAAGCCTGTGCCGAAGATCTGAGGTCTTGGCCGTTTTGCCCACTCCTGGGGTAAAAATCAAGTGTCACCAGTATGCATTGAGCCATCATTCGAGAATTAAAAAGAATAGAGAGAAATTCACCTTGAACCGCAGAAGTTGCCTCAGTAGAAGCGCTCCCGGAAGATAAATCGACGCCGGTACCAACTTTCTCAGCTTTCCTGGACTTCTCCGTTCCCTCCAAACCTTCGAAGGCTTGGCGGAAAGCGTCATCCGTCCACTCTTGCATCTCGCCTAATTGCCTAGAAGACAAAGCCCCGACACCGTCGCCACCTCCAGCGCCATGCTCCTCCTCCACATCTCCCTCCTCCGGGATATCTGGACATGTGCTGGGAGAGGGACCGTCAGACTTTTTGAGCTTCTTCTCCCCGGCAACCGGATGTTTCAGAAAGGGCCTCCTTTTGCTGCTCTTCGACTCGGCCCCTTCTTTAGCTTGGGCAGCCCTCTCTTCGGCCGTGTCCCTCTGCTTGACCACGAACTGCTGTGGAAGGATCAAGTTGTGCTCCAAAAGTGTAGCGTTCCTGATCAGGTAAGCAGCCGACCTATCTCTTCCAGTAATAGCTTCTATTTCTGTTGCTGTCTGAACCAAGCGATCATTCTCCACGACCGCAAAACCACCTGTCGCTAGCAAAAGATAAAAACACATAAGAAGGAGCATTGCAACCAGAACGGGAATTAAAAATAAAAGCTTTGACTTACATCCGGAGGTGAAGCGCCGAATAGAAACGGAATCATCCCTGATAAAAAACCATTCCTTCTTGAACATACTGTACTTGGAGTATAGATCCAGGACCGGCTTAAAAGATACGACCGATTCCAAGCTGATGTATGGAGACCCCTTCTTATAGCCTCTCAAGTTGAACAAATACCGGATCTCCCGATTGGAAGGAGGACGCCCGTATCTCCTCTGGAAGATGACGAAGAGACTCAACAGAATGGCATAGGAGTTGGGCTGAAGCTGGAATGGAGCCACCTTTAGATATGTGAGAAAGCTGACCACCTAGGCGTTGAGGGGTGGGATGGCACCACACATACAATGGTATCTACTGTAGGCAAAATATCCCTCGGGAGGGTCGTACGGCATCACTTCCGCATCCGGCAATAGCATGCGCGCTCGGTCAATCCCGAAAGAACGAGATATAGCATCAAGTTGCTCACCCTTGAGTGAGCTAGGGAAGCAATCAGGAGGCAAGTTCAGAGGTTCTTGAGGACCGTATCCATCTACCAATGATCTCGGGGTGGGCCAATAACGTGCCGGTCCTGACTGGGCTGGGGGCACGGCGGAAGGCTCTTCTCTGTCCTGAGATCTCTTATTTTCTGATCGAGTTTCCACTTTGCGAGACATTTATCTGCAAACGCAAAAAACACGTCATCAGGATGAAGAAAGTAAACAAGCAACTGCATGAAGACTAGTAACCATAAAATCTCCTTCGGCCCTATACTCCCAACCTCATCCGGTGCCAAATCACATTCGGATATTCGAAACCGAAGGTTCATTCGGTATGCACTCTCCCGAGCTTATTCGGTAGAACATGTAATTTCGTTCGGTAGCCCATTAAAAAAAAAATTCATTCGGCAAAGGAAAACCCACCTGGTTTGATTATTGAGTTGATTCGGTATTCAATTAAGTGGTCCGGTAATTTCGAGCAACCAAGGTTGGATTGGTATTCAGTCGATTCGGCAGTTTCAAACGGTGGGGGGAGAGCGGAGACGCGAGATCCATACTTATAGACTATTCCGAAAGACCAGTTGATTCGGCATACAGGGCCGAGAGTAGATATCATAGCTAAAAACAAAGCATGCCATGTGCATACACATGCCCTGCTTTGGGGGGCAAGTGTTGGGTGAGTTTCAGCCGAACCAGCCCACTACCGGTCCAGAGCTACCGAACCACACTTCGTCCTCCCCATTGCCGAACCAAAGCACCCGAACCAACCTCCCTCAAACACTCAACCGGACCAGCACCTCCCCATGCACTGTCGGACCAACTCCAAACCAGACCAAGGTACTACCACCTAGCACCGAATCACCTACAACCGGTCCACTCTACACTCCAACCATCTCCGAACCAAGTGATGCCGAACCAAAGCATCTACCACCTACCGCCGAATCAAAGTACTACCGAGCCAGTGCAATGCCGAACCAACGCTACCAGGCTAGATTACATCAGCCCAGGCCCACCAGCAGCTATGTACATCCAAGACCCCTACCCCCAGCCTCACTCTATAAATAGAGGGGCAGGGGTACAACAATGGGGGACAAGTTTGAGAGCTCAAGCACAGAGAGAACTTTCAAACAACTTTCAGATAATAGTATCAAAGCTTTGTACTTGTAATCTAAACAAGAAAAGAGAAATAATATATAAAGTGGACGTAGGCACATTCTGGCTGAACCACTATAAATCTGCGTGTCTTTTACAGTTTAGTCCCTGCTTTTCATATATTTGCATAAATCACCCAAATCACTAAGAACAACGTAAAATCAGTTAAATCATACGACTTTGAGGTGTTTGTCCATTTTTTGTGCAAACAATATGAAAATCAATTTAATTAACATAATTTATTCGACTCAATACACAATTCAATTCAATTAAAAACACTAATTCAATTTAATATGCAATTCAATTCAATTAACAACACTAATTCAATTCAATATGCAATTTAATTTAATTAACAACATTAATTCAATTCAATACGTAATTTAATTTGATTAACAATAATAATTCAACTCAATACGTAATTTAATTAAATTCGATTCGATTCAATGCTATTCAATTCAAATTTTTTTAGTTATCGAGACATGATAGCAATCATTTAAGTAACATTCACTTTACTCAAACTATAGTTCAAATTTACTTGCATAAGTAAAAATATATGTCGTGAATTATAAAAACTTACCTTAGATTTTAGTGCATCCAAACAAAAGCATATAGAGATTTGGGAAAAAAATGAAATGGGTCTGCAAACTTCAGGCGTAAACAAACAAAATGAAAAAATATATGAAATGGAGCCACAATGTTAGCTTCAAGGAATGTAAACAAAGAACATTAAAGTGAAGAAAACACCAAGGTTAATGAAATATGTAAGAATGAGGTAGCAGGGAGATGAAATGCGAAGGTGAATGAATGGAGTAATAAAAGAAAGAAATGAACAGGTGGAGAAATAAAAGGTTCTTGTTTAAAATGCGTACAATGTGGAGGAATTATATAAAACGAATGTTATGAATATGAATTGTATCAAAAGCATTTGATTTCAATACGGAGAGAGAATAGGTAATAAATATGGAAATAAAGGCCATAGGAAAGGGGAATAGGAAATGAAAAGAAAATGAGGTGGCAAGAGAATTAGTGATTGGAAACATGGAACGGAGTATAGCTGGTATATAATTTGATAAGGAAAGCAAGGGACCAGCATATTGAAATAAAACTTTGGAATTCGATGATAAAACGTACGTCCACTTAATAAATTTCGTTAACTCTAAATAACTCAAGTTTACACCCATTTAATTTTTTTTATTAACACACAATGAAATAAAATTTATTACTCCAATTAACGTAACGTGCCTTTACATACAATTTTGTTCTTTTCTTCTTCCGTTACAATTATTTTAATATCTTTCGTTATTTAGTCCACTAAATTATTTTGACTGTTTAAGTTTTCATAACTCTTATTTATGCTTACACATGTGTGGAATCCCTTTCCCTTTCTTTTCCTATAAAGAAGGCAATATTCATAACTATAACGACCCGAAATTTTGGTCGTTTGATTTTGAACATTTAGTTTATTTTAAATGTTGGATTTGAATTATTAATTGATTTTGAATATGGAAGAATTTCTGAAAAGGTTAAACATTTCAAATATAGTGATAAATTGGATTTGGGTAAAATAGTAAATTGATATTTGAAATTGGGTAAAAATGGGAATCTGGAGTTAGATATGAACATAAATGATTTCTAAGTTGATTTAAAATTTTACTTGGATTAGAATTATCATGTTGGACTTTTGAATGAGATTAAAAGTCGATAAGTTAAAATTAGGGATTTTTATATTAATTTAATAGTGAAATTAATATGTGGTAATAGTGTAAATAATGAAATTTTGATTTAATATGAATCGAAGTGATTTCTTATATGTATATAAATTCTATTTGAATTATAATGGAGTTAGTAAAATTTTAAATTTGAAAATTTTAAACGATTTCGACGATTTTGAAAATCGCTCGATTTAATCGACAAGTTAAAATAGCCTTCCGGGCACAACCTCGGAATTTGACGAAACTAGTTCCATTAGATCCATAGTAGTGTATTATCATCGAATTTCAAATTTCATAGTGTTTGGAGTTACTGTTTGGTCGTACGGGATAGAAACACGTTGAAATAAATATCAAAAATTTAATATTTTAATTCGATTCAAAAAGCTATCTTCCACATACGATCGAATTAGGCGCTGAAACATGTTCCATTGTGTTCGGAATAGGGGTAAAACATTATAAACGCCAGGCGGCACGCTTCGTTTGGAGTTCGTTCGAAAAAGTATGTAAAAATTGGAAATAATATTAAAATAATATAAATATACGTATATTTATACGCGCGACTGTAGCAAGCCCTAGCTTTATTCACGCAGCTGCCACGAACGAAATTAATGGCCGAAAACTTCCTTCGATCCCTCTCGTTTTTCTTCCAATCCACACACAATTTGTCAAAAGTTCCAACTAGAGAATAGTAGAGCTAGTCGAGCTCTAACTATCAAACGGTGGGTTTTCGATATAGATACCAGAATTCGCCAAGACGTGGTGGTTTAGGGTTTTCGTTCAAGCGTGAAATTCGGGACGTGGAGGGCGTCAAGTTCAACCGGATCTCGGCCGTGGGGGGAGCCAGGTGGGGCGCATCCCATGGAGGTGTTGGATCGACTCCAGGCGTCGAGATGAGGGAGCTTGGGTTAGTCAAAGTCGGCGACGAGTAGGTTCTTTAACCGGGTAGACAATCACGTGGGAGAAGATGCAAATAGGCGGCCATGATTTTTTTCTTCCTGATGTACGGCCAGATCTCATTTTGACTTTAAAAAAAGGAAATTTATGTATAAATTTATATTGAAAATTATAAAATGCATACCATACGAGGTCAAAATCGGACGAAGCAAGCGGCGACGGGATCGCAGCGACGAATACTACGCGCTAGAGAAGATCTGGAGTCGATCGGAGCTAGCGAAAATTTTAGGTTAAATTGAACGTGTTCGATTTAATTTAAAATTGTAGCATTTGGCAAATTAAAACTCAATGTGAGTTAATATCACTCAATTTTGGACTGCTGGTATTAATTTTAAAGTAGTTAAAATTTATTAATGACTAATTGGTTGAATTGATAAATTATTGTCAATTGATTGTGATATTATATCTAGTAGTATATATATATATATTGGAGTGATTGATATTCTCGCATTAATATATCGGATGAGACCCTATGCGCCCCACATAATAGCGGATGACCCTATATACCACGATATTCCGCCTCGAAGCGGAATTGGTATTTTTATGTTGTGCTAACATCTGTGGATGCATGGAAACAGGCTGGAGGGATCCAACTGGATTCCTCAAAAATGTAAAATTTAATTTCATATATAGTGATATATGTTTTGTTTGAATAATCTGTGACAGGTTGTTGTGTGATTTAATTTGATTGAATGATATGACAGTTTTAGCTGGATTTTGGTGTTTTTAAATACCAATAAAATATGGTTTAAAATTGCTAAAATAATTGTAAATAGGGATTTTAAAGTGAAATATTTACGTAGAGTTTTTGGATAAATTAGTTGGATAAAATAAAAGGTTTTGGAATTGTATTTAGCTATCTCAGGATATTGTGGATACGATTTTGGGAATAAAAGTATATAAAAGGATTTTTAAATAATAAATCCTAAAATGGTACTTTGTCAAATATAAAAGGTTTTTAAAATCCAGATTTTACATATTTTTTAGGGATAGAAGTAATTTGGAAATAAGTATAAATTGGTTATACTGGACTCAAGTGATATTTTCAAATTTATGAAGTGAAATTAGAATCGAGAAAATTGGGGTGTTTTAAAAAGAAGGATTTTTAATTACTAATACAGAAGTTTTAAAGGTGTTAAATAAATTCTAGAAACTAGGTATTTAATTATTTTAAATTATTAAAACATATTTAATTATTAATTTGTCACTTTATCATGATTGTAAAAGGTTTATTATTATTTAAGTACTAGTCCGCATTTTTGTTTTAAAGGATTAATTATTAAATATTAATATGGCTTTGTATAATAACTTTTATCTAAGTATATCCTGCCTAGATTAAACTTGAAATTTATTTTAGAAATTATAAGCCTTATTTTGAGATAAGTTTTAAATAAAGTTTTCGGAAATTAATGGTATACTCGCGTGGCGTAAATCGGAGGCGGTGAGTGCCCGCAGTTAAGTTTTGGATTTCTCTGGGATAGAGACGTAACCATTGAGCTGTGATCCATGGTTTGATACCGCAGTGGTACTTTCCATATTATTTTTTAAAAAGGGTTTCAAATATTCTTGAAAAGATAGTTTGTAAATTTACTAAATTCGATAAGATAAGTATGTAAAATTTGGATGAAGGAATTTATTTATTTAAAATTAAATTAAAAAGAGACCTAGTGTTTTTAGCGTAAAATGAAGTATTTGGTTGAATTGATTGTTTATTTGATAGTTAAATAACCGACTGTCAAATCTGGACCTAAATATAACTTTGGGAATATCTAGGAGAAACACGGGGATTATATGGTACAATTACCGTTTGAGGTGCTATACTATACGTATAAACTCGTTTCGTTCTTCTAGGACGTTTATAAGGAAATCCATCCACTAACGGTTAGGAGGTGATCTCCGATCTTATTTCCTCTATTTATTTCCTAAAGAACCGGGTTTGAGTTTACTGGAAATATCGAACGTTGTTTCGAAGAGACCAAGATCGAATTTATTATCCGAAAACCACTTCGATCCACGAAGTACGTTTTTGAAATGAAGACAAGAGCATGGAGTCGAAGATGGAGCAGTGAAGTGCAAGGGCTAATCGCTACTAATCCTGAGGGTGATTCCAAAATGGATGTAGTAGGAATACTGACTTCGGTTCCGTTCGGACCCGGAACAGACTTGTATGGATGAATGCTATCAGAACATTGTCATTGGAGGACGATGAGCATTCTAAGTGAAAATTCCTTAAAAAGGCAAGTGGGTAGCCTCTAGCCTCATCAACCGGGAATGACTGAAAAGCAGGGGAGATGTAGCAAGACTAAGTAGGTAGCACCCAAGTAGGGTATGTTATCACCTTTCTAGATACCCTCGGATATTATTATTACTACGATTTATGGAAGGATCTCGATAAAAGGTGGGAACACTCGGGGTGATAGCATACTCGGTCTATCTAGGTGAGGGATAGTCCGGTCTGGTGTAGCAAGGGATCCCGACGTGATCCTCGGTACGCTGTTCTAGACGCGTACTATGACAGGCGATACCCCAGTGACTAGTCATTCAGATGGAATCCATTCTCCAATAAGCGCCGTACGGTTTTGATTGTGCCCAACTATGCTGAAACGTGAGAAGCAAACATTTCAGCTATTTGAATAAATATGTAACAACCCGGAATTGCAATTACCGAATAATAAATTAAAATTATGATTTTAATTTAAATGGAGCTAAAAATGGATTTTTTTGGATAGGCTAATTTCTTTAAAATAAAGTTATTTGAAAAAATAACGGGTGGTTTTATAATGATGGGTTTTAGTTGGCTAATGAAGCATTAAATAGTTTTAGTGAACATTAGGATGCCACTTCACTTATTGGGTCAATTAGTGAAACCAAACTCATTAACCACCTCTATATATTATCTTAAACCCACCCTAAACCCTAACCCTCCTCTTCATAATTTCCTCAAACCCTAAACACTTCCTAAAAACCTAATTAATGGCCTACATTTGGTAGAAGATCCATTTTCCTCTCCACATAGCTAATCTAGGTTAATACAAGCTAAAAGGTAAAGCAATCCTTCTCTAATCACTCTCTAATCCTCATTCTAATTTCTGAAATTAAATTTTAATACATGGTTTTTGGTTTATATTGTTATGAAGCCTCTTGATCTCCTCTCTCTAGCTTTTGGAGTGCACGCCAAGTTTTTGTGCATATTTTTCTTGCATTGGCTGAGGTAAAATTGCTAGCTAAATCCCTTTTTACTTGATGTTTCTATAATTTTCGTTTTGGAATTGTAGCTGAAACGAAATCAAGCATAACTTCTTCATTTCTCATCCGGTTTTGGTCAGGTTTTCTGTGCTGCAAACTAGATTCAATAAGGAACACTTTCTCTTCAAGTTATATTTTGATATTTTTCCATTTAGATGACCTGAAATGCGTTCAAAGACAGAAGACCAATTCTGTCTTTAACAAGTTATCCTGAGTTTCGATCTGATATTGTTTTGCCTGTATCTCTCTCGGTTTTGATCCGAATTAGATAATTTTGGATGTTCCAGAAAGCATAAGACATATGCTACAATTTTTGTTCAGTGAGTTTTCTATAATTTTGAGTCTAACTAAGTCAAAATTTGATTTTTCTACTATCTTCCCGAGAGCGATACACATATTAGCTCTGTGGATGAAACTGAAACTATTTTGGTCATAACTTTTGAGCCGCTAGTCAGAATTGAATGATTTTAGACTTTCTGAAAAACTTAGAAACTAATTTATAACTTTCATGTTTTGTGTTTTGCAAAATTCTGAGGTTAAGAGAGTCGAAACCTCATTTATTTGTCGCTGTCTTGAGAATAAACGACAGCGACAGTGAATTTACAAATCTGAGAATTGTAATCGTCATATCTCATTCATACTAAGTCCGATTTTGATGAACTTCATATTGTTGAAAAGCTTACACTTAGTAGAACAACTTTCCTGCAATAAGTATTTTTTTGATTTTGAAGTTTGTTATATTAAAATATGAATTCTTTACTGTAGAGGTGAAATTAGTATAATGTGTAATCTCCGGATTTTTGATGATATTTTGACGATTTCAATAAATACCATTCTTTTTAATGGAACAGAATTTAATTACCCAGCTCGAATGGGTTGGGGCTGCTGTTCCAGGCTTAAAGCCCGTTTGGGCCTGAGCAAATATTCCTTCAGCTGTGTTTTATTACCCTGTTTCTGTTCAGGGTTGCAACTTCGTGACTCTGCCACGGCTACGTCCTTTGTCGGAATTTGACGATTTTGGTCTCGTTGGAAAGATGCAGTTACGAACTCCATATCTGAAAAGTTTGGTCATCATCTGAGTTCATTAGACCCTTCGAATTTCCTGTCAGAGTTGAACCCAGATCCCTGTGCAAAACAGTGCATTTCATGTTTCTATGTCCGACTTTGGAACGTCGCTACGCCTTCGTTTCAAGTCGGAATCGAGTAATTCTTTTTGCAACTTGAAGTAGGAATGTCGAACTACATTCTTGCGAATTTTCATGACAATTAGATTCAGCTTGCTAGTCCGAATATTTTTCCGAACATGGGTTCGCAGCAATATTTGGCCTATTTTTCCAACACTTACAATATTTTTGAGTTTTTTTTCTGGATTTATCGATTTCTTGAGATTTGTCTCTGGATTTTGCACACGGACTTCATAAAAATGTATTAAAAGGATTTTTCACTCGAAATGGCTTTCGAAACTATTATTTAGTATTATTTTAATTATTAAATTAATTACTCCATAATAGGAGAATTTTTAAAAGGACGTTTTAAAAGCGATTTCAATCCAAATAAAAATCTGTTTTCCGCAGCTATTTTCTAGAATAAAATTCCACACTCACTTTTGTGCACTTCAAGCGAAGTGAAGAAACGGTTGGGAAAAACACCGGCCTATGGAACCGAGCGTATTTCCTTTCCGGTTAATCCCCGACCATTTCGATTGATCATTTTTCCTTTTGGTGTAGTTTATCGATGATATGAGATAAACTTTTGTTTACTGTTTTGAGTGTGGAGTTAGCTGAAGGTAAGTAAACCGATTAGGGCGAACCAGTGGTATGGGACATTGCATTAACCCTTTTCGGGTTCCTTTCTAGATGTTTCCGACACATTTGCCTGTTGGCGGCCAGTACTAGACCTCTGGGTCATTTGCCTTTTGGCGGTCTCTGGACATTCTGCTCATGTGAGCAGTATTATTGGTGCGTGCCTTTGGGCATTTACCTCCTGGGGTGTCAACAATCGCGCGTTTTGCCCCTGGGCGTGTGGTACCACAAAACTACAGTACTTGGCGATAACGACTCTGGTCGTGCACGTGCATTTTTCTGATGATTTCTATGTCACTTTTGGAGTTGGTCCTTCGTCACCGCTCGAGTGATATGTGTTTTACTATGTTGTATTGTCTTTTGGGGTATGTTTCCTTTGCCTTTGGTGATATATCTTTGCTTTGGCATTGATTTATGGTTAGATTCCATATTATGTGTTATCGCTTATGGGCAACTATTTATAGCTTTTGCTACGCTGATGATATGAGGCATTATTGTTTACTCAACACTTGGGTGTTGATTATCTCTTTGGAGAGTTTATTTTTGGTTGATGATTATGTGATCGTCTATTATACTATGTGGTTTACATCGCTCTTCTCTTTGGAGAAGTACCTTATCCTCTATGTTACCGTATTATTATATCTCAGTTTATCTAACTGATTATTTAGCTGCCTGACCCGAGTGTTTTATGCTCGGGTCAAACCGATTTGTTTCAGGTTAGGTCTCTGGACTTAGCTTGCTCTGTGCTTCCGCTTTGGACTTATCTGCTATGCTGTTAGATAGCTTTCTTATTGTCCGCTTTATGCTACTTTGTTATTCAGACTTATCTGTACATATTTTTGACTCACATGTGTGAGCAGTGGCTTGTACCTACTTATGATATATTTGGATCTGTATTGACTATGTATTGTTCTGAGACTCTGCGTCTGTTATGTTATTCTGTTCTGTGATGATTTTATCATTTAGTTATTATGTTTGTTCTAATAGATCTTTAGCCATTGTAATTTCGTTATAAATATTTATTGGATATGTCGAACCACTTGAAAAAAAAAATATAGATACCACATTTCGACGTATTCAGTAGATAGTTATAGCTTGATTACACATGGTCGCTTCCATTATACTCCATTCTCCGCTTTAGCATACGGTATTACCCCGTAATACTCTTTGCTAAAGTGGGTCTAGGAGTGGGGCGTTACAGTTGGTATCGGAGCGAGGTTCAGGAATAAGCATAATAAACACAGGACAGACATGTAGTACAATACAAATTGAATGGTCCAAATTAAACAAATCTCTTCCTGGTGTCTTTTGATAGATAAGTTAGGAATATATGTAGGAATTCTTTTATATTCCGTAATATTCTTTAATGAATTATCTATCATTAAATCATGCATAACTCTATCTCCTTTTAACTTTCAGTATGTCTGGAAGGGGGAGAACCACACGTCAGACCGGTATAGCTGGGCAGCCCAGCAACTCTCAGTTGGAGGGCGTGTATATGACCACCGACCAGATCATGGGGCTGGTTCGGAATTCTCAGTCTCATACTCAGTCACCAGCTCCAGTTACTGAGGTTCCGCGCAAGTCAGCCTTTGCGCGTCTCTGCAGTGATTTTACTCATCTCAGAGGGAAGCCGTTCAGTGGCTCCGAGACTATTCTTGAGGTCCATGCTTGGATTCGTGTATGCGAGCGTGTTTTTACTCGCATGGCTATCCCAGACCATGACCGCGTTCTTGTTGCTTCTAGTCAGCTTCAGAGCCGTGCCTTGGATTGGTACGAGCTCCTTATCTCTGAGACTGATGAGACCACACTTACTTGGGATCATTTCCATGAGCGCTTTTTGCTCAAGTTCGTCTCAGAGTCTGAGAAGAACTCCCTTGCTCGCCGCTTTATTGATCTTAAGCAAGGGAAGTCCTCCGTTTCAGACTATGTTTCTTCTTTTGAGGCCCTGTCCAAGTACGGCCTCGAGTTCATCAGCACACCACACAAGAAGAACCTCAAGTTTGTGGAAGGTCTGAAGAAGTATCTGAAGAAGTAGCTCATGCTTCAGCTCAAGCTTCCATTTGACGAGCTTGTAGACGCGACACTTCATCTTGAGTCGGTCGAGATGGAGAAGGATAGTGATGATGGTGGAGGCTCCAAAAACTCCAACCAGAAGCGTGGCCCTTTTCAGAAGTCCAAGTTCTTTAAGAAGCAGAAGAAGACTGGCAACACTACCGCTCAGCTTCAGGCTCACACTCAGCCTCAGACTCAGTCTCAGCCCAGTGGAACACGTCCCGTGAGGGAGTGTTTCAACTGCGATTCTTCGGATCACATGATTAGGGAGTGTCCCAAACCCCTCTTTTGCCGCTATTGCAAAAGGGAGGGTCACCGCATTACTACTTGTCCAGTTGCTTAGACTAGTGCTAAGCCCGGCAAGCTTAATGCTGCCAAGGCTTCTACCGATTCTGATCAGCCTCGAGGTACGCATCCTTCCGTTCTTGAAGGCTCTATTTTGTTTCATGGTAGATCTATTAGAGTTCTCTTTGATAAATGTGCTTCTCACTCATTCGTATCAAAGGAACTAGTTGATATTTTGTCTCTGCATGTTTCTTGTATGATTACCTCTCTGAGGATTTTGAATTCGATTGGTGGATCCATGACCCTCAGCCTTTTATGTGAGAATGTTGACATCGATCTATGTGGTTTTTCTTTTCGTGCGAATCTGCACGTTATGGCTCATTTGGGTTTTGATATGATTTTCGGTATGGATTGGCTAGTTCAGTACGACGCTAAGATTATTTGTTCGGAGCGGGTATTATTCCTTCGTCATCCTGACTCGTCCGCTCCATTAGCTCTTGTTCTTCGGGATGTTGAAATTTCCGAAGCTACTCTATTTGCTATTGATTCACGAGATGATGATATGGACATATCTCGTATTCCAGTTGTTCAGGATTTCCCCGATATCTTCGAACCAGTATCGAGCCTACCACTGAAGCGGGCTATTGAGTTCCGCATTCATCTCATTCCAGGCACTCATCCAGTTAGTCGTCCTCCCATGAGGATGTCTACTAAAGAGAATGAAGAACTCAAGAAGCAGTTGATTGAGCTCGAGGCGAAGCAGTTTATTCGGTCCAGTTCTTCGCCATGGGGTGCTGCAGTGGTCTTTGGTAAGAAGCCTGATGGCTCCCTTAGGCTTTGCATCGACTATCGCAAGCTTAATGAGGTGACCATCAAAAATCATTATCCATTGCCACGGATTGATGATATGTTCGATCAGTTAAACGGTGCGAAGGTCTTTTCCCAACTCGACCTCGCCACCGGATTTCATCAGCCCCGAGTCGCGGAAGATAGCGTTCCACTTACTGCTTTCCGCACTCGTTATGGTTCCTTTGAGTGGTTGGTCATGCCATTCGGCTGGACGAACGCACCAGCATTCTTCGTCGATTTGATGAATCGAGAATTCTGAGAATATCTCGATAAGTTCGTTCTGGTTTTCATCGACGATATTCGGATTTATTCTAAATCCGAGGCAGAGCATACTCATCATTTGAGGATCATCTTGGATACACTTCGTCAGCATCAGCTTAAGGCCAAGTTCTCCAAGTGTCATTTTTGGGAGAGCAAGGTCAAGTTCTTAGGCCATGTGGTATCTTCTGAGGGCATATATGTCGATCATTCCAAGATCGAAGCCATTCAGAACTGGAAGCAGCCTAAGAATATGCATGAGATTCGCAGCTTTCTTGGTCTCGCAGGTTATTACCATCGTTTCATCAAGAATTTCTCTCGTGTTGTTCTTCCGCTTACGAGCCTGACTCGTAAGGGTGTTCGCTTTATCTGGTCAGATAAGTGTCAAGCTTCCTTTCAGCGACTGAAGGAACTTCTCACTCATGCTCCTATTTTAGTGGTTCCAGAGGGAAACCATGATCTTGTTGTCTACACCGATGCTTGTGGAAGTGGGCTTGGTGCTGTGCTTATGCAAAAGGATCGGGTAGTTGCTTACGCTTCTAGGCAACTGCGTCCGAATGAGGTTCGCTATCCTACTTATGATCTTGAGTTAGCAGCCATCGTCTTTGCCTTGAAGACGTGGCGTCATTATCTATTGGGCGAACGTTTCATTCTGTACACCGATCACAAGTCACTGAAGTATCCATTCACCCAGAAGGATCTCAATATGAGGCAACAGTGATGGCTTGAGTTTCTCACCTCATATGACTTAAACATTCAGTATACCCCTGGCAAGGGTAATCGTGTGGCTGATGCGCTCAGTCGTAAACACTCGGTAGTAGTTTCTATGATGATAGCCGAGTGGGATATTCTTGAGACACTTTCTGTGTGCGATATTCGAGATCGAGCTCCGTCTTCTGATTCTCCAATCTTGTTGTCCAGTTTGGAAGCTTGACCTATTTTACTGGATCGCATTACCCATGCTCAGCGGCAAGATCCAGACTTGTTGCATCTTATCCATCTTCTTGAGTCGGGATCCAGTGATGAGGCTTTGCTGAATTATTCTTTTGATTCTCATAGGTGTCTTCGTAGGAAGAACCGTATATTGGTACCATCTGATCTATCGCTTAGGCGTGACATTCTGGACGAGTGTCATCGCACTAAGTACACCATTCATCCCGGTTCAAGTAAGATGTATGCTGATATGTGTCGGTTATATTATTGGGAAGGTTTGAAGAGAGATGTTGCAAGTTATGTTAACAGTTGCATGACTTGTCAACAGATCAAGGCCGAGCATCAGCGTCCATCCGGTATTCTTCAGCCCCTTGAGATTCCATTGTGGAAATGGGATCAGATATCTATGGATTTCATCGACGGTCTACCTCGATCGAGGTCGGGCCATACTTCTATCTAGGTTATTGTTGATCGCTTGACCAAATCGGCTCATTTTATTCCGATTAAGTCCACTCGGACTGCACCTCAGTTGGCCAAGCTCTATGTGAAAGAAGTCGTCCGACTTCATGGCATTCCTAGCTCTATCGTTTGTGATCGAGACGCTTTGTTCACTAGCCACTTCTGGAAGTGTCTACAGTCAGCTTTGGGCACAAAGCTGAACTTTTCTACTGCTTATCACCCTCAGACGGACGGTCAGACTGAGAGGGTGAATCGTGTATTGGAGGATCTTCTTCGCTGTTGTATTCTTGATTTCGGGGGGTAGTTGGAAGGACCACTTACCACTTGTGGAGTTCTCCTACAACAACAACTATCAGTCTAGTATTAGCATGGCTCCTTTCGAAGCTCTTTACGGAAGGCCATGTCGCTCTCCTTCGTGTTGGTTAGAATCTGGCGAGAAACTCATTCTTGGTCCAGATTTAGTTCGGGAATCTTCTGAGATGATTACTCTTATCCGTCAGAGAATGAAAGAGGCGCAGGACCGCCAAAAATCCTACGCGCAACCGTAGGAAGCCTCTTGAGTTCTCTATTGGTGATCTTGTCAATATTTGGATATCTCCTATGAAGGGGGTTGTGCGTTTCAGTTCTATAGGGAAATTGGCTCCTCGCTATGTCGGACCATTTCCTATCACGGAACGCATTGGCCCTGTTGCTTATCGTGTGGCTCTACCTGCTCATTTCTCTGGTATACATGATGTGTTCCATGTCTCTCAGCTTTGCAAGTGTGTGCGCGATCCTGATTCTATTATCGAGCCGCATATCATGCCAGATTTGAAGATCTCCCCGATCTATCTTGGGAGCAGCAACCACTCCGTGTGCTTGATTCGGAGGTCAGACGCCTTCGAAACAAAGAGGTTCCGCTTGTGAAAATTCAATGGTCACCCAATCCTAAGGACTGCACTTGGGAGACCAGAGAATTTATCGAGCGTACTTATCCTGATTTTCTTTCATCTTCGGGTACGGGTGAGCATCTATATTTATCTTCTGTTGTTTCTTCGGTGGATTAGAGGTTGTAGATGACTTCCATATTTAAGGAATTGCGGGGACGCAAATTTTTTAAGGGAGGGAGTCTGTAACAACCCGGGATTGCAATTACCGAATAATAAATTAAAATTATGATTTTAATTTAAATGGAGCTAAAATGGATTTTTTGGATAGGCTAATTTCTTTAAATTAAAGTTATTTGAAAAAAAAACGGGTGGTTTTATAATGATGGGTTTTAGTTGGCTAATGAAGCATTAAATAGTTTTAGTGAACATTAGGATGTCACTTCTCTTATTGGGTCAATTAGTGAAACCAAACCCATTACCCACCTCTATATATTATCTTAAACCCACCCTAAACCCTAACCCTCCTCTTCATAATTTCCTCAAACCCTAAACACCTCATAAAAACCTAATTAATGTCCTCCATTTGGTAGAAGATCCATTTTCCTCTCCACATAGCTAATCTAGATTAATACAAGCTAAAAGGTAAAGCAATCCTTCTCTAATCAATCTCTAATCTTCATTCTAATTTCTGAAATTAAATTTTAATACATGGTTTTTGGTTTATTTTGTTATGAAGCCTCTTGATCTCCTCTCTCTAGCTTTTGGAGTGCATGCCAAGTGTTTGTGCATATTTTTCTTGCATTGGCTGAAGTAAAATTGCTACCTAAATCCCTTTTTACTTGATGTTTCTGTAATTTTCGTTTTGGAATTGTAGCTGAAACGAAATCAGGCATAACTTCTTCATTTCTCATCCGTTTTTGGTCAGGTTTTCTGTGCTGGAAACTAGATTCAATTAGGAATACTTTCTCTTCAAGTTATATTTTGATATTTTGCCATTTAGATGACCTGAAATGCGTTCAAAGACATAATACCAATTCTGTCTTTAACAAGTTATCTTGAGTTTCGATCTGATATTGTTTTGCCTGTATCTCTCTCGGTTTTGATCCGAATTTGATAATTTTGGATTTTTCGGAAAGCTTAAAACATATGCTACAATTTTTGTTCAGTGAGTTTTCTGTAATTTTGAGGCTAACTAGGTCAAACATTGATTTTTATCCTATCTTCCCGGGAGCGATACACATATTAGTTCTGTGGATGAAACTGAAACTATTTTCGTCATAACTTTTGAGCCGCTAGTCAGAATTGAATGATTTTAGACTTTCTGAAAAACTTAGAAACTAATTTACAACTTTCATGTTTTGTGTTTTGCAAAATTCTGAGGTTAAGAGAGTCGAAACCTCAATTATTTTTCGCTGTCTTGAGAATAAACGACAGCGACAGTGAATTTACAAATCTGAGAATTGTAATCGTCATATCTCATTCATACTAAGTCCGATTTTGATGAACTTCATATTGTTGAAAAGCTTACACTTAGTAGAACAACTTCCCTTCAATAAGTATTTTTTTGATTTTGAAGTTTGTTATATTAAAATATGAATTCTTTACAACAGAGGTGAAATTAGTATAATGTGTAATCTCTGGATTTTTGATGATATTTTGACAATTTCGATAAATTCCATTTGCATTCTTTTTAATGGAACATAATTTAATTACCCAGCCCGAATGTGCTGGGGCTGCTGTTCCAGGCTTAAAGCCCATTTGGGCCTGAGCAAATATTCCTTCAGCTGTGTTTTATTACCCTGTTTCTGTTCAGGGTTGCAGCTTCGTGACTCCGCCACGGCTACGTCCGTTGTCGGAATTTGACGATTTTGATCTCGTTGGAAAGATGGAGTTACGTACTCCATATCCGGAAAGTTTGGTCATCATCTGAGTTTATTAGACCCTTCGAATTTCCTGTCAGAGTTGAACCCAGATCGCTGTGCAAAACAGTGCATTTCATGTTTCTGAGTCCGACTTTGGAATGTCGCTACGCCTTCGTTTCAAGTCAGAATCGAGTAATTCTTTTTGCAGCCTGAAGTAGGAATGTCGGACTACATTCCTGCGAATTTTCATGACAATTGGATTCAGTTTGCTAGTCCGAATATTTTTCCGAACATGGGTTCGCAGCAATATTTGGCCTATTTTTCCAACACTTAATATTTTTGAGGTTTTTTCTGGATTTATCGATTTCTTGAGATTTGTCTCTGGATTTTGCGCACGGACTTCATAAAAATGTCTTAAAAGGATTTTTCACTCGAAATGGCTTTCGAAACTATTATTTAGTATTATTTTAATTATTAAATTAATTACTCCATAATAGGAGAATTTTTAAAAGGACGTTTTAAAAGCGATTTCAATCCAAATAAACATCCGTTTTCCACAACTATTTTCTAGAATAAAATTCCACACTCACTTTTGTGCACTTCAAGCGAAGTGGAGAAACGGTTGGGAAAAACCCCGGCCTATGGAACCAAGCATATTTCCTTTCCGGTTAATCCCCGACCATTTCGTTTGATCGTTTTGCCTTTTGGCGCAGTTTATCGATGATATGAGATAAACTTTTGTTTACTGTTTTGAGTGTGGAGTTGGCTGAAGGTAAGTAAACTGATTAGGGCGAACCAGTGGTATGGGACATTGCGTTAACCCTTTTCGGGTTCCTTTCTAGATGTTTCCGACACATTTGCCTGTTGGCGGCCAGTACTGGACCTCTGGGTCATTTTCCTTTTGGCGGTCTCTGGACATTCTGCTCATGTGAGCAATATTATTGGTGCATGCTGTTATCCCGCATTTTGGCAAGGCCGTGACACCAAAAAGTTGAAAGGAAAACTAAAGACAGTTCGTCGTGAAAGTTGGTTACACACTGTTTCACCATGGATATCGATGAATTTTGTCTGAGCCCGGATCAGGCTACAATTGATAGGACACGGTAAGCAAAGTCATGAAAGCCAGCACTCCAAATTTCCGGACAATCGGAGTCCATACGCTCAAGATATGATCAATGCAAACTTGTATATAATTCTCATTTGTATTCATCAGGCCGGTGCATTTCGTATCCATTAACCATCCACGGTTCGTATCCATCAGGTTGGTTCGTTTCGTATCGATCGACCATACATAGTTCGTATCCATCGAGCTCGCTTACTTCGTATCGATCGAAGCCCATCTTGCTTCGCATCCATCTAAAATGCCATTTCGTATCGATCTTACTTCGTATCGATCCACTTGGCACCGTCCTGTTCGAGTTCACCCTGAAAACAAGCCCTAGTCGTAGCCATTGAATGTGTTGATCGTATCCATGGAATGCACTGCTTCATATCCATAAACACGCTCGTGTTTCGTATCGATCCTCATTAACATAATCGATACGCAACGCGCCTGAGTTATCGATACGAATAGAGCCGTATGCATGGATGCAAATCGACACTGAGGCGATTGATACAAATTGGCAACGACTATGAACTCGAATGAGGCAACGGCCTTCGATATGAACAAGGCGAAATTTGAGGAATGACTCGGTCAACTCGGCATAAGAAGTGGATCGATCCGAAGAGAGCGCGCATCGTCATCTCATGAGCACGTGCAACGATCGATACGAACAGATCGTTTCGAATCAATGGATTCGAACGTAACAGCCATTACAAAATCGCAAGTTTGCATCGATCATAACTCGAGATCTACAAATCCAAATGTTACGAAATTTTCACAGAAGCTTGCGCACAAGGTAAATAATGTTTCTGCCAAGTTTCAGCTCGATGGGATCATTTCTTGATGGATACAAAATCATTTCGTATCGATCACAAATCGAGC
Organism: Allium fistulosum; assembly: GCA_030737815.1. NCBI lineage: Eukaryota > Viridiplantae > Streptophyta > Magnoliopsida > Asparagales > Amaryllidaceae > Allium > Allium fistulosum. The sequence continues at coordinate 811,445,246 of CM060902.1, forward strand.
CGAAACTTGGTGGAACTGGTCGCATGGGCCCCCTCACGTGCCTGAAGAAGTTTCCCGAAGTTTGAGCGCGATCTCAGCCTCCTACGCCTATAAATAGCCCCCTGAAGCCGACAGAAAAGGCATCTTTTGGCCATTCAGCATCCAGACTCTACCGGATTCAATCCTACACTTCATCACTACTGTTGTATTTGAATTTCAAAGCATTAATCCACTGCAACCTGTTGTAATCAGTTGTAATCATCAAGTCAATATCTATAAAGTCATCAGCTTCAGAGTGGACGTAGGTAAGATCGCCGAACCACTATAAATCCTGTGTCATGTGCTGCTTTTATTGAGTTTCCTGAGTGATTTGCATACTTATTTCTCTATATATTTGATATCTGTGATCTGTGATCGTGAACTGGTGCTTTCAAAGACAATTGGGTGTTTGTGACCAATTTTGGCGTAAACATTTTGGTGCTTTCACCGAGAAGGCTAATTCAGGAGTTCTATCATTCGAAAGTTGAATCAGAAGGCTAAGAGATTTAGATCCGAAGAATCATGACAAGACAAACAAGTAGAAGGCAAAGACCAGAGAAAAGTAAGCATGAAGGGAGTCAAGAGGCTTCCTCAGGGGCAAACCAAGCATCAATCTTCATCACCAGGGATGAGATGGAGACAATGATGAAGAGACAGGAGGAAATGATCCAGAATTTGCTTCAACAGATTGGACAACTTGGAGCACAAAATCAAGGGACAACCAGAATCCAGAACGGAGCAGGACCATCTAGCGCAGCGCCGGAGCTGGGGGGCATACACTTAGAGCATGTTGATCCAATCCCGGGAAGAGATTCAGGAACATCCGGACAACCTGGTGGCAATAGAGGGATGAACGCTCAACCAGGGGGGCAGAACGAAGGTAAGACTCAAAGATCACAGCCTGACGACAACGACAGGTTGGCAGAGATGGTCAGACGGACCATGAGAGGCGGACTAGTCAATAGAGATCTGGAGGATGTATATAGGAGTCCCTTTACTCCTACGATCAAGCAGGCCAGGAATCCACCAGACTTCAAGCTACCATCGGTGGAAATGTATGATGGGCGGACGGATCCAGTGGTCCATCTAACGAAGTATATGAGGCACATGGAAGTGCTGGGGGCATCACAGGAAGTCATGGCCCGGTGCTTTCCATTGTATTTGACGGACATTGCAGCGCTATGGTTTAAACAACTAGAGAGTGGCTCCATTGGGACTTGGACAGACTTGACAGAAAGGTTCATGAGACAATTCAGGGTTCATATTTTGAGACCTAAGAACGTGATGAGTTTGGCGACTCTAAAACAAAAGGCTGGGGAATCTTTGAGGAGTTTTCTGACGCGATTTAATGCAGCAGCAGCATCAGTGGATCGACTAGATCCATCTATGTTCATGATGGCAGCTGTATCTAGAATATCTGATGGCACGGAGTTCAAGAATTCACTAACTAAGGATCCACCTACGGACTTGGGAGAGTTTTATCATGAAGCCGAAAAGTTTTTGCGATTAGAGGATGCTCGTACGGAGAGAGAAGAAGAAATCGATATTTACACAGTTAGAGGCGGTAATTCACCTGGGAAAGGTGCAGAGACTGGTAAAGGGAAGCGAAAGGCTGAAGAAAATGATGACAGGTCAAGGCGGCAACGGAGGGAGCTGCGATTTACCACCTATTCAGAACTGATTGAGGGTTTGGAGCGAATCTACCAAGACACCCGAGAGCAAGTTGCCTATCGTAGACCAATGCGACGGGATCCGACTACCGACGAGAGAAAATCAGACAAATATTGCTTACTCCACGAGCTGAACGGACATAGCACAAATGACTGTAGACACCTGAAGGAAGAGATAGAAGGGGATATCAGGAACGGTAGGCTACTTCAGTATGTGAGGAGGTGAGCTCCAACGGTGGAACCAGAGCGACCACCGTCTACATCAGCTAGGGGTGACCCCGAGCCGGGGAACCGTATGGTTATCAATTGATTGAAATAACGATGAACAAGTCGTAAACTTCTCATTAACACGGTTAAATCGTTTACACATGTGGGAGATCGCGAACGATCCACAGACATGCTCTGAATGACCATTGACCATATCGTAATGAGAATTTACACTTTGACATCCTTTCTTTGCTATTGTTTTGTTTTGGTTCGAACATTTGGACTTAGTTTGTTTGGACATTTCTGTTATGAAATTCATGTGAACGTTAATTTGATATTTGCAATTCTAAAGAAGAAGTTACTCGCGTATGCTTTGGATCGCGAACGGTCCACAAGCACACCTTATATGGCGACAAACCGCCACGATCGCTGATTCAGAAATTCACCCGAATGTGAACCTAGTATTGATAATACTAAGCCCCCTCCGGGGCACACTCATTCGCCTCGAACGGCACCCGACCTCGAACGGTCACCGTTAGCCTCGAACGGCATCCGACCGCGAACGGTCACACTTCACCCAGTATGACATTCGATCGCGAACGATCACACTCTGCCTCGTGCGGCACCCGACCACGAACGGTCACAATTCACCCGATATGACATTCGATCGCGAACGATCACATTCTTCTTCGTACGGCATCCGATCGCGAACGATCACATTTTATCTCATGCACTGTACGACCACGAACGATCACAATCCATCATAATTCGTCTAGAACGACACTCGATCGCGAACGATCACATTTTTCTTTCCACGTCACCCGACCGCGAACGGTCATAATTCGTCTAGAACGACACCCGACCGCGAACGGTCATAATTCGTCTAGAACGACACCCGATCGCGAACGGTCACAACTCGTCTAGAACGACATCCGACCGCGAACGGTCCCATTTCTTTATTTGCCACGAACGGCATCCGACCTCGAACGGTCCCATATTACCTAAAATGACTTACGGTCGCGAACGATCGTCACTCGTGGTCAGGAAAGACTATCAAGTTCTTTACAGGTCAATGATAGGATATGAACATCCAGCTTATGAAACTACAAAACACACCTTCCTATCGCAATGCATGTTTTGGGGGGCAAATGTTATCCCGCCTTTTGGCAAGGCCGTGACACCAAAAAGTTGAAAGGAAAACTAAAGACAGTTCGTCGTGAAAGTTGGTTACACACTGTTTCACCATGGCTATCGATGAATTTTGTCTGAGCCCGGATCAGGCTACAATTGATAGGACACGGCAAGCAAAGTCATGAAAGCTAGCACTCCAAATTTCCGGACAATCGGAGTCCATATGCTCAAGATATGATCGATGCAAACTTGTATATAATTCTCATTTGTATCCATCAGGCTGGTGCATTTCATATCCATTAACCATCCACGGTTCGTATCCATCAGGTTGGTTCGTTTCATATCGATCGACCATACATAGTTCGTATCCATCGAGCTCGCTTACTTCGTATCGATCGAAGCCCATCTTGCTTCGCATCCATCTAAAATGCCATTTCGTATCGATCCTACTTCGTATCGATCCACTTGGCACCGTCCTGTTCGAGTTCACCCTGAAAACAAGCCCTAGTCGTAGCCATCGAATGTGTTGATTCATATCCATGGAATGCACTGCTTCGTATCCATAAACACGCTCGTATTTCGTATCGATCCTCATTAACATAATCGATACGCAATGCGCCTGAGTTATCGATACGAACAGAGCCGTATGCATGGATGCAAATCGACACTGAGGTGATTGATACAAATTGGCAACGACTATGAACTCGAATGAGGCAACGGCCTTCGATATGAACAAGGCGAAATTTGAGGAATGACTCGGTCAACTCGGCATAAGAAGTGGATCGATCCGAAGAGAGCGCTCATCGTCATCTCATGAGCACGTGCAACGATCGATACGTACAGATCGTTTCGAATCAATGGATTCGAACGTAACAGCCATTACGAAATCGCAAGTTTGCATCGATCATAACTCGAGATCTACAAATCCAAATGTTACGAAATTTTCACAGAAGCTTGCGCACAAGGTAAAGAATGTTTCTGCCAAGTTTCGGCTCGATTGGATCATTTCTTGATGGATACGAAATCATTTCGTATCGATCACAGATCGAGCCGAAACTTGGTGGAACTGGTCGCGTGGGCCCCCCCACGTGCCTGAAGAAGTCTCCCGAAGTTTGAGCACGATCTCAGCCTCCTACGCCTATAAATAGCCCCCTGAAGCCGACAAAAAAGGGATCTTTTGGCCATTCAGCATCCAGACTCTGCCGGATTCAATCCTACACTTCATCACTACTGTTGTATTCGAATTTCAAAGCATTAATCCACTACAACCTGTTGTAATCAGTTGTAATCATCAAGTCGATATCTATAAAGTCATCAGCTTCAGAGTGGACGTAGGCAAGATCGCCGAACCACTATAAATCCTGTGTCATTTACTGCTTTTATTGAGTTTCCTGAGTGATTTGCATACTTATTTCTCTATATATTTGATATCTGTGATCTGTGATCGCGAACTGGTGCTTTCAAAGACAATTGGGTATTTGTGACCAATTTTGGCGCAAACACGTGCCTTTGGGCATTTACCCTCTGGGGTGTCACCAATCGCGCGTTTTGCCCCTAGGCGTGTGGTACCACAAAACTACAGTACTTGGCGATAACGACTCTGGTCGTGCACGTGCATTTTTCTGATGATTTCTATGTCACTTTTGGAGTTGGTCCTTCGTCACCGCTCGAGTGATATGTGTTTTACTATGTTGTATTGTCTTTTGGGGTATGTTTCCTTTGCCTTTGGCGATATATCTTTGCTTTGGCATTGATTTAGGTTAGATTCCATATTATGTGTTATCGCTTATGGGCAACTATTTATAGCTTTTGCTACGCCGATGATATGAGGCATTATTGTTTACTCAACACTTGGGTGTTGATTATCTCTTTGGAGAGTTTATTTTTGGTTGATGATTATGTGATCATCTATTATACTATGTGGTTTACATCGCTCTTCTCTATGGAGAAGTACCTTATCCTCTATGTTCCGCATTATTATATCTCAGTTTATCTAACTGATTATTTAGCTAGCCTGACCCGAGTGTTTTATGCTTGGGTCAGACAGAGTTGTTTCAGGTTAGGTCTCTGGACTTAGCTTGCTCTGTGCTTCTGCTTTGGACTTATCTGCTATGCTGTTAGATAGCTTTCTTATTGTCCGCTTTATGCTACTTTGTTATTCGGACTTATCTGTACATATTTTTGACTCACATGTGTGAGCAGTGGCTTGTACCTACTTATGATATATTTAGATCTGTATTGACTATGTATTGTTCTGAGACTCTGCGTCTGTTATGTTATTGTATTCTGTGATGATTTTATCATTTAGTTATTATGTTTGTTCTGATAGATCTTTAGCCATTGTAATTTCGTTATAAACATTTATTGGATATGTCGAACCACTTGAAAAAAAAATATAAATACCACATTTCGACGTATTCAGTAGATAGTTATAGCTTGATTACACATGGTCGCTTCCATTATACTCCATTCTCCGCTTTAGCAGACGGTATTACCCCGTAATACTCTTTGCTAGAGTGGGTCTAGGAGTGGGGCGTTACAAAATATTTGTACTTAGACTCTATTATAATATCAGATGATTTTGATATAAAATGTTTTGGCTATCGTTAGGTAAAAACCCGTCGTGTTTATGTGTGGCGTGGTCTTACGAGATACCTTTGATTTCAAAGGATTTTGAGAACTTTAATAATTCAAATTGAGTATGTTTTCTCACGTTGGTTTTCCAGACTGACTTGGGTGTTATTTTATTATAATGCTCGGGTCATACCGAGTATTTCAGGTTCAGGTTAGGATGCTATGGAGCTCAGGAGGCGAGCTGGATGGCGAAGACGTATTACTCGTATTTGATTATTCCACTGCAGGGTTTGTTGAGATTACCAGCAATTGTGAGGGAAGGTTGTTATAATTGTCCAGGCTGGTAATTATTGATTGTGTACTCTGATAAGAGATATGTATATTACATTTTTGATTTGTGTAAAGAATCGTTCATATTATATGTTATTCAGTCCGCTGTGAGATTCTATTATTTGTTTTTTTCTTTCTTCTACCTACTTTCTCTTTCCTCAACAATCTGTCTTTCCGACACTCAATCGTTCGACATGTTATACAATGAGCGTATTTATGTTGATTTTCGAGGATCAAAAGGCTGGGTCGTCATAGTTGGTATCAGAGCTTAGGTTGGCGATATACCTAGGCTTTGGTGGGGATTACTCATTAGAGATAGAGTCGGAAGTACTCTAGAATGAGTTGAGTGTATTAATAGATATGAGCGCGTAATTGTTGGTGAATATAAAATGTTTTTATATTGTGTCGACTTATCAGTTGAGTGTTTATGAATTCTGATCGGTACGGGAAGTAAAACCGTATCGATAGGGGTTTCTAAACTCTTAAACAAGGTAAACCGACATAGTACTGTTTTAAGGTGGGTAAATGAAATAATTTTACCCAAAATTATATTTTGATATAAAAGAAATCATTTTCAGAAATTATTATAGTGTATATGCTTGGAATGTTGGTTGTTAATATTATAATCAAAACAGATTATAAAATTTGAAATGGTTTATATATAACCAAATACAAACCGTATAAGAATGATTTATAAAAAGGAGTATAACTAAAATTTGATTTAAACCAAAAATTAAATCCCGGAAATTTTGAGAAATGGGTTAAAATGAACTTGAACCAAGTGTTGCAATTTTAAAAATCTTGAGAATTCTGGAAAATGTTTTAAATTGGATTTGAACTAATATTTGAGAAAATTTTAAATCTTAGAGAATTTTGAAAATGTCTTTAGAATAGAAATTGTTTTAAAATGAATTTTTGGAAGTAAGGAAGCAGCGAACTCACTTCAGTCGCAGGAATATAATCCTCGTGATGATGGCCACATCATCAGTATTCATTTTCGAGTTTCTAAGTGACGGATTGCTACCATAGTGATTGGCTGTGGTTATTTGTTTGGACTTATTTGATAGACAAGTTTTATTTTAGAAATTCCAAAGGGGAATTATTTTGGGGAAAAACCAAGTGGTTTTGAGATTTCAAAGGTATGATTTGATATACAAAAGTGATATACGTATATGTATGATTTCAAAATGATTTGAAATAAACTGGGTGATTTAATTTTGGGGTTTCTATTTAAAAGAATTGTAAAGTTAAGAAAAATCAGTTATTGAACTTATAAATGGATGTTGATATAGATAAGAAAGGAAAATGTGAATTTTAAATCATGGGATTAAAATTTAACTTGAGTAAACTAGAGTGAACAAGATAGGTTGGAATTTAACTTAAGATAAGTTAAATAAGAATAGAAATGGGATCTGAGTTGAATGGAACATAAAGTTGAAATGTAAGATGATTGTATAACTGTAAGTTATAATTATCGAATGAAATGAATACGCTTAAGCTATTAAGTGATATAGATAATCCATTGTTATGATTATAAGATGTAAATGGGCTGAAGTAAGTAATCGGAGATATTAAGTAAGTAAGTTTTGTACTTATGAATTGAGAAATGAATGGTGAAACCTAAATGAAATAGTGATACTATAGTAAGGAAATGGAAATTCAAAATTTTGAATTTTAAAACGGAGGGTGAATTGAAATTTAGTAAATTGATTATAAATATGAATGGTGAAGTGACTATATAACTATATGTTATAAATATTGAGTGTGATTAAACTCAAGTGGAAAATTCAGGGAATTGTAAATAAACAAGTTGTGTAACTTATTAAACTGAGAAAGTGGGAAAAATTATAACCAAGTTAAAAGGTTAAGTAATTGATAACTAGGGATGAATTTAATTTAAGAGTAAATGAATTTAATATGGTTTTGGAAGATGGGTTGGATAAGTTGGGGTATGAACTTAAGTTATAAGCTTAATATGAACTTAAGTAAAAATATGGAGTGTTTATAATAGGCCTTAGGAATAAATTTGGTGAAATGACTTATAATAAATTAGCTTAGAATGAAATGTCGTTCACTATAGAATGAAGCAAATAATTCTATGTGAATTAAATGAAAGTGAATGGAAAAGAGGTAAAATAAGTTGGGAGTAAAGTTAATATAAATGTAAGTGCACGAACCCGAGCTAAATTGAATGAGAACCAATTTAAAAAAGGAATTAGAATTTGATTGCCATGGAAACTTAACTTAAGTGATTATTTATGAAATGGATTCATAGATAAAATTAACATGGATTGGAATGTATTAATGTAAAATAAAGCAAACAATGTTCGGTGAATAGCATAAATGGGAATCAAATGGAAATTAGATAAATTGGTTTAAAGTCAATTTAAAAAGGGGTTAAATTGAGGTTAATAAAATGGATTTGCATATAGTGGGAGTCAATAATGAATGGAATGGAAATAAATTTATTGTGAATCAATTTGAAATTGAATAAAAGTGAAATTATGCAAGGAAGGCACATATAAATCAAATTGGAATATATATGAGATTGGTTGTTGTAAGTATGAATTGAATGTAAACCGACATAGTATCGATATGGTTTTCTAAACTCTTAAACAAGGTAAACCGACATAGTATTGTTTTAAGGTGGGTAAATGAAATAATTTTACCCAAAATTATATTTTGATATAAAAGAAATAATTTTCTGAAATTATTATAGTGTATATGCTTGGAATGTTGGTTGTTAATATTATAATCAAAACAGATTATAAAATTTGAAATGGTTTATATATAACCAAATACAAACTGTATAAGAATGATTTATAAAAAGGAGTTTAACTAAAATTTGATTTAAACCAGAAATTAAATCCCGGAAATTTTGATAAATGGGTTAAAATGAATTTGAACCAAGTGTTGAAATTTTAAAAATCTTGAGAATTTTGGAAAATGTTTTAAATTGGATTTGAACTAAGATTTGAGAAATTTTTAAATCTTAGAGATTTTTGAAAATGTATTTAGAATAGAAATTGTTTTAAAATGAATTTTTGGGTGTAAGGAAGCACTGAACTCACTTTAATTGTTGGAAAATAATCCTGGTGACGATGGCCACATCATCAGTATTCATTTTCGAGTTTCTAAGTAACGGATTGCTACCATAGTGATTAGCTGTGGTTATTTGTTTGGACTTGTTTGATAGACAAGTTTTGTTTTAGGAAATTCCAAAGGGGAATTATTTTGGAGAAAAACCAAGTGGTTTTGAGATTTCAAAGGTATGATTTTATATACAAAAGTGATATACGTATATTTATGATCTCAAAATGATTTGAAATAAAACCGGGTGATTGAATTCTGCGGTTTATATTTAAAAGATTTGTAAAGTTAAGAAAAAACATTATTGAACTTATAAATGGATGTTGACATAGATAAGAAAGGAAAATGTGAATTTTAAATCCTGGGATTAAAATTTAACTTGAGTAAACTAGAGTGAACAAGATAGGTTGGAATTTAACTTAAGATAAGTTAAATAAAAATAGAAATGGGATCTGAGTTGAAGGGAATATAAAGTTGAAATGCAAGATGATTGTATAACTGTAAGTTATAATTATCGAATGAAATGAATACACTTAAGCTATTAAGTGATATAGATAATCCAAAGTTATGATTATAAGATGTAAATGGCCTAAAGTAAGTAATGTGAGATATTAAGTAAGTAAGTTTTGAACTTATGAATTGAGAAATGAATGGTGAAACCTAAATGAAATAGTGATACTATAGTAAGGAAATGGAAATTCAAAATTTTGAATTTTAAAATGGAGGGGGAATTGACTATATAACTATATGTTATAAATATTGAATGTGAGTAAACTCAAGTGGAAAATTCAGGGAATTGTAAATAAATAAGTTGTGTAACTTATTAAACTGAGAAAGTGGGAAAATATAACCAAGTTAAAAGGTTAAGTGATTGATAACCAGGGATGAATTCAATTTAAGAGTAAGTGAATTTAATATGATTTTTGAAGATGGGTTGGATAAGTTGGGGTATGAACTTAAGTTATAAGCTTAATATGAACTTAAGTAACAATATAGAGTGTTTATAATAGGCCTTAGGAATAAATTTGGTGAAATGGCTTATAATAAATTAGCTTAGAATGAAATGTCATTCACTATAGAATGAAGCAAATAATTCTATGTGAATTAAATGAAAGTGAATGGAAAAGAGGTAAAATAAGTTGGGAGTAAAGTTAATATAAATGTAAGTGCACGAACCCGAGCTAAATTGAATGAGAACCAATTTAAAAAAGGAATTAGAATTTGATTGCCATGGAAACTTAACTTAAGTGATTATTTATGAAATGGATTCATAGATAAAATTAACATGGATTGGAATGTATTAATGTAAAATAAAGCAAACAATGTTCGGTGAATAGCATAAATGGGAATCAAATGGAAATTAGATAAATTGGTTTAAAGTCAATTTAAAAAGGGGTTAAATTGAAGTTAATAAAATGGATTTGCATATAGTGGGAGTCAATAATGAATGGAATGGAAATAAGTTTATTGTGAATCAATTTGAAATTGAATAAAAGTGAAATTATGCAAGGAAGGCACATATAAATCAAATTGGAATATATATGAGATTGGTTGTTGTAAGTATGAATTAAATGTAATAAATTTGGTTGTAAATCATTTCGAATTGAATGAAATGATATATGGATCCAGGGAAAGGAATTGAATTAGTGTTGGAACCTTATAATTGCTTGTAATATATGATTTGCATGTTTGGGTTATGAAGTTTAGATCTTTGGCTAGTTAAATAAATGAAATGCTATATAATTTCATGTTTATGAAAACTTATGTGCTTATATAGAGTAAGTATAGGTACAGGAAGCTGTTTGGATAGATTTTGGGTTGCGTAAATGCATATAAATAAGCCGCTCGCTTAAAAACGCTAATATAAGGTACGCCTACGCAATAAAATAAAGAACTGATAATATATTGTTATATATTTTGTTTTCCGACCGTGTGGGTCGATGTATATATATTTATCTCTCTTGTGATATTGTAAAAGGCTCTCCGTACAAAGGAGACACTGTCAAAAATTTTCGGAAATTTGGGGAGTTAGAAATTTTTTGAAAGGTTTTGGAAAATTTTTGTTAACCAGGAAAGTTGATTTTTAAATTGTAGTAAAAATCAAGGCTTGTGAATTAGAAATGAAAGCTAATTGTTTTGGATAGAAACAAAAAGGGCTAGAGAAGTGAATGTAGGATTTTAACTAAGTAGGTTTTGGATAAGTTAATGGGCTTAGTAGCATTTTTCCTACCCTAGCAATTTCGAGGACGAAATTTTTATAAGGGGGGGGGGGGGAGGAATGTAACGACCCGAAATTTTGGTCGTTTGATTTTGAACATTTAGTTTATTTTAAATGTTGGATTTGAATTATTAATTGATTTTTAATTTGGAAGAATTGCTGAAAAGGTTAAACATTTCAAATATAGTGATAAATTGGATTTGGGTAAAATAGTAAATTGATATTTGAAATTGGGTAAAAATGGGAATCTAGAGTTAGATATGAATAGAAATGATTTCTAAGTTGATTTAAAATTATATTTGGATTAGAATTATGATGTTGGACTTTTGAATGAGATTAAAAATCGATAAGTTAAAATTTAGGATTTTTTTATATTAATTTAATAGTGAAATTAATATATGGTAATAGTGTAAATAATGGAATTTTTATTTAATATGAATCGAAGTGATTTCTCATATCGATATAAATTCTATTTGAATTATAATGGAGTTGGTAAAATTTTAAATTTGAAAAATTTAAACGATTTCGACGATTTCGAAAATCGCTCGATTTAATCGACAAGTTAAAATAGCCTTCCGGGGCACAGTCTCGGAATTCGACGAAACCAGTTCCATTGGATCCGTAATAGTGTATTATTATCGGATTTCAAATTTCGTAGCGTTTGGAGTTACCGTTTGGTCGTACGGGATAGAAACGCGTTGAAATAAATATCGAAAATTTAATATTTTAATTCGATTCAAAGAGCTATCTTCAACATACGATCGAATTGGGCCCTAAAACACGTTCCATTGTGTTCGAAATAGGGGTAAAACATTATAAACGCCAGGCGGCATCCTTCGTTTGGAGTTCGTTTGAAAAAGCATGTAAAAATTGGAAATAATATTAAAATAATATAAATATACGTGTGTATATATTCGCGCGACTGTAGCAAGCCCTAGCTTTATTCACGCAGCCGCAACGAACGAAATTAATGGCCGAAAACTTCCTTCGATCTCTCTTGTTTTTCTTCCAATCCACACACAATTTGTCGAAAGTTCCAACTAGAGAATACTAGAGCTAGTCGAGCTCTATCTATCCAACGGTGGGTTTTCGATATAGATGCCAGAATTCGCCAAGACGTGGTGGTTTAGGGTTTTCTTTCAAGCGCGAAATTCGAGACGTGGAGGACATCGAGTTCAACTGGGTCTCGGCCGTGGGGGGAGGCAGGTGGGGTGCATCTCGTGGACGTGTTGGATCGACTCCAGGCGTCGAGATGAGGGAGCTTGGGTTGGTCAAAGTCGACGACGAGTGGGTTCTTTAACCAGGTAGACAATTGCGTGGGAGAAGAAGCAAATAGGTAACCATGATTTTCTTCTTCCTGATGTACGGCCAGATCTCATTTGGACTTTTAAAAAAAGAAATTTATTTATAAATTTATGTTGAAAATTATAAAATGCATATCTTCTCTATACGAGGTCGAAATCGGACGAAGCAAGCGGCGACGGGATCGCAGCGACGAATACTATGTGCTGGAGCAGATCTGGAATCGATCAAAGCTAGCGAAAATTTTAGGTTAAATCGAACGTGTTCGATTTAATTTAAAATTGGAGCATTTGGCGAATTAAAACTCAAGGTGAGTTAATCTCACTCAATTTTGGACTGCTGATATTAATTTTAAAGTAGTTAAAATTTATTAATGACTGATTGGTTGAATTGATAAATTATTGTCATTTGATTGTGATATTATATCTAGTAGTATATATATATATATATATTGGAATGATTGATATGCCCTCATTTAAATAGCGGATGAGACCTTATGCGCCCCGCATAATAGCGGATGACCCTATATTCCACGATATTCTGCCTCGAAGCGGAATTGGTATTTTTATGTTGTGCTAACATCTATGGATGTAGGGAAACAGGCTGGAGGGATCCAACTGGATTCCTCAAAAATGTAAAATTTAATTTCATATATGGTGATATATGTTTTGTTTGAATAATCTATGACAGGTTGTTATGTGATTTAAATTGATTGAATGATATGACAATTTTAGCTGGATTTTTGTGTTTTTAAATACCAATAAAATATGGTTTAAAATTGGTAAAAGAATTATAAATAGGGATTTTGAAATGAAATATTTATGTATAGTTTTTGGATTAATTAATTGGATAAAATAAAAGGTTTTGGAATTGTATTTAGCTACTCAGGATATTGTGGATAGGATTTTGGGAATAAAAGTATATAAAAGGATTTTTAAATAATAAATCCTAAATTGGTACTTTGTCAAATATAAAAGGTTTTTAAAATCCAAATTTTAAATATTTTTTAGGGATAGAAGTAATTTGGAAATAAGTATAAATTGGTTATATTGGACTCAAGTAAGATTTCCAAATTTACGAAGTGAAATTAGAATCGAGAAAATTGGGCTTGTTTAAAAAGAAGGATTTTTAATTATTAATACGGAAGTTTTAAAGGTGTTAAAGATATTCTAGAAACTAGTTATTTAATTATTTTAAATTGTTATAACATATTTAATTATTAATTAGTCAGTTTATCATGATTGTAAAAGGTTTATTAGTATTTATGTACTAGTCCGCATTTTTGTTTTAAAGGATTAATTATTAAATATTAATATGGCTTTGTATAATAACTTTATCTAAGTATATTCTGCCAAGATTAAACTTGAAATTTATTTTAGAAATTATAAGCCTTATTTTGAGATAAGTTTTAAATAAATTTTTGGAAAGTAATGGTATACTCGCGTGGCGTAAATCAGAGGCATTGAGTACATGCTGTTAAGTTTTGGATTTCTGTGGGATAAAGACGTAACCATTGAGCTGTGATCTATGGTTTGATACCGTAGTGGTACTTTACATATTAATATTCAAAAAGGGTTTTCAAATATTCTTGAAAAGATAGTTTGTAAATTTACTAAATTCGATAAGATAAGTATGTATAATTTGGATAACGAAATTTATTTATTTAAAATTAAATTAAAAAGAGACTTAGTGTTTTTAGCGTAAAATGAAGTATTTGGTTGAATTGATTGTTTATTTGATAGTTAAATAATCGACTATCAAATCTGGACCTAAATATAACTTTGGGAATATCTAGGAGAAACACGAGGATTATATGGTACAGTTACCGTTCGAGGTGCTATACTGTACCTATAAACTCGTTTCGTTCTTCTAGGACATTTATAAGGAAGTCCATCCACAAACGGTTACGAGGTGATCTCCAATCTTATTTCGTCTGTTTATTTCCCAATGAACCAGGGTTGAGTTTACCGAAAATATCGAACATTGTTACGAAGAGATCGAGATCGGATTTGTTATCTGAAAACCACTTCGATCCAACGAGTACGTTTTCGAAATGAAGACAAGAGCATCAAGTCGAAGATGGAGCAGTGAAGTGCAAGGGCTAATCGCTACTAATCCTGAGGGTGATTCCAAAATGCATGTAGTAGGAATAGTGCCTTCGGTTCTGTTCGGACCCGAAGCGGACTTGTATGGATGAATGCTATCAGAACATTGTCATTGGAGGACAATGAGCATTCTAAGTGAAAATTCCTTAAAAAGGCAAGTGGGTAGCCTCTAGCCTCATCAATAGGGAATGAATGAAAAGCAGGGGAGATGCAGCAAGGCTAAGTGGGTAGAACCCAAGTTGGGTATGTTATTACCTTTCTAGATACCCTCGGATATTATTATTACTACGGTTTATGGAAGGAGCTCGATAAAGGGTGGGAATATCTGGGATGATAGCATATCGGTCTATCCAGGTCAGGGATAGTCCGGTCTTGTGTAGTAGGGGATCCCGGCGTGGTCCTCGGTATGCTGTTCTAGACGTGTACTGTGACAGGCGATACCCCAGTGCCTAGTCATTCACATGGAATCCATTCTCCAATAAGCGCTGTACGGTTTCGATTGTGCCCAACTATGCTGAAATGTGAGATGCAAGCATTTCAGCTATTTGGATAAGTATTTGTACTTAGACTCTATTATAATATCAGATGATTTTGATATGAAATGTTTTGGCTATCGTAAGGTAAAAACCCGTCGTCTTTATGTGTGGCGTGGTCTTACGAGATACCTTTGATTTTCAAAGGATTTTGAGAACTTTAATAATTCAAATTGAGTGTGTTTTCTCATGCTAGTTTTCCAGACTGATTCGGGTGTTATTTTATTATAATGCTTGGGTCAGACCGAGTATTTCAGATTCAGGTTAGGATTCTATGGAGCTCAGGAGACGAGCTGGATGGCCAAGATGTATTACTTGTATTTGATTTTATTCCGCTGCAGGGTTTGTTGAGATTACCGGCAATTGTGAGGGAAAGTTGTTATAACTGTCCAGGCTGGTAATTATTGAATTGTGTACTCTGATGAGAGATATGTACATTACAGTTTTAATTTGTGTAAAGAACCGTTCATATTATATGTTATTCAGTCCACTGTGAGATTCTATTGTTTGTTTTCTTCTTTCTTCTACCTACTTTCTTTTCCCTCAACAATCCGTCTTTCCAGCACTTAATCGTTCGGCATATTATACAGTGAGCGTATTTATGTCGATTTTCGAGGGCGAAAGGGCGGGTCGTCACAGTTGGTATCAGAGCTTAGGTTGGCGATATACCTAGACTTTCGTGGGGATTACTCATTACAGATCGAGTCAGAAGTACTCTAGAATGAGTTGAGTGTATTAATAGATATGAGTGCGGAATTGTTAGTGAATTTAAAATGTTTTTATATTGTGTTGACTTATCGTGTGACGCCCCACCTCTATACCCACTCTAGTCAAGGACACTACGGGGTAATGCCATCGACAAACATGAAGAATAAGGCTGTTGAGGAGCGACCATCTGTGTAATTGCTTTGTGCGAGTACCGATATGTCAGATAATATGACTTGCATTTCATTTCAAGAGGAAATCCGACATATCAAATACAAACTCAAAGCTACTACACAGTGGCTATGTGGGCTTCGGAAACAAATATAGAAATAAGCATAACACAAATCAGTCATAGATATTCATATCACAAAGGCGGAAACATCAAAGTAGTGGTCATACAAGGTCCACTACATCACAAAAGAATAGGTACAAGTGCTAGACAAAAGAATATGGATACATCAAGGAGTCTCTATCCCAAATGTATAATAACACAAACTACTAAGCTAAAGTAGTTAGCCAAAAGTCAGGTGATGGACCCTGATAAGAAGTCAAGCAGAAGCACCTGAAATAGCTCGTTCTGACCCGAGTATTATTTAAGAAGAAAATAATAAACGGATCAGTCTAGCTATAAATATCATATAAAATGAGATAGGATAAGAGATATGACAAAAACGTATGATAACAATAATGTCATACTGTGACAAGTATACATCAGATAACAAGAAAAATCATACAATATCTCAAATATTCTCAAACACTAAAAAGAATGTCATATTCTTTAAATTATTCACCAAATCACAAATATTGGCAAAACATATCAATGCGAATCGCAAAAATCAGTAAAACACAAATTCTAGAAATCATCAACTAGAAATCCAGAAATCACAAAAAGGGGAAGGCCTATCATAAACGGGAGCATGAAAACACCTCAACACGTGTGTCACAAACGGAACGCTATTCCATGGTCGCTAACCATCAAGTTTGAGCTGAAACTCCACAAACGACCCGAAGACCATGGGTCGCTACCCCACCAATTTGAGTCGAAGCTCCACAAACGACCCGAAGACCATGAGTCGCTACCCCACCAATTTGAGCCAAAGCTCCACAAACGGGGTTTAGTCCCCACACATACAAAGAGACATCGCACATCGCTAGTCTAAATCACAAAATGATCATCAATGATCGACAAGTGTAAATTACACTAAGCTTGTAAATAAATGAGTTAGGGTTCATGTCCCATAACCACTAACTTAACTTAAATATT
Source organism: Allium fistulosum (assembly GCA_030737815.1). NCBI lineage: Eukaryota > Viridiplantae > Streptophyta > Magnoliopsida > Asparagales > Amaryllidaceae > Allium > Allium fistulosum. The sequence goes on from CM060902.1 coordinate 811,462,393, forward strand.
TACGAACAAATTGTAGACTTCCACTCGAAAATAAGTGTAAATTACCCTAAGCTAGTAAATAAATGAGTTAAGCTTCATGTCCCATAACCACTAGCTTAAATTATATATTTACGAACAGATCGTAGATTTTCCACTCGAAAATTGTCGCGAGAGTTCAATCGAACAAGTCCAAGAATTAACCGACGAAGTAAACGCAAGCATTTCATACCACTTGTTTTGCTAAGCCGTTTAATTAGATTTCTCATACGAATGAGGTAAAGGTTTGTATATACTAATAGATTGGAAAATAGTTTTAAATGCGAGCTTTATATATAAAATAGTGTCGCAATCGTTTTAATGAAGAGTTTTAGTATTTACTACTAGTATCGAAACCTTTGTATTTTAAAGTGACAAATCACAAAATGATTGTAAAAATAATCAATCACCAAAAATTCACATACGACAATGTGAATTAAATCCATAAAAATCAATATCAAATCCATCAAATGGATATTCCCAAAAATCCAAAGAAAGAAGTCATCAAAGTCAATAATAAGTGATAACAACTAATCGGATCAACAAAAATCGACTAAAACTTTGAAATCCAATCAAAAAAAGCCCAAAATAGGCAAACTTGGCAGTTCCAGACGTCTGGGGTTTAATCCAGATGTCTGGATTTGGGTTCTGGAAATATTCCAGAAAACCCCCATGTTGAATCACTAGTTTTGATTCATGACAAAACGGTTCAGAAGCTAACGAAGAATATGCACTCATACATGACAAAAAGAAGACATCAGAGGATCAAGACTTCAACTCTATGCTTAAAGTAATTATTATATGTGTTGAATCTTAGACATATGTTAAAATCAATCCTCAAAGTTTTAGTGTTCTATGGTTCTTTCAAAACAAAGTTCACTGTACAATATATGCACAGCCAGTCGACTGGCTGTGCATGCCCAGTCGACTGACTGTGCATAAAATATTTTACTTTTTTCAAATTCAGTCGACTGACCGGAATCAACCAGTCGACTGACCGGGCTTCAACTGTCAAATTCTGAATGTACATCTTCTTCCATGAAGAGTTGCACTTCGGGAAAAGATGCCTCTCTTGGCTTAAACTCTTCACTAAGAGTTGCATCTCTCTGAAAACTATATATAGAGGTTCTCACACACTTCATAATCACCAATTCTGATTCTAATTCTTTATATTCTCTCTTGTGATTATTCTAGTGCATTCATACTCTTCATTGCTTTGAATCTTTGAATTATATTTCATATACTTTGATTCTTAGCAATATTCTTCCTTTCAAACCTTCACATACACTTTATATACTTGAGGAATTGATTATAGGAAGTTTGTAATCTTAAAGACAAATCAGTGTTATCAAGAACACATTGTGTCAACTACTTTTATATTCTGTTAAGTCCTGTTCTGCTGCTCAGGCAAGGGAAAGTCATCTTCGGCTGCTGAGGCAAAAATCATGTTATGTTGTTTAGGTGTTTGTTCTGCTGCTCAGACCTATTCCTCCGAGTTAAGCGAGGGTATTATTAGTTAAAGCCAGAAGTTAGTCTGGGACTGGACGTAGAACGGGAGTTCGAACCAGTATAAAAATTCCTGCTATGCTTACTCTTATTTACTTTACTGCTATTAACTGCTTCCGCACTTAGTTTAATATATATTCCATATCTGTCGATCCACCTGTACTTTGATTTGGTATCAGAGCAAGGTCATCCAATAACTATAACACAGTTATTTGATATCTTGATAATATGGAAAACAACACTAACACTAGTTTCAATGAAGGACAGTCTACTGCACGACCACCACTATTTAATGGTTTAAATTACAGTTATTGGTCCACTAGAATGAGAATATTTATGCAGTCAAACAGTTATGAAATCTAGAATCACACTCAGACTGAACATCATATACCAAATACTGAATATGCACAATGGTCACACACACAGAAATAAGATGCTACAAATAATTCAAAAGCTATGAATATGTTATTTTGTGCTTTAGACAAAAATGAGTTTAATAGAGTCAGCATGTGCACTACAGCCTATGAAATCAGGCAAACACTAAAAATACCTCATGAAGGTACAAACAAAGTTAAGCAAAGTAAGATTTCAATGCTTAAAAATCAGTTTCAAAACTTTAGAATGAAACAAGATGAGTCTATAAATGATATGTACTCTAGATTCCAAGACATATATCACTCATTGTTAGCATTGGGAGAGAAATATACAGATTTTGATACTGTGTCAAAACTCCTCAACTCACTCACGGATGAATGGGAGAGAAAAGTTTTAGCTATCGAAGAAGCTAATGATATCTCTACCATAAAACCAGAGGAGTTGATAGGTAATCTAATGTCTTATGAAGTTAATTTACAGGCTAAAAGAGTACAGGAACAAGACAAAAAGAACATAGCTTTTCGAGATGAAGAAGATGAGAACCAAGATTCGGATGATGAGAATTTAGCATTCATTGCCAAGAATTTCAAGAAGTTCTTAAAGTATCGAAAGAACAACAGATTCAATGATAAAAAGAACTTCTCAAGCAAACCATCTGCATCAGCTTTAGAATGTTAAAACTATCACAAGAATGGACATATCCAGAAAAATTGTCCAGAACTAAAGAAGAGTTATTCCAACAAGGGCAGAAAAGACAAATACAAAAAGAAAGCATTCTCTGTCACATGGGACGACTCAGATTCCTCATCATCAGATAGTGACAGTGATAATGAAAATGAACAAGCAAATGTATGCTTCATGGCCACTGAAAATGAGGTTAGTGATCTTACCTTTGATGATCTAATAGAAATTAATTCAGAACTTTTGAACACCTTAAAAAGTTTCAAGAGAAAATATAAAGAAGCTCACGAAAATCAAAACAAAGCAGAATTCGAAAGAGATATGCTTAAAGATGAGAAGAAAATACTAGAGGAAGAACTTGAAAAACTTCAAGAATCAGTCTCTAATACTAATTCTCAACTTACTTTATTGAGTCAAGAAATTGAAACTCAAAAAGAAAAGAATGATGTTTATGTCTCTGAAAATCACGAGTTAAAAACAAAAGTAAAATTACTTGAACTAGACAATACTGTGCTAAAAAGTAAGTTAGAGAATATTACTAAAAATGTTTCTAACTTTAATAAAGGAAGAGAAAATTTGTCTAAAATTATTGAAAATTCTCAATCAGTGTCAAGAAAAAGGGATTAGGTTATGTTAAAAAGTCAATAGCTCCATCTAGAATAGAAAATAAAAGGAGAATTGATTTTAAACCCACAAACACTAAAGAAAATTCAAAAGGGACAAATTTGAAAACTATAAAAATATGGATTCCTAAAACAAACAATAGTTTTATTAGGAAGAAATATATAAACTCCTTTATTGAATCTGTACATAAGAATATAAATTATGTTTATAAAGGGAATACCGAACCCTCTAGGGTTTGGTTTCCTAAGATCTAACTCTTAGGACCCTATAAAAAGGTGGGTACCAATATTATTTTTTATTTTGCAGGACCCACTTAAAAAGAGAGGAAAATGGATATTAGAGAGTGGTTGCTCAAAACATATGACAGGAGACAAAAATATGTTATCAAACATTATCTACTTAGATGGGGGTTCTGTCATTTTTGGAGACAATTCCAAGGGATATATCATCGGCAAAGGCGATGTGAGCAATAACGGTACATCTAATTTACCTATTATCTCAAATGTTTTACTAGTCAAGAATTCAAAACATAATCTCTTAAGTATTAGCCAACTGTGTGACAAAGGATTCAAAATTACCTTTTCTGAAAATAAGTGTAGCATTTCTGATCAACATCAAAATTTACTCTTTGAAGGAAATAGAGACAAAAAAAATTACATTTTGAATATGAAAATAAATCATAATTCAGATATGTGTCTACTAGCCAAAGAAAATGATCCTTGGTTATGGCACAAAAGATTTTGTCACATTAACTTCAAAATTTTAACTAAGCTTTCTAAAAATGAGTTAGTAAAAGGATTACCAAAAATGAACTTTAAGATAGATCATATTTGTGATGCATGTCAATTAGGAAAACTAACTAAGTCATCTTTTAAATCTAAAAAGATTATTTCAACAACACAACCCCTGGAACTATTACATATGGATTTATTTGGACCAACACAAGTGCAATCCATAAATCATAATAGATATGTGTTTGTAATTGTTAATGATTTTTCTAGATATACTTGGCCCGTTTTTATGAAAAACAAAAGTGATACTTTTGAAAATTTCAAAGTCTTTTCCAAAAGAATTCAAAATTTCAAAAACTTAAAAATAAAGAACATTAGAAGTGATCATGGAGGTGAATTCGAAAATGACGTTTTTGAACATTTTTGTAAAAAAAAGGAATAAACCATAATTTTTCTTTTCCTCGTACTCCGCAACAAAATGGAGTAGTAGATCAGAAAAATAGAACTTTACAAGAATGTGCAAGAACCTTGTTAAATGGAAGCACATTACCCAAACATTTCTGGGCAGAAGCAGTTGCAACTGCCTGTTATGTACTAAATCGTGTTTCTATAAGACCTCTAACTAAAAACACTTCTTATGAACTTTTTAATGGTCGAAAACCAAATATTTCTTATTTTAACGTTTTCGGTTCAAAATGTTTTATTTTAAACACAAAAGATCAGCTTGGCAAATTCGATCCAAAATCCGATGAAGGCATCTTTATAGGATATTCAGACCGAAGCAAAACCTATCGAATTTTTAATAAAAGAACTAATATCATCGAAGAAACACTTCATGTATCTTTGATGAAAATTTTAAACAAATTTCAAGTAGTAGAGATGACGAAGAAGTTCCTGAAAATATCACAAATATAGAATCTACATTGTCTAACAATAATGAAAACATTTTTCCTAATAATGAATTAAGATCTCCACCAAGGATATTAAAAGATCATCCAGTTCAAAATGTCATAGGAGAAATTAATTCAAATGTTAGAACTAGAAATCAATTAAATCAAATTGACCACGTAGCATTTCTTTCTAATATAGAACCTAAAAATATTAAGGAAGCCTCAACTGATGACTATTGGATTATCGCTATGCAAGAAGAACTAAACCAATTCGAAAGAAATGACGTTTGGGATTTAGTTCCAAGCCCTAGTGACCAATCAGTTATTGGTACTAAATGGGTTTTCAAAAATAAGGCTGATGAACATGGAAACATAACTAGGAATAAATCTAGATTAGTTGCACAAGGATATAATCAGGAAGAAGGAATTGACTACGAAGAAACGTTTGCTCCAGTCGCTAGATTAGAAGCAAAACGTATATTATTGGCCTATGCATGTTTTCATAACTTTAAATTATATCAAATGAATGTTAAAAGTGCTTTTCTAAATTGCTTTATAAAAGAAAATGTTTATGTTTAACAACCTCCCTTATTCATTCACGAAAAAATTTCAGACCATGTCTATAAACTTAAAAAGGCGTTATATGGATTAAAACAAGCACCTCGTGCTTGGTATGATCGTCTAAAAAGTTATTTAATAGACTCTGGTTTTGAAATTGGGAAGGTTGATCAAACTCTTTTTATTAAGAAAAAGAAAGAAGATATTTTAATAATTCAAATTTATGTTGATGATATTATTTTTGGTTCTACTAATGAAAAGTTATGTCAGGAATTTTCTAAGATAATGACTAATGAATTTGAAATGTCTCGCATGACAGAATTGAATTATTTTCTTGGTTTACAAATTAAACAACTTTCAAATGGAATTTTTATAAATCAAGAAAAATATTGTAACAATCTAATTAAATGCTTTGGTATGGAAAATACTTCTGCCAAACCTACTCCTATGAGTACAACTATACATCTTGAAAAAGATGAAAACGACAAAAGTATAGACCAAAAATTATATCGAAGCATGATTGGATCATTACTCTACTTAACAGCAAGTAGACCTGACATAATGATGAGTGTTTGTCTATGTGCATGATTTCAAGCAGATCCAAAAGAGTCACACATTAACGCAGTGAAACGTTATTACGATATCTTAATAAAACCAAGGACTTTGGACTATTTTATCCGAAAGAATGTCCTTTCGAATTAGTTTCATATAGTGATGCTGATTTTGGAGGATGTCGGACGGATAGAAAAAGTACAAGCGGAACTTGTCACTTCATTGGACGATCTCTTGTATCTTGGTTTAGTAAGAAACAACATTGCGTCTCACTCTCAACTTGTGAAGCAGAATATATATCTGCAGCTTTGGCATGTGCTCAAGTAATCTATATGCAGCAAACACTTCAAGACTTTGGTTTTAATTTATCTAAGTCAACAATTTTTTGTGATAACTTAAGCACTATCAACCTTTCTAAAAATCCAATCAATCATTCGCGAACAAAACATATTGACATTCGTCATCATTTTCTTAGTGATTGTATTGAAAAAGATATAATAAATCTTGATTCGTATCTTCTGAAAACCAGTTGGCCGATATTTTTACTAAACCTTTAAATGAAAACACTTTTGTAAAATTGAGACGAGAACTTGGAATCATCTCATTTAAAAATTTATAAGTTTTTCAAAAAAAAAAGTTGAGTTTATTTTCTGCATAAGCTGGGATTTGAACTCAGGACCTCCTGGTAAGTATGCGTATGACTTTTGCCAGTAGGCTATTTGATATTTCTTGTCTAAGCTCATAGCTCACTTCAGCTTATTTCTGTTTTGTTATTTAAATAGTTCATATTACCTTGGTTTTTGTCCTCAAATTTTCTTATGGCTAAAATTTACTCATTCTATATTTAATCTCAGCTATTCATTGTTTAGTTTTCAGTCTTATATAATTACATTCATTCAAATTTTTTTTTAAAAACAATCAAACATGGTTTTCAACCTTGCATTGTTTATCTACACCATGGCCGGTTCATCTTCAGATGAGCCTTCCTCTCATTACTCGTCTGGATATTCTTCAATTGTTTTGAAACTCCAAGTTCAGGGTCTTCAGAACTTCCAACTCCGACTCCTGCTTATATTCCGATATGTCCACCACAAAGCCATCATACGGGATATACGTCAGAAAATAAACGCACGCGAAGAAACTTATTTCCATCCCCAACTACTAAAGAAAAGATAGATGATTTACATCACTATCAGAGGGAAACACTTAATCTTCAGTGTGAAATGTATTATGAGCAAAAGAGTCATGGTAGGAGACTTAGTTTTCTTGAACGATGTGCTGCAAAAATATGTGGTTCATCCCCCATCAACACAAACACACATATTCACTCACCTCAACGCCCTCATGTATCTCCGAATTCATGGGAACGTAGAGGACCAAATTCATGGGAACATGGAGGAACGAGTAACTCACCGATTCTAAAAGAATGTTCACCTATAAAACTATTTGCTGAAAATACAAAAGTTGAACCGGGAGAAGAATCGGAAGACTCACACTCTCATTTCTAATTTTCTTTACACAAAGTATGCTCATTGTCTTTGTTTTAAAATGTATTCATGAAATAAACTTGTGTGTATTCTTGAAATATTGCTCAAAAATTATTCTGTATTTTTTTCTTCCAGTCATTCGACTGAAATTCAGACTCAGTCGACTGACTGCAGGGAAACCAAACTCTCGGGAAACCAGTCAGTCGACTGACCTATCACGATCAGTCGACTAGCTGTATGAAATTCTTGTTATTTTTAGTGCACCAGTCGACTGACTATATTCGTCCAGTCGACTGGTTGTAGGCAAATATTACTGCTTCCCTTTTATAGTTACTTTTTACTCCAATTTCACTTTACCATTCTCAGTTTTTTACCCAAAATCCTTCTTGAGAAAAACCCTAAATTCCAAATCTAATCAAATCTTTCATCAAATCCTTCTTCAAATGGCTCCTACAAAGCGACATAGGCAAAGCTCCTCCTCCGCCGGACCTACCGATAGCCAAATCGCACAATGGCTATATAACGATGTAGCGATTGCAAGATGGCATAAAATGGAAAATTCGCGGATCTTTGAAGGTTCATTCATGGTCTACAATGCTTTTGCGGCTTACGGTTTACAAGATCTTTTGCGGAGATCCGGATTGGAATCTCTTCTCGACATGAATCTCAATTCTCACAAGATCAATCATCTCATGGTGAAGCTCTTCTATGCAAATTTAAATCTTCCTCATCAACGTCCATCAAATAGGGATGATTGTGTTTGGAGTTTAGTTTTTGGGCATCAAGTCTTCTTCTCCTTAGATCGGATGGCGCACATACTTCAATCACCTAACCAAGGTATTCCTCTAGACAATGTCGATTGTAATATTCAACAAAGAGATCGAGTTAGTCATATGTTCATGGGTGACAATATGATGGAACAAAAATCCATTCTTCTTCGACCAAAAGCAAGAATTCTTCACAAAGCATTCATGTGAAGTATTCTTTCGAGAACCGGGTCATATTAACTTATCTACCTGGAAAATTTCAAAGCACTATATGCGGTATGGGGAGGAACTCAAGTTAATTGGCTACGGAGAATATTGGATGAATTTCTCCTTCAACAATGGAAATATGAGAACCATTTACTTCAGGGAATATATAATGAGATTACTTTTAAATGTGTGTGCCCCTCAACCGGAATTTGAAACTTCTTCCGTTGGAGTTATAAACAATCGCACATTGAGTCTCATGAAACTATCGTTAGCTCCTCCGGCATTTACCTCTTTTGAAGAATGGCGTTGCCAACACCAACAACGACAATCGGGCGGACCAATCATTCGAGAGCAAACACCCTAACCCGAAGAAGAGGAAGAAGTTTGTCTTGCAACATCGGCCAGTACTCGAGAGTCAATAGAAATTCTATCTAGAAATCAACAAATACTAGGAACTCGTTTGAAGAAAGTTGATAAAAAAATTAGACAAGATCAAAGGGTTCTTCTCTATACTATGGGATGCGATTTCATGCTCTTCATCCACGACTTCTTCTTCCGTAGCACATGGTAAGCGACCAGCACCGAGATTCACATGGTCTACTTCCGAGGAACATACCGAAAGCGATACTAGTGGAACAAGTGGTAGTGGACAAGACACATCAAGACCTGGAAAGGAGAATACCGAAGAATATGACTGGGATCGAGATGAGTAAGCCTTTTTGGTAAGATTTGATGGTATGTTGTTCTTTGTTCAAATTTTTATCCTTGCAAAATACTCTGGTAAAATTTATGAGACTTGTAGTAAGTAGTCTCATTATTGTTGGTTATGTTTTTATCTCATGTACTATGATACTCTGTTTATCTATATGTACTGTTCTGTGTCTATTTGTGTGCTATACACTAAATTTTAATTAATTTGTCTCCTTTTTGTCGATGACAAAGGGGGAGAAAAAGTGTGTGCACTAACCTATTTGATGCAGGAAAAAGATGTCATAATTTCAGGGGGAGAAAATTCTCCATCTAATATATATATAGGTTGTCATCAATCAAAAAGGGGGAGAATGTTGAATCACTAGTTTTGATTCATGAAAAAACGGTTCAGAAGCTAAAGAAGAATATGCACTGATACATTACAAAAAGAAGACATCAGAGGATCAAGACTTCAACTCTATGCTTAAAGTAATTATTATATGTGTTGAATCTTAGACATATGTTAAAATCAATCCTCAAAGTTTTAGTGTTCTATGGTTCTTTAAAAACAAAGCTCACTGTGCAATATATGCACAGCCAGTCGACTGACTGTGCATAAAATATTTTACTTTTTTCAAATTCAGTCGACTGACCGGAATCAACCAGTCGACTGACCGGGATTCAACTGTCAAATTCTGAATGTACATCTTCTTCCATGAAGAGTTGCACTACGGGAAAATATGCCTCTCTTGGCTAAAACTCTTCACTAAGAGTTGCATCTCTCTGAAAACTATATATAAGGGTTCTCACACACTTCATAATCACCAATTCTGATTCTAATTCTTTCTATTCTCTCTTGTGATTATTCTAGTGCATTCATACTCTTCATTGCTTTGAATCTTTGAATTATATTTCATATACTTTGATTCTTAGCAATATGCTTCCTTTCAAATCTTCACATACACTTTATATACTTGAGGAATTGATTATAGGAAGTTTGTAATCTTAAAGACAAATCAGTGTTATCAAGAACACATTGTGTCAACTACTTTTATATTCTACTAAGTCATGTTCTGCTGCTCAGGCAAGGGAAAGTCCTCTTCGGCTGCTGAGGCAAAAATCCTGTTCTGTTGCTCAGGTGTCTGTTCTGCTGCTCAGACCTATTTCTTCGGGTTAAGTGAGGGTATTATTAGTTAAAGCCAAGAAGTTAGTCTGGGACTGGATGTAGAACGGGAGTTCCAACCAGTATAAAAATTCCTGGTGTGCTTACTCTTATTTACTTTACTGCTATTAACTGCTCCCGCACTTAGTTTAATATATATTCCATATCTGTCGATCCACCCGTACTTTCACCCTAGACGTCTGAAATTTCAAAGCAGACGTCTGAGCCCCAACCAGACGTCTGAACCTATAAATCAGACATTTGGAATCTGTCTTTGCCAATTTATTTTCTGTGTTCTTATATTTTTTTTCTCCAAGGACCATAACCAGACGTCTGGACTTGACAACCAGACGTCTGGTCACCTGGTCTGGGCAACAATTTGCCTAGGCCATGATGGCCAAAACGATTCGAGAGCGATCGGACGAGCAACGAAGACTAGGGATTTATGCCAAGCGACAACCCAGCCTTATAGGCTCTTCGATACACCCCAAATATCTTGTCCAAACATCCGTAGTAGGATTTTCATAGAATTGGACTTAAAATAAAAAATTGGAAAATTCACCAAATAGATTCAAATCAAAAGCAAATGAACATGAATAGATGTTAGGAATTAATACCTAACAACAATGAAAGTTATAGACGTAGATGTGAGTTAAAGAACTCCCCTTTAAACCCAAAAACAACGAATGAGAAGCTCAAAAACAAAGGAAAGATCAACTACTCTTCAACTTCAACTCTAGAAGCTCCAATCTAATATCATAAGCAAATATTTCCTAAGTTAGGTTATAGGAAATTTCTGAAAATTGAAGAGAGATTGAGATGAAGAAGATGAAGAGGATGCTTACCTAAGCTTCTCTTTGATTTTAGAGCAAGAACTTGAATTTCCTAATCAAACTAGGGTTTAGGAATTTCTATTTCCCATTCTTTCCCCCATTTTTCTTTAGCTTGAAAGTGTTAGGAAATGGAATGAATGAAGAGGAGTGGGGTGGAGTTAGGGTATTATGTTGGGTTAGTGGGCTGAAACCCAAAGCCCTAAATAGAAAAATAGCAAAATTCTACTCAACTCCAAACATATCGATGTTTATACTCAAAAAAATTGTAAATGTCATTTTGGACTCAATGGAAGTGGTCTAGAGTCCCAATTCGACTGTTTACAAATAGTAACATTTTGGACTTTGATCCGATTAACTATGCTATGTTTAAATAAAACATTTAAATATACAATCGTAAAATATGCGGGTTGTTACAGACTCCCCTCCTTAAAGAAATTGCGTCCTTGCAATACTTAAGAAGAAAATTAAAAGTAACAATCATACTAAGGCATAATCAACACAAAAGAAGAAATTTTGAAATGAGAAGTTCACCTTAAGGAGCACGAGAGAGAAAGTCCGGATGTGTTCGCTCGATGAATTCTCTAGATTCCCAAGAGCAATCCTTAGGATTTGAGGACCATTGAACTTTCACATGTGGAACATCTTTATTTCGAAGGCGTTTAACCTCCGTATCAATGACACGAATAGGATGTTGCTCATAAGTCAAATTAGGTGAAACCTCAATTTCTTCAATAACACCAGGCTCAAGAATAGAATCAGAATCCCTAAGGCATTTCCGTAGTAGAGAGACGTTGAATACGTCATGAATAGTAGAAAATTGAGCCGGTAATAAAAGGCGATAAGCCACGGAACCAATGCGTTCGGTGATGGGAAATGGGCCAATATATCGAGGTGCTAACTTTCCCAATCGACTGAAACGCACAACACCCTTCATAGGTGAAACACAAATAAAATCTGGACCTAAAACCAGCTTCTCACTGGCTTCAAGCCAACACAAAGGAGATCGGCACGGCCTTCCGTAGAGTGCCACGAATGGTGCCATACCAATACTAGATTGGAAGCTATTATTATAGGAAAACTCAACAAGAGAAATATGAACTTCCCAACTTCCACCAAAATCAATAACACATGCACGAAGAAGATCTTCAAGAGTTTGATTCACACACTCCGTTTGTCCATCGGAGTAAGGATGATAAGCGATGATAAAATTAAGCTTTGTTCCCAAAGCTTTTTAAAGACCTTTCCAAAATCCACTAGTAAATAATGGATCACGATTGCAAACAATTGAAGTAGGAACTCCATGCAATTTAACAATTTCTTTGACATAGAGTTTAGCCAAAAGAGGTACGGTCCGATTGGACCGAACGGGAAGAAAATGGGCGGATTTTGTAACTCTATCTACTATCACCCATAGACTATCATGACTCGAACGAGAACGGGGAAGACCGTCAATAAATTCTACGGAGACTTGATCCCACTTCCAAACGAGAATGTCCAAAGGTTGCAATAACCCACCGGGCCTTTGATGCTCGGCCTTTATAAGTTGGCAAGTCATGCAACGCTTAATAAAGTTAGCATTATTAAATTTCATTCCATCCCAATAATAACATTGCTTCATATCCGCGTACATTTTACTACTACCGGGATGAATGGTAAATTTAGAACGATGAGAATCTTCTAAAATGTCTTTACGAAGATCACAAATGTTTGGCACAATAAGCCTACCAAACTTTCGAATGCCACCACGAGCATTGATTTCAAAATCTTTCAAACCATCAACCTTATTTTGATCCCTACAACTCTGGCTAAGAAAAGCCAATTCGGGATCTTTCTTTTGAGCTTCAAGGATGCGGTCTAAAAGAGAAGGATGAGCCTCAAGGCTACAGAAAACAAGAGATGAACATGAAATGGATTCACGATCTCGAATCTCACAAGTGGATAAAGTCTCGAGATCATTCCATTCGGATATCATCATGGAAACAACCGCTTGATGCTTACGACTAAGGGCACATCGGCAACACAATTTCCCCTTCTGGGAGTATAGAGAATATCAAGATCATAAGATGCAAGGATCTCAAGCCAACGTTGTCGATGCAAATTAAGTTCCTTTTGAGAAAACAAATACTTCAAAGATTTATGATCGGTGTAGAGAAAAAAATTCTCTCCCAAAAGATAACGACGCCAAATTCTAAGGGCGAAAACAATAGCCGCGAGCTCTAGATCATGAGTGGCATATCTAGTCTCGGCAGGCTTTAATTGTCAAGAAACATATGTGATAACACAATCCTTTTGCAAGAGAATGGCACCCAAACCAATACGACTAGCATCAGTACAAACAGTGAAGTCTTGGTTCCCTTTGGGAATCACAAGAACAGGAGTATTGGAAAGGAGTTCTTTTAAATGATCCTCTTTCCCGAAAAGCTAAGACATTCAAAATTATAATGAACTTTATGTAATCATCTTTTAGAAAAATTTACTTTTTACAAGTCAATTTATTATGTTTGACTGTCTCATCATAGCATTTAGGAGATTCCTATCGATAACGTTGATCAAGCGCATCGATCAGAATTCTTAAAGTGCTCAATGGGTAAAACAACACAAAATCATCTTCTATATGATAAACATGTCTCTTAAAATTTTTACGAATATTCTTTGCTCGTTTTAAGAACAAAATCCAATCATACTTATAAATATCTTATTAAAAAGATTTGCAAATTTTAAATTGTTGTTTTCATCCATAATCAATAAATACAAGGATGGTCTCATCGAGATATTCGCAGAATACTCGATTCATAAGATGGATGAAATAAGATGGACAAACTGAATGACATCACGGGTCACTCATAAGAATCATAATGAGTGCGGAATGCGGAATGCGGTAAGTGGAATGCTACCCTCAGCAACTCGTAGCTGATGAAAACTAGTGGCAAGGTCGAGCTGAAAAGACCTTAGCGCCACTCAATAGATTTCTTAGGTGATAATCCTAAGACAAGCTCAAATATACCGGAAAATTCACGAACTACTTGAGTGAGGGAAATAACATCTTCCTCATCAAGTGGGTTTAAAGAATAAAATTGTGCCACCGAATTGGAATCAAAATCATTAAGAACAATAGAAATCTGCTAAACAGATTGCGGATGTCGAAGATGGATAGTCCTCTTGGGACATAGGACGTGGGCTTCATAATGATTAAGCCAATCCTTTTCAAAAAATCAATTTCGAAGCCTAAGTAGCACAGAACATGCAAATCGGATCGGAAAGCACAATTACATAAAATAATCTCGACATCTTTGCAAAGAAAACTGAGTGTTGCGGATCCACCAATCGGATTATCACTTCTCAATGAAGTCATCAAGCCCATAATATTTAAAGAAAAAGTAACAACAAGTTCTTTCGATATAAAAGAGTGAGATGCACCCGAATCAAAAGAAATTCGAATAGGAAGATCATGAAATAAAATAATGTCATCAAGGACTGAATGAAAAATACCTTGACCAAGAGAAGTGCTACTAGGGGCTTGCACAACATTCAACTCTCCCTCTCTCTTGTTTTGAAGTTTTGGACATGAAGGTAAAAGATGACCCAAACCTTTGCAATAGCGACAAGAAAAGGGTTTCGGACACTCATTCGCATAGTGGTTAATAGAAACACAATTGTAGCATTGTCCACGACTAGAGGTAGGAGTCTTTGCTACCGAAATTGCCTGCTTCCCTTTCTTGTTGGGATTAGGGCCTTTGAACTTAATACGCCTCTTCTTGTTGTTATTGAGGCTCTTTTTGGAACCTCCAACATCATTATCACTTCCTTTATCGGCCTCTTCAAGTCGAAGAGTGATATCTACAAGCTGATCGAAAGGAACTTCTAGTTTCAGAGGTAAAACCTTTTTGGAGTTCTTACTCAAAGCATAGATAAACCTTTGATTCTTTATAAGATCCAAAAGTTGTTGGGCAGACATGAATACGCCATCCAGAGAAGGTCTACTGGATTAACCAGCGCTAGGACTGCCAGATCTAACCATTTCTCTTCATTAAGAAAGAAAGAAAGAAGAGGAAAAAGGTTATTCTCAGAATGAATATCAAACAAACTTGACTGATAAAACAAGGCATCACAAAAGAAAATAGGATAGAATGAGTCCTAAGACTCGGATAAATCCTAAGGCACGACTCCTAAGAAAAACTTAGGACAATGATCCTTGCTATAATATTCTATATTGTTCCAAAGTTTGGCTATGATACCAAGCTGTGACGCCCCACCTCTATACTCACACTAGTCAAGGACACTACGGGGTAATGCCGTCGACTAGCGCGAAGAATAAGGCAGTTGAGGAGCGACCATCTGTGTAATTGCTTTGTGCGAGTGCCGATATGTCAGATAATATGACTTGCATTTCATTTCAAGAGGAAATCCGACATATCAAATACAAACTCAAAGCTACTACACAGTGGCTATGTGGGCTTCGGAAACAAATATAGAAATAAGCATAACACAAATCAGTCACAGATATTCATATCACAAAGGCGGAAACATGTATGAATATAACACATAGAAGTGTACATCAAAGTAGTGGTCATACAAGGTCCACTACATCACAAAAGAATAGGTACAAGTGCTAGACAAAAGAATATGTATACATCAAGGAGTCTCTATCTCAAATGTATAATAACACAAACTACTAAGCTAAAGTAGTTAGCCAAAAGTCAGGTGACAAACCCTGATAAGAAGTCAAGCAGAAGCACCTGAAAGACCTCGGTCTGACCCGAGTATTATTTAAGAAGAAAATAATAAACGGATCAGTCTAGCTATAAATATCATATTAAATGAGATTGGATAAGAGATATGACAAAAACGTATGATAACAATAATTCCATACTGTGACAAGTATACATCAGATAACAACAAAAATCATACAATATCTCAAATATTCTCAAACACTAAAAAGAATGTCATATTCTTTAAATTATTCACCAAAACACAAATATTGACAAAACATATAAATGCCAATCGCAAAAATCGGTGAAACACAAATTCTAGAAATCATCAACTAGAAATCCAGAAATCACAAAAAGGGGAAGGCCTATCACAAACGGGAGCATGAAAACTCCCCAACATGTGTGTCACAAACGGAACGCTATTCCATGGTCGCTAACCATCAAGTTTGAGCTGAAACTCCATAAACGGCCCGAAGAACATGGGTCGCTACCCCACCAATTAGAGTCGAAGCTCCACAAACGGCTCGAAGACCATGGGTCGCTACCCCAACAATTTGAGCCGAAGCTCCACAAACGGGGTTTAGTCCCCACACATACAAAGAGACATCGCACATCGCTAGTCTAAATCACAAAATGATCATCAATGATCGACAAGTGTAAATTACACTAAGTTAGTAAATAAATGAGTTAGGCTTCATGTCCCATAACCACTAGCTTAACTTAAATATTTATGAACAAATTGTATACTTCCACTAAAAAATAAGTGTAAATTACACTAAGCTAGTAAATAAATGAGTTAGGCTTCATGTCCCATAACCACTAGCTTAACTTAAATATTTACGAACAAATTGTAGATTTCCACTCGAAAATTGTCACGAGAGTTCAATCGAACAAGTCCAAGAATTAACCGACGAAGTAAACGCAAGCCGTTCATACCACTTGTTTTGCTAAGCCGTTTAATTAGGTTTCTCATACGAATGAGGTAAAGGTTTGTATATACTAATAGATTGGAAAACGGTTTTAAAAGCGAGCTTTATATTTAAAATAGTGTCGCAATCGTTTTAATGAAAGAGTTTTAGTATTTACTACTAGTATCGAAACCTTTGTATTTTAAAGTGACAAATCACAAAATGATTGTAAAAACAATCAATCTCCAAAAATTCACATATGACAATGTGAATTAAATCCATAAAAATCGATATCAAATCCATCAAATGGATATTCCCAAAAATATAAAGAAAGAAGTCATAAAAGTCGATAATAAGTGATAACAACTAACCGGATCGACAAAAATTGATTAAAAATTGGAAATCCAATCAAAAACAGCCTAAAATAGGCAAAATTGGTAGTTACAGATGTCTAGGGTTTAATCCAGACGTCTGGATTTGGGTTCTGGAAATATTCTTGAAAACCCCCAGACGTCTGAAATTTCAAAGCAGACGTCTGAGCCCCAACCAGACGTCTGAACCTATAAATCAGACGTGTGAAATATGTCTCTGCCATTTTATTTTCTGTGTTCTTATATTTTTTTTCCTCCAGGGACCATAACCAGAGGTCTGGACTTGACAACCAGACGTCTGGTCACCTGGTCTGGGCAACAATTTGCCTAGGCCATGATGGCCAAAATGATTCGGGAGCGATCGGACGAGCAATGAAGACTAGGGATTTATGCCA
Source organism: Allium fistulosum (assembly GCA_030737815.1). Classification (NCBI taxonomy): domain Eukaryota; kingdom Viridiplantae; phylum Streptophyta; class Magnoliopsida; order Asparagales; family Amaryllidaceae; genus Allium; species Allium fistulosum. The sequence continues at coordinate 811,479,854 of CM060902.1, forward strand.
AGCGACAACCCAGCCTTATAAGCTCTTCGATACACCCCAAATATCTTGTCCAAACATCCGTAGTAGGATTTTCATAGAATTGGACTTAAAAACAAAAAATTGGAAAATTCACCAAATCGATTCAAATCAAAAGCAAATGAACATGAATAGATGTTAGGAATTCATACCTTACAACAATGAAAGTTATAGACGTAGATGTGAGTTAAAGAACTCGCCTTTAAACCCCAAAAACAACGAATGAGAAGCTCAAAAACAAAGGAAAGATCAACTACTCTTCAACTTCAACTCTAGAAGCTCCAATCTAAGATCATAAGCAAATATTTCTTAAGTTAGGTTATAGGAAATTTTTGAAAATTGAAGAGAGATTGAGATGGAGAAGATGAAGATGATGCTTACCTAAGCTTCTCTTTGATTTTAGAGCAAGAACTTGAATTTCCTAATCAAACTCGGGTTTAGGAATTTCTATTTCCCATTCTTTCCCCCATTTTTCTCTAACTTGAAAGTGTTAGGAGATGGAATGAATGAATGAAGAGGAGTGGGATGGAGTTAGGGTATTATGTTGGGTTAGTGGGCTGAAACCCAAACCCAAAGCCCAAAATAGAAAAATAGCAAAATTCTACTCAACTCCAAACATATCAATGTTTATACTCAAAAAAGTTGTAAACGCCATTTTGGACTCAATGGAAGTAGTCTCGAGTCTCAATTCGACTGTTTACAAAAAGTAACATTTTGGATTTTAATTCGATTAACGATGCTATATTTAAATAAAACATTTAAATATACAATCGTAAAATATGCGGGTTGTTACATATCGGTTGAGTGTTTATGAATTTTTGTCGGTACAGGAAGTACACCTGTATCGATAGGGTTTTCTAAACTCTTAAACAAGGTAAACCGACATAGTATTGTTTTAAGGTGGGTAAATGAAATAATTTTACCCAAAATTATATTTTGATATAAAAGAAATAATTTTCTGAAATTATTATAGTGTATATGCTTGGAATGTTGGTTGTTAATATTATAATCAAAACAGATTATAAAATTTGAAATGGTTTATATATAACCAAATGCAAACTGTATAAGAATGATTTATAAAAAGGAGTTTAACTAAAATTTGATTTAAACTAGAAATTAAATCCCGGAAATTTTGATAAATGGGTTAAAATGAATTTGAACCAAGTGTTGAAATTTTAAAAATCTTGAGAATTTTGGAAAATGTTTTAAATTGGATTGGAACTAAGATTTGAGAAATTTTTAAATCTTAGAGATTTTTGAAAATGTCTTTAGAATAGAAATTGTTTTAAAATGAATTTTTGGGTATAAGGAATTAAATTCTAAGTAACGGATTGCTACCATAGTGATTAGCTGTGGTTATTTGTTTGGACTTGTTTGATAGACAAGTTTTGTTTTAGGAAATTCCAAAGGGGAATTATTTTGGAGAAAACCCAAGTGGTTTTGAGATTTCAAAGGTATGATTTTATATACAAAAGTGATATACATATATTTATGATCTCAAAATGATTTGAAATAAAACCGGGTGATTGAATTCTGCGGTTTCTATTTAAAAGATTTGTAAAGTTAAGAAAAATCAGTTATTGAACTTATAAATGGATGTTGACATAGATAAGAAAGGAAAATGTGAATTTTAAATCTTGGGATTAAAATTTAACTTGAGTAAACTAGAGTGAACAAGATAGGTTGGAATTTAACTTAAGATAAGTTAAATAAAAATAGAAATGGGATCTGAGTTGAAGGGAATATAAAGTTGAAATGCAAGATGATTGTATAACTGTAAGTTATAATTATCGAATGAAATGAATACACTTAAGCTATTAAGTGATATAGATAATCCAAAGTTATGCTTATAAGATGTAAATGGACTGAAGTAAGTAATGCGAGATATTAAGTAAGTAAGTTTTGAACTTATGAATTGAGAAATGAATGGTGAAACCTAAATGAAATAGTGATACTATAGTAAGGAAATGGAAACTCAAAAATTTGAATTTTAAAATGGAGGGGGAATTGACTATATAACTATATGTTATAAATATTGAATGTGAGTAAACTCAAGTGGAAAATTCAGGGAATTGTAAATAAATAAGTTGTGTAACTTATTAAACTGAGAAAGTGGGAAAATATAACCAAGTTAAAAGGTTAAGTAATTGATATCCAGGGATGAATTCAATTTAAGAGTAAATGAATTTAATATGATTTTGGAAGATGGGTTGGATAAGTTGGGGTATGAACTTAAGTTATAAGCTTAATATGAACTTAAGTAACAATATGGAGTGTTTATAATATGCCTTAGGAATAAATTTGGTGAAATGGCTTATAATAAATTAGCTTAGAATGAAATGTCGTTCACTATAGAATGAAGCAAATAATTCTATGTGAATTAAATGAAAGTGAATGGAAAAGAGGTAAAATAAGTTGGGAGTAAAGTTAATATAAATGTAAGTGCACGAACCCGAGCTAAATTGAATGAGAACCAATTTAAAAAAGGAATTAGAATTTGATTGCCATGGAAACTTAACTTAAGTGATTATTTATGAAATGGATTCATAGATAAAATTAACATGGATTGGAATGTATTAATGTAAAATAAAGCAAACAATGTTCGGTGAATAGCATAAATGGGAATCAAATGGAAATTAGATAAATTGGTTTAAAGTCAATTTAAAAAGGGGTTAAATTGAGGTTAATAAAATGGATTTGCATATAGTGGGAGTCAATAATGAATGGAATGGAAATAAATTTATTGTGAATCAATTTGAAATTGAATAAAAGTGAAATTATGCAAGGAAAGCACATATAAATCAAATTGGAATATATATGAGATTGGTTGTTGTAAGTATGAATTGAATGTAATAAATTTGGTTGTAAATCATTTCGAATTGAATGAAATGATATATGGATCCAGGGAAAGGAATTGAATTAGTGTTGGAACCTTATAATTGCTTGTAATATATGATTGGCATGTTTGGGTTATGAAGTTTAGATCTTTGGCTAGTTAAATAAATGAAATGCTATATAATTTCATGTTTATGAAAACTTATGTGCTTATATTGAGTAAGTACATGTACAGGAAGCTGTTCGGATAGATTTTGGGTTGCGTAAATGCATATAAATAAGCCGCTCGCTTAAAAACGCTAATATAAGGTACGCCTACATAATAAAATAAAGAAGTGATAATATATTGTTATATATTTTGTTTTCCGACCGTGTGGGTCGATGTATATATATTTATCTCCCTTGTGATATTGTAAAAGGCTCTCCGTACAAAGGAGACGCTGTCAAAAATTTTATGAAATTTGGGGAGTTAGAAATTTTTTGAAAGGTTTTGGAAAATTTTTGTTAACCAGGAAAGTTGATTTTTAAATTGTAGTAAAAATCAAGGCTTGTGAATTAGAAATGAAAGCTAATTGTTTTGGATAGAAACAAAAAGGGCTAGAGAAGTGAATGTAGGATTTTAACTAAGTAGGTTTTGGATAAGTTAATGGGCTTAGTAGCATTTTTCCTACCCTAGCAATTTCGAGGACGAAATTTTTATAAGGGGGAGGAATGTAACGACCCGAAATTTTGGTCGTTTGATTTTGAAAATTTAGTTTATTTTAAATGTTGGATTTGAATTATTAATTGATTTTTAATTTGGAGAATTGCTGAAAAGGTTAAACATTTCAAATATAGTGATAAATTGGATTTGGGTAAAATAGTAAATTGATATTTGAAATTAGGTAAAAATGGGAATCTGGAGTTAGATATGAATAGAAATGATTTCTAAGTTGATTTAAAATTATATTTGGATTAGAATTATGATGTTGGACTTTTGAATGAGATTAAAAATCGATAAGTTAAAATTTAGGATTTTTTTATATTAATTTAATAGTGAAATTAATATGTGGTAATAGTGTAAATAATGGAATTTTGATTTAATATGAATCGAAGTGATTTCTCATATCGATATAAATTCTATTTGAATTATAATGGAGTTGGTAAAATTTTAAATTTGAAAAATTTAAACGATTTCGATGATTTCGAAAATCGCTCGATTTAATCGACAAGTTAAAATAGCCTTCCGGGGCACAGTCTCGGAATTCGACGAAACCATTTCCATTGGATCCGTAATAGTGTATTATTATCAGATTTCAAATTTCGTAGCGTTTGGAGTTACCGTTTGGTCGTACGGGATAGAAACGCGTTGAAATAAATATCGAAAATTTAATATTTTAATTCGATTCAAAAAGCTACCTTCCACATACTATCGAATTGGGCCCTGAAACATGTTCCATTGTATTCGGAATAGGGGTAAAACATTATAAACGCCAAGCGGCACGCTTCGTTTGGAGTTTGTTTGAAAAAGCATGTAAAAATTGGAAATAATATTAAAATAATATAAATATACGTATATATATATACGCGCGACTGTAGCAAGCCCTAGTTTTATTCACGCAGCCGCCACGAACGAAATTAATGGCCGAAAACTTCCTTCGATCTCTCTCGTTTTTCTTCCAATCAACACACAATTTGTCAAAAGTTCCAACTAGAGAATAATAAAGCTAGTCGAGCTCTATATATCCAACGGTGGGTTTTCGATATAGATGCCAGAATTTGCCAAGATGTGGTGGTTTAGGGTTTTTGTTCAGGCGTGAAATTCGAGACATGGAGGGCATCGACTTCAACCGGGTCTCGGCCGTGGGGGAGCCAGGTGGGGCGCATCTTGTGGAGGTGTTGGATCGATTCCAGGCGTCGAGATGAGGAAGCTTGAGATGGTCAAAGTCGGCGACGAGTGGGTTCTTTAACCGGGTAGACAATCGCGTGGGAGAAGAAGCAAATAGGCGGCCATGATTTTCTTCTTCCTAAGTTACGATTTTCTTCCATACGACGTCAAAATCAGACGAAGCAAGTGACGACGGGATCGCAACGACGAATACTATGCGCTGGAGCAGATCTGGAGTCGATCGAAGCTAGCGGAAATTTTAGGTTAAATCGAACGTGTTCTATTTAATTTAAAATTGGAGCTTTTGGCGAATTAAAACTCAAGGTGAGTTAATCTCACTCAATTTTGGACTGCTGGTATTAATTTTAAAGTAGTTAAAATTTATTAATGACTGATTGGTTGAATTGATAAATTATTATCAGTTGATTGTGATATTATATCTAGTAGTATATATATATTGGAGTGATTGATATTCCCGCATTTATATAGCGGATGAGACCCTATGGCCTCGCATAATAGCGGATGACCCTATATACCACGATATTCCGCCTTGAAGTGGAATTGGTATTTTTATGTTGTGCTAACATCTGTGGATGCAGGAAAACTGGTTGGAGAGATCCAACTGGATTCCTCAAAAATGTAAAATTTAATTTCATATATAGTGATATATGTTTTGTTTCAATAATCTGTGACAGGTTGTTGTGTGATTTAATTTGATTGAATGATATGACAGTTTTAGCTGGATTTTGGTGTTTTTAAATACCAATAAAATATGGTTTAAAATTGCTAAAATAATTGTAAACAGGGATTTTAAAGTGAAATATTTACGTAGAGTTTTTGGATAAATTAGTTGGATAAAATAAAAGGTTTTGGAATTGTATTTAGCTATCTCAGGATATTGTGGATATGATTTTGGGAATAAAAGTATATAAAAGGATTTTTAAATAATAAATCCTAAAATGGTACTTTGTCAAATATAAAAGGTTTTTAAAATCCAGATTTTACATTTTTTTTAGGGATAGAAGTAATTTGGAAATAAGTATAAATTGGTTATACTGGACTCAAGTGATATTTTCAAATTTACGAAGTGAAATTAGAATCGAGAAAATTGGGGTGTTTTAAAAAGAAGGATTTTTAATTACTAATACAGAAGTTTTAAAGGTGTTAAAGAAATTCTAGAAACTAGGTATTTAATTATTTTAAATTATTAAAACATATTTAATTATTAATTTGTCACTTTATCATGATTGTAAAAGGTTTATTATTATTTAAGTACTAGTCGGCATTTTTGTTTTAAAGGATTAATTATTAAATATTAATATGGCTTTGTATAATAACTTTTATCTAAGTATATCCTTCCTAGATTAAACTTGAAATTTATTTTAGAAATTATAAGCCTTATTTTGAGATAAGTTTTAAATAAAGTTTTCGAAAATTAATGGTATACTCGCGTGGCGTAAATCGGAGGCGGTGAGTGCCCGCAGTTAAGTTTTGGATTTCTCTGGGATAGAGACGTAACCATTGAGCTGTGATCCATGGTTTGATACCGCAGTGGTACTTTCCATATTATTTTTTAAAAAGGGTTTCAAATATTCTTGAAAAGATAGTTTGTAAATTTACTAAATTCGATAAGATAAGTATGTAAAATTTGGATGAAGGAATTTATTTATTTAAAATTAAATTAAAAAGAGACCTAGTGTTTTTAGCGTAAAATGAAGTATTTGGTTGAATTGATTGTTTATTTGATAGTTAAATAACCGACTGTCAAATCTGGACCTAAATATAACTTTGGGAATATCTAGGAGAAATACGTGGATTATATGGTATAGTTACCGTTCGAGGTGTTATACTGTACATATAAACTCGTTTCGTTCTTCTATGACGTTTATAAGGAAATCCATCCACTAACAGTTAGGAGGTGATCTTCGATCATATTTCTTCTATTTATTTCCTAAAGAACCGGGGTTGAGTTTACCGGAAATATCGAACGTTGTTTCGAAGAGACCGAGGTCGGATTTGTTATCCGAAAACCACTTCGATCCAACGAGTACGTTTTCGAAATGAAGAAAAGAGCATGGAGTCGAAGATGGAGCAGTGAAGTGCAAGGGCTAATCGCTACTAATCCTGAGGGTGATTCCAAAATGGATGTAGTAGGAATAGTGCCTTCGGTTCCATTCGGACCCGGAACGGACTTGTATGGATGAATACTATCAGAACATTGTCATTGGAGGACGATTAGCATTCTAAGTGAAAATTCCTTAAAAAGGTAAGTGGTTAGCCTCTAGCCTCATCAACCAGGAATGACTGAAAAGAAGGGGAGATGCAGCAAGGCTAAGTGGGTAGCACCCAAGTAGGGTATGTTATCACCTTTCTAGATACCCTCGGATATTATTATTACTACGATTTATGGAAGGAGCTCGATAATGGGTGGGAACACCCGGAGTGATAGCATACTCAGTCTATCCAGGTCAGGGATAGTCCGGTCTTGTGTAGTAGGGGATCTCGGCGTGGTCCTTGGTAAGCTGTTCTAGACGCGTACTGTGACAGGCGATACCCCAGTTCCTAGTCATTCAGATGGAATCCATTCTCCAATAAGCGCCGTATGGTTTTGATTGTGCCCAACTATGCTGAAACGTGAGATGCAAGCATTTCAGCTATTTGAATAAGTATTTGTACTTATACTCTATTATAATATCAGATGATTTTGATATGAAATGTTTTGGCTATCGTAAGGTAAAAACCCATCGATTTTATGGGTGGCGTGGTCTTACGATATATCTTTGATTTTCAAATGATTTTGAGAACTTTAATAATTCAAATTGAGTGTGTTTTCTCACACTGGTTTTCCAAACTGATTCGGGTGTTATTTTATTATAATGCTCGAGTTAGACCGAGTATTTTAGGTTCAGGTTAGGATGCTATGGAGCTCAGGAGACGAGCTGAATGGCGAAGATGTATTACTTGTATTTGATTTTATTCCGCTGCAGGGTTTGTTGAGATTACCAGCAATTGTGAGGGAAGGTTGTTATAGCTGTCCAGGCTGGTAATTATTGATTTGTGTACTCTGATGAGAGATATGTATATTACAGTTTTGATTTGTGTAAAGAACCGTTCATATTATATGTTATTCAGTCCGCTGTGAGATTCTATTGTTTGTTTTCTTCTTTCTTCTACCTACTTTCTTTTCCCTCAACAATCTGTCTTTCCGGCACTCGATCGTTCGGCATGTTATACAATGAGCGTATTTATGTCGATTTTCGAGGGTCGAAAGGGCGAGTCATCACAATAACTTTCCGATTAATGGTATTAATTATGATAAAAAATGTCATCTTTCCTATCCTACATGCATTTATTAGAATCTACACCAAATTAACAGGGAGAGATAATTTACAACTATTAACACAGTAAATGCAACAAATAATGCTAGGATTGATATATACACATGGGTATATATTGGGGTTTATATCTACCATACATATACACAATGCATAAGTGTAAATTATTGCCTCAACATTAATTGTTCAATGAAAATTAATTTAAAGAAGAGAGAAAAATATTGTTTCACAGTTATATGCCATAAATATGAAAAATGAACATCAACGTTTTGCATTCATATACTATACACATAAAAGGGTTTAAGGACTAAGCCAAAATAAATTCTCATTGATTATTTTTTTTCAAATTACAAGTTTTAACAATATATTACATGGAAATATAAATATACATGAACATGTATAATTAAATATACAATTGTTAATACAAGGTAATTTTTTATTTGATTCCACAACATTTATACAGCATTTATAAAATTATACTTGCAATCAAATAAAGCGTTCATTCTATTTAACCCAAAATATTCTTTTATTTCTATCAAATATTCATTCATTAATTTCAATTTATTAATGAAACATTTTTATAATGCAAATGTGACATTAATCTTAATTTAAATCAAACATTCTCTTATTTTCAAAATAAAAGATTACAACAAATTTAACCTTAATAAATTTCAATATTAGATTTAAAACAATTTCTAATAATAAACAGTTATTCTCTTTTGATTTAAAATAGTTCAAACATTATTTATTAATCCTATCATACAACCCGATCGTGAACGATCACAATTCGCCTCGAAAAGTGTTATCCCACTTTTTAGTAAAGTCGTGATATCAAGAAATTAACTAAAAATCAATGATTACTCATCAAAAATATCGATTATACATCACAGGTTCCCTATGGATGTCGATGAATTTTGTCCAAGTCCGTAAGGAGCTACAATTGACAAGACATGACAAGCAAAGCCATATTTCAGGTCAATCAGAGTTCATATGATCAAGGTATGATCGATGCAAGTTGGGAAAGATACGCTGTTCGTATCCATCAGGAACGTATAATTTCGAATCGATCACGTTCAAATCGATCCACGGTCATGCTGTTCGAATCCATCAGATAGCCATGATATCGATCTGTTCCAATCGATCGAGTTTGTATCGATCAGAGTGACTTCGCCTCACATCCATGGAGTTCGTATCGATCAGAGTGTAACCCTCTTCGTATCCATCGTTCGTATCGATACGTTCGCATCTATCTAAACCTCTATTTGTATCCATCGTTCATATTGATACGTTCGCATTCGTATCCACCGTTTGTATCGATACGTTCGCATCCAATCCTCTGTTCTTATCCATCACATGCATTCGACTTCGTATCCACCTGGAACGCCAATTTCATATCGATCCCTTTCTGTAATCGATCAGCTAAGGGGAACGATACGAACTTGATACGAAATAAGGTGTGACCGATGGAGACAGACGAATCGGTGACAATCGATACAAACAGACCACTAACATCGATACGTACAAGACAAAATAATCGATGCGAACAGAGCTACAGGCGATCAATATGAAGTTAATGCTTTTCATCGATACGAAATGAAACACGAACCATCGATATGAACAAGGCGAAAGCCTTGGAACGACTCGGTCAACTCTGCATAAAAAGTGGATCGATCCGAAGAGCGCGCGCCACATCAACATGCTATCACGTGCTTGGATCTATACGAATAGACCGATTCGAATGCGACAACATTAAAAAAAACGCAATCTTGTATCGATCATATCTCACAAACCACAAGTCCAAATGCTATGAAATTTTCACAAGATCTTACGTACAAGCCAAAGAAGGTTCATGCCAAGTTTCGACTCCATTTAACATGATCTTGATCGATACGAATTTCGTTCGTATCGATCACGGATCGAGCCGAAATTTTATGGGATCGATCGCGTGGGCCCACTCACGTGCCAGAAGAGGTCTCCCGAAGTTTGGGCCAGATATTTGCATGGAGTGCCTATAAATAGCACCCACTTACAGAAGAAAAAAAAGGAGCGCTAGCGACGTCCAGACTCTGCCGAAATCACAATTGCACTCAAACTCCATCGTTGTACTTGAAAACTACTGTTGTACTTCACTGTAACCAAGAAGAACATCAATAAAAGATTATCCTTTGAAGTGGACGTAGGCCGGAGATAGCCGAACCACTATAAATCTCGTGTTTCTGTTCGTTATTTTCCGATTTTTGTTCTCTATTTTTTCTAGATATGAGATTTGTGATAGAGTATTGTTGATCTGTATTCATATATTGGTGCTTTCACGATATTCGGGGTTTGTGACCAATTTTGGCGCAAACAGTTCAAACATTATTTATTAATCCTATCATACAACAAGTGTTATTTACTACTCACAAATTAATGTTTTATCCAAATTTCTTATTCCAGAAATAAAACTTATCTAAAATACAATTTAGTTAAATAAACCAAAGTTTTCTCATAAATAAACATTCAATTTATTACTAATTCAACAGCAATACTTATTAGTTCAATTTATGTTATTAAATTATGTTCTAATATGTTTCGCATCATTAATCCAATTTAAATTTGTCCTTTAGGAATCTTATTCAACTATGATGTGTTATCCAATTATGATTCCATTAATAAATCATAAAATTTTATTTTTACTAATTTTAATCATTTTCCTTTACTAAAATTAGCATTAATAATCAGAAATTTTCATTTCTAACAATTTATATTCCAAATCTCTTACTAAATTTAATATTTTTAACTGTTAAAAATAGGGTCGTTACAAAAACTTAGCCAGCACGTGGACCACGACCCTCTCTACCACTTTGCTTTAGATCCCATCATCAAACGATCACCCAAATCGCCGAAATCCCTTGAGAACGCCGCTGCCTTTATAGCCAATTTCCAGCCACCTCTTCATGCCATAGGCAACCATCACCGTACAATTCCTAGGTCACATCCCTACGTACCTTTCTATAGTTGATGACGAGCCCCGATATCCCTTCTGGTGGCGCCGATTGTTGTGAGCAGTTGTTTAGGCTGTTGTTTCGATTTTGTTTTAAATTTGACAATGGGCAATATTTCTCTGGTTAGGTCGCTTATATATGAAGAAGGGGAGGGTTGGGTTGAGATGTGGGCAGTATGGTCTGCATGGTGGAGGGGAATGGTGTGGGTATGACTAATGCATGGTGAATATATATATTATTATTATCTTCTGCCTAAACATACCGAAAAATCTTGAACTCCAATTGAGGTATGTCGCCTGGAATTCTATATGTAATACCGCTATTTTGAACACAACGTAACTAATATCGAGACACAATTTCATCATATACAAATTTAGGTTTTACAAAATCGAATTATTAATTTAAATTCCTTTAATAGATTTCTACGCGTTTCGAACTCGTACGACCAAACGATACGTCCACTCGTCACGAAATTCGATGGCATACTATAATTTTCTATTATAGATCCAGTGAAACTGGTTTCTTCAATATCCGAGACAGTGCCTCGGTAGGCTATTTTCACTCGTTTATTAAAACGGTTATTATTAAAACTAGTTTATTCACTTTTAATTCAAATTTAAAAGTTTGCTATCTTCATTCTTATTCAAATAGAATTTAAATCAACTTTCAAAATCATTTTTATTCACATAAAATTCAAGATTTAATTATTTATACAATTCCAAATATTCAAATAACCATTATATTTGAAATTCAAGTTATTTAACTTATAAAATTACCTTTTCAACATTTAAAAATCAATTGAATATCTCAAATTCGAATTACTGAAATTCTGGATCATTACATAAAGTGAACTACAATCAAAAGCTTTCATTCCATAATTCAATAACATTTAAAACTCATTATTTAATAATAATTAAACCTTTAGTTAATAATTAACTAATAATTAACTATTAGATAAATAATTAAATAATAGTCAATCTTTAAATAAATGATTAAATCATAATTAATCTTTAATTAATAATTAAATAATAATTTAAACCTTCATTTAATAAAAAATTAATCTTAAATAAGTCTTTAATTAAATCTTAACTTAATTAGTAATTTAATAAATATTTATACCCTTCCCTAAATAATAATTAAACAATAATTAACCCTTAATTAATAATAAAACAAAAATTAATCCTTAATAAATCATTAATTAATAATTAATCTTTATTTAACTAACTAATTATAATTTACTTAATTTATAATTAGGTACTAATTTCCTTTATTAACTAATGATTAAGTACTAATTAGCTTGCTTAATTTATTCATTTAATAATCATTAATTAAATAGTTAATTAATTTTTATTACTTAAAGATTATTTTGAAAACCCAAAGATATTTAAGTGAAAACACATTTAAATTCAAAAAGAGTTCGTTTTCACGAACTGCATCCATACCGACTATCGTAATATGACCCATAATTTCAAAACTTGATTTTTCGTTCCAAATAGCCTTCAAAACTTTAACATTTGTACTTTAACTACTTTTATAAACTTTGAATATGAAAACAAAGATAAGGGTTTTGAAGCTTTATTAAAAACATTTCAAGGAAGTAAAGTTGGAAAACATGTTTTTGACCAAAGGACTTCGAAGTCGCAAATTAACCACTATAAATACTAACTTTCTTAGCTTAGCACATCATAAACAAGAGTATGAATATATATTCATGTCATAATCAACATATACAAGCAAGGGCCATAACTTGCTAATTAACTAACTTTAACTTCCAATTTCAAATTTTACGCAACATCACATCCAAGCACATACGCATACATACAAATCAACATTTATCTCATCCAAACAAGCAATTATTTAACAATCAAGAATACGACATGCTTAAAGTTAGAAACTTTAAATAAAAAGTTAGCTTTACTCACCAAAGCTAACAAAACCAAAGCAACTACCACCTAACATTTTGGCACGACCTAGATCCTAGCCTTACATTTGGATAAATGAAATTTTAGAGGCCTGAAGTGTACAAAAATGGTTCCGCCATGGGGCTACAAATTCGTCCATGAGGTGGATTGAGGATAGTGTGGCATGTTTGGGTAAGGAGGTTGTAGAAATAGTAGGAAAGGTTCTTATTTGGATTCAAAGACATAGGAAGTAGAAAAGATCATGGTTTTTAAATTTCCAAACAAGGGAAGCCAGAGAAAGTTTTTAGTAGCTTGGAAGAAGGTTTTAAAATGTGAGAATGAAATGGAAAAATGAGTGAAAGAAATTAAGGAATTGCTTTTATATAAAATGCATTTGGTAAATTACCAAAATGGCCTTAAGTACATGCCCTCCTTTCTTTTTGTTGCCACCTCACCATGCTTGTCCCCCTACATGTAACTCACATTGTCGATTTTTCTATTTTTGTAAAAAAATTTAGAAAACTATTTCACCATCATTAGCTATTATTTAAAAGAGTTTTATTTTAATTATAAATCCTCCTTCTCGATCTGAGAAGTGCATTATTAGGGCTGGAACGTCAAACGGCTCTAGATTCGGGGGTGTCTGTTATAGTTGAACACGAAGGAAAGATCCAGTATTTGAATATTTAAAATTAATTAAATATTCGCAAATCAAAGCGGTGAAATTCCGGGTCGTTACATAGATATTCCATTATTATAATTAAATCATGACATGGTGTCCATTAAATGACTAAAATTAGGTCCGAGTTAAAGCATTGGGAGTGTAGAACTATTCAATAGAGGATTCGTCTCATTGATAGTATGAGTTCAGTATCACAATCAACTATAGTCAACTCAAAGTCCAAATCTCTGTCTAGAGTAGAACGACTAATAATAAATGTTATTATTGAACCAAAGACTTTGTTTGTGGAGTGATAAAGTTAAATGTGAAAAATATTGGAGTAATTGCCAGTACCAAATTCCACATCCTAAAGTGATATAATGTTTCGAAGAGTGTGTGTGTAAATTATTGTCACTATCGGTACCGCTTAAAGTAATGTAAAATACGATTTTACCGAAAAAATGTGTAATCAATGAATTTGGCCAAACCATCACACCACTGGCTAAGGTGACATATGTTGTTTGAATTATTCAACATTAATCACTGACTAAATTCACACCACTAAGCCACACAACCATATTTGTGAATTCTCCGGAATACAACATGATTTAATTAGTTTATAAAGTGTTATCAATGTATTAAATTAACCAATGTTTAAAATATATTAATTATTAATGTATTTATAGGGTTATTAACAAGCTGGGTAGCTCCTAGAATAATATTAGTTATTATTTGGGTGTGTATATAAAGTTATATATGCACGATATGTGATATATATATATATATATATATATATATTTGGGCTTTAAATATATTTAGTTACTTAAATGGAATTTGGGTATTTTTATCTATAGAAGACATTAGGTATGATCTACCACAAGGCAAACAAATGGTCTAAATATTTGATTTAGAGGGAATTAAAAGGCAGTTTTTAGAGAGAGGAATGGAAATGGGTTACATTCTCTCCATAAAAACAAATCTTCCTCATTAGTTCATTTTAATTTTTCTCCTTCTTTCTCCATCCATGGCCACCCCTTCTTTCTCTTCTTTGCATGGCCAACTTAAATCTCACACAAAAACATCAAACAAATTTTAAACTAATCGTTTCATTTGATTCTAGTAAGATCGGGTAGTGATTCAAGCAATCTGGGAGGCTATTTACAAATCAAGATGTCACAAAAGGTTGGATCGATTGAGGTAAATATTCATGTTTTATTTTCAATATTTCACCATCCTTGGGACATATTTGTATCTCCAAATACATATCTGTGTGATTTTTAAATTATTGAAATATAATTGTTACCTTCTGATTTTTTTTAAGTTGTAAATTAATGAAATTACACATGAACTAAGTATGTGTGTGTGTGTGTGTGTATGTATGTAAGTCTATGTGTGTGTTTGTGTGTATATATAATGGGGTCGGCTATTGGTACCAAAAAAAACACATAATGGGAGACAATAAATATTAACCATTAGATCTTAACATCGGTTAAATCAAGGGGAAACCTAATGGTTGACATCTCTTGAGTCACACTTATGCCAAATGGATTTTCCCATAAATAGTATTTGAATTTGGCCATAATTTTAATGTAAACTTAGATCTTAATTATTTTTTAATCTAGACTGAAAAATAGTTAGTTAAATTAATTTATATGCATATATTTAGTGTATACATATTTATATATTTGTAATATGATATGTCTTGTTATGTTATGTTACAATTAAATTATAATGATGTTAAATTATATATATACATGTTTCGATTTGAAATATTTAATGTTTCGATAAAGGTTAAAGTTAAATGTGGATATAAACATGAAATTCATAGTTGTTGGAACAATCTTAATTGTGACATTGTTTTAAAAGTGATTTGATTTATATTTATGTGATATTTCAAATCAAGAAATTTAATACCAAACAACTTTGATTTTGGATAACCATGGAATCATATTTCCCATCTTTATATGATTATTAGACCTTGATTTAATTAGAGGTTTGTAAAAGAAGAAAGTGGTAGGTACTTTTCATTTTCCCTTCAAATACCAAAATTTCATATATATACTTAAAGATATCTAATTTAATTTCAGAATTATATACATACATAAATAAATAGCAATACATAATATATGTGTGTGTGTGTGTGTGTGTGTGTCTAAGCAATATATATAGAGCTAGGATCAATAGCCCTTTTATTTAGCACCATTTGTAGCCCTCTAACATCAACCACAAGTTTATATTTAAGTGTTTGGCCCATGTGGCAGGAGAGAGAAAGAACAAATATTTAAATAGAAACTTGTGGCTGATATGGAGGCTAAAAAATGGTGCTAAATAAATGAGGCCATTGATCCTATGTGATGACCCGGCTTTCATCAACCAGAAAGTCGCATCATCTTTAAGAAAGAAAGGGATAAAAAAGAGAAAAGATAGAGAAGAAAGAAGAAACAACATCAGAATCTCAACAGCGGAACAAATAAATTATGTTAATCACATAAATATTACATAGTATACAACATCAATCAGAGTTACACAGATTATACATCACATACTAGACAGTTATAAACACCTGTCTAGTTATTACAACTCAATACAATACAGAGAAAACAACACAGCAGAACACTATATATATCTACAACGCTGAAGCCTCCTGCTCCATTGCTCCTCCATAAATCGTCAAAGCTAACCTGAATCCCTTGGCTACTCGTAAAAATTTGAGTACCCAAGAGTTTAAGAAAAACAGAATAAACTCCGGGTCAGACATGGGTCGGGTGTGAGTAACAGGTTAAAGTTTCTTAACTTTGAAAATCCTTTGAAAACAAAAGTATCACGTAAGACTTCCCACACATAAACATGGGTAAGTTTTTACCTTACGCTAACCAAAACTTTGATAGGAAATTCTATGATATTATAATAGTGTCTAGGGTTTTCAAATAAATATTCACATAGCTGAAATTATTACATGATTAAATTCCAGCGTACTAACCACAAAGTGGATTATACAATCAAATTCGAGATCACTTATTGGAGATTGGATTCCATACAATGGCAGGGCTACTGGGGTACCGCCCATCACAATACGTGGCCTAGATCAACGTACCGAGGAATCACCCTAAATCCCCTGCAACACAAGGCTGGAACCATCCCTTACTGGATAGTCCCGAATAAGACAACCCCGGCAGTTGGAGCTCACAACCACCCACACAGCCGAAATAAAAAGGACATCTAGACAGGGGAAAATCTCGTCCTACTTGGGTTCTACCCACTTAGCCTTGCTGCACCTCCCCTGTTTTAACCATTCCCGGTTGATGAGGCTTGAGGCTACAATTACCTTTAGAGAACACATCACTTAGAATGCTCATCTCCACCTGACGATGTTTTGAAAGCATTCAATCCATACAAGTTCGTTCTGGGTTCGAACGAAACCGAAGGCATTATCTCGTTACACTCATATTGGAATCACCCTCAGAGTTAACGACAATAACCCTTGCACTCTGAATCTTCATCTTCACTTGAGATTCACGACCTATCGTTAATTTGGATCGATGTGGTTTTCGGATATCCAAATCTGGAACCCGATCCCGGTCTCATCAAAATCCAAAACGTTTCTTTTAAGGCCAAGTTGTTTTAAAGTTAAAACAATTCAATTCATTATCCATATTCACACAGATAGATAATTCACGATATCACAGATAGATAATTCACATTATCATCACAAATAGATAATTCACTTTATCATCATAAATAGATAATCCATATTATCATCACACTTCAACCAAAGCATCCACAACATTACTTATCTCATATCTGAGATTTCAAACCACTTAAGGCAATCAATATCATCCATCCATACATAAACAAGGTTTAATAATCACACCATTTATAATTAATTTAAAATGAATTAAATTAATTACCTTTTCTCTAATTAATTTAAAGTAAATTAAATTAATTACTTCATTCTATAAGTCCTGCTTACTTAACCATTAATTAATTACAAATCAATTAATTAATCATTCTCTAATTTCCATCTTAATTAATCACCCTTGATTAATTATCCTTTAATTACATTCAAGTAATTATCCTTTAATTGATTTCACAAATTAATTATCCTTAACCAAATACAGTAATTAATCTTTAATTACTTCATTAATTAATTAACTAAAATTAATTACATTAATCCTTAATTAATTACATTAATTAATTACTCAAAATCACTTATTATTGATTAATTAATCTTAATTAATCAACCCTTAATTACATCATTAATTATATTAATTAATGATCCCTAATTACATTTTTAATTAATTATTCTATTTAAATTAATTACATTAAGTAATTAATCTTTAATTAAACCACATTTATTAATCACTCTTGATTAATCACATTCAGTAATTAACTACCCTTAATTACTTCATTAAATAAATTAATTACTCCATAATTAATTATCTTAATTAATCCCTTGATTAATTACACAAAGTAATTTAATCCAAATTACTTCCATTATTAAATCATCTTCAATTAATTACATCCAGTAATTACCATTAATTACTTCACTAAGTAATTACACTTCATTTATTACATTAAGTAATTAATTATCAAATCATCCAGTGATTAAATTAAATTTAATTAAACTTAATTAATTAACTTAAACTAATCACATTAAACTCAATTAATTACATTGAGTAATTAATTCCTTAATTACTTTCATTAAGTAATTATACTAAACCAATTTCACAATTGATTATCTTTAATTAATTAATCTAATTAATTATTAAAATTAATCACATTTATTAATTATTAAATAATCTTAAGTTAATGACCTTCATTAACTATTAACAATTCTTAATTTCTTTTCTTAAGAAATTAAACTTAGGTTAATCAATATTAATTTCAAATTAATTTATCTTAATTACCAATTAATTATTCTCTAATTATTTAACTAATTAAGTTTTAACTGTAACTTAATTAATCCTTAATTACTTCATTAATTAATTCTTAATCATTAATTAAAATCTAATCTTATCTAATTAATGATTCTTAATTACAAATTAATTATTCCTTAAATAATTAGTCTTAAACTTTAATTAATTAATTTAAAACTCTTAATTACTTAATTAATCATCCATATCATTAATTAATTATCCATTTTTAATTATCTTAATAATTTAATGAATCCAAATCATTAAATCTTAATTATCTTTTAAGATAAAGACATTATTCTTATACTTGACTTAATTATCATTTACAAATACATTTGAAAACATTTTACTTTCAAATTTACTTTTGAATTTCATTTTAAATTTAAGATTTAAAAATGAATACAAATTTAGCTTTAACTAAGTTTTAAACAATTTAAAAACCGTTTAAATCTCATGTTAAAGAAATACTTACCTTATAAAAGAAGTTTAAAAGAATTTGAAACCAAATTCATTTTTAAATCCAAACTATTTAGATTATGCTTTAAACATTCAAGGTTGTTTAAAACATTTTAAATTTTCAAAACTTATTTATCTCCAAACTAGGATTCAAACTAAACTTGAATTCCAGATTTAAACTTAGATTTAAAACTCTGTTTAAATCTTTACTTCAGATTTTCAAATCATTTTATAAAATACTTTAACAATTTTAAGTTGTTAAAAACATTTCATTTTTAAAAAAAAAACTTATTTATTTAAAACTAGGATTCAAATTCATTTTGAATCCATACCTTTAACTGGATTTAAAACCTGTTTAAAATTTTGCTTCACATTTTTATATTCATTTTAAAATTTTAAAACCACTGGCAGGTTTTAAAACCTGTAACAGCAGAAGTGACCCGAGAGCACCCTAAAAATGCTTCGAGTCAAACATCCCAGAACTTCGAGCAACTCACGACATCGACTCGAGAAAAACCTGAGAACCCATTCCTGCTCAAATCATACTTCACCAGAAAACACAAATGCACCGTGCACATGCACGGTGGCTCCGACCATCTACGGTCATCTACGATGACCTCATCGCATCGGCGATCACCCTCAAACTCGAACCCGACCATCAGAATATCATCACAAACTGGAAATCAAATTTGAGCATTCTTGAACAAACCTGGAACCATTGACCAAACCTGGCAAACCCCTTGACCCCACATCTCTGACCACCAAAACACCGGAGCCTCCGACCACGACCTCGCCAACACCCCCGCTTAAATCTCCCAAAATCTGGTGGAGCTCGATCCACCAGAGGCGCCGTGGTGATTACATCTCCGACCATGACCAAAAACTAGGGTTAAAAACAATTCCGACCACCCATCATCACCACAGTAACTTGATCACCATTCCGATATATTTTCCCCAAGTCTCCGACCATCCTTCGACCTCCAGAAAGAACCCTGACCTCTCCGACCATCGAGATCATCAGAAAACCCCTCAAAACATATTTCTGGTCAAACCAGAACTGCCCTCAAATCCCACTACTAAAAATAGTAATTTTTGTTTCAAAAATCAAGTTTTAGTTTAAGCATTTGATTCATATACCTGAATCCATGAATCATGATAATTGAATTTTAACTTATTTAAGTTTGCACAGTTGTTTTATTATTTCCAAAGGCAATACAAATTATTTCAACTTAAACAAGTTTTTAAACTAAAATCTATGATATAACAAACATATTTTGTTCAAGACTTAAGTACTAATAAAGATTGGATCAAAAGCAATTGATTTATGATTAGATCTAGAACCTGGAAACTAAAATCAGAGAAAGCATCCAGACACATAGCAATGCACACAACAAAATATTCATATATATACACAGAGTTTTAAAATATATTCACAAACATACTTGTTTTCAGAGATGAACATGCAACATAATTATATACTTAAATTTTAAATAGTGATGTTACTCACCTTGCTTCAGAAATGAACAGAGCTCTTTTATTTTGAAACAGGCTTTTGAAATTGCCAGCTGAAATCTTTTAATCTCTGATTAGAGTTGAGCTAAAGTGTTGTTTAAGTTGAATTTTGTTTAAGTATGAAATAGTATTTACTTCAGAGGTTACTCAATTTTAGATGGACGAACTGAAATGAGGAAGGCTGGTATATATAAAATGAGTTATAGGGTGATGTATATGAAATGAGTTTACAGGGTTATTATTTTTCTTTTCTACAACAAGGTCAGAGATTTTTTTTTATGTTTGTTGACTAGCAGATTTTTCTCTTCTCTATGGTGGCTGATATGATCTATATTGTACTAGAGATGATAGTATTTATGCTAGCATTAATTTCTATTGTCTTGTCTCACACTTCCATACTTATCCTATTTTATATGTGCATACATGAATATTTATTTTTCCTTTTTAAAACTTAAACCACCAAACTCTTCATTTACAATTATTTATTTGTATACTTACGAATTACTTTTTAGAGAAAATAAAATAAAACTATGTATATATACACAAATAAAAGCTTATACAAATATCTTTAAAATCCAAAACATTTTAAAGATAGTAATGGCGGCTCCCAGATCTAGATCTGGAGATTAGGGTTTTCCCTTTTCTCTTTTTTCCTTTCCTTTTTTCCTAGTTTTCTTAATCTTTCTCCGTTATTATCTTGTTTCCGTTCTTCACTTCAATCTCCTCATTATGGGTCTGCGGGATGCGGAAGGTTGGGAGGAGGTGAGAAGGAAAAGGGGCAAGGCACCTATTCCTTCTGGTCCGGATCAGAGGCTTACTTTGGGAGGGCAAAGTTCGAACAGAACAGGTAGATCTGAGGGTAGGAGGGTGTTTTCGGATCAGACTGGGCGGACAGGCAAAACAAAATTTACTAAGCAGAAAAGTGCGATGTCTGGAGGCAATTCCAAAATCATTTTCACTGTTTCAGAAAACGCAAAGAAATTTTCATACAGTGAGGCAGTAAAAGAAGGAGCAGTTGGGGATTTAGGTAAACTGGATCTGGAGTTTATAGAGCCTACTGTAGCAGATGGTAAAAGGATAGGTTCCCTATCTGATGAAGCGATCAAAGAAGCGGAGGGAGGTTGGGATTTATGCATTTTGCTGTATGTGGTTGGGTATAAACCTTGGCTCCGTACATTTGAGGGTTATGCCAAAAGGGTTTGGGAAACTAAGAAGCCGTTTTCTGTTCATTCTAGGAATAATGGATTTTTCGTAGTGAGATTCGGATTGGAGGAGGACTGCAATAAGATTTTAAAATCAGGCCCTTGGTTTATGGACCGGAACTTGATTATTATGAAGAGATTATCCCCAGATATGAGAACTGATAGAGATCTCCTTACTTCTTTGCCCATGTGGGTTAGACTTCCTGGTTTAAGTTTTAAACTATGGGGCAATAAGGCCATTAGCGCTCTAACTAGTACCATAGGAGTTCCTATTAAGATGGATGAGGCCACTAAAAATAAATCTAGACTAGCCTTCGCCAGAGTTTTGGTGGAGGTTAATGTTAAATATGGAATGCCTAAATCCATTGAAGGTAGAGACGAGAATGGGAGGAGTTTCGTTCAAGAAGTAGAATATGAAAACCCTCCTCCCATCTGTGTCAAGTGTGTTTGTTTCGGACATTTAATTGATGAATGTCCTATGACCAAGTCCTGGGTCCCTAAAGAGACCCAAGCTGTTAGCTCCGATAAGCCTGGTATAGTTGATTGTGAAATTGAGTTATCAAATATTCCTGAAAAGGAGATAAATGCTACTGAAATTGGATCCAAGAATGATGAAGGGGTTGTCCCTTACAATAATGTAGTGGCGGAAGACACAAAAGATAGGGAAAACTCTACAAATGTAATTGTTAATTCAATTCAGGAACAGAATTTGGGGAAAGTTGCATCCTCAGTAGAGCGGGGTGAGGGGGCAATTTCCGAAGGTACAGAGTCAGATCATGTTACTTCTACCGAAACAGGAGTCAGTGAAGATTGCTCCAATGCTCCTCTGGCCAGGCCGGAAGGTCCTCCTGATCAAGGAACCAGGGAGCCATTCATTCCTGCTTCTCCAACTACCCCGGGAGCCATCGATCTGAGATCATTTCCTCCAAAATCACCATCGACTCACGTTTCTATTCTCAAACGCCCATTGTCATCATCGGATCACAATTCTATTCCAATATCCTTAACTTCTAATGATTTAGTTTTTGATGATGAAACTTATAATAATGTTAATTACAGGAGAGGGACTGATCATAGTATTTTATTACAGGTACAAGAGAATCTGGATCAGGACATAGGAACGACTAAAGTGGCAGAGGAACAAAATAGTTATGATAATGTAGACACAGTTCAGGAGGAAATGGAAGAACAACTTCTTCCGAAGCCCCAAGATATAGAATTTGATAATATTCAGAAGGATAAGCTGGTCCGAAAGAACCCTAAGTGGGTGCAGATGTTAGGTATTCCTTCGGAAGACAAAGGGGAGTCCTCGAGCAGTAGACCCCAGAGGACCCGAAACAATAAGGTTTTATAATGTCTGTGGCCTGCTGGAACGTTAGAGGGTTTCATAACCCTAACAGAATGGGTGAAGTGAGGAAAGCTATAGGCAAATTTAAAATTAGCTGTTTTGGTATTTTGGAAAACAAATTGATGTTTCCAGAGATTATGAAGTTGGAAAAAACGTTGGAAGATGGTTGGAGAATAATAAGTAATATATCTTGCTATTTTAAATGTAGGATTATGGTTCTTATTGATACAAAAATTTGGGATTTCAATTTTATTAGTATGAGTGACCAACACATTTCTATTGAACTGATCAATTCCTCGAATTTTAGATGTAATTTAACTTTTGTCTATGCCCAAAATTTTGTTGAACTAAGGAAGAGATTATGGAAGAATCTGCAGGAGGATGCTATAAATATTTATAGGCCATGGATGGTCCTTGGGGATTTTAATTGCATCCGTAGACCCTCAGAGAGACAGGGAGGTAATCCAGTAACTTTTTATAATTTGTTTGAATTAGATGACATGGCTTTATTTACTGGTCTTAATGAGATAAATATTAAAGGATTCGAATTTTCTTGGTGGTCGGGCCCGGGTAGAAATATTTTCTCTAAAATCGACAGGGTGTTTGCTAACCTTGACTGGATTAACTTATTCCCTGAATTATCAGTTGAATTCTTACCTCCTACGGTGAGCGATCATAATGCTATTCTAGTCTCGTTTACCTCTATCTCTAGGGTTAAGAATAGTCCGTTTAGATACATGAATCATTGGTCTTTATGCGACCAATATTTTCCTCTGGTTGAGAAACTTTGGGTTACCAACCAAATCGACAGACCTTTGTTCCAAGTTATTAACATTCTCAAAAACATTAAGAGGGATCTCAAGAGATGGAGTGCTAATTCTCGTAACATCAGACAAGAGGTGAATGTAATGAGAGATAAATGTTCTAGTCTTCAAAAACTTTTGGAAAATTCTAATGACCATAACTTAGCTTTGGAATTTCAAAATGCCAAGACCAACTTGGATATTGCATTAAAAAAAGAATTCATGGTGGCAAAACAAAAGGCTAAATGTGACTGGCTGATGATGGGTGATGAGGGATCTGCTTTTTTCTACGCCAAAATGTCTAACAGAAGGAGTAGAAACCGTTTGACTAACCTTAATGTGGACGGTAAGGTGATATCGAACAATAAATTTGTTGAAGAGGCTATTGATTTTTTCAAGCAAACTTATAATCAACCTTTATGTGATCATTTTCCTGAAGTGATTTGCAAAACGGTTATTTCTGAGTTTGGGGCTAATTTTTTAAATAAGAATTTCTCTTTAGAAGAAATCAAATACGCTTTGTGGGATATCAAAGACACTGTTTCGCCGGGACCGGATGGTTTCAATTCGTTGTTTTTCAAGAAGCATTGGAATCTTTCGAAAGATATTATTTATAAAGCTTTAAATTATATTTTTCAAAAGGGTCTAATCATTAGTGAATGGAACCACACGTTTATTCATTTGATCCCTAAAAAGGACCATTCCTCCTGTATTCAAGATTTCAGACCAATTGCATGCTGTAACACTTTATACAAGGTTCTCTCTAAAATCCTGTGTAATAGATTGGGTCCTTTTTTGGATAAGTTGGTATCTCATAACCAGACGGCATTTATAAATGGTAGATCAATAGGAGATGGTATTTTGTTAGCTCATGAATTAATTAGAGGTCTCGGAAGAAAGGATAATAAATACATGTGTATAAAAGTTGATTTAAAGAAAGCATATGATTCGATTAATAGAGATTTTGTTATTCACATGTTAAGAAGCTTGGGTTTTACGGATAAATGGATAAAAATTATTGGAAATCTTATTAAGACCCCAGTTTTTTCTATCATTGTTAATGGAGAAGCGCACGGTTACTTTAAAGGCTCTAATGGTCTTAGACAAGGAGACCCACTTTCTCCTATCCTATTTACCCTAGTAATGGAATATTTTACGCTACTTATGGAAGAAAAAGTAAGGGGTGGTCTGATCTCTCCTGTTACGGACTTTGGTAACAAATTGACTCACTTGATTTACGCAGACGATATCATTCTTTTTACTAAAGCCAATGTGCAAACTGCGTATGCTATTAACGAAGTTTTTAAAACCTTGAAAAGGGTCTCTGGTTTGGAGTTAAGTGTGGAGAAATCTAACATCTTTTTTGGGAAAGGGGTAGATGGCTGTACAGACATCTGTTCTATTCTCAACATTCAACAAGCTACCCTTCCTATAAGGTATTTGGGTATTCCTCTGTCAAGCGTTAACTTGAGGGATAAGGATTGTTCTCCGTTGATAGAGAAGATCAAAGTTAGGATTGGAAGATGGGAAACTAAAATGTTGAGCTTAGCAGGGAGACTGGAACTTATAAAATCTACTATATACCCTATAATTCAGTTTTGGATGCAATGTTTCTACCTCCCTGTTGCTACTGTTCAGAAGATTAAACATATGATATTAAATTTTCTTTGGAAAAGTCGCAGTAGTAAGATCCCGTGGGAGGTTCTAAGTAGAAAAAAAGAAGAAGGAGGTATGGGTCTGAGAAACTTAGAAGAGATGAACAAAACGCTATATATCAAATTGATTTGGAAAATCATTAACTTATAAGGCAGTTGGGCGGTATTTATGCATGGAAAATACATAGGGCTTAAAAGTTTCTGGGATATTAACCAGGTTTCGGATGATTCTGGGGTGTGGAAGTGTATTCTAAAAAATAGACACGAAGCCTTGAAATGTCTATCCCTTAACATTGTAGATGGTAAATCTACTTCGTTATGGTATGATCCTTGGCTAAATGGGAGTTCTATTATGGAACGTATTGGTAGAGACACTGCTTTTAGAACTGGTACAGATAATATAATGCTTAGTAGGATTTTAAGAAATGGTGAATGGAAGTGGGACTTGTATAGCTTTCTATTTCAAATACAGAGTGAAATTGAAGATGTAAAGATTCACAATGACAAAGAGAGGGATTTCTGGTCTTGGAAGTGTACTTCGGATGGGCAATATCAGTTTAAAAAAGTTTGGAACTCGGTTCGAACTAGGTTTGATACTAAATTTTGGGCGACTATGGTTTGGAGCAAAATTCATGTTCCTAAAATGGCAGTTTGCCTCTTCAAGGCCATAAATGATTTTCTCTTGACAAAAGAAAGATTAATTCAGAAGCAGATAGTGGTCGATCAGAATTGTGTGTTTTGTAATAGTCACATTGAAAATATAGACCATCTATTTTTTCAATGTGACTTTACAGAAAAGATCTGGTTTTGGAGTTGTAAAAAATTTTTCGTCAATCCGAAAACTACATTTTCTTTTATCCTGAAGGAGGATTTAACGAAAATTGTTTCTATATCCAATGCTCGAAATTTCAAGTCTGATTTGTTCCAACTTTCACTCTCAGTTTGCATCTGGCACATTTGGAAAGAAAGAAATGAAAGGATTTTTCAAAATCGTTTTACAGAAGGGTCGAATGTTTGTCTAAAAATTTTCCAAACTATGAACATCAGAATGGCAAAATCAAAATATTTTCAGAACAGCACTGGCATGAACTCGGATATAGCTTTGAAATGGGGTCATACCTCCCAACGCTGAATTGGGGACATTATCATAATTCCTGTTTCTTTTTGGTACTTTATTGTTCCTATGTCTTCTGGCTTCAGATCTCGAGTACCTGTTTTATCTTACATTGATTATCTCCCTCTCTAAATTACATTATATCTGTTTTTCATCTCTAACTAAACAGTAGTTTTTAAGTTTATTGATCTGCAGGTGGAGCAATTTGTCTGTGGATCCCTGGACAACAAAATGCTGATTTATTATGGTTATTTTAGAAGCTTCTAAGGAAGCAGCTGTACTGAGGAAAACAGAAGCTATTTCAAAAACTTATCTTGTTTAGAGTCGTCTTGAGAAACAGCTGATGTTCCCTATGGTTTAGCAAGTCTTTCATATCTCAGATGAATCTAAGATCTAAAATCTTTCGGGAGGCTTCTAATCTTTGAGCCTGTTATTGGGTGGAGCAATTTGTCTGTGGATACCTGGACAACAAGACGCTGAATTATTATGGATATACTAGAAGCTTCAAAGGAAGCAGATTTACTGAGGAAAACAGAAGCCATATCAAAACTTATCTTGTTTAGAGTCGTCTTGAGAAACAGCTGTTGTTTCATATGGTTTAGCAAGTCTTTCGGATCGGAGACGAATCTCAGATCTAAAGTTTTTGCAGCTTCCCTGACATGGAATCATAAAAATCCTCGTTAGTTTGAAGGCTATAAGGAACAAAGCAGTAGATTTAGATAGTTTACTTACTCTAGTAAGTCTGGAGAGATGGCGTTCCGAGTCCTAACTGTTTTCATTTGGAGTTCGCTGTAGTTTTTGTCGTCTCAGAAGTAAAAGGAGGAGATCAGATATTTCATGGCAGCAGCCATTTCTGTTTCTCGCGAGTTTTCTTTTTGGAAAGTATGGAGTTAGGAAGAGAATGAAAAGTCATATTGCTTTTTTCCTTATCGAGAAGCTTCGGTTTCTTCTGGAGGCTTCCATTCTTTGGGCCTGATATTGGGTACGGGTTGTATTTGTTCTTGAGCCCAACGAGTTTAGTTTTTGTATTGTCTTTAGTTTTTGTTTTGGGCCGGTTATTGGCTTTTGCTTTGTATCTTGTTGGACTTGTTTTTTATTTCTTAATAGAAAAGTTTGAACCCCTTTTTCAAAAAAAAAACATTTTAAATATCTACCCTTTTTAATTTCAAGACTTTTAAATTCAAAATAAATTCTAAAATCCAATTTTAAAATCAAGTTATATATATACATATATAACAACATATTTAATTTGAAAATAACACTTCTATTTTAAAATCTATTTATATTGATATATAAAACAATACATAAATAATTTTATTCGAAAACAACAATTTGTCAAATTTAAATAATTTATAAAAGAGATTATAAATTCCTATTATTATTAAATGAATTAATATATCATATTTATTAAACAATATTTTAAAACAAACCTTTTAATTAATCTTAAACTTAAGCTAAGATATAATTTAATCAATTAAACATTTATCTTAAATATTTTAAAACTATATATTTTAAATTAAATCATAATTTGCAAATTACCAAAATATATTAGAATTTGAAAACAAGATTTATTTATTTATTTAATTCAAACCAAAGATTTCTATTTACAATATATACAAATATATACACATTATAAATAGAAAACAATTTATTAGCGTTTAAAAAGATAAAATCACCAATTAAATATTTATTAAAAGAAGATTATTAAATAAATTTAAATTTATCAACAAAAATTATCAAATCAATTTAAATTTCCATACAGATTATTAAATTGATATTGCCAAAAATTCCGAGATATCACATCCTAGCTCATATACATACATACATACATACATATTGTACTATTAATATGTGTATACAAACCGTATATGTTATAGTATACTTAAACAAATTATATACTTAGGTCATTTCTTCCTAATATGCATTTGAATTTATCATATGTGTATGTAAGTATAATACACACAAACACACAATAGATATAAATCTCAATATCTATGTGTGTGTGTGTATAGTTATATATATGCTAGCTCATATACTTTATGTTACCATGTCATATTATGAATATATATGATATATTCAAAAACAACATTAAACTAATTTTGTTACCACGATTAGTTAAATGAATACAAAATATTTTAGAATAAAATATGACTTTATTTTAATAAATAGATCGGATCTAATGCTAGTTAATAGATTATATACGCTTACCGAGATCCAAGTCAGGATTTTTTTTGAAATTTACCTATTTCACTCGTTACTAAAACAGGATGGATCCAATAACAATAGCCTTGCCATGGTCAATAAGATGTCAAGTGTAATGAATTATTGTTAATTTAACACCACAATTTGAATTGTTTAGTACTATAACTATCCTTATACAAGTATGAAATAATTTTTTATTCGCCCATTTAATTTTTTTTGAATAATATTTAAATTTAAGAGGATATTAGGATCCACACCTTATTTAACTTAATACCCGAAAACAAGTTTCATGAAACATCGCTATTAATATTTATGGTGAAATTGCATAGTCTTGACTATAAATATTTGTAGTGTAGACATCAAATAGTTGCAATGTGTCCTACTAATAATTGCAGTATTTGCAGTTTTAACCATACATTTTTGTTAAACAAATATTGTAGTGTAGACTGCAAATATTTTCATTATAGACTATAAATAATTGTAGTGTATGCTGCAATATTTGTAGTTCTAAATGCATATTTTTGTAGAAAAATATTTGTAGTGTAGAGTGAAAATTTTAGAACTACAGTTGCAGTGTAGAATGTAGATATTTGCAGTATAGAATGCACATTTTTGTTGAAAATGTTTATAGTTGGTTTTTCATGAAACCTGTTTTTGACATGGGTGATGGCGAATTTTGAAACTTATGATGTGTGTTTGAATAAAACAACCCTAAATTTAAAACACACACACACATATATATGCATGCAAGTGTGTATGTATGTATTAAATATATATATATATATATATCTGTGTGTGTGTATAAATAACAAAATACAAAAATATTAAAATCAAACTACTTACTGTAAGGTTTCTTTTAAATACCTTTTAATCAATTATATATATAATGTATATTATTTTATTAATTTTCGGCTATTAATAAAATAGTTTAAATTCAAATTTAAATATTTAACTTATTCAAAAAAAATTCTCGTTTTATTATTGCTATATCCACCAGCAAGATTATAAAAAATATTTTTTAATTTAATTTATTTCTACCGAATATATATATAAATATTTTGAAAAATGAAAATCTTTAATTGTAAAATAGTTTGACTTTGTAATAAATTGATATATATGTGTATATATATATATATATTATTAACATTTTATGAGATTTGAAATTTCATTTTAATAAATATTCGTATGGATATTCATGTGTTTTTATATGCATATGTATCCTTTTTTATTACTAAACTGAAAACAGTAAAAAAATTATTAATATTAAACTCAAAGTATTATTTTGAAATTAGTTTTGTTAAACAAATTTATATATGTATATATAATAAACCTTTTCAAATATGGAATTTTTTTTAAACATGTTGAAAAATAATTGAAAGCAAAATACACACACACACACACACACATATATATATATATATTAGTTAATAAAAACAATATTAAATAATTATATACAAATAAAAATTAATTTTTATTAAATATTATGATAGATTATTTAATTAGGTAAGTATAGTAGTATTAAATAAACATATATATATACACTATATACAATTGTTCTGAATTTCACCAAAGTAGTCCTATCGAGAGTCTAACACGTTCTCTACTGATTACTTACTCTTAAACCTTAATAGTCTTCTCCTTTTTTGTTTGCAAGGATGAAATTATTTCACTAATAGGGTAAGAATGGGGTAGGCGACTATAAGCTAGAGCACATAAAAACATTCCTATAATAGAGTAGAGTCTATATAGTTTATAGCCTAAGGCTTGCATCCTTTTCTCAACTATTTTCTCTAGTCCTTGAAGACCTAGTAAAGCCCTATAGTACCCCCAAATGTGGTTAGCCATACTCTGTATTAGGCCAGTTCAATGACCCATTTGACTCCCATTTGAATCACCATTTAATTAATTAATTTCCAACTCCTAAATCATTCAAACTGTCGTATAAATTTCATACATCGTCTTGACTGATTTTAAGCTCAATGTTTTTATAAATTTATTATTAATTTTTTTAGTCGAACTCGAAAATAATTTACAACGTGGTTGTGTTAACTCTATGATGTGAACTCTATCCATAAACAATATTTAAATAATTTTTATACTGAAGAATGTTTGGACTTTGCTGAAGCAAAGTATAAGGCAAAGTTCAATTTTTAGATCATTTAGGAGATATCATATTTTTGATCTACATAAGCTCACCTAGTAATGACAATTTATACTCGTGTTCTTTTCTTCATCACTATATCACTTTGATATCTAGAGTTTGGTCTACGGTCAAAAACTCATCCATATTTAATTACGTAAATCACTTTAAAGTTCGTGGTGCAATCAAATAACATTTATCGATTTACTCTGGCTATAGATTTTGACTTTCAGTTGACTTACCAATTACGATCATACACCTTCTATAATAAAGGTGACAAAGCCTCTCTTGGGTAGTGTTTCACCTCAAGTGGTTCAACGTATCAACTATGGTTGTAACAAAGTCGTCATGCCAAGTATTTAACTATAATTAAAGAATAACTTAACTCCTTAAGATCAACATTATCCTCAAGTCTGAAGACTACCGTATCTTATTACCTATTCTATTTTGACTTAGTTATATTAACCTCTAAAAGGCTCTTGCCGAGTAGTTATATGATTGTTCCAAACAACCATAAGTACGAAACCCATTAATACCCTTAACAACCATGAGTAAATCACTATCCATTATATAAACAGTGTTACATACATTTGTCTCAACATACGTATCCATACCCTTTTCTTGATATGTTTTGACTACGAACATGTAAGGAGTGAACATTATCAATACCTCAGTTATTGATTTTGATGATAACAACCTTGGTAACAAAATATATTCATATAAAATATGGATACTAATGTTTTTGCCAAGTTATACAGTATGTAGTGCATGATATTACACAGGTATTGAATCAAAGACTGTACAGTATAAAAACTCAAGAAATGGACATGAAGACTCATGAGTATATAGTCTAGATATGAAGATCTCAAGACTATGGTGTAGTATATAGAATCATAGAATATTGTGAAAGTCCCTGGTAGCAATCTTTTTCATTTTCTTATTCTTTATTTTTAAAACAAAGTATTTTTTAAAATATATTTAAAAATATTTATGAAAGTTTTTTAAAGTTTAAAATGTTTATAAACCATGTTTAAATTATTTTACGAAGTATCAAAATATTTTACAAAGCATAAGGCCCCGTTTGGTTTCGTTTTGGGTTTTGTGTTTTGTGTTTTCAACATACACTACAAAATACAAGAAAATATGGGAATTTTTTTTACAATTCTTAGCCATCGCGACGATGGACGGGAAACGGAGGAGATGAATTGTTTTCCATCCTTTTGTTATGTCTCAAAGCATGAAAAATCAAATAAACTTGTTTTCTATTTTCTATGTTAGTTTCAATTTTCAAAATTGTGTGTTTTTCAACAATACATAATAAATGCGAATTTTTCTTTAGACGAAAACATAAAACTAAAAATAGCAAACCAAACGGGGCCTAAGATTTTCAAAACATTTTAAAATAAATAGGTTTTCAAAATACACTAGCCTATGTTGACGTATAGGCAGATGATATGTCGACATATATGCTGCTATTTTGAAATGAATTTTCAATTCATCGCTCTTCGCGAATGGACATGTCTATTTATTCTCTATATATAGTGGGTTTCAAACGAATTTTTTAACAACTACTTTCTTATTATCTTCTCTCCTCTTACTCTGCCTAGTGAAAATTTATTCAACACTTCTCGAATTCAAACCAGAATCAATTCAACCTTCACCGTATTGATTCTGTATTATTTACTCTCTAATTTCAATCATCTCTCCTCAATCAAAGATCAAAGAGCTGTCTAAGAGGCTATAGGATCAATTATAACCAAAGACCAAGAAACTGTCTTTGGAAAAACCATCAAAATATAGTTGTATTTGCGTGGGTGTGATTGTAGCCCGTTCAAATCAAATGGGTGTGCTTGGTGTTCTAGAAATCCAAGTGGGTGTGCTTGTATCCTACCCAAATCAAGTGAGTGTACCCAGAGCTTGAAAAACCTGGTGGGTGTGTCTTGTAGCCTTGAAATCAAGATTGTATTAGGTTTTCCTTCTTGCTATTGAAAGATTGGCATTTGAAAAGAAATCTGTACAAGCAATTGTACAGGACTGGATGTAGGGTAACTCCGAACCAATATAAAAATCCCTAGTGTGATCTCTATAATTCTCTACTTTTTATCTTACTACATTTATACTTATCTGCGTTTGCATATGTGATTGTTCATTCTGTGTTGTTTAATAATAATGTTGATTTTTTTTAAAAAGATTCATAAAAGTTAGAAAACACTATTCACCCCTTCTAGTGTTTAATTAGCCTTAAGATCCATAATTCTGCAACCCACAAGTATTTGTTTATATATTAGTATATATTTATTGATTCAATACTCATGGTTATGAACATGTTATAATTGCAATCGATAAAATAACTCTCCTAAGGATTTTTTGCTTACATATGTTTAATGTATTTGAGTCATTATTTGTATCTCTATATAATAACATATATAAACGAAAATAAACTAGATGCATACATCTTTTCAAACAAGATTATTTTATAAGATTTAAGTTACCAATAAATTACATAATTGCTCCTAAGGAACACCCTTAACTCTATCAATCTCCCACTTGCACTTGGGACCGATTATGGTGCCTCATGCCCATACCTTTGATCAGTCAACCTAAATTAGACCGATAAGGAGCCTTTAGTGAATGTATATATGATATTTTTATTTTGTATCTACTATTCGATTATGCTCCATGTTACTAATAAACTCTTTTATCACGTACTCATTATGAAGAACATATTTCGATTTATTATAAGGCTATTAGTTTTCATTGCAATCTATATTGCGTTATTGAAATCAAAATACACAACTGAATTTTCAGTAGTGGAAACCACTCCTAACTCTCTTATAAATTTGTATATATACACACTGCATTCATTACGACATTATTCAAGTTCATGCACTTAGCCTTTGTAATTGAATTTTCCATAACTTCTCATTTGGAACGCTTCCAACTTAAAGCTTCTTATCTAAGGTCGAACATGAATTTAAGATTGACTCACTATATTTGATATCACTTATAACGTTAGAATTCGATTTTACCTTAGATTTTATATTTGCAAATACTTGAGAATAATCTTAACTACCATTTAGTGATTTTACCTTAGATTTTATATTCGTTGAATGCACTAAGCGTATAAGCAAGATCTTATATACCATATTACATAACATACATGATGATCACTATATTGTTGATGCATAAGGAATATATATCATATGTTCCATATTAAACATTTTAATATGTTGTTTTTGTATACATATTAAGATGATCCCAACATCCTCTTATACCAAGTATAAAGGATGTCTCTATCAAACCTTTATCAAGAATCAAACAATCATATTTTAACCGATTTTAACATGAGTACATCTTTAAAAATCAGTAATATGTTGTTTTTTTATAGTATTATAAATGTTTTAGTACCTTTTAATTTTCATTCTTAAAGAAATATGCTTCTTTTGCATTTTGATTGACAATCAAACTATTTGATAACACTGTCAAAATACTCATCAACCCTGATACTTATTGGACGCCACTATTGTATCAACTCTTATATCATATTCAAAAACACAAAATGCATGTTATGTATAACATCCCCCACTTCGAGACCAGAAAATGAATGCCAATGATGTTGCAGTCATGATAAGAAGTATTTTCAAGCAAAAAAGTGAGATCAGTATAAATTCTTTTCACAACATTAAGTAAATAGAGCAGCTAAATATTTTCATTACATCGAAATGTTTTATAAAAGTCATTAAATCATCATTAACCCATCTGTGATGACCCACCTTTTTAACCCTAAAAAATAAACACTAATACTTCCACAATATTCACGTGCCGCAAATTCAAGTGCCAGAAAGGCAGATTATCAGGGGTAAAGAAAATAAAGTTAGTAACACATATTTTCACATCACATTGAATAACTTAATTTTTTACATATATATTACATAAAATCACTCTCAAAATGATGTATCAGAGTTATGGAAAGTACTAACCCAGCTAGGGACAGTTATAACTGCATGTAACTACACAAGTGCTGGTATTAAACTTATACATAATACAACGGAAATAGAAATGGATAACTATCTACAAAGGAATCTTTTACTCCATGCTCCAAGCTCCTCCAAAATGCTCCAAGCTAAACCTAACTACTTGGCTACTTGGAAAAATAGGGCACCTAGAGTTTAAGGAAAAAGAAAATAAACACCGGGTCAGTCATGGGATTGGTTGAGAAAACTCAAAATACGGGTATTTTTTAAAATGAAGGGTATCTGATAAGACCACGCCGCATATAAACATAGATGAGTTTTTACCTTATGATAACCAAAACATTGCTACGTAAAATCCAACGATATTATAAAAGTGTCTATATTACAAATACATATTAATCATAGCTGAAATTGTTACAATAATTAAATTCCACCATAATAGGTATACAACTAAGTCCGAAGGCACTTATTGGAGAATGGATTCCATACAATAATAGGTAAGGGACTACCTTCCGTATAATACAACTTAAAGGAATGTACTGAGGACACACTGATAGTCCTCTGTATCTAGCAAGATCAGCTTACCCCTTTCCGATGGCCAACACAATGGTCCTGGATTGTACCGAATATGACATCACCTCGATTGTTACCAACGTTTACCGGAATCCCTTAGCATACACCACATCTCAACATATAGAGAGTAATGCAGAAAGGTGATGATCATACCCTAATGGGTGCGACCCACATAGCCTTACGACATATCCTGTTTCAGCCATTTTCAGGTGTCAGGCCAGAGGTAATGTATTACCTTTCACAGAATGGATTCTACTTTGAATGCCATATTACCATTTTAACACCACACTATTGGTTTCCACAAAAATACAACCTCTGAGTTCATACGTCTCAGAGAAGGGTGTTAAGTATAAGAAGGCTTACCTCCAACACCACCAAACAGATGTACGTTTGTAAAAATCAAGGTACGTGGTCTTCAAAATAATTGTCTCTAACATATTGTCCAAGAACAGGACAAGCCGAAGGCACTGCCCCTACTACATCCTATTTAGGAATCACCACTAGGAGTAGTAGCGAGCAGCCCTTACAATATGAAGATTTCAGAATGAAGACACTACTGCCACCATATATATATTGGCAATCACCCCAAAGATTAATGGTAAGTATACCTACATTATGGAGATCCCTGGTCTTCAAAATCATTGTCTCTAACATGCCTTCACTTTCGAATGCGTATAGTGGTTCGAAGTGGTTTTTGGATAAGAATCGCCCAAATCTAATCCCGGTTTTTACAACTAATTATCGATAAAAAGACGCTAAGTTATCAATTGTGGACAAACCACTATCAGATGTAAATATTTGCATATGAAAAATCTAACTTCAAATACTCAACATCACTTTCGATTTCAGACTTAAACTATTCCTCAGTTAACAATGGGGTCGGCCAAGATAAGGTATTACTACCTCTCAGCCCATGGCTCAATGGACATTCTTAATCTTCGGAATAGCTGGGGCTCCATACCTCGAAATTTATTATCAAGTATAATATGAAAACATTTTTCATATAGCATATTTAATCATGACCGATTTATGGAAATTAACTCTCTCATACTGAACATGTTTCTGACATTTCGACCTTATCTATCCCTTGCCCAGGAAAGAGGCTAGGTAAGCCAAGGCACTGGCTGCTCCTGAACATCTCCTTTGTTTAAGCACCTCACATTCGGATCTATGGATAGAAGGATCAGTCTACTTGTCGGCTTTTAGTGTTATATAAACATGTCACCGTTTTAATGCTAATTAATCTAGTTTGTGTGGTTACATAATGGTAAAGACAAAGAAATCCCTTTTTTAAAAACAAGGTTTTTATAAAACAATTTGGAAAACTAACTCCTTTTAAAAGTCTTTTCGAAAAATCCTTAATTTATAAACAAGTTTGTTACAAAAACCAAAGTCCTTTCTATAAAATAAAACACTTCTTTTAATAAATAAATGCTAAACCATCTTTAAAAATACTTTGCAAAAGATTGAAAATCAACCCAAGTTCAAAAATCCTTTTTAAAACATTTATAAAAAGATAAGGTCGGTATTCCAAATGTCACTTTAAACAATTTCAATCAAAAGATAAAATCACATGTTTAACAACATAAGCAACCTCTACATAGGCATATAAACATATACATGTTCATCATAATCAAGGAACTCCTTTAGAGTTCATTATCACACATGCTTTTCGAAGTGCGTCATCGCGACCTATTCGCTACGACCACTTCGATCTCATGTTCTAGTCCCCTGCACAAAGTGGTTATATATGCAATCTACCTTAGTGGGAAATCAAATCCTAACAACCAATATAGTCATCACATACACACATATACACCATTCAAGTGATAATAATAAATGAATATATCACAAAATATCATGAGTTTTAAAGTTATTTAAAGTGAGCTTTACTCACATATTTATTAACCAAAATTCCAAAAACGAGCTACCACTTCTTTTCTAAAATCTATGACAACACATGGACAGAGATTCCCCTAGGAAAAGTGGTTTGAAGGGGTGGTGTGGGTGAGGAGTGGGTTCGGCCTTGGTAGAGGAGAGAGGAGGTGCTTTAAAGTTCATGTCTTTTCGACAAAGGAGGTGATGGCTATGACTTAAAAGCCTAGTTTAAGATTTTAAGTAAGGAAAAGAGGTGTTTGTTTACGGTTTATTATGGATTAATGGAGGCAAGGAAGAGGAGGAAGAAGAAGTAGTTGAAATGGAAAATGAAAGTGAGAAATGGAATAAGAAAGGGGGTATTTATACAAGTAGCAAAAGGTGGGAAAAGATTTTTTATCCTCAAACCAAATTACCAATATACCCTTAGATTTTTTTAAAACCCATCTCTTCACTTCACGTCATCTTACAAAATTATCACTTCATTCGCAACATACTTGAGTGCATTTCAAATCAAAACCAAAAACATCAAATCATAATGAAAATATCCTTTATTTTAATAATAAAGTTTAAAATATCTTTTTTATAATAATAATTAAGAAAAATAAACTTACTTTGTCTTTTAGTGCTAAAAGTAAATGGTTTGAAAATTTTAAGTATACATGTTTAAAAATGTAAATAAGGTTGCAATAACGTGGCATAAATTTCGTTCGATGAAAAGTCAAAAATCCGAAAAATGATTTTTGGTCACATTTTTCGTTTTTCGATGAACTGCATATCTATGTAAATAGATTTTCAAAACAAGTTTTCCATCATTACTTAATAATTGAATGAACTTTATTAAGGCTATAAAAATCATATTTGTGAAATTTAATAAATTCCTAAAACTTATATTTTTGAACTACAAAAAACACGACGCCGAACTGAAAAAACGCGATCAAAATTATTTTCTTTCAAATTGAGTTTATATCTTTATAAAACCATTAAAAATGATTATTAACAATATAAAATAATTATAATGAATTATTTAGCATTTAAAATCAATTATTTGAATAATTAAAATTAATTAAATATTCACATCTATCTCAATCCCACATAGGGGTAAAGATATAATAAGATATAAATAGATTATCATACCCAACACATGAGGATGTCGACATGGATGCTTAACCAGTTATAATCTATGGTTTTATATAGCGAAATTTCAAAATAGCTTTTATTTGCAAAATATGCCTTCTGCTTCATCTTCAGAGTCTTTATTCATCTTTTCGAATAGCTACTTGTCTATACCATAAGCTTAGACTACTCAAATGAGTACTTGTAAGTTTGTGGAAAAATAAAAACACGGGATGCACATAAAGCCTGGTATGATAATACTTTCCCCAAAGCTAACAATCACATAACGAGACTACTTGCTAAAGCACGTAATGAGTTTTCCCTCACCATTCCAACTTCATTAGTTACATCATATAACGTGATAATATCAAACAAAAATCATCAATTTCAACATAAGGGTGAGACTCCCTTCACAACATTTTTGACTAATTTTTATAGCCAGTTCATTGTTAGATTTTCTACTAAGGGCCTACTCTTATTAGTTTGACATGTTGTCATTTAGGTGTTTTATCCGACTTTCCATCTAATGTATCGTGAACAGTTTATTAGGTTGCACTAAGGCCTTACACCACATATCATCGAATATAATATTGCATTCAGACAAGAAGTTGTCAAAAAAGCCTTTCATCAACAATCGTCAAATTTGAAGTTTAGACGAATGGTTGTCAGGCCTTACATCATCAATCATCAAGTATAATGTCGTGTTTAGATCCACAACTGCCACACATGTCTTACGTCATCAATCATCAAAAATAAGATTGTGTTTAGACAAATGATTGCCACACATGCCTTACGCCAACAATCATCAAATGTAATGTCGTGAGTAGACGTATTAGTGGCGCAAAGGTCAACTAATTACATTTTCATTCTATAAGTAAATATTACATTCTAACTTATTATTTTTTATGACTAATTCATCTTTATGAAATTCTCGACTATCACTTAGGAAAGATGGCTTCCCAAGTGTTACAAATGTTCACCTATTTACTTAGAAATTTTAGCACCTTTAGCTATTGTAGGTTGTCAGTGCATTGCTGTCTCAGGTTAAATATATACTAACGCAAGTTGATAAATACTATAGTTATCTCAAGTTGAAATTTAACTATAGTAAATTGTAAGTATTATAGTTATCCCAAGTTGGCATAAGCTATCTCCAATTTATATCTCTAGTTGATATTAAGCTTTCTCCAGCTGATATTAAGCTATATCTTGTTGATATCTCTAGTTTATGTTAGCTATCTCTTGTTGATATCTCTAGTTTATATTAGCTATCTATAGTTAACATTAAGCCGTAAGAACTTGATATTGAGCTATAGATAGTTGAGATTTAACCCATAGCAAGTTGAGATTTAGCTCTCGCAAGTTAAAATTTAAGTTATAGCAAGTTAAGATTTAGCTATGGCAAGTTGAGATTTGAGCTATAACAACTTGAAATTTGGATATCGCAATATGAGATTTGAGCTATAGAAAGTTGAGATTTAGCTATTGCAAGGTGAGATTTGAGCTATTGTAAGTAGATGTTTGAGCCATAGCAAGTTGAGATTTAGCTATCGCAAGTTGAGATTGAGTTATAGCAAGTTGAGATTTAGCAAACACAAGTTGAGATTTGAACTATAGCAAGTTGAAACTTAGCTATCGCAAGTTGAAACTTAGCTATCGCAAGTTGAGATTGAGCTATAGCAAGTTGAGATTTAGCTATCGCAAGTTGAGATTAAAACTATAGCAAGTTGAGATTTAGCTACTGCAGTTTAGATTTGAGCTATAGCAAGTTGAGGTCCAGCTATCGCAACTTTAGACCGAGCTATACCAAATTTAGATTTAGCTATCGCTAGTTGAGATTTGAGCTATAGCAAGTCAGATTTGAGCTATAGCAAGTTGAAATTGTGCTATAGCATGTTGAGATTTAGCTATTGCAATTTTAGATTTGAGATATAGAAAGTTGATATTTAGCTTTCGAAAGTTGAGATTTGAGCTATAGTAAGTTGAATTTAGATATCAAAAGTTGAGATTGAGCTATAACAAGTTGAGATTTAGTTATCACCTGTTGAAATTTGAGCTATAGAAAGTTGAGATTTATCTATCGTAAGTTAAGATTTGAGCTATAGCAAGTTGAGGTTTAGCTATTGCATGTTGAGATTTGAGCTATAGCAAGTTGAGGTTTGGCTTTCGCAAGTTGAGGTTTAAGCTATAGAAAGCTGAGATTTAGCTACTGCAAGTTGGGATTTAAGCTATAGCAAGTTGAGATGGCAATTTGGTAATTAACTTAAAAATTGATGAATTTCCAATTAAAGAAATTAAATTTTACCTAACCAAGTTATATGTCGAATTATCATTGATGTACCAGGGCTTTATGTAGTTTTATTTTAAGAAATTATTAATTACTTTCTAAGTTAATTAACTATCCTTTCACAATTAGTTCTTCCTTTTCCAAATAATTCATATAAATTCGATCATGCATGGAAGAAATCCCAAAAACTCAACAAAAATCCTAGTCATCATATTTTGCGTCATATAAAATTTTCACGCCAAAATAATTCTTTAATAATTAATTTTTAAAATTAGGCATTTTCCCAACATAGAAAATTCATATAAGCTCTAAATAATTTTAGAAAGTTATGAAGTTACAAACCTACGTCCTCATTATTATTCTACACATCATATAAAAATTTCAAATGATTTGAAGAAGGTTTGGCTCATATTATTCCTTGAACACTTCATAAATCATCATCTTTAAATGCCCAAACATGAAAATTTTCTTTTAGTCATCCTAAACTTGTTCATTAACATTCAAAACATCACAACTACATACAATCCAAATACATATTGGTTTTAAAGGTTTTTAAGAAAGAATTACTCATGTTTGGTTTGTTTAAACTTGATTAAAGCCTTTATTTTCTTATGGATTGAATGTTGCTTCTCTTTTCTTTTAGAACTTTCTTTTTTCTCCCTTAAAGTATGGCCAGCCTTGGTCTTAAATTTTTTTTCTTTGTTTTGTTTGAGTAAGTAGAGAATGAAGGGAGAGTTGGAAGGTTAAGGTGGTTATAATTTGGGCTTTATGCTAAAACCCCTTTCTAGCTTATTCTTACTAATCCCCTAGCTTCTTATTCTAAATTAATTTCTCATTAAATAACTTGTCTTCATTTTTTTTCATCTCATAGTCTAATTTGGTTAATCATTTATTTAATTATTTCTCATATTATGGTACTCTAAATTATTGAAAGTTATAGTCTCCCCTCCTTATAAGAATTTCATCCTCAAACTTTAGATAAGGCATGGTAAAAATCATCGTCGTCAAATCAGTGTACATAAGGTACAACAATTACACTAGTTCCTACATGTATCACCAATCATATTACGTTAGCGTCACTACAAACAGATACCGATATCATACTAATATAATCATACTAGTGTCACTGCTATTCTATACAATAAAGCGCACATGTTTAATCATACATGTCAAAACAAATCAGGATAGATATTACTAATCTTATCCTCTAATGCGAACAAGTTTAATAACTTTGCTCCTCAACTCTTTTGTATCACGGTCTACTATTACCTTCAGTCATTTAACATAAGTTAGATCTAGCTCTATAGATAAGTCTTCAACTGCTCTCGATTCCACCACTAAATTCAGGCCATGCACACATTTCTTCAGTCGTGATATGTGAACACCCACTAAACTATATGGTAACTTGAGTCGATAAACAAGTTTATCAATTCTCTAAACCACTGGAAATGGTCCTAAATATCTAGGTGCCAGTTCTCTTACCTACCCAAAGCGCATAACTCCTCGCATCAGAGAAATCTTCACAAACACCCTAGTCCCCTACCATAAACTTAAGATATTTTCTCCTCTTGTCGGCATAACTCCTCTTCCTTGATTGCGCTACCTTCATTCTATCATGTTTTACCTTTTTAGTAGCATCCAGTACCAAATCGGATACCAACACGAGTTTGTCTAATGTGTCTAATCAAAAAATAGGTGACTTACATGGTCTATTATATGGTGCCTCAAACAAAGTCATCTCGATACTCCACCGATAATTATTATTGTATGCAACAAATGCAAATGATTATCCCAAGATCCCCAAAATATAAATTAGCTCTTAGCAAATCCTCGAGCATATGGTTCAACCTCTCTTTTCGACCATCGGTCTGATGGTGGTAAGCTATACTCATTCCTAACTATGTACCCAATGCACTCTGCAAACTTCTCTAGAAATCACTAGAAAACAATCTATCGCTTATAATACTTCTTGGAACCCCATGCAACCTTACTATATTCTTCATGTATAGTCTTGCCAAATTAGCTGACGTCCTTGTCGACTTCGCCGAGATAAAGTGGGCACTTCTATCCATTGACTATCATCCAAATGCTTTCATTTTCCGTTCCTGACCTAGGCAATCCTTTAATAAAATCCACGAAACTGATTCCAATTTTCAAGTCAGTACTTTCAAAGGTTGAAGTAATCTTCTCGGCTTTCGATGCTCGGCTTTTACTTGTTGACAAGTGAAACATCTCTTCACACATTCACCAAAATCCCTCTTCAACCTTTCACAAAAGTATTCTCTTCATGTCACGATGCATCTTTATTCCCTCGGGACAAATTTTAAACTTAGATTTCGAAGATTTTCTACATTTCGAACACACAGTCTTCCTTTCTTCCTAAGCCATCCCTTCGAGTCTATCTCAAACCCTTTTAGGTCCTCAACATCTATATCCATTCCCAAACGCCTAATTATTCCAGCTAACAATAGGTCTTCTCTTTGCCTAGAAGTAATTCTATCTACAAGGGTTGGATGTACATCCAAACTTACTACCATCCCCGAATCTCAACATGATCCTGCATTTGTTGTTTAATACATTAGAAAAGGATC
Organism: Allium fistulosum; assembly: GCA_030737815.1. Taxonomy (NCBI): domain Eukaryota; kingdom Viridiplantae; phylum Streptophyta; class Magnoliopsida; order Asparagales; family Amaryllidaceae; genus Allium; species Allium fistulosum. The sequence continues at coordinate 811,523,213 of CM060902.1, forward strand.
TAATGTCTCTAACATCTTCCATTCTTCAATTACGGCTAACACTCCAATCTAATGGCTTCTTCTCAAAGCATTAGCAACTTTGTTCCCCTTTCCTAACCTATATTCCATAGCGAAGTTGTATGTCTTTAAGAATTCTAGTCATCTCTGTTGCCTTATATTTAACTCTTTTCGAGAGAATAAATATTTTAGGGACTTATAGCCCGTATACAACTTGAACCGCTCTCCAAAATGATAATGTCTCTAATTCTTCAGTGTTGAATCTACCACTACCAACTCGAAGTCATAAGTTGGATGTCTAACTTCATGCGGTCTCAACTGCCTTGATGCATCAACACTGCTCTTAAACAAATTCCACAAGCATCCATATACATCACCAAGTCCTATCCCTTTAAGTATGATCAACACAGGAGCATTTGCCAATGATTTCTTTAACTTTTGAAACGACCCTTTACATTTATCCGTCCATATGAACTTCTCATTCTTTCCGGTTAACTTAGTCAAGGGTGTTGTTATACGCTAGAAGTTCTTAATGAATATGCGACAATAGTTAGCTAACCCAAAGAAACTCCTTACTTCCCTGTCTATATCTGGTTTCTTCCAACCATTAATGGTTTCTTTCTTCGATGGATCCACTGCTAATCCATTCTTCCACATGCCCAAGTAACTTAATTTCTCAGTTCCAAAAGTGACACAAAGAAAACTTCACCTTTAATTTATGTTATATCAACGTCTCCAACACCGACCTAAGATGGACTTCTTGGTCTCTCTCATTCATAGAATACACCAAAATGTCATCAATGAAGACAAACAAAATCTATCCAACTGATCACGAAAGATTCGGTTCATAAGATCTACGAAGAACGCAGGTGTCTGGGTCTGTCCAAATGGCATCACCAACCATTCATATGAATCATATCCTATTCTGAATGCAGTTAATGGAACACTATACTCCACTACTCTAAGTTGGTGAAAATCTAGCTGTGACAATATTCTATATTCACTCAACTGATCAAACAAGTCATCTATCCTAGGTAATGGATAACGATTCTTCATAGTAAGCTCATTTAACTTTCGATAATTAATACACATCCATAAAGTTCCATTCGACTTCTTTACGAATATCACGGACACTCCACACAGCGATCTACTCGGCCTAATGAAAATTTTATGTTCAAGTTACACCAACTGCTTCTTTAATTCTTCCATTTCCTTGGGCGACATTCTGCTAGGTGGTCCACTAATAGGTTTTGCCCCCAGCATCAAGTACATACACTACAAGAAAATTTATTTTTGATGGCGCACAAAAAACGCTACCAAAACTTATGGTAGCGTTTTGATAAACGCCGTTATAAAGCCCGCAACTAAAAATCCATGATTTTTAGTTGCATTTATTTCAACGCCACTATAAATCCTTTTATTGTCGCGTTTCTCAAACGCCACCATAAATATTTTTGTAGCGTTTTTAAAATGCCACCAAAAGGTTTTTTGTGCTACCAATAGACTTTCCAACTTTACCCCTACTTTACGGTTGCGTTTACTCAATGCCACTATATGTATTTCTATAGCGTTTTTGAAACGCTACTAAAAATTGTTGATCATTTTGCACCATTTTGTCATGCTATTATCTCCTATTGACGGTCTATTTTGTTTCTACTATGTCAATCAACAATCACTCACATAATCATCATATTCAAACAATTAAAAAAACATATTAATCATATAATCAATAAGATATCCATAACCATTCTAATACAATAGTTTTTTGATAAAATGACCAAACTTACATATAATAACCATTCGTATACAAATTTACACACATAGTACTAATAAAATGTTATACCAAAATGGTGCTAACAAAACGCTTGATTACCCATAATTTTTTGTTGCATGCATAAGTGAGAGCTTGCACCATAAATGTCCAACCTTGCTTTCTTCGGAAATCCAATGCCTGGACAAGTGAAAGCACAACAAATAGTCAAACAATTATGTTAATTCGTAGGACTTCAAACCTAATATCAAACATCTTGTACGAGTATATCATATTATAAATAATGTCATATACATAATCAAAGTTATAAACGAAATGAAATAAATAAAGTCCAATCTTACAGTTATATATAAAATGTTGTTAAATTAGTTATATTATTATTATTTATAAAATTTAGTTAACTTAAACTTAGTTAATTTTATAAAACTTGTTTAATTTTAATAAAGCCTAGTTAATTTTTATTAACCTGGTTAACTTAATTTATTATTATTATTATTATTTTGAACTCAGTTAACTTAGTTATATTATTATTATTATTATAAAATTAGTTAAATTTTATAAACTAAGTTAATTTATCATCATCATCATTATTCATAAATCTTTGTTAAATTAGTTATATCATTACTATTTATAAAATTTAGTTAACTTAAACTTAGTTAATTTTAACAAAACTTAGTTAATTTTTATTAACTCGGTTAACTTAGTTAATTTATTATTATTATTACTAAAACTCGGTTAATTTAATTATATTATTATTATTATAAACTTAGTTAATTTTTATAAACATAGTTAATTCATTATCATCATCATAATCGTTGTTATTATTTAGTAAACTTTATTAAATTAGTTATATTATTACTATTTATAAAATTTAGTTAACTTAAACTTAGTTAATTTTATAAAACTTATTTAATTTTAGCAAAACTTAGTTAATTTTTATTAACTTGGTTAACTTAGTAAATTTATTATTATTATCATTATTATTAAAACTCGGTTAACTTAATTATATTAATAATATTATTATAAATTTAATTATTTTTTATGAACTTAGTTAATTCATTGTCGTCGTCGTCAATATTTATAAAACTTTGTTAGATTAGTTATATTATTATTTATAAAATTTAGTTAATTCAAACTTAGTTAATTTTTGTTAACTTGGTTAACTGAGTTACTTTATTATTATTATTAATATTAAACCTTGATTAACTTAATTATATTATTATTATTATTATCATCATTATAAACTTAGTTAATTTTTATAAACTTGGTTAATTTTTATAAACTTAGTTAATTCATTATCATCTTTATTGTTTATAAAACTTTGTTAAATTAGTTATAATGTTATTTATAAAATTTAGTTAACCTAAACTTAGTTAATTTTATAAAATTTGTTTAATTTTAACAAAAATTAGGTAATTTTTATTAACTTGGTTAACTTAGTTAATTCATTATTATTATTATTATTATTATTATTATTATAAACATAGTTAAATTTTATAAACTTAGTTAATTCATCATCATCATTATTATTTATAGAACTTTTTAAAATTAGTTATATTATTATTATTTATAAAATTTAGTTAACTTAAACTTAGTTAATTTTATAAAACTTGTTTAATTTTGACAAAACTTAGATAATTTTTATTAACTTGGTTAACTTAGTTAATTTCTATTATTATTATTAAAACTCGATTAACTTAATTATATTATTGTTGTTGTTGTTATAAACTTAGTTAATTAATCATCATCATCATTATTATTATTTATAAAGCTTTGTTAAAAAGTTTGTAATTAGTAATATGGATCTTTAGTTTAAATTCAACTATGTTAAACGAAATATATTTACACATAACCATGACTTTGACCTTAAATTCATCTATAGTTTTGACCTTTTGTTTTAATATTAACTAAGTTAAATGGGGAATCATTAAACCATAAATTTATAGAATCTAAATCCTTTAAGATAACTGCCATTCTATCTACTCCAAGCAAAAAAAACTAACAGTGATTAGTTAAATAGCAAGTAACTACATTAACATTCATAAGAGATACGACCTATATAATGATCTAGCAAGAAACTTAATAATATTGTCTATATCTAATATGCTTGTACAGTGTCTAAGTATCATAGATAATTTTATGATACAAATGTGAAGGATGAATGAAAAAAGATGTGCCAACTAGCAAATTTTCAGCAAGTAACATGTTAAGTAGGAAACACACGAGCAACATGTTCTAGTAAAAAGAAACAATATACTACAAACTCAATACTATGGCAAAGGACTACTTACCTGATGTTTGGTAGCTTTATAAAGCAAGCTCATGGTTGTGTCCATCTTCATACAATTTTCCAGTTGCAAAATTAATGCCCATCGGCTTCTACATGTAAAGATCACAATAATAGTGGAAGATTTACACGTGGTGCTGATTAAATATTGCAGTTAATAGAGCACGTAAACCATATATATTGCAAAGCAACGGTACGTGGCCTTGCTTTCTGTAATATTATCTATTTTATTTTGAACTGCATATACACAACTATCAATCCCACCCGGCCAACAGTTCACTTTGACTAGGGACACAAAGGGTGATTGTTCTAAACGATATGAGTAGAAAATCAAAACATGAATCAATGTTTTTTAGTCCCAGTTTAACAACATTGACTAAGGCACATCTCTGCATTCTGACATTAACATGACCGATAGTGCAAAGTATGGATCAAAATGAAGCAAAAACCAAAAGGCAGCAGGCTAAAGCAGTGAACTTGGATACAAATGCTCAAACTGCATGCAACATAAGTGCAAGAGCAGTGACAGACTGTAGAGTGCAAAAAAGCCATAGAGACCCATAGCAATTCAGCTAACAAAAGCAGGATGGATACTAGGAAAGACACAAATAAAGATGAAGTTAAAATTGACTCAGCTACAGGCAGTATATGTAATAAAAAAGCAGAATTCATACAAGTGCCAAGTATACTTACCAGAAGATGCAGGACCGAGGAGAATGCTTTTGAGTTCAAAGCCACCATAAGCGCATGGTCCAACCTAGTATCACAAATCAAATCAAAAGCGCATAAAAGAAAAAGGAGTAGAGTGAGCGGATCACTTAGCAACTCTGAAACTAAGGGAAACACAAATAAATAAAATGAAAATAATATGACTGACCTAAAAGTGTACCGCACCTTCTCGTAAAAGTGTACCGCACCTTCTCGTAAAAGTGTGCGCACACACAAAACACATGTATACACTCACAAAGTAAAAATATATAATTACCTGTACATGCACCTACATTCGCTCTCACTGATGTGTGCACACACACTAACACACTAGTGCACACACAATGCCGGAATAACACACATACGGACACCCATTGACAACACATGCAAGCATGAAAATATACCAGAGAGGGCACTAAGTCAGGCAACATCTAATTCATGCATACATGTATATATAACATTATATGATTAAACAAAGGTTATGTGTGTGGAATACCTTTAGCACCATAAGAGTCTTCCCATTGTAAATTTGCAGTCCATCTCATATTGTTATCACCTATATCAACAAACATGTCAACAAAAATAAAAGTTATAAGCAATTAATGAAGATATTAAAGAAAATGTAGATCTCTCGTGAATATGAATCTGAATATGGCATCTTTATCCTTAAGTGAATCTGAATATGAAGATATTAAAGAAAATGTAGTGCCCTATGTTTTACATCTTTATCCTTAAGTGAATCTGAATATGGCACGTGCAATTTAGAACGATTCCAATTTCCCCTCCCTATATCAATTGAAAATAAAACAGCACAATGTATGAAAACAAGAATCATATCTTAAAGCATAAAATCATCCCAATTCTTATTAATTTAAACTCATTTTTTTAATATCAGATTCTTAAATATTAATCATTATAGATGTATTAACTCCGAGAAACGTACTTTGTAGTGGTTTTTATAAAGTTGAACAGCTATTGCATGTGCTAATAAGAGATTGTGAGAAACAGTGTATGGTTTAGTGAGAGAATCACCGGTAAGGCATTCATTTCCAGAGCAGCGCCCTGGTGCAGTTTTTCCAGTTGAATAACCAAAGCGACTAAATGTGGATGGCTCATTCAATGTTTGACTCTGTCCCCAAACTCTTGGAAGCATATTTGACAATAATCTTTGAAATCATTCCTAGTTAAGAAAAAATAACTTTGAAATCACCAACTGGGTATTCAGTTAAATCTCCAATCATTCTGGAGAGTTCGAACCCAATTATTTCAAAAAATAAAAATGAATAAATAAAATAAAATTGTCATTTAAATACTTCCAGATCCCAAATAAGATTTAGTGAGAGCACAAGCACTTCGATGTTTTTCCATCTAATAATAAAATTCTTTTAAGTGCTATATACGAATAAAATACTCACAGAATCTCTTTGCTATCGACGACCAAACTGCCATTACCATCATTGACAACCACAAACGCCTTGACCTGATTCCCTATCCAACGCATGTCAGCTTTTGTACCGACATGATTTTCATGACCTCATCCTTCAAGCCAAGAAAGAGAGAATTGATGATTTGGTACTCCTTCACAGCGAGTCGATGGATGTAGATATCTTTGAGTGATTCGATCTCACCGTCTTTGACAAACAGGGACCTGCTCTTCTTTAGTGTTATCATCGCGATTGTTACTTCTATGAGAAAAATTTAAGGGTTTGAGAGAGTGAATATGGGAGGTACGGAACTGATTAAAGAGGATTGTTTAGGGTAATCTTCCTTCTTCAAAAGAAGATGGGAAATAAAAATGTTAGCAGCGTATTTTGCTAAGGGTAAGAAAAAGAGATTTGAGCGGCCACGAAAATTTTTAGGACGAATTGTTGGCGGGATATTTTAGTCGCGTTTAGTTATTTACTTTTACCTTTTTATATGATTAGTGGTAACACTTAGTGTTGAACGCTACTAAGATATGCCACTAAAAATAGTTTTTCTTGTAGTGATATGAAACTCAATTGCTCTCCTGGGTGGTAATCATGTTACCGGGTTGAAAACATTCGTAAACTCCTAGACTACCTGTACTCTACTTATTTCTTCCTCCATCGTACACAATGCCAATCCCGACTTTTCGTCCATCATATCTACCATCACCCTGATCTTTTTCCCATCATTTGGATTCCGTAAAGTGATCACACTATCAGCACAAAAGATCCTAGCATCATTATGCACTAACCAATCCATACCCAAAATTACCTTGTACCCCATGAAGTCAAACACATATGGGTTGAAAACAAACAAATGACCATACAAATTAAGCACAAGGTCGGTGCAACTTAATCCGATAGTAGCATACCTAGTGATTGGATTACCACACATAAAGATGTGACTAAATAGGTAGTATCTAACTCAAACCTATCCATTATATCTTCCAAAATGAAAGAATGGGCAGCACCCGTATCAAAAGGTGCCCTAACTGAAGTACTAGAGATAGAGGTGATACCTCCTAGCATAACTTTCTTCCTCTTTTCTTCAGCCATCGGTCCAATTGATGGTCCTTCCAAAGCGAAAATTTTTGGTCGCTTTAACTTGGGATAATCTTTCTTGTTGTGCCCCAGTTTGTAACATATAAAGCCTTTGACCTTCACCACCCCAACTAGTTTCAAACACTTATTTGCGTAGTGACCCTTTTGCATACAACTTTATCATGTTACATCGGCATTGTCTTTTTTCTCCCCTCCACCCTTAGCCTTTCCTCTCTGTTGTTGGCCTTTCTTTCCTTTTTTGATATAGAGCAAACTTCATTTTATTTTTATCAGTCTGAGCCATCTACACCATGCCTCGCCTTTTAGCATACATCAGTTCATACCTCCTCAATATATCTATTGGCATCAAAATTATCCACCAACTGTAGGATCTAGATTAACCCTAGAGGGGGGGTGAATAGGGTTATAGCAAATTTTCTTCAATTAAACACAAAATCAAACTGCAGATAAATAAATATGCTGAAAAGTAAATCACACACAAAATTTACCCAGCTTCGGCAACCCCTGCCTACTGCTGCATTCCCAGATTTCTATTAGAATTAAACAGTATCCCGCTTACAAACACTCTAACAGACTCGCACACCCTGCTACCGCCTATAGAGTTTTGCAAACTCGCAAACCCTACTCACTGAACTAATTCTAACTAGACAATCTGACACTACCTAAACCCTAGGTGGTGATTTACCCTGATTTAATTTGAAAAGTACAAACTTAAAAACATAAAATAAGAGCAAAATTAAATCTGAACATGAAAACTATTTTGCTCTTTAAAATAACCCGGCCCAAAATAATAAACAAAAAAAACTAAAGCCCTTAATTTATCAAGCCCAAAATTAAAATGTCGGCCCCCTTTTGTAATGCTTTGTAAAAAGAATGATGGCTTCTCTTTCGATCCTCTTTGCGACTGAACTTAGGGCTTCGGCTCGATCTATTGCTCGATTCTAGAATTAGGGCTTCGCCTTTGTGTTTACGAGATTATCAATGGCTTCGGCCTCATCTTCCACTTGTGATTCCTCGGTTGCTTGCCTCGAGATACTTGAGTTATTCGACCGTTGGCTTCGGTATGTGATTTCTGCTCTATTGCTTTTCTTTGATTTATGTTTGAACTTGATTGTTCTTGCTTTGCTCTGTTCTTGTCGCTTTTCACCACGTCTATGATGATTTTGGGTTCTGTATTTATAGGGTGTTTGAATCCCTTAAACTTTCCTGATTTGATTTACGTGATTTCCACGTTGTTGAATCTTTCCATTTTTATGCTATGTTATTTTGGGTAATTACGTTGTTCACACGGCTTTGATTTTACAACGTTCGATCCTTTCTTTGAACGATATACCAGAAACTTTCCTAAATTATTTTTGACTTTGACTATTTCAATTTGTTAACTCTTGATTTTCTTAACTAAAATATACAGCTTTGACTTATTTCTGGTTCTGGTCATCTTTTCTGGCCATTTGCTTTTGTGACATTTATCTACTCGAATCATCACTTGACTACAGTCATGACTAACTTGATTTCTGACCCCTGTGAGCTTCGTCTCTGGTCATCTTCTCTGTGAGCTTTAGTCTGCATTCCAGTTTATTATTCTCTGACCATCTATGTTGATACCTGACTTTGGTTTGTTGTGATAATGTTCACTGCTTTATGCATTGAGTTGCATCACTGATCTTTGCATTGTGTAGTTGCCATATCTTGTGCTCGAGCTCTTTACCCACTGATGCATTCTGGAGTTGGTTACTTGTTCATATCTTGTAATTGTAGACTAGCTTGTTGCATTCCATTGTATACTCTAGTCTGCACATTCACCTATGCTTTTCCACCTATGCTCTGGTATCTGATGCATACAATACTGTTGGGTTTGTTCATTTGTTTACTGTTGTGATGCTTCATGTACAGTTCCACTTTGTTCATTACAGTTTCATTTGCATGTGTTCTTGATCATGGTTGTAGTTGCTTGTGTTTCCCTTTTGTATACTGCAACCTGTACTTGTAGTTGTATAACTTTGTTCTTCTGAAGTGTTGGATTAGTGTATATGTATTCATGTGTAGTCTTGTTGAGTTCACTCTGGCTCCTGTGTTTGTTGAATTAGTGTACATGTTTTCACCACTTGATACTGTTAGTTGCTGTGCATCGTTTTCCTATCTGTAGTCTTTGTGCAGTCTGGTATCACCTGTGACTTGAGTTCATTTTAGTGCATTTGTCACTTGAACTTTGGTCTGTGATATTTGTACTGCCTGATCTTTGATCCCTGTTGCACTCACTTCTGGTCTTTGATACTTGTACTACCTGGTCTGGTCATTTGTAGCATGTTGTTCATTTGAGTTTCAGGTGCATTGACTTATAGCTGTTCATTCATGTCATTTGTGCATTAGTTTGTTGCCAGTTCCTTGGTCATTGATTAAAGTTTGTTTTTGCATGCTGTTGTCTTCACACTTGAACTACTCTCATGTTATCCAGACTTGTTCAAGTTACTTGTAGATAGTCCACTGGAACTACTCTCTGATATGTTGCAGTGTGGACTTGTTTGAATCTGTATACTTGTTGGTTGGTTGGTTTCACTTGAGTTTGCATTAGAGTTGTGCATTTCTCTGGTTGTATTGTTGCAGTTGTCTATGATGTATTCAACATCTGTTCTGGTTGGTCTTGATATTGTTGACATGTATACAGTTGTGTTGACTTGAATCTAGTTTGGATTTGACCTTGTTATTGGTTGACTGTGCGCACGAGTTGGCGAGGCAGTGCACACGTGTATACGTGTGCACTGCAGCCACTCAAGATTACCTGTCCCTGATAAGAATACTGATATGCACAGATATTACACAATCAAAGATGATGAAAATAACCCATATATCTGAGACAACGATAAAAACAAATTTTATGTTTTTGCAAATTCAAATTTGTTTATTTTCAGATTACTGCTGTAGTTGTCAATTATACAGGCACACAGGAGACAGGACAAGAACTAGAGCTGGACAATGCAAATAGATGCAGATAGATAAAACCGAGTGTTGAGTGTTGTAGTGAGGAAACAAATGTAAATGTGAAATGTATGAAATCAGTGTAATGTTTGAAATCATGAAATGTATTAAATCAGTGTATGAGCTGAAAACTTTGTATTGTATAAAATATTATATTGAATAAAAATACTGATTGAATTTGTTAAATTCTGTGCAATAGTATTATTATTCAATACGAATATTTATTCCTATATGTGTATAGTACAAACTGCAAAACACATCTATATATTGATATATATTTTGTTATCATCAAACAAGAAACACACATCAAACAATCTCCCCCTTTTGATGATGACAAACATATATATTAAAGATTTTGAAATTCTGATAAATTTGTTTGAGCATGAAATATTTAGCTCCCCCTATATGAATGCTACCCCTATATGGATACTCCCCCTACAACTGAGACCACTCCATATTTAGAAGATTTAGGAAATTACAGAAGAATAAAAGAACTATAGAAAAATAACTAACAGTATTTAACAAATTTGGTGAAGTATTCCAAAAATACTTATTTCCTTATCAAAATCTCGTTCTTCTCCCCCTTTTGTTATCATCAAAAGACTGACAAAAAAAATAATGAAACAGTAGGGAAAAATAAATGTAAAACCAAGAAAAATCATACTAAATCATAACAAGATAACAATTTCCACATTATAGAGAATGGATCGATGATTCGATTTTTATATAATGAGAAGAGAGATGTTCTTTAAAAATAATTTGACTTTTAAGCACAAAAATAAGCACTTACTAATCACGCATAACCATAAGGACTTTTAAATGGGATTAGCAGTTACTCGTTAGCTATCAAGCTCCATCCATGCATATCCATAAGGACTTTTAAATGAGAATGGAGTGATGATAAACTAAAATTCACATGATCCATCCATGCATAACCATAAGGACTTTTAAATGAGAATGGATGCATGAGATATATTAAAAAAAAAAAATTAATTTCCTTTTAAAAATAATAATTCACTCTTCTCATTTTTCAAAAACCATTATGAATGATAGAAAGATGGTAGAAATAGAAATGGTCGTGGAATAAGTTATCAAATTAATCATATTATGAAATTTCTTAAGATAGAACAAACATATTTCCACTGCTGAATACCATATTCGAATCAATCTTTGAATAATATCCAAAATAGGTTTGAATCCTAGAAATTGAAGTTGTAAATAAATATCCAAGAATATTTCAACCAAAAAATTGAAAAATGATTAGTCAATTTCCATAATCCCCAAATCCAAACGTAATCTGGAAAATCTGTCTTCGGGGAGGGGTTTTGTGAAAATATCAGCAAGTTGAGCCTCATTGAAATGAATTCAATGCAAATGTCTTCCTTAGCAATGTGATCTCTAAGAAAGTGGTGTCTCACATCAATGTGTTTTGTGCGTGAATGATGAACATGATTATTAGACAAATCTATTGCACTTTTACTATCACATTTTAATGGAACTAGTTTATAAACAAACCGAAATCAGAAAGAGTTTGCATCATCCATAAAATTTGAGCACAACAACTTCCTAAAGCAATATATTCTGCTTCAGTGGTGGATAATGCAACACAATTCTGTTTTCGACTTGACCATGAGACTAATGAATGTCCTAACATGAAACATGTCCCACTAGTGCTTTTCCTGTCAACCAATGAACCCGCATAATCAGCATCAGAATAACCAACTAAATCAAAATTTTCACAAGAAGGGTACCATAGTCCAAATTTGTGTGTGTGTGAAAGGTATCTCAAAATTCGTTTAGTGGCTTTCAAATGAGATTCTTTAGGGTTAGATTGAAAACGTGCACATAAACACACAAAAAACATAATATCAGGTCTAGAAGCAGTAAGATAGAGAAGTGAACCGATTATCCCTCGATATTTCTTCTGATCAACATCAACTCCTTTCTCGTCTTTGTTCAACTTCGTTGATGGGCTCATAGGAGTTTTCATTGGTTTGGAGTTCTCAACTCCAAATTTCTTCAACAGTTCCAACACATACTTGATTGTGAAATGAAAATACCATCACTTCTTTGCTTGATTTGAAATTCAAGAAAATATTTCAATTCTCCAACCAAGCTCATCTCGAATTTAGCCTGCATGACTTGTTCAAATTTCTCACACAAGAGTTCATTAGTAGCACCATAAATGATATCATCCACATAAATCTGAACAATCAAAAAATCACTTTCTTTATGTAATAGAAACAGTGTCGTGTCAGCACTTCCCTTTTTAAAGCCATTTTCCAAAAGATATGTACAAAGACAATCATACCAAGCTCTAGGAGCTTGCTTAAGACCATATAATGCTTTTTCTAGTTTATACACATGATTTGGAAAAATCGTGATTTTCAAAACCAGGGGGTTGTTCAACAAAAACTTCTTCTTTCAAATCACCATTTAGAAAGGCACTCTTTACATCCATTTCGTTCCAACAATTGGATAATTTTTAGGCCTAGGAACTAATTTCCAAACTTTATTTCGCTCAAATTGATTAAGTTCATCTTGCATTGCTAAAACCCAACTTTCATCATTAAGAGCCATTTCAACAGAATCAGGTTCAATCTCAGAAATATTTTCAACAACTTTTAAACGAAATGATTTTAAATTGAAGTCGTGTTAACCATCAAACTAATATCATAGTGTTAGATTTAGAAACCGTACGATCAACAGTCATTAAAACATCATCATTATTTCAAAACAATTTCTTGAAGTTTCACCAATAAAGTTCCAACAGTTTCAACAATTTCTAAAAATACTTTTTATAGCATGAGTAATCAGTAATCAATCAACATCATAATTTGACCAAACAGATTAAGTTCAATGGAAAAAGATTGTTGGTAAATTTTTAAGCACAAATCAAAGTCATAGATAAGAACAAGTCATATCAAGTAAGTTAGAATCTGTCAACCATCATAGTTACTTCGAGTAATTCTATTTAAAGATGAAAAATCAAAATCAATCATTTCACATAACTGGCTGATTTAATTCAGATTATGGTGCAGATTTTCAAACTTTATCTATCGTTTGAAAATAAATAAAATTACCTGTCTTACCTGTACGATAATCTTTCATTGTTTGCCCATTGTGAATCTGTCACCTTTATACTAGGCTAAGGAACGTTGTTTTGTCGCTCGTTGTGTGTCTGGAACAGCCAGAATCTAGATAACACTAATGTTGTTCCTTAACCTGCCACCACACCTACACGGTAAAAGATTTTTGTGACCTATTTGTTTTTATAGGTCCATGGTTGTTAGTGGCAGAATAATTTGATGAATATGTCTGAGTAGACCCAAAACTATTAATATATGTTCCTTTTGGCACCAAAACTTGTTTTTTCCTTTCATTCTTGTTCCAATAGATATGAAATTTGTTTGTAGAATTTTTAGGAACCCAAACTTGTATAAATTTCGTGTTCTTGTTCCTATGACTACAATTTTCAACACGATGTCCAATTATTTCACATCCAGTAAAGACACTCTTACCTTTTTCACTATCATCAGCTTGTGTTTTCCCAAAGCCTAGTCCTTTTCTGTTGTTAGCAAACAGTTGATTTCCCAATAACATGTTGAATGATTTTTCTCCTCTTGAAAAGTTATTCAGTGATTTCTTAAGATCTTGGACTTTGGTTTTCAGTGTTGTGTTTTCAGTCACAAGTGAAGTGCACCTATTTATAAAATCCTTTTTCCTAGTGTCAATGGTTTCCTTAAGGTTCAAGTTTTCTTTTTCAAGATTCTCAAAGCTATTCTTCAGTTTTGATAATTCTGAATCTAGAATTTTATAGTTTTTACAGTCTAGATTTTGAATATTTTCAAGTTCAGTTTCTAAACTAAAATTTTCATGAGCAAGTTTTCTTCTATCAGATTTTAGTTTTTCAATTTTAGAATCAAGAGCATCAACTATTTTAGTAAGATCAAGGCACATAAAAGCAAGTTCTTTATATGAATAGTTACTTACCTCACTAGATTCCTCTGATCTTGCTTCTGAATCTGATTTTCCCATAAGACACAAGTTAGCCTCCTCTGAGCTATCATCCGAGACTTCCTCTCCTTCTTCATCATCCCAAGTTGCCGCAAAGGCCTTTTTCTTCTTTTTCTTTCCTTTGATGTTTTTGAGAAGTGGGCAATTTTGTTTGAAGTGACCAGGCTTGTTGCAGTTATAGCAGGTTAATTCATTTTCGGAATTGTCAGAATCTTTTGGCCTATTACCACTCGTTTTCTTCTTGTGTGGCCTTAATCTTGACAATTTTCTAAGATTATTGACAGCCATTGCAAGTTCTTCAATCGGATCTTCTTCTTCTTCATCGCTCTCTTCTTTACTCTTTAAGGCAATCGTCTTCTTCTTTGATTCGGAGTTGTTGCGTTCCTCCTTTGCTTTTAGCTCAAGCTCATATGTCATCAAGTTTCCGATCAAATCTTCCATGCTCAGTTTACTCAGATCTTTGGATTCTTGTATTGCTGTGACTTTTGCCTCAAAGTTCATCGGTAAGACTCGTAGTATCTTCCTCACTAGCTCTACCTCAGTGAATACCTTCCCAAGCGCTCTAGCATTGTACACCAAGGTTGAGAAGCGTCCAAACATATCCTTTATGCTCTCGCCTTTGTCCATCATGAAGTTCTCGTATTCATTGCTGAACAGGGCTTGACGAGAATCCTTGACTTGAGAAGTTCCTTCGTGTGTCACCTCCAAGGTATGCCAAATTTCCTGTGCTATTTTACAATGAGAAATTCTATTAAATTCAGTCTTATCAAGAGCACAAATCAAAGCATTCATAGCTTTAGCATTTGTAGTTTTTAATTTCTTATCGTTAGCATCCCACCTATCCTTTGGTTTAGGAATCTCAGTATCACCAACAGTTATAGTGGGAGATTTATAGCCAGATTCAATAATATCCCAAACATCATAATCAACAGAAATAAGATAAATACCCATCCTAACCTTCCAATACGCATAATCATTCCCATTAAACATTGGTGGCCTAGCAATAGATTGCCCCTCAGAAAAAGCATTATTTGATGAATTCATGACTCTAGAGTTAAAGTAAAAATTACCAGGCTCTGATACCACTTGTAAGATCTAGATTAACCCTAGAAGGGGGGGGTGAATAGGGTTATAGCAAATTTTCTTCAATTAAACACGAAATCAAACTGCAGATAAATAAATATGCTGAAAAGTAAATCACACACAAAATTTACCCAGCTTCGGCAACCCCTGCCTACTGCTGCATTCCCATATTTCTATTAGAATTAAACAGTATCCCGCTTACAAACACTCTAACAGACTCGCACACCCTGCTACCGCCTATAGAGTTTTGCAAACTCGCAAACCCTGCTCACTGAACTAATTCTAACTAGACAATCTGACACTACCTAAACCCTAGGTGGTGATTTACCCTGATTTAATTTGAAAAGTACAAACTTAAAAATAGAAAATAAGAGCAAAATTAAATCTAAACTTGAAAACTATTTTGCTCTTTAAAATAACCCGGCCCAAAATAATAAACAAAAAAAAACTAAAGCCCTTAATTTATCAAGCCCAAAATTAAAATGTCGGCCACCTTTTGTAATGCTTTGTAAAAAGAATGATGGCTTCTCTTTCGATCCTCTTTGCGACTGAACTTAGGGCTTTGGCTCGATCTATTGCTCGATTCTAGAATTAGGGCTTCGCCTTTGTGTTTACGAGATTATCAATGGCTTCGGCCTCATCTTCCACTTGTGATTCCTCGGTTGCTTGCCTCGAGATACTTGAGTTATTCGACCGTTGGCTTCGGTATGTGATTTCTGCTCTATTGCTTTTCTTTGATTTATGTTTGAACTTGATTGTTCTTGCTTTGCTCTGTTCTTGTCGCTTTTCACCACGTCTATGATGATTTTGGGTTCTGTATTTATAGGGTTTTTGAATCCCTTAAACTTTCCTGATTTGATTTACGTGATTTCCACGTTGTTGAATCTTTCCATTTTTATGCTATGTTATTTTGGGTAATTACGTTGTTCACACGGCTTTGATTTTACAACGTTCGATCCTTTCTTTGAACGATATACCAGAAACTTTCCTAAATTATTTTTGACTTTGACTATTTCAATTTGTTAACTCTTGATTTTCTTAACTAAAATATACGGCTTTGACTTGTTTCTGGTTCTGGTCATCTTTTCTGGCCATTTGCTTTTGTGACATTTATCTACTCGAATCATCACTTGACTACAGTCATGACTAACTTGATTTCTGACCCCTGTGAGCTTCGTCTCTGGTCATCTTCTCTGTGAGCTTTAGTCTTCATTCCAGTTTATTATTCTCTGACCATCTATGTTGATACCTGACTTTGGTTTGTTGTGATAATGTTCACTGCTTTATGCATTGAGTTGCATCACTGATCTTTGCATTGTGTAGTTGCCATATCTTGTGCTCGAGCTCTTTACCCACTGATGCATTCTGGAGTTGGTTACTTGTTCATATCTTGTAATTGTAGACTAGCTTGTTGCATTCCATTGTATACTCTAGTCTGCACATTCACCTATGCTTTTCCACCTATGCTCTGGTATCTGATGCATACAATACTGTTGGGTTTGTTCATTTGTTTACTGTTGTGATGCTTCATGTACAGTTCCACTTTGTTCATTACAGTTTCATTTGCATGTGTTCTTGATCATGGTTGTAGTTGCTTGTGTTTCCCTTTTGTATACTGCAACCTGTACTTGTAGTTGTATAACTTTGTTCTTCTGAAGTGTTGGATTAGTGTATATGTATTCATGTGTAGTCTTGTTGAGTTCACTCTGGCTTCTGTGTTTGTTGAATTAGTGTACATGTTTTCACCACTTGATACTGTTAGTTGCTGTGCATCGTTTTCATGTCTGTAGTCTTTGTGCAGTCTGGTATCACCTGTGACTTGAGTTCATTTTAGTGCATTTGTCACTTGAACTTTGGTCTGTGATATTTGTACTGCCTGATCTTTGATCCCTATTGCACTCACTTCTGGTCTTTGATACTTATACTACCTGGTCTGGTCATTTGTAGCATGTTGTTCATTTGAGTTTCAGGTGCATTGACTTATAGCTGTGCATTCATGTCATTTGTGCATTAGTTTGTTGCCAGTTCCTTGGTCATTGATTAAAGTTTGTTTTTGCATGCTGTTGTCTTCACACTTGAACTACTCTCATGTTATCCAGACTTGTTCATGTTACTTGTAGATAGTCCACTGGAACTACTCTCTGATATGTTGCAGTGTGGACTTGTTTGAATCTGTATACTTGTTGGTTGGTTGGTTTCACTTGAGTCTGCATTAGAGTTGTGCATTTCTCTGGTTGTATTGTTGCAGTTGTCTCTGATGTATTCAACATCTGTTCTGGTTGGTCTTGATATTGTTGACATGTATACAGTTGTGTTGACTTGAATCTGGTTTGGATTTGATCTTGTTATTGGTTGACTGTGCGCACGAGTTGGCAAGGCAGTGCACACGTGTATACGTGTGTACTGCAGCCACTCAAGATTACCTGTCCCTGATAAGAATACTGATATGCACAGATATTACACAATCAAAGATGATGACAATAACCCATATATCTGAGACAACGATAAAAACAAATTTTATGTTTTTGCAAATTCAAATTTGTTTGTTTTCAGATTACTGCTGTAGTTGTCAATTATACAAGCACACAGGAGACAGGACAAGAACTGGAGCTGGACAATGCAAATAGATGCAGATAGATAAAACCGAGTGTTGAGTGTTGTAGTGAAGAAACAAATGTAAATGTGAAATGTATGAAATCAGTGTAATGTTTGAAATCATGAAATGTATGAAATCAGTGTATGAGCTGAAAATTTTGTATTGTATAAAATATTATATTGAATAAAAAATACTGATTGAATTTGTTAAATTCTGTGCAATAGTATTATTATTCAATACGAATATTTATCTATATGTGTATAGTACAAACTGCAAAACACATCTATATATTGATATATATTTTGTTATCATCAAACAAGAAACACACATCAAACACCAAAACCCAATTGTAAGAAAGCACCAATATCCAATCCAATCACAAAAATATAAAAAGAAATAAATGAAGAACAACATTAAAACAATCAGAATGCAAGTAAATAGAGACGTAGATTTATAGTGGTTCGGCTAACTCCGATCTACATCCACTCCAGAATAATCCTTTTTATTATACTAAAGTTTGTTTACAGTTACAATCCGAAATCCAATAATCGAGTGTAGCCTAGGTTGAAGATAAAGGGAAGCAGAAAGAAGATCCCTTTTCTAACGCCATGTCTGCTGTATTTGTAAGGGAAGACGACCACCAATCTCCCTGAAACTTCGGCTACAGGACCTTCTTATCCATATGGGCCCACCATAGGGGTCGCCAGGCCAAAATCCCAATGAAGAGGGATCGGTACTAATCACTCCATTTATTGATTCTTGGGCAGCGATCCTTATGGTGGCTTCTACATACTAAATATGTTTAATCTCCAATTTTCATGTCATTTGGATCAAAGGAGCTCAAGTTATTAATTGATCTTTGATTCAGTGTTGCTTGAGTGTTGTCTTCTGCCGATCCCTCCCAAGGGTTGCATGCCGAACCCTATTCATCGAAGCGTGATGATCCATAAAAGAATGTTGATCCCTCTCTTTCATATAACATGCTAGCTTGCCGATCCATCTTATGCCAACCTTATTCACTAAACCATGTTGAACCCTCTATAGAAGCCGATCTATACCTATCCCTTCCAATTTGCTAAGCTATTGAAGTACACCGGTTCCTCTAGATTGAGCATGCCAATCCCTTCATTGCTAGGCTAATGAAGTATGTTGAACCCTCTATAACACCTAAACCATGCCGATCCCTTCCAAGTTGCTGAGCTATTGAAGTATACCGATCCTTCCTCGATGTAGCATGCCGACCCCTCTAAATTGAAACCGATCCCTCCTTGACTTGTATGATCGATCCCCATATATGGTTTGTCACAACTAACTTCACCGATCCCTCACCCTATACAATACAACCAATCCCTCAAGCTATACCAATCCATCGGTTTATAGCCATGCTCAATACTGATCCCTCAAGCAATGTCGAACCCTTCCATCCGTTAAACCTTATCCCATACTTTGAACATTCTGCCTTATTCATATACCAATTCCATTCAATTCTGACTTCATGTTACTATCTACACTTGATTTCTGGGCCATACAATCATCACTCTAGACTCATCGGCCTTGATAATTGTGAAGTCTATTGGGTTAAACTTGCATGTATACTGCCTTGGCAAAAGATGAGTTAACACTTTGCCCCCTAAAACATGATTTGCGATAACAAGGCGTGTTTTGAATCGCCATTAATCCAAAATCTAAAGCCCATAATTCATTGATTGCCATATTATCCAATCGAGAATCCAATCCATTGTCAATCCAATTTCTTGATCTCTCTGTATCATTAGCAAAATCCATGACTGTTCTGAGTCGATATCCAATTGCGTATCCATTCCAAATTAATTAACCAAATCCACGATCTCTGCGGATCGTTTTATCCAAATTCAAGATCACTCCGGGTCCATATCCAAATCCATAGCTATTCGAAGCTGATATCCAGATCCATGACCTCTCTAGGTTGTTATCCTAATCCAAATCCTTGATCTCACCGGATCCTTGTCGAGCACAATTTGTACTCGACGACCTGAGTAGGTCAATCCTATCGCTCTCCAGTGAAGCAACCTACCCCTTGTCAGACATAGTCCATACCCAATGACCTTGATCTCTTCGGATCCTTGCTGAGCTTAAGCCATACTCGATGACCTGTTAAGTTTTATTCTCCGGCCTCGACTCTCCGGTCGAGGACTTAATCCGTGGGGTAGCCTTCTCCGGCCTTGATCCCCAGTCGAGGGATTAATCTATGGGGTATCCTTCTCCGGCCTCGAGCCCCAGTCAAGTACTTAATACGTAGGGTATACTTCTCCAGCATCGATCCCCAGTCGAGGACTTAATTCGTGTACGAATCCATCTTGCCGCTCTTCGGCGAAGGGACTCATGATTCGCGGCAGTTACCCCGTCTCTTCGGTCGGGGCCATAACCGTGACTTGCGTTATTTAATACATTAATCCGGACTTAAGCTTCTATAAGTCCATAAAATAAGATTCCAGACAACCAATAAACCAAAGTTCGAAGCAAATAAGAAGAAATAAAATGAATTTCACAAATCCGAGCGCAATGGTTTATCGTCATCTCAGAGCATGCCTAGGGACCGTCCTCGATCCCGTACATGTGTAAGTGACTTAGCCGTATTACTGCGGAGTTTATTACTTATTTTGTGCCACCCCGATCAATTGATGACAAGTTGATGATGATGCCTTGATCCAGTGCAATTTTCATTTGGGTGGACGGTGGCTACTCATGTTCCACCGCCATAGCCCAAGTCCTTACGTATTGCTGTAACTGACCATTTCTCACGTGTTCCTCAATGATATCCTTTAAATGCCTGCAGTCATTTGTATTGTGCCCATCCAGCTCATGGAATAGGCAATGCTTCCCTAATGCCTTCTCGTGTTTGGAAGGTTCCCTCTTTGCCGGCCTTTGATATTGAAGACGTCCTTGAGTATCCAAATAAATCCTATCCAGAGATTCGGTCAAATCCATATAAGAAGAGAGTTTTGGTTCTCTCCATTTCCTCTTCGATGCATTAATTCCATCATCCGTTTTCCATTTTCCTTTATTATTCTTGTTTACATCTCCTGATGATCCTCCACTTTGCACAACATTCACCTCCAGTTTGTTTGCTCATGCATCTTCCTGTCATAGGAACCTTTCTGCTTCATGATAAAACCCCCCGAGATCCATAGGTGGATCCTACGCCAGTGAATCCTTGAACTCCGTGCCTTCAGCAATTCCAGATACAACTGCCATCAAAACCATGGATGGATCTGGATGATCCACCAATGCTGCCGTGGCATTAAACCGTGTTAGGAAACTCCTTAGGGACTCTTCGGTCCTCTATTTCAATGTTGCCAAACTCATCACATTTTTAGGTCTCTAGATGTGCACCTTAAACTGCCTCATAAACCTTTCGATCAATTCCATCAATGTGCTAATAGAGCCGCTTTCTAATTGTCTGGACCATAGTGCAGTTATATCCATTAGTTATAAAGGGAAGCACCAAGCCATGACTTCCTTTGATTCCCCCAATACTTCCATGTGTCTCATGTATCTCGTCAGATGAACAGCGGGATCTGTTTTTCCATCATAACCTCAAGCGTTGGTAGTTTGAACTCCGGTGGATTCCTAGGTTTCCTAATATTTGGAGCGAATGGACTTCTATTTACATCCTCCAAATCCCTGTTCACTAATCCTTAACGCATAACTCGCCTTATCTTCTTCGCAAACATGACATTGTCTTCCAATGGTAGTCTCCTATCATCATACCCAAGCTGCCCCCGAGTCTACGAGGGAATTCTAGGACGTACTGCTCCGGATGAGCATCCAAATTCGGATTCGCACCAAGCTCATTGAATTGATTGCGGGTCCTCCAGCATCATGATCAATAAGCCTTGGGGGCATGCACCCTAGCCTTTAGGGATCGGCACTGATCCCTCTGGAGGGAATAATGTCGATCTCTCTTGCTTGGCAAGGGACTGCACCAGGCTGCCCTATTCAATTCCTTTGTCTATTGGCTCCATTTTCATGTTTCTGGTTCTGATTTCCATTGATTCCTGCTGCTTCAACTCCTTGATTATGTGCTCCAGCTTGCCTAATCTATTGGAGTAAATCCTACATTATCTCCTTTTGTCTTTTCAGCATCCTTTCCTATATAGCATCCATCATCGTTTCCATTTCATCCCTAGTGATGTAGAAAGATGCTTGATTAGCTCCAGCTCCTGAGGAAGCCTCATGACTCCTCCATGGTGGCTCCTTTCCGGTAGCACTCTCCTTGTTGATTTCCTAGTCATTGCTTTCTAGATCCAAGTATCCAAGCTTCCAAATCTAAGATCCTAACTTCCAAATCTACGGATGCAAGTCCCTTCAATGAAAGCACCAAAATTTTGGCGTCAAAATTGTCCACTAACACCCAATTGTAAGAAAGCACCAGTATCCAATCCGATCACAGAAATATGAAGAGAAATAAATGAAGAACAAAATTAAAACAATCAGAAGGCAAGTAAATAGAGACGCGGATTTATAGTGGTTCAGCTAACTCCGGCCTACATCCACTCCAGAATAATCCTTTTTATTATATTGAAGTTTGTTTACAGATCCAAGAATCAAATTGACAAAGTGTAGCCCAGGTTGAAGATAAAGAGAAGCAGAAAGAGGATCCCTTTTCTGACACCATGCCTGTTGTATTTATAGGGAATGACAACCACCAATTTCTCTGAAACTTTGGCTACATGACCTTCTTATCCATATGGGCCCACCATAGGGGTTGCTAGGTCCAAATCCCAATGGAGAGGGACCAGTACCGCCTCCGTTGGTTGATTCTTGGGCAGCGATCATTATGGTGGCTTCTACATACTAAAATATGTTTAATCTCCAATTTTCATGTCATTTGGATCAAAGGAGCTCAAGTTATTAATTGATCTTTGATTCAATGTTGCTTGAGTGTTGTCTTCTGCCGATCCCACCCAAGGGTTGCATGCCGAACCCTATTCGTCGAAGCATGATGATCCATAAAAGAATGTCGATCCCTCTCTTTCATAAAACATGCTAGCCTATCGATCCATCTTATGTCGATCCTTATTCACTAAACCATTTCAAACCCTCTATTGAAGCCGACCTATACCGATCCCTTCCAATTTGCTAAGCTATTGAAGTATACCGATCCCTCTAGATTAAGCAAGTCGATCCCTTTCATTGTTAGGCTATTGAAGTATACCGAACCCTCTATAGCACCCAACCCATGTTGATCCCTTCGAAGTTGTTGAGCCGTTGAAGTATACCGATCCCTCTTGGATATAGCACGCCGACCCCTCTGAATTGAAGCCAATCCCTCCTTGACTTATATGACTGATCCCAATATATTTTTTATCACAATTAACTTCACTGATCCCTCACCATATACAATACAATCGATCCCTCAAGCTATACCAATCCATCGATCGATAGCCATGTTCGATACCGATCCCTCAAGCAATGTCGAACCCTTCCATCCGTTGAACCATATCCCATACTTTGAACATTCTGCCATGTTCATCTACCAATTCCATTCAATTCTGACTTCATATTACTATCTGCACTTGATTTTTGGGCCATACAATCATCGCTCTGGACTCATCAGCCTTGATAATTATGAAGTCCGTTGGGTTAAATTCGCTTGTATACTGCCTTGGCAAAAGGCAGGTTAACATTATCTGCCACTTCATTGAATGGAAATGCTAAATGAGCCATTGTCTGGTCACTCAATCCCGGCCTCAATCCCAAGATGAACTTCTCTACCTTCTTTCTCGAAGTCCTAATCAGATCGGCCTCATACTTAGAAAATGCATTAAATTTTTGCACATACTCCAACACCATTAAATTCCTCTATTGCAACTCTACAAACCCCTAAAACATTTTCGATAACTCTGGTCCCAAAATATATTGTTCTTCAAACATCTCCCTAAACCTCTCCCAAGTGATATCATGCTCAAGAATCTTTGCTCTTACAGTTCCCCACCAAAAACTTGATAGTCCCTTAAACTATGAAGATACAAGCTTCACCTTCTTAGCGTCTATTACCTCTAAGTCATCATAAATCCTTTCACACATCATCAACCAATCACTAGTCCGATCAAACATTTCTCCTCCCAGGCTCATGTAATCCTTATTCATTTTGGCAAAATCCTCTCTAATTGGATGCATCGGGCCCTTTGGTACATTCTGGGCCTATGTTGGTACTTGCAGCTATGCTAAATTTGCTAAAAACTGCTGAAGGAGTGTGTTCATATCCATATTCCCCACAACCGGTGCAGTTATTTCATTACTAGCATCAGCACGGACTTCCAAGGCCACCTTTCCTCCTTGGCCGTAAATCTGAGTACTAGTGGTTCCGCTAATAACACTTGTTCTTCCTCCTCTCAGATTTGCACATCCACTTCGCAGATCCATTCTTTTCCTGCATAAGCAAGGGTTCATAAGAGGTGGAAGTAAAAGAGATTGAAAATAATAGTATAGGGAAAGATATATCCACCTGTATATCTGTATCAAAATAGAAGTACGTTATATAGATAGCGTATATGTGACGCCCCACTCCGAGAGCCTCATTAACAAAGAGTATTATATGGATAATACCGTCTGCTAATGCGGACAATAGAGTATAATGGAAGCGACCATGTGTAGTCTTACTTTAACTATCTACTGAACACGCCGAAATGTGGTTTTTATCATCTCATGTGGTTCGACAAGTTCAATAAATACTTAAAGCAAAACTACAATGGCTATAGGATCTATCAGAACAAAATGTAACAACTCAATGTAATATACATCATAGAACAGTAAATCATCACATGCACATATACTGATACATAGCAGAGTATACAAAATGATACATGTCAAGTGGTATAGCGAACCACAATATACAGACGAGTTCACAGGAATACATATCAGAGTTACAAACAGATAAGGACTAAACAAAAAGCTAAGACAAAAAGGAGCTAGCGGAATAGTCCATGCGGAAGCAAAATAGGCTAAGTCCAAAAGCACCTAACCTGAAACATCTCGGTCTGACCCGAGTATAAAATACACGGGTCAGTCTAAATAACAAATCAGTTAGATAAACTGAATAGCAATAAACCTGCAAGAACATATGGTATAACAAATATCTCTATATGAGATAACACACTCATCTAACAAAAGATGAACATAACAAAACAAGCCTCATATCATCGGCATCTCAACGAACAAAGGATATCATATCCCAAATCAAGCCAAAAGGCAAATAACAAATACCAATAAAGGTATACAAGTTCCACTAGATGATTGCTACATATCATGCGGCTCAAAAAGACCAACACCGAAGGGCGATACCTAGGGAATATACGTATCAATGAAAACAACAAAAGATTGCTCGAGCTCAGTACTGTATAAACAAGGATCCATGAGCCCGAAGGCTCCAAACCCAAATATCACCCATGTGGCTCATAAAGACCAACATCGGAAGCGATACTATAGGGCAACAAACCCGAAGGCACAAACCCGAAGGTACAAACCCGAAGGTACAAACCCGAAGGCAACATACCCGAAGGCAACATACCCGAAGGCAACAAACCTAGGGAGGCAGTCCGAAGACACTATCCCAAAGGCAACAAACCGTAGTGGTGAAGGTCCGGAGGCCCAGTACTGGACACCACTAACTGGCGGAATGTGTCATAACTCTCGAAAAGGAACCCGAAAAGTGTTAACGTATGTCCCATAACCACTCGTTCGCACTAAACGGTTTACTATCCATTAGCCAATTTCACACTCAAAGCATTACAAAGTTTACCTCATGTCATCGGTAAACCAGACACAAAGGTCAAAACGATCAATCGAATAGGTCGGGGACTAATCGGAAAGGTGAACGCGTGGATTCATGGTCCGTGTTTTACCTAACCATTTAATCTCCTTTCCACTTCGTTCGAAGTGCAAAATCGTGTGTGTTTAAATAGAAATTTATAAAGCAGAGAGGGGAGCTTTTAATACGATTTAGAGGGATTATTTATAAAAGTCGTGAATGAAGTCAAAAGTATGTTATCAAAGCCAAAGATGCAATAACAAACATTAAAAACCAACTTGAATCGATAAAATTTGGAAAATCAAACAAAACGAACAAAAATAGGCAAAACAGCCAAAACAGGAGCAGGTCGGTCAGCCGGCTACAGGGCTCGGTCGACCGGACACTGTTCTGGAAAATTTCTCGGGAAGCAGGTCGGTCGACCGGACTTCCTGGGTCGGTCAGCCGGAGTCCAATTTCCAGCACTTCCAAAACAGAGGCAGGGAAGTGCTCGGATAGCAGGTCGGTCGACCGGACCCTGCATTCGGTCGGCCGGAGCCTGTTTTCCAGCACTTCTTGCCCTATCAAAATGAAATTCCAATCCTTTCCAAACCAAAACAAATAGCACATGAATACTTGTTAGGAATTCATACACAACATCAATGATATCAAGAGAAGTAGATGTGAGTTAAAAACTCACCTTTTTACACACAAGCAAAGAAGAAGAAGCTCAATTGCAAAGAAACAACCAATCACACTCCACTTCAATTCTACAAGCTTCAATCTAAGATCAAAACAAGTAATTCCTAAGTTAGGGTTTAGGAATTTTCTGTAATTGAAGAGGAGAAGAGATGGAGAAGATGAAGAGAAGGCTTACCAATGGCTTCTATTTGATTTTGGAGCAAGAAATCAAGATGCAAGAAGAAACTAGGGCTAGCAAATTTCTATTTCCTCTTTCCCTCCACCATTTTCAGTTTGCTTGAGGAAATGAAATGAAATGGGAGTGAATGGATGAAGAGTTAGGAGCTAGGGGGGTTAAGTGGGGTTAAGGGCTGAACCCAAACTCAAGCCCAAATAGAAAAAGTGGCAAAAGTCATCTTACTCCAAACATATCAAAGATTATACTCAAAAAGATCGCAAACGCCATTTTGAACTCAATGGAAATAGTTTCGAGCTCCAATTCGGCCGTTTGAAAAAAGTAGCTTTTCGGACTATAATCCGACGAACGATGTTATATTTAAATAAAATATTCAAATATACAACCGATAAATATGCGGGTTGTTACAGACTCCCCTCCTAAAGAAATTGCGTCCTCGCAATTCTTAAGAAGGAAATAAAGAGTAACAACCAAAAACATATCAACACATAAGAAGAACAGAAATTCATCATAAATAGCACGGAAAGATAGGTCCGAACTTGGTTGCTTAGAGAATTCTCTAGATTCCTAAGCTCAAATAATTCGGAACACCAACGTAATACAAACGGTACGTCAAATGAACCGTAGCTCAATGAAACAAAGTACAACAAAACGTCCGATGAACTTGGTAAAAAGATCATTCCATTCGGACTTCAACAAAGAAATACCCACTTTTTGCTTCCAACAAAGGGCATTGGCAACACGACTTCCCTTCTCCGGGAATAAAAGAACATCAAGCTCATAAGACGCAAGGAACTCGAGCCAACACTAAGTTCCTTATGAGAAAATAAACATTCCAAAAATTAAGATTGGTGAGGAGAACATAATTCCTCACCCAAAAATAATGATGCTAAATACAAAGAGCGAAAACAATAGCCACGAGCACTAGATCATGAGTGGCATATCTAGTCTCAATAGGCTTTAGTGATTTAGAGACATAAGTGATAGCACGTTCTCTTTTGCAAGGGAGCGGCATCAAACCAATACGATTTAGCATTGGTACAAAAGATAGTATCTTGGTTCCCTACGGGAATAACAAGAATAGGAATATTGGAAAGAAAGAGTTCTTTTAAAATAATCTTCTATCCCAAAAAGCTAAGACTTTCAAAATTAAAATTACCTTTATGTAATTATCTTTTCAGAAAAACTTTTATTTCACAATTCAATTTACTGTGTTTGATGGTCTCATCAAAGCATTTAGGAAATTCCTATCGATAACGTTGATCAAGCGCATCGACCAGAATTCTTAAAGCACTCAATGGGCAATACAATCACAAAATCATCTTTTAGATAATAAACATGTTTCTTAAAAACTTTTAAGAATATCCTTTGTTCTTTTAAAGATCAAAAATCCAATTGTACTCATAAATAAATCTTATGAAAAAGATTTGCAAAATTTTAAATTACTATTTTCCATCCAAAACCAATAAATACAAAAATGGAATCATCGAGATATTCACAGAATACTCGATTCATAAAATGGATGAAATGAGCAAAACAAACTGAATGACATAATAAATCATTCATAAGAATCACAACAAGTGCGGAATGCAGTAAGTGGAATGCTAACTTCCGCAACTCGTAGCCAAATGAAAACCGGTGGTAAGGTCGAGCTAAAAAGACCTTAACACTACTCAAAAGATTGCTTACGTAATAATCCTAAGACAAGACCAAAATACCAGAAAATTGTCAAACTACAAGAATGAGAGAAACAACACTTTCCTCGTCATGAGGGCTTACAGAATAAAATGATGCCATCAAATTGGAATCAAAATCACAAAGGAAGATAATTCAATATGGAATACTACGGAATTTAAATACATTCCTAGACGTATTCCCAAAGTAGAAGGAATAGAGGGACACGACAATTCAAAGATTTGTAACACTTGTTACACTTTGATGTACCTTAATATGTGCTTCTGTTCTGTGTTTATCATATTTTGTTCTGAACCTTCGCTCTGATACCAAGCTGTGACGCCCCACTCCGAGAGCCTCATTAACAAAGAGTATTATATGGATAATACCGTCTGCTAATGCGGACAATAGAGTATAATGGAAGCGACCATGTGTAGTCTTACTTTAACTATCTACTGAACACGCCGAAATGTGGTTTTTATCATCTCATGTTGTTTGTGCAAAAAATGGACAAACACCTCGAAGTTGTATGATTTAGTAGATCTTATGTTATTCTTAGTGATTTGAGCGATTTATGCAAATATATAAAAAAACAGGGGCTAAACTGTAAAAAGACACGCAGATTTATAGTGGTTCAGCCAGAATGTGCCTACGTCCACTTTATATGTTATTTCTCTTCTCTTATTCTGATTACAAGTACAAAGCTTTGATACAAGTAAAAGAAAGTTGTTTGAAAGTTCCTTCCGTGCTTGAGCTCTCAAACTTGTCCCCCATTGTTGTACCCATGCCTCTCTATTTATAGGGTGAGGCTGGGGGTAGGGGTCTAGGATGTGTATAGTTGCTGATGGGCCTGGGCTGATGTGATCTGGCCTGGTACGTCTTGGTTCGTCATTGCTTGGTTCGGAGGTGGTTGGAGTGTAGAATGGACCGGTAGTTGCTTGGACCAGTGGTGGGATGGTGAGGTTGATCCGGTGTGGAGATGGTTCGACATGGGCTGGTCCGGTTGGTTTGGCAGGAGGGTTGGTCCGGTTGGTTCGGCAGGAGGTGGTTCGGTGGGAGTTAGGAAGGTTGGTCTGGTTATGGCGTTAGGAGAGGTTGGTCTGCCGAATGGGTTTGGATGAGGTCTGCCGAATGGGGTATGCCGAATGGATTCGAATGAGGTCTGCCGAATGGGGTATGCCGAATGGGCCCTGGAAAACGAGAATGCCGAATGAATCAAGCTTCTTAGTCTCGAGGTCTTCTGGGTGAGAACACGCCCAACATTTGCCCCCCAAAGTGGGGCATATTCTTGAATATGGCGTGCTTTGTTTGACATTTTTACTTGGCCCTTGGATGCCGAACCAGATGGTCCGGTCGTGTCCTTTTGTCTATAAGTAGGGACCGTACGCCTTTGCTATTTCCTACCTGCCGAACTAAATATTTGCTCTTGCCGGATCAAACTTCGTAGCTGAATCGAACGTGGTAGCCGAACCAACTTGGTAGCCGAATCAAAGTGATAGCCGAATCAACGTGGTGTCCGAATCAATTTGGTAGCCGAATCAAAGTGATAGCCGAATCAACATGGTGCCCGAATCAATTTCCCTATTTTCACTGAATCAGGTGAGATCCTTTCTATGTTGGACAAATGGTTTATCGAAGGTAGTTGTATATCTGTATAAACAGATGGAGTTGGGAATGCCGAGTGGGTTATAGCATGGAGATGCCGGATGGGGTCATATCCGGATGACGTTGGAAATGCCGAATGGATATGAGAACTACCGAACGGCCTTGAGAATTTTGCATTTACTTTACCGAATGACAACGGGAGTTTGAACATTCTGATTTTATGAGTGAAATTCCATATTATATACTTACTTTTTTACATCCTTTGTTCTAACAACATGTTTTTCCGGTGTTGTAGATAATGTCTCGTAAAGTGGAAACTCGATCAGACAAAAAGAAATCCGGGGGTGAAGGAGGTTCCTCTGCCGTGCCCCCAGCTCAGCCGAATCCAGAACGTCACGGATCTGCCCCGAGATCACTAGTGGACGGGTACGGCCCTCAGGAGCTTCTGAACTCCCCGCCCGATTGCTTTCCTAGTTCCCTCAAGGAGGAGCAGCTTGATGTCATTTCCCGATCCTTTGGAATCGATAGGGCGCGCTTGCTATTGCCCGGGAGAGACGTTATGCCGTATGATCCTCCTGAAGGGTACTTCGCCTACAGCAGATACCACTGCATGTGTGGTGTCATCCCTCCTCTGAACGCTTGGATAGCCAGCTTCCTCACATATCTTAAGGTGGCCCCGTTCCAGCTTCAACCCAACTCCTATGCTATACTGGTGAGCCTCTTCGTCATTTTTCGGAGGAAGTATGGTCGTGCTCCTTCCAACCGAGAGATCCGGTATCTATATAACCTGAGGGGCTATAAGAAGGGGTCCCCATACATTAGCTTGGAGTCAGCTGTGGCCTTCAAGCCGGTCTTGGATCTGTATTCCAAATTCAGCATGTTCAAGAAGGAATGGTTCTTTGTTAGGGACGACTCTGTTTCAATTCGGCGCTTTACTTCTGGATGTAAGTTGATGCTTTTACTTATAATTTCCATTACGATTGCGATGCTTCTTCTCATACTTCCTCATTTTTGCTAGCGACAGGTGGCTTTGCGGTTGTGGAGACTGACCGCCTGGTTCAGACGGCGGCTGAGATAGAAGCTATTCTCGAGAAATATAGATCATCTGCCTTCCTGATCAGAAATGCGATCCTTCTGGAGTATAACTTAATCCTTCCACAGCAGTCAGTAGTCAAGCTGAGGGAAACGACGGAGGAGAAGACGGCTGTTCAGACTATGGGAGGTGTTACGGTAGAGAGTAGCAAAAGGAAACCTTTCACAAAACCTCCAGCCGTCGGAGGTAAGAAACTCAAGAAGTCGGACGGTCCCTCCCCTAGCAATTATCCACTTACCCAGGAGGAGGAAGACATAGAGGAGGAAAGAGGTGAGGGTGGAGATGGTCGGGAAGGTGATAAAGGTGGCGATGGCATCGGGGCCTTGCTCCCTGGGCAGGCGGGTGAGATTCAGGAGTGGACGGATGATGCGTTCCACCAGGCTTTCGAGGGGCTAAACGAAGATCTGGCTTTGGTAGAGAAAACCAGGACAGCAGACAAGGTCGGGACCGGTGCAAGCGAGTCTTTTCAGACCATTCCAGCCAAGGTGGCTCCGACGACTCAAGGTGAACTCTTGACTCCTGCATGCTTCATTAATGATAGAGACTTAGGAATATTTTATGATCCGCTCCCGTCCTGGAATGAAATCCAGGACTTATTGCAGTATCCTACTTCTCCCCAGGGTTTGTATAACAGACGTGCTTTCTTTCTTCTTTTAACTTGTATTTTACCGCGTTTCTCGAATCATATAGTGATGTAAGCTTGTGACACTTTTTCTTCGTATCAGGAGCAGGTAAAACGGCCAAGGCCTCAGATCTTCGGCACCGGCTTGAACAGTACAAGCTCTCTAAAGCTTCCTCCAAGCCAAAGACTCCAACTCACCGCTCCGGGGATGTAGTCGGCTACCGTCCTCTTCTCGTGGTTATTGAAGAGGGTATTTAGCAGAGAAAGAGGAGTCGCCCTTTATCCGAACCTTCGCCCGGTCCTCAGCTCCCGGCTCAGCCTCTTCATGATATCACAGAGGAGGACAGCGAGTTTGCACCTCCTCCGCACCCGTCTGGAAACCCTTCTGTTACTCATATCGACCGTCCTGACTTGTCTCGTAATCCATTTGCGGGTCATCCTGATCTGGATCCAAGTTCCCATGACATTACCTTTGACGAGGTTACTGGTGAGCACCTTCTTCCCCGCAATCCCATGGTACGGGTGCTTGATGAGGCTAAGTCCTTAGATCTTGATCTACTTACCACTCGGATAGTTACCATGGGAGACGAGGCCAAGGCTAGTATCGATCGGGTAGCGGAGGAGACTAGGAAGCTGATGGGGCATCATGCCCGGCTGGTTAAGGCTGGAGAGGAGATTGGGAGTGCCAACATCCGACTAAGATTGATGGTTTCGGACAAGGCCAAACAGCTCGCTGACCAAGCCATTCAGATTTCTCAGCATGAGGCTGCCTCCGGGCGATTGAGGAATGCTATGGAGGAGGCTAGTAAGGCGGAACTGCGGAAGATGGAGGCCGCCTGCAAGGAACATATAAATATGGCCATCTCGACAGTGGATGAGGTTCGGAGGGCGGATCTTGAGCGGGTAGAGGAGCTATCGGGGAAGCTTGAAGCCGCAGAGCTCGCTCAGGTTAGGCTGAAGGAGGAGATGGAGGCGATGCGGAAATCCCTTCAGGCTGACTGCTCGAGATACCGTTTGGAGAGAAAAGCTGTTGTTGGAAGGTTGTCGGCTTCCGAGGCCCGGATGCGGGAGTTTGAGGAGAATGAGGAGATGATGGATGAAATGCTTCAGGACATGTACTTCCGAACTTGGAAGCAGGGCAACCTATCCTGGATGGATGATTATCCTAGGGTCATGGCTAAGATTTATCTTCGGGCTTTGGAGGAAGCTAAGGCGGATGCGGATAAAGAGGGTGGTGTGGCCTTTAGCATGGATGCGGTCACTGCTCAGTTTGACAAGGAGGAGAAAGTGGCGGTGAAGGAAGGTATGCGGTTGCTTGCCGCTGAGGAGGTAGGCGTGCAGGTAGAGGATGACGATCAGGATAGTCAGGAAGCAGGCGCTGGTAAGTCTCCCTTTTTAGTTTCTCCATCAACTTGGTTGCTTATTGCTAATGAGTCCTTTTTCTGACTGGACAGGGGGTCAACAGGGCAAAGATAAAGCTCCACTGCAGCCGGCCCCTTGATTATACCTGGAAAAACTCTTTTTGTGTATTTGACAGTGTTGTATATGTTAGTCGAAAAATAGTAACGTAGCCTTTAGGTTGTAATATTTTGCCACTTGTAATAAATAGTCTTATTTTTGACGTGTAGTTTTTTAACTTAAGCTGATTTTATCGTCTTTTGAATGTTTGCTGTTATTTTGGCATGTCGTATGAGAAATATAGCTATGTACATTCTTGTAATTAAATTGTGTTTGATGTCGGGTTCTGGTTTAAAACATAATTCCATGACTTGCAATGTTTGTGTGTGGTGTGAACAAATTATAGTCATGTATTTGTACACAAAAGAAGAAAATACCGCCTTTCATTTTTCAATCGTAGATGGCAGTCTTGAATATCTTGTATGACCGAACATGGAATGCAGTCGAATGCCCTGCCATTCGATTGTAAATCTCTGCATCCATTGGCGAGTATCTCCTACTCTGTATCCTGTACTTTATGGATTGTTATAGAGGATAGGAGGATAGTTTTTTAAGTAAAATTGAAATACGTGAAATAGTAAAACTTCCAATCACGGAAGGCCTTCGATGTGCTTAAGTTCATGGCAAATGGGTTTTGTAGTCACTTTCCCTAGCTGTGGGTCTTGGAGACATTTGTCACCCATCTTACGCCTCCGCGGGGAGTTAATTCTTTTTTACCACAGCCGCACTTAAGATACATCGGAGCCGAGATCGCGCACAGTAACTACCCGGGCCATTATGGCCCGTAATCATGGGTATTATTCGATTTACTGTGGCCGGCTAGCGTGGGTGCCGATCATCAACTGTGAACTGCCCCTGGCTGGCCACACCTTATGTTGGGGCTTATAGTCGGTTCACAGTTGCCGGCGAGCCTAACGCCATAATGAGCTGCCTCGGCTATAGTCGGCCTTCTCGGTGGCTTATAATCGGCTCATTATAGTTGGCTTTAAGGGACGCCGCGAGCAATGAGTTAACCCGTAGCAGAGGGATGCTGGAGCAAAAGTGTCTCATCGGCGAGGTCATAGATTCGCATAGTACCTGTTGGGTTTTGCCCAGGTGAAGTTGCGCCGTGAGGTGCTTTGAGTGGAGATGCTATACGCGTAGGATTTTGTTCAACAGAAAAGGATAAAGTTAACAAGTAGCCAAGATATAAAGGAACAAGTTAAAAAAGAGACAAGGTTTTTTAAAGTGGTTCGGCATGAAAAGGCCTACGTCCACTGATTCTCTTTGTTAATTCACTTCATATGGGCAATACAAGTTAAGAAAAGTATCGACGGAGGTGTTGGATGTTCCATGCCCTCTGGAACACCTCTCCGTCCACTGTTGACAAAATATAGGCTCCGTTGTGGAGATCTTTATGAATTACATATGGTCCATCCCAGATCGGGTCTAGTGCTCCGGGGCGAGGGAAGATTCGCTTGAGGACAAGATCCCCTTCTTGTAAGGTACGGTGCTTGACTTTGGAGTTGTATTGTGCTGCCACTTTCTGCTTGTGGGCCGCTGCTTTAAGGACTGCATCATTCCTTCTCTCCTCAACTAGATCCAAAGACATGTGGAGAAGTTCTTCATTCTCTTCTGGGTTATAGTGGATCCTACGGTGGGAAGGCACGATGGTTTCAACTGGGAGCATAGCCTCCGATCCGTATGCCAAAGAGAAAGGAGTGTGCCCTGTTGATGTTCTGAAAGATGTGCGGTAGGCCCATAGTGCCGTAGGGAGTTCATCCACCCAAGCGCCCTTTGACTTTTTGAGCTTCTTTTTTATCAGAGTTTTCAGAATTTTGTTGACTGCTTCGACTTGTCCGTTTGCCTGGGGATACGCTACGGATGAGAAGCTTTTATGAATTCCGTGCTCTCGGCACCAGTTGGCGAATTCCTCGCTGTCAAACTGAAGTCCATTGTCTGATATGATTTTGAGTGGGACTCCGTACCTGCACAGAACATTTTTGATCAAGAAGTTAATAACTTTTGCTGAAGATACTTTATTCAGAGGTTCCGCTTCCACCCATTTGGTGAAATAATCAACCGCCACTATAGCATATTTGGCCCCGCCTCGGCCCATCGGTAGCTCGCCGATTAAGTCAATTCCCCATATTGCGAAGGGCCAAGGGCTGGTCATTTGAGTAATCTCAGTTGTTGGTAGCCGTGGAATCTTAGCAAATTTTTGGCATCTGTCACACTTCTTGACGAAATCTAAGGCGTCCTTGCTTAAGGTGGGCCAGAAATATCCGTAACGGAGTATCTTTTTTGCTAATGTTTGCCCTCCGGTGTGATCTCCGCAGCTCCCCTGATGGATGTTGGATAAGATTTCCTTGGCTTCTCTCCCAGCGACACACCTTAATAACGGGTTAGAGAATCCACGCCGATAGAGGATGTCTTCTTGTATTGTGTAGCGGGACGCTTTCCTCAAGATTTTCTTGACTTCGTTACGCCCGTTGGGTAGTGTGCCATTTTGTAGGTAGTCTCGGATGGGAGTCATCCAAGTTGCTTCTTCGGCTGCAGCTATCAGATTCACTTGCTCAAAACTTGGGACCGTTTGCTTTGAGATGGTTACTGCCCCGAAGATGGCGATGTCTCTCATACTCGCTTGCTTTTCCAATTCGTCGGCCTCTTGGTTCTCTTCCCGAGGGATGTGTTTGACTAAGTAGTGATCCAATCGGCTGAGAAGCAACTTGGTCTTCTTTAGATATGCTATGAGTCGTTCCTCTCGAGCTTGGAATTCTCCTAGTATTTGATTAACAATAAGTTGAGAATCGCTGTGAAGACACAAAGAATTGGCTCCGATTTCTATGGCAATTTCTAGTCCAGCTATCACTGCTTCATATTCTGCATCGTTGTTGGTGGCAGCGAACTCCAACCTTATAGCATAGTGCAGTTTATTTCCCTTGGGAGTGATTATTACCACACCTGCCCCCGAGCCTTGTTCGTTAGATGCACCGTCCACAAAGAGATTCCACTTGATATCTTCTGTTATTTCCAGTTGCTCCTTATCCTCGTTGGTAGTGAACTCTGCAATGAAATCAGCCATGGCTTGTCCCTTGATGGCGGTGCGAGGGTGATATGTGATATCATATTGACTCAGCTCAATGCACCATTTAAGTAGTCGCCCGGAAGTGTCGGGACGATGGAGTACCTGCCTCAGTGGTTGATCGGTCAGAACTTTGATGGAATGGGATTGGAAGTAGTGACGTAGTTTTCGTGAAGTGATTAGTAAACAGTATGCTAACTTTTCAAGTTTAGGATATCTGACTTCTGCCCCAGTAAACCTTTTACCGACGAAGTAAACTGGTCGTTGCGTGCGGTTGTCTTCCCTTACCAAGGCAGCGCTTAAAGCGTGAGATGACACAGCAAGGTATAGGTATAATTCTTCGCCTTCGCTTGGGGTCGAGAGTACCAGTGGTTTTTGGAGGTGTTCGATTAGGTTAAGGAAAGCGGTTAAGCATTCGTCCGTCCATTCGAACTTTCCTTTATCTTTCTTTAGAGCTTCGAAAAAGGGGACGCACTTGTCTGTTGCCTTGGAGATGAATCGGCTTAGGGCGGCCACTTTTCCATTTAGGCTTTGCATTTCCTTTCGGGTGGAAGGTATCTTGATATCCCTTAGTGCTCGGACTTATTCAGGGTTTGCTTCAATCCCTCGGGCATGGACGATGAACCCTAAGAATTTTCCTGATGACACTCCGAAGGAGCACTTTAGTGGATTCAACTTCATTCCATATTGTCGAAGTACCTGGAACATTTCGCCTAGGTGGCTTACGTGATCTTTGGCTTTCCGTGATTTCACCAGCATGTCGTCCACATATACTTCCATAGTTTGTCCTATTAGCCCTGCAAACATCTTGTTGACGAGGCGCTGGTAGGTGGCTCCTGCATTTTTAAGTCCGAAAGGCATTACCTTATAGCAGTACAAACCTCGATCGGTGATGAAACTAGTGTGGTCTTGGTCGGGAGCATGCATAGGAATTTGGTTATATCCTGAGTATGCAT
Organism: Allium fistulosum; assembly: GCA_030737815.1. Taxonomy (NCBI): domain Eukaryota; kingdom Viridiplantae; phylum Streptophyta; class Magnoliopsida; order Asparagales; family Amaryllidaceae; genus Allium; species Allium fistulosum. The sequence goes on from CM060902.1 coordinate 811,560,296, forward strand.
CCATAAAAGATAGGAGTTCGTGCCCGGCTGTGCTGTCTACAAGTTGGTCGATTCTGGGAAGTGGGAAGCAATCCTTTGGGCAGGCGTCATTTAGGTTGGAAAAGTCAATGCAGGTTCGCCACTTCCCATTAGCCTTTTTTACCAGCACCGGGTTGGCGATCCATTCCGGGTAGATAGCTTCTCGTATGAAGTCATTGGCGAGTAGATTCTTTACTTCTTCATCGAGTGCTGCTGATCGCTCTGCCCCCATACTTCTCTTTTTTTGTTTTACAGGCGCCTTGGTAGGATCAATGTTTAATACGTGGCAGGCTATGTCGGGGGAGATTCCAGTCATGTCAGCGTGTGACCAAGCGAATACATCCAAGTTGTGGCGGAGAAAATCGATGAGTTGTTCCTTCAATTCGGCTTTTAGTTGGGACCCAATTTTCAATAGTCTACTCGAGTCGTGCTTGTCTACAGATATAAAATCCATAGCCTCTACAGGCTCGGCGGTGGCCTCCTCCTCTTTGTCCCTAGGGTCTAATTCATTGAAAGGGTCGCTGGTATATCGAAGAGGAGGGGCTTTCTTTAATTGCTATGCTTCTAGGCTTTTTGTGCAGAGGGCAATCTCTACACCCTTCCCTTTATCCTTCCTGTGGTTGTTGCGAAGTTCAGTTACATAGCAGTCTCGAGCAACGTCCTGGTCTCCTTCCACTTCCCCCACTCCATTGTCTGTTGGGAATTTCATCTTTAGGCACCATGGGGCTAATACAATTTGGAAGTCAGACAAGGATGGCCTTCCTAAGAAGGCGTTGTAGGCCGACTGGTTTTCTATTAGCACAAACGTTTGATTCCGGACAGCAGAGCGGGGATGGCTTCCAATTTCAACAAAAAGGTCCAGTTGCCCGAGGGGCATCTTCGCATCTCCAGTGAAGCCGTGTAGTGGTTTATCGCAGGGGGATACATCCTTCATTGATAGCTTCATTTTGTCGAATGCGTGTTTGAACAGGATGTTTACCGAGCTTCCAGTGTCTACCAGGATTCGGTATACTTCGGCGGGACCAAGTCGGGCAGAGATGACCATGGGATCCATGTGAGGGTACTGCCTTCCTTCTAGGTCACGCTTACCGAATGTGATGTCATCACTTTCTTTCCGCTTCGGGTGGCGCTCTTCTATAACTGAATTGACATAGTCTTTATTGTCTCTAAGCGACTTTCCGTATCTTTCCATCTCTTTCCAGCTTCTGTCTGCGATGTGTGGCCCTCCTGAGATGGTATGGACCACTATCTTTTCTTGGCTAGAGCTGCTAGCGTTGTGGTTTCCTCTGTCGGCCCCCGGTGAGGGTAGCCTTGGGTTTTCATTGGCAGGAGCTGGGGTCCTGTCCTGACCTTTTACATAACGTTCCAGTTTCTTTCTTCTGATGTGTTCCTCAATCAGATCTCGGAGATGATGGCATTCGTTGGTATCATGTCCGTGAGATTCGTGGAAGCGGCAGAATTTTCCAGACTTCTGTGCGTTATCTGATTCTTTCTTGTATGGTGGGCATTTGTATCTAACTTCGCCTTGGGTGGCAAGGAAGATATTTTCGACGGTCTCGTTCAAAGGGGTGTAAGTGTCGAATCTTGGTCCTGGCCGATATAGGCGCTTTTCTCCCTTCTTGCCCCCAGCATTGTCACTGGAATCATTTCTTCGAACGTCCCTCGCCACAGCAGGGGCGTTGCCATGGGTCGTCTTATTTTGCTGTCCTGACTGCCCCTCAACGGCAGCATCCTCAAGCCTCATGTATTTCCCGGCTTCATGGAAGAAATCGGGTAAAGTAGCTGGTTTTTCTTTTGTCAATCTTCTAGCAAATTTAGTGTCCGGATGCACACCACTGCAGAGGGCCATTAGGATAAGCTTCTCATTGGCATCTTGAACTGCGGCTGCTGCGGCGTTGAATCTGGTTAGGTATTGCTGCAGCTTTTCTCCAGGTTTCTGTTTGACGCTGGATAAGGAATAAGCATCCTTAGGTTGCTCCACATGAATGCGGAACTGACTGATAAATTTTTCTTTCAACATTTCCCACGAGCTGATGGATCCTTGGGGTAGATGACAGAACCAGGACGTAGCAAGATCTGCTAAGAAGAGCGGAAAGCATTTGCACAGTACTCCCTCTGTTGCTCCACTCATGAGCATATGCTACGTGTACCTCTATAAGTGTACAACGGGATCGGAGGTTCCTTTGTAGGGTTCCATTGTTGGCATCTTCCATTCTCGGGGGGTGATAACAATTTCGATATTGCGGGCGAAAGGGCTGGTTACCCTAGCGCCTATCCCTCGATCTCTTTGCTCCCGTTGGACACACTCTCTGAATAAGCGTGCCATCCTTTCATCAGAACTTGGAGCAGATAGAAATGAGTTTGGTTCTATTCTGTGGGATTGATTCCGTCCAGATGACCTGTAGGGATGGTATCGTCTATCATTCCTCATATTTTCCAGTGGCTACCTTTGATCTTCTGGGAGCATGCTTGGGTCAGGTACAGTTGGCCCTTGCCTTGATCTCCCCATGTTGGGTTCTGATCTAAGCACTTCTTCGGGTCCAACTTCGGGCTGAACTCTAGCTCGGCCCCATTCACTAGTGTTTCTGTGGTTAGGCAGCATGACAGGCTCAGCTACAGTTGACCTTCGCCCGGTACCTTCCCCATTGGGTTCGGTACCAAACGTTTCCTCAGGCCTAACTTCGGGCTGTGCTCGGTCTCGGCTCCTACCACGGCTACTTCTGCTGTTAGCTCCTTCGAAGAAGGAAGATCTTTGTTGTCTCTGAGATCCTCCAGACTGGGACTCGCCCCATGATTCAGTGTTGCGGTTGGATTCTTCAGCGTCCCTTAAGCGTGACATGAGATGGTCCACCAAGGCTTCCTACTGGGACGTGAAGCGGTTAGTTACTTCAACAACAACTCTGTCCAAATCTGCCCTAGTAATTGCTGCAGGCTGTTCTGTGGCAGGAGTGGTTGGGTTAGCCTGTCCTTCATTTGTTACCGTTGCTGGAGGAGGACGATTTACTTGATTCGTGACAGCTGGATCTGGAAGACTGCTGGATGCGATGTTTTTTCCTTTGTTAACATCTTTTCTCTGTTTGGGAGGCATGTTTTCCAAGTGGCGGACGATGCTGTTAGGAAAACTTGTTAAGTGGATGAAGCTGAAGCTTCGAGCTTCTAGCTCTCAGTGAAAGCACCAAAAATGTTTGTGCAAAAAATGGACAAACACCTCGAAGTTGTATGATTTAGTAGATCTTATGTTATTCTTAGTGATTTGAGCGATTTATGCAAATATATAAAAAAACAAGGGCTAAACTGTAAAAAAGACACGCAGATTTATAGTGGTTCAGCCAGAATGTGCCTACGTCCACTTTATATGTTATTTCTCTTCTCTTATTCTGATTACAAGTACAAAGCTTTGATACAAGTAAAAGAAAGTTGTTTGAAAGTTCCTTCCGTGCTTGAGCTCTCAAACTTGTTCCCCATTGTTGTACCCCTGCCCCTCTATTTATAGAGTGAGGCTGGGGGTAGGGGTCTAGGATGTGTATAGTTGCTGATGGGCCTGGGCTGATGTGATCTGGCCTGGTACGTCTTGGTTCGTCATTGCTTGGTTCGGAGGTGGTTGGAGTGTAGAATGGACCGGTAGTTGCTTGGACCGGTGGTGGGATGGTGAGGTTGATCCGGTGTGGAGATGGTTCGGCATGGGCTGGTCCGGTTGGTTTGGCAGGAGGGTTGGTCCGGTTGGTTCGGCAGGAGGTGGTTCGGTGGGAGTTAGGAAGGTTGGTCTGGTTATGGCGTTAGGAGAGGTTGGTCTGCCGAATGGGTTCGGATGAGGTCTACCGAATGGGGTATGCCGAATGGATTCGAATGAGGTCTGCCGAATGGGGTATGCCGAATGGGCCCTGGAAAACAAGAATGCCGAATGAATCAAGCTTCTTAGTCTCGAGGTCTTCTGGGTGAGAACACGCCCAACACATGTGGTTCGACAAGTTCAATAAATACTTAAAGCAAAACTACAATGGCTATAGGATCTATCAGAACAAAATGTAACAACTCAATGTAATATACATCACAGAACAGTAAATCATCACATGCACATATACTGATACATAGCAGAGTATACAAAATGATACATGTCAAGTGGTATAGCGAACCACAATATACAGACGAGTTCACAGGAATACATATCAGAGTTACAACAGATAAGGACTAAACAAAAAGCTAAGACAAAAAGGAGCTAGCGGAATAGTCCATGCGGAAGCAAAATAGGCTAAGTCCAAAAGCACCTAACCTGAAACATCTCGGTCTGACCCGAGTATAAAATACACGGGTCAGTCTAAATAACAAATCAGTTAGATAAACTGAATAGCAATAAACCTGCAAGAACATATGGTATAACAAATATCTCTATATGAGATAACACACTCATCTAACAAAAGATGAACATAACAAAACAAGCCTCATATCATCGGCATCTCAACGAACAAAGGATATCATATCCCAAATCAAGCCAAAAGGCAAATAACAAATACCAATAAAGGTATACAAGTTCCACTAGATGATTGCTACATATCATGCGGCTCAAAAAGACCAACACCGAAGGGCGATACCTAGGGAATATACGTATCAATGAAAACAACAAAAGATTGCTCGAGCTCAGTACTGTATAAACAAGGATCCATGAGCCCGAAGGCTCCAAACCCAAATATCACCCATGTGGCTCATAAAGACCAACATCGGAAGCGATACTATAGGGCAACAAACCCGAAGGCACAAACCCGAAGGCAACATACCCGAAGGCAACATACCCGAAGGCAACAAACCTAGGGAGGCAGTCCGAAGACACTATCCCAAAGGCAACAAACCGTAGTGGTGAAGGTCCGGAGGCCCAGTACTGGACACCACTAACTGGCGGAATGTGTCATAACTCTCGAAAAGGAACCCGAAAAGTGTTAACGTATGTCCCATAACCACTCGTTCGCACTAAACGGTTTACTATCCATTAGCCAATTTCACACTCAAAGCATTACAAAGTTTACCTCATGTCATCGGTAAACCAGACACAAAGGTCAAAACGATCGATCGAATAGGTCGGGGACTAATCGGAAAGGTGAACGCGCGGATTCATGGTCCGTGTTTTACCTAACCATTTAATCTCCTTTCCACTTCGTTCGAAGTGCAAAATCGTGTGTGTTTAAATAGAAATTTATAAAGCGGAGAGGGGAGCTTTTAATACGATTTTGAGGGATTATTTATAAAAGTCATGAATGAAGTCAAAAGTATGTTATCAAAGCCAAAGATGCAATAACAAACATTAAAAACCAACTTGAATCGATAAAATTTGGAAAATCAAACAAAACGAACAAAAATAGGCAAAACAGCCAAAACAGGAGCAGGTCGGTCGGTCGGCTACAGGGCTCGGTCGACCGGACACTGTTCTGGAAAATTTCTCGGGAAGCAGGTCGGTCGACCGGACTTCCTGGGTCGGTCAGTCGGAGCCCAATTTCCAGCACTTCCAAAACAGAGGCAGGGAAGTGCTCGGATAGCAGGTCGCTCGACCGGACCCTGCATTCGGTCGGCCGGAGCCTGTTTTCCAGTACTTCTTGCCCTATCAAAATGAAATTCCAATCCTTTCCAAACCAAAACAAATAGCACATGAATACTTGTTAGGAATTCATACACAACATCAATGATATCAAGAGAAGTAGATGTGAGTTAAAAACTCACCTTTTTACACACAAGCAAAGAAGACGAAGCTCAATTGCAAAGAAACAACCAATCACACTCCACTTCAATTCTACAAGCTTCAATCTAAGATCAAAACAAGTAATTCCTAAGTTAGGGTTTAGGAATTTTCTGTAATTGAAGAGGAGAAGAGATGGAGAAGATGAAGAGAAGGCTTACCAATGGCTTCTATTTGATTTTGGAGCAAGAAATCAAGATGCAAGAAGAAACTAGGGCTAGCAAATTTCTATTTCCTCTTTCCCTCCACCATTTTCAGTTTGCTTGAGGAAATGAAATGAAATGGGAGTGAATGGATGAAGAGTTAGAGAGCTAGGGGGGTTAAGTGGGGTTAAGGGCTGAACCCAAACTCAAGCCCAAATAGAAAAAGTGGCAAAAGTCATCTTACTCCAAACATATCAAAGATTATACTCAAAAAGATCGCAAACGCCATTTTGAACTCAATGGAAATAGTTTCGAGCTCCAATTCGGCCGTTTGCAAAAAGTAGCTTTTCGGACTATAATCCGACGAACGATGTTATATTTAAATAAAATATTTAAATATACAACCGATAAATATGCGGGTTGTTACAGTATACCCTTTCCAAAGCATTCATTTTCTAGTTATCTAATTTATACTTAGCTCTGTTTCACTTAAGGGTCCACTAACCTAAGCTCTTATACCAAGTTGTAACATCTCCTACTTCGACATCCAAAAATGAACATTGATGATGCTGCAGTCATCACAAGAATTATTTTCAAGTGACAAAGTGAGATCCGTAGAAAAAATTTCATAACATTGAATAAATAGAGTAGCTAAATAATTTTATTATATCGAAATGTTTTACAAAAGTTATTACATCATCATTAAACCATCTTATTCCCATGCATGGGTAAAGACACAAATAAGATATAAATAGAGTATCATACTCGACATATGAGGATACCAACATGGGCGTTTAACCATTTGTAATCTCTAGTTTTAAATAGTGGAATTTGAAAATAGATTTTATTTGCAAAATAAGACTTTGGGTTCATCTTTGAAGTTTTTATTCGTCTTTTCCAAAAGCTACATGTCTATACCATAAACTCAACCTCCTTGAATGTGTATTCGAGAGTTTATGGCATGGGTCGGGCATAAAGCCTGATATAAGTAATAATTTACCCTTGAAAGTGACCAAGGATCGTTAATATGGATAATAACTAAATTATTTATTTGTGCATAGTATAAATATAAAAGTAAAAGCTATAAAGTAAATAATACCAGAGATTTTTATACTTTTTCGAACTTCCCGTTCTATGTCCTATCCCAAATTCCTTTTATATTTAATTGAAACCCTTACTTATCTTGGAGGAATAGGTATTACACCGCCTGAGCAACCGAACAGGACTCCAACCGCCTAGACAATAGAATAAGACTTCAACTACCTGAAGATACTACATTAGGATTTCCAATACAAATAGTAGAAATGTTTCTAACTGAGTATGCTCTTGAATAGCACTGATAAGTCGATAAGGTACACCCTTCCTATAATCTTCTCCTTTGTGGTGTATTGTGTAGTTCGTGAAGAAAGGAAATTTATTTGATCACAAGAGTAGTAAACTTGAATATACAAGTGATCAAAATAGAGTTTTTATATATAGAATGCTTTAGAGTTAAAATAGCAAGAATAGATAAAATACAGAATGAGAAATTTTATTATTTAAGACGCTGAAATTCTTTACTATTTATAGAGGTTAAAAGTTGTTTCTGTTCATGAAAGAGAAGCAAATTTTCAAAAAACTAGCCGTTATAAATATTCAGCCGTCTGAACTAAACGTATCAGCTAGCTAAATCGAGTGAAAATCAAGACAGCAAGGAAATAGTACAAAATAGCCCTTATTCAGCCGTTTGAATATTATACTTTAGCCGGCTGAATATTGTAAATATTTTATGCAAGTGCACAGCATTTAGACGGCTGAAAGTGCACATTCAGCCGGCTGAATGTGCTGTTTTGAGCAGTATTCTTTGTTTTGATGAATCTTATATTTTGTGTATATATGTATACCACTTCGGAGAGATTTTAACATAATTCTGCTTCTAGACTCAGACTCTATACTTAACAATACAATGTAGGTACAATCTGGAACATGATCTTCAAATGTTTGTGATTATCTCTCTAAAGATTTCTTCTCCTGCAAATTTGGTTAGTTCATATAATATTTACTTATATAGTTGTTATAATCAAAACATCAAAATTTGAGGTTCGAACATTCTCCCCCTTTTTGATGATGACAACTATGTGAGAATTAAATATAAGGATTTAATTATTCCCCCTGACTCGATACTCCCCCTATCGGTATGACTACCTTACTCTCCCCCTTTATCATCGGCAAAAAGGAAACAATTATTCGATAAGAGAACTATCATGACTTGGTAAATAATTTTAAAAATATTACATAGATATATTATCTAAATAAGTAGTAGAAAAGATAGAGTTATGACTAGATAATAAATAAAAACATACCAAATCAATCTTCCCTTCCTTCTTCTTGATTGTAGCCTTGAGCGACTAATCTAGCTTTGTTTCGAGTGATATTTTCTTGCTCATCAGCTTTATTCTTGTAAACCCATTTAGTACCAATGACTATTTGATCACTAGGTCTAGGAACTAAGTCCCAAACTTTGTTTCATTCAAATTGATTTAGCTCTTCTTGCATAGCTATAATCCAATAGTCATCAGTTGAGGCTTCTTTAGCATTTTTAGGTTCAATATTAGATAGGAAAGCTACATAACCCATTTGATTTAACTGATTTCTTATTCTTACATTAGAATTTATTTCTCCAATAATATTTTTGATTGGGTGATATCTTAATAATCTTGGTGGAGATCGTATTTCATTTTCATTAGGTAAGTTGTTTTCAATTTCAATATTATTTTCAATATTTTCAATATTATCATTTTCTGTGATATTTGATTTTGAAATTATATCTTCATCTTCATTTTTATTATTAATTTTGAAATTTTCATTGAATGACACATGAAGCGTTTCTTCGATTACTTTAGTTCTTTTATTATAAATCTATATGTCATGCTTCATTCCGAGTATCCTATGAATATTCCTTAATCGGATTTTGGATCGAGTTTACCAAGTTGATCTTTTGTATTAAATAGAAAACATTTTGAACCAAAAATTTTAAAATATGATATGTTGGGTTTTATTCCATTAAAAAGTTCATATGGGGTATGTTTCGTTAATGGTATAATGGAGACTCGATTCAAAACATAACAAGTAGTTGCTACAGCTTTTGCCCAAAAATGTTTAGGTAGAGTGCTTCTTCTATTTAATAAGGTTCTAGAGCATTCTTGAAGTGTTCAATTTTTAATCTCTATAACTCTGTTTTGTCATGGAGTTCTAGAAAATGAAAAATTGTGAAAAATTCCTTTCTTACTACAATATTTTTCAAAAATATTTGATCGACTAATTACCGACAAAATCAACTACCGATGTTCCATTAACTTTAATACTTATTTCTGAGCAAAGCACACCTTCTATTCACAAGGCATACTTTGGGAGGCAAGTGTTAACTCGCCTTTTGATCAGGCAGTATCTAGATGGACTCGGCCGACCAAAGTTCAAAGTTATCATGGCAGGAAGCCCGGAGAGATGACTATGAAGCTAAAAAAAAGCATAACTAGAATAGTAAGGCAAATACATGTCCATCCCAAAATTTCGTAGTTCAAAATCCAAAAAAACGTTGGATTGGTACCGACTTTCTACGCTCCAAAGCCATGCTACCTACAACCCGTTTTTGGCCTCCTATGATCATTCGCACACACCAATAGTCGATCTCCTTGAACTCCAGAAATTAGCAACTCCATTCTTCCATAGGTCCATCATTTGGACTCAAAGACAAGCTTATTGCATTGCAAACAAGTTTCGAATCACGAAGCTAACTATGAGTAGAGCTAGGACAAAGCACTCGAGACAATCCATATGGAAATCTTAAGGATCGATACCGATCCAAGCCCATGGATCAGTATCGATCCATAGATAATGATGAGGTGTCCACTAAATTTTCTAGAGAATTGTTCTTAGGCATGGAGAACGAGGTGGAGAAAATGGGGTGAGTTTTCAGGCCATCTACTGCTATAAATAGGAGGGAAGGGCTCATTTTAAGGATCTTTTTTACTTCTCTATTGCTTTTTATAATTCTCTTGTACTCCCATGGATTTATACCAACCTGAAGAACAAAAGTGTAAATAGCAATATAAACTCTTATCAAAGTTAAGTGGACGTAAGCAACGATTTGCCAAACCACTATAAAATGCCATGTGTTATTTTTTTGCTCTTTTTAATTTACTTTTCTTCACATTTTATTCTCTACTAAATCTATTGGGTGTGTGTGCCATTTTTGATTTAAACAAAAACACATATTAAGGAAGGAGTGATAACGATGATGATACTTGAAGACGGCGTGAGCAAAGCTTGTGGCAGTTGTTGTTATTTATTATGATGCTTTTATTGTACCCATGAAAGAATATTTTTGAATAAATGACCTAACGGTTATTGTGAAGACTATGTTTTGTTCTGTATTATGACATTTGAATTTATTTTGAAATGAATGGGTACAATTTGCTATTATATTTTGTTCTTCTGCTGTGAGTTTTGAAAGAATAGTTATAGCTATATATGATTATTACAATTACCAACAAATAGTCAGTTATGGATTGGGTTTAAGTTTCAATGGGCCTTTACTGGGTCAAAATTTAGGCCTATTTCGATGTGGGTTGTTATATTTGGTACCAAAGCTTAGGTTACCTGATTAATGAGGAAATTATACATATGAGCGGCGTACTTCTTATTTTGAATTTTTTTCAAAAAGTCTTATATATGTGTGTGTGTGTGTATATATATATATATATATATATATATATCTTTGAGCATACATGCACACACTAGTCAACTCCTTTTCTTTCAGCTTATAGTTCTATCTTAGGAATCGTCGCTAAAGATTCAACCTACAAATAGTTGATATGGGTGATAATCAATCTTCTTCCGGAACTCGGATCCACGCTTACAGAAGACCCGCCATTCATAAAATGCCCAAATGGTTTAAACAGTACCTCAAGCAAGCTGAGAAAGTCCCGGCCCTCCAGTTGCACCGGTGGCACCCGCTGCCCCGCCTGCCAATGCAGCACCCTATCCAGTTGACTTCCCTAGGATATGTAAGGACTTTTCTTATATGGAAGGAAAAACATACTTCGAAACTGAAGGATGTGGAAGACAAAGCATGGATTAATGACTGTAAGAGAATATTCCAAGAACTAGGATGGGAAGATCAACTAAAGAGAAGGATAGCAGCTTGGCACCTTAAAGGGGAAGCTTTAGATTGGTGGAACTTAGTAACTGAAGAAAATGCTGATAGGGTTTTCCCTTGGGATGAATTTAAAAGATAGATTTATAAGGTTTATGTCGAGAGCAGAAGTGATTTTACAATTAGAGAAATTCATACAGCTTAGGCGAGGAGCTTCACCTTAAGGGAGTACATTAGTAAGTTTATGGAGCTGGTTAAGTTCAGGATGAGCTTAATAAATACATCGATAAAGAAGGCCATGAAGTTCGTGAAGGGCCTAAACTCCCCCACTAAGAGAAATGTTGTTGACGCAAGTTCCTGTGGGCATAACATATTAAACATTGCTTGAGATGGTTTTGTTGCAGTCAGCAAGTGCAGAAGAAAAGGAGGTAGAGAAAAAGGCTGGGCTTACCCAAAAGCAAGAAGGGTCCAAAAGGGAGGCTTTTGGGTAAACAAGAAGTCAAAATGGAATTCTAGAAGGATGTTAAAGTATGCAAGATGACAGAAAAAGGGTCATGAGGCTAAAGATTGTAGGGTAAGTCTGATGAAAGAAGCTTTTAAATGGAAGTGCTATAATTCTTAGGTAGAAGGGCAGTTCGAGAACCAATTTCTTAAGTTGGTAAGGAAAGGGTCAAATGGACATGTCTATGCTATCAAGATTGTTCCTACTTCAAGTAGACCACCTAAAGATCGAAGGAAGGCGACACTAGGAGGTAAAATTCTTATTATTGGGGTTATTATTCGTACTCTATTTGATTCTGGAGCACTACATTCCTTTATAGCTAGGAATGTAGTTAACTTCTTAAACCATCAAACCCAAACTGTCACCAGCCCAATAGTGGTCTCCAACCCTATTTGGGGTTCGACATATCTCTCATTAATTTGCAAAGACCTAGTTGTGGACATATGCGATTTTGATTTTATATGTAATGCATACGTTTTAAATTTTAAGGGATGTGAACTTATCTTGGGTATGGATTGGTTAACATACTATGGAGCGATTCTTGATTGCGATTAAAGGGTCTTACGATTAAAAAGTGTAGAGGTCATAACCTAAAAGTTCTTTATACAACTTAAGGTTTAGTCGAGTAAAGATATTTATACTCGCTAAGCTTACCTTTTAGTGAGATATCATCTGTACTCATAGCCTGTGAATTTCTTGAAGTCTTCGAGGAAGTCTCAGGTTCACCTCATAGGGAGATTGAGTTTAGAATCGATTTAGAGAACAATGCAAGGCCGGTTGTTCTACCCTTAAGACACATGGTCCCTAAAGAAAGAAGGGAGTTAGACTGGCAGATCTTTAAGCTATTGCAGAAAGGATTCATCTGTCGAAGTACCTCAGAATGGGGAGCCCCTATTGTCTTAGCCACCAAGGTAGATGGCTTGTTAAGACTTTACGTCGATTATATGTAGTTGAACAAGTTAACAAGAAAGAATATGTATCCTCTACCGAGGATAGATGACTTGTTTGTCTAACTTATGGGAGCCAAAGTCTTTTCCCAACTAGACTTAGCAACTGGATTCCATCAGTTAAGGATTCCAAAAGAAATCAAGTCGAAGACTGCATTTTTCTCAACAGATAGGCTCTATAAATAGGAAGTAATGCATTTTGAGTAGATGAATGCCCCTGCATACTTTGTAGATTTGATGAGTAGGGTGTCTAGGGAGCAACTCAATAAATTCGTCATTGTATCCGTGGGTGACATTTTGGTATTCTCCAAAAGAGAAGAGGAGCATGAGGACTACCAAAGAGAGGTACTAGGAACTTTAAGAAGGCACCAACCTAAGTCCAAATTTGCTAAGCGTCACTTTTGGAAGAAGGAACTTAGATTCCTTGGATATATTGTTTCTGAGCGAGGACTGGCAGTGGACCCCACCAAAGTGGAGGCTGTTCAAAGATGGAGAGTTTCTAAGAATGCATCAGAAGTTAGATGTTTTCTTAGGTTGGCAGGATAAAATATAAAGTTCATAAAGAACTTTTAGGAATAGCAGCCCCTTTAACTAACTTAACTAAGAAGAACCTAGTCTTTTGTTAGGATAATTGATGCACTAAGGCATTCAAGAAGCTTAAAGAGTTATTAACAAGTGCATTTATGCTTACCTTTCCTGAGAGACAAAACCATTCATGGTTTTCATGGATGATTGTGGCAAAGGATTATGAGCAGTCCTAATGCAAGAAGGGAAGGTAGTTGCTTATGCTAGTAGAAAATTGAAGGATCATGAAAAAAGATATCCAGTTCACGACTTGGTGTTGGCAGTTATTGTCTTTGCCTTGAAGATGTGGAGGCATCATATTATGAGAGAAAGGTTTGAGTTGTTAACTGACCATAAATCACTCAGATGCTTATTTTCGCAAAAAGATTTAAATCTTAGGCAGTAGAGATGGATGGAGTATATAGCATCATTTGATTTTGGTATACAATATACCTCTGGAAAAGGAAACGTAGTTGTCGATGCCCTTAGTTGGAGGCATGCTAACCTAAGCCTACATATGAATGCAGGCAGTAGGAGTATCTCTCAAATTTTAACTTCCAACCACCAACAGAACCCATCCAAGAATTTTTAGCCATAATGGAGGTTAGACCCACTTTAATGGACCATGTTAGGCTTGAACAGATAAAGGATAAGAAGTAAGCGGAGATTTTAAAGACGTTAAGAAGAGGAGAATATTTTTGACATGCCAGTAGATATTCTATTGAAGAGAAGGGAGGCTTGAGAAGGGATCCATGCCTATGTGTCCTAATGATTAATGGCATATTAGAAGTAGTACTTATGGAATGTCACCACTCTAAGATGACTATTCACCCCGGAGGAGATAGTACAAAGATATGAAGAGGATTTTCTTTTGGCCTGGAATGAAGAGAAGTATAGCCGAGTTTGTTGCTAAGTGCTTGACATGTCAGAAGATAAAGGCTGAGCAAGGGAAGCCCGGAGGGTTACAATTGCCTTTAGAGATTATGACTTAGAAATGGGAACATATTTTAATGGACTTCGTGGAAGGGTTTCCTAGGAGTTACAGGGGTAATTAAGCCATTTAGGTTGTTATAGATAGACTCCCTAGGAGTGTCCATTTTATTCATGTTAGGAAAAATAGGACTGCCGCATCCCTCATACAGATTTACATCAAGGAGATAGTCCAATTACATGGCATTCCGACGAGCATTGTTAGTGATAGGGGCCCCTTATTCACTAGCGAGTTTATGAGGAGTTTGCAAAAAGCTTTGGGAACTTCGTTGAATCTCAGCACGACTTACCACCCATATACAGATAGTTAGATGAAAAGCGTAGATAGGATTTTGGAGGACTTATAGAGAGCTTGCATCTTGGAATTTGAAGAGCATTAAGAGTAGCACCTACCATTGGTTGAGTTTGCGTATAATAATAACTATCAAGCGACGGTTGGTATGACCCCTTTTAAAGCACTTTATGGAAGGCCATGTAACTCAACAAGTTGTAGGTGCGAAACCACAGACAAAATTTTACTCGAACCCGATTCGATCTGTGATACCACGGAATAAGTAGAATTGATCAAGCAACGAATGAAGGAAGCATGATTTTGCCAAAAAAATTATGTAGATAAAAGAAGGAAAGAGCTAGAATTTGAGGTCGGAGATATGATATTTTTCAAAGTCTCCCCTCTTAGAAAAGTTGTTAGTTTTGGCAAGTCCAAAAAATTGGTGCCTAGATTTCTTGGGCCATTTTGATTTTTGGAAAGGATAGGAAGGCTTGCTTACCGCATGGAGCTTTCAGACCAGTTCGCAGGATTCCACAATGTTTTTCATATTTCTCACATTAGGAAATTTCTACATGACATTGCCATTGTGGTAGAGCCTGATTAAGGGGATAGAGAAACGAAGCCCGTAACATCTCGTTCCACCACACGCATTGTGGAGCATGGAAATGAGAGGCTCCGTAATGGAGAAATTAGATTGGTCTGAGTGCAATGGGGAGATAACCCGGCGGAAAGCATATGGGAAATTAAGAGAACATGAAGATCTCTCATCCAAATGTTTTCACTGATAAATTTTCTCTTTAAAATTTGGTTTTTAGTTGTATCGTGGTTGCTAGATTGGATGGTAGGAGATGGTTGCTACACTTTTTCACTATCAGTTTACACTCATGTAGAAATTTTTAATGCATGTTTAGGGTATTTGCATACGTACTTGCATCGCACAATTACACACGCTATATTTGAGCATACTTTAGCATCTATGTAGTACATAATCACATTGTACTTTGGTTAAGTAGATGGATGTGTAGATAACTTGGTTGTATAACATGGATGTTATTACATGTTATAATGTTCGCCCCTTGGAGAGATTTCAAGGATGAAATCCTTTTTAAGGGGGAGGAATGTAAGACCACATAAAATTAGTAAGAATTAAATAAGTAAATTAAATTAAATAAGGGTAAAAATGGAAATTTCGTAAAAGTTAGAATTTGGCCATGGAATTTGTATTGTTGCGTTTGTGGAAATTATGATCTATTTCCATAAATAATATGCTGAAAATGAAGCTTAAACGAAGAAGTTACGGGCATTTGAAGTTTTCTGGTTTAAAATATTTTAATTTTAATTCAAATTCAAATAAATAATAAATTTGAAATTTGAAATGAACTGAGAAGACTTGGGGGTTAAGGAATCATTAACGTCAACCATTAACTTTAAAAGAATAATAAAGGTACAAAAATTAATATGTTGGCAAAATAGCAGAGGGGTCGACCACCAACCCCAACCGGTCGACCGGTGCGTATAGGGCGGTCGGCTATATGACCACCCGTGTTGATGGCGGCTAGGATTTTCCTATCAACGAACGTTCCAGATTTATTGGTTTTTACCCTATTTTCATCCCACGGTTCTGGTATGTTTCAACCTCTATATATATGACCCTACCCTTTGCACTTTTATTCACAAAATATTTGGAAATTCAGCGATACTCTGCCATTTTCTCTCTTCAGTTAGATTCAGAAATTCAATTAGGAATTCAGGTAAGGATTCTATTTTGTTTCTAATTATTCTTTTAATATATTCTCTTCTCTTCCAACCTCTCTAAATCTAACAAAATTAATATACCAAGCGATTGCTATGTATATATCGAAAAAAGAGATCTGAAAAGGCGTGCTTTGGCATTGCAAATCCATATAAGAAAGACTAAGTATAATCTGCTAGCGGAAACCTTAGTGTCTTTATTCCAGTAATTATCTAATATATTATGGATTTGAATATGCCTTAGGGGTTTTGAGTTTAAGAAAACAAAACAAAAAAGAAACCCCTATAACTCCTATAATTCGAATTATCAATTCTTATTGGAATTCTCAATCGTTTACATTAAATTGTTGGGTTATGTAGTTTTTGAAGTTTTTGGTGATTTTAATTTCTATTCCACTCCTCTTTGAATTCCAATTTAATTATGAAGTTTCAATTAAGGGAAAGGGTGTAAGAGTATGAATTTATTTGTAGTTTACACCATTTATTCCATATGAAAAAAAAGAGAAATCTCATTGTTTGAGTTCTTTGTAAAGAGGGACATAATATAATTCGAAAAAAGAATTGCAATTTCTATTTTTGAGATTATTCCCTGATTTGATGTGATATATTGAGTTAAGATTTTTACTATGTATAAGTCTGTTTATTACAGTTTTTTGATATAAATGTTGAATCCTTTGTTAAGGATATTGAAATCCCTTATTATGGATATTGGAAATTTGGCACCATTGATATTTTGGAAAAAGGACTTGTATTGTTATTATTAGATAGGAATTGATATTTAAGCATTAATTAGGGCAAAATCTCCACACGCATAGAAAATAGTAGGTGTGTATTTATTCATATGCTGATTACCGTAAATAGCGTACAATTATAACGTACAATTGCATGTCAATTAGGTAATAATTGTCATTAAACTCCCCTTAGGAAGGTAATTGATTTGTTAAGGCAAAGTAATAGTGAGTTCTTATATAGCCCAATTAATGGACACGGTGAGGTGTTCGACAATATATTAAGAGTGGTGCAAAATATGACTAAGTCATAAGTGGTGCGAGGCCAGTCAAAAGACACACAGATGTTTGTCCAGCTAACCTGGCTACTAGAAGTGTGACTTTGGGACTGATGTAAGACATCGCCTATGATAAGTAACTACGATGATGCAAGGTTAGTCCTAATTATGTAGGGTAAATCTTCCTAGTTAATCTAGCTACCAATACCTACGAATAGTCAGGCTAATGTGAGATGTCACCATAGGTACGGGTCATAAGATGAAGGACCTGCTTTGGAGTTTTGGAAGCTATTAAACTGTTGTTTAAGGGCCCGCCTTCTCCCCAAATGAAGTATTAAATAGTCGGGATTGGGTTTAGGCACGATTAAGGATATCTCGGAAAGGTCTGTCCATAGGAAGTATTAAGTGTCCGAAGAGATTTCCATGCAATGTCAGCTAGATAAATGCCTATGTGGAGTTAGACTTGGGAATAGGTAATAAATGATCGGGGCCTACCTCAATTGAGGTCTTAAATGATAAGAGTCTACCTATTTTCCATTAAAAGATATTAAGTGGTTTAGGCTCTATCTCTTGCATTGTTAGACATTTATGACTTTGGTTATAGGTTATGGGATTGGGAACCCTGCTTTGGGAATGGAATGTATTAAGTGGTTATTTGAGGGCCCACCTCCTTTCCTTATATGAAGTATTAAATGGTTTTAGAGCACGTAGACATATTCCTATATTGACATATATTGCCCTAGTACTGAAATAATAAGGCTCGTGTTTTTTATTCACCAGACACTTGTCGTTCTGACTCATTCCTCATTACAACACAGGTTAAGGAAGGAGTGATGACGATGATGATGCTTGAACATGGTGTGAGCAAAGCTTGTGGCAGTTACTGTTATTTATTTATGATGCGTTTTATTGTACCCATGAAAGAATACTTTTGAACAAATGATGTAATAGTTATTGTGAAGACTATGTTTTGTTCTGTATTATAACATTTGAATTTATTTTGAAATGGATGGGTACAATTTGCTATTATATTTTGTTCCTTCCATTGTGAGTTCTGAAAGAACAGTTACAGCTCTGTATTATTATTACTTTAACTAACCAACAGCCAACTTAAGAATGGGTTTAAGTTTCAATGGGCCTTTTCTGGGTCGGAATTTAGGCCTAGTTTGGGGGAAGGTTGTTGTAGTACGGCATGGTTTACATATGATGACGATCATCCACTAGTGAACTAGATGTCGCCAAAGCTCGATATAGAGGGTACGGTTGGTTCACATAGGATGACTACCATTTACAGGTAAGTGTGGTAGATATCACCAATGTCTGCTTCAGAGGATACGGTGTGGCTCATAGAGTAGATCATATATCATCAAAGCTTGCTTCAGAGGGTACGATGAGATCTACACAAGTCCCATCACTGTAGATGTGTCTCAGAGTCTATATTATAATTAGATATTGACTCTATTGATCTTAGACCCTCGAAGGTAATCAGTGGATTGCGATAGATGTCCATAGTTGACTTCACCTATCAGTGATGATGGGTATTGATTTGTATTCCTTAGTTACCTTCCATTGTTATATTGTGCATGTTATTAGTTGGTTATTGTTATGGTTGCTGCATTTGCTATCATTATGTACGCTGCAATAGACTTATATTATAATCACCCTACTTTTGGACGTTAGGTTACCTTTTATCATAGTATTCTGTTTCATTTCACATTATATTAGTTGTGCTGACTCATTGATTACATGGAAGAGCATGTTATGGTATGGTTTCCTATATTTTTGGATAGGTTTACTTTACTTGTTTATGGACAATCCGGATTACCTCTGAGCCACAATTATGGAGAGGACCGGTTGTGCCTTAGTAGTTCCTGTTTATTATATACAGTTTTAATGTACAGTATTTTAAGATAGTTCCCCTTATATCAGGCTTTATGTCTGACCCGTGTTTTATCTTTGTTTGCTTATGTCATGACAACTCTCGATACTCAATTTAGTAGTTTGGGAGTTAGGTGCTTTTAGGGATATGCTTTTAGGATAGCTGGAGTATTCTATGGAGACAAGGTCAATACTTCGTATATATATACTTGATATTGTAGTAGTACTTGACAAAGTTTATTTATATATGAGACTTATCGTATCATATGCTTTATTCCGACTCTCTGCATTGATATTTATTTATCAATTGCT
Source organism: Allium fistulosum (assembly GCA_030737815.1). NCBI lineage: Eukaryota > Viridiplantae > Streptophyta > Magnoliopsida > Asparagales > Amaryllidaceae > Allium > Allium fistulosum. The sequence goes on from CM060902.1 coordinate 811,579,535, forward strand.
TCTGCTAATGTAGTCTCTTGTACATTGTTCATCTAATTATGTTCATGTATATTCAGTATATTATATGTTATCATTCTGATGTGAGATTGTGTCGTTATGCTTAGACATTTTGTTTGTTTCTTCTTCTTTCTTTCTTTTCTCGACAAGCCATCTTTTTTGGTATTCGAAAGTTGGGCGTTGATGTAAGGAGCTAAAATTTTTGGGTGTTACGAAGGGTGGGTTGTTACAATATGTATGTTACATGCACATATAAATGTTTAAACTATATACATATATGGTACGGTAAATATCAGTATACAAACAATTACACATATTATATTATGTTTAAACACACACATATATATACATACATACACACCTACATGCATACACACACTTAGGCGTGTATATTCTTGATATTCAAATGTAATTATCATATGCATATGTAAGTTTAATATACATGTATACACAATAGATATAAGTCCCAATACCTATATGTATATATAGTTATACACATGTTTATAAATCATCATACCATCATTTCGTGTTATGTATATATGAGATATATTCAAGGTAATCATTGAATAAAATCAATTAATGTGATTAATTAATCATACAACATTTTAAATAAAATATGATTTTATTTAAATGGATAGATTGGATTTAATGCTAGCTATTATACTTCATAGGCCCATTAAGATCCAAATAGGGAACTTTTTGAAATTTACCTATTTCACCCTCTACGAAAGGACCTGTTGTAATAATGGTATCAGAGCCCATATGGTCTCTGTAGTATACTTACCCAGTATTAGGGGTCCACTAGTAAAATTTTCTACCTGATGGGTGATAGAATAGAAGCGTCTAGACTTGGGGTTTGATAAAAAATATTTTTACCTCCCCGACTACTGGCATGGTCCGATGGACGACATAAATCCAAAAGGTTGGTCCAAATGTAAGGCTCAGTTTTAAGTAACCCTTGAGGGTTGCTCAACAAATCCTGAATTACATTAGATACTCTAAGCCTATCATTTTGCATATCCTAAGAGAATTTATGTAACCCTTAAGGGTGCTCAATAAAGTAACATAAACATTCTTACTTATCTAAAGATAATATAAACATTCCCTTAGATATTATATGGCTTGATTGTGCTTAACAATAATAGATATGTAAGATACTATATTTGTATCACAAATGATGGAGAGAATTATTATTTTAAATTCATAATTTAAAAATAATTTAATGCAGTATTATCAACTATTCAACAAAGATGACGACTATAATTCATGATATCACATATTTTTTTATATACATCCAATGTACGTAAGACATATCCATTGGATGTGGGTAAAATAAGAGTGGGTTAAATTCGTTTTAGTGGAAAATATTTTGTACGAATACATACGAAGCTCGATGTATTTGTTTAAGCATTAATCTAGTAGTTGTGTATGCTAAGTGCAAAACATTACTTCTTGTTTCTTTCTCACTTGGCTTTCTTCTTTCCTCAATGTATCAAATGCATTTAATTATTGTAAATGACTGCTTAAATATAATAACCATACTTGCAATATTTTGGACATATCAACAACTACATACCTCATATAATTAGCATATATGTAGGAATTATATTCTTGGTAGTAATAGGTAATTCTAGCACCATCCCAATTATAAAATTCACTATTAAAACAAAATCTTTCTAAAGGCATGGGAATAACTTTGACTTGGATGAATTGAAGGGTGTGATGAAAGGTAAACTCAAACGTAACTGAACGTAAGTGCATGATCAAAATGGTCATTCAACTATAATATAGAAGAAGCGCTCTTCTACCATCTGTACCAACAAATAAAAAAATAGAAGCATTATAATCATTATGAAAAATTATATTTCACTTACTTAAGAATATAGTTGGCAATTTCTACCTTAAGCTATATACCATGTAAAACAACAAAAGGTGAGCTAGTTCTTCAAAAAAGTTATTATATGAGTTTTTAGATATGATTTGCTGATGGGTATGGTACATTCGTACCTCACCAAAGGTCCATATAAGTTAAGAATAATACAAAATACCATAATTTGAAAAATGTGCAAATTAATACACTCAATTATGAATGAAACTAAATACTTGGAAATCATGTGGGCTAAAATCTTTCTTGAGATGCTCTGAGTATGAGAAACCATACGTATGTTGACAAAGACTTCCAAGGAACACTTATTCAGTTGTTACAAACCACTCATGTTAATTATAGGAAGTCACATGAATGCAGATTAAGATTTGCAAAACACACATTGTAATAGCTATTATTCGGTTGATAGAATCTTTCTATTAGCAATGGATACACATATGATATAGAAAATTTAGGGAATATAACTGTAGTGGGTAGGCAAGTGTAAACTAGCATTTATTTCCATACTAAATGCATAAAAAACAACTCACTCAAAAGGGAAAATTAGCATTTTACAACTGCTACATGGATAAGAACATTGAATTTCAACAAGATGAACACAACAATTTCTCTTGATAAACTCAAATTAAAAGTCCAAATCAATTCACCCTTATCGACTAATACTTATTATTGCACTCCAAATAATATGATCCGTATATCTTGTTTGAAACAGTAGTGGGTAGTTGCATACACTCATTAATTTAGTACGACTTGTACTGCATACACTTATTGTCAAAAGCTAAATAACAAGTGTCCCAACCTAAATAGTAAATAGAGTTGCACTCCTTGGTATAAAAAACATTTAAATTCATACTTGAAACTTCTTTTTCAACGGCATAACAATAAGAGAAAATTAGGGCCTTTGCATAATGTAATTTTATATAGTATTAAGAGGATTTCTCATTTATTCGAAGCAAAGTTTGCGTAATTTGAAATATCAATATGTTGTATTTTATCTTAATTTAGTTTAAAGATAATTGCATTTTTCATCTTATTTTCAAACATAATAGTCCAAATAACAATAGGTAAACTAGTAAAAAAACTGATAAAATAACTCTCCATTTACGTTTCTCCTCTGAGAAAACTAAATCTACACGCCAAATTGCATCGCTCCATTCAGACTATCTACTTCAAACAGTTTTCGCCTCAAATGTTTTCCATTTTTTGGATTCTTCATTATATTGAGGCAACGGAGGAGGAGATTAGTTCATTGCATCTTTAAGCATTATCCTAGGTTTGAAGGAGACCCAAAATAACTTTTTTGTAAAACAATTAGGATAGAAGGATGTGAGAAAATTTTCTTCATTTATAAAGGTGTTGATGCACAAGAATATGGAGAAAAAAATTACAATATTGATTGTATCATTTATTAGCGATCCAAGGATATTTTAGATATGTGAGAAACAATGTAGCGTAAATTATACTAGTGTGAATGGAACTTAAGGCTACTTTAACACTAGAGGGGGTGAATAGTGTTTTATAATTTATATGGAACTTTTCTAAACTATTTTGAGATTTAACTCAAAAAAAAATAATCAACACATATATATATTAATAAGCAGACACACACATATATAAATGGAGTAAAAATAAAATAGAAATAAGAGATATGAGACTAGAAGTTTTATACTTGTTCGGATTAACCAATCCTACATCTAGTCCTATACAGTATATACACAAATTTCCTTTCAAATGCCTACTTAATCAAGTAGCAAGCAGACTGTTAATAAGATTTCTTGTCAACACACCAAAGATATGATAAGAAGGATGGATTTCTTCTTATGAGAACAAAAGACGTGATTCCTTTTATAGATTGCCTTTCAATTTAACTTATTTAGTTGATATGTCATATATCAAACCTTCCGTCGTCGTCGAAAGGTTTTGAAACCTGGGCTAGGTGACCTTCCGACTTTGTTTGGTTAGTGTAGAATGATTTTCGATTTATTTGAACCTTTATAAGATTTCTCCCGAGAGCTATTTCCATGATTAGGATAGAATTTCCTTAGTTTGCCTTGTATATAGAGTTGACCTGGATCCTTGCCGAAAGGTTAGGAAAATAGCTGCTTGGGGTTCATAGGGTTGCTAAGGCTGTCGGGACATGACAGGTTATGACTCTTGTCGAAAGGTTTGATTCACATGTTTTATAACTCTGAAATGTTTTATGAATGTCGATTCAAGGTTTTAAATCTCCCCGAGATCAACCGAGATGAAAATCCGAGATATTAGCCAAAATCCGAGATTTGGCAGCTTGGTTAGTTATAAGTCTTTTAAATATCGCCCGAGACAGCCGAGATATTTGCCCGAGATATTGGCCAAAATCCGAGATTTGAAACCTTGTGTCGATTCAAGTAAACTCATCTTGTGGCCGAAGGGTTTAGGTTGCAGAATAGAGATCTCCGAAGGGTTATGAATATTGTCTAAGATGGAATACCATTATCTCTGTTGACAAGAAACTTTGGGAGGAACTGCACCTGAAAATTGGAATTAAACCAGCAAAGATTAAGGTAAACTATAAAGTAAATTTACAAAACTTAAGACTTCCCTTTGATCCATGAATAGACTTCAATTTTTATTAAATTCCCCAAATCACTACCCTATTAGGGTTACAGAGCTATGATTTTAGAAGTTACAAGATTAGAATGAGGAAAAATCCGCCCCTGAAATAGGACCCCTTGGGTCTTATTTATAGATGCCGGCGGCCATGCTTCCATCCCTGTGCTTTCGGCTGGATCGAAGGGTTCCCTTCTTATATACAATTGCTAACCTTTTGGTTTCAACGAAAGGTTTTCCTTTCACATATCATCGTGGATCCTCGAACGCTACTGAAGGGTCTTTTCTTTCATTTGTTTTTAGGAACCATTTTCCCTTGTCGGAAGGTTTGTCATTTATACACTATGTGAACCCTTTGGAGGTGCCGGAAGGTTCCTGGCTATTGTGAACCCTCCGACTTGGTCGGAAGGTCGCTTTTTGCTTGGATGTTGCCGAGAGCCGAGCTTTCCTTGAATGTTGTTGGAAGGTTGCTTTACATTCTCTGCTGACTTATGAATGTTGCTTTCATCATAGACCCTCCGACACCGTCGAAAGGTATTCAGTAGGCGTTCCAACGGGCCCGAAAGGCTTATTATGCTTTCGAAAAGGTTATTATAGGGTCGCATGCCCTTGTATTGACTACTTTGCCTTCTTTGGAGGGTAAGAGCTTCTTGGATATTGTGGAACAATACCCTCCGTCTTCTCCGAAAGGTCTTGAGCCGCTTCATATTGTTGACTGCATCCCTTCGACCTCTTCGGAAGGCCTAATCTGGATTCCTTTTCTTCTGTCCTTTGTTTGAGATCTTTTGACTTAAGCGGAAGGTGAATTTTTCGAGTAACAGTTATCTACCATTCTTTGTTGACTTTTGAGCATTGCTTTCTTCATAAAAACCTTTCGACCTAGTTGAAAGGTATTCTGGATGTGCTCCAACCGATTCGAAAGGTTTGCTATTCTTTCGAAAAGGTCGTCATGGAGTTGCACCTGCTTGCTTTGATTTCTTCATCTTCTTCGAAAGGTAAGAACTCCCTGAACGGAACTTTTCGACTACTTCGGAAGGTTTGAAGCTATTAAATCTTGATGGCTGCATCCTCTCGATTCCTTTGAAAGGTTTGGTTTGAGATCCTTCTCCTTTGTCTTTATTGAAAGACCTCTTGTTCTAGTCAAAAGGTGGATTCTCGGAGCATCATCCTGCCTATGGACTTTGAAAGATAGCCTTGGACTTCGCCGGAAGCTCCTTGTTGGAAGGTATGATTATCCAGAACATCACGGTGCTTTCTGATATTTCCACATGCTCTTGTGACCCTTCTTTCATACCTTCATTCTTTTGAATATTTTATTGTTAACATTTAGCCCCTCCATGTATGAAAGAAGCTTTTGTTCTTTAGGAAAAAACTCCAATGAACTTCCTTCTTTGCTTTCTGCAAAATAGATTATAACTTCTATTAAGGTTGTGACTTTATTATGAAATCTTAACGAGCAATCTCAAATTTACGCAGCTAATATTCAAGATGTCGTTAGAGTAATATTTCCAAAAAAGTAGCTTTGTAACGACCGTAATTAAACTTCCTTAAGAATGTGGAGTAATATCGCCTGATTTGCATATATGGATTCAAATAAATGAACCTTTTGAGAATATCTATTACAGACTCTTGATATTTCTTTCTCGAGTTAAACCTTTTCAACCTATGGAAATCAATTTCATGCTATCAGGGATCTTTCCTTATCCCTCTAGGTTTCCTTCATTTTCAACCTTAAACCATTGATTGGTTATTCTCATTTAGTGAGAAAGTAGAAAGTAGTTTAGTAATGTTTCCATTTGGTGTCATGAAGGTCTTGTATTTTGAATTCAATGGTCTTGTTTTCCAATCCCTTTATATAGTGTTTGAAGGGACATGTCTATTTGCGAATAGATGTAACTAAAATTCACAACTATTCAAAAGACACATCTTCAACGGTACATATGTCGACATACATAAGTGGGGTATGATGACATACCCTTGTTTATTTTGAAAAACAGAAATTCTTTTAAAGTGTTTTAAAACTCTGGTCTTTGTAAAATTATTTAAACATAGTTTTTAAATACTTTTTAATATATAGGACTTTTATAAAATATTTGTAGAAAAATATATTTTGAAAATAAAATAAATTATTTTGATAAGAGGGTATTCAAAGAAGGTTGCTATTTAAGGACTTTAACAAATTGATCTAATGTCTAATAACTACAAACTATAGTCTTGAACTCTTCGTGTCTTTATCCTTAAACTCATGGGTCTTCAATTATCTTAATCATCTTTGAATCTAGATCTTTAGTCTTTTTATTGATTAGTCTTCAGACTTGATTATCATGTACGTGGATAAACCTATGGAATATCCTGTAAAATATTCTATACAACTTGAAAAAAACATTAGTACCTATATATATATGATTGTAGTCATCAAAATCAATATTTGTAGTGTTAACAAGATGTTTCAAAAGCTTCATTTGAAGGTTTTCTTATTATATATAGATAATCTGTATACATTTAATTATTATAACATCTATAATTTATTAAGTTATATGTATATATTCATATGTGTTCTTTTATAAATTAAACAATTTAATTAATTTATAAATATAAAATTTATATTAATTTATTTAAGTTTAAAACAATATAAATTACGTAATCATTTATTTCAAAACAATTTAAATTAATTTTATAGTATTCAAATATGATATTTGAATTAATCTAAGACTTAAAAATACATCTAATGTAACAACCCGCATATTTTACGATTGTATATTTAAATATTTTATTTAGATATTGCATCGTTAGTCGGATTAAAGTCCAAAAAGCTACTTTTTGCAAAAAGTCGAATTGGGACTCGAGACCACTTCCATTGAGTCCAAAATGGCATTTGCGACTTTTTTAAGTATAAGCATCGATATGTTTGGAGTTGAGTAGAATTTAGACATTTTCGCTTAGGGCTTTGGGCTTGGGTTTGGGTTTCAGCCCACTAACCCAACTCATCTTATATCCTAACTCCACCCCCTCTCCTCTTCATACACTATCATTTCCTAACACTTCGAGCTTTAGAAACATGGGGGAAGAGAAAAGGAATTAGAAATTCCTAAGCCCTAGATTCATTTCCAAACTCAAGTTCTAGCTCCAAAATCTAAGAGAAGCTTAGGTAAGCCTCCTCTTCATCTTCTCCATCTCATTTCCTCTTCAATTTCAGAAATTTCCTAAACCCTAACTTAGGAAATGTTTTTCTTTTGAGCTTAGATTGAAGCTTCTTGGGTTAAAATTGAAGAGTGATTGTTCTTGCCTTGCTCTATAGCTTCTCTCTTGTGTTTTTGGATTTAAAGGTGAGTTTTTGAACTCACATCTACTTCTATAGATATCATTGTTATTAGGTATGAATTTCTAACACTTATTTCTGTTCATTGGCTTTTGATTTGAATTGAATTGGTGAATATTCCAATTTTTGGTGTTTTGAGGTCAAATCTTTGAAAATCCAATCTTTGATGTTTGAACACATTAGTGGGGTATTTCGGAGGGCCATACAAGGTTGGGTTGTCGTTGAATATAAATCCCTAGTCGTTGTTGCTCGCTCATTCGCTTCCGTTCCATGTTATTGGCTTTTCCCCCACAAGGGGGCTAGGCTGATTTTGCTCTGGTAGTAGGTTCAGTCGACTTAACCAGTAGGTCAGTCGACTGAACCAGGGGCAGAAAACATTCTGTCCCTATATCAGTCGACTGACCTCTGGGTTCAGTCGACTGAACCTAGGGATAGAAGATTTCTATCCCCGTATCAGTCGACTGACCACCTAGGTCAGTCGACTGACCTGGAAACCGAAAGTTTCCAGGCTTGGGTCAGCCGACTGACCACCTGGTTTAGTCGACTGATCTGCTTGTCTCGGTCCATTTTGTCTATTTTGAGTGAAATTCCATTAGATATCGATTTTAGATGATCTGATTTGTCGTTATCATTTATTATCGACTTTGATGACTTCTTTTTCGGGATTTTTGGGAATATCCATTTTGATGGATTCGATAACGATTTCTTTGGATTTAATTCACGTCTTCGAATGTGAATTTCCGATGATTGATTGTTTCTACAATCATTTTTATGGTTTGTCACTTTATAACATAAAGGTTTTCTATACTAGTAGTAAATATTCAAACTCTTTCACAAAGATGATTCCAACTCTATTTTTAATACAAATCTCGTTTATAAAACCGTTTTCCAATCTATTAGTATATACAAACCTTTACCTCATTCGTATGAGAAATCTAATTAAACGGCTTAGTAAAACAAGTGGTATGAAACGCTTGCGTTTACTTCGTCGGTTAATTCTTGAACTTGTTCGATTGAACTCTTGTGACAACTTTCAAGTGGAAATCTACAATCTATTCGTAAATATTGAGTTAAGCAAGTGGTTATGGGACATGAAGCTAAACTCTTATATTTACTAGTATAGTGTAATCGACACTTCTTGATGATCGATGATGATCATTTTATGGTTTAGACTAGCAATGTGTGATGTCTCTTTGTCCACGTGGGGGACTGTACCTCGTTTTATTGAGCTTCGTCTCATTTCTTTTATGGGCTAGCGACCCATGTTCTTTTATGGTGTTCGGTTCATCGGATGTACCGTTATTGTACTACATCGATGTCCCGGCTTTTTGGTTCATCGGATGTACCGTTATTGTACTACATCGATGTTTTGGCTTTCGAGTTCATCGGGCGTACCGTTATTGCACTACGTCGTTGTTCCGAATTATTTGAGTTTCGAGTTCATCGGGCGTACCGTTATTGCACTACGTCGGTGTTCCGAAATATTTGAGTTTCTGGTTCCTCGGGCGTACCGTTATTGCACTACGTCGTTGCACCGGCTCTTTGGTTAGCGACCATGGAATAGCATTCCATTTGTGATACACGTGTTGGTGAGTTTTCATGCTCCCGTTTATGATGGGCCTCCCCTCTTTGTGATTTCTGGATTTCTAGTTGATGATTTCTAGAATTTGTGTTTCACCAATTTTCGTGGTTTGCATTGATAAGCTCTATCAATATTTGTGTTTTGGTGAATAATTTAAAGAATGTAATTCTTTTTTGTGTTTTGAGATGATTTGAGATATTGTATGATTTTTGTTATTATTTGATGTATACTTGACACAGTATGGCATTTTTGTTATCATACGTTTTTGGTCATATCTCTTATCCTATCTCCTTTATCTGATATTTATAGCTAGACTGATCTGTTTATTATTTTCTTCTTAAATTATACTCGGGTCAGACCGAGGTATTTCAGGTGCTCTTGCTTGACTTCTTATCAGGGATGATCATCTGATTTTTGGCTAACTACTTTAGATTAGTAGTTTTTGTTATTATACATTTGAGCTATAGACTCCTTGATGTATAATTATTCTTTTGTCTAGCACTTGTATCTATTCTTTTGTGATGTAGTGGATCTTGTTTGACCACTACTTTGATGTACACTTTTATGTGTTCAATTCATATCTGATTCCGCCTTTGTGATATGAATATATGTGACTGATTTGTGTTATGTTTATTTCTATATTTGTTTCCGAAGGCCTCATAGCCACTGTGTGGTAGCTTTGAGTTTGTATTTGATATGTCGGATTTCCTCTTGAAATGAAATGTAAGTCATATTATCTGACATATCGGTACTCGCACAAAGGAATTACACAGATGGTCGCTCCTCAACAGCCTTATTCTTCGCGCTAGTCGACGGCATTACCCCGTAGTGTCCTTGGCTACCGTGAGTATAGAGGCGGGGTGTCACAGCTTGGTATCAGAGCCAAACTTCGGAACAATGTAGAATAATCTAGCAAGGATCATTGTCCTAAGTCTTTCTTAGGAATCGTGCCATAGGATTTAATTCGGCTCTTTGTACCGTTCTATCCTATTTTCTTTTGCGATGCCTTATTTTATCAATCAAGTTTGTTTGATATTCATTCTGTGAATAACTTTTTTCCTCTTCTTTCTTTATTAAAGAAGAGAAATGTTAGACCAGGCCGTCCCAGCGCCGGTCAATCTAGTGCTACTCCTCAGGATGGAGTATTTATGTCTGCCCAACAGCTTCTAGATTTTGTAAAGAACGCTCAAGCTGTCGGATCTATTCCAGAGCCTACTCATCCTAAATTCGGATTTGCACGCTTATGCAGAGATTATACCGCTTTGGGTGGAAGGCCATTCAAGGGTTCTGAAAATGTTATAGATATCCAAGCTTGGCTTATGCGATCGCATCTTTTCCCGCATGGATCTTATTGATTCACTTCGTGTCCAAGTGGCTTCTAGCATGCTCCAAGAAAGAGCATTAGATTGGTATGAGCTTTTGATTTTTGAAATTATCGAAGTGGATCTTACTTGGGAGCAATTCCGGGAAAGATTCGAATTGAAGTTTGTGCCGGAGGCTGAAAAAGTAACTTTAGCCCGACGCTTTATTGACCTTGTTCAAGGTGAATCTTCTGTGGCAGATTACGTTGCATCTTTTGAATCTTTCTCTAAATATGGGGTCGAATATATTAATACCCCATTGAAGAAAAATCAGTGATTTGTTTATGGGTTGAATACGAACCTCAGAAAGCCTTTACTTCTGAAACTGGAAGTTTCTTTCGATCAGCTTGTAGATATCGCTCCTTGGCTTGAAGAGGCCGATAGAGAAAGTGATGTTGAAGTTGTGTGTGCCAAACAGAACTTCAACAATAACATGAAGAGGCCTATTAAGTTCAAAGTCCTCAATCCCAATCCCAACAAGAAAGGGAAGCAAGAAACTTCGGTAGCAAAGACTCCTACCTCTAGTCGTGGACGATGCTATAATTGTGGTCTTACGGACTACTATGCAAACGAGTGCCCAAAACCATTTTTTTGTCGTTATTGTAAAAGTTCGGGTCATCTTTTATCTTCATGCCTCAAACTTCCAAACAAGAAAGAGGGAAAGCTAAATGTTGTGCAAGCCTCTACTAGCCCTTCTCTTGGTTAAGGTATTTCTCATTCTATCCTTAACAATATTTGTTTTGTGATTATCATATTCGAGTTCTTTTCGATACTGGTTCATCTCATTATTTTATATCAAAAGAACTTGATGATTCTTTCTCTTTTAATATTATGGGCTTGATGACTTCATTGAGAATTGCGAATTCGATTGATGGATCCGCAACACTCAATTTACTTTGTGAAAATGTCGAGATTATTTTATGTGATTATTCTTTTCAAGCCGATTTGCATGTTATGCGTTACTTAGGCTTCGAAACTGATTTTTGAGAAAGGATTGGCTTGATCATTATGAAGCCCACATCCTATGTCCTGAGCGGACTATATATATCTTCGACATCCTCAATCTGTTAAGCATATTTCTATTGTTTTTAATGATTTTGATTTCCAAATTCGGTGGCATCATTTTATTCTTTAAACCCACTTGATGAGGAAAGTGTTATTTCTCTCATTCAAGTAGTTTGTGAATTTTCCGGTATATTTGAGCTTGTCTTAGGATTATCACCTAAGCAATGTATTGAGTGGTGCTAAGGTCTTTTCAGCTCGACCTTGCCACCGGTTTTCATCAGCTACGAGTTGCGGAGGGTAGCATCCCACTTATCGCATTTTGTACTCGTTATGATTCTTGTGAGTGGTTCGTTATGTCATTCGGTTTGACGAACCTTCTACCTTATTTCATCCATCTTGTGAATCAAGTATTCAACGAATATCTCGATGAGTTTATCCTTGTATTTATTGATTATGGATGAAAACAACAATTTAAAATTTGCAAATCCTTTTAATAAGATATGTATAAGCATAATTGGATTTCGTCCTTAAAACGAGCAAAGAGTATTTGTAAATTTTATAAGTGACATGTTTATCATATAGAAGATGATTTTGTGTTATTTTTCCCATTGAGTGCTGTAAGAATTCTGGTCGATGCGCTTGATCAACATTATCGATAGGAATCTCTTAAACACTATGGTGAGACAGTCAGACACAATAAATTGATTTGTGATAAGTAAATTTTTCTAAAAAAATCATTACATAAAGTTAATTATAATTTTGAAAGTCTTAGATTTTGGGGAAAGAGAATCATTTAAAAGAACTCTTTTTCGATGTTTTTATTCTTGTGATTCCTGAAGGGAACCAAGAATTGATTGTTTATACCGGTACTAGTAGTATTGGTTTTGGTGTCGTTCTCTTGCAAAAGGGAATGTGTTAACACATATGCTTCTTGACAATTAAAGCTTGTCGAGACTAGATATGCCATTCATGATCTAGTGCTCGTGGCCATTATTTTCGCTCTTAGAATTTGGCGACATTATCTTTTGGGAGAGAAATTAGTTCTCTACACCGATCATAAATTTTTGAAGTATTTATTTTCTCAAAAGGAACTTAATTTGCGTCAACAACGTTGGCTTGAGTTCCTTGCATCTTATGATCTTGTTATTCTTTATACTCCGGAAAAGGGTACTGGAGTTGCCGATGCCCTTAGTTGTAAGCAACAAGCAGTTGTTTCTTTGATGATATCCGAATGGAATGATCTCGAGACTTTATCCACTTGTGAGATTCGAGATCGTGAATCCAATTCATGTTCATCTCTTGTTTTGTGTAGCCTCGAGGCTCGTCCTTCTCTTTTGGACCATACCTCTTTTGGCTAAACTCTATGTCAAATTAAATTGCATGGAGTTCCTTCTTCTATTGTTAGCAATCTGATCCATTATTTTACTAGTGGATTTTGGTAAGGTCTTCAAAAGCTTTGGGAACAAAGCTTAATTTTAGCACCGCTTATCATCCTTAGTCCGATGGACAAATAGAGCGTGTGAATCATACTCTTGAAGATCTCTTTCATGCATGTGTTATTGATTTTGGTGGAAGTTGGGAAGATCATACTCTTGTTGAGTTTTCTTCCAATAATAGCTTCCAATCTAGTATTGGTATGGCACCTTTCGAGGCACTCTACGGAAGGCTATGCCGATTCCTTCGTGTTGGCTTAAAGCCAGTGAGAAACTGGTTTTAGGTCCAGTCTTTATTGGTGTTCATTTGTGTTTCACATATGATGGGTGTTGTGTGTTTCAGTCGATCGGGAAAGTTAGCACCTCGATATGTTGGTCCATTTCCCATCACCGAACATATTGGTTTCGTGCTTATCGCCTTTTCATTACCGGTTCAATCTTTTGCTATTTATGACGTTTTCCACGTCTCTTTACTACGGAAATACCCCAGGGATTCCGATTCTATTCTTGAGCCCGGTGTAATTGAAGAAATTGAAGTTTCACCAAATTTGACTTATGAGCAACATTCTAGTCGTATCATTACTTCGGAGGTTAAACGCCTTCGAAAATAAAGGTATTCATATTGTGATAGTTCAATGGTCCTCAAATCCTAAGGATTGCTCTTGGGAATCTTGAGAATTCATCGAGCAATCACATCCGGACTTACTCTTTTGTGCTCTTTATGATGAACTTCTTATTTCAAAATTTTCTTTTGTGTTTATATGCCTTTATGGTTGTTGCTTTTTATCTTCCTCTTAATTATTGCGAGGACGCAATTTCTTTAAGGAGGGGAGTCTGTAACAACCCGCATATTTTACGATTATTTAAATATTTTATTTGGATATAGCATTGGTAGTCGAATTAAAGTCCGAAAAGCTACTTTTTGCAAACAGACGAATTGGGACTCGAGACCACTTCCATTGAGTCCAAAATGGCGTTTGCGACTTTTTTAAGTATAAGCATCGATATGTTTTGAGTTGAGTAGAATTTTGACATTTTCACTTAGGGCTTTGGACTTGGGTTTGGGTTTCAGCCCACTAACCGAACTCATCTTATATCCTAACTCCACCCCCTCTCCTCTTCATACACTATCATTTCCTAACACTTCAAGCTTTAGAAAAATGGAGGAAGAGAAAAGGAATTAGAAATTCCTAAGCCCTAGATTCATTTGCAAACTAAAGTTCTAGCTCCAAAATCTAAGAGAAGCTTAGGTAAGCCTCCTCTTCATCTTCTCCATCTCATTTCCTCTTCAATTTCAGAAATTTCCTAAACCATAACTTAGGAAATGTTTTTCTATTGAGCTTAGATTGAAGCTTCTTGGGTTAAAATTGAAGAGTGATTGTTCTTGCCTTGCTCTATAGCTTCTCTATTATATTTTTGGATTTAAAGGTGAGTTTTTGAACTCACATCTACTACTACAGATATCATTGTTGTTAGGTATGAATTCCTAACACTTATTTATGTTCATTGGCTTTTGATTTGAATTGAATTGGTGAATATTCCAATTTTTTGTGTTTTGAGGTCAAATCTTTGATGTTTGAACACGTTAGTGGGGTGTTTCGGAGGGCCATACAAGGCTGGGTTGTCGTTGAACGTAAATCCCTAGTCGTTGTTGCTCGCTCGTTCGCTTCTGTTCTGTGTTATTGGTTTTGCCCCACAAGGGGGCTAGGCTGATTCTGCTTTGGTAGCAGGTTCAGTCGTTTGAACCAGTAGGTCAGTCGACTGAACCAGGGGCAGAAATCATTTTGTCCCTGTATCAGTCGACTGACCTCTGGGTTCAATCGACTGAACCTGGGGACAGAAGATTTCTGTCCCCGTATCAGTCGACTGACTACCTGGGTCAGTCGACTGACCTGGAAACCGAAAGTTTCCAGGCTTGGGTCAGCCGACTGACCACCTAGTTCAGTCGACTGATCTACTTGTCTCAGCCCATTTTGTCTATTTTGAGTGAAATTCCATTGGATATCGATTTTAGTTGACCCAATTTGTCGTTATCATTTATTATCGACTTTGATGACTTCTTTTTCGTGATTTTTGGGAATATCCATTTTGATGGATTCAGTATCGATTTCTTTGGATTTAATTCACGTCTTCGAATGTGAATATCTAGTGATTGATTGTTTCTACAATCATTTTTATGGTTTGTCACTTTAAAATATAAAGGTTTTCTATACTAGTAGTAAATATTCAAACTCTTTCACAAAGATGATTTTAACTCTATTTTTAATACAAATCTCGTTTATAAAACTGTTTTCCAATCTATTAGTATATACAAACCTTTACCTCATTCGTATGAGAAATCTAATTAGACGGCTTAGTAAAACAAGTGGTATGAAACGCTTGCATTTACTTCGTCGGTTAATTCTTGGACTTGTTCGATTGAACTCTTGTGACAACTTTCGAGTGGAAATCTATAATCTGTTCGTAAATATTTGAGTTAAGCAAGTGGTTATGGGACATGAAGCTAAACTCTTATATTTACTAGCTTAGTGTAATCGACACATCTTGATGATCGATGATGATCATTTTATTGTTTAGACTAGCAATGTGCGATGTCTCTTTGTCCACGTGGGGGACTGTACCTCGTTTTATTGAGCTCGTCTCATTTCTTTTATGTGCTAGCGACCCATGTTCTTTTATGGTGTTCGGTTCATCGGATGTACCGTTATTGTACTACATCGATGTCCCGGCTTTTTGGTTCATCGGATGTACCGTTATTGTACTACATCGATGTTTTGGCTTTCGAGTTCAACGGGTGTACCGTTTATTGCACTACGTCGTTGTTCCAGATTATTTGAGTTTCGAGTTCATCGGGCATACCGTTATTGCACTACGTCGGTGTTCCGAAATATTTGAGTTTCTGTTTCCTCGGGCGTACCATTATTGCACTACGTCGGTGTTCCGAAATATTTGAGTTTCTGTTTCCTCGGGCATACCGTTATTGCACTACGCCGTTGCACCGGCTCTATGGTTAGCGACCATGGAATAGCATTCCATTTGTGATACACGTGTTGGTGAGTTTTCATGCTCCCGTTTGTGATGGGCCTCCCCCCTTTGTGATTTCCGGATTTCTAGTTGATGATTTCTATTCACCAATTTTCGTGGTTTGCATTGATAAGCTCTATCAATATTTGTGTTATGGTGAATAATTTAAAGAATGTAATTCTTTTTTTGTGTTTTGAGATGATTTGAGATATTGTATGATTTTTATTATTATTTGATGTATACTTGACACAGTATGGCATTTTTGTTATCATACGTTTTTGGTCATATCTCTTATCCTATCTCCTTTATCTGATATTTATAGCTAGACTGATCTGTTTATTATTTTCTTCTTAAATTATACTCGGGTCAGACCGAGGTATTTTAGGTGCTCCTGCTTGACTTCTTATCAGGGATGATCATCTGATTTTTGGCTAACTACTTTAGATTAGTAGTTTTTGTTATTATACATTTGAGCTATAGACTCCTTGATGTATAATTATTCTTTTGTCTAGCACTTGTATCTATTCTTTTGTGATGTAGTGGATCTTGTTTGACCACTACTTTGATGTACACTTTTATGTGTTCAATTCATATCTGATTCCGCCTTTGTGATATGAATATATGTGACTGATTTGTGTTATGTTTATTTCTATATTTGTTTCCGAAGGCCTCATAGCCACTGTGTGGTAGCTTTGAGTTTGTATTTGATATGTCGGATTTCCTCTTGAAATGAAATGTAAGTCATATTATCTGACATATCGGTACTCGCACAAAGGAATTACACAGATGGTCGCTCCTCAATAGCCTTATTCTTCACGCTAGTCGACGGCATTACCCCATAGTGTCCTTGGCTAGCGTAGTATAGAGGTGGGGCGTCACATCCGAGTCTTCCACATGGGCATGCACTAGAAACAAATCATTTTGAACAGCAAGGTAATGGCTAGGAGATCTGGCTGTTTTCCATCCAAGAGTGTTCCTTAATTAGAGTAGCATTCTCCTTAGTTTAAGCACCTTTTCCTTAGAAACTCATCTAGTTTGATTTTTCTAAAAGTAGTGACCTATGTGTTGGTTGATTATTCAAACAAACACAATTCGAGCTCTGACACCAATGGTGGAACAGGTGCATGGACACTGGGGTAAAAATGGTGAATTTTAAAAGTTTTACTTTGTATTAAATTGCACAAGGTCTTGTTTGGTTTTGTATAAATAATACTTTTACACCCGTATTTCTCAAAATCTGTTGAGGATAGGGTAATGTAACACCCAAATCAGAATGGGATGCCCTCACAATAAAAGTTCAACTGTAAAAGGAAAAAGCAAAGAATAAAGATAAGACAAGAGAATACCGCACTTGGAAACTATAGGACGACGGCAAAATTTTAAACTGTGTCTATCCTCTAATCCTAGTATTATGCTATGATCCTGAGCCCAAGACCGAATACGACTATAGAGTGTAGTAAACAGTCTACAACCATGATACATGGAGCTGTAGCATAAAAAAATTCCAAAAATAACAGTAAAATGTTAATGTTGCGCTGCAACATAAGGAGTTATACAAATGGCATCAAAACAAAACACACTTCACTATAAAAAATGCACACGCCATCAACAACATACTGCACTCACGGGCCAGTATATACGAATAGTAGAACTGTGCTAGTAATCTTGCATTGAAGGAAAATAGGGATGCCCTGCCCTGCTTTCTTTTAATGCTAGAAAAGAGTGAAGTGGCACAATGCACCATTATCAGGATGAAGAAATACACAAAAAAAATTTAGTAGTTGTGCTTAAAGGACTAAATAAACTCCAATATCATTCCCAGAGCTTATACATTGCTAATATCTCCAAGAATGTTTCTACACTGCACTCACTGAGGGCTGCCTTAGTAGTACCATGTGGAGTCAAAAGCAGTCCAAGGGCTGCACACAGGGCCACTCAAACAGTGCACCAACACTGATCCATGCTCACGATTGAACGACAAAGATATAAGTCTCCCTCATTAATAACCGTGTAGTCCGTTACTCAGAGCAGCTTAATACAGAATCACATAAAGCGATTTCCTTCACAGATGGCTACCCTAACCGACCTTGTAAATATCATCAATGCTTCGGAAAATCAAAGGAACAACCAACTTTTGAAGCAAAAGTAATAAACGTGGCAAAGTTTACCCCAAAGAAAATGGGGACAACAGCTTGTCGTACTCACCCTTTAAAAAGAGGAAACTCTGAACCCATTCAAATTTGGGACCTCCCGCCTTAAATTCAAACATTCCTGCTTCAATTTTATATATTTCCGCCTTGATTTCAAACTTCCTACCAACTCCCAGAAGTTAAACGCTAAAATCATGGTTTCCTACCAAAGTCATGTCAACAATCTACACCTACCAAACAACGACGCGAATGGATGACACATAGCATGATCCAGTGGTGGGAATTAAAGCAGTAGAAGAAGAGCGATTATGGGAATCCATGTACATCTTCTACACAATAAATAGAAGATAGTATGGAATGGAAAAGGGATCCTTTTTTAGGGAAAATTAAAAGAATTTTATTTTCTATTCTTACTCTCATCCATGTAAAATTGTATCAAGGAGAGATATAAACAAAGATTTGACCCATGGACGTAGGATTTCGAAAGAATCTGAACCATGTAAAATTCCTATGTCTTTTGTTTTGATGCATTATTACTTAGTTATTTAACTTAAAATCCCTCTCTACTTTGATTTTTTAGTAGTATATAAACCTAATTTGACATTTTAACGAATAGTTAGATTACAACTACTTGGTTGTGTAAGCGTCCAATGACACAATCACTACTCGAAGGCAAATTTTGTTGTTACTTAAATTTGTTGATTCCAAAATTGTAGGAGTAATTTAACCTTCAGTTACTCTACGATCATCTGAGGTGTTGTGAGACGAAAAATTTCATCAACAAATATTTTATAAAATCAAAATTAGTATTTGATCAATAAAAGAGTTTTCATAATATTGTAATTTATTTAGTTTGGTCAAAATAGTAATTTACTGTTAATGATTAAAATAATATTTATTAACAAATTAAATATAAATTAATTAATTAACTTTTATTGGATACTTTAACAATTTATATATTTATAATATGAGCACAACGATAATATAAATATATAAACTATCCTAGAGGTTTACGGGAAAAATTGATCGTCGTGTCCTGTAGTCAGTAAGATGTCAAGTATGATGAAAATGATGCCAACTTAATGTCACAATTTAAGTCATGTACAATTATAATTATTTTTTTGCAAATCAGAAATATATTTTTTATTCGACCATTTACACTTTTTCAATAATATCTAAATTAAGACATATATATGTGTAGAAAATATATCTAATTTAAAATATATAAAAATAATAAAAATAATTATTTGGTGTTAGATTTCTTTTGAATAAATTTTATATTAAATATATGTAGATAAAAATAATAAACATTTTTTCCTTATTGCTGCAGCCTTCAGCTTTATAAATTTTAAATTTAATTTAATTTTGGTCAAATATATAAATGGTTTGTAAAAATTTATAAACTTTAATTTTACAAAAGTTCGACTTTGTAATAAAATTATACACGCACGTATATATATAATATATTATTTATGTTTTATAAGATCCACTTTTTTAAAAATAAATGTTCTTAAGGATATTTATGTGTGTGTATCCGTTTTTATGCTACACCCGAAACAGTAAAAACGTTTTTTTTTTAATTTTTAATCGAAAGTACTATTTTAAAAATTGTTTTAGTTTAATATATTTATAAATAAATTTTTTATGTACATAATAAAACATTTTGAATCTGGAATTTTTTTAGTATACAAGAAGCAAATTTAATTTGTTATATATTATATTAGTCAATAACACAAATATTAAATAATTATATATAAATAAATATTATTATTTTCTTTTAAATATTATAGCCAAATATTTAATTAGGTAAGAATGGTAGTATCATATGAACATATACACACCAATATATATATAATAGTTCAGAATACCTTTCATCGAAGAAGTCCAACGAGAGTCTAACACATTATCTACAGATTGCTTCCTCTAAAAGCTTCACAGTTCCATCCCCCTCTTACATTTGCAAAGCTTGAAAATATGGCTTCACTAATGGGGTTAGAGTGGGCTAGGCAGTTATGAGAGAAGCTTAAAAAAGTATCCTAAAATAGAGTAGAGGTTATACTATTTATAGCCAAGGATTTGCATCAGTTTCTCCACTCTACCTTTTGAAGACTTTGTAAAGCCCTCTAATACCCCCAATATGTTGCCGGCCATATTCCTGACTAGGCAAGGTCAATGACACCTTTGACTCTCATTTGAATCACCATTTAATTAATTTCTAGCTCCTAAATCAATCGAACAATCGAATAACTTTTATACATAGTTCTATTCAATTTTAAGCTTGAAATAAATAATTAAACTAGCCATAAAATATAAATACATTATTTGTATTAATTTATAATATTTGTATATAAAATTTATCATTAGTCAAACTCAGAAATAATTAACAACAAGACTGTGTTGACTCTCTGGTATGAACTCGGTCCATAGTCAATATTTAAATAATTCAAATACTAAAGCATATACTAACTTTGCTGGAGCATAATATAGGGCCAAATTCAACACTTACAAGCCATCTAGGAAAAATCATATCTTTATTCTATAATAAGTTCACCCAGTAACGATAGTCTGTACTCGTATTCTTATCGTCATTACTATATCACTTAGATATCTAGAGTTTGGTCTATGGTCAATAACTCTGGTAATATCCATACATAGTTGTAACAGCCCGAATTCCAATGGTCTGAATTTTTCCCAAAAATGCTAAAAGCCAAGCCCACTGAAGCCCGAGTTGGGTATTTGGTATCCTGCAAATAGGCAAAGACAAATATATCAGAGCTCAATAATTTATCTCACAGTGGGATTGACTAAAATATAATAGTAAGTAAATACTCATCCAAATAATAACACTTTCTAAGCAAGTGTCATAAAGCTGAGAAGTCTCTGCCATCTACCTAACCTGTAGGATGAAATGAGGAGGGGGTCAGAACAAAAGTTCTAGTGAATGAATAAATTATATACTTCTAGGCTTAATTCTACATATATCGTTTTATTTCCATTTACTCTTATATTAGGTTCATTAGGTTACAATACTCTCACCTCTGTTCATGAACTGTGCCCATCTAATCCATAGTAGATTAAAACCTAATAACTAATATATACATATATGTAGCTATATGCCCAATGACCATATTAGTCCAAGGTACCACCCATGGTACCTTCTGTATCCTCCTCGAAAAGGGCTCCATCGTCTTGCTTCGAGAGCGTTTCGTAACTACATCTGTAAAGGACTACTTCATAAGGCCTACAATACAGATGCTCCATCATCTTGCTCCGTAGCTATATCTGTAAAGTACAGCTTCGTAAGGCCTATAATACAGATAATCCATCATCTTGCTCCGCGAGCGTTCCGTAGCTACATCTGTAAAGGACTGCTTTGTAGGGCCTACAATACAGATGCTCCACTACTTACTATGAAAATTTAAATCACGTCTGCACTAGTCTATGCCAGTGCTCGGACATCCACAATGTACCACCCAGTGCATACATTGAGGACTACGTAATCGTTCTGTCTACTATTTGAATACCACCAACAAGGTCTACCTTGTATGGAATTAAGTCGGGGATTTTCTATATCTATAAGGGCTGCTTCATTAGGCCTACAATAAAGATATTCTAGTTGGTCTGTCTCTTTTCTCGTCGTGGCTATGGCCCCATGCAGCCACCTCTCAACTAAATCGAAAGACCTCTAAAGAGTTAACTGGTCGTGCCCTACTGCAAACAATCTAACATCCAATTGGCGGTGCCCTTCATACTATGACTCGATAGTGAAAGAATCATTGGCCTATTGGTTTAACTCTAGTCTTTCCAGAAATCGCTCTTGGTCTTGATGCTGGCCGATATCCGCATGACTATCCTTAAAATTAGTTGCAAGTACTGGACATATGAATACCCTACTCCGAACACCAATCCCTTCTGACTGCCTACAAAGGTCTGCTTCGTTAGGCCTATAATGCAAATGTAGTTAAGGCATACTCTCTTGATGGAACACCTACAGATCTGCCTCCGGGGGTGCAGCTTCATTAGGCCTACCCAGAGGGCCATCCTAGAGTATTCTCACGTCCCGTTGAAGTCTCGTACTTCCTTGAAGCCCAAAAATACTAAGTTGGATGTGCTTCTCCATTTCTGAAATCTGTGATGAACTGCTTCGTTAGACGCTTCATCCTTTGGGCTGCTCCAAACGCATCTCAATTCTTTTATTAGACTCTAAGTCTAATCTTTTAATTTGCGTTTAGTTTACTTTCTTATTCTGTTGGCTATTTATTTACCCTAATTAGAATATTCTTGCCCTCGTCTCACCTCTATCTATTATAAGATTTCCATTTATTTAATAGGG
The DNA here is from genome assembly GCA_030737815.1 of Allium fistulosum. Classification (NCBI taxonomy): domain Eukaryota; kingdom Viridiplantae; phylum Streptophyta; class Magnoliopsida; order Asparagales; family Amaryllidaceae; genus Allium; species Allium fistulosum. Next base: position 811,602,213 of record CM060902.1, read on the forward strand.
AATACTGTTGGTATGAGCCACATTCATTATCTTGCTTATTTAACTTAATATAAATCTTAAGTTCATTAAAATAAGCCTCTTTTATCATTCCTGCTTTATTTACTTATTGACTTAATATAAATTATTTAAATAAGCTTCTACCATTATAATTGCTCATTAATTTATTCAAAGTCTCAAAATAAGCTTTTCCATTCTTATTACTTAATTATAACCTATGTTATAATTCTACCTGTAATTGTCATTTTCTCTTCTTTTATAGTCCATACATAATTCCACCATTTCTTTTCTGTTCTAATTTTCCTTCATTTATTATTATATAGATTATTCTTTTATTCTCTTATATTACATAATTCTCTTATCATAATAACTATCTTCTTAAATAGTCTGCGCAGTGAATGTGGACCTAGGTTCATTATCGTTTACAGCTTCAAGTTGTTATCTAATAATTTACTTGATTCATGTCATACTTTGCTTTATTATCTTCTATTCTAGGAAGTAATTCTATTTTTTTTGGTTAGTTATGAAAACTATATTTAAAAATCCATTTCCATATTTTAATATTAAATAATACTATAAACAATAATCCGTAACTACTAGATATTTCTCTTACTATTTTGGAATAGTGTAAACTACAGTGGTTTCTTTGTTTTACACTAATTCTCTTTTTCTTTCTTTTATTCTAGCAATTACGTTCATTGTTGTCTTTTAAATATTAAATTATAGAAATATATCCTATTTTCTAAACCAACAAATTAACCTTTTAGTTACTCCCAAATCCAGTTATTAGATTAATTAACTTTTCTCATTTTAACGTAATTTATTACAGTAATTCCATTCCTCAAAATTTTATTACTTTACATCTTATTTCCTTCATTTCAGTATTCTTAATTATTTAATCCATATTCACGTTTAATCTATTCTAATCCATACGAGAAGAAAGAGGAGAAAATAGAAGAAGAATGACGCTTGCATAGAAATCCAAAACGTAGGAACAAATGTAAATAAATACTAATACTGTAAATTCCTTATAGTTCAGCATAACTTAATTAATAGGATTAATTATTGAATAAAATTATCTAAATGGGAATTTAGCGATAATATATCTTAAAGTTAAAAGATATATAAATAAATCCACTCACTTGTCGTCCTTAGCTTTGCTTGTGCTCAGCCTGGCTCCATGGTCCTTCTAGATCCCCTTCCAAGGTGCATAATATTTTAATTTAGAAGATCTCCTCCCTAGAAATATTTTCTTTTTTGGGTTCAGCCTAAGGCCAAGAACCCAAAGAAATATTTTCTATTTAGGGTTCAGCCTCAGGTAATGAACCCATTGAGAGAAAATAACTAGGCTTAGGGTCCTATTTATATTGGAGCTTGGGGATCTCAGACCGTCGGATTCTTAGATTGAATATGTAGCCACCACGTCACAGGGTCGTTCGGAGCCATTGGATTGAAAAACGTATGGCTCGGATCGACTAAAAATAAAAATTTACGTCACTGGCACGTTACTTGGACGATTCTTCGTCAAGGCCGAAGGCGGGTCGACCGGGCGATCGACTACCCTACTCAAACGGTCGACCGGGGCACCTTATGGGTCGACTTAACGGTCGGTCCATGTAATATATATATATATATATTCGTTTTGTTACTCGTTTTTGTTTCATTCCTAACTTCTTTATATTGACTCGGATTTTGACAAGTTATATATGGAAACTGATCAGAAAATCGCCCTAGACGCAATGGTAAAAGTTTCAAAGCCATATTCTGAAAATTCCAAAATTATTTATTCTCATTGCTTATCGTCATTCGTTAAATTCTAACTATATAAAAATGCGGGGTGTTACAATAGTTGCTTAAACCATTTTTAAGTACTTGGTTCTATCTGATAATATTTATTGATTAAGTGATTTACTCTAGACAGAGATTATGACTTTAATTTGCTAACCAATTATGGTGATACTGAACTTTTATAATGAAGGAGATAAATCCTCTCTTGGTTAGTGTTTCACTTCAATTAGTTTAAGCTATACCCAATTATGGTCATACCAGGGTCATAACGCTAAGTATTTAACCATAATCAAAGTATAGACAAGCTACTTAAGATCAATAGTACCCTCAAGTTTAAAGATTATTGTAGGTCGTTACCCTAAAATCTTCAATTTTGACTTAGTTATATTAACCTATAGAAGACTCTTGTGGAGTCGTTCTGTGATGGTTCCAAACAACCACAAGTACATAACCCGTTGGTAACAACAACGGCCATGGATAAATAACTGTCAATCGTATGGAGAGCGCTATGCTCACTAGTCTCAATGGATGTATTAATATCCTTTTCTTAATACATCTTGAGAAAGGAACGTTTAAGGAGCAAGTGTTTGTGTATATCGAATCAATACTCATGTTTATGAACATATACGTACTTGCAATCGAAAAATGCCTCTCTTAAGGATTTTCTACTTACATATATTTGATGTATTTAATTCATTATTTATGTCTCTATATAACAACATAGTAAAAGTAAAATAAAATGATACATACATCATTTCAAACAAGATTCTTTTATAAGAGTTAAGTTACGTAGTAAATTATATAATTTCCCCAAAGGCACACCCTTAATTATGTTAAGTTTTAAAGACGTAAAAACAATGTAGTTAAAATTATATAACTTAGATGTAGTGAAAATTGCATCATATGATGTTATATTAGTTTTATCTTATTGAGGCAACTAAATCTCATCATCGTAATGTAGTTAAAACTAGTATCTAACATGATGCAACTTTAAATGCATCACCATAATGTAGCTTTAGCTGCACCAACATGATGCGGTTAAAACTGCATTAAGAGGATGCAATTTTAAATTGCATTAACAGTATGCAATTTTAAACTGCATCAAGATGAATTATAATTAAATAATTAATTATATTTCAGAAAGGTAGTTAAATGTTCCTTCATAAAAAAAAGTTTTTATGTGTCAAAAAAGAATATCGTTATATAACTTACAAAATTTATGATCTAATTTGAAAACGATTTTCAAATCTAACGGTTCCATAAAGAGTTATCGTATTTAAAAAACAAAACTAAATGGGTTTATTTAAATTTATGGGTGACGTTAACACTACAAAGATCTAATTACATCAACTATTAATGTAGGACCCACTTTACATTTCAATTACGAAATTGGAACCTAAAATGAATTTGTAGATTTGATTAGTGGTGGAGTTTGCAATAAACAACGATGGCATATATGAAATGAATTTACTCAAAGGTGCAGTACAAAATCATGTTTTCTTAAAATTGTGTTTTTCTCACCGTTATTATAATTTCCCATAAATTTTAATAATAAAGTAAATAATTGATAAAGGTTAAAATAGTATTACAAAAAGGACAAATATATGAATTTCTGAAAATGCAAGGATTAAGAAATAGAATTGCACTATTGCATCGAGCATACTTTTCTAATCAAGTTTCGTTATAAAAAGATAAAAAACATATGAATGGCATGTAAGCTACGAACAAAAAACAAATTAAATTGGAATTGACTAATTAGATTTGATGACCCATTAATGCAAACTAATATATTTATAACCCATCCCAACTTAGACGAGAAGTACATTTGTTTTCTCTCTCTTTATCTCCTTCCTCTCCTCAAGCCTTAGAAAACCTTATATTTAATATCCAAGATCTAATATTAAAACATAAAATCTCCACCATATTCAACCAAATAAAGTTCAATTAAAAGAGCTACTCAAATATACTAAAATTTTGTTCGTGGAGTTTTGGTTATTAGAGGATATTTGGACAATGGAGAAATAGAGAGATTTCACTTTGATTTGGTAATAACTTGGATAAATAGTATGTTGAATTTTAATTTCTTTGTTATATGATTCAGTCATGCTTTTAGTTCATTGTTGATTGTCTATAATAATAAAGGTCGTAATTAATACGAATAACCCCTTGGTGTATGTTTATTTGAATTATGAATATGGATAAACTAGGTTCTAAGGATTTTAATTGTAACTTTTATCGCTAGGTAGAAGATGATTAACATAATATGGATAAATTATACGAATTAATAATCGGTCCAATAGAAGAATAAATTACGAGTTTGAATCGATGGAATTAAATGGGCATTTTGAAATACATTGAAAATATGATGAATATAATGGGAAGAAATAATGTAAAATGAAAACAGCGAAAATTCTATAGGTAATGAATCATTGAATATAAAGAGAAGAAATATTAGAAAATAACATAAAACATTTCCAGCCTTCTATAACACATTTAAGAGTAAAAATACTGTTAAAATAAAGTTAGGAAGTTGGATGGATGAAAAATACACCAAAATGATCAAAAATCAAAGAAAGAGGCCCAAAATAAAAATAAAATAGTTTAATTGGCTCGGCAGCGCTACAATTTACCAACTGATTGACCAATTGGACCCGCTAAGCGCTAGGTCGAACCTAGATCCAACAAGGCTTGTATAGAAAGGCGGGCATTATAAGTTTGGGTTCTGATGTGTTCGTTGAATTGATTTAGGCTACCTTTTCCTATTTCATTACCAATGTAAAGGCCAATGTGAATGTTTACGGACATTCTATTTTGATCGTATAACAACGTTAAAATGTTAAATGATGTGTATGTGTGTGTATATAGGATAATACACTAATTGATGATTATTTGAAAATGTATTTATACAAATTACTTTGACCAGCATGTAAAGGTGTGTTAATATCATAAACCACATCAATAGGAATATGATACGTTATAAGGTAAGGCATATTCCTTGCTCAGGGTACTAATAGATTAAAGGTGTACGAGACATATGGTCGTTGCCTTAATAGGTTGAAGGTGTATAATACATACAGTCTTTGCCTAATTAATAGGTTAAAGGCGTATGTGAGATATGGTTGTTGTGTTAACAAGTTGAAGGTTTATGTGACATACAATCATTTCCTTATTGGGAGGTTGGAAGGTGCATACGAAATACGATCGCTGCCTCAATAGGCCACCCTGAGATGTATATAATATACAGTTGTTGCCAAAAGATAGATAGGGAATATTGACTGTCATGTAGTTATTCATGTTTCTTAGTAGTTATCATGAATAAATAATAATATTATAGAATGGTTAGAGTTAGCATGTTATGAAAATAGGTTAAAACATTAAAACAAATAACTTTGAAATGATAAGAGCTGTATTAGCATTTAATGATGTTTTATTAGTATGAGTATCATATATTAGAGGTATTTTCTCACTCTCTAGGCATATGTATGATCCCCTCTATATTCCTATTTTTCCTCAGGTTAATAGGGGTTGGAAAATACTAGATGTGAGATGTAGCTAATGGTGAACGTTGGAGCTAAATGGTTTATTTACTTATTCGTTATCCACTACTTAACACTTTGTTTTGAAGAACCACGTATTCTGAAGTATTAATTAAATAAGTGTAATGATATTTATGGTTATTTCTAGTTTACTTATGATATTTATGTTATGCATTCTATTGTATTTTATTCCTTCCTCTATGAGTTCAGAAAGTGCAGTTAAAGTAGATAGCTCTGTGTATTCTTTATATCATATTTTACCCTAACGATCCACCATTTACAGTTGGGATTTGAGTGTCACTTTGGATGTAGAATCCAAGGGTCATGAAATGCGGTTATTAGATTTGGTATCATAGCTTAAGTTAGCTAATTCCTATAGGTTATGTGTGTGTACACATGTAGGAAAGAAGATTAGATATGCACACACCACATAATTTCTAGCTATCTACTATTTTGGGAAGTTGTTAAGGAATCCAATTTATAAATAGTTGATATGAATTACAATACTAGAGCAGGTACAGCTGATGTAGTCATAGAAATTCCTAACGTGCATGTTCCACTTTGGATCCTCGGGTATCTCCAGTCTAGAGAACAACTCAATAATAACCAAGAGGCGCTTATCCAACAAGCATAAGGAATAGTTGATAAGCCTATCATGGACTTTGCAAAGCTTTGTAAAGATCTTCTGAGTATGGGTGGAAAGCATATTTGGGGACTCATTTCTTTGTAGATACAAAGGTGTGGTTGCACACGTGTGAGAGGATCTTTGGAATGTTAGGTCTGGGTGATCCTATCAGAAGGAAACTTGCTACTTGGCATTTGCAAGGAGATGCTCTAGATTGGTGGGATATTATGGTGGCATAGAGTTACGAAGAGAACATAACTTAGGGTGATTTCCAAAGACATTTTAAAGCTAGTTTTATCTTTAGTTGAGCAAGGAGTGCAGTTAAAGAAGTTTATACATCTTCAACAAGGAGACATGTCTATGAAGGATTATGTGAACCAATTTAATGAGTTGACAAGATTTGGGTTTGATCTTGTGAATAGTCTTGCAAAAAAGACCATGAAGTTTGCTAAAGGACTAAGGTAACCACCTCAAGATTTAGCTCTTAGTCACATTCTTATGGGGGCTACCTATGCAAGTCTAGTGGAGATAGCAATACAAAACTTTTTTTCCAAAGAAGTAGCTAAGGAAGGGCCAAAGTGGGATGGTGACATTGAAAATCAGTCCGAGAAACACAAAGAAATGGGAACCAAAGGAGGAAAAGGAAATTTAAGAGATAGAAGCTGATATGTAATAATGTCACATGAAGGGACACGTTGCTAAGAATTGCATAGTTAACGCGGGAAAGATAAAGTATTCCAACTAAAACTAGACCGAACACATGAAGCATCAATGCCCAGCCTTAGGCAAGAGTGAACCAGTCGTGCAAGCTTATGCACTTGAGGTGGTTCCTAGTGCAAGCAAACTGCCACCAGCAATTGAAAAAGGGAAGAAGGTCTTCATGGAAGGTATACTACTTATTTCTAATTTTCTAGCTCGTACCTTATTTGATACTTGAGCATCTCATACCTTCACATCTAATAAAGTAGTAGATTACTTGCAGTTAGATGTTTACATTGTACATGATTTTATAGTAGTATCGAATCATGTTAGGGATCGACCTACCTATCCATGATCTGTTAAAACTTGAAGCTTACTATAAGTGGTATGGAATTTCTATGTAATGCGTATGTACTTGGTACTTTGGGGGTATGGACTGATATTGTGACGACCACCCTATACCTCTAATACCCAAATACGTGTCTAATACCATAAGTAATGCACTGCATTGGTACCTGATTGATGTGTGGAGGAAGTCAAGGGTAAAGTAAAAAAATTCAAAAGCAGAACCTTTCATATATCTTATAGCGCATCGATAAAATGTAATAGCCAACATATATATATATATATATATATAAGTGAGACTGTGATATACCTAAATGAACCAATAGAAGTAAGAGAGCATCGGGTATATCATAGTTATAAGAAACAAAGTGGTAATGAGGTTTATACATTTGAATAAGTAAACTCTAAAAGAAACTATCTCTAATAGATAAATAATTACTGGTATAGCTCTATAGTACTGCACAGTGGAATATAGTGGCACGGTACTACACATCGGAATATAAAGGTAATATCTCCAAATATAGATACATGAAAGCGTAAGCCTCCTACTCTTCCTCGGCACATCTCCATGGATTATCCTATACTTGCTATCTCAATCTACTCATTTAAGAGTATCCAAGATGATAAAAACAGTGCAAATAACCTCGGCTTAGACAAAAGCCTAGTATGAGCGAATCAATAATCTCAAAATAGATATAAAATCGTAAATAGGAAGAAATGGTATGTAGAGTCATAATTGCCATGTCCCTACATCTAAAAAATTAGCCCATATAACAATATATGCTAAACTATAATCATGTGTGTGTATTACTACTCAAAGTATAGTATGATGTGTCTAGGCATCTAACGTCGACAACCTACATCGTGTGACATCCATAGCAAATCACAGCAAATATGTTAACCATCAAACATAGCTCACATTACTCGATTCGAACGTCGTTGGATATATGAAAACTCATATGATCACTTTCTATGGTCATAGACTGGTTAAGATCTTAGTTTCACAATTGCTCAAATATATTCCCCTTTTGACAGGTAGAAAAAGACCCACATATCAATAAGGTCTAGGGTACATAGATCACATATCAAAAATCCAAGTGAGCATTCTCACATACCCCTTCTTTACAAGCATACATCAGAACCTCCAGGACTTCAATGATCCGTTAGAACATGTCCCAATAGTAGAGCACATCTAAAATTCTACTTCACAGGTTCACATCGTCAAACTTGCCTCCTTGGACCATTACCCAACGCTAAGAACAATTTCCATTTGATCCACCATTTATTTCCACATCACAAAATCCTTGAGTTTTCCTATATTGATCCTGAAGTAACATTAACTCATCAAGTCCTTACGTCTATCCTGAAGTAAACTTCTTGTAGCCTCATCATCTTCCTATGTCAATCACATGCTTCAGCCTTCACAGAACGATAAGTGTAGGGCCAAAACTCACAAACCACATATCAACAACTCATACGATCGATCATGACACCTTCCCTAGGTGTGTCATACCTTCTCCTAAAATCCTTATCGATTGGTGGCAGTTGATAACGATCGAACTTGGTCAATTTTGGCTTGTACTTAACTAAGTTTTGCTACGGACATCGTATCTTGCATCGACCTCGTGTCGGCTTGAAATCAACACCACATTTCCTTGCTCAAACCTCAAAGTCTCATTCATCTTTCCACTTAGCTGCATTTCTTTAGTTTGGATTGATTAGTGGTTAAGATTGCTCCATGTTTTCCCATTTAAAGCTTGAAGTGGCCATAGTGTAATCCTTCACTTGCCACGAATTCATCATCCAACTCAGGTTGGTCAAGCCCAATTCAACTAAACTCGATCAGTATCGACCCATCCGGGCCTGTCGGTACCTAACGATCACGACTTAACCAAATTTTGGCTGTCATTTTCTAGTCAAACTGCATATACCTCCATCGAATTCTATGCTCCAATCTACATGCAATCTTCTTTACATCAATACAACTTCAATCACTCTGGAACCAATCCATAAAAGTTTATTTTATCTCTATGGATCTTCCATTGTTTGTCTAATTATCTTTCGATGGCTCATCATCTAGCCACTTCTCTACAAAAGACCCTAACGAATAGAACAACCCGTCCCACATTCGTTATTGATAAGTATTTTAATCCAATCCAAGCATGAAAACATACATTCACACAAGCAAATAAGCATCATAACCATACACTACAATCATCATAATAATCATATCCTAATCCAACATTCATATGAGAATTCAAGGCATAGATTTACGTTTAAAAATCATATTTAAATCAATTAGTGTCATTTATAACCATTTATAATTCCATACAAGCCAAAGATAATATTTTAACTTCAAAGATGATTCAGAAATACATATTTAACATATATAATCATTTAAAGGTTATGAGATGATAGATCACTCAACTATCGATGTGCAATCGATCAAAATCACCAAAATCGAGGTAAATCTAGTCCAAATAGCCAATACATGAAGCTAAATCACTCAAAACAATAATATATAGATTGCTTTCTAATTCCCTTGCTAATTTACCATTAGTTAATTGATTAGGCCTAATTTAGTAATGATTTGATGGAGTTTTATGGGAGAAAGTTTAATGGAGTATTAGAACAGTTTTTAGGAAGTGGAAAATTGACTGCTCTTTAAGCTGTAGTTAACCTAATTATTGGCTCAGGCTAACTGCCCACTAATCTACCTACTAAATGTCAAACTTAAAACAACTATATCTCCTAAACCGTATGGCCAAAAACTATTATGACCACTCTACGAAAAAATCATCAAATATATCATTTGAAAGTGGTTTCAAGTTCCAGTTCAGCTTCTATCAAAAGTTATCGCTCTTATAATTTTTTAGGGTAAAAATATCCGTAATTTATTCTAAAGGTCAAAAATGTCAATACCCAACATTTCTTAAAGTTGCAGCCTATTGGATCCAATTAGGATATGAAAATAATATTTTTACTATTTAACAATAAGTAAAATGTGGGTCTTTACAGATATTAAGGATGGACTGGATGTCATATTATAGGGCAGTATTAAATTGTGATAGTAGGGTGATTATAATGAGGAGTAGTGGGGGTGCGACATAGATGTTTTTTGTGAGCCTGATAGCTCTATGATGTTGAGTTACTTGTATTCAATGGACCCATCACATAATGAGTTAGCTTCTGTTTAAGTAATTAATGAATTCCCAGATGTTTTTGCAAAAGTTCTGGGCTTACCACTCTGAAGAGAAATTGAATTTCATGTTGATCTTGAGAAGGATGCTAGGCCTGTTGTTATGTTACTTAGACATATGACTTCGAAGGAAAGAAGCGAATTAGATAAGTAAGTTTTTTCATTCTTAAAAAAAGGATTTATTAATATAAGTATATCAGAGTAGGGAGCACCAGTAGTCTTTGCCACTAAGGGAAATGGTTCTTTGAGGCATTGCGTCGATAATGGTAGTTGAACAAGCTGACAAAGAAGAATCATTACCCATCGCCTCACATAGATGATTTATTTGATCAATTAGTGGGATAAAGGATATTTTCTCAACTTGACTTAGCTACTAGCTTTTATCAGTTGAGACTGGCAAGTGATAGTATTACAAAGACTGCTTTCCTACACCAGATGAACTATTTGAGTGGCAATCATGCCTTCTGCACTAACCAATGCTTCAGCTTATTTTGTTGATTTGATGAGTAAAGCCTTCAGGGAGTAGTTAAATAAGTACTTGGTTTTTTTATTGATTATATTCTTATTTATTCAAAAAGAAAAGATGAACATAAGCATCGTTTAAGGATTGTAGTTGATGTGTTGATAGGACATCCGTTAAAGGTGCAATTCTCCAAGTGTCATTTCTAAAGAAGAGATTTGGTTTCTAAGCCATGTTGTCTTTGAGCATGGATTATCGATAAACCAGAGTAAAGTAGCAGTGGTTTAGGATTGGCATGTAACGAAGAATGCTATAGAAGTTTGAAGTTTTCTTAGTTTGGCTGGATATTATAGAAATTTTATTAAAGAGTTCATTAAAGTTTCAGCACCATTGACTAGGCTTACTAAGAAGAATTAGGTTTTCTCATGGAGTGCAGAATGCAAGCATGCATTCTTTAGCTGAAGGAGTTATTGACTAGTGCGTGTGTATTGATGATCATATATGACACTAAGCCTTTGACTATATATACTGATGCTTTCGATATGGACTCAAAGATTTATTTATGTAGGAATGTAGAGTAGTAGCATATGCTAGTAGAAAGCTAAAGATCCACGAGAGAAACTAGCCAACTCATGATCTTGAGTTAGCGGCAATAGTTTTCGCACTTAAGTCTAAGAGACATTTTTTATTAATAAAGTGATTTGAGATATATACGAATCACAAGTCTCTCAAATACCTATTTTATTAGAAAGGCCCGAACTTGAGGTAGTAGAGGTGGATGGAATTTCTAGTATTATAAGAATTCAATATTTCATACACTCTAGGTAAAGTGAATATAGAAATGGATGCTTTGAGTATGAAGCATGTGATGTTGATTTCCATATTATTAGAGTAGAGAGAGTTAGAGTTTATTTTCAAATTTTGTTTTAAACAATTGTCAAAAATAGGTTCTCGGTTTATTGGCAGCTCTAGAGGTTAGACCGACACTCATTGATCACTTTGGTTTTAGTCAGAGAATGGATGGACCAATAACAACCATTATAGGGCAGTTAGAAAAAGGAGAGAAGTCTTCTCATTTAGACAGTACTTTACTGATTCAAGAGTGTATCTAAGAAGAAATGGTAGGTTAGTGTGTATCGAAGATTAGAGAGTTGATTGATGAAGTTTTGTTAGAGTCACACCATTCTAGGATAACCATTTATCCCAATGGAGACAACATGTATAAGGATGTGAAGAAGGTTTTATTTTTCGAGAATAAGAGACAAGTGGCAGAGGTTGTTGCTATATGCTTAACTTGTCTAGGAGTTAAGGCTGAGCAGAGAAAGCCAAATGGATTGTTGCTTCCTTTAGATATTTCATAGTGGAAGTGAGAACATATCGATGGATTTTGTAGACGACTTGCCTAGAAGAAGAAATGGAAATTAGAGTATTTGGGTCATAATTGATTTTTTGACCAAGTGTGCTTATTTCATTCCAGTACATAGTACATGGACAACAACTTCATTGGATAACTTATATGTGAGAGAGGTTAATAGATTGCATGGAGTGCTAATAACTATAATCTATGACAGAGATCTGCTTTTCACTAGCGAGTTTTGTAGGAGTCTTTAGAATACCCTAGGGACAGAGTTGAATATTAGCACTGCGTACCACCCACAATAGATGGGAAGACCAAGAGAGTGAACAAGTGTTAGAGGATTTATTGAGAGCTTGCATTCTTGACTTTGGCGGAGCATGGCAAGGTTATATGCCATTGGCAGAGCTTACCTAAACTCATAGCTATCAGGTGAGCATAGGAATGACACCTTCAAGGCTTGGTATGGATGGTCATGCAAGTCCTTGTCTTATTGGTGAGAAGCGGCTGATAAAGTTATACCTGGACTAGATAAGATTTGGGACACTTCTAAAAAAGTGGAGCTGATAGGATTAGGGACACTGCTAAAAAAGGATAAATACTACACAGGATAGGCAGAAGCTTATGCTGACAGGAGGAGTATAGAGTTGGAGTTCGCAGTCAGTGACATGATATTTGTGAAAGTATCACTAGTAATGCATGTTATGAGATTTGGTAGGTTGGGAAATCTAGCACCTCGCTTTGTAGGAACTTCTCTGATATTAGAGAGATCAAGGAAGTTAGCTTATAGAGTGAAGCTTCCTAAAATGTTGGCAATTCACAACATTTTTCATGTGCCAAATCTATGGCAGTATATTCATGATTCAACCATTATAGTTGATCAGCTAAAGGATGTGGAAGTGTAGTCGAAGTCTATTGCACTCCATAGACCTATTTGCATAATAGAGCATGGGTGAAAAGGCTTCGAAATAAAAAAGTAAAGTTGGTTCAAGTACAGTGGGGGAACGACCTAGCAAAGAGCATTTGGCAACCATTAGAGAAGATTCGTGCTTCTTATACCGAACTTGTAACGACCAGCATTTTCCGATAATTTTAAAAAGTTAATTTAATAAAGTTTTGTGATGTAATGTTGGAAGAAATAAAAATTTGTGATTTAATAATAAGAATATAACTAGAATAAAATGTAATAGTATTAATTTAAGGTAATTGATAACTGCTTTAAATGTAATTCCAATTAATTAAAATGATTAAAACGTTGTAATTGGTTATAGATGGTAAATTAATTGTAATAATGTGTGTATTAATTGATAATTGGATTAAAAGAGTAATTGATAATTTAGATATGTATAAACTAATGAAATAATATGTAATTAATTGCAATTGATAAAAGTAGTGTTGTGGTAGTAGTTATGGCATTTTGTGTAGATAACAAACTTAAAAATGTTATTAAATTAAGAAAAGGTAACGATTGTCATTTGTTACCAATTTATTTAATCTGTTGAATTAAATTTGAAATCAATTGCAAATTAAATGTAATTAAATATCACTTTAATATGAGTTAAGACAATAACTGCAAATTATGAATGTAATAAAAGGTATAGAAATGTTAATTACATTTACAAGGCAACAATTGATTTAAATAAAAGAGTGAAACAAAGATAAATTAATTTATTGAGATTTTAAATTTTAATAAAATTGACAAAAATTCAATGTAATTGAAATACTACAACTAATATGGTAAAAGATGATAACTATAGAATATTAGTGTAATAAGATATAAACAAATGTTAACTATGTCTATAGAGTAATAATTAATTGAATAAAAAGATTAAAATCAAATTAAATCAATTTATTGGAAGTAAGTTATATTTAATTGGATTTAATTTCAGTTGAAATTAAACACTGTAACCGGTGTAATAATTAACACTGAATTGATATGTAAATTTGTTTTAAATTATTGTAAATGTCTAAGTAATCAAAAATGATAAAATTTGTTAGTTATTAAAAGTGGAATTAAAAAGTGATTTAATTAATTTAATAATAATTTATCTAATTAATGTGAAAATAGCCATTTTGGCACTATCTTGGATTTCGATGAAACCAGTTTCATCGGATCCGTAACAATGAATTATTGTAGGATTTCAAATTTCGTAGCAATCGGACTTGTCGTTTGATTATACGGACTCGAAACGCCTAGAAATCAATTTAATTAAAATTAATTTGAAATAAGCTGATTTTAAAGCTAACATCTTCATACCATGGAATTAGGACTTCAAACCTGTTCCATTGAGTTTAAAACAATCGAAAACATCTATTTTGATATATGGGATTACCCAATTTCGTTTCGGAGGCAAAACGGGCTTTTTGGGTCGAAATTGTCATTCGTACCAATTTGATTGTGTTTAGTTTCTTATCGGGCCTTGTCCATATAAATTGTTCTATTCTAACCCTCAGTCTTTCTATTTCTTATTCCTATGCGTACAACTACTTCTGTCTGCTCCTTTCTTCAATGGCAGAAACAAATTTCAATTCCAAACGCTAGAATTCAATCTCCAAACCAATTTCAAAATCAAACTCCTCCGAACCATATCGAATTATATACTGTTTCGAAGCTCTCAACAAGCGTAACCCAGATCTGCAATTCGTTTTAGCCATCGAATCACCGTTTGTTCAAAAATCGAGGAGGAAAATGGTTTGAAATAATATAAGAGAACCATTCAGGCCTAACAAGGTATACAATGTACCTGAGTCATACAAAGATGATGTGTAGATGGATCATGCAAATAGCATGTGCACAGAAAAGCAGAGAAGCAACTGCTTTTACTAGAAATAGAAATCAAGAGAAAATGGCACATTTAGCCATAACAATACACACATAATTCTCTGAGTAATTGTGAGGATAAAATGGGTTTTTCCTTTAGTAAAACCCTAGCAAAATGATTTAAATCAAGAGGGAAGCAGAGGTTTTCTCTGAGGGAAAACAGAAACACATTGAAAAAAAATAGAAAGGAGAGCTCACCCTGTTTTCAAGCTTAGGCATTCTCGGGGAAGAGAGGAGGAAGGTGAGTGATTAATCACTTATGATCTGTAAGGCATTAAGACCCATGTTAAGGGCAGCCAAGTTATTTTATATAAACATTACATTATGTTTTTCCTATTTGATTTTATTTTCTGGATGAAAATATGTTGATCATGGATGGTATTCTGGTTGAGTTTTTGGATGAGGTTTTAATTTGTTTTGACTTGTTGTGATGGTTTCAGTTTTTGTTTTAAAATATAGATAATCAAACAAATACACTAATCACAGAAATAGATTTTATATATGCTAGTTTTGATATGAAAAATGAATCAAATGTTTTACTGTGGAATAGGTTATCAATGAAAGAAAAGAAGTAGGCAGTGTGAATATTGAGATTCATGCTTATGTCTAGTCTATATTAAAAATGATATGAACAATGCAATATTACAAATATGTGCTGATTTGTTCAGATCATAAACCAATAAGTTTTTATGGGTTTTTCTCAAAAACCATTCCCTATGTTCACAGTAAAAGAATAAATATAGTTTTGCATATGACTTCTTCATATTTGTATAAGCAATGGAAAATTTCTAGAAATAAAAATATAAGCAGGTTTTGGAAAAATGTGATTAAAGCAAAAATGACTTTGAAATAAGGTGTGCAATTTTACATGAATGCTTTGTATGTCTGGATATGATCTTTGGGTGATTTTAAGAATTCTTGACCTATATAAGGAAGGAAAGAATACGAGCATCTCTGGAACCAAAAGAAAAATTCCCCAGAAAGAAATAAATAAGCATGGTCTCTAAATTATAAAATAATTTAGGAGTAGTGCCTTGATCTACTCATCAGCAGGTGGTTGATGGGTATGTGCATGACTTGTTTAAGTCCTGTAGGCCTCTGTGTAAAGGGTTAACAGAACTGAGCCCCTTTGCAATGCACACATGGTGTTCAATGGCAAGAGTTCAGACCAAACAAAATGAAAAGATGAGAAAGAGTAATGATGCTATGGAATTTAAGGAGTTAATCCATAGGAGTTTTGTACTTGTACAACTGAATGAAGTGAATGGATGAATGCTTGGGTGTATGTTTATAGATAAACCTAAATATACACATTCTCAGATTTTAATTGGGATTTGAATTGCATTTTATAGAAAAGTTCTCTGTACAGCCTTAAGAATTTATGAGATATTTTGCATACTTGATTTCACTCACACCAGAATTTATTTCTGACCCTATTTGTTGCCTTTGCAATACTTGGGGTGTCTCATTTTATTGGGGCAGTTCAAAGTTTTGCTGCAGGGAATGATGCATGAATTGCTTGCTTGCTTGCATGGATATTTGGATATCTTGAGGAGTTTAAAGTGTTTAAGAGAAGTAGCAGTGTCTTTGTAATAATTAAGTTAGGCAAACTCTAATATGTTCTAAGTATTTTCATGAGTGTCTTTTGCTTTGATATCTGGAAAAAAGTATGTAAGAAGAAAAAGAAACTTAAATGTTATATGTGTTTGTGAGCTGTGGACTTAAGTAACAAGTTCTGAAATAGTTTTAGTAGATAATGCTGAAGGAGAAGATGCCATTTAATCTGATATGTGAACATATTTTTCTAGACAGTCTTGAGGCACTTCAGTTATGAAATTAAAACTGATACTAAGTAGGAGAGATCTGATACTATAAAACTGATACTAAGTAGGAGAGATCTGATACTATAAAACTGATACTAAGTAGGAGAAATCTGATACTATAAAACTGATACTAGGTAGGAAATTTCTGATACTATAACTACTGATCTAACACTAGGTTGGGAAAATCTGATACTATAGCTTCAAAACTGATACTAAGTGGTAAGACACCAGATTCAACACTTTTCTAGCTCCAGATATAAGAAGTTGTGTGATTTATAAAGTAGATCACAACACCATCACTCATGTGATGACTATTTGCTCAGTTAACCAGGAAATATGCATTTTGTCTGTCATGATTGGTTTGTGCTTGTTGTGTCTAAACCTTGATCACATGTGTTGTTTTTCTCTGCTTAGATTTCAACCTAGTTTATCACCTCAGTATTCATATGATAAGTACCAAACCACAAAAGAATTCCGGAATTTATAAAGTATGGCTTGTAAACCAAGAAACCAATTAATTTGAGAAGTAAGCAAGAAAATTATAAGTGACAATATTCGAATTTAATATTAATCAAGCTTGAGATCAAAAAGGGGAATGTAAAAATATAAATGGCTATGTGACACCAATTCTCTGAAAAATGAGAAATAATGTGTGATTGAATTTTCCTTGTTAATTTTTAATACTCTGATAAGCAAGGAAACATTTATATATCTTCATATATATAAATGACTTGAATTGACTTATATACTAATATTTTTATATTGGTAAGAATTTGGATCTTAGGGGAAATGAAATTAAAGAAGTGATCACTTGGTAAAAAAAAAATCTCAACAGTAAATCACTGAAAAATAACAATAAAAAAGAAGTGGGTCACTTCACGTCCATTCTAGGTTTTGGACGATCCAACGGTGGATCGTTGCCCGATCAATGATCGGGAAGTGGCAATGGGAAGCTGACGTCGAGCAGCACCCATCGGTACTATTCGTTCATCCCTAGGTGGTCGTAGTTCGCCACTGTTGGGGTTTAAATGTACGCAGCGGTGCTGTCGCGTGGGGGGAGGCCAGAGGCGATCGCGCGTGGATGGTTAGGCGCGGCCATGGGCGGGGGAGACACTGGCGAAGTTTGATCAGTCGATGTCGATTGTGGCGGCGGCGATAATTGATAGTGGGTGGCGGCTGTTGTTCG
Source organism: Allium fistulosum (assembly GCA_030737815.1). Classification (NCBI taxonomy): domain Eukaryota; kingdom Viridiplantae; phylum Streptophyta; class Magnoliopsida; order Asparagales; family Amaryllidaceae; genus Allium; species Allium fistulosum. Next base: position 811,620,046 of record CM060902.1, read on the forward strand.
ATCACGGTCAGGAATTGCGTAGGCTAGGGCTCGAACGAGCGTTCAGGTGATGTCGTGGCAATTATTTTATTATTATCTTGATTATTATTATAATTTGAATTTTAATCGTTCTAATATCCATATCATTTTCATATGAACTCGGATTCACGTGTGGTTTGCTCCGTTGGGATCGTATCAAAATTTCAGACATTTTGAAACTGATTTGGACGAATTCTGAGACTGTTGAATTTTGGGCCTTTATTTGGATTTCAAATCGATTTGAAATCAAAAGGTGAGTGTTTTAACCCACTCACAATTACTAAATTATCTTATGTTAGTTAAATTGAATTTATGATGTGATTTGGAATTGATTGGTTGATGTTTTGTATATTTAAATTGTCATTCCAGTTAAATTTGACTTTTATTGCATTTAATCATCGTTTAATTTAATATTGAAATTAATTTTCAATTTAATACTCGTTAATGATAATCAGTTATCTATTGATGCTTATTGGTTGATTTAGATGGTGATTATGATGGATGTTTGATTGTTAATATTGGATGATTAGATGTTATATATTTATATTGTTATAACACTGCAAGTTCCTTAGGGTTGAAATGATACATACCCAAACGATCTGATAGATTAGGGAGAAATCGTCACAGTTTGAAATGATAGACTCGAGCGATTTCATGTATTTAAAATTAAATTTTGGGATTGCGGGTTGAAATGATATATACATATAAAATTTTAAATTGCGGATTGAAATGATAAATATCTGTATCACTTGACCATAGGGTAGAAAATTATATACGGACACCGGATTGGTTAAATTAAATGATTTTTAATTCTTTAAATTTTGAATTCAGTCAATTGGTATTTTGAAATAGAAATCAATTTATATAAACTGAATTATTTTTGAAAATCTAAGCCTTAATGCTGAAATTGGAATTGATTTACAAAGGATTTAAATTGGAATTTCAACGTTGAAGTGTCAAATATAAATGAATTTATCGCAATTGAGTTATTGAAAATGTTTGGATATAACTTTGAAATCTATTTTAAACTAACTTAAACTATTTTAATTTATTTTAATCTATTATAATCTATTTAATCCAATTTAATCTATTGTAGCTATTTTAAACTAATTAAATATATTTAATCTATTTTAAATCTATTTAATATAATTTAAATCTATTTAATATAATTTAAATCTATTTAGTCTATTTTAAATATTTTTAATCTACTATTTTAAACTAACTAAATTTATTTAATCTATTTTAAATTTATTTAATATCATTTCTATCTATTTAATATAGTTTAAATCTATTCAATCTATTCCAAATCTATTTAAATCATTTAAATCTAATTAAATCTAATTTAAATCTATTTAAACTATTTTTACTATTTAAACTATTTTAATCTATTAAACTATTTTAAATCATTTAAAACTATTTTAGAGTATTTTAACTATTTTAAACTATTTTTAAAAATTATTAAAACTATTTATGAATATCTAAACTATTTTCCAAAATTTCAAACTGTGTAAAGTTGAAGTATTTATATTTATATCCTTGGTGATGATACAACCTAAGTTGGGATTTGAAATTGATACCTTTTTTGTGAAATGACATATTTGAGTAAATATGATGATTTTGGAACGGGGATTTAATTAACCTACCTTATCGATAATTTTAAGAGAAAATATGATTATGAAAGTGAATATGATTTTTGAAAGTGAATATGATTTTGAAAGTGTATATGATTTCGAAAGTAATAAGGTTTTGAGAATTTGATATTATGATATCAATTATGAATTAGTTTTGGAAATGTAAAAGAACCATCCAGTGTGAAATAAGTGTTTGGTTGTTAAAGAGACCGGGATCGGATATTGTCATACTCTCTACCAATACCGAAAACCACTTTAACAACTGTGTACGTGGTGGAGATTCCAGAAATGAAGTAGGATGGTTTGGCAAACGATTCTGTATGAGGTATTTACATGACCCTGTCTCCCGTGAGTCAGCTTAGATGTGACTAAAACTGGAGCTATACCGGGCCAAGTGAGGTCGCACCTCCGATCGGGCACATTTCTTCGATACCATACTATTACTTTATGATTGATTTGGTGACCATCCCTCGATTTGATTATGGGAGTGTGTCCGAGGTGGGAGGTAGTAGCTGCTATGCATTACCACCAGTCCGGGAGTGCAATTGGTATATTTACCCTGGCATTGCCTCGAGTGTCGTGTTCACATGTCGTATCGCACCTTCTATGAGTTTGTTTTATACCATACCTATGGGGTGCCCTCTGGGTAAACCTCATGGAGAAGCTTATGGTACTGTATAGACTGTGGGAATATATAAAATGTGTTAAGGGGGATATGGGTAACGCCTTAACGCTATTTTAATACTTTACTTTACTGTAGACACTATTATAATAGCGTATTGTACTACATAGTAGATAGTTTAACGGATCCTTAGGAGATGGAAATCCCAAACATCTCTTAAGTTATTGCACTCACGTTAGACGCTGGATAGGAGATGTCAAACCCCGTAAACATCTCTGACGCCTTTACACTCATATTTATTTACTGTTCATTTAACTTACATAAGATCTTTTAGTTCTGACTCGAGTGTTCTGTCTTCTCAATTCGCTCGGGTCAGTCTGAGCTTTTCAGTTTATCGAAGACTGCTTTCTGGTGGATGAAGACGAAGTTTTATACTATCATTATTTATTATACTTATTCCACCACATCATGTTGTTCCACTGCATTTATTTATTATTTATTCTTGTTGTATGTAACTTTGACATGTATTGTAATAGTATAATCAAAGATTATTTGTAAACAGCTTCATGAACTGTTTATTTGATTATTATGCTTTATCGTTGCGCTGCGAGATTCTGTATTTGTTTTCTTTCTTTCCTTGCCTTTTCTTATCTACCGCATAGCAATCTTCCCCTTTGAATGGTTTAAGTTGGCATGTGTGTCGATTTAAACCGTCCAAAAAGGCAGGTCGTTACATTTGGTATTAGAGCTTTGGTTTAGCGATAAGCTTAGCTTTGTGGGGTCTTACTCTTTAGAAATAGGGTAGTAATACCCTAGAATGAGTCGCTGAGTGTATATATATATGAGAGAGCGTATTTGTTAGTTTTATAAAAGGTTTTTGTATTGTGTTAATTTGTTCCATTTTGTATTTATAAATTCTTGTCGGTGCATAGGACGCTATGACATCGATAGGGATTTCTAAGCACTTAATAGGCCAGGCCGACACAATATTTATTTTGAAATATAGGTAAATGTAATAATTTTGTCTATTATATATTTTGTATATAAAATAATAGATTTTATAAATGATATAGTTGGATGTAATATGTTGTTTGTTAGGTAGAAATTTTTTATGAATATTGATTGAAGAATAGGATTTACAAATAAAGTAAATATAAATTGGAAGTTTAGAACTGAAGTTTCAGGATTTTTGAAATTTCTTTCAAAAGGTTTTGGAATATAATATTAGTAGTGTTTAGAAGTATTTTCTGATATGAATATTTCAAGATGATTTGAAAGAAAGTTTTAAAGGGAACTTTTAAAGGAAATAAGTTCTGTACTCACCTCTCAGTCGTTGCAAAATAATTTCGGTGATGAGTGCACGCATCATCGACGTTCATTTTCGAGTTTCAAAGTGGGGAGACTGCTGTAGTAGTTTTACTACACATCTGTTTTGATGAATAAAACCTTAATTTTGAAATTCTAAATATGATTTGATCTAAAAAGGAAAAATATATATATTATTTTCTAAGTGACTAAAATGAACCCGGAGTTAAATTCTTAAATTTTCTGATAATTAGTAGTTTTCAATTATTGAAATGAATGAAATCTTAATTATTTTAATAATTGGAAGTTTCTAGAATGAAGAAAAATATAAGTAATTAGATGCTAAGTGATTAATGGTATATATGAGAAATTGGAAACTTGTAAACTTAAGAATAATGAAAATTTAGTAGATGAATTATTGAACTTTGAAAACAAAAGGAACAAGATGAACTTGTGTAACTTTCAATTTCATTCTTAAGACATATACATAACTTACCAAAATGTTAAAAGTTGTAATGTTAATAAGAATATGTAATGGAATATTATACAAGTAAAACTAAAATAATGAAAATGTTCAATGTAATTATGTTTTAAAGGGAGAATTAAGATGTATAAGCTTATTGCAAACCTAAGTAAATAATTTGAATGATACTAATTAAAGTAATAAAAAGGTGAACACTGTAAGTAAACAATTATAAACTTAATTTAATGTTGAAGCCATTTATAATTAAAATGAGTATCACGTTAATTGAATGGTTATAACTTCAAAAAGCATTGAACTGATTTAGAAATGGGTTTATATTCAATAATACTATATATGGAAGAATGAATGTGAAAAAGAAATAATCCATTAATGGTGAATTAAATTGTAATGAGATTTACATAATCAATAATATAATAATTGAAATGGAAATAACTTATGTAAGCAATGAATGTAAAGTAATGAAAAGAAAAATGGTATTGTATAAATGTAACGACCCCAGATTTTAATTTAATTTAAATTAATAATTTATTGAATTTTTGAATTAAATTTATAATTAAATAAAATTTTGGATAAAAATGAAATAAATAATGAAGATAGGAATAAAAATACACTCAAGTGTTCAAACAAAAGAAGATATGCAGGCAAGTCTATCAACATAAAAGTAGTATGTAGGCAAGTATAGGTATGCAGCCTGTAGGCTTGTAAAGGAAGAAAAACAAAATGTCTTTGATATTGTACATAACAACAAACTAAAATTGAAATTCATTTATCTTACAAGGTAATATTTTATTACAAAGTGCTAAAAACAAAACAAAAGATAAAATAAGAAATAAAACCAAGCAAGATTGACAACAATGATTAATATAAGTATCTTCAGCCGAAACAAAAGTATAGGCCAGTTAAGCAAGAAACAAAAGTGTGTGTGTGTGCTTGCAAAGGAAGGCAGCAGATATATATTTAAGTAGAAACATATGAGACATAAAGTAGTTTGCATTTAATGCTAAGCATAAACAAGGTCAACTCGAAATGTATCAGCCACCATAGAAAGAAAATATCACTGCTATGTTGTACTAAAAGAAGCATTACCCTATAATTCGTTCACTTTGCATATATCAATCTCCATCATTTTCATCTTCGTTCCATTCTAGCTGAGAAACTAAAGTAAATACCATTTAAACTGAAACAACAACTTAGATCAAAACAAATTGATGCAACCAAAGTCTTCAAACCTGGGAAGATTTCAAAACCTGGAAAACAAGAGTAAAGTAACTAATTCAAGTTCAAGCTTTGCTTCTCTGTTCTTCTTCTCTGCCATTTTTCAAGGTGAGCAAACTTCCCCTCTACTATTTTGATTGTGTGTGATAAATATTTGATGTTGTGACAGAGATCTGTTACATGGATATATTGCCTGAATATGTGTATATAGGTTACAGTGGTTACAAACACTTCTCTGTTTCAAAGTTATAGTTTTTAAAGAAACCAAATCCAAAAGGAAACTTTCTTCACATCTCAAAATTAACAAAGATTTAGATGATGATCTTCAAAAGGAAAGTGTTTATATTCCTTTGACTTAAATTTTCAAAATCGTATCAGGTTAAAAGAAATAGGTAAATAATTGGAAAATGGAGAAATGTTCGTGCATATGTTCTCCTCTGTTTAAAGTTGAAAATCCAAACTCAGTAGGAAAGAAAAAAATTAGTATCTTCCCAATCCAATTTATATTAGACTTTGATGTCTAAATGAAAGTTGCTTGTATCGTATGATAATGGATTTAAAAATAGTTCCAGGGTTTTAAATTTAACTAATTATCTTTAAAACCTTAAATAACAGTGGAAGCCTTATATGGGTTAAAATCAACTATTTTAATTTCTAAATTGGGATACAGGAATGAATTCGTGGCTGGAAATCATGAATTTTAATACCCATTTCATGATTTTTAGTTCAATAATTCTTGGGCATTCGCGTGTTGTCCATGTTTGGCATTTGGGTTGATTGCCGATGAACGACGTGGTGGAGTGGTTCGATTTTTGGACTAGAGGTGGTCTGATTGATGGAGAGTGCAGGAAAAATGTAGGTGGATTTTATCATGGGTTGAGACGATGGAATTTTAGTGATTTAGGGTTTAAGAACTCGTGAAAATCGTCATTTTTATCGCGACAGTTACTTCGACATAGCAGCATCGAGTGGGACCGGGGTAGGTGGAGTAGGGAGGTAATCGAGTAGAGAGGGTATGGACGTGATGGCATGGTCTCAGGTGGCCAGAGGTCGTGGGGCGAGGAAGTTTTGATAGCTGGTTGCCTTTCTGACAGTGATCGAGAGGGTCAAAATTTTGATTTCATGGTGGTTCGAGAGTTCTGGGGGTTGGCCAGGTACGAGTTCGTCGCCGGCGACTTAGGGGCGATGGAGGCGCTGGTCGAAGGTGGCAGGAATGATTGTGCAAGTGCACGGCGAATCGTGTGCACGTTTTGCTGTTTGGGTTTTTGGAATACGCAAGAAAAATGATACCCATAGCGAGTTTTCTTCTGGGTTACTCGGGTCGTAGCTGGTTTTCGCGTGGGAAGTTTAGTACCTGGGCTTCAAATTTTAAAACAGTGAAGCATATGTGGAAGAAGAAGAATGGAACTCGGAGAAAACGCGGGAAATTTGGGAAGAAGCTCGGGTTTCATTCGAGAAAGAAGGGGGGTGGTCTCGAAGCAGTTAATGTTGGACTCGAAGTAGATACAGGGTTGAACTCGGGTAGAACGTGTTGTTGCTCGGGGTTATAGATGTATTTCAGAAAAACAGTTTCCAACATAAAGATAAAAATCAAGTTTTAAACTGAATTTGGTTAAATCAATTTTCTTTACATATTCAAGGATATCTAAGTTTTGAAACAAGTTAAGAAAAGATTTCTAAATAAATTGTTTTAAATTTACCAAGTTTTGAAAGGGTTAAAAATAAATAAAACCTTTATTTTGAAAAGTCATTTTTACTTAATATTAAAAATTAGATAGTTGACGTTTTAATGGTTAATTTACTTTTAAAATTTTAAAATTAATTTGTTGAAGGAAAATTAATTTCTTGAAACGAATTACTGAATAAAAGTAATTAAGATAAATTTGTTAATAATTTAAGTTGATTTACCAAGTAAATTGAGAATAATTAATTAGGATAAAATAAATTTATGTGATTTATTAATTAAGGTAATTAATTTGAGAATTTATAATTAAAGGTTAATTGATAGATGATAAAGAATAATTAATTGAAATGGATTGTAATTAATTAACCAGAATTAGTAATTTATTCATAAGAAATTATCTGATTTAAATTTATCAGATAATAAAATTTGACCTTACTTATGAATGTTTGGATTCTGTTGAATGATATGACTGTTTGATATCCCTGATATATGATGCTTTGTGTTATACCCTGATTTTGTTGTGATCTGTAATTGATTATCTGTGATATATATCTGTGATCTGTACGATAAGCGTTATAGTTTATATCGCTTATCAACTATATTTCTGTATTTTGATCTGTGATGATTGATGTTGCACTATTGTGTGTAAAACCCCTTGACTACACTCTTACACACACAAATATGGATTTCACGTGGAAATCGGTTAAGTCACAGATAATTTAAATTTGATGTTTTTGAAATTGAAATTTTAATTTCAATTGATTTTGAAATTGGAAATTTGGGTTTAAAGTGAAAAGCTTTTGGAATGGAATTTCAAAGATAAAAGTTATTTTGAATAACTTAATCGAGTTTTGAAATTTTAAAAAAAAAATTGATTTAAATTTGAATTCAAGTTTGAAAATGAATTCTATGATTTGAAACTAGGAATTAAAGATGTTGTACAAGTTATATATGGGTTAGACTATTTTAAAGTATTGGTTTGGGAATTTGAATTTAATTCAAGGGTTTTGACTCGTGTAAATATAACTGGATTTTCTGAACGGAACTATTTGTTTTCAAATAGTAAAAGCTTTCACATAAGAAAGGATTTCCAAATTGTGTTGAACGGTTTCAAGTTTGAAATAAAATTGAAATGTTTTGAAATTTATGAAATGAGTCTTTGATTCAAAGACCGAACGAGTTAATCTAACTTGAAATAAAATTGGTTTGAAAGGCTATGAATGAATCTTTGGGAATGAGTTTTGAGAGCTATAAGTTAAATCTTTGATTTAAAGATTTAACGAGTTAAATTGAAATGGAAATCGATTTGGAAAATCTGTGAATGAATCTTTTGTTTAAAAGATAAAATGTGGAAAATTGTTAAACCATTTAAGGTTGTTAAAATGAATCTTTTTGGTTTAAAGATTTAAAAATGGTAATTTGTTTAAACCATTTGATGAAAAGTTTTGGGTAATAAGTTGTGACTTAATTGAAATCCCAATATCCATATGTTTTTAAAGATTGCGCTCGTTATTCGGTTTAGCCGGGAGAGGACCTTTGTGTCATATAACCCATTCCGAATAGTGATACGTCGTATATGGATCGCATTTGAAGACCGGTGGTGAAGACCGGATATTTGCGAAAACGAAAGGACAACTCGTCGAATGTCTCTGCATCGAATGGCCCCGATATAGAGATTTTATCACCCTTTGTGATGGGAAGTCCGGACGGGATCGTGAATACCCGGAAATGCAAGGGCTTCGTAAGAAGTGCCTTCGGTTCTGTTCGAACCCGGAACAGATTTGTATGGATACATGTCTGACATTACAATTTGAGATATAAAGCCGATTTCTTTCAAATACATTTCTATTTGGTGGCGGAGAATTTATTCTCTTAGCTTAACACCCTTCTCTGAGACGTACGAGCTCAGAGGTTATGTAGTTGAAATTTATCAGCGATATATCCCAATTTGGTAATGTGGCATGCTGAGTGTTGCTGTGTGATGATCAATGTTTGATCATTTGTGATATGATCTTTTGTTTGATCATTTATCTTTGTGATCATAGGTTGATCATCTGTTGACCCAAAGCGTGGCTTTTTGAAAAAGCGTAGCTTTGTGGACGAGACTTCGTCGAGCCTCACAACCCGGTAATGGTCGAAACAGGAATTGTGCGGCAAGGTTTTCAGGGGTAGCTCCCCTAGGGTATGACCATTCCTTTTGGAAAAGGGTAGTATCATGGTATGGAGCCCAGATACTTACTCATGTGGATACACTTTCTTTATGATGTGTGATGTTGGTTATCGAGCGCTCGGATAAAGGTCCCAAAGGACCGGGGGTGGCATATCTGAGGTTTCTTTTATCCCTTGGGAAAAGGGGTTGCCGGCCTTGTTTGGCAGAGAACAGTTGGTTCTCGGAACGTCCCGCCAGAGGCGTTTCTTTCGTGGAATAGGAAGTTCCTTAGCCTGACCATTTGTTGGAAATCCAAACAAAACAATACGAGCCCTGTACGGTTTTAGTTGTATTACCTGCCATGGAATGTGGTGGTAACCTGCTATTGAACATGGTAGCTATAGTAGGCATAAGTGCGAAATGTCTATGCTGGCTAAGATTTATATTCTACTTTCGAAATTGTTTTCTACACTATGCACTAGTAATAATATCAAATGATTTGATTTTGCGTAGTAAGCATCTTTGACTATCATAAGAAGAAATCTCCTCCAATTCTGCGTTTGCATTGTGTGTGTGGTGGGAGGTCTTATGGTAGTTTCATTTTCCAAAAGCATTGCGAATTGACTTTAAAATTCTCTGCTATTTGTTTTAAAGATAAACTGTTTTTGTTGCTCACACCAGTCCCATGACTGATCCGGAGTTTATTGTTTCTTTCCTAAACTCTGGATGCTCAAAATTTTTCTACACGAGCAGTCTAGAGTTTGGTTTTTCAGATAGTCAGATTAGTAGGTTATCTGGAGCTAGTTCAGTCTTCGGATCGGACTGCACTTGCTTATCTTGGTGTATCGTTATTGGGAGTTCAAGCTATTTCTGGATTAGTGCTTTGAAGATGGAGATTATCCGCTGCTGATGTTATCGTTTTCTTTTCCGCTGCTATTTGTTGTATCATATCTCTGATGTATATTGATATTCATTGTATCATTCTGTTGTATCAGATATTGTATATCAATGTATTATTCATTTCTTCCGCTGTGTTATTTACTTAACTGTGTTATAAGCTCCGGCGACTCGGATTTGAACACTCGAATCTACGACATTCGAGTACGATGTAAAGTATGGATGTCGATTTTCGAACGCGAAAATCTGGGACGTTACAAGTGGTATCAGAGCTAAGGTTGAACTTTAGCTCAGGAGTATAACACGTTAAGTAGCTCATTAGAGATAGAGTGAAGTAAACTCTAGAATGAGTATATCCCTAAGATATCTGTCTGAATGTCTCAGTAAATTCTCTTACTATCCACTGATAGTAGATATGAGTGCAAGAAGAAGACGAGATAGGGGACAGGGAAATACGACTATAAATGGTCAATACCCTGCAACAGTGGAAACAACTTTCTTATCAATCTTCTTTGATTCGTTTCCAAATTCTTTTGATTTCTTCGTATCCGCTACAAGAAGAAGTTTCGGTGTGATGATGCCCTACGAATTGTTGTAGGAAATTTTACTTAGTATCTTCATCGGTTTCTTATCAGCTTTTTGATTTAAACCTTAACGAATTTGAAATTGGAAATTTTAAATTGAATTAAATTGATTAATAGAATATGAAGGCTAAATTGAATTGAATCAATAAAACGATTTCGTTTGAAACCAAAATTTGAAATTTTATTCAAATTTCTTGTGAATACCAAAGTCCGAAGATGGACGAATTGGTATGTATTCTGAGATATTTCGACTTGAATTCGGAATCCGTATCTTGAGTTTGAGCAATTATAGAAGATCGAATCTATCTATCTCTGTCTTAGTTTCGTGCCTGCGAATTTCGAGGACGAAATTCTTTTAAGGGGGGAAGTTTGTAACGACCCCAGATTTTAATTTAATTTAAATTAATAATTTATTGAATTTTTGAATTAAATTTATAATTAAATAAAATTTTGGATAAAAATGAAATAAATAATGAAGATAGGAATAAAAATACACTCAAGTGTTCAAACAAAAGAAGATATGCAGGCAAGTCTATCAACATAAAAGTAGTATGTAGGCAAGTATAGGTATGCAGCCTGTAGGCTTGTAAAGGAAGAAAAACAAAATGTCTTTGATATTGTACATAACAACAAACTAAAATTGAAATTCATTTATCTTACAAGGTAATATTTTATTACAAAGTGCTAAAAACAAAACAAAAGATAAAATAAGAAATAAAACCAAGCAAGATTGACAACAATGATTAATATAAGTATCTTCAGCCGAAACAAAAGTATAGGCCAGTTAAGCAAGAAACAAAAGTGTGTGTGTGTGCTTGCAAAGGAAGGCAGCAGATATATATTTAAGTAGAAACATATGAGACATAAAGTAGTTTGCATTTAATGCTAAGCATAAACAAGGTCAACTCGAAATGTATCAGCCACCATAGAAAGAAAATATCACTGCTATGTTGTACTAAAAGAAGCATTACCCTATAATTCGTTCACTTTGCATATATCAATCTCCATCATTTTCATCTTCGTTCCATTCTAGCTGAGAAACTAAAGTAAATACCATTTAAACTGAAACAACAACTTAGATCAAAACAAATTGATGCAACCAAAGTCTTCAAACCTGGGAAGATTTCAAAACCTGGAAAACAAGAGTAAAGTAACTAATTCAAGTTCAAGCTTTGCTTCTCTGTTCTTCTTCTCTGCCATTTTTCAAGGTGAGCAAACTTCCCCTCTACTGTTTTGATTGTGTGTGATAAATATTTGATGTTGTGACAGAGATCTGTTACATGGATATAAACTTGCCTGAATATGTGTATATAGGTTACAGTGGTTACAAACACTTCTCTGTTTCAAAGTTACAGTTTTTAAAGAAACCAAATCCAAAAGGAAACTTTCTTCACATCTCAAAATTAACAAAGATTTAGATGATGATCTTCAAAAGGAAAGTGTTTATATTCCTTTGACTTAAATTTTCAAAACCGTATCAGGTTAAAAGAAATAGGTAAATAATTGGAAAATGGAGAAATGTTCGTGCATATATTCTCCTCTGTTTAAAGTTGAAAATCCAAACTCAGTAGGAAAGAAAAAAATTAGTATCTTCCCAATCCAATTTATATTAGACTTTGATGTCTAAATGAAAGTTGCTTGTATCGTATGATAATGGATTTAAAAATAGTTCTAGGGTTTTAAATTTAACTAATTATCTTTAAAACCTTAAATAACAGTGGAAGCCTTATATGGGTTAAAATCAACTATTTTAATTTCTAAATTGGGATACAGGAATGAATTCGTGGCTGGAAATCATGAATTTTAATACCCATTTCATGATTTTTAGTTCAATAATTCTTGGGCATTCGCGTGTTGTCCATGTTTGGCATTTGGGTTGATTGCCGATGAACGACGTGGTGGAGTGGTTCGATTTTTGGACTAGAGGTGGTCTGATTGATGGAGAGTGCAGGAAAAATGTAGGTGGATTTTATCATGGGTTGAGACGATGGAATTTTAGTGATTTAGGGTTTAAGAACTCGTGAAAATCGTCATTTTTATCGCGACAGTTACTTCGACATAGCAGCATCGAGTGGGACCGGGGTAGGTGGAGTAGGGAGGTAATCGAGTAGAGAGGGTATGGACGTGATGGCATGGCCTCAGGTGGCCAGAGGTCGTGGGGCGAGGAAGTTTTGATAGCTGGTTGTCTTTCTGACAGTGATCGAGAGGGTCAAAATTTTGATTTCATGGTGGTTCGAGAGTTCTGGGGGTTGGCCAGGTACGAGTTCGTCGCCGGCGACTTAGGGGCGATGGAGGCGCTGGTCGAAGGTGGCAGGAATGATTGTGCAAGTGCACGGCGAATCGTGTGCACGTTTTGCTGTTTGGGTTTTTGGAATACGCAAGAAAAATGATACCCATAGCGAGTTTTCTTCTGGGTTACTCGGGTCGTAGCTGGTTTTCGCGTGGGAAGTTTAGTACCTGGGCTTCAAATTTTAAAACAGTGAAGCATATGTGGAAGAAGAAGAATGGAACTCGGAGAAAACGCGGGAAATTTGGGAAGAAGCTCGGGTTTCATTCGAGAAAGAAGGGGGGTGGTCTCGAAGCAGTTAATGTTGGACTCGAAGTAGATACAGGGTTGAACTAGGGTAGAACGTGTTGTTGCTCGGGGTTATAGATGTATTTCAGAAAAACAGTTTCCAACATAAAGATAAAAATCAAGTTTTAAACTGAATTTGGTTAAATCAATTTTCTTTACATATTCAAGGCTATCTAAGTTTTGAAACAAGTTAAGAAAAGATTTCTAAATAAATTGTTTTAAATTTACCAAGTTTTGAAAGGGTTAAAAATAAATAAAACCTTTATTTTGAAAAGTCATTTTTACTTAATATTAAAAATTAGATAGTTGGCGTTTTAATGGTTAATTTACTTTTAAAATTTTAAAATTAATTTGTTGAAGGAAAATTAATTTCTTGAAACGAATTACTGAATAAAAGTAATTAAGATAAATTTGTTAATAATTTAAGTTGATTTACCAAGTAAATTGAGAATAATTAATTAGGATAAAATAAATTTATGTGATTTATTAATTAAGGTAATTAATTTGAGAATTTATAATTAAAGGTTAATTGATAGATGATAAAGAATAATTAATTGAAATGGATTGTAATTAATTAACCAGAATTAGTAATTTATTCATAAGAAATTATCTGATTTAAATTTATCAGATAATAAAATTTGACCTTACTTATGAATGTTTGGATTCTGTTGAATGATATGACTGTTTGATATCCCTGATATATGATGCTTTGTGTTATACCCTGATTTTGTTGTGATCTGTAATTGATTATCTGTGATATATATCTGTGATCTATACGATAAGCGTTATAGTTTATATCGCTTATCAACTATATTTCTGTATTTTGATCTGTGATGATTGATGTTGCACTATTGTGTGTAAAACCCCTTGACTACACTCTTACACACACAAATATGGATTTCACGTGGAAATCGGTTAAGTCACAGATAATTTAAATTTGATGTTTTTGAAATTGAAATTTTAATTTCAATTGATTTTGAAATTGGAAATTTGGGTTTAAAGTGAAAAGCTTTTGGAATGGAATTTCAAAGATAAAAGTTATTTTGAATAACTTAATCGAGTTTTGAAATTTAAAAAAAATTGATTTAAATTTGAATTCAAGTTTGAAAATGAATTCTATGATTTGAAACTAGGAATTAAAGATGTTGTACAAGTTATATATGGGTTAGACTATTTTAAAGTATTGGTTTGGGAATTTGAATTTAATTCAAGGGTTTTGACTCGTGTAAATATAACTGGATTTTCTGAACGGAACTATTTGTTTTCAAATAGTAAAAGCTTTCACATAAGAAAGGATTTCCAAATTGTGTTGAATGGTTTCAAGTTTGAAATAGAATTGAAATGTTTTGAAATTTATGAAATGAGTCTTTGATTCAAAGACCGAACGAGTTAATCTAACTTGAAATAAAATTGTTTTGAAAGGCTATGAATGAATCTTTGGGAACGAGTTTTGAGAGCTATAAGTTAAATCTTTGATTTAAAGATTTAACGAGTTAAATTGAAATGGAAATCGATTTGGAAAATCTGTGAATGAATCTTTTGTTTAAAAGATAAAATGTGGGAAATTGTTAAACCATTTAAGGTTGTTAAAATGAATCTTTTTGGTTTAAAGATTTAAAAATGGTAATTTGTTTAAACCATTTGATGAAAAGTTTTGGGTAATAAGTTGTGACTTAATTGAAATCCCAATATCCATATGTTTTTAAAGATTGCGCTCGTTATTCGGTTTAGCCGGGAGAGGACCTTTGTGTCATATAACCCATTCCGAATAGTGATACGTCGTATATGGATCGCATTTGAAGACCGGTGGTGAAGACCGGATATTTGCGAAAACGAAAGGACAACTCGTCGAATGTCTCTGCATCGAATGGCCCCGATATAGAGATTTTATCACCCTTTGTGATGGGAAGTCCGGACGGGATCGTGAATACCCGGAAATGCAAGGGCTTCGTAAGAAGTGCCTTCGGTTCTGTTCGAACCCGGAACAGACTTGTATGGATACATGTCTGACATTACACTTTGAGATATAAAGCCGATTTCTTTCAAATACATTTCTGTTTGGTGGCGGAGAATTTATTCTCTTAGCTTAACACCCTTCTCTGAGACGTACGAGCTCAGAGGTTATGTAGTTGAAATTTATCAGCGATATATCCCAATTTGGTAATGTGGCATGCTGAGTGTTGCTGTGTGATGATCAATGTTTGATCATTTGTGATATGATCTTTTGTTTGATCATTTATCTTTGTAATCATAGGTTGATCATCTGTTGACCCAAAGCGTGGCTTTTTGAAAAAGCGTAGCTTTGTGGACGAGACTTCGTCGAGCCTCACAACCCGGTAATGGTCGAAACAGGAATTGTGCGGCAAGGTTTTCAGGGGTAGCTCCCCTAGGGTATGACCATTCCTTCTGGAAAAGGGTAGTATCATGGTATGGAGCCCAGATACTTACTCATGTGGATACACTTTCTTTATGATGTGTGATGTTGGTTATCGAGCGCTCGGATAAAGGTCCCAAAGGACCGGGGGTGGCATATCTGAGGTTTCTTTTATCCCTTGGGAAAAGGGGTTGCCGGCCTTGTTTGGCAGAGAACAGTTTGTTCTCGGAACGTCCCGCCAGAGGCGTTTCTTTCGTGGAATAGGAAGTTCCTTAGCCTGACCATTTGTTGGAAATCCAAACAAAACAATACGAGCCCTGTACGGTTTTAGTTGTATTACCTGCCATGGAATGTGGTGGTAACCTGCTATTGAACATGGTAGCTATAGTAGGCATAAGTGCGAAATGTCTATGCTGGCTAAGATTTATATTCTACTTTCGAAATTGTTTTCTACACTATGCACTAGTAATAATATCAAATGATTTGATTTTGCGTAGTAAGCATCTTTGACTATCATAAGAAGAAATCTCCTCCAATTCTGCGTTTGCATTGTGTGTGTGGTGGGAGGTCTTATGGTAGTTTCATTTTCCAAAAGCATTGCGAATTGACTTTAAAATTCTCTGCTATTTGTTTTAAAGATAAACTGTTTTTGTTGCTCACACCAGTCCCATGACTGATCCGGAGTTTATTGTTTCTTTCCTAAACTCTGGATGCTCAAAATTTTTCTACACGAGCAGTCTAGAGTTTGGTTTTTCAGATAGTCAGATTAGTAGGTTATCTGGAGCTAGTTCAGTCTTCGGATCGGACTGCACTTGCTTATCTTGGTGTATCGTTATTGGGAGTTCAAGCTATTTCTGGATTAGTGCTTTGAAGATGGAGATTATCCGCTGCTGATGTTATCGTTTTCTTTTCCGCTGCTATTTGTTGTATCATATCTCTGATGTATATTGATATTCATTGTATCATTCTGTTGTATCAGATATTGTATATCAATGTATTATTCATTTCTTCTGCTGTGTTATTTACTTAACTGTGTTATAAGCTCCGGCGACTCGGATTTGAACGCTCGAATCTACGACATTCGAGTACGATGTAAAGTATGGATGTCGATTTTCGAACGTGAAAATCTGGGACGTTACAATAAATGAATGGAAAATGAATTTTGTAAGTGATAAATGTAAAGAAATTAAACAAGCATTGTATGAACAAATGAAAATGAACAGTGAATAATGTGAAAATGAAAGAGTAATAAGAATAAAACTTAAATATTATTTGAAATTATTGTTTTTTTGACTTATGGATTGGTTGGGAAAGGATACTTCTATTGTGTAGGATGTATAAATGATCTATTGAGTTTTATCTAAGGCTATTGAGTGTATGGTATACTTAGTAGTTTATTTATCATTTTATACGATTAAAAGTTTCTGAACCCAAACAAACCCTTTGTTTTGATTGCTATGGATGGATGGTTGATTGTTTTGATTGAATGCGATGATTGTATGGTTTTGTTGCTTGTGACAATTGTATGTTGTGTTGATTTGGTTGTGACAAATAAAGATAACATAAATATTCTCTTTTACATAATAATTAACTATTTTGGATTATATAAGTGAAATACAGGTTATGGAAGCAATAGCTACTGCTTTTAGTTTCATAAATTTAGCATTGTTTGGCCGATAAATAGGTACGTTTTCGGATTACAGTTTTCTAGCGATATTATATTGTTTCCCGTAGATTGGGATATATTATTTTGAAAATATGATATATATATATATATATATATTGTTACTATTATTATTATTATTTCTCCCAGACCTCTCCGCACAAAGGAGACTCTGCCGAAATTTTCCGTGAATTTTGGACTTAGAAATTTTTTGTGAAAGTAGAAATGTTTTTCAAACTTTTATCCAACTTAAATAGGAAAAGATTTAATTGATTTTAAATTGATATTTTATTTAAATTATTTAATTATGTAAATTGGTTGTTTATAAATTTAATATTTTGAATAAGATATCTTAATTCCCTAATCCTTTCTTTTCTTGTTTCGAGGACGAAAAGTTTTGAGTGGGGGAGAGTGTAACGACCCGCATTTTCTGATAATTTAAAATAGTTAATTTAATAAAGTTTTGTGATGTAATGTTGGAAGAAATAAAAATTTGTGATTTAATAATAAAAATATAACTAGAATAAAATGTAATAGTATTAATTTAAGGTAATTGATAACTGCTTTAAATGTAATTCCAATTAATTAAAATGATTAAACCGTTGTAATTGGTTATAGATGGTAAATTAATTGTAATAATGTGTGTATTAATTGATAATTGGATTAAAAGAGTAATTGATAATTTAAATATGTATAAATTAATAAATAGTATGTAATTAATTGCAATTGATAAAAGTAGTGTTGTGGTAGTAGTTATGGCATTTTGTGTAGATGACAAACTTACAAATGTTATTAAATTAAGAAAAGGTAACGATTGTCATTTGTTACCAATTTATTTAAGGGGATTTTCACTATAAGGGCCTCTTAGCATCAACTAATTATTTTCTAGGACACGTGTTCAAAATAATTACTTTCCAGGACACGGGTCGAAAATAAACCCACTACTTCTCGTTAATCCATATCTGCCGCCAATTCGAAACAAAACTAGGGCTCAGAAACAAAATCGATTTCTTCTATATCAATTTCCATTCCATCTTCTCTTCCCAATATTTCTGCTTCAGCATCATCGATTTCTGCTTAAACTAAAATACTTTCATCGAGCAATTTCTGCAATCACCTTAAACTTAAATGCGAAACAAGTAAGCTATATTTTATTTTGATGTAAATGTTTTACTTAGATGATAAATCGTAGTTAAATATTCGTTTTTACTGATGCTGATAATAGCTCTTATAATAGATTTAAGGTATTTTAGTTCTTGTTATAATTTAACATAATCGACATTTGTTTAATTAAGCATACCTAAATATTCAATGGCAGATGATACTAAACCCTAGGTGTTAAACTGAACAAGTTATTGTTTAGCTGTTAAAAAAGATAAAGGTATCTATCATCAATCTTTCTAAAATTTCATTACATATGACAATTTTTATGCAGGGTAAAGATGAACACAAGGTCTTCTAAATCAAAATTATTCATTCGAAAAACTACTTGCATATTCGTAAATGAAGGTGGAAATCAATGCATAAACATATGACCTATATCTAGTCCTTTCTGCAACGAACACAGCCAGAGAACATCATTATCTTCAACTCCATTGGTAACTGTTTTCCTACTTATGTTTCCTATAATATTTAGTTGTACTCTTCAATTTGTATATACATATTAAATTGGAATCTAGATTCCATATTTTAAATAAAAAAATAGCTAATTTTTTTGAGCTTGCATTGTTTACCTTTGTTAGTATGCTATGTTTTCAGTACATGTATGTATACATGTGTATGTACATATGTGTGTGCGTGTATATATATGTTTGTGCATTCACTTCACGTAGTTTGTATTAGATTGATGTGCACTGACTTCAGTTGTTGCTTTATATGCAGTCAGTGATCATGTAGTTTATCTGCACTTGCATTCTTGTCTTGTCGACATGTATGCATTGGACTCTGGTTTCAATGTGTATGATGTTGCATATTCACTTGATGTTTCACACATGTATATATGTAATGTCTGAACACTTCAGTCGGGTTTGGTTGCTTCATTTGCATTGATCTTGAGTTGTTTTCATGTTGCATTTTTTTATGTGTATGTTGTGCACTTGTTTGCACTGTCACTTTTAAATCTAACTATTCGTTCATGTTGTAGCTTGATTCTCTGACCATATGTGTAACAACCCGCATATCTATCAATTCTATATTTAAATATTTTATTTAAATATTTTATCGTTAGTCGGATGTTAGTCCGAAAAGCTACTTTTTGCATACGGTCAAATTAGGACTCGAGACCACCCCCATTGAGTTCAAAATGACGTTTGCGATCTTTTTGAGTGTAAACTTCGATATGTTTGGAGATAGTGAAATTTTCAACACTTTTTCCCGCCTTTGACTTTGGTTTGGACTGCACCCCTTTAGTTCAGCCCAACCATCTTCCTCACTCCATCAAAACACTTCAAGCTTTGTCAAAAATGGTGGTGGGAAGTGGAAATTAAAACTCCAAACACAAATTCCATTGCAAATCCGAGATTCAACATCAAATTCACGTGAAGACCATTGATTCAAGCTTGTTGGTGTTCTTGCTTTGCTCTCAAATCTCCATCTTCATCAAATTCCGTGAAAAGGTGAGATTTTTGATCTCACATCTTGCCTATATCTATCTTGGACTGTTGGAAATGGTTCCCTATCATTTTAGCATCAGCATTTGCATTTGGTTTGGATTGGATTGGTGAAAAACCCAAAATTCTAGTGTTTTTGGTGAAAAACTGCACTTAGGTCGTTTCTGCCTTCGCTAGGTCGTTCGCGAGATAAGCCTAAGTCGTAGGTCGTTCGTGTCGAAAAGCCACACGGAGCATAAGTCGTTCTGGCCATTTTTAGCTAGTTCGGAGTTAGGTCGCGCGTCCTTAAGTCGTAGGTCGTATTCGCCCTTAAGTCGTAGGTCGTTGCCGACCTATAATCTCCAGGAAAAAGGCATAAGTCGTTCAGGAGCTAAAGGTATAAGTCGTTCAGGAGTTAAAGGCAAATCTTAGGTCGGTTACGAGTTAACTCCTTGAGTCGTTCAAAGCTTAATTCGTTAGGTCGCGTGCCTTGCTAATTCGTTAGGTCGCATGCCCAGTTAAGTCGTTAGGTCGCGTGCCTAGCCAAGTTGTTAGGTCGTAAGACCTTAAGTCGTGCACCTTTAAGTCGAAGCATTTTAGGTCGCTTCCCCTGGACCTCGTTAGGTCGTTCACCTCTAGGTCGCGTGCCTTTAGGTCGCAAGCCTTTAGGTCGCGTATCCTTAGGTCGCCAGTTTTAGGTCGCTGGTTCCCATGCCTCTTAAGTCGCTCGACTTTTGTTAAGTCGTAGGTCGTTGCCGACCTATAACTCCCCAGGCAAACTTTAAGTCGCGAGTCTTAGGTCGCGAACCATGTTAGGTCGCGTACCCTTAGGTCGCGAATCACCTTAGGTCGCGCCTGTTAGGTCGCGCACTTCGATAGGTCGCTCGCATTTAGGTCGCAGACCTTAGGTCGCTCGCGAGTTAGTACTTGGTCGTTTGACCTGTTTTTCCCCTAGGTCGTTCGCGAGTTAGTACTTGGTCGTTTGACCTGTTTTTCCCCTAGGTCGTTCGCGAGTTAGTACTTGGTCGTTTGACCGGTTTGGCTTCTAGAGACAGCTTGCCTTCACTAAGTCGTACCGTGACGGGGCGCTGCCCCGCACCCCGCCGTGGGCGCTGCCCCCTGGACCCCCGCCCAGGCAATCTCTTCTGAAAAACGTTTATCAGAATTTCTACTTTGATGGTTTTGGGATTGACTTCTTTGGACTTTACTCACGTCTTCGAACGTGAATTGATTTGTTCTACCATCGTTTTATGACTTGTCACTTTAAAGATATATGAAGGTTTCAATACTAATAGTAAATATCAAAACTCTTTCATCAAAGCGATTTCAACACTATTTTAAGTATCAAAAGTTCGTTTTTCTCAAACCGATTTTCAATCTACTAGTATATACAAGCCTTTACTTCACTCGAATGAGAAATCGACTTAAACGACTTAGTAAAACGAGTGGTATGAAACGCTTGCGTTCACTTCGTCGGTTAGCTCTTGGACTTGTTCGATTGAACCCTTTTTGTGACAATTTCCTAGTGAAGATTTACAGCTTGTTCGTAAATATTTAAGTTAAGCAAGTGGTTATGGGACATGAAGCTAAACTCATATATTTACTAGCTTGGTGTGATTGACACTTCCTTATGATCATGACGATCATTTTTGTGATTTAGACTAGCGATTGAGCGATGTCTCTTTGTCTACGTGGGAGACTATACCCCGATTATGTGATGTTTCGCCATCACATTTCCTACGGTCTTCGGGCCATTCCTGTGTGAAAATTTAATGGATAGCTTCCATGAGATAACTTCTCGTCATGTGTTTACGCGTAGGTGAGTTTTCATGCTCCCATTCATGTGTTAGGCCTCCCCCCTTTTTATGTGTTTTCTGGATTTCTGATGATGATTTCTGGAATTTTGTGCTTCACCAATTTTCATGATTTTCATTGATATGATATCAGTTTTTGTGCATTGGTGAATTCATGTGTTATTGACTTGTTATGAATACAAGTTTAGGGTATGAAACCCTACCTTATCTTTGAGAAGATTCTTGTGATATTGATTAATCTTTTGTTGATTATCATTTACATACTTATAGTAGTATGTCGCTATGGTTATTACATGTTCATGTCATGCCTTTTACTGTATACCATATCATCTGATATTTATAGTTAGACTGATCCGTTTATTATTTTCTTATAAATAATACTCGGGTCAGACCGAGATGTTACAGGTGCTTCTGCTTGACTTCTCTTCAGGATTATTCTGACTTTTGGCTAACTACTTAGATTAGTAGTTTTTGGATGTACACCTTTGAGATATAGACTCTATGTTGTGTACTTATTCTTTTGTATAGCACGTGATGCTATTCTTTTGTATTATCATGGATCTTTCTGACCACTACTCTGATGTACACTTTCATGTGTTATATATTTATTCATATCTTCTTCCGCCTTTGTGATATGGATGTCTGTGACTGATTTATGTTATGATTATTTCTATGTTTGTTTTCCGAAGATTATATATAGCCACCGTGTGATAGCTTTGTGTTTGTACCGGTATGTCGGATTTCCTCCTTAAAAGATATGCATTCTATTCTATCTGACGTATCGGTGCTCGCACAAAGAAGTTACATGGATGGTCGCTCCTCCACAGCCTTATTCTCCGCGCTAATTGACAGCACTACATCGTAGTGTTCTTGGTTAGCTTGGGTATAGAGGTGGGGCGTCACAATATGAGTCTACATTGTGCACTGCATTCATACATATTGTACCTATTATTACTCCAAGGCTATTGTGATGATGAAATTTTAATAACTGATCACCAATTTATAATGGCTAATTTGTTTCTAATGCTCTGTTAAAAAAGATGAAAGCATTTATCTTTTTTATACACAATATTCTAATGGCTATTTTGTGTTTCATTCTCTTTAAGTTTTCAGATTTCTAAATGACCATTACTTAAACAACTAAAAAAGATAAAGCAGATTATCTTTCTATACTTCGAAAAAAATAGCCATCAGTACTACATAGTTACTCAACAAAAGGGTTTATTGGAAATGTAAATATATATATATATATATATCTTTTTATAGTTACTTATTTGTTATATACATTAACTGTCAAAGCTTATTGGAAATGTAAATCCCTCTATAATCAATAGGGTTTAAGGGCACCATTGAATTTGTAGCATATTTTTTTATGGACCATATTTTTAGCATTTTATTTACTAGCTTCTACATTATTAACACTACTATATACAAACTACTTAACAATTCTTCATTGACAAATAATATCTTAATCCCAAGAAAATACAAAATAATTAAAAAGATAAACCATATTATCTTTTTATACAGACTATTGTGCAATACGATTTTTTCGATAATATTGCTTTGATTTATGTGCATTATGATTCTAGAGCAAAATGATATTATCTTCATGAATATGCAGAAATAAATGTAGGATCCCAATTAATGATATTATTTTCATGAATGTAGGATGAAGCTGAAAGAACACAGCAAATCTCACAAATGTCTGAAAAAGAACATCTAACAAACTCAGATGAAGAGGGAATAATTTCAGAAAAACTAATTGAAGCAATTTATGATTCTGAAGAAATAAATATTGAAATAGATGAGTCAGATGATGTTGACAAATATGAGATTCAAAACAGACTAAAAAGACAGAAAAAACATCTGTACAGTGGAACATACAGATGTAATTTAGATGTTGTGTACAAAGTTATGATGACGGTTAAGGGAAAAAACATTCTATCTTCAGAAGCAAAAAGTTATATCAATAAAACGCCATTCAAAAACTTTTTTAATATGTTTCTCACCAATGGCATAGAACGGCAAAACATACGGAAAAGCGCTTCAAATTTAGACCAAATTATTACTTCTTTCGGTATTAAAGAAAAAGCTTTCAAAATTCGAAACAAACTGCTGAAAATCACACCTGAAGAAGTTAGCCTTATATTTGGAATGCATTTATCTAGAGAGGACTTGTTTCCGATACCAACTTCAAATAAGGCCACATCAATGGAAAGTTTTTCAGAGTTTCTGACTACAAATTTCGAAGAAAATGACATAATTAGCCAGAAGACAGTCACAAGAAGGTTGAAAAAAATGATAGAGGAAGAAAATGGGAATGAAGATTTAGTCAAATTGTTGTTGCTCATGTTGATTATTACTTTTTTCTTTCCTAACAATCAGAACTACATGCAGTGGGGCTTCTTATCAAAGCTGTTAAACTTAAAAAAATTGAACTCAATCTCTTGGCCGAGAGCAATATGCGAAAATGTCATGAAAAATGTTCAAAAATACTATGCTAATCCAAGAAGCACACCTGGATGTACTATGGTCTTACTGGTATGATTTAAAAACTTTAAATAAATATAAATATATTTATACTAATGCTTTTTACAAAAATGTTAAATGTTAATGCTTATTTGCATGGTCTTATTGGCAGTATTGGTTTTGTGAAAGGACGCAAATCATCGATGAAAAAGAAAATTTGGAAAGCAAAATCCCGAGGATGAGAAAATGGGACTTGTCAAAATTAAAAGATTTGGACCTCGACGAAATAGACAATGATAAGGTATGCTACTTTTATATACATAAGTACATAATGATTTAAGTACAATTCAGTTTCTTCCCAACTCCACAGTTCATAATTAATTTTACCATGCTTAAAAGCTATAAAAGATAAAAACATTTATCTGTTAATGTAAACAATTTAATAACAAGTTAGGCCTTACTTATATTTGATATATAGTTATACATATTAAACATTTTTCTTGATTTACTCATATTTTAAATTTATTACAAAAAATATACAACTAAATTAAACCCTAGTTAAAAAAGATAAAAGCATATATGTTTTTACAGAAAATGATTTAAGTACATAATGAACTATATATATTTGTTGATAAACAAAATTATATGAGTACATATGTTTATATGTGTCTTATTTAATAGGGACAGTGTTCTAATTTATGTAGTTTGTAGGTTAGTTAATTACATATCTATATTTATATGTAACGACTATTGTGTGTGCATTATAGATTTTCCTGGTCTTCTCTCCTTCCCATATGAATGTGCTTGCATGTTGTATCCATTTATCAAGTGTCTGAAATTTTCTTACCTATATATTTTTAATAATTTCTAATTTCTAACTTCATAGTACTTCAATGATATTACATGTCCAAATTTAATTTCAAATACCTTCCATGCAGATTTTAAAGAAATTTGCAAATGTAACTAAAGAGGAAAAAGACTTTTTTTCAAAAAAAATATATATTGGGTTGGAAGATGACAAATATGTTACGGACTGCTCTAGTAGCATAAAAGAGTTAGAGAGGAAAGTGAACTTTTTATCTGCTGAGATGAAAAGTATGGCAGAACAACTAAATGAGGAACAACATTCAAGACAACTGGCTGAACAAAGACTCCACAATCTTGAAATGAAACTTCAAAAGCTGGAAAATTTTGAAGAGCATAATGTGGAGAAAAAAAACGATTTCAAAGAAAAAAGTGAAGCTGAAAAAGGTACGAATAAAAGAAAGATAGTTGGTATGATGCACATAAATACTTCTGCTAACTTTCCATGTTTTGATTTGATCGAAACTCAAGATTGCATTCTAGAAACCGAAGACATTTTAAGATCTGAAAATATCAAACAAGATAGTGAAGAAATTACTGCAAAAAATACCAATTGTTGTTGAAGATGTCAGTCCTAAAGAACAAAAAAAGAAGAAGCAAAAGAATGTTGAAAAGTGTCCACTCATGAAGCATCTAACTGAAGAACAACAACAAAATGTAAAACCTTTTTTCAAAGTATTGGGAGGAAACAAGTAAGTAATTAAACTACTTTTCACTCACACAAACTATATATCAACAATCTGTTAAATTAATTATTAGTTCTGTTTTGGTTCTGTTTTGGTTTGGTCAACTATCAGTATATTTGTCAAGTACTGTACACTCACACACTTGCTCAAAAATAAACAAAAACTAAACAAAACTAAAAAAGATAAATTAATTTATCTTTAACTTTTAATACATACTTCCATAAAGGCTTCTATTTTGTTTTAGTACCAAATGCAAACAACATAGTATGTACTAAACTTAATTTCTTTAATTAACAACCGTCCAATTTTCCAGCGACGAAGCTTTTAGTTGTGATGATGAAAACTTCATCACCATAACAAAATTCATGATAGAAGACCTCCTCTATCAACAAAGTATTTGTGGTCAAGTAAGTACAACAAACTAAACTTTCCTTCATTATAATTTATATACTTTATCCATATTATTTTTCAAATGTAGATCATTGATTGGTTTTGGTTCCGAAAAACAAAGCAACTAGAAAAAAGCAATAGCATTATCTATGTTAACAGAACTATGACAGTAAGTGAACTATATTCTCAAATTAACATTTTTTTATACAACATAAATTTTCTAAAACAAATTTTTTACAGGAAAGCGCAACGGATGGAAGCTTGGAAAATATCAAGAAGAAAATGTTCAATCCTTTTATGAAAAGAACACTTTTAGATCCATTATATTGCAACATATTATTCCCAATACATGGCAATGAACATTGGAGCGGCTTGATCTAGTTGTTGGAGAATGCACTTGGAACCACTATAACTCTCTGCACTTGACCACGAGATCAAAAACCTGCAGAAGTGGACATACAAAATTTGTCAATAATGTGGTAAGTAAAAATACACAAAAAGTAAAAATGATAAATGTGTTTATATTTATTATAATTTTCCTTCACTGTTTGCAGAAATCAGCAGTAAACTACCTAAACAAAGAGCTACAAGAAGAAGGGCACAAAACAATTCTCAGAAAAAATTCAGTGCTTAAACATGTTGACTGTGCTCAACAAAGCAATGGGTAATTTTGAAGATAGTTCAGAATTTTATACAAAAATTCATGATACACAATAACTACCTACACACATATTACCAATTAGATAATATTATTTACTCACAAACAATTACTTAGATAAACATAATACTAATTATAATTCATTATCAAAATAAAGAAAAGATAATCTGTTTTATCATTATATTCAAAGTACTAAACTTCAAAAATACAACTACGACTGTGGATTTTTTGTGATGATGTTCATGCAAAAAATAGCACAAGGAATGCAGACTACAGGAAAAATTAGTCTTGAACAAGTTAATGCATTCAGAGCACAGATAGCTGCACAAATACTATCCAATGAACCATACTGTTGGCTTGACAAGTTTTGCAGCTCTTCTTCAGCCCATAAAAATGTAATGGTTGATGAATGAGATGATGAATATGTAATGGGTGATGTTAAAAATTAGATAATGAATTTGGTGATGAATTTGTAAAGGCTGATACTAAATTGATCATAGATTTTAGGGAGTATATTTGAATTTACTGAGGAATTACATGATGAATTTGTAGTAACTGATATTGAAAATTTGATGATGAATTTGATAATGAATTTCTAATGGCTTTGTTGATTTGATGACGTTATTCAGATAAATATGGATCATGAATTTGTAATCCAAAATATGATTCTACTGCTCTTTTAAGAAATATAAATCCTTTTATCTTTTATTGATAATTTATAGTTTTATATTTATTATTATGTTTTCTAATTCCGTTGTTCTACACAACAAAAAGATGTAGTATGGGCTACTTTTCCTGGACAAGAGAAAGCTTTAAGATTTGTCCAAACACATGCAAACACTTACGTTTTTTGCTACCAAGATCATTTAACTGCACAAAGAAGGTTCCTTGTTTCTACATATGATGAGTTCTGGAGAAGGTACAAAACCATGAATCCTAAGTTACACCACCATTATGAGGTTATTTAAGTCGGACTGCCTTGCCACTTGTATTATGATCTGGAGTTCAATAAAAAGATTAACAGTGGAAAAAATGCCGATGAAATGGTAGATATTCTGATTTCTATCACCTTCAAACTGCTAAATGACAAATACAAAATCCAGGGAAATCAAGATTGGGTTATAGAGCTTGGTTCATCTACTGAAGAAAAGTTCTCTCGACATGTGATCATTCATATCCCAAATATTGCCTTCAAAGACAACTCGCATGTTGGAGCATTCATCTCTGAGGTATGCTCATGTATAATAAATTTAAGAGTAAGTGATCCACAGTTTGAAAAACTGTACATCAAGAAAGATTCAAGCTCATCAGACAATACAGAGCTTCTTTTTGTTGATACTGGAGTTTATACCCGTAATCGTTGTTTTCGTCTTCCTTTCTCGTCAAAAGCAGGGAAGAATGCTTTACTCCTGCCAAGCGGACGCTTTGGATGTAAGAATCTGAATGAGGAACAAGTGTTTATCAAATCACTTATTTGCAGAATAGATGCTGATTTTGATAAGCTATTAGAGTGCAAAATGGATCTGGACTGTTGCAAAATTCTTCATTTTGAATCTGAGGTCATGATAATAGCACCTACACCGAGGGAGATAAGTCATTACATGATTATGGAAGCAATATACCTAAGTCCTATTGTTCAGGAAAATCTCCCTTTCCAGCTTTGGATTTCATCTTTTGCCTCTCATGGAAATGTTTCGGGTAAAATTAGAAGGTGGTACTAATTTTCTGCACATGGCTACATAATTTATAACATGTCCAAAAGTCGATATTGTGAACTAATTGGAAGAGAACATAAAAGTAATCATGTTATGTACATTGTTGATTTCCAAAGGGGTGGCTACTATCAGAAATGCTACGACCCCGATTGTAGAGGCTATCGATCTCCAGTCCGCCAAGTACCATGGGATGTATTATCAAACTGTTATGATATTGTGAACCAAGAAGGCAAGACTGTCTAGAACCAAGAAGGCAAGACTGTCAAACTGTTATGATATTGATAATGAAATTATGGTAATTTATAGTGAATTTGTAATGGCTAATGTTTTTAATGCTCTGTTAAAAAGATAAACGCATTGATGTTTTATTGATAGTATGTTCTATCACTTTTATTGACAATTCTGCGTATGCCCTTTTAAAAAGTCTATACATAAGAACATCACTTTTATTGATAGTATGTTTCGAGTAGCAATATACTAGCCATACTTATCTCCAGTTGTTCTGTTTGATTTGTATTCCTACTGGTGTGCGTGAAAATCATGGATTTACAGATGATTTGGTTCGAATATCCGTTGGCATTGAGGATATAGAATATCTCATTACAGATTTGGATTATGATATTAAAACTGGTCCTATTTGATACCACTTTGATTTTCTTGTAGTGACCAGCGTCAGGGCTGGAGTTCATGAATAGAAAAGACTATATTTTAAGAACAGACATAATAACTACAGTAACATATAATAACAAAAAACAGACTATACATAAGAATTAAAAAGAAATATCAATTTATCTTTTTTAACAGAACAACATTGTATTCCAAATAACAGTTAAACATAAATAAATGCATACAACCAAAAATAATCAAAATTAGATCATAACCAATTCAACATATGCAATTATTCAAATATTCAACTCAAAGTATTCATACAACAATCAAGTATTCATAGAACAACCAATCAAATACTTTGGACTAAAACAATCAACTCAATTATTCAACTCAAAGTATTCATAGAACAACCAATCAAATACATTGAACTAAAACAATCAACTCAATTATTCAAAAGAACACCCCCTTCTATTATGTCCTAGTTTTTTACACTTTCCACATCGGTTTTGCTTAGCAAGAAAATCAGCCCCTTCAATCCTATTCATCCTAGGCCTACCAGCTCCACGAACAGGCTTAGGAGGAAGAACAATAGATGATTCTTCAGCTTCAATTGCTTCCTTATCAAAAGTTGGAATGGGATTGATCAAATGTGAATACGAAGCTCGATAATACTCAACAGTAAAGTAATTCTCCATATATTCATAAACAGAATTTCTGGTTAAAGAAATACACTACAAAGCATGCACACAAGGAAAACCTGTCACTTTCCAATGATTACAACTGCAAATGCGATTTTTAAGATCAACCTTTTGAGATGTTGGAGAATGAACTTCAAAAATATACCTACAAAATGTAAAATTAAAAACAGGTAAAATATATAAACAGATTGCATTTCTAAAAAAGGATTATTAGCACTATATTTATTCTCTCTAATCTATCTAATAAATAAGACCAATTCATATGCAGTGAACTAATAGTGAAAAATAAGACTCATAAACCAAAAAAATTAACAACAGTCATACTGTTCATATTCTTAAAGATCACAGAAGCTATGCTATAAGGGAAGAAAAAAAAGATAATGTGTGACGACCCACAAAAAAGTCGTATCATCTTTAAGAAAGAAAGGGATAGAAAAGAGAAAAGATGAGAAGAAAGAAAGAACCAATACTAGAATCTCAACAGCGGAACGAATAAATTATATTAATCAAATAGATATTACATAGTATCATATACAACAACTATCAGAGTTACACAGCTTATACAACACATACTAGACAATTATAAACACATGTCTAGTTATTACAACTCAGATACAACTTAAACAAAAGACTCAGATATCAACACAGCGGAACCACTTATATATCTACAAACGCTGAAGCCTCCTGCTACATTGCTCCTCCATAGATTCGTCAAGCAAACCTGAATCCCTTGGCTACTCGTAAAAATTTGAGTACCCAAGAGTTTAATAAAACAGAAAATAAACACTTGGGTCAGACATGGGTCTGGTGTGAGTAAACGGGTTAAAGTTGTTTAACTTCAAAACCTTTTGAAACAAAGGTATCACGTAAGACTCCCCACAAATAAACATGGGTAAGTTTTTACCTTACGCTAACCAAAACATTTGATAGGAAATCCAGTTATATTATAATAGGGTCTAGGGTTTTCAAGTAAAATACAGAAATAGCTGGAATGCTTACATCTCACGTTCCAACATAGTTGGGCACAACTAAATCGTACGGCACTTATTGGATTTTGGATTCCATACAATGGCAGGGCTACCGGGGTACCGCCCGTCACAGTACGTGGCCTAGATCAATGTACCGAGGATCACGCCCAATCCCCTGCAACACAAGGCCGGAACCATCCCTTACTGGATAATTCCCGCATAAGAAACCCCGTGGTTGCGGCCAAACAACCACCCACACAGCCGAAATAAAAAGGGACTCTAGACAGGGGAATCTTATACTACTTGGGTGCTACCCACTAACCTTGCTGCACCTCCCCTGTTTTAGCCATTCCCGGTTGATGAGGCTTGAGGCTACGATTACCTTTAATCAGAACACATCACTTAGAATGCTCATCGTCCACTTGACGATGTGCTGAAAGCATTCAATCCATACAAGTTCGTTCCGGGTTTGAACGAAACCGAAGGCATTATCTCGTTACACTCATTTTGGAATCACCCTCAGAGTTAACGACAATAACCCTTGCACTCTGAATCTTCATCTTCACTTGATTCACGACCTATCGTTAATTTGGATCGATGTGGTATTCGGATATCCAAATCTGGAAACCCGATCCCGGTCTCATCGAAATCCAAATCGCCATCTTTTAGGTCCAAGTTGTTTAAAGGTTTAAACAATTTAATTTAATTCAATACTTGAATTTACACAGCATTTAACACAGATAAATATCACACATTTATCACAGATATATCCAATATCATATCACAGAATATCATAGCATATCATTTAATAGATATCAACCAAATCAGATATTCTACACAAACAATCATCCATAAGCAAACAATTATTAACCCTATATTATAATTAATTTAATTATCTTAAATTAAATTAATTACTTAAGAATTAATCATCTAACCTTACTTAATCAATCATTAATTAATTACAATCTTTAATTAATTAATTAATTACTCATTAAATATTAATCATCCTTGATTAATTATTCATTAATTACATAAAGTAATTATCCTTTAATTAATTTCACAAATTAATTATTCTTAACCATTTAACAGTAATTAACCTTTAGTTACTTTCATTAATTACATTAATTAATAATCCTTAATTAATTACTTCCATTAATTAATTAACTATAATTAATTACATTGACCCTTAATTAATTACATTAATTAATTAAACTTTAATTACTCACTTCTATTAATCCACCTTAATTAATCATAAACAGTAATTATCATCCTATAATTACTTACCTTAATTAATTAACTTCTTAATTAATTATATTAATCCTTTAATTAATTACACCAAATAATTAATCCTTAATTACTTCTCATTAAGTAATTATCCTTTAATTAATTACATCTTGTAATTATACATTAATTACTTATAGTAATTTCACTTATTAATTTCATTAAGTATTTATACTTAATCAACATCAAGTGATTATCTTTTAATTAATTTACGAATTTTAATTAACTAAAATTAATCACATTCATAAATTATAATTGGGTAATTCATCCTTTAGTTACCTTTAAACAAATTAATTAATCTTTAATTACAGATTAATTATTCTTTTAATTATTAATTAATAAACCTTAATTATCAATTAATAAAATTTTAATAACAAATTAATCAATCCTTATTTATCAGTTAATTAATTCTTAATTAATCTTTACAGATTAATTGTCTCTTAATTATTAATTAATAAAACCTAATTATAAACTTAATTAGGTATTCCTTAATTACACATTAATCAACCTCTAATTTCTTAATTAATTAATCCCTAATTACAACTTAATTACTCAATTAATTAATCACTAATTATTAATTAATTATCTTTAATTATTTTATTAATAATTCTTAATACAAATTAATTAACCCCTTAATTAATTAATACTTATCCTTAACCATTAATTAATTAATTTCTTAATCGATAATTAATATAATTAATAACACTTTGATTACTTCATTAAATTATTAAAATCTTAATTACCGATCAATTAATTAAATAAATGGTAAATCATTTATCTTAACTATCTTCTTAATTATCATTTAAATCTTACTTAAATTTTAAATTAACTCTAAACTTATTAATAAAAATTTTAAATTAAATAAAGTTCTAAAACTTCTTAAACATTGCTAAAGAAAAACAATTATTATTTTAAAAGTAATTTTATAAAAGAAAATTCAAACTAATTTTACTTAAATTTCAAACACCTTGTTTTTAAAACTTTAAAACTTGATTACTTTTACAAAGCTTTTGCTTTAAAATAGTTAGAAATCTCCTCAGGCCAAACCCGAGTCAAAAACAAAAATTCCCGAGCCAACACACGAGAAATCTCGTTCTCTCCTGCTTCGAGTCCTACGCGAACTCCACTCGAAATCATCCCGAGTTCAAATGCTTCTTCTCCAATTTCAAAGCTTCAGATGTACGAAACGTACATGTGCACATGCACAATCGCCAGAACGACTTCCGACCATCGCCGCCGACTTCGACACATCGCCTACGACCACTCCGTTCAACTCGAACCCCCAGTTCGTCGAAATAATCGTGAATACGAAATCGAGCTGATCGACCCATCCTGGAAACACTCTTCGATCGAAAAATCGATCGCCTGCTGACGAACTCGCCACCGGAGCTCACGTTCCTCCGTCCAGAGCTGCAACTCAGATCAACTCAACGTTCCCCCCTCTCGCGGTGAACTCCGATCAACCAGAGGCGCCGTAGCAACCCAGTTCCAGATCTCGATCCATTTTGGTTTTAAACCCTACTCCGTTCAATCATCGCCGCCACGGTGGATGATAAATTCACTTAGCATTTTTCTTGAGTTCGCCTAGTCCCTCGCCGTCTCCAGTAGCAATCACGACCTTCCCGAGTACCTCAATCGCCAGAAAAACCCCAAAGTTCCAATTCTGATCATCTTTGAATTGCACACTCGATACAATACTAAAATTTGTGATTTCACTTTTAAAAATCCTAGTTTTCAAAGACTATTCAGATTTTATAAGTGAATTCGAGAATCAAAATGTTTGAAATTAACATGTTTTAGATATTCCACTGTATTCTTTGATTTTCCAGATTATATTCAAACTTAGTATACTTAAAAATAATTTAAAATCATAGTTTTATGTTTAAACAAACATATGTTGTTTGAAAAACAGAAACTTAAAAAGAATGAATAAAAAGGATAAGATTTTCTTCAAAATCTTGTCTCTGAGTTTATAACAGAGATAGATAAAGGGACATATACAAGTTTACAGGCATGCATGTTTATATAATTTCCTATCAACATGATTCAGAGTATACATACATAGATTATAATAGATAATATAAAATTTTCATAAGAACACACACAACATCAGGTTAACTAAGTTTTAGGGGTTAAGTCTATTTTCTGGAAAACTAGAACAGAGGCATCTAAATCAGATAAGCATATATATACAGAGGTTTAATTATATATGTACATATAGAACAATTTATCAACACAGATTCACATGCAATCAGATGATTACCTACTTTAACCTTTAATTAAAGTGTTTACTTACTTTAAATAACAAAGAAGCAAATATTTAAACATGCTGGTAAGAACAAGCAAGTTTTTATACATATATCCAGATAAATAAACATGCAAATCATATCATAACTTTATCACACTAATTCATCACATGCAATCATCTAAAAACTGTTTTTAAATAAGAGTTTACTCACCAGTTTGAAAAATGCAGAGAGCTTAAAACTGAAATTTGAAATCCTGAGAACTTGAAACTTGAAAAGCTTAATTGACTGAGATGATTCGAGAGTTGATTCCAGGTTGTAATTGAAACTTGTTACAGGCTTTTGATCTTGGTTTACAGATATTTAGACTACAGGCTTTAGAGAAATGACAGATTTTCATTTGAGTTTTAAGAGTTTGTTTTGAGGAATGTTTACAGGGTTTTGATTTGGATTTATTTCTGGTTTTGTATTTGTTTTTGAGGAGTGAATTCAGGTTTTGAACTGAGCATTTGTTATAGGGTTTTGAACTTCTGGTTTGAGAAAAGGTTTTAACAGGTTTGGTAAAATTTTCTTTGTTTTAGAACGTGGCTGCAGTTTTGATTTTAAAGAAATGTGATGGAAAAATGAAAGGAGAGTAAGAAGTAATGTTATATAGATTTAGTTTTTGATTTATTAAAATTAAAGAAATAAAAATAAAATTTTGACACTTGTCACTAAACACATTTAATAACTTAACACATGTTATCAAGTACATTTATATGCTAACACATGTATTTATTTATCTTTTTATGTATTTTTAAATTGATTAAAGAAAACTTTTATATAAATTTCCTAATGAATCAATACATTTCTAATTTATAAATGCTTTTCTAAACCTTATATAAATAAATAAATAAAAATTAAAAGAAAATAGGATAAAAACCAATTATCATATAAAATAATTTAAGCTCATTTTTAAATGCTAATTTAAAAGCTTTTGTATTTATTTCTATTAAATAAATACTCTTCCAAATTTCTATAAATAAATTTCCTTAAAGAGGAAAATATAAAACAAATCTTATTTCTAAATAAAAACTTTATTCATATATCTTAAATTCAAACTATATTATTATTTCAATTTAAGATATATATATATATCTTTAAATTAAATTTTTAAATTCAAATTCAAAGTTAATTTAAAATCCAAATTAAAAATCAATTCAAATAAATATATATATTAGATTTAAATAATCACATTATTAATTGTCAATAATTATCCTATTTAAAATCAATTTAAATATACACCTATATATACATTTAAACAACACTTATTAAATTTGAAATAATATGTCTATTAAAAATTTATTTATATCTATATTTAAAAATAACTCATTATTAAATTGTTTGAAAATAACAATTTACCAATTTTAATTTATTAATTTACAAGATTATCATATTTTAAATTTCCTGAAATCCCGGGATATCACATTCCTCCCCCCTTAATAGAATTTCGTCCTCGAAATTTAAAACAAAAGATAATCCCAAGTTTTATTTTATTTCAAAAATATTCAAACAATTTTAGCATACATAACAGCCAATACCAATAAACAACCAATTTCATCCAAACAACCAATTCAATCAAACAAACAATTCTAGCTATCCGGACACAGATCCTGGATAAGCTTCCTAAATTTCCTCGAGTTTCCCAGGTATAAATACCGGGATACTCGCTCTATAGAATCCAAACAATCAATACTACTAAGCTATAGAGCTCCTACTCATCTAGATCTATAATCTGAACAAGATATCAGACCACAGACAAGATCAACTCAACTACCAAAACTTCCCGAACTACTGGTTCCAAAACCAAAGATAGATCAAACACGTACTTCCTCAAAAATACGCGATATACTCCGAATCCCAGTTATCCAAACTGGCAATTCAAATCTTATAAGCCAAACACTTATCCTTACAAAAACTCAGAAGAATCCAATACTCCTTGGAGTTAACCTCACAGTCTTACCCAATCTTATTTCTCCTTTGACCGGAGAAAATAACAACAAAGTCTCCAACTCCGAAATTCCAAATTCCTCCGTTTCTTATCCATAGAACTCTTCTGACAATCCTGGGCTGCCTACACCCATTCCGACCAGCTTAACCTTCGCTGATGCTTCTAAAAACAAACTGGATCAAAAATAACTCAACAAAATGATCCTCTCAAGATCTACCCAAAATCCAGAACACAAACTCTATTACCATCAGTAGGCTATAATTTACTTCTCCTATCCGGAAAAGATATACAGATGTACTGCCAATCTGACCTTTAGATCCATAAAAATTTTCTGTAGAAACTTTTAATCCAAACACTGCAACTTCCAGTTGCTTTCACTCTAGAACAGCTGCCACCTTGCTTCCGCTGCACAACTCTGATCTGGAGAAGATGAGAATACCGTCGATGAACTCGAGCACAAACTAGACAACACATTCCGGAAATATGGTTCAACAGATCCATAAAAATAAAACTCAGAAGTTCCATCATATACTGAGCTGTTTCACCCAATCCTTTCTCTAGGAGACATCCTTCCACTAAGTTGAACCACCGGTACCACTTCTGGAACCAAGTCGATACGGAAACTCAATCTCAAATGTAGACAAATTTCTGACTTCCCTAAAGACATCCAGAAAATTTCTGATAACCCAAGAGAACACTCAGCAATCGCAAGTCACTTTTGCGATCAACCCAGCCCAAATCCAAAGAAAACTGTTCTCTCTTAACCAATCAGAACAGCTTATGCTATCCAATCCATCGAAGAAATGGATCCACTCCGCAGCTTCTGAACTCCACCTCTAGAAAACTACAAAGCCAAAAGATCTTCCTGCTGGAACACAAAACACTTTCGAGCTGCACCGCTGACACAGAATGCCAAAACTTCCTATCCAAAGCTTCTTGAGGAACTCGGACCTCAAACCAAACTCAACACCCTGCTGAACTCAGCCACAACACCGAAGCAGACATACTTCCTTAAACTTGCTCCAAAGAAAACATCTTAGGACACAATCCATGGTTACTGCATCTCCTCACGCAGCTACTACTCCTTGAGGTTGCCAAGCTACCATCACTTGCTTCTGCACATCCGACAGATCCAAACTCTACTCATCCAACCGCACTTTAAAGATTGACTCCGAACCTTTAAAAGGTTTCCTTCAGAGATTGATGAAATCCTTACACCATAGCAAAGCTCACTCGAGACGGTATTAGGTCTACAGTCTCGACATATACACTTCCAACCTCAAACATTCAAACTCCAACCATTGGTAGTCGTGTTACACACACCACCACCCTATCTACCTTTATAACTTATATTGGAAAACCCGAACAGGTAACCCAACAAATAGGTAGAAATATAGATATATGTATATATAAAAATTACAAATACGCTCTCTCAAGAAAGAAATCACTCCAAAGCCTAGGTATTTACTCAACCAAGAGCTTAGGTATTCGCTCAACCTATGCTCTGATACCAACTGTGACGACCCGACTTTTTCTCCACAAAAAAGTCGTATCATCTTTAAGAAA
Organism: Allium fistulosum; assembly: GCA_030737815.1. NCBI lineage: Eukaryota > Viridiplantae > Streptophyta > Magnoliopsida > Asparagales > Amaryllidaceae > Allium > Allium fistulosum. Next base: position 811,657,789 of record CM060902.1, read on the forward strand.
GAAAGGGATAGAAAAGAGAAAAGATGAGAAGAAAGAAAGAACCAATACTAGAATCTCAACAGCGGAACGAATAAATTATATTAATCAAATAGATATTACATAGTATCATATACAACAACTATCAGAGTTACACAGCTTATACAACACATACTAGACAATTATAAACACCTGTCTAGTTATTACAACTCAGATACAACTTAAACAAAAGACTCAGATATCAACACAGCGGAACCACTTATATATCTACAAACGCTGAAGAACCCCCTATCATGCTGTAATGTAGCAAATCCGATCCCGGTCTCATCGAAATCCAAATCGCCATCTTTTAGGTCCAAGTTGTTTAAAGGTTTAAACAATTTAATTTAATTCAATACTTGAATTTACACAGCATTTAACACAGATAAATATCACACATTTATCACAGATATATCCAATATCATATCACAGAATATCATAGCATATCATTTAATAGATATCAACCAAATCAGATATTCTACACAAACAATCATCCATAAGCAAACAATTATTAACCCTATATTATAATTAATTTAATTATCTTAAATTAAATTAATTACTTAAGAATTAATCATCTAACCTTACTTAATCAATCATTAATTAATTACAATCTTTAATTAATTAATTACTCATTAAATATTAATCATCCTTGATTAATTATTCATTAATTACATAAAGTAATTATCCTTTAATTAATTTCACAAATTAATTATTCTTAACCATTTAACAGTAATTAACCTTTAGTTACTTTCATTAATTAATAATCCTTAATTAATTACTTCCATTAATTAATTAACTATAATTAATTACATTGACCCTTAATTAATTACATTAATTAATTAAACTTTAATTAATCACTTCTATTAATCCACCTTAATTAATCATAAACAGTAATTATCATCCTATAATTACTTACCTTAATTAATTAACTTCTTAATTAATTATATTAATCCTTTAATTAATTACACCAAATAATTAATCCTTAATTACTTCTCATTAAGTAATTATCCTTTAATTAATTACATCTTGTAATTATACATTAATTACTTATAGTAATTTCACTTATTAATTTCATTAAGTATTTATACTTAATCAACATCAAGTGATTATCTTTTAATTAATTTACGAATTTTAATTAACTAAAATTAATCACATTCATAAATTATAATTGGGTAATTCATCCTTTAGTTACCTTTAAACAAATTAATTAATCTTTAATTACAGATTAATTATTCTTTTAATTATTAATTAATAAACCTTAATTATCAATTAATAAAATTTTAATAACAAATTAATCAATCCTTATTTATCAGTTAATTAATTCTTAATTAATCTTTACAGATTAATTGTCTCTTAATTATTAATTAATAAAACCTAATTATAAACTTAATTAGGTATTCCTTAATTACACATTAATCAACCTCTAATTTCTTAATTAATTAATCCCTAATTACAACTTAATTACTCAATTAATTAATCACTAATTATTAATTAATTATCTTTAATTATTTTATTAATAATTCTTAATACAAATTAATTAACCCCTTAATTAATTAATACTTATCCTTAACCATTAATTAATTAATTTCTTAATCGATAATTAATATAATTAATAACACTTTGATTACTTCATTAAATTATTAAAATCTTAATTACCGATCAATTAATTAAATAAATGGTAAATCATTTATCTTAACTATCTTCTTAATTATCATTTAAATCTTACTTAAATTTTAAATTAACTCTAAACTTATTAATAAAAATTTTAAATTAAATAAAGTTCTAAAACTTCTTAAACATTGCTAAAGAAAAACAATTATTATTTTAAAAGTAATTTTATAAAAGAAAATTCAAACTAATTTTACTTAAATTTCAAACACCTTGTTTTTAAAACTTTAAAACTTGATTACTTTTACAAAGCTTTTGCTTTAAAATAGTTAGAAATCTCCTCAGGCCAAACCCGAGTCAAAAACAAAAATTCCCGAGCCAACACACGAGAAATCTCGTTCTCTCCTGCTTCGAGTCCTACGCGAACTCCACTCGAAATCATCCCGAGTTCAAATGCTTCTTCTCTAATTTCAAAGCTTCAGATGTATGAAACGTACATGTGCACATGCACAATCGCCAGAACGACTTCCGACCATCGCCGCCGACTTCGACACATCGCATACGACCACTCCGTTCAACTCGAACCCCCAGTTCGTCGAAATAATCGTGAATACGAAATCGAGCTGATCGACCCATCCTGGAAACACTCTTCGATCGGAAAATCGATCGCCTGCTGACGAACTCGCCACCGGAGCTCACGTTCCTCCGTCCAGAGCTGCAACTCAGATCAACTCAACGTTCCCCCCTCTCGCGGTGAACTCCGATCAACCAGAGGCGCCGTAGCAACCCAGTTCCAGATCTCGACCCATTTTGGTTTTAAACCCTACTCCGATCAATCATCGCCGCCACGGTGGATGATAAATTCACTTAGCATTTTTCTTGAGTTCGCCTAGTCCCTCGCCGTCTCCAGTAGCAATCACGACCTTCCCGAGTACCTCAATCGCCAGAAAAACCCCAAAGTTCCAATTCTGATCATCTTTGAATTGCACACTCGATACAATACTAAAATTTGTGATTTCACTTTTAAAAATCCTAGTTTTCAAAGACTATTCAGATTTTATAAGTGAATTCGAGAATCAAAATGTTTGAAATTAACATGTTTTAGATATTCCACTGTATTCTTTGATTTTCCAGATTATATTCAAACATAGTATACTTAAAAATAATTTAAAATCATAGTTTTATGTTTAAACAAACATATGTTGTTTGAAAAACAGAAACTTAAAAAGAATGAATAAAAAGGATAAGATTTTCTTCAAAATCTTGTCTCTGAGTTTATAACAGAGATAGATACAGGGACATATACAAGTTTACAGGCATGCATGTTTATATAATTTCCTATCAACATGATTCAGAGTATACATACATAGATTATAATAGATAATATAAAATTTTCATAAGAACACACACAACATCAGGTTAACTAAGTTTTAGGGGTTAAGTCTATTTTCTGGAAAACTAGAACAGAGGCATCTAAATCAGATAAGCATATATATATATACAGAGGTTTAATTATATATGTACATATAGAACAATTTATCAACACAGATTCACATGCAATCAGATGATTACCTACTTTAACCTTTAATTAAAGTGTTTACTTACTTTAAATAACAAAGAAGCAAATATTTAAACATACTGGTAAGAACAAGCAAGTTTTTATACATATATCCAGATAAATAAACATGCAAATCATATCATAACTTTATCACACTAATTCATCACATGCAATCATCTAAAAATTGTTTTTAAATAAGAGTTTACTCACCAGTTTGAAAAATGCAGAGAGCTTAAAACTGAAATTTGAAATCCTGAGAACTTGAAACTTGAAAAGCTTAATTGACTGAGATGATTCGAGAGTTGATTCCAGGTTGTAATTGAAACTTGTTACAGGCTTTTGATCTTGGTTTACAGATATTTAGACTACAGGCTTTAGAGAAATGATAGATTTTCATTTGAGTTTTGAGAGTTTGTTTTGAGGAATGTTTGCAGGGTTTTGATTTGGATTTATTTCTGGTTTTGTATTTGTTTTTGAGGAGTGAATTCAGGTTTTGAACTGAGCATTTGTTATAGGGTTTTGAACTTCTGGTTTGAGAAAAGGTTTTAACAGGTTTGGTAAAATTTTCTTTGTTTTAGAACGTGGCTGCAGTTTTGATTTTAAAGAAATGTGATGGAAAAATGAAAGGAGAGTAAGAAGTAATGTTATATAGATTTAGTTTTTGATTTATTAAAATTAAAGAAATAAAAATAAAATTTTGACACTTGTCACTAAACACATTTAATAACTTAACACATGTTATCAAGTACATTTATATGCTAACACATGTATTTATTTATCTTTTTATGTATTTTTAAATTGATTAAAGAAAACTTTTATATAAATTTCCTAATGAATCAATACATTTCTAATTTATAAATGCTTTTCTAAACCTTATATAAATAAATAAAAAAAAATTAAAAGAAAATAGGATAAAAACCAATTATCATATAAAATAATTTAAGCTCATTTTTAAATGCTAATTTAAAAGCTTTTGTATTTATTTCTATTAAATAAATACTCTTCCCAATTTCTATAAATAAATTTCCTTAAAGAGGAAAATATAAAACAAATCTTATTTCTAAATAAAAACTTTATTCATATATCTTAAATTCAAACTATATTATTATTTCAATTTAAGATATATATATATCTTTAAATTAAATTTTTAAATTCAAATTCAAAGTTAATTTAAAATCCAAATTAAAAATCAATTCAAATAAATATATATATTAGATTTAAATAATCACATTATTAATTGTCAATAAGTATCCTATTTAAAATCAATTTAAATATACACCTATATATACATTTAAACAACACTTATTAAATTTGAAATAATATGTCTATTAAAAATTTATTTATATCTATATTTAAAAATAACTCATTATTAAATTGTTTGAAAATAACAATTTACCAATTTTAATTTATTAATTTACAAGATTATCATATTTTAAATTTCCTGAAATCCCGGGATATCACATAATGTATGATTGCTCATGAATTCTACATGTGATCATTGCTCAATATTTCCATTATATTTACTGTTAAGGTTTAAATTTATAAACTTGAAAATATCTTGTCACAGCTTTCGGTTATACCAAAAACCATAAATACTATCAAAAATAAAACACTCATGCATGTGAATAAACCATAAGCAGACACACTAATGCATCATACTATGCATAACATTAATTTTTACCATAACAATATCTCAAAAATAAAACACCACAATGATACTTGCTTTATATTACTTGGTCCTTACATTATTCATATTATCATAAGCCTCAATGCAGACAGAGAGAAAATATGCAGCAAGCGACACCAACAAAATGAAATCATAACACAAGCTAAATAGCAGGTTGAAAAACGGTAAACGCATTTATCATTTTTCAGAAATTGTGAACATCATGTAAAAAAATATAAATACATACCTAGATGATTTAGAAACACTCCACCCAAATCCTTCTTCCTTCAATTTTAACAAACGAGCTTCCATTTTCGGACATAGCACACTAGTCCACTTTAATGCCTCTTCTCTAGGATTAGACATTTGCATTATAAGTTTTACCCTAATTCCATCAAGACAAGCAGTAACAGGCAAACTTCTTTCATCCAAAATCCAGGAATTAAAACTCTCAGCTACATTGGACTTATTTTCACCATATCGTTCCCCGGATAAAACAAATCGGCCCAATGATCATATGGTTTATCATTCAAGTACTCTATAGCTTTGGCACCTCCAATTTCTTTGTACTTGGACATGGCTTTTTCAAACTCAGCTATAGCACAACGCTCAAGTAAATGAGCTACCCAAACACCCCTTCCACTTTTCACAATGCTAGCAATATTATTTTGCATATGATGCAAACAATAAGAATGATGACTATTTGGAAAAAAATTTGGAATACTTAACAATAAACCCCAGTGTCTATCACTTAAAAAAGTTAATATTCTATCACAACTAAGAGCATTCTTTAGGTGTTTCAAAAACCAACTCCAACACTCTTCATTTTCTTTGGGAACAAGAGCCATTTCTGATGGGAAAAAACTTGGAAAAAAAAACAAAAAATAATAATTCATTGTTTATTAATGTACATTTGAAACAACAAAATGCACTATGTTCGAAATAGTATTATATAATAGTAGACAATCACATGAACACTATGCCCTTGGCCCAAATAAAAAAGGAAAAATAAATTTGCTAGAGGCAATTCATCCTTTTTTTTCTTTTGTTTTTAAAATTTTTCTATTTGAATGTGTAGTCTATGTAGGAAGGGTAGAAATTGCAAAGATATGATACTTAATTCATGCATACAATACAAAGACTTATATTCGAACTTCTAAAAGATATATGCTTTTATCTTTTCTATATGCTGTTTAAATCATTTGTATACGTTATGTAAGAATTTCAAATAATGAGAAAAATGATAAATATGTTTAACATGTAGTAATAACTATGATATATAAGTACGGCTTAATATGTTATTTAATTCTTTATCTTAAAAGATACGTGCATTTATCTTTTTTAACTCCTGTATACAGTAACATTTTATACATCAAATTAAATAACATTAAAGCTTTTACAGTGTTTGTGTTGGATCAAATTTACATAAATTCATTTCTGCAATAATTTCACATGCTAATCCCTAACGCAAAAGAAACTATAATGAATTGAACAGGATATTACTACATTTGAAACAACCAAATGCACTATATTTGAATCAGTACTATATAACAGTAGACTAATCACTTAACCAAAATGCAGTATGTACATAACAAAATTCACTAGTACAATCACTTAAAGAAACAGTACTATGTTACATAAATTTATAACAAGAAACTAATGCACACAGTACAAAGTAAATACAACAGCCAAAACAAAAGATCAAAATCAGTACCTTGATTTCCATTTTTTGCAGTGGCAGCCATCAAAATACCACTTCGCCCTTTCAAAAAGGTAGCATCGAAAAACACCATAGGACGACAATAGCTGAATCCAAATATACATGCCTCATAACATACAAAAACTCTCTCAAATTGATTAGTGTCAGAACCCACATCCATACTTGAATAACTATTCGGGTTATTTCTTTCCAATGCCTTCAAATACCAAACTAATTCATTGTAAGATTTCTTTTCATCACTGTAAATATCATTCATAGCCAATTTCTTACCCTTACAAGCAAAATAATAGCCCAGCTCCACATCATAATCTCTTCTAAAACTTTTAATGATATCTTGGTTTTTCTTTTTGGCTCATCACGAATTTGATTGAAGATTAGACTTTTCACAAGATCACTATTAATAGTTGGACTACCAAGTAAACGAAATCCACCACCACAAGTATGAATCAGCTGAATGTTTTTAACAAACAGTTGGTCCAGTTGCTTTAGTTTGCAGGAAGCATGAATCCTAAAAGGAAAACTATCTATAGCACATCGAACTGTCAATCGTTCTTTACAATTCTTAATATATTGTACTTTAAACCCATTCTTCAAACAATAAGAGCTAACCGTTCTACGGAATCCAATAGCATAATCAAACTATTGACCAACCCCAGTAAAAAATTCCATATTTGAATTCTTCTTCAACAACTCATGTAAATCCTTTTGTTGAGTAAAACCAGAATCTAAATCGTCATCATAACCTAACATATTATTACTTGACTCACCACCAACTACTGAACCAGACTTGCTACTTTCAACAACAAAATTATCCGTTGAATCAATCTTCAACCGTAGAAAAAATACCAAAATTTCTTCCTTTTTAAACCAAGACAAACACAATACAGCTCGAAGATCACTATCCGTTTCAACAAAGGTAGTCTTTGATTCTCGAATATAAAAAATATCAAAGCATAATGGACTAAAATTAATCCACTCCTCGCAAATCCTATTCCTAACAGAAGAAATAGAAGCATCCAATCCAAAACGAGCACTAAAACAATTGTTATTGAAATCAAACACAACTATAACAGATGAATCACACCTGCAAAAAAAATGTAAACAAAAAAATAAGTATGTGTAATTGATCTGAATTAGAAACTAATAGCAAAAAATACTACATAACAAATCATTTTCTATCCCACTTTTCAAAAAACGATAAAACAATTTATCTTTTAAAGATCACAAATCAACAAGAACTAAAGAATAAACAACTTCAACTAATATTATTTCAGATCCAATTTCATACCCAAAATGAGTACAAACAGAATGGATTGACAAAAATAAATACGTTGATTGCTCAAACCAAATCTGAAGTGATACTCTAAATACTAAAATCATAATCTAAAGTGAATGATGCAACCAGGCTAAATACACAATTCTTGTGTTATCAGAATAAAAGAATACCATTCAGAGGCCATTATTCCAACTACATCAAACAAAACCTTCCTCCAACAGATCAAAACCGCCTCCCCTGATAAGAAAAATAGAAAAACATCATGAGCATCAGAAAACATCGAATTGATAATGAAAACCACCAAATAAAATCGAGACTCACCAAAGAACAAGCAATCCAATAGAGAAAATCGATTAGCCTATCCAAATGAAGAAAATCGCCTCACGATTTCCCACAATTAAAGTCGAATTTGATTCAGAAGAAACTAACGCCTAATATTTTTCAAAAAAGCAACGAGCGCTTTGATTGCACAAGAAAAGACGACCTAATTTTGCCTAATTTCCCTGAGCAGTAGATTTCAGAAGATACGATTGGTTTGAGAAGATGAAGACGCACGCCGCCTAGATATTTGTCCTGGAAAAAATTAATTTCAAACCCGTGTCGTAGAAAAAAATTGAGCCGTATAATTAGGCTTTCACACCAATTTCCACTTTATTTAATCTGTTGAATTAAATTTGAAATCAATTGCAAATTAAATGTAATTAAATGTAATTAAATATCACGTTAATATGAGCTATGACGATAACTGCAAATTATGAATGTAATAAAAGGTATAGGAATGTTAATTACATTTACAAGGCAATAATTGATTTAAATAAAAGTGTGAAACAAAGATAAATTAATTTATTGAGATTTTAAATTTTAATAAAATTGACAAAAATTCAATGTAATTGAAATACTACAACTAATATGGTAAAAGATGATAACTGTAGAATATTAGTGTAATAAGATATAAACAAATGTTAACTATGTCTATAGAATAATAATTGATTGAATAAAAAGATTGAAATCAAATTAAACTAATTTATTGGAAGTAAATTATATTTAATTGGATTTAATTTCAGTTGAAATTGAACACTGTAACCGATGTAATAATTAACATTGAACTGATATCTAAATTTGTTTTAATTATTGTAAATGTCTAAGTAATCAAAAATGATAAAAATTTGTTAGTTATTAAAAGTGGAATTAAAAAGTGATTTAATCAATTTAATAATAATTTATTAATTAATGTGAAAATATCCATTTTTGCCACTGTCTTTGATTTTGACAAAACCAGTTTCATCGGATCCGTAATGATGAATTAATGTAGGATTTAAATTTCGTAGCAATCGGACTTGTAAATTGGAATTTAATTATAAATTCTCTCGAGATTTGTAAATGGAGTTTATTTAACGATATGATTTTTATAAGAAAAATCTTATAACGGAATTCTAGAACTTAAGGAATTTCCGAAATGGTTAGATAAGTGAACTTCGAAAAATGAATCTGAATTCGTAAAAGAAGTTATAAATTGGTGAATGTGATTTTAAATAAGAAAAATCAATTTTTGGAATTTGTAAAAGGGATTTCGAAAATTCTGGAGATTTAGAAAATGAATTATAGTGAGTTGTGACTTTACAAAAGGGTTATAAATGGTTTATGAAGTTGGAATAAAAGGGAGATTTCCTCGTTTGTGAATATACCTATAAAATTGATAAGATATAAATACTTCCTAAGTGTTGAGAAGTAAGTGATTTTGGAAAAACATATTTATAAATATTTTTCTAAGTATTGGAATAAATGATTTGGGAATGTTTTGACTATGGGAAGGATATAAGGAAATATTTCTAAGTGTTAATACGGCTTGAAAATATCCCGTTAAGGGTATAAGGATTTGAATTTGTTTCCAAACGTTGGAATACTGGAAGAGATTTGAATATATATCTTTGTAAAGATATTTGAAATGAATGTTTTGAGAAGATTAAATAAATTGGCCTAGTGACTGCTTATGTGTGAAATTTGATAGTTAAATAACCGACTATCAAATCTGACCAAATTCGTTGATCGTTTCGAAGAGACCGAAATCAAATTTAATTATCCAAAAACCACTTCGATCTGATTTGTGCGTTACGAATTGTGAATATCTCGAAGATAATGGAGATGGAGATCTGTAAAGAGAGTTGGTTTGTTCAGACCCTAAACAACTTGTATGGATGAGCGCTATCATTGCATCGTTGCTTGGAAGGCAATGTTAATATGAATGCTATTCTTAAGGTAAAACATAGCCTCAAGTCTCATCAACCGAAAATGACGAAAACATGGGAGATGCAGCAGGGCTAAGTGGGTCGCACCCAAGTAGGGTATGTTATCACTTTTCTAGATCCCCTCGGATATATTGTTATAATTATGGATATGGTTGTGCATGGAAAAGAGAGCGCTCGATTTGGGTAGGAACGCCCGGGGTGATAACATATTCGGTACTATCCAGATCAGGGGTAGGCCGGTCCTGTGTTGGCAGGGTATCCAGGCGAGGTCCTCGGTGCATTTTTCTAGAGGTGTACTATGGCGGGCGGTACCCCAGTAACCCAATCATTGTATGGAATCCAATATCCACTACGAGCCTTTACGGTTTTGATTGTAGAACCTAGTATGCTGGAATTTAATTAATGTAACAATTTCGGCTATTTTAATAAGTATTCATACTTAGAAACTATTATAATATCAGATGATTTTGATATAAAATGTTTTGGTAATCGTAAGGTAAAAACCCTCGTATTTATGTGTGGCGTGGTCTTATGAGATACCTTTGTTTTTCAAAGGATTTTGATAACATTAATAATTCAAATTGAGTGTGTTTTTCTCACGCTGGTTTTCCAGACTGACTCGGGTGTTATTTATTATAATGCTCCGGTCAGACCAAGTAATACAGATTCAGGTTAGAATGCTATGGAGCTCAGGAGATGAGCTAAAGGAGACTCAGGTGTATCCCACATACTTGATTATATTCCGCTGTGTTTAAGCTGTATATTCAGCACTTGTAAGGATAAGTTATTATAACTGTCCAGATTGATTTGTTGATTGTTGTACTCTGATGATAGTATGTATATTAATAGTTACAGTTTCTTTTGTATAAAGATTTGTTATTATATATTACATTTTTGTTCCGCTGCGATTGTGAGATTCTGTGTTATTGTTTTTGTTCTACGTCTATCTCTTTTCTTCTTAACCTGTAGCAATCGGTATTTCCGGCACTTGAATATTTGGCATGCTATACAGTGAGTGTATTGATGTTGATTTACGAGGGTCGAAAATCCTAGGTCGCTACAGTTGGTATCAGAGCTGAAGGTTAAGCGAGAACCTTGGCTTTGGTGGGGATTACTCATTAGAGATATGGTTAGTGGTACCCTAAAATGAGTTTGAGTGTATTAACAGATATGAGCATGTATTTATTAGTGAATATAAATTGTTTTATATTGTGTTGATTTATCTGTTGAGTGGTTTACGAATTTTGGTCGAATAGTGGGACGCCACGAAATCGATAGGAATTTTTAAACACTTGAACTAGGTAAACCGACACAGTATTGTTTTAAAGTGGGTAAATGAAATCATTTTGCCGAAAATATATTTTGATATGGAAGAAATAATTTTCAAGAAATCGTTATAGTAAATTTGTGTGTTTGGATGATGTTATTATAATCGAAACAAGATTATAAAATTTGAAATGGTTTATATAACCAAATAGAAATTATATAAATATGATTTATACAAATGAGTTCAAACTAAAAAGTGGATTCAAACCAGAATTTGGAAATTTAAACACCGAAAAATTTGGAAATGTTTTGAATGAATTTTAACTAAGTATTTCGGAATTTTTAAATCTTGGATATTTTGAAAATGTTTTCCAAAGTGGTTGAAAGAATAATGGAGTATTAAATTTGAGATATGTTTGAATAGAAAATGTTTTAAATGGATTTTTGAGGTGATAAAGCACTAAACTCACTTCAGTCGCTGGAAAATAATTCTGATGATGATCATGACATCATCGGTGTTCATTTTCGAGTTTCTAAGTGACAAATTGCTACCGTAGTAAATTGGTATGGATATTTTTGTTTGGAAACAAGCGTTGTTTTAGAAATTCCAGGAGCGTTTATTTTGGATAAAACTAAGTTTGAGTTTAGAATTCCAAAGAAATGGTTTGTTAAAATAGAGTTATATGTATATATATATATTTAAAAATGATTTGAAATAAAAATGGGTGTTTGAATTCTGGAAATTTCCATTTAAATGATTAGTGAAACCGAAAGAAGATAAGTTTTTGAACTTATAACCTGGAAGTGTGAATTTCGATATGAAATTAATTTTTTTAACTTATACTAGTTAAATGGATTGAGCTAGTAAATGGATGGAATGAATTAAAATTTAACTTAAGCTAAGTTAAATAAAACTGGATTGGATTTGAAACCATATCGAATTGAATTGAATATAAAATTTGGGTTGTAAAATGGTTGTATAACTATAAGTTATAAATTTGAACAGAATAAACTCGAATATTGAATTTATGAAATTGTGAATAATAAGTGGTACAGCTTATTAAATTGAGAAATGGAATGGAAAAACAAAATGAAAATGAATTGATATTTGATGAAGGAACGAAGATCCAAACTTGAATTATAATATGAATTTGAACCCAAGTCGAACCAACTGAAGCGACTTTGAAATTAAAATCAGATATTGAATTTTAAATGGAAGTGAACTAACTAGATAAATTAATTAGTTAATTGAATATAGAAATGGAACTTAACTTGGTTAAGTAAAATGGATTGTGGATTGAAATTGAAATTTAATGTGGAACTTGAGTTATGAATGAAATTCGACTTAAATATAAGCGAATTAAATATATTTTGAAATGTTATCGAATAAAATAGAAATGGATTGAAATGGTGATGACTTAAGTTATAAATAAATTCAATTTAAAGTGTAAATAAATTGAATATGGCTTTGGAATATTATTTAAATGAATTCGAGTACGAAATTAAGTTTTGAAATGGAAATGAATATATGTGTTGTATAAAAAGGTTATAATAAACCTTAAATATTAATTTTATGAAATGATTCTCAAGTAATATAGTGTGAATTGAGATATACCAAGTAAATGGCGTAAATAAATTGAATAACAACCAATTTAAGATGAAATGGAATTTGATTGCAATGGAAATGAACTTAAGTTGTATGGTTGAAATGATTGAAAGTAAACGTATTAACTTAAGTTAATATTTTCGGATGAAAGCTTGCCTCAAATAAATTTATGAAATGGTTTGTAAATAAGTTGGCATGGATTGGATTTTCGTTTGATACAAAAATTTAACGAACAAGATTTTTGTGAATAAATTGAATGTGAATTAATAGAAGTTGATAAATTGATTTAGAATCGATTTAAATGGCTTATAAGCTGAAGTGGTTATTTTATTAATGAATATCACCAAATAGCATGAAATAATTTGTCATTTTACGTAAACGGAAGTAACCAAAATTTTGTGAATCAATGGAAAGTGAATAAATTGATTTAGAATCAATTTAAAATGGATAAATTGAAGCTTAATAAGATGGATACGAATATAATAAGTGTGAATGTGAATAGAATGCAATTGAATGGTGTGTGAATAAATTTAAAATTGAATAAATGGTATGAAAATCAATTTGAAAGTGTATAATTGAATGTTTGAACCCTTTAATTGCATATGCATTCTAAATACATGATATGACATGTTTGCTTTACGTAACTTGTATTTAGATTGGTTAAATGAGTGTAATGTTATAAAAATTTCATGGTTATGAAACTTATGTGCTTCATTTGAGTAAGTACAGGTACATGGAGCTGTTTGGATAGATTTTGGTTGCGTAATCGCTTATAAATTAAGCGAACTCGCTTAATAACGCTAATATAAGGTACGTTTACGCATTAAAAGCAAAAATGAAATAAATATTGATATATATTGTGTTTCTGACCGTGTGGGTCGATGATATCATTTTTATTATATTTGTGATATTGTAAAAGGCTCTCCGTATAAGAGAGCAACTGCCAAAAAATTTTGGAAATTTAGAGTGTTAGAAAAATTTTGAAATTTTTTGGAAAATTTTGTTAACCAAAATTTGATTTCGAATTGAAATTGAAATAAATGGTTTTGAATTAGAAATGGAAACTAATGGTTTTGGTAGAAACTAAAGGAACTAGAAAAGTGAAATAGTAAGTTAACTAAGTGGGTTTTTGAAAAATAATGGGTTTGGATCATTTGTCCAACATTAGCAATTTCGGGACGAAATTCTTTTAAGGGAGAAGGAATGTAACGAATCGGATTTTCCATCGTTTGATTTTGAATATTTAAACCATTTTAAATATTGGATTTGGAATATAAATTGATTTTTGAATATGAAGATTTTGGTTGAAATTATAGAACGAATTTAAAATTCAAATATAATGATTATCGTAATACGAAAATGGTGCATAATTGGAATTTGAGCTGAATATGAATCGAAAATATTTCTAATGTTGGTATAAATTCTATTTGAATTTGAATTGAGTTAGTAAGTTTTTAAAACTGGAATTTCAAGTGATTTCGTCAATTTTTGAAATAGTCGATTTAATCGACGTGTTAAAATAGCCTTCCGGGGCACAGTCTCGAAATTCGATGAAACCAGTACCATTAGATCCGTAATAATGTATTATTATTGGATTTCAAATTTCATAGCGTTTGGATTCACCGTTTTGTCGTACGATCTGAAAACGCCTAGAAATAATTTAACTGAATTTAATTTAAATATACGATTTAAAAAGCTATCTTCTACATACGATCGAATTAGGTCTCGAAACTTGTTTCATTGGGTTCGAAATAGTGGTGTAACATTAGGAACGCCAGGCGGCACGCCTCGATATGGATTGTAGATTTTTAGTTACCCAATACGAGATATTTTGGATATAAAAATTATTTATAATTATAAAAGTCAACACCCTAACCTGTCTTCGCCACCCTAATCTCTAAACACAGCCGGCCTACGCTCCCTTATCTTTTAAAATCGTGTCTTACTTTCTCCTTCTCCTGTAAGAAATTGAAACCAAATAAAAAAACAATTGTGTGATGTAAAATCGCGATCGCCATCGCGATGGAAGCGGCATGGCTGGAGAGTGGGTGCGCGTGAGTACGTTGGCCTGAGGCAAGGGGATGTCGATCGATTCAAGAGGCGGAAGCGCGATGCGGCTGCACTTGGTAGCGCGCGCTAGGGTTCAACGATCGAATCGCGTGCAAATTTCGAGGATGGAGGCGATCTCCAGGTAGTGCAGCGACGTGATGGAGTGGGTTAGGTCTCGGGTTAGGGCCAGGTGGAGATGAGAGGTACGGGGATCAATAGGGAGATGTCGTTCGCATAGAGGTAGTAGTCGCGTGGCATCTCGGTGGAAAGTGGAGGAGCGATGGGAGGTATTCGGCGATCAATGGTGAATGGGGAAATCTGGAATCAAGAAAGAAGGATTAATCATGAGGGTAATTAAATTTTTAATTAGTGATTATGAAATCCTATAAACTATATATCTTGCTCGTTCTAGGTCCAAATCGAACGTGGGTTTTTGCGATATATTCGTAATGACGAGATTTATGCGATGGAATTGAATGGGTCAGAAATTCAAGTTATTGGAATTTTGCACAATTTAGTCGGGATAAGAGCACGAAAACGTCAACTAAAATCAAGGTGAGTAAATCTCACTCATTTGGATAATTGGTGTTATTTTAAAATAGTTAAAATTATTTATTGGCTGATTGGATGAATTTATAATGATTTATCAGTTGGATGTTATATTATATATATATCGTAGTAGTAGTAGTAGTATATATATATATATATATATTAGTAGTTGGATTTATTTCCTGCCTATTAGAGCGGATAAGACCCTATGCGCCCCGCATAATAACGGATGACCCTACATTACCACGATATCCCACCTTGAAGCGGGATTGGTATTTTATGTTATCTAACATCTATAAATGTAGGGAAACAGGTTATAGCGATCCAACTGGATTCCTCAAATATATTTATTGTTTTTCATATATAGTGATATATGATGTGATTAAATAAATCTGCTATGGATTGTTGCGCGATTTGATATATTGGATGCTATAGTAGCACTGGCCTAAATTTTGGTATTTTAAATACCATAAATAATATTTTTGAATTTAAAAGAAATTAAAAAGGAAATTTTGGAATTTAAGACAATTATATAGAATCGGAGTATTTTATAAGAAATGGATTTGAACTAAATAAAAGATTTGATTTTGGAAATTTGTTTAACTATTTTATTAAACGTTTCAAATAGAGATTTTTGAAAATAATTTATACCAAGGAATTTTAAACAATAAATTTAATGATATCTATTAAATATGATTTGGAAGTTGAAATCGAGTTTTCGAGTTGATTTGGAGTATTAATTGGATTTATTGAGGAATAGATTTCCAAACGGAATTTTATAAAGAAATTAAATTATAAATGGACTTTTGTTAGTATAAATCTGTTGTTAATAGAGAAAAATCGAAAATGAGTTTGTAAATTTATAAGCGATGTTTATAAGTAAAGAAAATGATATCAGTTGATAAATTGGGAATATAATTTAACAATGTGAATTTATATTGAGATATGAAAATAGATTTTTGGGAAAAATAGTGGATTCTATTTTTGGAAAGTGAAAATGGTTAGAGAATCGGAATGAAATCGATGTGTTGTTATTCGAGAGGGATTAATAGATTTGAAACTGGTTATTGAAATTTTAAAAATATATTTTTATTAAGAAGTTAAGTTTAGTTCTAAAAAAGAAAATTTTATTTATAAAACTATGTAATCTAAAGCTGGTAAGTATTGAAATACTTCGGAAGTGAATTTTCAAATATCTGATATTAATTGAAACAAAATTTTAATTTTTATAAGAAGCTTTGTAAATCGATAGGTTTTATTTAAAAATGAATTAGAAATGAGTTATCGATGTTTATTCTAAGTTATTGGATATTTTAAAAACTACTTGAACATGTTTTAAAAATAAAATAATATTATTTAAAAATACTTATTATATATATATGGAGTTTTGGAAGTAATTGGAATTTAATTATAAATTCTCTCGAGGTTTGTAAATGGAGTTTATTTAACGATATGATTTTTATAGGAAAAATCTTATAACGGAATTTTAGAACTTAAGGAATTTCCGAAATGGTTAGATAAGTGAACTTCAAAAAATGAATTTGAATTCGTAAAAGAAGATATAAATTGGTGAATGAGATTTTAAATAAGAAAAATCGATTTTTGGAAATTGTAAAAGGGATTTCGAAAATTCTGGAGATTTAAGAAATGAATTACAAAAGGGTTGTAAATGGTTTATGAAGTTGGAATAAAATGGAGATTTCCTCGTTTATGAATATACCTATAAAATCGATAAGATATATATATTTCCTAAGTGTTGAGAAGTAAGTCATTTCGGAAAAATATATTTATAATATTTTTCTAAGTATTGGAATAAATGATTTGGGAATGTTTTGACTATGGGAAGGATATAAGGAAATATTTCTAAGTGTTAATACAGTTTGAAAATATCCTGTTAAGGATATAAGAATTTGAAGTTGTTTCCAAACGTTGGAATATTGGAAGAGATTTGAATATATATCTGTGTAAAGATATTTGAAATGAATGTTTTGAGAAGATTAAATGAATTGGCCTAGTGACTGCTTATGTGTGAATTTAATATTGGAAGAAATTAAAATTTTGTGATTTATTAATGAGAAAAATAACTAGAATGAAATTTAATTTTGTTAATTTAAGGTAATTGATAACTATTTTAATATAATTTCAATTAATTGAAATGATTGTAAAGTTAAATTTGGTTATAAATTACAACTAGGGAAATAAACCAAATGTTGTATTTAATGGTGAAATTGTATGATTGAAATTAGGTAACATAGAATAATTAATCAGTATGTGAATTTATTAGCTTGGTTTGTAGACAATAAACATAGAAATGTGTTTGAAATTGTAAGTTGTAACAATTGTTTAATTATCATTGCATTATTTAATCCATTGAAATTAAATTGGAAATGAATTGCAATTATCCTACTTAAAAATTGCAATTAATATGGTAAAAGATGATAACTATAGACTATTGATGCAATAAAACGTAAACCAATGTTAATTATATCCATAAGGTGATAATTGATTTAATAATAAGAGTGAAATCAAAATAAATTAATTTATTGGAATTTAAAATTAATGAATTTATTGCAATTGAAGTTGAACGCTGTAATTTGTGCAATATTTAATATTGAATTTGACATGGGAAATTTGTTTTAAAAGATTATTTAATTTCAGTGTAATTAGAAATGATAAAAATTGTCAGTTATAAAATTTGAATTTAATGGTGATTTAATTAATTTAATAATAATTTATTTAATGGTGATTTAATTAATTAATAATAATTTATTTAATTAACATGAAAATAGCCATTTTGGCCACTGTCTCGAATTTCGATGAAACCAGTTTCATTGGATCCGTAACAATGAATTATTGTAGGATTTCAAGTTTCATAGCGATCAGACTTGTCATTTGATCGTGCAGGCTCGAAATGCGTAGAAATCAATTTAATGAATTCAATTTAGAATAAGCTAATTTTAAAAGCTAACTTCTATATACAATGGAATTTGGAAATGAAACCTGTTTCATTGAGTTTAAAAATATCGAAAACATCTATTTTGATATATGGGATGACCCACTTTCATTTCGGAAGCGGAATGGGCTTTTCATGTCATTATTGGCGTTTCGAACCAATTCGATATTTTATTCATGTGTAACAACCC
Source organism: Allium fistulosum (assembly GCA_030737815.1). NCBI lineage: Eukaryota > Viridiplantae > Streptophyta > Magnoliopsida > Asparagales > Amaryllidaceae > Allium > Allium fistulosum. Next base: position 811,676,491 of record CM060902.1, read on the forward strand.
ATATTTTAACAAATATTTTAAAATTAATTTATTTGAAATCATTGATTTTAAATCATTTTAAAATTGAAATATTTGAATTTTCCAATGTATTTTGGATTTTTGTTTATAATTTATTTTCCCAATATAATAAAATAATGATTTTCTAGAAATATTATATTTTTGTTCAATTTTTGTCAAATTTTGATTTTCAGTTGAAATTTGTAAATTTAAATTTTTATTCTAATCTTTTTCTTTGAAACAGTATTGGTTTCTGATATCCGTTCTGCCTTTCGTTTTGTTAAATTCTGTTTTATACTTTGTAAATCTGATATAATTCAGCATTTTACACGCAATTATTTTTTGTATTTTTATTATCTATTTTCCTATATTCATTTCCTATTTTATTTGTTTAGGCTTTGAATTTTAATTGTGTGTTGAAACTGTTTTGATATTAGGCTTGGAAATTCAAGACACTCAAGTTTCTTTTCTTTAATGAAGTGGTGCCTTTTCCTTTTCTTAGCCGTGTGTTTCCATCTCATATCCGTACATAGCATTGTGTTTCCCATCTCCTCTTTTTCATTTTCATTTCTAACAAAACAATATAAAGTAAGTTTTTCCATGGCTTCCGCTTCTTTTTTCTTTTTCTCTTTTATTTTGCTTTTGTTTCTCCTTTACATGTTCGGCCACCATCACCATGACCGGCCAGCACCATCTCATCACCATCCCCTTGCCATGCCGTGACCCCTAGATCTAAAACCCATCACCAAAGCATGCCACAAACCTTAGCCGAACCCACATATTGATCACCTTTTCCTCTTTGTTTGCCTCAGCCACCCCTTGTTCACCACCTTCCATCCCTTTGGCTGTGACCATCCCTTTGCCAAAGCCGTGCCATCCATGTGCTTTGACCCATAGCACCTTATGACCGAACCCAAAGTGACCATGTGGCCGAACCATGTTGCTAGGCTGAACCCAATAGTGCATGACCTTTCATTTCCCTTTGACCTTTAGCCTCCCACTTGACTTTTGGTTTGCCAACCCTTCACCTACCACCATGCCGTGCCTATTTGCTACCCATGGCCATGACCAAACCTAACCTGACCCAAGCCTAGCCTATGGCCAAGCACTTTAGCCTAGGGCCGAACCCAAAGTGGCATGTTGCCTTGCCTCTTTACCTTCCATGACTTTTAACTTGCCATCTCTTCAAATTCTAGCCCATAGCCGTGCCTTATGGTGACTATGGCCGAGCATGTGTGCCTCAAATCAGTCATGGCCGAACCATGTTTTGATGGTGGCTAGTCAATTTGCAAAGTGGCCGAGCCCACTTGATTTGGTTAAGTCCTCTTGCTTCACTTTGTTCATATTTTGATTTTGTTTAAGTCTAAATTCTTTTATACAATCATATACTTATATATGTTGTATATTTGTTGTTTGCAAGATTTGAATCTTGGCTCTCCATCTACTCGAAATTGATTCGTGCTTTGTCGTGCTTTTCGGAGTTTGTTTGTGTGTTTTGAATTTGATCTCTAGCTTTAAAGGTGATTTTATCACTCTCGACAAATCATACTTATATAAATGTGAAACAATGTCATTTGAATTGTAGTAGTTGATATGCTATGTTATATGTTCACATCTGCCTGTTATCTGACATTATATAATGATATAACCTGTTTATATACCTGTTACATCACCTGACATCATATGATATGATTTTACTATTTATTTATTTTCTGTTTCTCACACTGCAAGTTCCCTGTTAGTATAGAATCACTATGGGTTGAAATGATACATACCCGAACGGACATTAGAATATGGAAAAATCGTTATGAGCTGAAATGATAGGCTCAAGCGATTTTTATTTTTTTATTTGACTTGGGATTACGGGTTTGAAATAATGGAACCCGGATTTTTCTTTTAAATTACGGATTGAAATGATACATATCTGTATCACTTGACCTAGGTTAGAAAATATTATACAGGCCCGTGGTTAATTTTTAAATAATAGTTTTTTGAAATTTATTAAGTATTTTGAAATTTAGTTATATGTAGACTTGAACTTAAGTTTGATTCAAATGGTTTAAATAAATGTATATATATTGGTTTCTATAGGTTAAAATTTTATAGCTAATAAATGGTTTAATTTACAACCTAAGATTTTATTTAAATTTCATCTGACTTAATAATTTTAATTTAAAGTTGATTTAAGTGATTTAAATATAAATATTTTCTGAAATTTCTGAGTATTTGGAATATTTAATATATGAGATTTTAACTTAATTTGATTTTAAAATGATTTAAATAAATTCTATAGTGATTTTCTATAAGTTAAAAATGTATAAGTAAATAAATGGTTTAAAATGTAATTTAAAAATGTGATTTGACTCAATAATTGAGAATTGATTTGAAATGGAAACCTTGGGTTAACTTAGAAATAAAATATTTTATTTATGAAATGGATATTTATAAAAGTAAATAAGGTATTAAGAATTGTTTGTTAAAATGAAAAGTTAAGCAAATTTATAATGAATTTTGACTTAATAAATGAATTATAAATTAACTGGATATTTATTAATAAAATGTTATTTTATTAAAATTATAAGTTAAGTAATATCCAAATAAATAATTTTGAAAAGTGGAATAAGTTTGATAAGTTAAAAATGAGAAAAGCTGAAATTATATTGTTTTAAATTGTTATAATAAACTTATAACGGTAATTGTAGCGTTTCAGAAATGCTGTGGTTTTAATGTAGTGTTTTCGAAATACTATTATACTTACTGTAACAATTTATAAGTGCTATTGTTTTTGAAATGAACTGTTTTCTGAAATACTACTATACTTACTGTAACAGTTTATAAATGCTGTTGTTTCTGAAATGAACTGTTTTCCAAATTACTACTATACTTACTGTAACAGTTTATAAAAGCCGCTGTTTCTGAAATGAACTGTTTTCTAGAAATACTATTATATCTACAGTAGCAGTTTCTAGGTGCTGATGTTTCTGAAAAAAACAATACTTCTGAAATACTATTATATCGACAGTAGCGTTTTCTAAGTGCTGCTGTTTCTGAAAGATAACTTTTCTGAAATGCTACTATAAGAATTATAACATTTTCTAATTGTTACGAATGTTAAAATACAATGTTTTTAAAATTGTTATAATCGAATGAATGAACTTAGAAATGCTACAACTTTGGAAATAAATATTATTTTGAAGGACATTAACATTGAATTTATATGGTTTAAATGAATATGTTTTGATTTGAAATATAAACCATTTTGAATTTATAACCATGGGTTATAATAACGATTGGTTGTTAAAGAGACCGGGATCGGATATGGACAAAATCTCTGTCGATACCGAAAACCACTTTAACAATTGTGTACGCGGTGGAGATTCCAGAATGAACTAGGATGGTGGCGACGATCCTATTGAGGTATATACGTGGACCCGACTCCCGTTAGTTGGCATAAGGTGGCTAAAACAGGAGCGGTTCCGGGCCAATGAGGTAGCTCCTCCGATCGGATACACTTCTTCGATACCATTCTATTACTTTGTGATTGATTGGGTGCACCCTTTGATTTTTGGGAGTGTGGCTCGAGGTAGGCGGTAGTACGCTGCTATGCATTACCACCAGTCCGGATGCGTAATTGGTATATCTACCCTGGCATTGCCTTGTTGTGCCGTGTCACCTACCCTAGCATGCCTTTTACGAGTTTGTTTTGTACCATACCTATGGAGTGCCCTCTGACAATGCCAGTACGGAGGAGATTACGGTACTGTATAGACTATGGGAATATAAAAATGTGTTAAGGTGGAAAATGTAAAGCCTTAACGCAATTTTGATAGTTTACTTTACTTTAGACATTATTATATGATTAATTAAGGTGGATAATTAGAGGATGATTAATTAATTTATTTATAATTAATTAATGGTTATATAAGTAAGATTTATAATGATGAAGTAATTAATTTAATTTATTTTAAATTAATTAGAAATAAAGTAATTAATTTAATTCACTTTAAATTAATTAGAGATGATATAAATCATTACTCATGGATGGTTGAATAATATTGAATGCTTTGCATTGTTTGATATCTCTGATGAGATATGTGTTGTGTTGATCTGTGATATGGATGTTTGGTTGATTTGTGATGATAATGTAGATTATCTATTGTGATATTGTGAATTATCTATCTATGTGTATATAGATAATTGAATTGAATTGTTTTAACTTTAAAACAACTTGGCCTTAAAAGATACGTTTTGGATTTCGATGAGACCGGGATCGGGTTTGCTTCATTACAGCGTGATAGGGGGCTCTCGCTTCGCGGTTTGGTGGCGAACGGGAGACTCTTACCCCTACATGTCCCTTTTGGGTAGGAGGCCCTGGGTTGGTTGCGAGTCGAGAGGCTGGCCGTAAAAGCAAATTCGAGGTATCACTGTATGCCACGGTGGGTCTGGGATGGTTGCAAAGCCTACCAGTCGCCACTGGCTCGTCCCGTTACGCATATTACTACATAGTAGATAGTTTAACGGATCCTTAAAGAATGGGCGATCCCAAGCATTCTTTAAGTTACTTGTGCATTTCTATTACATTTCACTTGAGTTGATTTACATTGTATAAGTATGTATGTCCTGACTCGAGTGTTTTGTGTTTTGCTTTACGCTCGGGTCAGCCTGAGTACAGCTTTGGATTCACCTTCTGAAGCTAGAGATTTCTGGAGTTATCTGTCTATCTAGTTGTCTATTTCCATTTCAGTTATTTCATTCAGCTTTGCTTATGTGTTGTGAACTTATGTATTTAGACTTCTGTTGTATCTGTTTTTCAGACTATGGTATTTTGTATCGGTTTGAGACTATGTACTGCAATGGCTTCGTGAACCACTATTTATTTTATTTTCCGCTGCGAGTTATTCTGTGTCTGTGATTCTATGATTATTTATTTACTGTATATATTGAGTTTTGCCAAATTTTATTTACAATCTATTGTTTTGAATTATTCAAGTCAGACATGTGTGGATTTATTGTCGATTTGAATGGTCCAAAATAGTGGGTCGTTACATCTGTCCATATAAATAGATTTTGTTTCTAACCCTAGCAGCCTCTATTTTCTTATTTCTATACGTATCTGTCTATTCATCTGCTTCTTCCTTCTTCTAATGGCAGAAACCCAAAACCCTAGATTCAATTTCAAAATTTAATTTCAAAAATTCATACTCTCCAAACTCTATCATATTATATATCGTTGGAAAGCTCTCGACGAGCATAACACAAACTTGTTGTTCATTTTTGAAATCGAGTTTTCATTTGCCTAGAAATGACCTAAACGTCCTCGGCCATCGATTTTGGTGGTTGATCAACAGCCGCGATTCGTCGTTTTAAGGATGCAATTGTGTAGAGATCGTCATAAGGAGTGCATCAGAGTGGGTCGCTTCGATGGATGACGGCCAGATCGGTAGCAAAATCTCAGTTAGGATTTGAAACCCTAGTAGTTGGGTGCGGCGGCGGCTGCTGTCCATGGCGTCGCGGTGGTCTCGGGGTGATGCGAGAGTGAGGCCGGTGGTGGTAGATGCTTTGGCGAGGTAGTGGATCATCTGAGGCGACGTGCGTGGGCATTGTTCGATCGTGATGGGTTTTTGGGTGGACGAACGGACGAGATAATGTAGTCGTGGTCGTGCTGTAGGGTTTCTAGAAGCAGGTGACGTGTCTTTTAATTTGATTTTCTTTATTTTTCTATTTTAATTTTACAATTCATTGTTCTAACGTCCATAACTTTTCCATACGAGATCGGATTCATGCGCAGTTTTCTCCGTTGTGGTCGTATCGAAATTCCCAACATTATGGAACAGGTTTGGATGCATTCTAAGACTGTTCAAATTTGGACCTTTATTTGGATTTTAAATCGATTTATAATCAAAGGTGAGTGTTTTAACCAACTTACGACTACTAAATTATCTTATGTTAGTTAAATTAAATTTATGATGTGATTAGAAATTGATTGATTGATGTTTGGTATGTTTAAATATTCATTCGAGTTTAATCTGAATTTATATTGAATTTAATTGCATTTAATTTAATATTGAATTTTAATTGAATACCCAGAAATGATAACCAATTAATTGCTGAGATTGATTGGCTGATGTGAATGATGATTGTGAGAAATGTTTAATTATTGATATTGGATGAGTAGATGTTATGTTTATTTTATATATTGTTATCACACTGCACGCTCCCTTAGTTTATCGATAGAAAATCACTATTGGGTTGGAATGATACATACCCAAACGATCTATAGATTAAGGAAAATCGTTATGGGTTGAAATGATAAACTCGAGCGATTTTAGGGATTTTGAATTTTATTTGGGATTGCAGGTTGAAATAATATATGTAACGACCCACTATTTTGGACCATTCAAATCAACAATAAAACCACACATGTCGGACTTGAATAATACAAAATAATAGATTGTAATAAATTTCGAGCAAATAAAACCAATCACAGAATCACAGACACAGAATATCAAAATAACTCACAGCGGAAAAATAAAATAAATAGTGGTTCATGAAGCCACTACAATACAAAGTCTCAAAACAGATTCAAAATACGTAGTTTGAAAAACAGATACAATAGAGGTCTAAATACATAAGCATAGTAGAAATCCCAAATACATACGTCTCTAATACAAAGCTGACATAGAAATATTGAATGGAAAAAGATAGCAACTAGATAAATGATGATCTCCAGTAGTCCTAGCTCCAAAAGGTGAGATTCAAAGCTGATACTCAGGCTGACCCGAGCATAAAATAAAACACAAACACTCGAATCAGGACATACATACTTATACAATGTAAACCAACTCAAGTGAACTGTAAAAAGGGGTACAAGTAACTTAAAGAATGCTTGGGATCGTCCATTCTTTAAGGATCCGTTTAACTATCTACTATGTAGTAATATTCACTATTATAATAATGTCTAATTATAAAATAATCTTACTTTAAAATAGCATTAAGGAGTAACCCAATATTCCCCTTAACACGTAATAGTCCCAGTAGTCTATCCAGTATTAGCATACTCCCAGATCGGGGGCTACCCTCAATACTCCATAGGCTATGGGAGAAATCCAAACTCGTAGTAAAGCTCGATATGGTAGGTGACACGGCACAACAAGGCAATGCCAGGGTAGATATACCAATAACGCATCCGGGTTGGTGAAAACGCATAGCAGCCACTACCGCCCACCTCGAGCCACACTCCCAAAAATCAAGAGGTGCACCCAATCAATCACAAAAGTAATAGAATGGTATCGAAGAACTGTGTCCGATCAGAGGTGCTACCTCATTGGTCCGAGAATCGCTCCTGTTTTAGCAACCTTATGCCAACCCACGGGAGTTGGGTCCATGCAAATATACCTTTAGGATCGTCGCCACCATCCTACTTCATTCTGGAATCTCCACCGCATACACAGTTGTTAAAGTGGTTTTCGGTATCGACAGAGGGTATGCCCATATCCGATCCCGATCTCTTTAACAACCAATCGTTATTATAACCCGTGGTTATAAATTTCAAAATAGTTTATATTTCAAATCAAAATACTTCATTTAAACCATTTAAAAGTAAAGTCATTATACTTACAAATCAAATATTCAATTCCCAAAAATTTAGCCTTTTCTGAGTTCATTTATTTACTTAAATACTTTAAAACGTTAAAATTTCAACTTTCGCAGCACTTAGAAAATGCTGCGGTAAGTTACATTTGAAAATAATTCAATTCAGCAAAGACAGTATTTATAAACTACTGTAGTAGTTCAGTTTCATTTGAAAACAAGTTAAATTCGGCAAATACAGCATTTATAAACTGCCGTAGTAGTTCAGTTTCATTTGAAAACAAGTTAAATTCAGCAAAGACAGCATTTATAAATTGCTGTAGTAGTTCAGGTTCAATTGAAAAATCTCATTTCAGCAAACTGCAACACTTATCAAGTGCTACTGTAGCTCTTTTATTAGTTTTAGGTTTTAGTTTTAATTCAGCAACCACAGCACTTACCAAGTGCTGTATTAGCCCTTAGTTAATTTAGCCTTTAGTTCATTTGTATCAACCACAGCATTTACAAAGTGCTGCAGTATCCTTTACTTCGGATTTTATGGTAATTGCATAAACATTTCTAAAGTGCTACTAATTCAATTTCCAGATTTATAATAAAATTTCAGAAACAATTAAACTTCAATTATAACCATTTTAACTTATAAAAATCATATTTTTCCACTTCAAAAATGTTTATTTAAATACCCTTTAACTTATAATTTTATAAAGAAAATTTTTACATTAAAATCAAATTTTCCAATAATTTCGCTGATTAAATTCAAGAGTACAATTTTCTTATTCTTTCATTTTTTTTTCAATTAACTCAACACTTAAATTTAAATTACCATTTAAAAATAAAACTTAATTTCCATTTTTATTTAATTAACTTAAACTTCCATTTAAAAATCAAATCACAAATTTCCAAATTAAGTTATGTTTCAAATCATAATCGTTCCATTCATTTATTTAACAATTTTAATACATAGAAAATCATTCACTTTATTAAATCATTTTAAATCAAATTTTAAATCAAATTACCATATTTTTACATTTTAAAATACTCAAAATTTTCCAGAAAATTTTATAAAATAACCACGGGTCTGTATAATATTTTCTAGCCTAAGTCAAGTGATACGGATAATATATCATTTCAATTCGTAATTTACAAAGAAAAATCCAGGTTCTATCATTTCAAACCCGCAATCCCAAGTAAATAAAAATAAATAAAAATCGCTCAGGCCTATCATTTCAGCCCATAATGATTTTTCCCTATTCTAAAGTCCGTCCGGGTATGTATCATTTCAACCCATAGTGATTCTATTTTACACCGAACTTGCAGTGTGAGAAATGGTAATAAATAAACAGTATAATAGAATATAACATAACAGATGATGTGATAAGTTTATAACAGGGTTTAGCATCATAAAATACATATCACAGGCAGGTATAGAATGATATAACAGTTTCTACACATTCACTTGTTGTCACTTCACAAATTCTATAAGTATGAATGTCAAGCGTGAATAACTCACCATTTTACGCTGGAGTTAACAAAACAAAACACACAGATAAAAATCAAGAAAGCACGATAGCACGACTTTTGATTTGAGTGGAGAGATTGCCAAGATATTAATCTTGTATACAAAAATAAACAAAGCAATTATAAATATATTTTAACACAAAGATTATATTGAAACAAAGTGGAATCAAAGTAAACAAAGGACACAAATGGCTTAACCATGCTTTGAAATCACAATTGCTTGATCATGACTCAACATATGCTCGGCCACAACATGTTTATAGGTGGAAATGGCTCGGGTTTGGCTCACTAACACACGGCTAAGCTAGAGAAGATGAGGAGTTTGGAGTTACAAGGTAGGGAAGGTCAAAGGACAAGGCAAAAGGAGTTTTGGGTTGCATCTAGGCTCGGCCTATGGTCAAGTTTGGGCTCGGCCATGGCACTACAGGTCAGGTCAGGGGTAGGAGGTGATGGTCAGAGGTCATGTCATTAGGTGGTGGTGGTTCTAGGGTGGTGGCCGAAGCTAACATGAAGGGGATGTTGAATTTATGGGCTATGCATTATTTTTTTTGGATTTTATGCAAAGTTTGTGGTGTTTTGTTCATAGGGAGGTCACAGCCACTACTGGTCAGAGGAGATGGGAGGTGGTTGAAGCCATGGATGATGAGGAGGAAGGTGAAGTGGTGGTTGGTGGAGATGGTGGAGGGTATGGCCGAGCAACTTGTAGAAGATTCTAGGCAAAAACAATGAAAAAGAAGAAGAAAATGAGAAGAGAGAAGCCATGACTTACAAAATATTTTCAGAAATATGGATTGGCCGAGAATGATGATGAGATGAGAAATTTTTCACATGAATAAGCTAAAGAAATGTACGGCCAAAGCTAGAAAATGAAAGGCCAAGCAAATGAAAAGACTAGAAAATGGAAAGTCACAAGTTTTAAAAGCCTTTTGTCTCTTTGAATTTCCAATTTCCTTTAATTCAATATAAACAAATAAAAATCAAGTAAATAAAATTAAAGATAAAACAAAATAGGGTGGAAATGAAAATAAATAAATAGTCTTAGGAAAAATAGAAAATAAATAAAGAAATAGTTTATCTAATTGAAACTAGAATTAAAAATTGTAAATAAAATACAACTAGTATTGGAAAATTACAACTACACTTTTAAAAATGTTTTAAAAATAAAATATTCAAATAAAATTTAATTTAAAATAATTGCAAAAAATATTGGGTTGTTACACTCTCCCCCACTCAAATCTTTTCGTCCTCGAAAAGAACGAAACAAGGAAATAAGGAAAAACAAGTTAGAAATCAAATAGTACCTGAAATAAACAATTCTGGATTCGAAGCACGAATGCTCTCTTCCATCTCCAAGGTATAGTCTCGATCATCAGTACTCCACTGTACTTTGACCAGACTAACAGATATCCTTCTTAGCTGCTTCGTACCTCTGTCGACAATACGAAGTGGCTTCCTCTCGACAGTCAGATTAGGCTCAATATCCAAACTATCAAGAGCGGAAGGCTGAACAATAAGAGATGGGTCATGCAGATAGCGACGAAGATGTGAGACGTGGAATACATTATGCACTCCAGAAAACTTCTCAGGCAAATCCAGACGATAAGCTAAAGAACCAATCCTCTCCAAGATGCGGAAAGGACCAATGAACCTAGGAGAAAGCTTCCCTCTACGACCAAATCGAATAACATTCCTTAAGGGAGAGACCTTAAGGAAAACCAAATCACCAACAGCAAACTCCAAACTTCTCCCACGACGATCAGCATACTTCTTCTGCCTATCCTGAGCAATCCTCAACTTCCTCCTAATCTCCTCGACTCTCTCAGAAGCCTCCAAAATCATCTCAGGACCAAGAACCAAACGATTACCGGATTCAATCCAGCAAGATGGGGATCTACAAGGTCGTCCGTAAAGAGCAGCAAACAGAGACATTTTAATATTGGCCTGAATTTAAAGATGGAATGAGATAGATAAAGGATTAAGATAAACTTAAAACAGAAATTATATTATACCTGATAACTATTATTATAGGTAAATTCAACAAGTTGGAGATGATCTTCCCAAGATCCTCCATAATCAGGCACACAAGCACGAAGAAGATCTTCGAGAATCTGATTCACTCTTTCCGTTTGACCGTCGGTCTGTGGATGGTAAGCAACGCTCAAATTCAAGTGAGTACCCAAAGATTCCTGAAAAGCTTTCCAAAACTGACTAGTAAAGATAGGATCACGATCACAAACAATACTGAGAGGAACACCATGGAGACGAACAATCTCCCTCATGTAGATCTCAGACAAGCTAGAAGCAGAACGAGTAGATTTGACCGGAATGAAATGAGCTGACTTGGTCAATCTATCCACAATAACCCAGATACTCTCATTACCCCACCTAGTCCTCAGTAATCCATCAATGAAATCCATAGAAACCTGTTCCCACTTCCAATTGGGAATCTCAAGGGGCTGCAACAAACTAGGGGTCTTTTGATGATCGGCCTTGACTTGCTGACAAGTCGCACATCTACTAACAAAGATAGAGATATCTCGCCTCATACCTCTCCACCAGTACAACTTCTTCATATCCTGATACAACTTGGTCACTCCCGGATGAATAGAAAGTCTGGATCGATGATTTTCCAGAAGTAACTCCTGTCTCAATCCATCAACATTCGGGACACAAATCCTATTATTAATCCTCAAAATACCTCTATCATCGATCTGAGCACCACTGCCATCAAGACTACTACTTCCAACTCTGCTACGAACACTCTCCTTCATCAATCTAAGCATCTCATCCTCATCCTGCTTAGCCATGATACAATCCAAAAGAGGAGAAGAAACAACTAGCTGACACAACATCGCCTTCTTCCGACTCAAAGCATCTGCCACAACATTAGCTTTCCCAGGGGTATAGTTGATGTCGAGGTCATAAGAAGCAAGAAACTCCAACCACCTAACTTGCCTCTGATTCAAATCCTTCTGAGTGAAAATATACCTCAAAGACTGATGATCTGTGAAAAGCTCAAACTTAGTACCCAAAAGATGATGCCTCTAAAGCTTCAAAGCAAAAACCACCGCAAGCAATTCCAAATCATGAGCAGCATAATTGGCTTCATGGGTCTTCAACTGACGACTAGCATAAGCAATGACCTTCCTATCCTGCATCAGAATAGCTCCCAAACCTTCACGACAAGCATCAGTGTATACCGTTAATCCCTCATTTCCATTTGGAACGGTAAGAACTGGTGTGGAAGTAAGCTTGTTCTTTAACTCACTGAATGCAGCTTTACACTCATCACTCCAAATAAACTTAGAATTCTTTCGAGTTAAAGCGGTGAGAGGTGCAGCAATCCAAGCAAAATTCTCAATGAATCTCCGATAATAACCGGCGAGGCCTAGAAAACTACGAATATCAGTTGGAGTCCTAGGAGTTTCCCAATCCTGCACATAATAGGGATAAATAAGGACAACTGGAAAGATAGAATAAATTGAATGAAACAAGGAAAGAGAAGGAAGAAAGACTTACATTGATCGCAGCGATCTTGACTGGATCAACAGAAACTCCATTACCAGAAACAATATGTCCGAGGAATCGGACTTCATCCTTCTAGAAATGGCATTTCAAAAATTTATCCTTCAACTGATGATTTCTAAGAGTCTCCAGAACAGATTTCAAATGTGACTCATGCTCTTCCTCGGACTTAGAGAAAATGAGAATATCATCAATAAAGACTAGAACAAATTTATTAAGCACATCACGAAAAACACAATTCATCAAATCAACAAAGAAAGCAGGAGCATTAGTCAAACCAAAAGGCGTAACAAACCATTCAAAAAACCATTCTCAGTACGGAAAGCAGTCTTGGGAATACTTTCCTCAGCAACTCTGAGCTGGTGAAAACCCGTGGCAAGATCAAGTTGAGAGAAAACAGTAGCACCATAAAGCTGATCAAACATATCATTGATGCGAGGCATAGGATATCTGTTTTTCATAGTGAGCTTGTTCAGCTCCCTATAATCAACACACATCCGGAGAGAACCATCGGACTTGGTGATGAAAATCACCGCCGCTCCCTATTCTGAATAGCTAGGTCTGATTAGACCCTTGGAGGACAAGTCCTCAATTTGCTTTCCCAACTCAACCTTCTCACGGGGTGCCATTCTTCTAGGAGGAAGAACTACAGGTCGGGCTCTAGGAGTAAGATCAATACGAAAATAAATTTCCCACTTAGGAGGTAAAGAAGTGACTTCACCAAATACATCGAGATAAAGTTTGACTACACGAGTCGACTGAACAGGAGAAGAATCCAGAGAATAAATAAAGCTACCAGCACAATCATGAGGCATACGACACTGAATAACCAAAGAATTACCCCGATCATCAACAAGAGAAACAGTTCGGGATTTACAAGAGATGTGAGCATCATGATTCCTTAACAAATCATCTCCAAGCAATAAATCAAAAGCATCAAAACCAAGAACATAGAAATTGCCACTAAAGCGATGATCAGAATGGAGAAGTTTCACTCCTCTACAAATCCTACTAAGGTTCGCGGGACCCCCAATAGGATTAGAAACCCATAAAGGAACAGAAGCATACTCAGGAGAAAGGCGATGCTCAAACTTATCACAAATAGCCATAGAAATAAAACTATGCGAAGCTCCAGTATCAAATAAAACACGAATAGGATGCTTAAATAAAGAAAAGGTGCCCTGAAGAGTACCTTGATTATCACTAGGAGTAGGTGAAGAAGCGGAGGTAACAACAAAGATACCAGATGGCTTGCCCTTCTAATACAAAGGACAATCATTCTTGAAATGACCAGGCTACAGACAGACATGACAGAGATTGTTCCTGTTATTCTGAGGTGGAGGAACAGCAGCACAAACTGAAGTAGGGAAACTATTTGCATAGTGTCCCTTCTGATCACACTTGAAACAGGTAATGGTAGATAGGTCGATAGGGTGCCTTTGAGAAGGAGAAGATGAAGATCCCAATCCTGGATGCTTGAGCCAATTCTTCTTCTACTGATGGAAATTTGGCTTTCTCTTCTTAGAGTTAGCAGAGGAAGACTGAGATGCAGGAGCACTAGCAACAGCAGGACCCTTGGAAGTAGGGTTCTCAAAACGAATAGCCATATCATAAGATCAGTGAAAGTGCCATGAACATGAGAAATGAGACGATCATAGAACTCTGGCGAGCTCCAGCTATGAACTTTTCATTCTTCTTAAGTTGGGTGTCAATAAGGCCAGGACCAAACTTGGAAAGTTCATTCAACTTCCGCTCCTACTCAGAAAAGGACATGGTACCCTGCTTGAGATCCATGAATTCACGATAAAGCTGAGATTTCCCGGCTTCTGACATCCATTTTGCCACAAAAGCCTCCCTGGAAAGAAGATACAGAAACAAAACTTAAGATAGATTCAAAAGAAAGGAAATGGGAACAAAATTCAAGATAACACAAAGGATACCTAATCTGCTCCTAGGAAATATCACCCTCGTTAGTGTGAGCTGTAACAGACTCCCACCAATCCAAGGCTGACTCTTGCAGCTGCCAGGCTGCTAACTAACGCTTCTGGGCATCAGTAATCTCGAGACCGGTAAAGATCCTCTCTAAACTCATTAACCATTGTTTGGCTTCAATAATGCTCTCTGAACCAGTAAACTTGGTACCACCAAGTTGAGAGAATTCCTTATAGAGAACAGTAAATCTAACAGGTGCAGCAGGTTGAGGAGCTGGGGCAATACCACGACCCCTACCTCTGGCATTTCCACGATTCATCCTGAAAAATCAAGAATGAATTTTAGGACAAAGGTACAGAGAAGACAAAGGTAAGATAAGATAAGACAAGATAGATTCACTTGGATGAATATCCTAAAGAAAGAAAATACTAACAAGGTAGATACGAAAGGAAGGAAATTTAGAAAAAAATTTCTTTAAAACAAGAAAAGTTTATATCAAAATAAACTTTGAGAAATCCTTTGAAAAATCATTTTAAAATCGTTTTATACTTTGAAAATACGTTCTGTCACAAAGAAATGATTCCGAGGTTGATTTCACTCATTCTAGGGTATTTCTACCCTATCTCTAATGAGTTTTTGCTCCGTAGGCTAAGGTTTACCTAAAAACCAAAGCTTTGATACCAAATGTAACAACCCACTATTTTAGACCATTCAAATCGACAATAAAACCACACATGTCGGACTTGAATAATACAAAACAATATATTGTAATAAATTTGGAGCAAATAAAACCAATCACAGACACAGAATATCAGAATAACTCGTAGCGGAAAAATAAAATAAATAGTGGTTCATGAAGCCACTACAATACAAAGTCTCAAAACATATTCAAAATACATAGTCTGAAATACAGATACAACAGAGGTCTGAATACATAAGCATAGTAGAAATCCCAAATACACATGTCTCTAATACAAAGCTGACATAGAAATACTAAATGGAAAAAGATAGCAACTAGATAAATGATGATCTCCAGCTGTCCTAGCTCCAAAAGGTGAGATCCAAAGCTGATACTCAGGCTGACCCGAGCGTAAATAAAACACAAACACTCGAGTCAGGACATACATACTTATACAATGTAAACCAACTCAAGTGAACTGTAAAAAGGGGTACAAGTAACTTAAAGAATGCTTGGGATCGCCCATTCTTTAAGGATCCGTTAAACTATCTACTATGTAGTAATATTCGCTATTATAATAATGTCTAATTATAAAATAATCTTACTTTAAAATAGCATTAAGGAGTGACCCAATATTCCCCTTAACACGTAATAGTCCCAGTAGTCTATCCAGTATTAGCATACTCCAAGATCGGGGGCTACCCTCAATACTCCACAGGCTACGGGAGAAATCCAAACTCGTAGTAAAGGTCGATATGGTAGGTGACACGGCACAACAAGACAATGCCAGGGTAGATATACCAATTACGCATCCGGGCTGGTGGAAACGCATAGCAGCCACTACCGCCCACCTCGAGCCACACTCCCAAAAATCAAGGGGTGCACCCAATCAATCACAAAAGTAATAGAATAGTATCGAAGAAGTGTGTCCGATCAGAGGTGCTACCTCATTGGCCCGAGAATCGCTCCTATTTTAGCCACCTTATGCCAACTCACGGGAGTTGGGTCCACGCAAATATACCTTTAGGATCGTCGCCACCATCCTACTTCATTCTGGAATCTCCACCGCGTACACAGTTGTTAAAGTGGTTTTCGGTATCGACAGAGAGTATGTCCATATCCGATCTCGATCTCTTTAACAACCAATCGTTATTATAACCCGTGGTTATAAATTTCAAAATAGTTTATATTTCAAATCAAAATACTTCATTTAAACCATTTAAAAGTAAAGTCGTTATACTTACAAATCAAATATTCAATTCCCAAAAAATTCAGCCTTTTCTGAGTTCATTTATTCACTTACATACTTTAAAACGTTAAAATTTCAGCTTTCGCAGCACTTAGAAAATGCCGCGGTAAGTTACATTTGAAAACAATTCAATTCTGTAAAGACAACATTTATAAACTGCTGTAGTAGTTCAGTTTCATTTGAAAACAAGTTAAATTCAGCAAAGACAGTATTTATAAACTGCTGTAGTAGTTCGGTTTCATTTGAAAACAAGTTAAATTCAGCAAAGACAACATTTATAAACTGCTGTAGTAGTTCAGGTTCAATTGAAAAACTCATTTCAGCAAACTGCAGCACTTATCAAGTGCTACTATAGCTCTTTTATTAGTTTCAGGTTTTAGTTTTAATTCAGCAACCACAGCACTTACCAAGTGCTGCAGTAGCCCTTAGTTATTAGCCTTTAGTTCATTTGTATCAACCACCACTTAGAAATTGCTGCGGTATCCTTTACTTCAGATTTTAAGTTAATTGCACAAATGATAGCATTTCTGAAGTGCTACTAATTCAATTTCCAAATTTAGAATAAAATTTCAGAAACAATTAAACTTCAATTATAACCATTTTAACTTATAAAAATCATATTTTTCCACTTCAAAAATGTTCATTTAAATACCCTTTAACTTATGATTTTATAAAGAAAAATTTTACATTAAAATCAATTTTTCCAATAATTTCGCTTATTAAATTCAAGAGTACAATTTTCTTATTCTTTCATATTTTTTTCAATTAACTCAACCCTTAAATTTAAATTACCATTTCAAAATAAAACTTAATTTCCATTTTTATTTAATTAACTTAAACTTCCATTTAAAAATCAAATCACAAATTTCCAAATTAAGTTATGTTTCAAATCACAATCTTTCCATTCATTTATTTAAAAATTTTAATACATAGAAAATCATTCACTTTATTAAATCATTTTAAATCAAATTTTAAATCAAATTATCATATTTTTACATTTTAAAATACTCAAATTTTTCCAGAAAATTTTATAAAATAACCACGGGTCTGTATAATATTTTCTAGCCTAAGTCAAGTGATACGAATAATATATCATTTCAATCCATAATTTACAAAGAAAAATCCAGGTTCTATCATTTCAAACCCGCAATCCCAAGTAAATAAAAATAAATAAAAATCGCTCAGGCCTATCATTTCAGCCCGTAACGATTTTTCCCTATTCTAAAGTCAGTTCGGGTATGTATCATTTCAACCCATAGTGATTCTATTCTATAGGAAACTTGCAGTGTGAGAAATAGTAATAAATAAACAGTATAACAGAATATAACATAATAGATGATGCGACAAGTTTATAACAGGGTTTACATCATAAAATACATATCACAGGCAGGTATAGCATGATATAATAGTTTCTACACATTCACTTGTTGTCACTTCACAAATTCTATAAGTATGAATGTCAAGTGTGAATAACTCACCTTTTTACACTGGAGTTAGCAAAACAAAACATACAGATAAAAATCCAGAAAGCACGATAGCACGAATTTTGATTTGAGTGGAGAGATAGCCAAGATATTAATCTTGTATACAAAAATAAACAAAGCAATTATAAATATATTTTAACACAAAGATTATATTGAAATAAAGTGGAATCAAAATAAACAAAAGACACAAATGGCTTAACCATGCCTTGAAATCATAATTGCTTGATCATGACTCAACATATGCTTGGCCACAACATGTTTATAGGTGGAAATGGCTCGAGTTTGGCTCACTAACACACGGCTAAGCTAGAGAAGATGAGGAGTTTGGAGTTACAAGGTAGGGAAGGTCAAAGGACAAGGAAAAAGGAGTTTTGGGTTGCATCTAGGCTCGGCCTATGGTCAAGTTTGGGCTCGGCCATGGCACTACAGGTCAGGTCAGGGGTAGGAGGTGATGGTCAGAGGTCATGTCATCAGGTGGTGGTGGTTCTAGGGTGGTGGCCGAAGCTAACATGAAGGGGATGTTGAATTTATGGGCTATGCATTGTTTTTTTGGAGTTTATGCAAAGTTTGTGGTGTTTTGTTCATATGGAGGTCACGGCCACTACTGGTCAGAGGAAATGGGAGGTGGTTGAAGCCGTGGATGATAAGGAGGAAGGTGAAGTAGTGGTTGGTGGAGATGGTGGAGGGTATGGCCGAGCAACTTGTAGAAGATTCTAGGCGAAAACAATGAAAAAGAAGAAGAAAATGAGAAGAGAGAAGCCATGACTTACAAAATATTTTCAGAAATATGGAATGGTCGAGAATGATGATGAGATGAGAAAGTTTTCACGTGAATAAGCTAAAGAAATGTACGGCCAAAGCTAGAAAATGAAAGGCCAAGCAAATGAAAAGACTAGAAAATGGAAAGTCATAAGTTTTAAAAGCCTTTTGTCTCTTTGAATTTCCAATTTCCTTTAATTCAATATAAACAAATAAAAATCAAGTAAATAAAATAAAAGATAAAACAAAATAGAGTGGAAATGAAAATAAAAAAATAGTCTTAGGAAAAATAGAAAATAAATAAAGAAATAGTTTATTTAATTGAAATCTATTGAATTTGGAGTAGCATAAATTTAATGTTCAAACATAGATTTGAATTCGATATAGATTTAAATGGTTTTATTGAGAATCTGAATTGAAAGGAAAAAAGTTGAGTTTTGTTGATTTGAAAGATGGATATGGTCCAGATTTGTGGAAATGAAAGAAATAGTTTAATTTGATATTAATTTCAAATTAATTATTTTAATATAAACAATATAAAGATATATTATTTTAGATTCATATTTATTTAGATTTTCAAACTATTTACTATATAAACATTTCCAATATTCAAACCATTTTATATTAAACTATTAAATCTATTTTTAAAATATTTTAATCTATTTTAAAATATTTAATCTATTTTAAACTATTTAATCTATTTTAATCTATTTAATCTATTTTAATCTATTTTAAACTACTTAATCAGTTTTAATCTATTTTAAACTACTTAATATATTTTAATCTATTTTAACTATTTAAACTATTTTAATCTATTTTAATCTATTTTAATTTATTTTATACTATTTTAAAACCATTTAAACTATTTTAAAGTATTTTAACTATTTTAAAGTATTTTAACTATTTTAAAGTATTTTAACTATTTTAAACTATTTTAAAATTATCTATGACTATCTAAACTATTTTCAAAAAAAAATTCAAATGGTGCAAGCTTGAATTGGTTATATTTAAATCTTTGATTTAAAAGCGAATATGGTTAAATGATGTTATAACTTACGTTGGAATTTGAAACGATATTTCTAGTGAAACGAAATATTTTGAGTAAATATGATGATTTTGAAATGAGGGTTTAACCTATTTTTTGAATATGATTTCAAAAGTGATAATGGTTTTGAAAGTGAATATAATTTTGAAGTAATATGATATTAAGTGAATATGATATTTTGATATCAATTATGAATTGGTTTTGGAAATGTAAAAGAACCATCCGGTGTGAAATAAGCATTTGGTTGTTAAGGAGACCAGGATCAGATATTATCATACTCACTGCCAATACCGAAAACCACTTTAACAACTGTGCACGTGGTGGAGATTCCAGAATGAAGTAGGATGGTTTGGCGAACGATTCTGTATGAGGTATTAACGTAGCCCTGACTCACTCAAGTCAGCTTGATATGAATAAAACAGAAGCCATACCTGGGCCAAGTGAGGTCGCACCACTAATCGGACATGCTTATTCGATACCATATCTGTTGCTTTGTGATTGATTTGGTGGCCACCCTCGATTTGATTTTGGGAGTGTGTTCCAAGGTGGGCGATAGTAGCTGCTATGCGTTACCACCAGCCCGGTTCTACAAATGGTAGTATCCTACCTTGGCATTGCCTCGTGTGCCTTGTCATATGCCGTATCGAGCCCAATATGAGTTTGGTTTGTTTCGTACACTCTGGAGTGCCCTCTAATAGCCCTCCAGTTTACGGAGAAATTACGGTACTGTATAGACTACGACATTTATAAAAAAGTGTTAAGGGGGATATGGGTAACGCCTTAACGCTATTTAAATAATTTACTTTACTGATAGACATATTATAATAGCGTATTGTACTACATGGTAAATAGTTTAACGGATCCTTAGGATATGGAATCCCGAACATCTCTTAAGTTATTGCACGCACGTTAGACACTGGATAGGATGTAAAACCCCGTAAGCATCTCTGAAGCCGTTACACTCATATTTAATTTCTGTTGATTTAACTTACATAAGATCTTTTAGTTCTGACTCGAGTGTTTTGTCTTTTCATTACGCTCGGGTCAGTCTGAGCTTTTCAGTGTGGAAGACCATTTTATTTGGAGGATGAAGGCGAAGATTTGTCTACTATTTATTATATATATTCCACTACATCATGTTGTTCCGCTGCATTATTTATTTATTTCTGTTGTATGTATAACTCTGATCTGTATTGTAAAAGTGTAATCAAATGTTATTTGTAAAATAGCTTCATGAACTATTTATTTGATTATTATATTTTGTCATTCTGCTGTGAGATTCTGTGTTTGTTTTTCTTTTTTTTCTCTTATTTTTCTTATTTACCCCATAACAATCCTCCCTTTTGAATGGTTTGAGTCTGACATGTATGGTTTATTGTCGATTTGAACCATCCAAAAAGATGGGTCGTTACATTTGGTATCAGAGCGAGGTTTGGCGATAACCTTAGCTTTGTGGGGTTTGACTCATTAGAGATAGAATAGTAATACCCTAGAATGTGTTGTCTGAGTGTATATCTGAGTGAGCATATTTGTTAGTGTTATAAAATGTTTTTATATTGTGATAATTTGTTCTGTTTAGTATTTATAAATTCTGATCGGTACATAGGGCGCTATGGCATCGATAGGTATTTCTAAACACTTAATAGGGCAGACCGACCTAATATTGTTTTGAAATCTAGGTAAATGAAATAATTTTACCTAGTATTATATTTTGTATATAAAATAATAATTTTATAAATAGAAATAGTTGTATGTGATGTATTTGTTTGTTAGAAAGTGAAATTTTATAAATATTGATTGCAAAATAGAATTCATAAATAAAATGAATTTAATTGGAAATTTGAGAGCTTAAGTTCCGGGGTTTTAAAATTTGTTTTCAAAGGATTTTGGAATATAATATTCATATTATTTGGAAGTATTTTAGATATAAATATATTTAAAGTGATTTGAAAGAAATGTTTTAAAGGAATTTTGAAAGGAAATAAGTTTTGTACTCTCCTCTTTTGTCGCTGGAAAATAATTTCGGTGATGAGTGCACGCATCATCGATGTTCATTTTTTGAGTTTCAAAGTGGGAAGGCCAGTGTAGTAGTTTTACTACACCTTTGTTTTGATAAACAAATCTTAATTTTTAATTTCTAAATGTGATTGGATATATAAAAGGTATGAGTATATATATATTATTTTAAAATGATTTGAAATGGAACCCGGTATTTAGTTCTTAAGTTTCTATAAATTACGAATTTAATTATTACAATGAATGAAATCTTGACTATATTAATAATTAGAAACTTCTAAAATGAAAAATAAGAAATTAAGGGTTAAGTGATTAATGAAATGTAAAGAAATTGAAGGTTGTCACTTATAAATTAAAGAGTAATGAAATTAGAAGATGTAATTATTGAACATTTTTGTTAACTAAATGAATAAGATAAACTTGTGTAACATTCAATTTCATTCTTAAAACATATATATATATATATATATATATATATATAACTTACCAGAAATGTTTAAAGGTTGTAATGTTAAATAGGAATATGTAATAGGATATTATACAAGTAAAATGTAAGTAATGAAAGTGTTCAATGGAATTATTTCTATAAATAAGAATTTAGATGTACAATGAATGTTATAAACATAGGTCAATGTTTTGAAATGCTAACAGTTAGATTTAGTAGTAAAAAGTGAATATTATCTAAGAAATGTGTATGTAACATCCCGCCTTTTTATACGCTTTAAGCAGACACACGTGCCAACTCAAACCATACAGAAGGACAGATTGTTATTTGGGGTAAATAAGAAAAAGAGAAAGAAATAAAAAAACAAAACAGAATCTCGCAGCGGAATGACAAAATATAATAACCAAATACAGTTCATGAAGCTGTTTACAAAACATTTGATTATACTTATACAATACAGAATCAGAGTTACACATATCAAATAAACAAATAATAATGCAGCGGAATAGTATGAATGCAGTGGAATAAATATAGTAAATAATAGTAGTACATATCTTCATTTTCTTCCTCCAGAAATAAGGTCTTTAAATCCTGAAATGCTAAGGCTGACCCGAGCGAATTGAAAAGACAAAACACTCGAGTCAGAACTAAAAGATCTTATATAAGTTAAATCAACAATAAATAAATATGAGTGTAAACGGCGTCAGAGATGTTTATGGGTTTTGACATCTCCTATCCAGTGTCTAACGTGAGTGCAGTAACTTAAGAGGTCTTCGGGATTCACATCTCCTAAGGATCTGTTAAACTATCTACTATGTAATACAATACGCTATTATAATATGTCTATAGTAATATAAACTATTAAAATAGCGTTAAGGCATTACATTTTCCCCCTTAACACATTTTTATTTCCCATAGTCTATACAGTACCGTAATCCCGCCCGTACTGGACGTCGTCAGAGGGCACTCCATAGGTATGGTACAAACCAAAATAGTAGAAGGCGCGCTAGGGTAGGTGACATGACACAACTAGGCAATGCCAGGGTAGATATACCAATTACACTTCCGGACCGATGGTAATGCATAGCAGCTACTACCGCCCACCTCGGAATACACTCTCGAATTAAAAATCGAGGGTGGCCACCAAATAAATCGCAAAGTCAGAATATAGTATAGATGGAATGTGCCCGATTGGAGGAATGACCTCAGTTAGACCGTCAATTGCTCCTGTTTTAGCCACCTTATGCTAACTCACGGGAGTCAGGTCCACGTATGTATACCTTTAGGATCGTCGCCACCATCCGACTTAATACAGGTTAAAATAGTTTAATACTTTGAAATCTTAATAATTAGAAATTTTGAAAATCTTAATAATTCAAATCTTTTAAAATAATATATTTAAAACAGTTTATATGAAAAATATGAATTTGAAATTTATATCAATTTAAACTATTCATTTCATTCCAACACATTTTGACCATTACAATGTCCCAAAACCCAATTTCAAATTTTCTGATTCAGAATTCTAAATAAATATTAAATTCAATATTGCTTAAATCCATGTTGAAACATCGGTTTAATTACTCAAATTTCAATATATTTTAAAGTTATACTTCAACAATTTTATTAACTCAATTTTGATAAACTTCACTTGTATTTCAAATTCACTATACATTTCAATTTTTTATTCCGTTAACCATTCCTTTAAACAATTCAATCTTTTATATAAAACTAGAAATTCGATAAAAATTCAATTTATATAAATCAGATTTTATTTCAAAAATATCACTTAATTCAAAGCAAAATTTAAGGGTTCAAAATCATTTAAATTTAACCAATCCGGTGTCCGTATATAATTCTCTACCCTAGGGTCAGGTGATACGGATATTTATCATTTCAATACGCAATTTACAATGTTACGGTTATATATCATTTCAAACCGCAATCCCAATATAATAAAATCCATAAAATCGCTCGAGTCTATCATTTCAACCCATAACGATTTTTCCTTAATCTATTGATCATTCGGGTATGTATCATTCAACCCATAGTGAACTTGCAGTTTATAACGATATAAAATACAACATCCATTCATCCAATATCAACAATCAACATCCATTACAAACATCATCCAAATCAATCAATAAATATCAATATAGAACTGATAATCAATAACTGGTATTTAATTGGCAATTTATATTCAATAATAGATTAAATAACGATTTAATTCAAATAAATTCAAATTAACTGAGATGATGATTTAAAATATACCAAACAGTCATAAATAAATTTCTAATCACATCATAAATTTAATTTAATAAACATAAGAAATTTTAGAAGTTGTGAGTGGGTTAAAACACTCACCTTTGAATTTAAATCGATTTTAAATTCAATTTAAGCCCAAAATTTGAACGGTCTTAGAATTCATCCAAACCAGCGTCAAAATGTTCGGAATTTCATTACGATCCCAGTGGAGAAAATCGCGCGTGAATCGGACCTCGTCTGTAAAAATTGTGCAAGTTAGATGTTAAACGATTAATATTAAAACAAATAAAAATAATAATGATAAGCCAATCGAAATCTGCCACCTCACCATCTTCGTGCTTGAAACCCTAGCCATACAGAAATGCGCCCACGCAGAAACACAGCCGGCCGCCACCCTTCACGTGAATTATCGCGACGCCACAACCATCACCACCCCGATCCACCACTTCCACTCGCTTGCCCTGGCTGAGCCGAGCTTATCCCTGGTGGCGTGATCGCTTGAAGCGGCCCCTAGGTCGCCGCCGCCGTGCGCTTCCTCGAGCAAATTCTGGAGAATCAAGGCGCGACAAAACCCACCGTACCGATCGACTGCCCCTTGTCTCCTCTACACGCATGAACTTCCCAATCGACCAAACAACGAAGGTCCACCGTTGATCGAGCATGTGGCCTAGGAACGGCCGAAGTTCAACTTTGAATTTCAGGACAAACGATGCGCCGAATAGAAAAACGAATAGCACCAGAAGATTACGCTCTTCGAGAGCTTCAAATCAATATAAAATTTGCTTGGGTTGGAGGAGTTCGAAATTTTGGATTTGAACTTGATTTGAAATTGCAACTGGGAATTAAGGTTTGTCTGCCATTGAGGAGGAGTAGATTGAAATGTACGTACAGATAAATGAAATCGAGGAGTGGCTAGAGTTTATAACAATATATATATATATATATATATATAGACAGAACAAAATAGAAAGGAATGGGCTCGATTGGTTTGGAATGTTCAACGATAAACGACCCGTAAAGCCCGTTTCGACTCAGGAACGAAAATGGGTCAACCCATATATCAAAATAGATGTTTTCAAAAAATTTAAAATCGATGGAACAGGTTTCAAGTCCTAATTCCATCATATGAAGAAGTTATGATAAAATCAGCTTATTTCAAATTGATTTCAATTGATTTCAATTAAATAAATTTCTAGGCGTTTCGAGTCCATACGATCAAATAACAAGTCTGATCGCTACGAAACTTGAAATCCTATAATAATTCATGGTTACGGATCCGATGAAACTGGTTTCGTCGAAATCCGAGTCAGTGGCCAAAATGGCTATTTTCACATTAATTAAATAAATAAATTATTAATTAATCAAATCACTTTTTCAGTTTAAATTTTTAATAATTTACAACTTTTATCATTTTTGATTTCTTAATCACTTGCAATAATTTAAACAAATTTAGATGTCAATTTAAAGCTGATTAATCCATCAATTTCAGTGTTTAATTTCAATTTCATTAAATTTAGAAATTATAAATTTAATTTTCAGTAATTCCATTTAATTGACCTTTCATCCTATTATTCAATCCATTATTACCAAATGGATGAAATTAACATTGGTTCATGATCTATTACATTAATATTCTCAAATTTCATCTTAACCTCTATTAACGTAATATTTAAATATTTAATTTCATTTATTTGCAATTAATCCAATTATTATAATTTGAATTCCAATAAATTAATAAATCTTGATTTTCATTCCTTTTTATTCCCAATTATCATATTATGAATAAAATTAACATTATTTCCAAATATTAACTTAATTTACATTAACGTAATATTTAATTATATTTATTGAAATTTATTTCCAATTTAAATTAACACGCTAAATAAATAGGTAATATACCATAATTGTTACCATTAACTTTTAATTACACCTATAAGTTATTATTAACAAACAAATGTTACAATTGCTTACATAACACTGTTTTTATCCAATTATCATTAATTATATACTAATTGTTAAATTGGTTCAATATCTACACTTGTTTCCTTATATTCAATTTATAGCCAAGTATAACATTTAAATTTATTTTCATTAATTGGCATTTCATTCAATTCATTAATTATTAACTTTAATTAACCTTGTTATGTTTCATGTTAGTTATTATTTCATTTTTAATTTACAAATTTTTTTCAATATTAAATTACCAAAATCTCACTAAATTAACAAATTTAATTATCGAAAATTACGAGTTATTAGACTCTCCCCCACTCAAAACTTTTCGTCCACGAAAGGGAAAAAGAAGGGAAAAGAAGAAAATTAAGTAATCAATATATCTTATTCAAAATATTAAATTTATAAACAATTAATTTACCAAATTAATTAATTTAAATAAAATGTATCAATTTATAAAAGTTAAATCCTTTTATACTCAAATTAATAAAGTTTGGAAAACATTTATCAAAATTTTCTAAATCCAAAATTCATGAAAAATTTCGGCAGCGTCTCCTTTGTACGGAGAGGCTCGGGAGAAATAATAATATCAATATATATCAAAATTTTCAAAATAATATATCCCAACCATGGTAAAAATAATATAATATCGCTATAAAACCGCAATCCGAGAATGTACCTATTTGTCGGGCAAATAACGCTTATTTTTATGAAACCAAAAGCAGTAGCAATTGCTTTCGTAACATGAATTTCACTTATATAATCCAAAATGAGTTAATAATTATATAAAATGAAAATTTTAAAGTTGTTTCAACCTCTAACAAACAAATCAATATAAACAACAATCTCTTGCAATCACAGCATACAATCATCATATGAAATTAATATAATCAACTATCCATCCATAACAAACAAAAAAAAGGTTTGTTCGGTGTTCAGAAATTTTTTACCGCCTATAATGACAAATGAACTACTGAGCGCACCATTTACTCAACAGTTTTAGATGAACTTAATAGATTATTCATACATCTTAAACAATTAGAAGTATCCTATCCCAAACAACCCATAAACCAAAACAAACAATAATTTACAATGTACTTGAGTTATTCTTATTAAATTTCTTTCACAACATTTACAGTTTTTATTTCTCTTTTCATTCATAGAAGGATTATTTCTTTAACTTACAGTTATCTCTTATAAAATTTTATTTCCATTCATTCAGCGTTTATTTCATTTATTTTTCCTTTATTACTTACAAAATTCAATTTCATTTATTCATATCATGTCAATTTCTTTTATTGCATTACATTCATTTTATTATTAACTTTAATTATAAAAAAATTCAATATTAACTTAAGTTCAGAATCCTTTACTTACATAGAGTTCACTTTCTATTTCATTGAATTAGTAGTATTACAATTTTAACTCAAGTTTATAACTATTTTCATATCAAATTTCTTATTTACAAAAGTACATTTCAATTGAACACTTCCATTACATAAGTTTTACTTGTAAAATTTCCATTACATATTCTTTTAACATTTCAACTTTTTATAATTGGTAAGTTATATATATATATATGTCCTTAAGAATGCAATTGAAAGTTACACAAGTTTGACTTACTTATTTTAATTAACTTAAGGTTCAATAATTATCATTTCTTTTTTTCATATTCTTTTTGTTTACAAGTTACAAATTTCAAATTCCTTGTATATTTTAGTTATAACTTAGCATATAATTTCTTGTTTTCATTTAGAAGTTTCAATTATTAAATAGTTAAAATTTTATTCCATTTCAATAATTGAAATCTAATTCATAGAAATTAAAGAACTAAATGTCGGGTTCCATTTCAAATCATTTAAAATAATATATACATATATATATATATACTCAAAACTTTTATATCCAATCATATTTAAACTTAAAAATTTTATTGGTTTATCAAAATAGATCTGTAGTAAAACTACTACAATGACCTTCCCACTTTGAAACTCGGAAATGAATGTCGATGATGCGTGCACTCATCACCAAAATTATTTTCCAGCGACAGAAAGGGGAATACAGAACTTATTTCTTTCCAAAATTTCATTAAAAAATTCATTCGAATTATATTGAAATATTTATATTAGAAAGTACTTCTAATAATATTATTATTGTATTCCAAAATTATTCGAAAGAGATTTTCAAAAATCCTGGAACTTAAGTTCTAAAATCTCCAATTATATTTATTTTATTTACAAATCTTTATTTCCAACCAATACTTATAAATTTCAGTACCTAACCAACAATTATATTACAACCAAATATATCATTTATAAAATTTGTTATTTTATATACAGAAAATATAATAGGCAAAATTATTTCATTTACCTATATTTCAAAACAAATATTGTGTCGGTCTGTCCTATTAAGTGTTTAGAAATCCCTATCTATGTCATAGCGTCCTATGCACCAACCAGAATTTATAAATACAAAACGGAACAAATCAACACAATATAAAAACATTTTATAACACTAACAAATACGCTCTCTCATATATATTCACTCAGCGACTCATTCTAGGGCATTATTACCCTATTTAATATGAGTCAGACCCCCACAAAGCTAAGGTTATCGCTAAACCTAAGCTCTGATACCAACTGTAACATCCCGCCTTTTTGTATGCTTTAAGCAGGCACGTGCCAACTTAAACCATACAGAAGGATGGATTGTTATTTAGGGTAAATAAGAAAAAGAGAAAGAAATAAAAAAAACAAAACAGAATCTCGCAGCGGAATGACAAAATATAATAATCAAATACAGTTCATGAAGCTGTTTACAAAACATTTGATTATACTTATACAATACAGAATCAGAGTTACACATATCAGAGATAAACAAATAATAATGCAGCGGAATAGTATGAATGTAGTGGAATAAATATAGTAAATAATAGTAGTACAAATCTTCGTCTTCATCCTCCAGAAATAAGGTCTTTAACTCCTGAAATGCTCAAGCTGACCCGAGCGAATTGAAAAGACAAAACACCCGAGTCAGAACTAAAAGATCTTATGTAAGTTAAATCAACGGTAAATAAATATGAGTGTAAACGGCGTCAGAGATGTTTACGGGTTTTGACATCTCCTATCCAGTGTCTAATGTGAGTGCAGTAACTTAAGAGATGTTCGGGATTCACATCTCCTAAGGGTCAGTTAAACTATCTACTATGTAATACAATACGCTATTATAATATGTCTACAGTAATATAAACTATTAAAATAGCGTTAAGGCGTTACATTTTCCCCTTTAACACATTTTTATTTCCCATAGTCTATACAGTACCGTTGTAACGACCCAGAATTTTAAACAAATTAAATTGAAAATATTTAATTTATTTTAAATATTTGAACGATGATTTAATTTGAATCCCCGATTGAACTTTGAAATTTACGATTAAACATTAAAATTTAATATATTGAATGCTGAATAAAAATTCGAATCTTCAATTTTAAGTTGAAGAAAAATATTTCGAAAGCTTATAAAACTCGTATTGAAAATTCTGAAGATGATTGAAGCTTAAGAATCCAATTTCGAATTGATTTGATCAGTTTTGAAATTTATATCGTTTAACCGATACTTAAAAGTAGTCATTTTTCAAACAGTCTCGGAATTCGACGAAACCAGTTCCATTGGGTCCGTAATATTGAATTATTACCGGATTTCAATTTTCGTATTTTTTGGAGTTAATACATGATCGTACGGCGAGAAAACGCGTCGAAATCAATTTGAATTCAATTTAAAAATTTAAAACTTAAAATTTGTCAAACATCAGCAGCACGTCTTCTTCCCTTAACTCACGCCAAATATCACGGAGCTAAATCGTGCCAACCATCTCTTCTTTCGTTTTAAAACAACCGAGCTCCCCATTTTCCAATTCCTCGTTCAAATGAAAAAAATGCCGAGCCTCTTAAATTCAAACCCAAAGAAAAAATGGCAAACATAGGCAAACTCGAGTTCGAAGGCGGTAGGCTCGGGGGCGATTCAGATCGCGTGAAGACTAGTCGCGATTTGTAGGGCTGGGGCTTCGTTCGAAGTCGCGAACGAGCATCGCGATTGGTGGAGCGACGAATTGAAGGCGACCTAGGGTTCGCCGCAGGCGACGTTGTCACGCACGCGTACGCGTCAGTGGGGGGATGTGAGCACGGCGGCGGCGATCAAATGTCGAGCGAGGGGTCTGGGTTCGCGAGTACGATCTCGCATGGAAGGTGACTGGGGATTCTCGGAGTTGCGATCGGATTAGGGGTGGAGTCGATGTCCAGTACGATGGCGTGGGCAATGGAAGGAGAGTCGCGACTGGTTTTAGCATGGCGTTCGAGTTGAACGAGGTCGATGGCGACAAGCTGGGATTCATGAAACGATAGTCTGGGTTTGTTAACAGTGAGGTAATCTCGATGTTTTTTTTCTTTTCTTTTCTATGTTCAATTAAACGAAATTGTTAATTAAATATATATGAAGTTCCAAAAGAAAAATAGATAAACCGTTGTTGTTATATAAAAAAATAAAATAAATATAAAGTACGGGTTACTAATTTATTAACTTATGTAATTATTTTAGTAACTGGAAAATATTTTGTTAAAGGAGGAATTTGTTTTAAATTTAATTTCGTGTTAAATAATTTTATTAAAAGAAATTGGTTTAAAATAAAATCTTGGGATAATTAGAATTACCAAATGAAAATTTATTATTCCATTTAATTCGAATATTAATAGAATTGTATAATTATTTATACAAGGTTTAATACTGTGAAGACAAAAAAGCTGGAATAAAAATGGATTGCGAATTAAAAGCTAAGGTGAGATTTTTCTCACTCAAATTGAATGTGGAATTTTTGCAGTTATTGATTGCTATTGGATGTGATATTAGATATTTTAGGATATATCTATATATAGCAATATATACATATTGGCATATGTATATATTGAATTGATGATTTCCCGCCTCGTATAGCGGATGAGACCCTATTGCGCCGTTAGTAAGCGGATTTTTATAAAACCCATATACCGCGATAATTCCGTACTGGAGCGGAATTGGTATTGTGCTAACGTCTTTGGATGCAGGAAAACAGGTTGGAGGGATCCAACTGGACCCCTCACATTGATTGCATTTATTTCTACTGTGATGTGATAATCTGTGAATGATTATTGATGCTATTGAATTGATGTCTGGAAATTGTTTGAAAGCTAAAATTTAGCTGAATAGATGTTTGGTATCATTGGATTCCAAAGATAAACGAAATTGAATTTTTGAAATTCAAGTAGAAAATTTCTAAGTGAATCAATTTTTGAAATTGAAGAAATTTTGAAGAAAGGAATTTTTAAAGTATAAAAAGTAAATTTTTATAATCGTATTGAATAAATTCCAGAATCAAGTGAAAATGCTAAATAAATGGATTTCATAAAATAGTGATTATAATTTGAAGAATTTAATTTAAGAATTTGGATTTTTAAATAGATTGAAAGAAACGATTGAAATTTATTTCCTTAAAAAGGGAATTATTAAAAGAAGATAAGCTGGAAATCCAACTAGAAATTTAATTGGTAAATTGAAATAAATTGGGAAATCAATGTAAAATGATTTCAAATTGAAGAATCCATTTTAAAACAGAATATTGAATAATTTGAGAAAAGATGAGGACTTTACTTAGTAGTGATAAATAAATTTTTAAATCAATATTGAAATTGATTTGGTATTGAAGTTTCTACAAAATAGAATTGAAATTTATAAAAGTTGTTTATAAATCCGAAATCACTTATTTTGATAAGTAAAATATAGAAGTCAATAAAAAGAAGATTTATAAGTTGAAGTTGTTATTAAAACAGAAATAGAATTTATAAACTTCGTTTTATAAATTCGAAATCGATTGAATTTGATAAATTAAATATAGAAGATTATTAAAGAAGATATATTCGCAATTTTGGATAGCGAATTTTTATTGAAATAAAAATGTGTAGAAATGATTGAAATTGGGTTAAGTGAATTATATTCACGATTTTGGACAGTGAATATATTATTGAATAAAATGGATTCATTTTTTGAAGAAGTGATACTTTAAAATGAAGTTAAACATTTTAAAAATGTTTTAAAATGTATTATGAATCGAAAGCATAGATTTCAACACTTGTTGTTGAAATAGACGTTTTCGAGAAATTTAAGGAAATGGTGGACTATAACACTGTTGTTATAGAAAATGATTTTTGAAAGGAAATGTTTTTAGTATTGGGATTTACATATCTATCTTAAAAAAATTCGAATCCCTATACTAGTGATTTTGAGTCGTCGTAACGATGTTTTACGTAACATTCGTTTTGACTCAAATAGACGTTGTTAAAAAGAATGATTTCCTTAAAGAATGAATGTAACGACCCGATATTTTCAACCATTCGCATCCATTATAAGTGTATAGGTAGACACTCATGCCGGAGTTGAATTGCTCAAAATACCGCGTTGTAATTAAAATTTGGCAAATCTCAGAATATACAGTAAATAAATATAATCACAGATCACAGACACAGAGTAAAATAATGCAGCGGAAGTAAAAGAAATAGTAGTTCATGAAGCTACTATGTAAATATATCAGAGTTACATAAGATACAACAGAAGAAATAGAGTACAACAGAAGTATCAATAAGATAACCAAGTACAAGCTGAACAGAGCAACATAACTGAAGTAGATAGAAGAAGACTAGCAGATAATCTCCAGCGATTCAAATCTCCAGAAGGTGGAAATCCAAATCTGTGAATAACTCAGGCTGACCCGAGCGTAAAGCAAAACACAAAACACTCGAGTCAGGACAATATATACTTATATAATGTAAACCAACTCAAGTGAACTGTAATAAAGGTACAAGTAACTTAGAAGATGCTTGGGACCGCCCATCCTCTAAGGATCCGTTAAACTATCTACTATGTAGTAATATTCGATATTATAATAGTGTCTAAATAAGTAAAGTATAATCATATCGGAAAATAGCGTTAAGGGGATGGAGAACCTTAACGCGGTCGGATCTTAAAATCATAATCGTAGTAAAGCTCGGTATGGTAGGTGACACGGCACAACTAGGCAATGCCAGGGTAGATATACCAATTACGCACATGGACTGATGGATACGCATAGCAGCCACTACCGTTCCACCTCGAACAACATACCCAAATCGGAGGATGGCCATCTAGTCAAATCACAAGTAAGAGTATAATATCGAAGAAATGTGTCCGAGAAGAGGTGCTACCTCACTGGTCCGAGATCGCTCCTGTTTTAGCCACCTTATGCCAACTCACGGGAGTTGGGTCTACGTAACATACCTTAAGAACGTCGCCACCATCCTACTTCATTTTGGAATCTCCACCGCGTACACAGTTGCCAAAGTGGTTTTCGGTAAGACAGAGAGTATGTCCATATCCGATCCCGATCTCTTTAACAACCCAACGTTATTATAACCCATGGTTATAACTTTTAAAAACAATACTTTACTTCAAAATAAAATATCATTTCAAACCATATCTTTATCAAAATAAAGATTAAATCAATTCCAAACCATTTCCATATATTTAAATTTTCATATAATTTCAAAACTTCATTTCAAATCATTTTAATATAATAAAATATCATATCCTTACAAAACTTCATTTCAAATCATTTTAATAAAATAAAATATCCTATCAGTTCAAATCCAAATATTCAACTTTAAATACCTTTTAAATTCAAAGATATCGTTCATTTACTATCATTTCAAATCACCTTTAAATAGTTTATATTCCAATCAAAATAATTCATTTAAACCTTTTAAAAGTGTAATTATTATATTTTCAAATCAAGTATTCAATTTCCAAAGTTTCAAACCATTCTGAGTTCGTTTACTAAGTCAAAAACCCTAATTATTAAAATTTCAGCATTTCACAGCATTTAAAAACAACTGCTATAAGTTATATTTGAAAACATTTTTAATTCAGCAAAGACAGCACTTAAAACTGCTGTTAAAACTCAGTTTTAGTTGAATTATAGTTCAAAACAGAAAAGACAGCATTTCAGAAGTGCTGCGGTAGTTCAGATTTCAAAACAAGGGTTAAATTTGGTTTCAGCAAAGACTGCAGACCATTATAGCATTTCCAGAGAATGCTATAATAGACCTGGGTTCAATATTAGCCTTTAAGTTCAACTGCAGCAACTGCAGCATTTCAGAAATGCTGTAGTAGCCCTTTTATTCAATTTTTAGTGTAATTCAGAACCATAGCATTTCTGAATGCTATTAAAAGTGATTTCCAGCTTTTTAGTGTATTTCCAGCAATTAAATAACTTCATTTTAAACTCTTTAAACATTTTAAAAATCATAATTTAACATTTAAAATGTTCATTTACATATCATTTAACATGTATCTTTTTCACAATAAATTTCTTATAATTAAATCCAATTTTCAACAATTTACTTTATAAATTTAAGTGTAAAAGTTTCCAATTCTTCACATTTCAACAAATAACTTAACACTTCAAATTTAAATTACCATTTCACAAATTTAACTAAATTTCCAATTTTATTTAATTAACTAAAACCTTTAATTAAAACCAAATTTCACATTTCCAAGTCAAGTTATATTTTAAAAGATCACTTTTAAACATTCATTTAGTTAACCACTTAAATTCATAGAAAAAATCAATAATACTTTAATAAATCACTTAAATTCACATTTAATCAAATTATCATATTTACCATTTCCAAATAAAATTTAATACCCATTTTATTTATATAACTTAAATATCATTTATAACCAAATTCCAAATTTCCAACTTAAGTTATATTTCAAAAATCCAGTTAAACCATTCATTAATTACATTTTTAACACATAGAAAAATCATAATTTCTTTATTTTAAACATTTCAAAATCTATTTAAATCAAATTTCATAAATTTATAATTTTTTAAAATACTTAAAAATATCCAAAACACTTTATAAAATAACCACGGGCCTGTATATAATTTTCTAACTTAGGTCAAGTGATACAGATATGTATCATTTCAATCCGCAGTTAAAAAAAGAAAAATCCGGGTTCTATCATTTCAAACCCGCAATCCCAAGTTAAAATAATTTAAATAAAAATCGTTCAGGCCTATCATTTCAGCCCATAACGATTTTTCCCTATTCTAAAGTCCGTTCGGGTATGTATCATTTCAACCCATAGTGATTCTAATCTACAGGGAACTTGCAGTGTGATAACAGATATAAATAACAGAATAACATTAAATAACAGTAACATATGATATAACAGATGTAATAACAGGTGTGAACATCATATGATAATAATATAAGCATATATAACATGATAATATATTTCTACAGGTTCGCAGGGTGTCAATTTACTAGTTATATATGTACATATTGTCTGGTGAGAATAACTCACCGTTTTGTGCTGGAGACACAACGACGAATGCACGAATGAGATCCAAACAAGCACGATAACACGATTCAAATAAGAGTGGAGGAGCCAAAGTATCAAATCCCTTGAATACAAGTCAAACAAAACAATATAACAACGATGAGTTTCAAATCAGCTACGATCAAAACTACACTAGAATAGACTGCACAGAATCAAATAGAAATGCTTGCACTTGCTTTCTACCTCATATGCTTCAGCAATGGGCTGTAAAAGCACTGTAATGGAAGGGTTTTGGATCAGGTTTGGATCAGGTTTTGGGTTCAACAAGTCGTCCATACATAGGAAAAGATGATGCAAAGGTATGTGTGCATGGAACTACAACTATAGGGCAAACAAACATGATTTCATGCAACCAAAGGCCACGACCAAGGCAACCTTAGGCACGGCCAGATCTGTAGGGGGTTAGGTACAGGTGTGGTAGTGGGTTTCAGGTCGTCTATTGGTGGTGGAGGTGGAGTAGGTGGCGGCCAAAGCAAGATATGGAGGGTAGGTGATGATATGTGTGGTCTAGGCAATGTTTTAAGGAGTTTTGTGCAAGTTTTTGTGGGATTTTGGTCAAGGGAATGGTATGGCATGATCATGGCAGAGGATTAGGAGGAGGAGCTGCTGCAAATGATGGTGGAGAGGATGGTGGTGGTGGTGGTAGAGGCTAGGCCTAGCAAAACACAAGAAGGATCAATGCAACAATCAATAGAAAAATCATAAAAACAAGAAGAAAGATGATAGAATTTACCAAATTTTTGTAAAACAAATGGCCGTGAGTTTTTTTCTCAAGAAAGATGATAAAATTTTCGTGAGAAAGAGTGAGGAATGTGGCTGAAAGATGGATTAAAGGTACGGCCAAAAATCAATAAAGAGGAGGTTGAGAAATGAAAGGTCGGTAGATAAAAGGACATTGGAGTTACAAGAGTTATAAAACCTTTCAAATTTCCACCATTTCTTTTTAAATTTTAAATACATGTAAAATATGTATAAATACAGATAAAACACGAAAATATAGTAAATAAACAAAAATAAATAAATAAATATTAATTAAATATAATTAAATTAAGAAAATAACAAAGAAAATGTAAATTAGGCTTGAAAATTTGAAAATAAATGAAATGAACTTTGGGAAAATTGTATGTACATGAAAAATATTTATAAATAAAGATAAAAACATTAAAAAAATGCATACATAAAAATGAATAAATAAATTTTAATTAAATACAATTTAAATGAAGAAAATAGCAGAAAAATGGAAACTACCTTTAAAAAAAGAAAATAAATTCAATGAGCTTTGGAAAAATTCAAACATCACTTTAAATATTTAAAAGACAAAATATACATAAAATAAAATATTAACACATATTAAAATAAAATATGACTAAGAAAAATATAATTTATACAATTTAAAATAACAAAATTGCAAAATAAACAATTTATACTCAAAATTGAAATGTACATATCTTTTGCAGTTTAACTCCGTTTTCAACGAAACGAAAAGCAGTATTCATGTTATTAAATCTATTTTCATAATAAAAGATAAAATTTATAATTTCAAATATTTAAAATTTAAATTTAAAAGTCAAAGTTTGACTATTTTAACCAAAATTCACTTTTTGGAAAATTATTCTATTCAGTCATATTTGTAATTCTAATCCATATCAAAATCAAAGTTTATATTTAAAATAACAAAATTTATTCTTTTTCATAAATAAAGCTTTTGAATCTGGAAAAATCAATTTAAAAATATTTGTAAAATACAGGGTTGTTACAATGAATATGTACTTAATATTGATTTAAGTATATCGAATATTTTCAAATGTTGAAAATAAAAGATTTGTGAAACACTTATTATTAAATAAGTATGGAATGTTTTCCAAAATGAAATGAAACGTTTTTGAGATTTTATCTTCTTAAAGATAAAATGAAGTTGAATATTGAAAACGATTTGAGAATCGTATATCAGTAGATATTTTGAAATATAAATTCACTATGGAATTTATAAAAGGGAGACTGTTTAAAAATAAACGTTGATTTATTTTTGAAGTGTGGAAATTTTATATCTAGTAAAGATATTTTTGAAGATAAATAATTTGGGAAAATTATTTGGAATCTGATGATGTTGCGCATCTTTATTGATAGTTAAATAACCGACTATCAATAATTACCCTGAATGGTAATTGTTGTGAATTGGATGAATTTGAATGCCACACTTGTTTTTGAATAATCGCTCACTATTCGGGTTAACCGGGAAAGGACCATGGGGTCGTATAACCCATTCCGAATATGTGATACGTCGTTATGAATTGCATTCGAAGACCGGTGTTGAAGACCGGATATTTTTGAAAACGGAAGGATTACCGTCGAGTTACTCTACATCGGCTGATCTCCGGTTTAGAGGTTTTATCACCCTTAGTGACGGGAAGTCCGGACGTGATTAGAAAATTATCCGGATGTGCAAGGGCTTCGTGAGAAGTGCCTTCGGTTCTGTTCGATCCCGGAACAGACTTGTATGGATTGTGTGTCTGACGTTACAATTTGAGATATAAAGCTGATTTCTTTCAAATACATTTCTGTTGGTGGCGGAGAATTTATTCTCTTAGCTTAACACCCTTCTCTGAGACGTACGAGCTCAGAGGTTATGTAGTTGAAATTTATCAGCGATATATTCCCAATTTGGTAACGTGGCATACTGATTGTTGCTGTGAAATGATCAGTGTTTGATCATTTACGATATGATCATTTGTTTGATCTTATATCTTTGTGATCATAGGTTGATCATTTTTGTTTGACCCGAAGCAGGGCTTTTTGTAGAAAGCGTAGCTTTGTGGACGAGACTTCATCGAGCCTCACACCCCGGAAATGGTCGAAACAGGAAGGATGCGGCAAGGTTCTAGGGAGTAGCGCCCCTTAGTGTATGTCATTCCTTCTGGATAAAGGTGGTATCATGGTATGGAGCCCAGATACTTAACCTCTGTGGTTGCTGCAAATTTATTACTTTGTGGTTGTTGCGAATCGGGGATCCTCGGGAAGATCGGTGACGATCGGGGGATGGCATACGCGTGTCAGTAGTTACCTATTTTTGCAGAGGTAACCCGGCCTTGTGTTGGCAGAGATCCGGTTAGGTTCTCGGGTCGTCTATTCCAGGGACGTACCCATCGTGGAAAAGGAAGTTCCTTAGCCTGACCATTTGTTGGGAATCCAAAGAAACAATACGAGCCTTTACGATTTCAATTGTATAACCTGTCTCCTCAGGAGGCAGCTATAGTAGGCATAATATAATGGTACCTATGCTGGCTAAGATTTATATTCTACTTTCGAAATGTTTTCCACTATGCACTACTAATAATATCCAAAATGATTTGATTTTGCGTAGTAAGCATCTTTGACTATCATAAGAAGAAATCTCCTCCAAGTCTGCGTTTGCATTGTGTGTGTGGTGGGAGGTCTTATGGTAGTTTCATTTTCCAAAAGCATTGCGAATTGACTTTAAAATTCTCTGCTATTTATTTTAAAGATAAATAACTGTTTTACGATCTCACACCAGTCACCATGACTGACTCGGAGTTTATTGTTCCCTTCTAAACTCTGGGTGCCCACAAATTTTCCACACGGGCAGCCTAGAGTTATGTTATCAGGATATTCTGGAGCTTTAGAGATAGGCTGGATGGCGAGACGTAGTATTTGTATCTGATAGTATTTATTCCGCTGTGTATTCTGTATGAGGACAAGTTTATATAACTGTCCATTATTGTTTAGTGACTCTGATTGATGTATGTATAAAATGATATAGCTCTTTGTTTTAAAGATTATTCATTTATCTATTATATGTTGTTCCGCTGCGATATGTGAGATTCTGATATTTTTCTGTTTCTGATGCTGTTCTGTTGTTGTTCTTCTCTCTTCTTCTCTTTTCTTCTTCTTCTTACTTTTTCTTCTTTCTAAAACCCTCACTATTGGAGTTTCCGGCACTCGATTGCTCGGCAGTCGATAAAGTGAGTATTGATGTCGAATTTTCGAAAGTCGAAAAATTTCGGTATGTGACAGCTGGTATCAGAGCATATGGTTAAGCGATAACCCTGCTCTGTTGGGTGTTACTCATTAGAGATAGAGTCAGCAGTACTCTAGAATGAGTTGAGTGTAATAATAGATATGAGTGCGTATTTGTTAGTGAATATAAAAATGTTTTATATTGTGTTTGCTTATCCGTTGAGATGTTTGTGAATTTTGGTCGGTATGTGGGACGCCATATTATCGATAGAGATTTCTAAACACTTAAACGAGACAAGACGACATAGTATTGTTTTAAAATAGGGTGAATGAAATAATTTTACCCAAAACTATTTTTGTATAGAAAAGAAATGATTTTCTATGAATTATCATAGTATATGGTTGCATGGTTGTTAGGAAAGTGATAATATTGAATGTTATCATTATTATATGAAGTTGAATAAGAAACTGAAATCGTTACTCCAAAGTTAAGAAATTAATCCATGTACAAATGAAATTGAAGAATATAAATTATAAATGTGATTTGTAATTTAAAACGGAATTCCAGAGAAGTTTTTGGAAATGTTTTGAAAAGAATTTGTACATTTTGGAGATTTGGAAAGTTAAATCATTTTTGGTTTGAAAATGAATTTCGAAGGTTTGAAAAATATTTTGGAGAGTTGAAAGCTCTAAACTCTTTTCGGTCGTTGGAAAATAATTCCGATGATGATGGCCACATCATTAGAATTCATTTTCGGGTTTCCAAAAAGAGGAATTGCTGCCGATTGTTTTAAATGAAAGTTGTTTGGAAAATTTGGATTTTGTTTTAGAAAATTCAAAGGATGATTTGAATTGTTTTCAAAAATGGTTTTGAAATGTTGGTAAGACTCTGGAATCAATTTATGAAATATTATCAAATTGATAACTTATACAATTTGAAAGGTTGATAGAATAAATTTAACTTAAAGAATGAAGTTAAATGAATGTAAGTACAAGTGAATCAATTAAATGAAATTGAAAGTTGAAATTCATTTCGAATTCGTAAGCAAATGAATTGAATTGAATAATGTAAATTGAAAGATGAATTAAAATTCATATGTTATTGGAAATCCAGTTTAATATACGTAGTTATGAACCAAAGTGGTAAACCGAAAATAAA
Organism: Allium fistulosum; assembly: GCA_030737815.1. Taxonomy (NCBI): domain Eukaryota; kingdom Viridiplantae; phylum Streptophyta; class Magnoliopsida; order Asparagales; family Amaryllidaceae; genus Allium; species Allium fistulosum. The sequence goes on from CM060902.1 coordinate 811,717,544, forward strand.
TATAATGTCTACATGGAATATTTATATTGAACCTAAGAAATGAAGAGCGAAATTCTTAAGTAAAATCTGATATTGAAATTATTCTAAGTTGATGATTGAATGAAGATAAAACTGGAATTAGAACTGAATGTTGAAAACAAATGTGAATAAATGAATTAGAATTGTAATGAATTAGTAATTGGAACTAATTTAAAATAGTGCAGTTGTGAATTAAAGAAAGCTGATAAAATTCAATATTCAGAAGTTGAACCGAATCCAAATTAGATTGGGATTGTGAATTGAATTCAAATGAAATTCGAAATGTAAAAAGATTGAATATGTAACTTCAATAGTAGATTTAAAAATGATATAAGCAGTTATATTGAAAATTTTGTAATTGAATGTACGAAATGGTTTGAATATATCTAACTAGATATTATGGCTAGTAGGATATACAGGAAAAAGGAATTGGATTTGATTTTCAAAGATAAATTTGATTTGCTCGACAAAAGGTAAGTATTTCAATTTGAATATGAGATTTGATGACTTATTTCTCTAGCCGCTTGGCTTTTTCTTTTTCTTTTTGAAATCTGAGAGTCCGTAGGGACGTTTTGTAGTCGTGCCGTATTAGCCGCGCAAAGGAGACGCTGGCGAAATTTTTTGGAAATTTAGGGCGTTAGAAAATTTTTGAGAAATTTTGAAAGTTTAAATTTGAAATTTGAATTTAAATTTGAATTGAAGTAAAGCAATGTTGTTTGAAACCTATAATTGAAGTTAGAAAGATAGTTGGAATGATAACGAATCTTTAGTAGGAAGATTTGTTTTGATGAATTGATAAAACTATTTGGATTGTGAAAAATAGTAGACGAGTTAAGGACCTTTTTTCCTAACTTGTAATTTCGGGACGAAATTCTTTTAAGGAGGGAAGTTTGTAACGACCCAGAATTTTGAACAAATTAAATTGAAAATATTTAATTTATTTTAAATATTTGAACGATGATTTAATTTGAATCCCCGATTGAACTTTGAAATTTACGATTAAACATTAAAATTTAATATATTGAATGCTGAATAAAAATTCGAATCTTCAATTTTAAGTTGAAGAAAAATATTTCGAAAGCTTATAAAACTCGTATTGAAAATTCTGAAGATGATTGAAGCTTCAGAATCCAATTTCGAATTGATTTGATCAGTTTTGAAATTTATATCGTTTAACCGATACTTAAAAGTAGTCATTTTTCAAACAGTCTCGGAATTCGACGAAACCAGTTCCATTGGGTCCGTAATATTGAATTATTACCGGATTTCAATTTTCGTATTTTTTGGAGTTAATACATGATCGTATGGCGAGAAAACGCGTCGAAATCAATTTGAATTCAATTTAAAAATTTAAAACTTAAAATTTGTCAAACATCAGCAGCACGTCTTCTTCCCTTAACTCACGCCAAATATCACGGAGCTAAATCGTGCCAACCATCTCTTCTTTCGTTTTAAAACAACCGAGCTCCCCATTTTCCAATTCCTCGTTCAAATGAAAAAAATGTCGAGCCTCTTAAATTCAAACCCAAAGAAAAAATGGCAGACATAGGCAAACTCGAGTTCGAAGGCGGTAGGCTCGGGGGCGATTCAGATCGCGTGAAGACTAGTCGCGATTTGTAGGGCTGGGGCTTCGTTCGAAGTCGCGAACGAGCATCGCGATTGGTGGAGCGACGAATTGAAGGCGACCTAGGGTTCGCCGCAGGCGACGTAGTCACGCACGCGTACGCGTCAGTGGGGGGATGTGAGCACGGCGGCGGCGATCAAATGTCGAGCGAGGGGTCTGGGTTCGCGAGTACGATCTCGCGTGGAAGGTGACTGGGGATTCTCGGAGTTGCGATCGGATTGGGGGTGGAGTCGATGTCCAGTACGATGGCGTGGGCAATGGAAGGAGAGTCGCGACTGGTTTTAGCGTGGCGTTCGAGTTGAACGAGGTCGATGGCGACAAGCTGGGATTCATGAAACGATAGTCTGGGTTTGTTAACAGTGAGGTAATCTCGATGTTTTTTTTTTCTTTTCTATGTTCAATTAAACGAAATTGTTAATTAAATATATATGAAGTTCCAAAAGAAAAATAGATAAACCGTTGTTGTTATATAAAAAAATAAAATAAATATAAAGTACGGGTTACTAATTTATTAACTTATGTAATTATTTTAGTAACTGGAAAATATTTTGTTAAAGGAGGAATTTGTTTTAAATTTAATTTCGTGTTAAATAATTTTATTAAAAGAAATCTGTTTAAAATAAAATCTTGGGATAATTAGAATTACCAAATGAAAATTTATTATTCCATTTAATTCGAATATTAATAGAATTGTATAATTATTTATACAAGGTTTAATACTGTGAAGACAAAAAAGCTGGAATAAAAATGGATTGTGAATTAAAAGCTAAGGTGAGATTTTTCTCACTCAAATTGAATGTGGAATTTTTGCAGTTATTGATTGCTATTGGATGTGATATTAGATATTTTAGGATATATCTATATATAGCAATATATACATATTGGCATATGTATATATTGAATTGATGATTTCCCGCCTCGTATAGCGGATGAGACCCTATTGCGCCGTTAGTAAGCGGATTTTTATAAAACCCATATACCGCGATAATTCCGTACTGGAGCGGAATTGGTATTGTGCTAACGTCTTTGGATGCAGGAAAACAGGTTGGAGGGATCCAACTGGATCCCTCACATTGATTGCATTTATTTCTACTGTGATGTGATAATCTGTGAATGATTATTGATGCTATTGAATTGATGTCTGGAAATTGTTTGAAAGCTAAAATTTAGCTGAATAGATGTTTGGTATCATTGGATTCCAAAGATAAACGAAATTGAATTTTTGAAATTCAAGTAGAAAATTTCTAAGTGAATCAATTTTTGAAATTGAAGAAATTTTGAAGAAAGGAATTTTTAAAGTATAAAAAGTAAATTTTTATAATCGTATTGAATAAATTCCAGAATCAAGTGAAAATGCTAAATAAATGGATTTCATAAAATAGTGATTATAATTTGAAGAATTTAATTTAAGAATTTGGATTTTTAAATAGATTGAAAGAAACGATTGAAATTTATTTCCTTAAAAAGGGAATTATTAAAAGAAGATAAGCTGGAAATCCAACTAGAAATTTAATTGGTAAATTGAAATAAATTGGGAAATCAATGTAAAATGATTTCAAATTGAAGAATCCATTTTAAAACAGAATATTGAATAATTTGAGAAAAGATGAGGACTTTACTTAGTAGTGATAAATAAATTTTTAAATCAATATTGAAATTGATTTGGTATTGAAGTTTCTACAAAATAGAATTGAAATTTATAAAAGTTGTTTATAAATCCGAAATCACTTATTTTGATAAGTAAAATATAGAAGTCAATAAAAAGAAGATTTATAAGTTGAAGTTGTTATTAAAACAGAAATAGAATTTATAAACTTCGTTTTATAAATTCGAAATCGATTGAATTTGATAAATTAAATATAGAAGATTATTAAAGAAGATATATTCGCAATTTTGGATAGCGAATTTTTATTGAAATAAAAATGTGTAGAAATGATTGAAATTGGGTTAAGTGAATTATATTCACGATTTTGGACAGTGAATATATTATTGAATAAAATGGATTCATTTTTTGAAGAAGTGATACTTTAAAATGAAGTTAAACATTTTAAAAATGTTTTAAAATGTATTATGAATCGAAAGCATAGATTTCAACACTTGTTGTTGAAATAGACGTTTTCGAGAAATTTAAGGAAATGGTGGACTATAACACTGTTGTTATAGAAAATGATTTTTGAAAGGAAATGTTTTTAGTATTGGGATTTACATATCTATCTTAAAAAAATTCGAATCCCTATACTAGTGATTTTGAGTCGTCGTAACGATGTTTTACGTAACATTCGTTTTGACTCAAATAGACGTTGTTAAAAAGAATGATTTCCTTAAAGAATGAATATGTACTTAATATTGATTTAAGTATATCGAATATTTTCAAATGTTGAAAATAAAAGATTTGTGAAACACTTATTATTAAATAAGTATGGAATGTTTTCCAAAATGAAATGAAACGTTTTTGAGATTTTATCTTCTTAAAGATAAAATGAAGTTGAATATTGAAAACGATTTGAGAATCGTATATCAGTAGATATTTTGAAATATAAATTCACTATGGAATTTATAAAAGGGAGACTGTTTAAAAATAAACGTTGATTTATTTTTGAAGTGTGGAAATTTTATATCTATTAAAGATATTTTTGAAGATAAATAATTTGGGAAAATTATTTGGAATCTGATGATGTTGCGCATCTTTATTGATAGTTAAATAACCGACTATCAATAATTACCCTGAATGGTAATTGTTGTGAATTGGATGAATTTGAATGCCACACTTGTTTTTGAATAATCGCTCACTATTCGGGTTAACCGGGAAAGGACCATGGGGTCGTATAACCCATTCCGAATATGTGATACGTCGTTATGAATTGCATTCGAAGACCGGTGTTGAAGACCGGATATTTTTGAAAACGGAAGGATTACCGTCGAGTTACTCTACATCGGCTGATCTCCGGTTTAGAGGTTTTATCATCCTTAGTGACGGGAAGTCCGGACGTGATTAGAAAATTATCCGGATGTGCAAGGGCTTCGTGAGAAGTGCCTTCGGTTCTGTTCGATCCCGGAACAGACTTGTATGGATTGTGTGTCTGACGTTACAATTTGAGATATAAAGCTGATTTCTTTCAAATACATTTCTGTTGGTGGCGGAGAATTTATTCTCTTAGCTTAACACCCTTCTCTGAGACGTACGAGCTCAGAGGTTATGTAGTTGAAATTTATCAGCGATATACTCCCAATTTGGTAACGTGGCATACTGAGTGTTGCTGTGAAATGATCAGTGTTTGATCATTTACGATATGATCATTTGTTTGATCTTATATCTTTGTGATCATAGGTTGATCATTTTTGTTTGACCCGAAGCAGGGCTTTTTGTAGAAAGCGTAGCTTTGTGGACGAGACTTCATCGAGCCTCACACCCCGGAAATGGTCGAAACAGGAAGGATGCGACAAGGTTCTAGGGAGTAGCGCCCCTTAGTGTATGTCATTCCTTCTGGATAAAGGTGGTATCATGGTATGGAGCCCAGATACTTAACCTCTGTGGTTGCTGCAAATTTATTACTTTGTGGTTGTTGCGAATCGGGGATCCTCGGGAAGATCGGTGACGATCGGGGGATGGCATACGCGTGTCAGTAGTTACCTATTTTTGCAGAGGTAACCCGGCCTTGTGTTGGCAGAGATCCGGTTAGGTTCTCGGGTCGTCTATTCCAGGGACGTACCCATCGTGGAAAAGGAAGTTCCTTAGCCTGACCATTTGTTGGGAATCCAAAGAAACAATACGAGCCTTTACGATTTCAATTGTATAACCTGTCTCCTCAGGAGGCAGCTATAGCAGGCATAATATAATGGTACCTATGCTGGCTAAGATTTATATTCTACTTTCGAAATGTTTTCCACTATGCACTAATAATAATATCCAAAATGATTTGATTTTGCGTAGTAAGCATCTTTGACTATCATAAGAAGAAATCTCCTCCAAGTCTGCGTTTGCATTGTGTGTGTGGTGGGAGGTCTTATGGTAGTTTCATTTTCCAAAAGCATTGCGAATTGACTTTAAAATTCTCTGCTATTTATTTTAAAGATAAATAACTGTTTTACGATCTCACACCAGTCACCATGACTGACTCGGAGTTTATTGTTCCCTTCTAAACTCTGGGTGCCCACAAATTTTCCACACGGGCAGCCTAGAGTTATGTTATCAGGATATTTTGGAGCTTTGGAGATAGGCTGGATGGCGAGACGTAGTATTTGTATCTGATAGTATTTATTCCGCTGTGTATTCTGTATGAGGACAAGTTTATATAACTGTCCATTAGTGTTTAGTGACTCTGATTGATGTATGTATAAAATGATATAGCTCTTTGTTTTAAAGATTATTCATTTATCTATTATATGTTGTTCCGCTGCGATATGTGAGATTCTGATATTGTTCTGTTTCTGATGCTGTTCTGTTGTTGTTCTTCTCTCTTCTTCTCTTTTCTTCTTCTTCTTACTTTTTCTTCTTTCTAAAACCCTCACTATTGGAGTTTCCGGCACTCGATTTCTCGGCAGTCGATAAAGTGAGTATCGATGTCGAATTTTCGAAAGTCGAAAAATTTCGGTATGTGACAGCCGTAATCCCGCCCGTACTGGACGTCGTCAGAGGGCACTCCATAGGTATGGTACAAACCAAACTCGTAGAAGGTGCGCTAGGGTAGGTGACATGGCACAACTAGGCAATGCCAGGGTAGATATACCAATTACACTTCCGGACCGGTGGTAATGCATAGCAGCTACTACCGCCCACCTCGGAACATAATCTCGAATCAAAAATCGAGGGTGGCCAACAAATAAATCGCAAAGTCAGAATATAGTATCGATGGAATGTGACCGATCGGAGGAATGACCTCACTTAGCCCGTCAATTGCTCCTGTTTTAGCCACCTTATGCTAACTCACGGGAGTCAGGTCCACGTATGTATACCTTTAGGATCGTCGCCACCATCCTACTTCATTCTGGAATCTCCACCGCGTACACAGTTGTCAAAGTGGTTTTCGGTATTGGCAGAGAGTATGACAATATTTGATCCTGGTCTCTTTAACAACCAATCGCTTATTACACACCGGATGGTTCTTTTACATCTCCAAAACCATTGCATAATTGATATCAAAATATCAAATTCAATTCAAATTATATCATTTTCGAAATCATCACTTGCTTTCGAAATCATATTCACCTTTGAAATCATATCACATTTGAAATCATAGTTCGAAATTATATTTCCTTTCAAAAGTCATATTTCCAAAATAGGTAAAACTCTCATTTCAAAATTATCACATTAAACCAAATATGTTATTTAATTCCCAACTTAGGATTATAACATCGTTGACCATATTTACTTAAAAATCGAGAATTTGAATATAAACCCATCCATTTTACTTAGTTTGGAATTTAGAAGAAAATAGTTTTATATAGTTATAGATAGTTAATATAGATTTAAAATAGATTAAATATAATTAAATAGATTAAATAGCTTTAAAATAGATTAATTAGATTTAAAATAAGTTAAAACAGGTTAATTAGTTTAAATAAATTATATGGTTTAAAATAGGTTAAAATGATTTAATATAATTAATACATGTTAAAATAGTTTAATACTTTGAAATCTTAATAATTAGAAATTTTGAAAATCCTAATAATTAAAGTCTTTTAAAATATTATATTTAAAACAATTTATATGAAAAATATGAATTTAAAATTTATATCAATTTAAACTATTCATTTCATTCCAACACATTTTGACAATTACAATGTCCCAAAACCCAATTTCAAATTTTCCGATTCAGAGTTCGAAATAAATATTAAATTCAATATCGCTTAAATCCATGTTGAAACATCGGTTTAATTACTCAAATTTCAATATATTTCAAAGTTATACTTCAACTATTTTAATAACTCAATTTCGATAAACTTCACTTGTATTTCAAATTCACTATACATTTCAATTTTTTATTCCGTTAACCATTCCTTTAAACAATTCAATCTTTTATATAAAACTCAAAATTCGGTAAAAATTCAATTTATATAAATCAGATTTTATTTAAAAAATATCACTTAATTCAAAGCAAAATTTAAGGGTTCAAAATCATTTAAATTTAACCAATCCGGTGTCTATATATAATTCTCTACCCTAGGGTCAGGTGATATGGATATTTATCATTTCAATCTGCAATTTACAATGTTACGGTTATATATCATTTCAAACCGCAATCCCAAAATAATAAAATCCATAAAATCGCTCGAGTCTATCATTTGAACCCATAACGATTTTTCCTTAATCTATTGATCATTCGGGTATGTATCATTTCAACCCATAGTGAACTTGCAGTTTATAACGATATAAAATACAACATCCATTCATCCAATATCAACAATCAACATTCATTACAAACATCATCCAAATCAATCAATAAATATCAATATAGAACTGATAATCAATAACAGGTATTTAACTGGCAATTTATATTCAATAATAGATTAACTAATGATTTAATTCAAATAAATTCAAATTAACTGAGATGATGATTTAAAATATACCAAATAGCCATAAATAAATTTCTAATCACATCGTAAATTTAATTTACCAAACATAAGAAATTTTAGAAGTTGTGAGTGGGTTAAAACACTCACCTTTGAATTTAAATCGAATTTAAATTCAATTTAAGACCAAAATGTGAAAGGTCTCAGAATTCGTCTATACTAGCGTCATAATGTCCGGAATTTCAATACGATCCCAGCGGAGAAAACCGCGCATGAATCGGACCTCGTATGTAAAAATTGTGAGAGTTAGAAGTTAAACGATTTGAATTTTAAAACAAATAAAAATAATAATGATAAGCCAATCGAAATCTGCCACCTCACCATCTTCGTGCTTGAAACCCTAGCCACACAGAAATGCGCCCACGTAGAAACACGACCAGCCGCCACCCTTCACGCGAATTATCACGACGCCACGGCCATCACCACCCCGATCCACCACTTCCACTCGCTTGCCCTGGCTGAGCCGAGCCTATCCCTGGTGGCACGATCGCCTGAAGCGGCCCCTAGGTCGCCGCCATGCGCTTCCTCGAGCAAATTCTGGAGAATCAAGGCGCGACAAAACCCAACCTACCGTATCGATCGACTGCCCTTGTCTCCTCTACACGTGCGAACTTCCCGATCGACCAAACAACGAAGATCCACCGTTGATCGAGCATGTGGCCTATGAACGGCCGAAGTTCAACTTGAATTTCAGGACAAACCATGCGCCGAATCGAAAAACAAATAGCACCAGAAGATTACGCTCTTCGAGAGCTTCAAATCGATATAAAATTTGTTTGGGTTGGAGGAGTTTGAAATTTTGGATTTGAATTTGATTTGAAATTGCAATTGGGAATTAGGGTTTGTTTGCCATTAAGAAGGAGGAGTAGACGGAAATGTACGTACAGACAAATGAAATCAAGGAGTAGCTAGGGTTTATAACAATATATATATATATATATATATATATATAGGCAGAACAAAATAGAAAGGAATGGGATCGATTGGTTTGGAATGTTTAACGATAAACGACCCGAAAAGCCCGTTTCGACTCCGGAACGAAAATGGGTCAACCCATATATCAAAATAGACGTTTTCAAAAAATTTAAAATCAATGGAACAGGTTTCAAGTCCTAATTCCATCGTATGAAGAAGTTATGATAAAATCAGCTTATTTCAAATTGATTTCAATTGATTTCAATTAAATAAATTTCTAGGCATTTCGAGTCCGTACGATCAAACGAGAAGTCCGATCGCTACGAAACTTGAAATCCTATAATAATTCACCGTTACAAATCCGATGAAACTAGTTTTGCCGAAATTCGAGTCAGTGGCCAAAATGGCTATTTTCACATTAAATAAATAAATAAATTATTAATTAATCAAATCACTTTTTTAGTTTAAATTTTTAATAATTTACAACTTCTATCATTTTTGATTTCTTAATCACTTACAATAATTTAAACAAATTTAGATGTCAATTTAAAGTTGATTAATCCATCAATTTCAGTGTTTAATTTCAATTTCATTAAATTCAGAAATTATAAATTTAATTTTCAATAATTCTATTTAATTGACCTTTCATCCTATTATTCAATCCATTATTACCAAATGGATGAAATTAACATTGGTTCATGATCTATTACATTAATATTCTCAAATTTTATCTTAATCTCTATTAACGTAATATTTAAATATTTAATTTCATTTATTTGCAATTAATCCAATTATTATAATTTGAATTCCAACAAATTAATAAATCTTGATTTCCATTCTTTTTATTCCCAATTATCATATTATGAATAAAATTAACATTATTTCCAAATATTAACTTAATTTACATTAACATAATATTTAATTATATTTATTGAAATTTATTTCCAATTTAAATTAACAGGCTAAATAAATAGGTATATACAATAATTGTTACCATTAACTTTTAATTACACCTATAAGTTATTATTAACAAACAAATGTTACAATTGCTTACATAACACTGTTTTTATCCAATTATCATTAATTATATACTAATTGTTAAATTGGTTCAATATCTACACTTGTTTCCTTATATTCAATTTATAGCCAAGTATAACATTTAAATTTATTTTCATCAATTAGCATTTCATTCAATTCATTAATTATTAACTTTAATTAACCTTGTTATGTTTCATCTTAGTTATTATTTCATTTTTAATTTACAAATGTTTATTTCTTTCAATATTAAATTACCAAAATCACACTAAATTAACAAATTTAATTATCGAAAATTACGGGTTGTTACATGTATAAACTTAAAAATTAACTGAAATGACTCATAAATAAGTTTATTATTAAGTGACCCTATAAAAGAAATGGATTTAATATTCAATGATACTATTCAGGAAAAAATGAATGTAAATTTAAAAGTTAAGAGACTTAAGTTGAATGATCCATTAAATTGCAATCAAACTATATAAACAATGAATGTAAATAAATAGAGATGATTCTGTATGAATGAATGAGAATTTAAAATAAGAGAAAAGTAAATGAATGTAAATTAATGAAAATAATCATTGTATGAATGAATGAAAACAGATGAACGGTAAATAATGTGAAAGGAAATTAATAAGAATAAACTTAAATAATATTTGAAATTCTTGGTTCTTTTGGCTTATGGGATGTTTGGAAATGATACTTCGATTTGTTTGAGGTTGTATGAGTAAACTATTAAGTAGTTATCTAAGGTTGTTGAGCGTAGTGTAACGACCGTGATTTTTTTAAAATTACTGTCGTAATAAATATTTTTAAAATTTGTAACGACCGTGATTTTTGAGTTACGGTTGGAGAAAATATTTTAAACTGAATTTTTTAAATTAAAATTTGGAAAAAAATAATAATGTTGTAAAGTCAGTAACCTTAATAAGAGTAACATGTTGAAAAAAAAAATATTTTTGCCATCAAGTGAGAATTGGGTTCATATTAAAACAAGGTGGAACATTGTTTATTGCTTTGCTGTAAACACTTTTTGACACTAACGCCTAGAAAAGCAAAGTGAAACAAATGTGAACACTTAACATTCTTTCTTTGCAGTCACAACATTTTTCCAAATGCAAATTTATACACTTACGGTCACATTCTTTTCGTAAAACAAGTGTGAATGCATGTTGCAAATACTGTCACCACAAGTTTCTAAAAATCAAATATGTTAACACATTTGCATTTCATAAAGCAAGTGTGAACATTGCTTTTCTCTGCTGCCATCAACTGTTGCAGCCGAGTACATTATTAATGCACGTTTGCATTAAATGCAATTGTACAAAAATGCTTTTCAACACTCCTCCATTTTGACTTGGGCTCGGTATTGAAAAAAAAGAAAATAATATCTCTGAGACATTTTTCACTCATTTACAGTGCTCTGAGAGAAACAAAAAAAAATGGCTGATATTTAAGTAAGCATCTGCGCCCTTTTTGAATCGGTGTTGCTAACTGTTTAGAGCAAATACGGGTGAGTTTTAAAAACTCACTTCACTAATTTGGATCTGATACTTCATTCGTTTGTGTCTGCTAAATTCTCCGTTTGTGTCTGCTAAATTCTCTTTGTATTCACTATCACTTTGATTATCACCTGTCTGCTATAACCCTTGTCTTTAGTTAGGCTCGTTCCCACTTTCATGCGCTAGAAATTGTTAGGGTCATTTATTTTTGCATGCAACTACCAGGTGGAGTTTTGAGTTGGACTTCCACCATTTTATGGTGCATGCGCACGCATCATTGTGTATAGAATTGCAGAAGTTTAAATTGCAATTTTATAGCTTGAATGTAAATTTTGTTTTTTTTCATGTAAGTAGTTATGCCCAGGTCTCTGTCTAGTACATGCGTGTAGTTGAATATGCGTTTATTCATGAAGTTGAATATGTGTAATACCTGTAGTGAACCATTATCACATGCATGGGTGCGTATAGATTATGTGCCAGGCTTATGTTGTGATGTATAGTTTAGAGCAAGTATAAAATAATAAAAACTATGCCCAGTTCACTTTAAAACTTTATTCACTTCAGTCCTATGCAAGTTTAACATTAGAAAGTAGGGACAGGTCATTATTTTTATCAACATTTTTACACAATGTGTATTACATAGACACTAAGTCCCAGAGTCCCTACGTTTGCATTTTTCACGTACAATATTTTGATAAAAATTATAGTCGTACAATCTACGGTTTAATTTGCTTTGTACCGACGTATTTCAAGTTGAGACAATGCAATATTTTAGTGGTAAAATAGTGGAGCAAGTCCACTATTTAATTTACATTGAACTGAACATTACGTTTTTTTAAAAGCGTATTCTGTGCCGTTATTTTTGTAACGGAATTTGTACGTCGGTAAAATGTTTTTAAAGCGTTTTGTTTTGATGGCATTTTGACAAATAAAAATTACTGTTATTTTTGACTTCGGTAGCCGTCAATTTAAAGTGAATTTTCAAGCGGTTATTCCGCAACGCTGATTTGGTATCCATTTTTACGGTGTTTTGAGAAGCGCAATTTCCTCGTCGAAATTGCTACAGATGTTGCCGTTTTAATCACGTGTTTAAAAAACCGTTTTAAAATAAAATTGCTTTCAAAAATTTTACAGTTTTCGCTTTCAAAAGAATAAGGAAGCGATTTAAACGCTTCAGCAAAATTGAGGACTATGAACCCTCACTTTTACTGATTCGCTTAATTCCGGACTTGTCCGTTTGAGAACGTAAAATGTTATTTATTTAAAATACACAATTTTGCACTTTCAAGGAAACGATGAAGAGATTTAAACGATTTAGCAAAAGTGCGGAGTATGGAACCACACTTTTACTATTTCGGTTAATTCCGGACTCGTTAATTGAAACATATGCTGTTTGGAGATTCTGATGATTTTGTTGGGCTTTCGAGCCACTATGCGGACCTTCGGGTCATCTGATGGACCTTCGGGTCAATTACCAGTACTAGACCTTCGGGTCACTCTACGGACCTTCGGGTCATCTGATGGGCGCCAAAATTTTATAGTACTTGGTAGGCTTCGGCCATCTGAGATGCACGTGCGGCGTAGCTAAAACTCGCCATCTGCTGGGATCGATCCACTTTTATGCTGATTTTTCTAGTTATCTTATTTTTGATTTCTAGATTTTGCGACTGCTGATTTTCTAGTTATCTATTTTGATTTCTAGATTTTGTGAATTGCTGCTTTGAATTCAATTATGAATTTGGAAGTTGAGTTTGTGTATAATCTCATCTGAGATTATAAATTTGCGTATAGTTGTTTTAAATTCAATTGTGAATTTGAAAACTGATTTTGATGGAGTTTAAATTGAGATTTCTTCATTTAAACTATGTTGATTATTTATGCTGTATAGTCTCATTCGAGACTATAATTATTTGTTTAAGTGTTGTTTATCATTCACTTATTTCTAAGAATAAATTAGACTGATCCGTTTATTATTTTCTTTTAAATAATACTCGGGTCAGACCGAGTCATTTCAGGGTAATCTCTATCTCTGATTCAGTAGCAGCTTCAGCTTTTGGGATTTCGCATCATCTTTTGTCTAGCCTTCGAGGAGTTCTTTTGGTTTATTAGTCCTCATCTTATGTATGTATTGATGGATATGTATATGTATCGGTCCTTGTGAACTATCGATTGTTGTAGCATGTATTCCAGACTAGTCTTCCGCTATATATATCTGATATTTCTGTTCTGATGTGATTATATCTATTAGTGTTGTTGTTATTATGAGTTGTTCTGGGTTTTTCTTAAGCCACCGTAGTTTCGTTTTAGACTTGGATTGAATATATATCTTTGGGAGTAATTCACACAACTTCTATCGATGTAATCAATACTCGTCTAAGGCATAACTTACGGATGGTCGCTTCTAACAAGCCTTATTCTTCTCAATAGCAGACGTTATTCCTTATAATAACCTTTGTTATTGTGAGCATAGAGGTGGGGCGTCACACGTAGGGTACACTTGATAGTTTATTTATCACCCTTGTACGATGAAAAGTTTCTGAACCTGAATAAACCATTAGTTTTGGTTGCTATGGATGTATGATTGATTTCCTTTGTTACATATGATGGTCGTGTTGTTTTGTTTGCATGTGATTGTATTTCTGTTTGTGTTTTATTGCTTTTGGTATTGATGGTAACAATTAAAATATTAATCTTTTACATAATTCTCACTATTTTGGATTTATAAGTGAAATACAAGTTTATGGAAGCAATAGCTAGTGCTTTTGGTTTCATAAATAAAGCGTTGTTTGCCCGACAAATAGGTACGTTTTCAAATTATGGTTTTATGGCGATATTTTATTATTGAATTATGATATATATATTGTTATTGTTGATATTATTGTTTTCCGGACCTCTCCGTACAAAGAAGACTCTGTCGAAATTTTTCGTGAATTTTAGACTTAGAAATTTTTTATGAAAATGGAAATATTTTCAAACTTTTATTAACTTTAATATAAAGGATTTATATTTTTTATAAATTCATATATTTTATTTAAAATACTTAATTATGTAAATTAATTGTTTATAAATTGAATACTTTGAATAAAAATATATTAATCCCTTAAATTCCTTCTTTGCCCTTTTCGAGGACGAAAAGTTTTGAGTGGAGGAGAGTGCAATAACATGTATTTTTCGGTAATTAAAATATTAATTAAGTAAGATTTTAGAATTTAAAATTGGAAGAAACTAAAAATTTGTGATTTATTAATGAGAAAAATAACTAGAATGAAATTTAATAATGTTAATTTAAGGTAATTGATAACTATTTTAACATAATTTCAATTAATTGAAATGATTGTAAAGTTAAATTTGGTAATAAATTGTAAGTAAGGAAATAAATCAAATGTTTAATTTAATGGTGAAATTGTATGTAATTAATTGAAATTAGGTAATATAAAATAATTAATCAGTATGTGAATTTATTAGCTTGGCTTGTAGACAATAAACATAGAAATATGTTTGAAATTGTATGTTGTAACAATTGTTTAATTATCATTGCATTATCTAATCTGTTGAAATTAAATTGGAAATCAATTACAATTAACCTACTTAAATATTGCAATTGATATGGTAAAAGATGATAATTATAGGCTATTGATGTAATAAAATGTAAACCAATGTAATTATATCCATAAGGTGATAATTGATTTAATAATAAGAGTGAAATCAACATAAATTAATTTATTGGAATTTAAATTATAATTAATGAATTTATTGCAATTGAAATTGAATGCTGTAATTTGTGCAATATTTAATATTGAATTTGACATGGGAAATTTGTTTTAAAAGATTATTTTATTTCTGTGTAATTAGAAATGATAAAAATTGTTAGTTATAAAATTTGGATTTAAAGGTGATTTAATTAATTTAATAATTATTTATTTATTAATGTGAAAATAGCCATTTTGACCACTATCTCGGATTTCGGCGAAACCAGTTTCATCGGATCTGTAACAGTGAATTATTGTAGGATTTCAGGTTCCGTAGCGATCAGACTTGTCGTTTAATCGTGCGGGCTTGAAATGCATAGAAATCAATTTAATGAATTCAATTTAAAATAAGCTTATTTTAAAAGCTAACTTCTATATACAATGGAATTTGGATTTGGAACCTGTCTCATTGAGTTTAAAAATATCGAAAACATCTATTTTGATATATGGGATGACCCACTTCCATTTCGGAAGTAGAACATGCTTTTCGGGTCGTTATTGTCGTTTCGAACCAATTCGATATTTTATTCATTCTTATCCAGATCTGTCCATATAAATAGATTTTGTTTCTAACCCTAGCAGCTTCTATTTTCTTATTTCTGTACGTATCTATCTATTCAATCATCTACTTCTTCCTTCATCTAATGGCAGAAACCCAAAACCCTAGATTCAATTTCAAAATTTAATTTCAAAAATTCAAACTCTCCAAACTCTATCATATTATATATCGTTGGAAAGCTCTCAACGAGCGTAACCCAAATATGTTGTTCGTTTTTGCAATTGAGTTTTCGTTTGCCCAAAAATGACCTAAACATCCTCGGCCATCGATTTTGGTGGTTGATCAACAACCACGATTCGTCGATTCAAGGATGAAGTTGTGTAGAGATCGTCATGGGGAGTGCATCGAGGTGGGTCTCTTGGATGGATGACGGCCAGATCGGCGGCAAAATATCAGTTAGGGTTTGAAACCCTAGCAGTTAGGCACGACAGAGGCTGTTGTCCTTGGCGTCACGGTGGTCTCGGGGTGATGCGAGAGTGAGGCCGGTGGTGGCAGAGGCTTTGGCGAGGTAGTGGATCATCTGAGGCGGCATGCATAGGCGTTGTTCGATCGTGATGGGTTTCTAGGTGGACAAATGGATGAGATGATGTAGTCATGGTCGTGCTGTTGGGTTTCCCGTAGCAGGTGACGTGTCTTTTAATTTTATTTTCTTTATTTTTCTATTTTAATTTTACAATTCATTGTGCTAACGTCCATAACTTTTCCATACGAGATCGGATTCATGCGCTGTTTTCTCCGTTGCGATCATATCGAAATTCCGAACATTATAGAACTAGTTTGGCTGCATTCTGAGACTGTTCAAATTTGGGCCTTTATTTGAATTTTAAATCGATTTGAAATCAAAGGTGAGTGTTTTAACCCATTCACGACTACTAAATTGTCTTATGTTAGTTAAATTATATTTATGATGTGATTAGAAATTGATTGATTGATGTTTGGTATGTTTAAATTGTCATTCGAGTTTAATCTGAATTTATATTGAATTTAATAGCATTTAATTTAATATTGAATTTAAATTGCTAATTGAATACCCGAAAATGTTAACCAGTTAATTGTTGAGATTGATTGGATGATGTGAATGATGATTGTGATGGATGTTTAATTTTTGATATCGGATGATTGGATGTTATGTTTATTTTATATATTGTTATCACACTACAACCTCCCCTAGTTTATCGATAGAAAATCACTATGGGTTGAAATGGTACATACCCGAACGATCTATAGATTAAGAAAAATCGTTATGGGTTGAAATGATAAACTAAAGCGATTTTATGGAATTTGAATTTTATTCAGGATTGCGGGTTGAAATGATATATACCCATAAATTTTAATTATTGTGGGTTGAAATGATAGATATCCGTATTACTTGACCATAGGGTAGAAAATTATATACGGATACCGGATTAGTTAAATTAAATAATTTTTTTATTTCTTTAATTTTTGAATCCAGTTAAATGATATTTTGAAATAAAATTTGATTTATATAAACTGAATTATTTTCGAAAATCCAGGCTTTAAATATTGAAATTGGAATTGGTTTAAATGAATTGTTTAAAGAATTTAAATTGAAATTTTAAAGTTGAATTTGAATTATAAATGAAATTTATCGAAATTGAGTTATTATAAATGTTTAAATATTTAACTTTGAAATCTATTGAATTTAGAAGAGCTTAAATTTATAGTTCAAACATGGATTTGAAATCGATATAAATTTAAATGGTTTTATTGAGAATTTGAATTGAAAGGAAAAATGTTGAGTTTTGTTGATTTGAAAAATGGATATGGTCCAGATTTATTGAAAAGAAAGAAATAGTTTAATTTGATATTATTTTCAAATTAATTATTTTAATATAAACTATTTGAAGATATATTATTTTAAATTCAGATTTATTTAGATTTTCAAACTATTTACTATATAAACCATTTCCAATAATCAAACCATTTTATATTAAACTATTAAAACTATATTAAATCTATTTTTAAACTATTTTAATCTATTTTAAACTATTTAATCTATTTTAAACTATTTAATCTATTTTAAACTATTTAATCTATTTTAATCTATTTTAAACTATTTTAATCTATTTTAACTATTTTAACTAGTTTAATCTATTTTAAGCTATTTTAGTCTATTTTAAACTATTTTAAAACCATTTAAACTATTTTAAACTATTTCAACTATTTTAAAGTATTTCAACTATTTTAAAACTATTTAAACTATATGACTATCTAAACTATTTTCAAAAAAATTCAAACGGTGCAAGGTTGAATTGGTTATATTTTAATCCTTGATTTAAAAGCGAATATGGTTAAATGATGTTATAACTTACGTTGGAATTTGAAATGATATTTTCTAGTGAATGACATATTTTGAGTAAATATGATGATTTTGAAATGAGGATTTAACCTACTTTGTGAATATGATTTCGAAAGTAATAATGATTTCAAAAGCGAATATGATTTCGAAGTAATATTGTTTTAAGTGAATATGATATTTTGATATCAATTATAAATTGGTTTTGGAAATGTAAAAGTGCCATCAGGTGTGAAATAAGCGTTTGGTTGTTAAAGAGACCGGGATCGGAAAGTCATACTCTCTTCCAATACCGATAACCACTTTAACAATTGTGCACGCGGTGGAGATTCCAGAATGAAGTAGGATGGTTTGGCGAACGATTTTGTATGAGGTATTCACATAGCCCTGACTCCCTTGAGTCAGCTTGACATGACTAAAATAGGAGCTATACCTGGGCCAAGTGAGGTCGCTCCTCCGATCGAACATGCCTCTTCGATACCATATATATTGCTTTGTAATTGATTTGGTGGCCACCCTCAATTTGATTTTGGGAGTGTGATCCAAGGTGGGCAGTAGTAGCTTCTATGCGTTACCACCAGCCCAGTTCTGCAAACGGTAGTATCCTACCCTGGCATTGCCCCGTGTGCCTTGTCATATGCCTTATCGAGCCCACTATGAGTTTGGTTTGTGTCGTACACTATGGAGTTCCCTCTGATAGCCTTTTAGTTTACGGAGCAATTACGGTACTGTATAGACTATGACATTTATAAAATTGTGTTAAGGGGGATATGGGTAATGCCTTAACGCTATTTTAATACTTTACTTTACTGGTAGACATATTATAATAGCGTATTGTACTACATAGTAAATAGTTTAACGGATCCTTAGGAGATGGAATCCCGAACAACTCTTAAGTTATTGCATGCATGTTAGACACTGGATAGGAGATGTAAACCCCGTAAACATCTCTTAAGCCGTTACACTCATATTTAATTTCTGTTGATTTAACTTCCATAAGATCTTTTAGTTTTGACTCGAGTGTTTTGTCTTCTCATTATGCTCGGGTTAGTCTGAGCTTTTCAGTGTTGAAGACCATTTTATTTGGCAGATGAAGATGGAGATTTGTCTACTATTTATTATATATATTCCCCTACATCATACTGTTCCGCTGCATTATTTATTTGTTTTCTGCTGTATGTATAACTCTGATCTGTATTGTAAAAGTGTAATCAAATGTTATTTGTAAAACAGCTTCATGAACTGTTTATTTGATTATTATATTTTGTCATTCCGCTATGAGATTTTGTTTTTGTTTTTCTTTCTTTTCTCTTCTTTTTCTTATGTACCCTATAATAATCCTTCCTTTTGAATGGTTTGAGTCTGACATGTTTGGTTTATTGTCAATTTGAACCATCCAAAAAGGTGGGTCATTACAATTTATCTAGAGGTGTACTATGGCGGGCGGTACCCCAGTAACCTAGTCATTGTATGGAATCCAATATCCACTACGAGCCTTTACGGTTTTGATTGTAGAGCCTAGTATGCTGTAATTTAATTAATGTAACAATTTCGGCTATTTTAATAAGTATTTGTACTTAGACACTATTATAATATCAGATGATTTTGATATAAAATGTTTTGGTTATCGTAAGGTAAAAACCCGTCGTATTTATGTGTGGCAAGGTCTTACGAGATACCTTTATTTTTCAAAGGATTTTGATAACATTAATAATTAAAATTGAGTGTGTTTTTCTCACGCTGGTTTTCCAGACTGACTCGGGTGTTATTTTATTATAATGCTCGGGTCAGACCGAGTATTACAGATTCATATTAGAATGCTATGGAGCTTAGGAGACGAGCTGAAAGAGACTCGGGCGTATCCCACGTACTTGATTATATTTCGCTTTGTGTGTAAGCTATATATTCAGCACTTGTAAGGACAGGTTATTATAACTGTCCAGATTGATTTGTTGATTGTTGTACTCTAATGATAGTGTGTATATTAACAATTATAGTTTCTTTTGTATAAAGATTTGTTATTATATATTATATTTTTGTTCCGCTGCAATTGTGAGATTCTGTGTTATTGTTTATGTTCTTCTTCTTTCTCTTTTTTCTTTACCCCTAACAATCAGTATTTCTGGCACTTGAATATTCGGCATGCTATACAGTGAACGTATTGATGTCGATTTCTGAGGGTCGAAAATCTCGGGTCGCTACAATATCTAATAAAAAGGTGAGATACTGATATCATACATATACGACTTAACCATATATTTATTGTTAAAACAATTGATCATAATAAAGCATATCAAACAGAATCACCATTTCAAAATCCATATCAATATATGACTTAACAATAAAATAAGACGTAATAAAAATATGTTGGAAACAAAATAATCGTAAGAAGGCATATCAATCAAAATCACCATTTCATAAATTCATATCAAGTCTCAAATGGACTATCATCTAAAAATATGGTGATACTTATTTATCAAAATCTTCGAAGCACTAAAAGGGAATTCATACCCGAATACAAACGCTCCGAAGAACAAACGGGAATGGATACCCGATTACAGTAATAAATAATCATAATCTCAGCACCAAAAAGATTATGATAGCCACAGATGCAATGACAAGGTCACTAACACCTCTCCAAGCAGTTTCATCGGAAGGATAAGGTCACTAACACCTCATCAAGCAGTTTAGTCAGAAGGACAAGGTTGCTAACACCTCATTAAGCTGTTCTCCCTAAAGATAAGATCGCTACCACCTCAATAAGCAATTTCATTAGGAGGACAAGGTCGCTACCACCTCATTAAGCAGTTTCGTTTGGAAGGTCGCTAACGCCTCTCAAAGTAATTTCGTTAAGCGCTACTCACATATGGACTCTCAGGTCGATGAAAAACAAGTCATCTTCTCTCGGGAATCTATCGGCCTGAAATCCGAACATCCTAAGATAATACAACTTTAAAGTGTAGATCACTTTCACTTTAGTAATCATTAAAATTTAGCTAACTACCCTATACCAGAAAATAAATTCAAGTATTTACTAAAAGATAGTAATTTCCATTTAAACTCTATTTAACAAATTATAATAATAAGCAAAAGAATTGTACAAAATGTCTCATACTAATCCGACAATTAGATTGTTTATTAAAGTTCTTTGTTTCATAGAAAACACGAAGTCTCATTAAAATCTCAAATCCATAATAAATAAAATAAAAGAGTTTTAAATTAATTTTATATACAAAGGTATAATTTTCCGAAATCACTTTTAAATCCATAAACTCATTCTAAAGACGAGTTGCTTATTTACAAATGCTTTGGAACTCTTTCAAAATCATTTAAACCTCTTTTATTACTAAAATAACTTGAAATTAAAATTATTACTTTCTTAAGCTTTTATAAAATAATACTATATTTTATCTATTGCCTCTAAAACATTACCAAAATTTTAATATACTTATAATAGCAAATTTTAAAAGGTTTTATATATAAATTTTACTCATCTTAAACTGTTTTGAATGAAATTTTGAATTAAGAAATAAGTTAAGAATATAATATAATTTAACTATATTTTATAAACTAAATTCCAATAAGGATCAAAATAGATAAATCCTCATTTTTGAAATTATTTTAAAAAGATTTAAATAATTCAAACAATAAACGCATCAAAATTCAACTTCTACAGCCATCATTGCTCTATAAAATATCATCCCACGATATGGAATTATTTAGCGATCTGAGCTGCTTTCCGACAACTCCAATCACTCAAACAATGCATAACCATCATATAATCTAACTACAAAAATCTAATGCATTTTGATGGTTTTCAACATGTATGTTATTTCATAATCAATCAATTCAAACACAAAACTAATTGAAATTATAGCATTCAATTATATTTCAATCATATCATCCAATCACTACCACATATTAACGAAATTCAAAACTAAAGCGAGGTATACAAAAAGGGATATAACTAATACAGGTGCGTGAGATAAATAAAATAACTCACCTTAACCACTTGTTTTGTGCAATTTGCATCCAGCGAACAAGCCTTGATCAAGCACCAAAATCCCAAATCAATTGGCCGCCTAAAAACCCTAGCAACCGCCTACAACAATACTATTCTTTATTATCAAATTGTCTTCGCCATTGTGATCCCCATCGGACGCTGCTCCTCAACTTTAACCAGTAAGGGAATGGGAATACAACACCACTACCAATAGAAATGAAAACTACATCAGCACCATCGCCTAACACCATGCCAAGCACTTCATTGTCGCCTTCATACACCTCTGCATAGGAACTTTCGGTTGCATACGAGCTCCCAGGTCATGCACGCCTCCGCCTATGCCACATCGAGCGCCGCCTGCCGCCTCATTCGTTGTCCCATAACGACCTGGATCCCATCTCTAAGCGCATTTCCATTTTTTGATTTTGATTTCCCTCTTTTTTTCTCGTTCATTCTCATGAGTAATTTTGACGCTAGGGCTAGGCAGTAAAAATTCTAGGTTTGATTGGGAGAAAGTTAAGTTAACAATTAATAAGTGGGCTTGTGCTTGGTTTGTTTAGAAATTACTGTCAAATTTCTGCTTTGTTTTTTTTTGCTTAATTCTTTTACATTTAAATTTAAATACTAATCTTAGTTATTTATTTTATAATTATATATTTCAATAACTAGCCAGTTTTATTCGATTCAATATATGTTTATTTATTTTTATTTAGGTGTTCATTATATGATTACAAAATAAATTTACTTTTCAACTATTTCAATGGTACAAAAGTTATTCACACTTTTACTTCAATTAAATTTGTATAAAGTTACTGCCTTAAAAACAGGGTTGTTAAAGACCTTTCCATTTAAGAAAATTATGTCCACATAATTTCTTAGAAGGAAGACATCACACACACGTAAAAGTTAACCCTCTTTTGAATTCTACAATCAAATTGAAATTCGCTCGGTTCTCTAAGTAGTTAATATTAGAGCTAATCTTATCATATGTTATAAATTTAAATAGGCTTGTTTATTAACTTTTATGTAATAACCTAGAATCTTAGGTATTTAAATTTGAAATAGTTAATTAATTTTAAAAATTGAAATATTGGTTTTACGAGTCAAACAACTTAAATTTGAAATATATGGATTTATTTGAATATGTGAATTGGGAAACTAATAATTAAATCTTGGTTTAATTTGGATAAAAATGATTTCAAATCTTATTTAAATTCTGTTTGAATAAGAATGGTAATCATAAACTTTTAATTTAGATTTAAAAGTGATTAATTTGGTTTTTATAATAATCGTTTTAATTAATGTGTGAAAATAGCCTTCTGGGTCATTGTCTCAGATTTTGACGAAACTAGTGTCATTGGATCCATAATAATGAATTATTATATGTCGTCGAATTTCGTGGTGATTGGACGTATCGTGTGGTTGTACGAGGTCGAAAAGTGTAACGACCCGTATTTTACGGATCGAAACATCGTAAAATAATTAACAATCGGTTGCATTGTTGATAAGTCGTTTAGAATTTTTCTAAGTCCTAAGTCGGTTTGGACGAGTTAAGAGATAAAAGTCTGGGTCGAGTTGCCGACTTAAGGTTTTGACCGAGTTAAGAAATAGGTCGTATTGTCTTAAGTCGTATGGTGGTTTAGGTCGTGGGTTAGTTAGAGCGACCTATGGAATTATGCGACCTAAGTTTTGGTTAAGTGTTAGGTCGGCTGGGAGAGTTAGCGACCTAGTGTTGTGAACGACCTAAGCATTGGAGCGACCTATAGGACGAAGGAGCTATGAAGGCAGCGACTTAAGGAAACTAGTAGTTAGCGAACTATAGTAGTTCGCGACCTATAGGAGTTAGCGATCTAATTGTTAGCGACCTTAGAGTTAAGCTGTTTAGGGGTTGGCTGGTTAGGGTAGTTAGGTCGTAAACGACCTATGGGGTGCCGTGTTAGTTAGGTCGCGTGGATCTAAGTGTTAAGTCGTAGCACTGATAGGTCGCATGGGTATTCCAGTGAGTTGTTAGGTCGCAAGGTTATAGGTCGTAACACTGGTAGGTCGCTGGGTTGTTAAGGCGCGTGAGTGTTAGGTCGCATCCCAGTTGTTCGCGACTTACGTTAGGTCGCGGGGAAACTTAAGTGTTAGGACACGTGGTTGGTAAGTCGTAAGTCGCGTGATGTTTTAGGTCGTGTGAGGACTTAAGGTGTTAGGTCGTTGGGTTTTGGCTTAGTGTTAGGTCGTAGCCTATGTTTTAAGTCGCGAGCGACCTAGGAGATTAGTTGTTAAGTCGTAACCCAGTTATCTGTTAAGTCGTAGGATGCGCGCATATGCTAAGCCGTTAGGTCGGCAATAGTTAAGTTGAGCGCATTAGGTCGTAGGTCGTTGGCAGATTAAGTCGCAGATGCGCATTTGTTTTAAGTCGTCTGGCTTTGGTTAGGTCGAAGATGTTGCTAGGTCGTAGGTCGTGGACGACCTAACTCCGAGCGACCTAAGGAAATTTCTGCTATAAATAGAGGGGGTTGTTCTCACTTTTTGGGATCCAGATTTTGAAGCGACGAAGTGCTGCCATTTTGAGAGCTCGACTTCTACACTTCTTCACTTCTTTTCTCCACTCTAATCTAGTGCTTCCATCCATCCAAATCGAAGATCAAGATTGAAGATCCAAGAGCTAAAGTTGAAGATCTTCATCCGTTGAAGTGAGATTTCTTCGTTTGAAGCGGATTTGTGATAGATCAAGCTTGATCCTTCGCTGTCCAGATCTGAAGCGTGTTTATTTGAGGTTGTTTAGGTGATTTGGTGAGTGGTGATTATCTCT
This sequence comes from Allium fistulosum, assembly GCA_030737815.1. Taxonomy (NCBI): domain Eukaryota; kingdom Viridiplantae; phylum Streptophyta; class Magnoliopsida; order Asparagales; family Amaryllidaceae; genus Allium; species Allium fistulosum. The sequence goes on from CM060902.1 coordinate 811,742,636, forward strand.
CACACGGATCCAAAGGAGTATATCGGATTGTTGGCTCGATTTGGTGTTAAAATAGCGATTTCCATGCATTTTCTTCATCCTAAGTGTAGATCCATGTAGATCCATTGTTCATAATGATTTGACAACCATTTTACTAAGTGTTAACCTATGCAAGTTCATTCATCAAGATTGTAGAGATATTTCTTATGATTTCATGCATGTTAGACTTTCAACTCTTTAATTACGAAAATGCCATTATTGTTATAATTATCTACTTAGATCATATTTGAGTGCTTGATTGCTTGGATTAATGTTTGGTTTGATTGATTGTTATGAATTAGATGTTTGATGGTTTGATTTAGACCGAAGATGATTCAAGAGCTAAGAGAAAGGCTCTTGAATTGGGTAAGCTGCTCGTGGCATATGTAGCGGGATGATGAAGCTCTTATGCGTAGATTTGATGATGTGATGTTGAGATGAGGCTTTGCGAGGATGTGATGAAGCGAGGCAATCATGTGATGAAGACTTGGTCTAATCCAGACGGGATCATTCCAAGCATGTTGATAACTCGGTGATATGATTCGAGTTGAGGATAATGAATGGATATGAGAATAGTCGTCGAGGAGGATGACTAGGAGGCTTGGATAGCATCGTTGTTGAAGGTTCTAGCATGCTCTAAGCAAGAGTACGTTTGGGCAGATTCGATAGTCCCAACGGCCAACTGTTGATGGTCGAGTACTCTGGGCAGATTCGATAGTCCTAGGCACGGGCTGCGACGACGTGCGGGAGTTATGTCTAGAACCGGGGTTTCCATTAGCCCTTGACGGACGGCTGAAAGAATGTGCCGGTCATTCAATTAACGGTGATATCGAAGCAGTGATAACAGTGATAGCCAGAGTCATGGATGTTTGGTTGTATCGTCGTTCGGATTCAAGAGCGGTATTTTCTGGGTGCTTATCTGATTTAGGCCTTGGTACTTGGAAAACATCGCCCTTGACTCGAATGATTATTACTTTACTTTAAATGGTATGCTCTGCTATGTTGCTTCTGCTTAGTGTGTGTCTGGGGGCTATCACTGTAGAAAGAGGTGGAGTGGGAGGGTTGTATTCCTATTCCTTTTCCTTTATGCTCTTTTGGTATGTTGTTAGTTAATTTACTGCTCACTAAGACTGTTGTCTGACTCAAGGCTTTATGTTTATAATTCTTATTGCCTTGGGCTGTTCGTCCATTTTTGGGACGGGCAGACTAGGTAGCAGGTGACAGGTGTTGTTCTCTTCTCACGATGCTGATATCGAAGACGAGCTGTAGGGTTGCATATTATCTTCTTATTATATGTACTGGATGTTCCGCTGTTTTGTATTCTCTGAGTGTTATGTAGTGAGGCTTGATGTATTGGCTATTTGGATGCTTGTATTCAACTATTATGAAGTTTTATATGATGGCATTTTATTCTGTAAAGCTTCACTATGTATATGTTCTATTGTATTTTGTCCATGCGCTGTGAGTAATACGATAGATTCTGTTGTTTTAATCTACCCTGACAATCGTCCATGGTCGCCTGGCACACTTTACAGCGCACTATCACTAGATTCGGTGCAGGGGTCATGGGCGGTCGTCACATTTGGTATCAGAGAATTGGTTAATCGATTTTACCCAACGCTCGCTGACGTAACTACGTATGAGAGACGTAATTGTATTTTGATGGATGAATACTATATATAATATAGTAGCTTAGTAGAGTTTGAGTCCTTTATGCAGTTGTTTCTCTAGATGTTCTAATCATTCCTTTTTATATATATTGAGAATGAGTCGAAGAGGGAGACCAGCTGCTAGGGAAGGCCGAGCTACTGAAGGGACTGCTGATTATGCAGCTATGTTCGAAGCTATGATGACTTCGATCATGAGAAGGATACCAGTTCCGGGGGCAGCAGTAGATGTTGGAGTTCAAGTCCAAACTCCAAAACCAGTGGATTTTGCTAAGTTGTGCAAAGACTATACTGCTCTTGGCGGGAAAGTTTTCTTGGGAACAGAATCAACTATTGAAGTCCAGAGATGGATCGATGCTTGTAGAAGGATCTTTGGTGATTTGGGAATTGATGATGCAACTAAGAGGAAGTTGGCATCAAGGCAGCTTCAAGGGAGAGCCTCTGATTGGTGGAACTCTATTACCATCAATACTCCGGAGGAAGAGATTACTTGGGAGCAATTCCAAGTCAGATTTGAAGCTAAGTTCATTTCTACAGCTCAGAAGTCTGTTCTGTTCAAGAAGTTTGTGGAGCTCAAGCAAGGTGGAAGATCTGTTCTTGAGTATGTTTCTGAGTTTGAAGCTTTGTCCAAGTATGCTCGGTCATATATTGAATCTGCTTATCAGAAGAATGAGAAGTTTGTGACCGGCTTGGATAGTTATCTTGGGAGACAGTTGGTGGATCATTTGGACGATTCATTTGAGAAGCTTGTGGAGAAAGCTCTTAGGCATGAGAGTCTGTTTCCTAAGGAAGGACCTGTTGTTGCTGTTACTAGGGGAGAGTCTAAACCACAGCAGGGTGGAAACCAGAAGAGGAAGCAGCAGCAGTAGAAGGGTAAGGATGGCCAGAAGAAGCCGAAAGGCGAGGTAACTTGCTACAATTGTCAGCAGAAGGGCCATTTCTCTAAGGATTGTAAGAATCCGAAAGCGCCGGCGAAGTGCCACAACTGTGACAAGCCGGGGCATTTCAGGAAGAATTGTCCAGAACCGAGGAGGGACAAGCAGATTGTGCAGGCTTATGCTTTGGGAGCTGTTCCGTCGTCTTCAAAAGCTCCTACCGCTGAAGAAAAAAGGAAAGAGTGTGGTTGTTCAAGGTACTCTTTTCCTATGTGGTGTTCCAGTTAGAGTTTTGTTTGATACTGGAGCGTCGCATTCGTTTGTTTGTAATGAACTCGTAGGCCGGTTAGATTTGAAGCCGGATATTGTTGATAGGCCATTGGTTGTGACTAATCCAGTTGGGGGTTCGTCTTGTTTGTGTATGTTATGCCGTGGTCTAGTTGTATCGAGTCATGGTTGCTCTTTTGTTTGTGATTGCTTTGTTCTGAACTTTGCGGGGTTCGGAATTATTTTGGGTATGGACTGGCTTAGGAAGTATGCGGCAAAGGTTGATTGCGAGAGGTTGGAAGTGACAGTCGAGAATGTGGAGGGGCGAAAGGTTGTAATACGATGTAAGCATGAAGAAGGCGTCTTCATGAGCTTCATGTATTCGCTGGTTGTTCCACGGGATGGACTGTCATCGGTGCCAATCGCTAATGGATTCGAGGATGTCTTTGACGAAGTCAAAGGGTTGCCGCCGCATAGAGAGATCGAGTTTCGTAAAGATCTAGTTGAAGGAGCCAGACCTGTTGTGATGCCTCTTAGGCGGATGGCACCTAGGGAACAACAGGAGTTGAGGGTGCAAGTTGATGATCTTTTGCAGAAAGGATTCATTCGGCGTAGTGTGTCCGAGTGGGGTGCACCAGTTGTGTTTGCAACCAAGGCAGATGGGTCGTTGAGATTGTGTGTGGATTATCGTGAGCTGAATAAGGTGACTAAGAAGAACAAGTATCTGTTGCCGAGAATAGATGACTTGTTTGATCAGCTTCACGAAGCCAAGGTGTTTTCTCAGATGGATTTGGCAACGGGATTTCACCAGTTGAGAGTGGCTAAGGATAGTGTGCCGAAGACTGCTTTTCGGACACCATCGGGTTTCTTTGAGTGGCTGGTAATGCCGTTTGGATTGACTAACGCGCCAGCATATTTTGTGGATCTTATGAATAGAGTGTTCAGAGATCAGTTGAACAAGTTCGTACTTGTGTTCGTGGATGATATTCTGATTTATTCCAGAACGGAAGAGGAGCACAAGACGCACTTGCGTATTGTTTTGGAAATCTTGCGGAAACATCAGCTGAAGGCTAAGTTTTCGAAGTGTCACTTCTGGAAGAGTGAAGTGAGGTTCTTAGGCCATGTGATTTCTGGAAATGGAATAGCGGTTGATCCCGCTAAGGTGGCAGCAATCCAGGATTGGGTTAGACCTAAGAATGCATCTGATGTGAGAAGTTTTCTTGGATTAGCAGGATATTATCGACGGTTTATCAAAGACTTCTCCAAGGTAGCTGCACCGTTAACAGGATTGACGAAAAAGAACCAAGTGTTCAGTTGGGATGCTAAGTGTGAGCAAGCTTTCGAAATCCTGAAAGAGAGATTGACGAGTGCTCCTGTTTTGACTATTCCAAGTGGGAATGATGAGATGGTGGTTTACACCGATGCATGTGGTACTGGACTTGGAGCAGTGCTGATGCAGAGGGAAAAAGTTGTTGCGTATGCCAGTCGACAACTGAAGCCGCATGAAAGGAATTACCCAACTCATGATTTGGAGTTAGCGGCGATTGTATTTGCTCTGAAGATGTGGAGACATTATCTATTGGGAGTTCGATTCGAGTTGTTTACGGATCACAAGTCATTGAAGTATCTTTTCTCCAAAAAGGATTTGAATCTTCGGCAGCAACGTTGGCTAGAGTTTTTGGCATCATATGATTTTGGTATAGCTTATACTCCGGGAAAAGGTAACGCAGTGGCAGATGCGTTAAGTCGAAGACATGCAGGATTGGGAGCCATGTTTTCAGAATGGAAGAATCTCGAGTATTTAGCTGGATTTGACTTCAGGCCTAGATGTGAATTGGAACCTGAGATGTTGGCAAACTTATCGATAAGACCTTCTCTTGTGGAAAGGATTGGCGAGAGCCAAAAGCGAGACGATAAGCTTGTAAGGATTATCCGTGATTTGGAATCTGGATTGAATCCAGAAAAGGATAAAGGATTCGAGGTCGATCGAGAGGGTTGGCTTCGGAAGCAAGGACGACTAGTTGTTCCCGATATAGATGAATTGAGGAGTGAGGTTCTGAAGGAAAGTCATCACTCGAAGTTGACAATTCATCCAGGTGGAAATAAGATGTATCGGGATATGAAGAGAACCTACTACTGGGAAGGCATGTAGAAGGATGTTGGAAATTTTATTTCCAAATGTATGAACTGCTAGTTGGTTAAAGCTGAACAGAAGAAGCCAAGTGGATTACTACAGCCATTAGAAGTTCATACATGGAAGTGGGAGCAGGTATCGATGGATTTTATTGATGGACTACCTAGAACAAGAACGGGAAATGAAGGGATTTGGGTCATTGTAGATCGTCTGACCAAAAGTGCGAGGTTCATTCCTGTTCGATCGACTAGGACTGCATCAAAGTTGGCTGAGTTGTATGTTAAGTGGATAGTTCGATTCCATGGTATTCCGAAGAGTATAGTGAGCGATCGAGACCCATTGTTCACTAGTGGATTTTGGAAGAGCTTCCAGGAAGTTTTGGGAACCGAGTTGTGTTTGAGTACAGCTTATCACCCTCAAACAGATGGTCAGGCCGAGAGAGTCAACCGAGTTTTGGAAGATCTTCTTAGAGCATGTGTTTTGGACTTCGGAGGATCATAGGAAGATCACCTTCATTTGGTAGAGTTTTCATACAACAACAGTTACCAGTCAAGCATTGGTATGGCACCGTATGAGGCATTGTATGGAAGACCGTGTAACTCTCCAACATGTTGGTTGGAAACTGGAGAAAAGCTGATGCTTGGGCTAGAGATGATTCGACAGACTTCAGATTGTATAGAGATCATTCGGCAACGAATGAAGGCAGCCCAAGACCGTCAGAAAAGTTATGCCGATAGGCATCGAAAGGATTTGGAATTCGACGTTGGTGATATGGTTTTTGTGAAGATTTCTCCACTGAAGAATGTTATTCGATTCGGGAAGAAAGGAAAATTGACTCCGAGATTTGTTGGACCATTCCCGATTATCGAGCGAATTGGAAAGCTCGCCTATAGATTGGAGTTACCGGAGAAGATGTCGGGTGTGCACAATGTTTTTCACGTATCATATCTACGGAAGTATGTGCACGACTCGAGTACGTTGGTTTCTACTGATAGCTGTGAAGATTTCGAAGTTGATCCAGTTGATAGAAGACCTCGTAAGCCGCTTCGTGTTGTTGAAACCGACACGAAACAGCTTAAGAGGAAGGTAGTTAAGTTGCTCAAGATACAATGGAGTGATGATGATAACGACTGTACGTGGGAGGTGGAAGAGAGGATGAAGGCAGCTCATCCTGAACTCTTCAAGGTATGGCCCTAAGGTGTCGTCTCATCTCGCGATATTGTAACTTGTTCTAAGTCTTAGAATTCTGTACGCTAAGTTAGAATTGGATGCATGGTTTGTTGATTTCTATGGATGGTAGGCGTACAGAATAGCCTTTGATTGCTTTGTTTGCTTGGAATTTCAGGTGCGAAATTCCTAAGGGGGAGAGAATGTAACGACCCGTATTTTACGGATCGAAACATCGTAAAATAATTAACAATCGGTTGCATTGTTGATAAGTCGTTCAGAATTTTTCTAAGTCCTAAGTCGGTTTGGACGAGTTAAGAGATAAAAGTCTGGGTCGAGTTGCCGACTTAAGGTTTTGACCGAGTTAAGAAATAGGTCGTATTGTCTTAAGTCGTATGGTGGTTTAGGTCGTGGGTTAGTTAGAGCGACCTATGGAATTATGCGACCTAAGTTTTGGTTAAGTGTTAGGTCGGCTAGGAGAGTTAGCGACCTAGTGTTGTGAACGACCTAAGCATTGGAGCGACCTATAAGACGAAGGAGCTAGGAAGGAAGCGACTTAAGGAAACTAGTAGTTAGCGACCTATAGTAGTTCGCGACCTATAGGAGTTAGCGATCTAATTGTTAGCGACCTTAGAGTTAAGCTGTTTAGGGGTTGGCTGGTTAGGGTAGTTAGGTCGTAAACGACCTATGGGGTGCCGTGTTAGTTAGGTCGCGTGGATCTAAGTGTTAAGTCGTAGCACTGATAGGTCACATGGGTATTCCAGTGAGTTGTTAGGTCGCAAGGTTATAGGTCGTAACACTGGTAGGTCGCTGGGTTGTTAAGGCGCGTGAGTGTTAGGTCGCATCCCAGTTGTTCGCGACTTACGTTAGGTCGCGGGGAAACTTAAGTGTTAGGACGCGTGATTGGTAAGTCGTAAGTCGCGTGATGTTTTAGGTCGTGTGAGGACTTAAGGTGTTAGGTCGTTGGGTTTTGGCTTAGTGTTAGGTCGTAGCCTATGTTTTAAGTCGCGAGCGACCTAGGAGATTAGTTGTTAAGTCGTAACCCAGTTATCTGTTAAGTCGTAGGATGCGCGCATATGCTAAGCCGTTAGGTCGGCAATAGTTAAGTCGAGCGCATTAGGTCGTAGGTCGTTGGCAGATTAAGTCGCAGATGCGCATTTGTTTTAAGTCGTCTGGCTTTGGTTAGGTCGAAGATGTTGCTAGGTCGTAGGTCGTGGACGACCTAACTCCGAGCGACCTAAGGAAATTTCTGCTATAAATAGAGAGGGTTGTTCTCACTTTTTGGGATCCGGATTTTGAAGCGACGAAGTGCTGCCATTTTGAGAGCTCGACTTCTACACTTCTACACTTCTTTTATCCACTCTAATCTAGTGCTTCCATCCATCCAAATCGAAGATCAAGATTGAAGATCCAAGAGCTAAAGTTGAAGATCTTCATCCGTTGAAGTGAGATTTCTTCGTTTGAAGCGGATTTGTGATAGATCAAGCTTGATCCTTCGCTGTCCAGATCTGAAGCGTGTTTATTTGAGGTTGTTTAGGTGATTTGGTGAGTGGTGATTATCTCTCACACGGATCCAAAGGAGTATATCGGATTGTTGGCTCGATTTGGTGTTAAAATAGCGATTTCCATGCATTTTCTTCATCCTAAGTGTAGATCCATGTAGATCCATTGTTCATAATGATTTGACAACCATTTTACTAAGTGTTAACCTATGCAAGTTCATTCATCAAGATTGTAGAGATATTTCTTATGATTTCATGCATGTTAGACTTTCAACTCTTTAATTACGAAAATGCCATTATTGTTATAATTATCTACTTAGATCATATTTGAGTGCTTGATTGCTTGGATTAATGTTTGGTTTGATTGATTGTTATGAATTAGATGTTTGATGGTTTGATTTAGACCGAAGATGATTCAAGAGCTAAGAGAAAGGCTCTTGAATTGGGTAAGCTGCTCGTGGCATATGTAGCGGGATGATGAAGCTCTTTTGCGTAGATTTGATGATGTGATGTTGAGATGAGGCTTTGTGAGGATGTGATGAAGCGAGGCAATCATGTGATGAAGACTTGGTCTAATCCAGACGGGATCATTCCAAGCATGTTGATAACTCGGTGATATGATTCGAGTTGAGGATAATGAATGGATATGAGAATAGTCGTCGAGGAGGATGACTAGGAGGCTTGGATAGCATCGTTGTTGAAGGTTCTAGCATGCTCTAAGCAAGAGTACGTTTGGGCAGATTCGATAGTCCCAACGGCCAACTGTTGATGGTCGAGTACTTTGGGCAGATTCGATAGTCCTAGGCACGGGCTGCGACGACATGCGGGAGTTATGTCTAGAACCGGGGTTTCCATTAGCCCTTGACGGACGGCTGAAAGAATGTGCCGGTCATTCAATTAACGGTGATATCGAAGCAGTGATAACAGTGATAACCAGAGTCATGGATGTTTGGTTGTATCGTCGTTCGGATTCAAGAGCGGTATTTTCTGGGTGCTTATCTGATTTAGGCCTTGGTACTTGGAAAACATCGCCCTTGACTCGAATGATTATTACTTTACTTTAAATGGTATGCTCTGCTATGTTGCTTCTGCTTAGTGTGTGTCTGGGGGCTATCACTGTAGAAAGAGGTGGAGTGGGAGGGTTGTATTCCTATTCCTTTTCCTTTATGCTCTTTTGGTATGTTGTTAGTTAATTTACTGCTTACTAAGACTGTTGTCTGACTCAAGGCTTTATGTTTATAATTCTTATTGCCTTGGGCTGTTCGTCCATTTTTGGGACGGGCAGACTAGGTAGCAGGTGACAGGTGTTGTTCTCTTCTCACGATGCTGATATCGAAGACGAGCTGGAGGGTTGCATATTATCTTCTTATTATATGTACTGGATGTTCCGCTGTTTTGTATTCTCTGAGTGTTATGTAGTGAGGCTTGATGTATTGGCTATTTGGATGCTTGTATTAAACTATTATGAAGTTTTATATGATGGCATTTTATTATGTAAAGCTTCACTATGTATATGTTCTATTGTATTTTGTCCATGCGCTGTGAGTAATACGATAGATTCTGTTGTTTTAATCTACCCTGACAATCGTCCATGGTCGCCTGGCACACTTTACAACGCACTATCACTAGATTCGGTGCAGGGGTCATGGGCGGTCGTCACAAAACGCGTAGAAATTTATTTAAAGGAATTTATATAATATGACTGGGTTTGAAAAGCTATTTTCTATATATGATCGAATTAGGTCATTTGTGTTCGGAATATGGGTATTACATATAGAACACCAGGCTGCACGCCTGGTTCAGAGCTTGAGATTTTTGACTGCTTAGAACGGGATAATATAAAATAACATATACCCATACTTCACCCATACTTCCATCACGTTTTTTCCCATACCTCCCCTTTATTTTGAAAACCGTGTTTATATCATAATAGGTTCAAAAATTTTCAAAACCAAACTCCCACTCGATCGAACGGTCCTCATCCATCGAAGCCTATCTAAGCGTGTTCAGGCCGCGACTCCAACAAGAGAATTATTCGCGACATCGAGCTCAACTTATTCAATGGTTGGATCATCATCAATCGTCGTGTGGTGGCCATAGTTTCGAGTTAAACATGGTTCGAGTTTTCATCGATTCCGGCAATTTGGGTCATCGTTGGGCGATGGCACTTGTAGGAGAAACGTAGAGGACATCAAGGGCAAGGCGTAGCCGAGTTTGGTAGCCAACGATCAACTGTGGTGGCCGAAATCGTGAGTTGAACGAAAAATGTTTTTGGGTTCTAGGGAACGACGGCGGCGGCTGGGTGACTGAGGCGACGGGGGCGGTGAGGTTCTCGAGGATAGAGGAGCTCATGGTGATGGCGCGACATCGTATGGTGGTGCATAGACGATGGTGGAGGTGGGTGAATCGCGTTTTAGTTGGAGCTTTCACGTACAAAAGTGAAAGAAGGAGGATGATTAGTTTATTTAGGGGTAATTAAGATTTAACGTTGTAATTAAAGGGTTAAAATTATTTTAATTAATTCAAGCATTGTAAACTAATTATCTCTCTTATACGAGGTCCAATTAAGGCGCGGATTTTTGTGTTGCACTCGTAACGACGAAAGCTTCACAATGGAACTAGTTTGGTTGGATTTGGAGACTGTTGAAATTTGGGCTAAAATCGAACGTCGTTCGATTTTAGTTCCAAGTCGGAATGCCTCGGCGACAACTGGAATTTAGGTGAGTTAGACACACCTTTTTGGTTAATTGGTAATGTTTTATAGTCGAAAAAAATTGTTGATTGGATGTTTGGATGATTTACTGTTTTATCGGTTGGTTTGGTTTTATTCCTACCCCTGGAGTGAATGACCTTTTATATATACTCGCCCAGTAGCTGATGATATTATATAATTTTTTATTGTTTGTGATGCAAGGGAATAGGTTAGAGGGATCCAACGAGATTTCTCACCACTGTAGATTTAATTTTCAATAATATTCCTGTCATACGAATTATTGGATATTAAACCTGATTGTTTGACACTTTTGGGTTATGACATTGTTATATGTTCAACTTAAACCCTATAGTGGTAGAAAACCAATACTGATATTGGTTAAATGTTGGTTAGCTGTTGGCCTCAAATTAGTATTTTTAAAATACTATAAACTGTCATTTGAGTTGAAGTTAATTTTTGAGATAGGAAATGATTTTAAATCTGAAACTGGTTTCAGTAATATTCTGTTTTTAAGGACTAAATTTCTATTTTACTCCAACCTTTTTATCTATCATTTTTAAGTTATTTAATATTGTTTTTAAGTTATTTACTTATATTTAATATTGTTTTAAAAATTTTGTACTTTATATTGTTTAAGATTATTTTTATTTAATATTGTTTTAAAGATTTTTTATTTATACTTAATGTTGTTCTAAGTTATTTATCAATATTTTAATATTTTGAAAGTTAATTATTTTAAAAATAAATATGGCTTGAAATTAATAAAAATGATTTATTAATAATGTTTTGGAAATTAATTATTGCTATTTATGATAATGGTAAAAGTTAACTATTATTGTTATTTAGAAATGTTTTGAAATTATTTATTATTAGTTTTAAGATGTTTTGAATTTAATAATTATTATTATTTTTAAATGTTTGTTATTCTGAAATATTAATATATAATGGTAGTTTTAAAGTAAATCATCATTATTTATTTATAAATGTCTCAAGATTTATATATAGAGTTTTATTAACAGACTTAGGTTTATAAGAAGGATTTTATAAAAGGGTTTGGAGGCTTAAATGAAGAATATTTACAATGTATGGAAAGAAGTTTATAAATGGTTTTAGAATTTGGTAAAAAGGAAATAAAATGTTTTGGAGACTTAAAGAGAAATTGTTTACAATGTATAAAGAGGGTTTTGTAAGTGATTAGATAGTTATAAACGAATTTTAGAATGGGTTTATAGTTTAATAAGAGGAGTTTTATATTTAGTTTTATGGATTTATAAAGGGTTTATATATAATTTGAGAAATGAAGTAGAGACGTGTTTAAATCATTTTTAGTGATTTATAAAGGAATTTATAAAGGGTTTTCGAAATGTGCAAAAATAGATCCTCCGTTTGTGAATATACTTATACCGTTGAGATAAGTATATGGGTATTTCCCAAGTATTGAAAATATAGGGATTTGTGAATATATCTTCTTAGAGGTATTTTTATGTAAGTAATTTACAAAGTGATTTTAATTAATGAAAAGATTAATTAAAGAGGTTAGTAGTTGCTTATGTGTTTAACCAATGTTGGTTTTCCCTATGGAATTAAATCCCTGATTTGGATGTGTGTTTGTTGATAGTTAAATAACCGACTATCAAATATGGACCAAAAATGTAACTTTGGAAATATCTAGGAGAAACACGTGAGTTATATGGTAGAGTCATCTCCGATGTTGTTGTACTGTGCATATAAATCTCATTTCATTCTCCTAGGACAAATGATAAGGAAATCCGTCCACTAATGGTTAGGAGGTGATCTCTGCTCTTATCTTTGATTGTTTATTTCCTAAAGAACCGGGTTTGAGTTTACCAGAAATTATCGAAAGTTGTTTCGAAGAGACCGGGATTATGTATGTTGTCCGAAAACCATTTCGATCAAACTCAAGCATTTCGATGTGAAGACATCTTGGAAATGATGGAATTGAAGACAAAGCTCTCAAGCATTTCGTTCATGTAACACCCCGCATTTTTAGATAATTAAATAACCAAAATAATTATTAAACGGTGAAAATGATCATTTTTGGAATTGTCAGAATTTAGCTACGGAAGTTGCATCATTGGGTCCTTGGCAATTTTCTGATCAGTTTCCATATATAACTTGTTGAAATCCGAGCTAGTATGGAGAAGTTACGAGAGAAACAAGAAATCAGAATTATATTATAATATATATATATATATATATATACACGAATCCATAGGTCGACCCGATTAGGGTTAGGTCGACCTATGGGTCGACCCACCTGTGTTACTAGACGAAGAATCGTCCAGTACGAGCCCAAAGTTCTAGAGTCCGTTTTTCGTGAAATCCTGTGCGTTCGTGGTTGCATCCGAGGATCCCTAGTGAGCCTATGACGTGGTTGCACCAGATTCAATCTTCAAATACAACGGCGTGAGATCCCTAAGCCACACTATAAATAGAACCCTAGACCTAGCTTTTTTTCTCGTTCACATTTTCTCCCAATTGGGTTCATTGCCTGAGGCTGAATCCTAAATAGAAAAAAATTCTAGGAAGGAAATCTTTTTAATAAAAATATTCTACACCCTAGAAGTGGATCTAGGAAGGCCAAGGATTAGAGTTAAGGACCACAAGTGAGTGTTTTGTAATTATTTTAGATTTGTAAGCAATTTAAAATAATAAGAATCTCAATAGTTGTAGTTTTTCTACAATTTTGAGACAGTTTTTATGTAAGTTTACTTATAGTTAGTTTTTAAGTAAATTTTAGAAGTCCTTTTCAGTCTATTTTTATTTAGCTATTTCTTTTAGTTATTTACAATTATTTACAGTTATTTACATATGTCTTAAGTTGGAATTTAGCCTATAAATGTTAGTTTCTTTTTATAGAAATTTAATCTTTTTAAACGTGAATAAAATATTAAAAAGAGAAGAATTCGCAAATATGGATTAAAATAGGAGAACACTAAATTTACAGAAATCATATGAAAAATGAGAAAAACTGAAATAAAATAGAGATGGACTGAAATAGGCAAATTTGAGATATTTGCAAGCATAATTATAACAAGTGGTTATAACTAAAAAGAGAAAATAGAAGAGTAACAGTTGCAAGAACAGTTATAACATGTAGTTTATAATTAGAAAGAAAGAAATAACAGAAGGGGCTTATTTTAAAATTAGATCTTGGATTAAGTTAATAAGCGAATATAGCAGTAGTGGCCTGTACCGGCATCATTCCTTTTCTGGTCTAGGAGTGATGGTCTCACACGTAGGTGAGGCTGGGCATGCTTATGCTGATTAGGGTAAATAAGTGGCCAATAGATAGAGGCTTAAATTTAGGGATTTGGGCAAGGGGCGCAAAGTTAGAAGATTTGTTTATTAGGACCAGTACTGGCAACATTCCCTTTCAGGTCGATGACTGATGGTCTCACACGTGGATGAGGCTGGGCATGCTTATGCTGATTAGGGTAAATAAGGGGTCAAATAGGGGGCGACAGTTAGTGTGTACCAGCGATGACCGAGCGTGTGGCATCGATTAGGGTAAATAATTCGCTACTGCGTCCTAAGCGCTAAGAGGTGTCTTTTACTGTGGGACCAACAGGATTAGCTCACAGTGGCACAACAGAGATAGAAAAGGCCGATCAATGGGTAGGATTAGGATTTTAGCCTAACCAAAATTAGCAGTTGAGATAGGATTAGGGTTTTAGCCTAATCACAGCAGTTTAAGACAAGTGCAAACAATCAAAGCAAACAATCAAAGCAAACAACCAAAGCAAACCGTCAAACAGAATCAGAAATAGTATTTTATGCGCTTTTTATCTTTTTTGTAATTCCTTTCATGCTAGAACTATTGCTTAGTCTATTATCTTTATCTTGCTTAGAAATGCTAGTAATTACTTTCACTCACCAGACTTATTGTCTGACCCACTCCTCTATCTTTCCTTTTCCCCCAAAGGCCAGCAGAGTTTAGGATAGTTGATTCAGGTTGCTTGGAGACTCATTTCCAGAGTTTTCTCATTTCAGATGTATTCTTCTGCTTTTCATCTTTTTCATTTGGCTTATGGCACTTGTGAGAGGGATTTTTTTTTTGTACACTGATTTTTTGAGACATATGTATCTTCATGAGACATAAGATATTTTTTAGACATGTTATGTTTTTATGACTTATTTTGAAATGATGTTTAATTCTGAATGATAAGTTATTATTTAAATGTTTTCTGCTGCTTTTACTTATTTGTCTTGTGAATCTTAGTCTCTGTGATGCTCTAGCTATACCTATAACGCACCACATCCTTTGGTGTGCCCTTTTTGGGGATACTAAGAGGTGTGGGGTGTTTCAGTTCAGTCCAAGAATAAACTTATATGGATGAATGCTGATATTGCATTGTTGCCTGGAGGGTAGTATTAGCATTCAAGTGGGAAGTGCTATATAAAAGGTAAAACGTAGCCTGTAACACTCCTAATTTTAAAAAGCATTATTCAGGAGATTTAATTAGATAAATTAAATAGAATAATGTAGAGACTAGAGTGATAAGGGAATTGAGATTTGAAAACTAATTAAGGTCGTGCCTTAACTAAATTAATTAATGAGAAAGAATTCTGACTTAGAAACTTAAGAGAATAAGGCAAGAGCAATATGGGAATAGGCGAACCTCATAACCCCTAAAATCCCTTACCACATTCTCATTTTCATTTACATTCTTACAAAAGCATAAACATAAACAAAAGAAAAGCAAGGCCGGCCATAACCCTAGGAGAAGAGGAGCTCAAAAATCAATTAGAGGCTAAGATTCAAGCTAGGAAGATTAAAGTGTAGAACAAATCTCAAGTTCCTTATCTAAACAAGATGAATAACAATCTAAATCATCTTATATAAGTCGTCTTGAATGTTTTAATTTGGGTTTGAGGTTTAAAACCGTATGATTGGATGAATGATGATATGTTTTGATTTAAATTCCATGTTATAATTTAAACAAGGATTTTGTGGAGTAATATAGTTCGATTTTAAGGCTAAAATCATGCAAAATGATTTCCAAATGCCATGATTTTTGAATATGTTATGTAAAATATTATTTTGGAGATGGGTTTAAATTTTCATAATATTCTAAGTTATGGATAATTTATTATGAATTTTCGAGTAAAAGAAATGTATATTTCGAGTTTTAATTAATTTAAGGAATTAATTAATTATTTTGGGCTGAAAATTATATATGATAAAGATATTATCATTTTGAAATTTATGTGAATTTATGAGATTTTTCTCGAGAGATTTGGGTGAGTTTGGATTTAATTAGGAAGATTAATATTTAATGATTAATTAAATACAATGGGTTAGTTAAAAAAATTAATTAAATATTAAAGCATTGGGAATTACATGCGGCAGCAAATTATGAAAAGAATTTCATAATGGTTCTGTTGTCCAATAGAAAATTTACAACATAAGGGGTTAGGTAAAAAGAAATTGCTTTACTTAGTTAAAAATTAGTTTTTATGATAATTGCAGCAAGGCCACTTGCCTTCGAAAGCATTGGTGTCTTTGAAAGCATTGATATCTTCGAAAGCATATAATGCCGCTTTTCTTTGAATACTAAGGGATAGGGGTGTCGCTATAATTAAACCTATACTAGAATGAAGGTGGAACCGTCCTTTCACACTAATCAATAGTGTCAAAGGGGTCCCCCTCCCCCGCTTATATACATTTTAATAAGTGTGCACTGTCGCATTAATTGATCCAACTATCATGGAAAGGACCTTTCGCAGTAGTAGATAGTATCGAAGGGGTTCCTTCCGCTCTTATATTCTCTGCAAGTATGTTAATCAATGAAGATGGAAGGGATGTGCCATGCCAATCAATGGTGTCGACAGCATACCTTCCACACCTTTATACCTGAGTAAGTCCAACCATTACGGAAGGTACCTTCCACACTAGTTGATAGTGTCGAAAGGGTTTTTCTGCATGCATGTTTAATTATAGAGGTGGAAGGGTTGTGCCGCACCCAATCAATGGTGTCGACAGGATCCTTCCACATGGTTTCAAAGGAGTAGTGGAAGGGGCTTTCCGCATTGCTTAAACAATGATTTCGAAAGGTCCTGTCGCTAGAGTAAAGTGGCAAAAAGGGCATACCCACTTGTTTCAAACCCATTAGTTAAATGGAAGGGGATGGAGGGCTTGCTTGCTCTATGAAGTCGAAAGGGAGAGTGACGGAGGGTAACTCATGATGTCACATTGATCCAAAGGATATAGTCAAAAGCTTTAGTTTTCAAATTTAAGAACTCGATCTCATTTTTAAAGAAAACCCATGGCAATATAAAGGAGTTTTGAAATGACATTTAACTTTGAAATTTTAGAGGAAGCTTTCATTGCTAAAGATAGTGGGTTAAGGGTATTAACCATATATCATTAGAAAATGATCATAAGGAATTAAACCTTGGATGTTTATATTGTTGGGTTATTTGATCAGTTATCATGTATGCTTGTGTAATCGTATTCACTTCATTTATAACTCGTAACTGCATCTTGGGGGTGTTAAGGGCAGAATAACAGGCTAGGTTGACCCAGTAGTGAATGTACATTGAATTTAACATCTCTGTGAGTAGAATTGCATCTAGGAGGTCAGACAAACCAGAATATAGGATGCCTAAGACTGATCAAAAGATTATTGGTTTAGACAGGTTCTTAGTAAGCCCATAAAAACTATGTTATGGAAATTGTTATTGGCAGGGGCCAATAGGTTCTTAGTGATCCCATGAAAACTATGTCCGGAATAGGTTGTTGATAGAGGTTAATAGGTTCATAGTCAGCCCATGAAAACTAGGATATAAGAGATGTTATTGGAGAATCCAATAGGTTTATAGTGAACCCATGAAAACTGTGATTGGATGTTGTTATTGGTAGACACCAATAGGCTCTTAGTGATCCCATAAAAACTATGAAACCGAACAGATACTCCGTAAGCTTGGAACAGGTTATTAGTCAGCCCATGAAAACTAATAGGTTAGTGGTGCCCCGAGAAAATATAACTTGAGATAGATAGTCACGTGAATGGGGATGGGAAATCAAGAGCATATTACATGTTTGCATATCATCATGATACATTTTATTATGTCATGTTTTAATCATTGTGGATGTAGCTGCACAGTATATGGTTATTATAAATTGAGTTAAGATACTAGTGAGAGGAAAACCCGTTCCGCTAAGCGACATGGTCTCACTAGATATCTATATGATTCGAGATGGTAGGTTATTATTCACACCAAACTTTTTGTCTGACTTGAAGTTATGTTTTCCCCTTAAACTCTCGGGTGCCCAATTTATTTTGAGTAGTTTGAGAGTTAAAGTTTTCAGGTTCTCCTTTAGATGAATAAGCTTCCGAAGACGTGTAGAAGGCAAGTTAGCTATTAGGAGTTCTTTCAGTTTGATTCCGCTGTGTAATTGGATGTAATGGAAAAGTTATTTAGTGCCTATATTTAGACTCTAATCAACCAAGGAGGCATCTTCATATGTCGCTCTAAGCGTAATTTGTAATAATTATATTTCTATGAACGTGATTTACAAATTGGGACTATGTAATCAATCTGAAATGCTATTTGTAATGAAATAAGAAAAAAAATTAAAATTGAGTTTTAAATTTTTTCATATTCATGTGTTTCTGGTATATCAATGTATATAACATTACCACGTTTGATCATTGAGAATTATTAAGTATGGATGACTACAACATCTGTAGCGGTTAGTTTTGGGCCTCCAAATGGGGAATGTTACATAGCCTCAAGCCTTGTCAACCGGGAATGACTAAAACGGGGGAGATGTTGTAGGGATAAGTGGGTCTCTTCCAAGTAGGGTATGATCATCCCTATCTAGAGTCGATATTATCTCTCATTTGTATGCTTCGGGGCCCATTAAAGGAGGGGCGATCATATTCTGTACTACTAGTCAAGTGGTAGGCCGGTCCTGTGTTGGCAGGGATCCTGGCGAGGTCCTCGTTGTTATATTATCTTGTGATGCACCGTGACGGGAGGTACCCCATAGCCTAGTCATTGTATGGAATCCATTCTCCAATAAGCGTCGTACGGACTTAGTTGTGCCCAACTATGCTGAAACATGAGATGCAAGCATTTCAACTATATTCATATTTCACTCTGACCTCTAGACATTACTATAATATCAATGGATTTTCTATAGAAAATGTTTTTGTTATCGTAAGGAAAAACTCGTCCGTGTTTCTATGCGGCATAGTCTTATGAGATACCTTTATTTCAAAGGCTTTTTATAACTTTAAAATTCAATTGAGGTGTGTTTTCTCATGCTGGTTTTGCAGACTTACTCGGATGTTATTTTATTATAATGCTCGGGTTAGACCGAGCATATTACAAATTCCTTAGATGCATTGGAGCTTAGGAAACAAGCTAGAGGCCCAGAGACGTATTCACGTGTATGGTTATTTTTCTACTGCATTCATTGCTGTATTTATCAGCAATTGTGAGGATAGGTTGTTATAAATGTCTGGACTGAAATAGGTTAGTATACCCTGATTGATATCTGTATATACATATATTATAGTTCATTTTTTATAAAGATTCATTGCATATTATAGTTTATTCGTTCCGTTGTGAGATTCTATATCATTTATTTTTCCTTCTTTCTTTCCCCTAACTATCCGCCTTCTCGTTCAATTTGAGTGGGTCATGTGTGGTTGATTGTCCGCTTAAACTGTTCATAAAAGTGGGTCGCTACATTTTATTTCTTCACATATGAAAAACTATAAAAATAATTTCTAAGTGCTATTTTTAGAAAATTTCAGCAAAGTCTCCTTTGTACGGACAGTCGTTTGCAATTCCACAAATATAATATATATGATATACATCGACCACAAACACAATATATATCAATATTTCTAACACTTATGTATTTTATTCCCAAAACAAACCATTAGCAGTTTGAGCACCTATTCTTATTTCAATATAAACATTGGTCTCATACAGAAAGAGATAGAATAGGTATTAATTCATTTAACATATAACGACAAGCCGATGTGTTGGCTTAAGCCGCTTAAGATAAACTATTAAAAGTATAAAATGAAAAATTAGACGGTGACATCAAAAGAGTGAATTATTATATAGTGTGTTGGCTTTCCATAACAACTTACGGATTACAAAAATGTCGAGTATAACTCAAGTTACAAGAGTTTTCCTTCATGTGACGAAATCTGGAAATTAACAAAATACACAGGCCTAAGATATAGAACTGCATTTTTTGCATTGAAAACATCAAAATTTTGCATATCCCTTCACATGAAAATTATAACTTAGGTTTTATGCTTTCCAGAATGGGAAAAATCATAAAAATCGAACAAACCTATTTAAAAGTTACGATTAAAATAAATCAACGTTGTTTTACGAAGTTGAATTTCCGAGACAACGATTGGATTCAATTTTAAAATAGATCTTAGCATTATCAAAATTAAAATTTTTGCAAAATGATTAGCATGAAAGTTGGCCTATTTTAAACTACTTCTCAAACGGAAAAAGATTCATTAAAATCGGATAATCCAATCAAAAGTTATGACCAAATTTATACCGTATTTTCAAATGTGAAATTTTTAAAAAATCTCATTCTTATATAAAGCATATATTATCAATATGCATCTTATTTTTATATTCATTCTTCTTGTACCTATAATAATAATAAAATTAATTCTTGCATATTTTACAAAATTATTTTCTTCACAGAAAGCACCGATGTGCAAATATGTTCTATTGTATATCGCTACTAGCCTTCGTTTAGTTAATGCATTCATGAAAGTCAAAAATTTTGTAATGCTTAATTGTTTATACTGTGAATAATCTCTCTTGTAAAGATTCCTTAGAGTTATTTACTATGGACCACAATACATAATATATATTTCTGCATATGTAACACAACCTAATATAAGTTCTATAAATTTTTCCGGTAACATGTTCAGTTTTGTTAATAGAAAATTATCCCTCTAGGATAGTCAACACAACTCAAAACAAGAAAATAGTAGCAAGCATCACTTAGTAATACTACTTGTTAACTCAAATTTAAATCGGGTTATTATTTCTTTGACTTGTTGTTCCTATTACCAATTGTGACATATATTATCTCCTATGTGTGTTTAAATCAAAGAAAAACATACCACTTCTTTGTATGTTTAGATCAAAGAAAATATACTACTGTGCTCACATTACATATATATATATATATAGTAATAAGGAAATTTTAGGCATATATATGAAAAAAACAAACGTTAACATTACTGCGTTTGTAAAATTTCCTTTAGAATTTCATTAACACTTATTTTGCATTTCATATTCAATACAAATCATAGAGCAACGATATGTATTTTTATACGGGTTGACCATTGTAATGAGTGTTTTAATATCCTTTGTTAAATCCTGGGTTGGAGATGCCATTGGTTGTCACATACATTTTTATGTTTTTAGGATACACTCCTGGGTGCTAATTAATCTTAGACATGCTTCCTTGATCAATACAAATAAGTTTACTTTATCTATAATACTTTATAACCAATATATCATAATAACTTGCATCGTACTAAAAAACTATGAGCAAACATCGAGTTTGATACCATATATAAATATTTCACACTATCAAACTTGCTTGAATTATTATAGATCATTTATAACCTTTGCTAACAATATAAATTCCTTCTCAAAATTTTAAATTGATATTTTAATTCATCATGTTTTCATTAATTTCGAAATAGCTCAAAGTCATTCTTTATAACACCTTTCGATTTATAGGACTCATCAAAATTCATTTCAACTAATTTTAATATAAAAATTCTCATTTTTAATTCAAAATAATCTAAATGCTTATCTTTCGTAAAAATTCTTTCAAAAAGAATTTAAATACAAACCACATATCTATATATATGTATGCTGTTTGCGCCAAAAATGGTCACAAACCCCAAGTGTAGCAAAAGCACCAGCGAATGAATACAAATCAACAGTATTCACACACAAATCACAGATCTAAGCAAGTAACAAGCAGCAATCAAGAAATAATGAACAGTGGCACACGATTTATAGTGGTTCGGCTATCTCCGGCCTACGTCCACTTCAAGGTTTTTATGATTTTATTGCTCGATGCTTGAAGGTTACAATAGTTTATAATGTAATACAACTGAATTTCTAAGTTAAGTCTCAATCTAGAGCAACGGCGGTGTTCTGGAGTAGATCTGGCAGAATCTGGGGCTCTTCAGTACTTAGAATTCTCTGACCCCCTTTTTCTGAATGACCAGGGGATCTATTTATAGGTGTAGGAGGCTGATATTTCACCTAAATTGAGGGGAAACTAGTTCTGGCACGTGAGGGGGCCCACATGGCCGAAATCTGGAGATCCGGGCCCACTTTGGGATCGATTCGACCCTTGGTTCGAATCGATCAAGAAATTGTCCAATCAAGCTGAAATTTCGTGTGGACATTCTTCGTCATGTGCTCAAGCTTCTGTGAAAATTTCATGGCGTTTGGACTTGTAGAACTTGAGTTATGATCGATTCAAGTAGGTGCATTTCGTTTCCTGGAGTCATTCGAATCGATTCGAACGATTCGTTCGAATCGATCCTCCCGTATGCGAAGACTACGGCGTGGTGCGCATGCCTCGGGTCAACCCTCCTTTTCTCCGAGTTTTACTGAGTCGTACCCGGGGTTTTAGCTGTGTGGACTTGGTGGATTCGAGACTATCGATTCGAAGACGCGCTCCATTCGAATCGATTGAATTCGTGCTCCTTCGTATCGATCGTGGAAGGTTGCTACTGATCGATACGAAGCATCCTCTGCCTTTGGGATTCGAAGACAATAGCGGCATGGGGTCGAAGCTATGGTCCTCTTCATGGATTCGAAGGATCTCTTTTTGAGGGATTCGAAGACAGGAATACCTCGATCGATCCGAACTTGTGGCATATTGGGACGGATTCGAACTGTGTTCTCGTGGATGGATTCGAACCAGCGATGTCTTTAGTCGATTCGAACATAAGCCATGCCAATGGATATGAAGTAAATTGAGTCGAACTAGATGGAGTCGAAACTGATGGATTCGACTCATATGGATGCGAACCCGAGGTTATGTTTTCCACTTGCTCCGATGATATCTTGAGCGTACGACGTCGGATTGACTTGATATTTGGAACGTTGACTTTCACGGCTCTGCTTGACGTGTCTTGTCAATTGTAGCCTGATCCGGACTTGGGCGAAATCCATCGATATCCATGGTGAACCTGCGATGCACAACCGATGTTCATGACTAATAATCATTGATTTTCAGTTAATCTTTGGGTATCTCGGCTTTGCCAAAAGTTGGGATAACATTTTGCCCCCCAAAACATGCCTTTTGGTATAAGGCGTGTTTTGATCAGTCTCAAGTCGAATGCAGTGAGTTCATGTTTTATTCAGAGTTTATAGCATTTTTAATCAAGTCCATGGCTGTTCGAAGCCGAATTGTTATCAATTTTTTCCAGTGGAAGTTAAGAATGAAATTCTACGGTCTCTCCGTACTATTGATGGTCACTCCGGACCCTTGCCAAACTCATTCTAGATTTAGCGATTGAATAGAAAGATCCTATTGCACTCCGGCGTTGCTTTCTATCCCTTGCACTCTGGCCCCAGCTAGGGGGTATAGCGATGTCTTGGTCGTTCTCGACCGATCATAGCCTCTTCGGGCTCATGTTGGATCCCATCCTGTCACTCTCCGGTGAAGGGGAAACAACGTTAAGTGAGTCAATCCTATCGCTATCCGGCGAAGCGACTCACCTCCTGCACTCCGGTTTAGTGTATCTGAACATTAAGCGATGTAATGGCCTAAATCATGGGCCGATCATAGCCTCTCCGGGCTCTTATCGGATCCTGATCCAATCACTCTCCGGTGAATAGGAAGCGATGCTTAAGTGAGTTGATCCTGTCGCTCTCCGGCGAAGCGACTCACTTCTTGCACTCCGGACCCTGCCTCTCCGGGTAGGATCATGAAGCGATCATGTTTATATTGATATTTACTGTTTATCCTTTAACTCTCCGGTCAAAGGTTTATTTTAATAAGTGATTCTTTATTAAATTCAAATCCTAGATGTTCAATCTCAAACACCAGGAAAAACAAGATAATGCCTCTCTGGGCGGAGCGGTCTATTTCCATCTCAGAGCATGCCTAGGGATCTCTCCGGTTCCCGTACATGAGTAAGTGGGATAGCCGTTTTATTTTGGAAATCAAATCTAAGAAAACTAATCGACCAGAGTCCAAATCTTAAACTTGGCCCTTGCCATCACAATCAGTTGATGATGAGTCGTGATCCCGATCCAGGATCATTCCTGTTTGGTTGAGGCGGTAGTTGTTCGGGCCTAACCGCCGTCGTACGTTCTCTGACATACTGCGGCAATCTACCACTCCTGGCATGTTCTTCCACCTCATCCTTCAGGTGGCGGCATTCATCGGTAGTGTGCCCATCCAGCTCATGGAATAGGCAGTACTTCCCAGTCCTACGTTCCCGCTCCGTGGGATCTCTCCTTGGTGGCTTTCGATAGGGGAGTTGCCCCCGAGTTTCGGTGTAAATTCGTTCCAGTCCTGCCACCAAGTCTGTGTACTGCCTGAATCTAGGCTCTCGGAATTTCTTCCGTTTGTCAGGACCATCATGTGCGTCATCCTGCTTTCTCTTTCCTTTGTCTGCCCTGGACTGTTCCCTGGCTGTTCCTTCGCCTTGTGCAACATTTATTTCCTGCCTTTCGGCCCGTGATTCCTCTAATCGAATGAATTTTTCAGCTTCATGAAAAAACTCTCCAAGATCTTGCGGTGGATCTTTAGTCAAAGAGTCTTTGAATTCGGTGCCTTCTCCAACTCCTGCCACCGCCGCCATCAAAATCATCGATGGGTCCGGGCGATCTACAGAAGTCACCGTCGCATTAAATCGTAACAAAAAATCTTTTATGGACTCTCCAGTCCTTTGTTTTATTGATGCCAAAGTCATCACGCTCTTAGGTCGCGTCACGTGAACCCTAAACTGCTTCATGAAGCAATCCACAAGCTCGCCCCATGTCCTGATTGATCCTGTTTCTAGCTGTCTAAACCAAAGCGCAGCCAAATCTGATAAGAATAAGGGGAAACATCGTGCCATTACTTCCTCGGATGCTCCCAGCACTTCCATGTGTCTGATATATCTGGTGATATGCATGGTCGGGTCTGACTTTCCGTCATAAGGATTCAGCGTTGGTAGTTTGAACTTCGGAGGGTTCCTTGCATTCCTGATATTCGGAGCGAACGGACTCCGACTAACTTCTTCCAATCCTCCTCCTGACAACCCTCCTCTCATGAGTCGTCTCACTAGGCCAATCATTCTTTCATCTCCATCTAGGGGTTGCCCCCTTGTCATGTCTCTGTCTTGCCCTCCGAGTCTTGTAGGGAATTCTGGTACGTACTCTTCGGGTGGCTCGTTAGCATTTGTGTTGGCCCTAGCCGGTTGAGATCCTTCCAAAGGTACTTCTGCGTTGGATCCTGCGGGCCTGCCCCCAAGCCCTTGTTGATTGCCTTCTGGTTCTGTATTCTGTCCTCCGTTGGGTTCCATAGCCCTAGCTCCTTGTTCCACATTCACTGCCGTTGTAGCTGGTCCGAGGTTCTGTGTCCCTGCAGCTCTTATCTGCTCGAAGAAATTCTGCAGCATCTCTTGTTGGCTTTTCATCATTCTTTCCTGCATTAGGTTATTCATAGCCTCCATCTCATCTCTAGTAATGTAGATCGAAGCTTGTCCTTCTCCAGCGCCAGAGGATGCTTCTTGAATTCCTCCCTGTTGGCTCCTCTCAGCTCTTTGTTTTTTACTTGTTTGTCGAGTCATTGTAGAGTCAAATCTGAATCCTTAAAATTTCAAATCTAAACTTCGAATCTGGTGTAGCGGGTGCTAGTTCCTCTTAGTGAAAGCACCAAAGTGTTTGCGCCAAAAATGGTCACAAACCCCAAGTGTAGCGAAAGCACCAGCGAATGAATACAAATCAACAGTATTCACACACAAATCACAGATCTAAGCAAGTAACAAGCAGCAATCAAGAAATAATGAACAGTGGCACACGATTTATAGTGGTTCGGCTATCTACGGCCTACGTCCACTTCAAGGTTTTTATGATTTTATTGCTCGATGCTTGAAGGTTACAATAGTTTATAATGTAATACAACTGAATTTCTAAGTTAAGTCTCAATCTAGAGCAGCGGCGGTGTTCTGGAGTAGATCTGGCAGAATCTAGGGCTCTTTAGTACTTAGAATTCTCTGACCCCCTTTTTCTGAATGACCAGGGGCTCTATTTATAGGTGTAGGAGGCTGATATTTCACCTAAATTGAGGGGAGACCAGTTCTGGCACGTGAGGGGGCCCACATGGCCGAAATCTGGAGATCCGGGCCCACTTTGGGATCTATTCGACCCTTGGTTTGAATCGATCAAGAAATTGTCCAATCAAGCTGAAATTTGGTGTGGACATTCTTCATCATGTGCTCAAGCTTCTGTGAAAATTTCATGGCGTTTGGACTTGTAGAACTTGAGTTATGATCGATTCAAGTAGGTGCATTTCGTTTCCTGGAGTCATTCGAATCGATTCGAACGATTCATTCGAATCGATCCTCCCGTATGCGAAGACTACGGCGTGGTGCGCATGCCTCGGGTCAACCCTCCTTTTCTCCGAGTTTTACTGAGTCATACCCGGGGTTTTAGCTGTGTGGACTTGGTGGATTCGAGACTATCGATTCGAAGGCGCGCTCCCTTCGAATCGATTGAATTCGTGCTCCTTCGTATCGATCGTGGAAGGTTGCTACTGATCGATACGAAGCATCCTCTGCCTTTGGGATTCGAAGACAATAGCGGCATGGGGTCGAAGCTATGGTCCTCTTCATGGATTCGAAGGATCTCTTTTTGAGGGATTCGAAGACAGGAATACCTCGATCGATCTGAACTTGTGGCATATTGGGACGGATTCGAACTGTGTTCTCGTGGATGGATTCGAACCAGCGATGTCTTTAGTCGATTCGAACATAAGCCATGCCGATGGATATGAAGTAAATTGAGTCGAACTAGATGGAGTCGAAACTGATGGATTCGACTCATATGGATGCGAACCCGAGGTTATGTTTTCCACTTGCTCCGATGATATCTTGAGTGTACGACGTCGGATTGACTTGATATTTGGAACGTTGACTTTCACGGTTCTGCTTGACGTGTCTTGTCAATTGTAGCCTGATCCGGACTTGGGCGAAATCCATCGATATCCATGGTGAACCTGCGATGCACAACCGATGTTCATGACTAATAATCATTGATTTTCAGTTAATCTTTGGGTATCTCGGCTTTGCCAAAAGTTGGGATAACATATGCTTTATATCCAAATCATTCAATTACTTTTAACAAAATTCAAATTCAATCATTTAAAAACATAGATTTTGTCTCAAAACATTTTATATATGATGTATTGGATTTTCAAAACAATAAACAAGTATTTATATCAATATTTTCTTCATTCGAAAATATTCACCTACTTAAAGCCTCCTTTTGAATTTAAATTCAAATAATCTAAAAAGACTTTGAAGATTTTCAATCTTTATATTTTTAAAATATCATATATAAGAAATTCAAAAATCTAAGACTTTAAATGAATTTTCCAAACCATAGCTTAAAAACATTGTATTTATTATTATTATTTTTCCATGCCTTGTATTATTTTCAAATATCGTTTTCTTTTCCAAAACATATTATTCTTTTTAAACTATTGTATTGAAATGCCTCATTCTAGTGTTTAGGAATCTCTATTGATAACGTTGGCTAAACACATCAACCAGAATTCTTAAAACACTCAACGGACAAATTAACACAAAATATACCATTAAAATACTTTTCAACCATTTTAAAACATAATATTCCAAATCATTTGCTTACTTACATAAAAATATTAGCTTATGAGGTTACATATATACACATTCATTTATCAACATCTGTAATCAAAACAATACATCATAACACATTCATTTATTCACAACAGTAAACAACCATTCAATTTTTTATTATATCATATTTTATTTATTAAGTATATCTTCTATTTCCAATTTTAATTAGATATATAAAATTTATCATTCTATATATTATAACTATTACTTCACATTTTTATTATCCCCCAACAGTTCTATTTTAGAGAAACCGCTGGCTTTTATTAATAATTGAGTTAGTCAAAATTCAAATGGGTTTATAAATTCTTTGAATGATAGCTTTTGACTCAATTTCACAATTTAAACTAAATATAAACAAAAACAAACAAACAAACAATTGCCTTCAGTGGAAAACTATCTTCCAGCTTCCGCTGCTCAACTCTGATCATTAACCGATCAGGACACAACTATATTCAATTCTAAGCCATTTATGGTCTCACTTATGCTATCCATTAAATCTCACTCTTTATAGAAGCAAGTTCTAATGTTAGAATCATTTTCATAACAATAGTTTATATGGAAATTCAAAATTTTTACAAATACATCTCGATGATTATTCCCAATAATCATTTATATTTATATCCTAATAGGATATAAATTCTAATTCTACCCTGCATACCCAAGGGACGGGACTCTAAGTCTGTCTAGGTTCAGATCTCGACTCTATGTCAATTATATTCTATAATGTTCTGAACACAGCTCTGATACCAAGGTGTAACAACCTCACCGCTATATCTATATTATTAAAAAACATTACAAGCAATGTCGTCTAATAACATGGAGAATACGGCTGATTAAGGGCGATCGAATGTGAATATATCTTTGGACATACACTGGCACGTCTTTATTACCTCTATAAGGATCTGAACTAAAAATTTGACATGTACAGTATTAATACAAAGTAATAAACACACTGATTTAAAATATTCGTAATAGTATATAATATAAATAAATCAGAATCAGAATCATATATCACAGCGGAATAATATACATTATATAACATAATAAAATGTGAGTATACAAAATATCAATACTAGTCCCACATATATATATATATATTCATCCAAAATACTATATCATATACATAGTGACTACTAAATAATATGCATGACATATCCTCCTAAATGTCTATATATACAATAATGAAGTAAACTGAACGGTCAAAATAGTCCACTCCAATGCTAGCATAAAATCCAAAAGTCAATGAGTCCCTATAACTGTAGAGTCTCGGTGTGACCCGAGTATTATAAAATTAACGAGTTAGACTATACCCAATAAAAATGTGAGATACTAATATCATGAATATATGACTTAACCATAAAATAAGTCATCTCAAAATATGCTTAAAACTAATTGATCATAATAAAACATATCAAACCAAATCACCATTTCAAAATCCATATCAATATATGACTTAACAATAAAATAAGCCATAATAAAAATATGCCGCAAACCAAATAATCGTAAGAAGGCATATCAATCAAACTCACCATTTCATAAATTCATATCAAGTCTCAAACGAACTATCATCTAAAAATATGGTGATAACCAATTTATCAAAATCGTCGAAGCACAAAAAGGGAATTCATACGCGAATACAAACGCTTCAAAAAACAAATGGGAATGGATACCCTATTACACCTATAAATAATCATAATCTCGGCACTGAAAAGATTATGATAGCCATGAACACAATGACAAGGTCGCTAAAACCTCTCTAAGCAATTATGTCGGAAGGAGTTGGTCGCTAACACCTCAACAAGCAATTTCGTCGGAAGGACAAGGTTGCTAACACCTCACTAAGCAGTTTCGCTTTGAAGGCAAGGTCGCTACCACCTCAACATGCAATTTTGTCGAGATGACAAGGTCACTACCACCTCACTAAGCAGTTTTGTCGAAAGGACAAGGTCGCTACCACCTCAGTAAGCAGTTTTGTAAAGCAAGGCTGTTGACACCTCTCCAAGCAGTTTCATCAAGCACTGTTCAAATATCGATTCTCAAGTCGATGTAAAATGAGTCAGCTTCTCTTAGGGATCTATCGGCTTGAAATTCGAACACCCTACGATAACAAAACTCTAAAGTGTATATCAATTCCACTTTAGTAATCACTAGAATTTAACTAACTGTCCCATACTAGAAAGTAAATTCAAGTATATACTAAAAGCCAGTAATTCCCACTTAAACTATATTTAACAAATTATAATAATAAGCAAAAAAATTGTATGAAATGTCTCATACCAATCCGACAATTCGATCATTTATTAAAATTCTTTGTTTCATAGAAGAACATGAATAAATTAATTTTATATACAAAGATATAATTTTAGAAAATCACTTTTAAATCCATAAAATCGTTTTAAAGAAGAGTTACTTATTTACAAAAGCTTTGAAACTCTTTCAAAGTCATTTAAACCTCTTTCATAGCTAAAATCACTTTAAACCGAAATTATTACTTTCATAACAACTTTTATAAAATAATACATATTTTATCTTTTCCCTCTAAAACATTTCCAATATTTTAATACACTTATAATAGTAAAATTTAAAAGGTTTTACGAATAAATATTACTCATCTTAAATGGCTTTGAATGGAAATTTTGAAATAAGAAATAAGTTAAGAATATGATATAATTTAACTATATTTTATAAAATAAATTCCAATAAGGATCAAAATAGATAAAATCTCATTTTTGAAATTCTTTTAAAAACATTTAAACAATTCAAACAATAAACTCATCAAAAATCAACTTCTAGAGCCATCATCTCTCTATAAAATATCATCCCACAATATGGAATTATTTAGCGATCTGAGTTGCTTTTCGACAACTCCAATCACTCAAACAATGCACAATCATAATATAATCTAACTACACAAATCTAATGTATTTTGATGATTTTCAACATACATGCTATTTCATAATCAATCTATTCAAACACCAAACTAATTGAAACTATAACATGCAATTATATTTCAAGCATATCGTCCAATCACTACCACATATTAACGAAATTCATAACTAAAGTAAGGCATACAAAAATGGATATAACTAATTTAGATATAGGTGTGTGGGTTAAATAAAATAACTCACTTTAACCACTTATTTTGCGCAATTTGCAGCCAGCGACCAAGTCTCGACCGTGCACCAAAATCCCAAATCAATTATCAGCCTAAAAACCCTAGCAGCCCTCGACCATGAATAGCAATCTCCCACGACAACACTGTTCTTTATTATTGTATTGTCTTCGCCAATACGATCTCCATTGGACGCTGCTCCTCAACTTCGACTAGTAAGGGGACGCGAATACATCACCGCTACCAATAGAAATGAAAACTACATCAACACCATCGCCCAGCACCATGCCCATGCACTTCATCGTCAACTTCATCCACCTCTGCACAGGAGCTTCCAAGTCACGCACGAGCTCCCAAGTCGCACATACCTCCGCCTATTCCATGTAAAGCACCGCCTGGCACCTCGTTCTTTTTCGCACAGCGATACGAACCCCATCTCCAGGCGTGATTTCCATTTTCTCATTTTGATTTCAGTCTTTTTTTCTTTTTCCCATTTGACCTCATGAGTAATTTTGAGGGTAAGGCTAGGCAGTAAAAATTCTGGGTTTGATTGGGAGAAAGTTAAGTTAACAATTAATAAGCGGGCTTGGGCTTTGTTTGTTTAGGAATTACTTTTGAATTTCCAGGTTGTTTATTTTTTGAAATTCTTTTACATATAAATTTAAATACTAATCTTAGTTATTTATTTCTAATTATATATTTCAATAACTAAAAGGTTTTATTCAATTCAACACTTGTTTATTTTTATTTAGGTTTTCATTATATGATTACAAAATAAATTTACTTTTCAACTATTTCAATGGTACAAAAGTTATTTACGCTTTTATTTCCATTAAATTTGTATAAAATACTACTTCGAAAATAGGGTTGTTACATGAAAGCTAGAGCTACATAGTTTATTTACTTATTTTGTATCTACTATTTGTTATTTTGTATTATGTGGAACCACATATTCTGAAGTGTTAATTGAACCAATGTAATGACACCTATGGTTATTTCTTGTTTACTTATAATATTTATGTTATAGTTTATATTGTATTTATTGCTTTCATTATAAGTTCAAAAATGTAGTTAAATTAAATAGCTCTGTATATCGTTTATATAATATTTTACCACAATGATCCATCGTTTACGTTCCTTGAGATTTGAGCATCAATTTTGATGTAAAATCAAAGGGTTGTGAATGACGGGTTGTTAAAATTATTAAGTTTAAATGATGGATACGTTAGCATGTTATTTCTTACTTTTGATGTCGAGCATTTTTTATATATAAAAGACGAAAGATGAAAGTAAGAAAAGATTAATGTTGAAAACTATAAACACAAGCGGCTTCAATCTGATCAGAAACTTTCTGTGCATCCACTCTCATAGTACTTTTGTTATTCAAAGTAACCCTGTTGAAGGCTATGAAAGAAGAATGAATATCAAGTAGCCATTATGATTTAAAGTACAATAGTAGAAGTAAAAAAATTGTACCAAAGCCATATCAGTTAATCTTCTGATCTTATCTCAACATGTGTTGTCATCATGAGATGTTGGCCTTATTTATAAATAGTTCAAGGTTGACATAGATTAATGACTTTACAAGTAGAAAGGTCCAAATACTGATTTGTTGGTCACCCATATGATGACATAAAGCACCTCTAAGGGTGATGGTGTGCATGATATTTTTGATCTTTTAGTGTCCAAATTAATGGTTCGTAATAATGGTGCCTTTTCTTGAGACATAGTTAATGATTATCGGCATTTCATTAGCATCAATATTTAAGTAAATAATGCATGCATTGAATTCAATTTTCGTAGTATTGATTGATGTCGTGTGGGTACATTTGAGGGATTGGAACCCTTTACTGAATTAGCACACGAGCTGTACATATTAAGAAAACTTAACCATGTTTTGGATGCTCTTGAAGCATAAATGCTTAAAGCTTTCGAGTGCTTGAAAATGGAGGCTCATTATATAATCTTTAAATCATTCATTTGTTTTAGATAGTAGGTAGGAGTATTTTGCAAAGGTAT
Source organism: Allium fistulosum (assembly GCA_030737815.1). Taxonomy (NCBI): domain Eukaryota; kingdom Viridiplantae; phylum Streptophyta; class Magnoliopsida; order Asparagales; family Amaryllidaceae; genus Allium; species Allium fistulosum. The sequence continues at coordinate 811,775,044 of CM060902.1, forward strand.
AGAAGTCGTTTGTCTAAATCTTGTGTTGTAGTTCAAAGGCTTATAATAAAATACAGTAGAGATGTGAACTTATTACATTGCTTTTGGATGGCATACTAAACTTTGATCATCTCTATAGTATTATGCCGCTTGTAGTGTATTTAAAAGCACATGATTACTTAGTAAAAATTGTCATATAACACTGATGCAGCGCGTACCTTGAATCGCACTACCTTAAGTCGCGGCGAAGGCGGAATCCTAGATCGCGAGGAAGAGGTCGTCGTTCCAGAATTCTTTAGGTCGCGAGCGACCTACCTATGTCGCTTCCTTAAATCGCGAAGAAAGACTAAGTCGCGAGCAAGCCTTAGGTCGCGAACGACCTTCCGTAAGTCGCTCCTCCTCCGCCTTAAAATGTGAGCTCCAGAAACTTTAGGTCGCTCAATAGCAAGCTACGACCTACCGATCTACGACCTAATTAGCCACGACCTAACAGTAAGTCGCGAACGACCTATGCCTTCTCCAGTTAAGTCGCGAGTAGAGCTAAAGTCTTATGTCGCCGAAGTCTGATGCCGAAGTTCTTAAGTCGCTCCAGTTAGGTCGCTGTTTTCTGATGCCTTATTTTCTTATGTCGCGAGCGACATTCCAGCTAGGTCGTTGAAGTTCTGATGCCGAAGTTCTTAGGTCACGAAGAAGATTTTTAGGTCGCCAATTTCTTAAGTCGTTATTTCTTAAGTCATTTGTTTGTTAAGTCGTATTGTTTAGGTCGTTTGTACTATTTGTGTTGTATTTTCTTAAGTCATTGTTGTTGTATTTGTTAAGTCGTGTGAAGTGTTGTAACGTGTGTTGAGTTGTACTTTCCTTATAAATAGGGGTGTGTTGTCATTTGTAAAAGGGAGTTGATTTTTGAATAAAATTTGGTTTGTGCTTTGTGCCACCATTAAAATTAGAAGTTGAGTGTTATCTCCTTTCTCCATCTTCGGATATTCGAGTGCGCTCGAATCAACGAACTTGAAGCCGATTCATGGAATCTCGTGCGTGAGATCAACGTCGAAGAATCGTAGATCTTCTAACGCAGTATCGTGCGCGATCAACGTGTTGAAGATAGCTAGAATCCGGTATCTCGAGAGATCAACAGATTTGGGCACTTGGGTATCTTCAAATCATCGATTCATTTTGTTTCATCAATTCACTTTCCGCGAATTCATCAATTCGGGAGTTGAGTGATCCTGTAGGCTGCGTCATTTGGTATCAGAGCAAGGAAACGAACTTTTCCAAGTTTGTTGGATTTCAAGTTTGCATGATTTGAAGTGTGTGTTTGGATTTGTTGAAGATTCGACAATGCCTCCAAGAAGAGTTAATCGTCATCAGAATGTTGTAGATGTGTATCGAAGAGAAGATGCTGAACAAATGGAGCAACGAATTAGTGATAAATTCAATGAAAAGTTTGATGAGGGAATTGGTAGATTGGAAAGGCTCATGATGGATATGAATTAAACTCGACAAAGAACATCGCCAGGTTCAAATCAAAGTGGACAATAAATTTCGCCGTCAAATTCCGAGAGGAGAAGAATGTCACCACCATCGGATTGGGAAAGAAGAGAACCGCCAGTTTCGAGAGAAAGAGACGTGCATGGTAGTTGGAATGTTGATGGTTAGAATCGACATCGACATACGTCAGGTGTGGAGGAATCCAGTGATAGTGGTAGTAGCTATGGTCGAAACCGTGGCGAAGGGCAAAATCAAAATAGAGATTCCGAAGATGATCGTCGATGGGAGTCGGGGATGAAAACAGAGATTCCAGAATTCAAAGGGGGAATGCTAGCGGAAGAGTTTCTGGACTGGTTAGCAAATGTTGAAGAAATTTTTGACTTTAAGGAAGTACCCGAGCATCGTAGAGTTAAGTTGGTTGCTACACGATTGAGGGGAAGAGCTATGGCATGGTGGCAACAAACTAAACTTACACGGGAAAGAATGGGAAAGTCGAAGATTGTTTCATGGGAAAAGATGAGGAAGTTGATGAAGGCTACTTTCTTGCCTTATAATTATCAGTCTCTTATGTATCAGCGCTTACAGAATTTGAGACAAGGGACAAAGTCGGTAAATGATTATGCAGATGAGTTTTATCAATTGATTGCTAGAAACGATATCATGGAAACGGAGGAACAGTTGACATCCAGATTTGTTGGAGGATTGAAAATGCAAATTCAGGATATGGTAAATATGTTTGATCCGAGATCTGTTGCTGAAGCACACCAGAAGGCTCTAGCTTGGGAGAAGCAAGGTAGAAGAGGAGGTGGTGCATTTACAAGTTCGAGCAATCAAGTGAAGGGGGCTAGTAGCAATACTAATGTTTCCAAGGCTGTTAGTAAATCGGTTGTCAATGAAGCTGCTAAGACCAAGGTCAACAACAATTTCAAGTGTTATAACTGTCAGGAGTTCGGTCATAAGAGCAATGAATGCCCGAAGCCTAAGAAGCGAGCGATGGTTGCTGAGGTTGAGGATGAGGATGCAGAAGTAGAATGTTCCAATTCACCACAGGTTGAGGAGGAAGAAGAATTATTGACGGGAGACGAGGGATATTCTTTAATGATGAAGAGATCTTGCTTGATGCTAAAGCAAGAAGAGGAGACTAGTTGGTTGAGGAGTAATATTTTTCAGTCGACATGCACTATTTTGGGAAAAGTTTGTAAGTTTGTTATCGATGCAGGGAGTTGTGATAACATCATCTCTACAGAAGCTGTAAAGAAGTTGGCGTTAAAGACAGAGAAGCATCCCAAACCCTACAAATTGGCTTGGCTAAGGAAAGGTGGGGAAGTGAAGGTTGGTCGAAGAGTTTGTGTAACTTTTTCCATCGGAAAGAAGTATAAGGATGAAATTTGGTGTGACGTGGTGGATATGGATGTATGTCATTTGTTGTTGGGAAGACCGTGGCAGTTCAATAGAGCCGTGCAACACGATGGTAGGACTAACTGCTATAGTTTCATGTTCGATGGCACTAGAATCACTTTAGTTCCTAAAAGGCGACAACAAAGTGAAAGCAAGTTGGAGGAAATCGAGGAACTAAAGACTCTGTTATCTTTGAAGGAATTTGTCAAAGAAGTATTGGATAGCCCTAAAGTATTTCTGTTGATTGGACGTGAAAGTAGTGAAGCGGTTGAAATTCCTAAGGAAGTTAAGCCAGTGTTGAAGGAATTTGAAGATGTGTTTCCTGAAGAATTACTAAAAGAGTTACCACCATTGAGAGACATACAACACCAGATTGATCTTGTTCCGGGAGCTGTGTTACCACATAGACCACATTATAGAATGAGTCCAAAGGAGAACGAAGAGTTGAGAAGGCAGGTGGAAGAGTTACTTGAACAAGGGCGCGTACAAGAAAGTTTAAGTCCTTGTGCAGTACCAGCCTTGTTAGTGCCAAAGAAAAATGGAACTTGGAGAATGTGTATAGATAGTCGAGCACTAAACAAGATTACGGTGAGGTATAGATTCCCGATGCCAAGATTGGACGACTTGTTAGATCGGTTGAGTGGAGCTGCTATCTTTTCAAAGATTGATCTGAAAAGTGGGTATCATCAGATTCGAATTCGACCAGGGGATGAATGGAAGACAACCTTCAAGACACGGGAGGGGTTGTATGAATGGCTGGTCATGCCATTTGGTCTTTCGAATGCACCTAGTACTTTTATGCGAGTGATGAATCAGATCTTTCGACCGTTTATTGGAAAGTTCGTGGTGGTATACTTTGATGATATATTGATATACAGTGGAAGTATAGAAGAGCATCTCCAACACTTGCGGGAAGTGTTGATGATACTTCGTCAGGAGCAATTTTACGCGGCAACAAAGAAGTGCGTGTTCATGACGTACAGTGTTATGTTCTTGGGGTATGTATTGTCCAAGGAAGGTATCCAAGTTGATCAAAGTAAAGTTGAAGCAATCAAGGATTGGCCACAACCCAGGACTGTAACTGAAGTGAGAAGTTTCCATGGGTTAGCATCATTCTACCGAAGGTTTATTCCACATTTCAGTAGCGTGATTGCACCAGTGACAGATTGTATGAAAGGAAAGCAGTTTGTGTGGACTGAAGAAGCTGATTCTGCTTTTCAACAGATCAAGACACTCTTGACTACAACACCGATTCTTAGATACTCGGATTTTCAGTTACTATTTGAGTTACATACAAATGCATCCAAAGTTGGAATTGGAGGAGTGTTGAGTCAGAAGGGTCGTCCAATTGCCGATTTCAGTGAAAAGCTTTTCTGGAGCAAAGATGAGATACAATACTTATGATGTGGAGTTCTATGCTATTGTCCAAGCCATAAAGCATTGGAGACACTATTTGTTTCATAAGGAGTTTGTGTTGTATACTGACCATGAAGCATTGAAACATTTGCAGGGACAGGATAAGATTGCAGCCAGGCATGCTTCATGGATCGCATACTTGCAACAGTTTACATTTGTTGTAAAGCATAAGTCGGGAGTTACAAATCGTGTGGCAGACGCATTGAGTAGAAGAAATCATTTGTTGACTACGATGAGAGTTGAAGTGACGGGTTTTGATGTATTTCCAGATTTGTTTGTTGAGGATCCTTACTTTGCCAAGATTGTAGATGAAGTCGAGAAAGGGAAGACAGATGAGTATGTGTTGGTAGAAGGTTTTCTATTTAAGGGAAATCGGTTGTGTATACCAGAGTGCAGTTTGCGAATGAAGATTGTGAAAGAATTGAATGAAGAAGGTCATGTGGGAAGAGATCGTACCTTGCAGTTGATTTCTCAATCATATTTTTGGCCTTCCATGAGGAAAGAAGTTGAAAGATTTGTGTAGAGATGTCACATATGTCAAGTTTCCAAAGGGACAGCTACGAATGCAGGATTGTATATGCCATTGCCCGTGCCTACTAGACCATGGGTTGATGTTAGCATGGATTTCGTTTTGGGTTTGCCAAGAACTCAACGAGGAAATGATTCTATATATGTTGTGGTGGATAGATTTTCAAAGATGGCACATTTCATAGCTTGTAAGAAGACTGCTGATGCAGTCCGTGTGGCTCAATTGTTCTTTAAAGAAGTTTATCGACTACATGGACTACCTGAGTCTATTGTTTCTGACTGGGATACTCGATTTCTAAGTCATTTTTGGTTGAGTCTGTGGAGGATGGTTGGGACTAAGCTGAATTTTAGTAGCGCCTATCATCCACAAACGGATGGGCAAACGGAAGTGGTAACAGATCTTTGGGAAACTTGTTGAGATGTCTTGTGAAGGATAATTTGAAGAGCTGGGATGTGAAATTGTGTCAGGCAGAATTTGCACATAATCATGCCGTTAATCGAAGTACTGGATTCAGTCCATTTCAAGTGGTATATTCAGTAATTCCGAAGGGACCGTTGGATTTGTCGACAGTTCCACTTTAGAAAGGGGTTGTTAAACGAGCTTGTGATTTCGTGAATGAGTTGCAGGAGTGTCACAGGATCGTTCATGGACGATTGCTTAAGTCAAATGAGAAGTATAAGCAATTGGCAGATAAGAAGCGAAGGAGTGTGGACTTCAAAGAGGGTGATTTTGTTTACGCAGTATTGACGAAAGATCATTTTCCGGTGGGAACTTACAACAAGTTGAAAGCTCGAAAGATTGGTACCGGAGGAAATCTTGAAGAAGATTAATGATAATGCGTATCAGTTAAGGTTGCCGGAAAATGTTCATACGTCTGATGTTTTCAATGTCAAACACTTAATTCCGTATTATGGGGAGAAGCTTGTCGAAGAAGAGGAGAGCATGAATTCGAGGTCGAATTCTTTCCAACCAGGGGAGGATGATGCAGCGCGTACCTTGAATCGCGCTACCTTAAGTCGCGGCGAAGGCGGAACCCTAGATCGTGAGGAAGAGGCCACCGTTCCAGAATTCTTTAGGTTGCGAGCGACCTACTTATGCCGCTTCCTTAAATCGCGAAGAAAGACTAAGTCGCGAGCAAGCCTTAGGTCGCGAATGACCTTCTGTAAGTCGCTCCTCCTCCGCCTTAAAACGCGAGCTCCAGAAACTTTAGGTCGCTCAATAGCGAGCTACGGCCTACCGATCTACGACCTAATTAGCTACGACCTAACAGTAAGTCGCGAACGACCTATGCCTTCTCCAGTTAAGTCGTGAGCAGAGCTGAAGTCTTATGTCGCCGAAGTCTGATGCCGAAGTTCTTAAGTCGCTCCAGTTAGGTCGCTATTTTCTGATGCCTTATTTTCTTATGTCGCGAGCGACATTCCAGCTAGGTCGCTGAAGTTCTGATGCCAAAGTTCTTAGGTCGCGAAGAAGCTTTTTAGGTCGCCGATTTCTTAAGTCGTTATTTCTTAAGTCGTTTGTTTGTTAGGTCGTATTGTTTAGGTCGTTTGTACTATTTGTGTTGTATTTTCTTAAGTCATTGTTCTTGTATTTGTTAAGTCGTGTGAAGTGTTGTAACGTGTGTTGAGTTGTACTTTCCCTATAAATAGAGGTGTGTTGTCATTTGTAAAAGGGGGTTGATTTTTGAATAAAATTTGGTTTGTGCTTTGTGCCACCATTAAAATTGGAAGTTGAGTGTTATCTCCTTTCTCCATCTTCGGATATTCGAGTGCGCTCGAATGAACGAACTTGAAGCCGATTCACGGAATCTCATGCGCAAGATCAACGTCGAAGAATCGTAGATCTTCTAACGCGGTATCGTGCGCGATCAACGTGTTGAAGATAGCTAGAATCCGGTATCTCGAGAGATCAACGGATTTAGGCACTTGGGTATCTTCAAATCATCGCTTCATTTTGTTTCATCAATTCACTTTCCACGAATTCATCAATTCGGGAGTTGAGTGATCCTGTAGGCTGCGTCAAACACTACCCTACCTCCTTAAAAAAATTACTTCATTGTTTAAGTACACAGTGAAAACTTTGATAAACACGTTAAATTAAATTATTTATGTGGAATTAAGTTATTTCAATGTACATAACACATCTCTGGTATTTTATTTTAGCTTAGCATGTGACAACAAATATTCAATCACATTAAAACTGGACCTTAAATAAGGATTTTGGTGCATTATACTCGATATAAACTTATTTATAAAGGGATTAGTAAATTAATTGATAAAGGGATATCAGTAGGAGTTTTGGGGGTCTCCCAATCCTGTAGATTAATTGATATAAATTAGCGAGAGATAAGATTGTTTGAATAGAATTTCGAATATGATAGAACTTACATTGATTATGGCAATCTTAGCTGGATCGACTGAAATGCCATTCTCAGAAACAATATGGCCAAGGAATCTCACTTCGTCTCGCCAGAAATGGCATTTAGAAAACTTGGCTTTAAGCTGATGGTTTCTGAGAGTTTCAAGAACATAACGAAGATGTGTCTCATGTTCTTCCTTGTCCTTAGAGAAGACAAGAATATCATCAATGAATACAAGAACAAACTTGTTAAGGACATCACGGAAGACTCGATTCATCAAGTCGACGAAGTAAGCAGGTGCGTTGGTCAACCCGAATGGCATAACCAACCATTCATAGAATCCATTCTCGGTCCGGAAAGCTGTCTTATGGATATTATCTTCCGCTATTCTGAGTTGGTGGAACCCAGTGGCTAGATCAAGTTGTGAGAAAACTTTAGCACCATGAAGCTGGTCGAATAAATCGTTGATGCGAGGCATCGGATAACGATTCTTGAGAGTGCGCTTGTTGAGCTCTCTATAATCAACACACATGCGAAGAGATCCATCTGATTTGGTGACAAATACAACTGCAGCGCCCCATTCGGAACAACTTCTTCTAATCAAGCCCTTAGCAAATAGATCCTCAATTTGAGTTTTTAGTTCAGCCTTTTCTTTAGGAGCCATCCTTCGGTGTGGGAGAACTACGGGCGTAGCTCCAGGAATTAGATCAATACGGAAATCTATTTCCCGTTTAGGCGGGAGAGAGCTGACTTCGCCAAATACATCGGGAAATGACTGAACTATAGGCGTGGTGTCAAGATCATCTAGAGGAGCATCAAGAGAGAATATGAAGCTTCCGGCATATTTCTGAGGTGACTTGCATTTAATGACAAGTGGTAAGCCTTGGTCGCTTACTAAAGAAACTGATCGGGATTTGCAAGAGATGACAGCATCGAATTTGCTTAACCAATCAGCTCCAAGAAGAAGGTCGAATGCTTGAAATCCAAGCATATAGAAATCCCAAGTAAATCGAGAAAAATCATACATCAATGCAACATCTTTGCAAATACTTCGGAGGTTAGCAGGTCCTCCGATGGGATTTGAGACACATAAAGAAGTAGTGGCAAGAGTGGACTCTAACTTGAGCTTATTGCAAATGTCAACAGATATAAAGCTATGAGAAGCACCAGTATCGAATAATACTCTAACAGGTGTAGCATGTAAATGAAATATACTATGCAAAGTACCTTGGTCATCCTGAGCGGGTGGTGCAGATGGTGCAGGTGTGGTGACAGCAAATACTCCAGAGGGTGTACCACGTTTGTATAGTGGGCAGTCTTTCTTGAAATGACCTGGCTGTAGGCATACATGACATAAGTCTTTCCTAGTCGTAGAAGGTGGTGGGATAGCAGCTCCGGTAGATGGACAGCTATTAGCATAATGGCCCTTCTTATCGCACTTGAAGCATGTGATATTAGCAAGATCGATAGGGCTTTTCTGAGCATATCCCAATCCTGTAGTCTTCTGCCAAGCTTTCTTTTGCTGATCAAAGTTCATCCTCCTCTTCCCGAGCTGGCTAGAAGAGGGCTGAGTAGGGGCAGCCTTGGCAGTGGATCCCTTAGGCTTTGCCTCATATCTAAGGGCATAGTCAACAAGCTCTGTGAAGGTGCAATGGATGTGGCCGGTAAGTAAGTCATAATACTCTGCTCTAGCTCCCATAATGAATTTCTTGTTCTTCAGAAGTGGTGTATCAATCAAGCCAAGTCCGAACTTGGAGAGTTCGTTGAACTTTCTCTCATACTCAGAAAAAGTCATATTGCCCTGCTTAAGATCCATGAAAGCTCTATAAAGTTGGGCCTTCCCAGCAGCTGGCATCCATTGTGCCGAGAACGTATCCCTAATCCAAAAGATAGACTAGATGAACAATCGTTTCAAAGATAGAAGGAAGAATTTAAACCACTAGAATCCAAACCATTCATACCTAAACTGGGCCCAAGTGATGGTGTCCTCCTCGATACGAGAAGTAACGGATTCCCACCAATCTTGTGCGGCATCTTGGAGTTGCCAAGCAGCAAGCTGACGCTTCTGAGCATCAGTAATCTCCAATCCAGAAAATATCTTCTCCAAACCCTTAAGCCATTGCTGAGCCTCTATGATGTTCTCGGATCCAGAAAACTTAGTACCTCCCAGTTGCGAATACTCCTTGCTAAGAGTAGTGAATTTGACAGGAGCTGGAGCGGCAGGTGCAGCCTGGGCAGGACCATTGCCTCTTCCACCTCTAACATTTCTTCTGGTACTCATCCTGAAATACCAAAAGAGATTTAGAACCAAAGATAAGATGATAGAATGCTAAGAAAACTAATCAACGAATCAAAGGAGCTTGAATTTTTGAAAGGATTTGGATATTGAATCGATTCTCCTCATTCTAGAGTATTGCTACCCTATCTCTAATGAGTTTCTTTATAGTCCCGAACTAAGGTTTTTGGGAAAACCAGAGCTCTGATACCAACTGTAACATCCCGTATATTTGGACCATTTAAATTGACAATAATCCACACTTGTCAACTTAAATAATACAAAACACAGAACATTATGGGATTATAAATACATAAATGTAAATGAGAATCAATACAACATCACAGACTCAGAACAGTCACAGAATAATGCAGCGGAAAATACATCGTCATAATAGTAGTTCATGAAGCTACTACAGAGAATACAACAATGTTTCAACATAAAGCGACTGAAAAGAGATACAAGATGTCCAATACATAAGTACATCAAATACTGGAAATAAAATGATATAGATAAAAGCTAAGCCTTCAGCATCTTCGACCAACCTTGACCAGCAACGGAATAGCTTCAGACTGACCCGAGCATATGCAAAAGAAACACTCGAGTCAGGACTCAAAATCTTATACAGGATAATCAAATGCATATAATAAAGTCCATAACTCAAAGGTGAATATAAACATCATTAAGGGATCGATAAACTACCTACAGAATACGCTAAATAGATAATGTCTAATCCATAAAGTAAGATATCAAAGTAGGGTTAAGCAGGGCCCATACACCTCTTAACCTGTTTATAATGCCATAGTCTATGCAGCACCGTAATTCCCACCAAAACCGGTGGTTATCAGAGGATACCCCATAGGTATAACACAAAACAAAATCGTAGTTGTCGCGATAGGATAATTAGTATGACAAGGTACATGAGGCGATACCAACTAGGATACTAGTAGTTGCCTGATCTGGACTGATGTTGGGCATAGCAGCTACTACCCCAACACCGCGAAACAACACTTCCAAATCAAGGGGTGCACCCAAATCGAATCACATAAGTAATAGATAAGGTATCGAAGAAGTGTGTCCGCTAGAGATGGCGATCCTCAATGGCCCGGCGCGGCTCCTGTTTTAGTCATGTCAGGGGTCATCCAAAACGTTCTCTTTCTTCAGTCAACACGCTCATCAAAACCATCCACTTCATTATGGATCAACACTTCGCGTATATTAGTTATTAAAGTGGTTTCGGTATCGACAGAGAGTATGTCCATAATCCGATCCCGGTCTCTTTAATAACTACGTATTAATTACCCAACAGTCAACTTTTTATTAAAGTTAAAACAAATCAAATCCAAAGGTCAAGTTGCAAATTTGACTTCCAAATTTGATATTTCATAATTCGATTCGTTTTAATTACTAAAATCATATTTCGAAAAGAAATTCTAGTTCAAGCCCTTTAGTTATCAAAAATTTAAGTATTCACGTTAAATCAACATTTCACTTATTAAATCAACTCAAATTCATGGGTTACATGAAATAGTCAATCTTAGTTCAACTCATTAAATCAAGTTTTATTCTTTAAATCCGTATTTACATTCCTAGGTTCATTACTATATCAATTTCATTTACTACATTCACTTTGTCAAAACTTCATTTATTCATTTATCAAAACTCGAAATTAAATCACTTTATCTTCTAACCTATTTGCTTCTTAACTCTCATTTCGATTAACTTTGTCAAAACACTTTGTTTAACTAAATAAATTTACAAATCCGTTTCAATTCATTACATTAATTCGTTCTCATTTATTTCAATTAAATTCATTTCTTTATTCCAACAAATCTAATTTATTTAATTCGATAAAATCCATTTTATTTATTTCAAACAAGTCCATTTATTTCATTCAATAAAATTATTTTATTTATTTCCAAACAAATTTATTTATTCGATTCAATAAAATCATTTTATTTATATTTACGTTACCAAATTACAATACAGTTTTCTAAGTTCATTCCATAATTCCAAATAAGTCTCAATTTCAAAACGTTCTTTGTTGACCGTTCGGTTTCTTATTTTAATTATCTATCCTAGGCCAATTCATTCAATTGGGTATTTATCATTTCAACCCGATTCTATTTAAATTCAAAATCAAACATACAAAGGGAACTTGCAGTGTGATAGCTGGGATGGTGTCAAAGTAAATAAACAAGCAATAGCATCCATTTGCAACAATTCAAATAATCCCGAAATAACCGTATTAATTCGCGTTTGTTTTTTACGCCAATTAATATAACTATTTCTAGAATCTACACTATCATTTCATGTAGATTAAAGATTATAACATTTCGGTTTCACTTGGTCGTTCAATTTCAATTACAACAGTTAATTCAATACGTTCAATAGTCCAAAGTGACATTTATCAAATTCTACGTGTCAAACAATTTAAAGGGTCAATTTAATTAATCAATATTCATCATATAAAGGGGTCAAGTTTAACATATGTCATTCAGAATTTTTATATCTATTCTATATCAAATTCAGTTTCAAATTTATTATCAATTACAATAACAACAAATTTAATATCACATAGCAAATTTGGCGTCATAACTATTTACATACTAACTTCAATTCAATTTTTAACATTCAATCCATTTAACGTCCAAATTAACATTCATAACATCCATCATCTAATTATCATAGTATAATAGATCTTTGAGTCGTGAATAGAAAATATTCACCTTGCGTGGTAAGAAGTTTGACGATGGAGCACGAAGACGATAGATAAGAGGCACGAACAAGCACAACACTAACGAACAACAACTGCAAGCGAATAATAATTCAATTACAATTTGTTCAATACAAGATATATATATATAGATTGTACATATATATTCATACCAATCAAAGAAGCAGAGTATGATGACAAAATAGACGGGGCCTAGGCTTGAGATTCTGGATCAGCAGCTGAAAATTCAAGACAACGCTGAATATTAATAACTAGACAAATATAAACAACTCTATACGCAATATATATCATCAAACACTATCTCCGGACAAGGCGATGACCAAGGCGATGACCAACGTTTGTTGAATCAACGCGTGTGGCCAGCGGGGTAGTGGGTTCGACAGTGGGCTGTTGGTGGTTCGGCTGGCTGGGCGTTGGCCTGGAAGAGCTGGGCTTGCTGGTAGGGTTCGGAGGCAGTGGCATGGGTGGACCTGGTGTAGGCGTAGGAGGCAGTGGCTGCTGGAGTGGGTCAGGTTCGGTAGGGAGGCAAGCAGTCAGGCTGGTGGTGGCGAACGGAGGCAGGGTGGTGCAGGCGTTGGGAGCTGGGACGTGGCTGCTGGTGGGTCCGTAGGAGCGGGGCAGGTGGTTGGAAGGCGGGAAGGCGGACTGGGCAGGGGAAGGTGGGAGGGGACTGGGCTGAGGCGCGTGGGGTGCGGAGCTGGTTGGAGGCGAAGATGGGCGGGAAGAGGAGTTGGGATGGGCGGCAGGCAGTGGGCGAAGGGGACGGTCTGGGTGGCGCGGTCTGGGTGGCGCGGAGGGGTGTGCAGGCGGAGGGTCAGTCGGTGGCTGGTGGTTGAGGCCAGCGTGGATGTCACGAGGTGGAAGGTTGGCGGTGCCGTACGTGTGGAGGAGTGGATGCAACTGCTGTTAGTTGCCAGGGAGGAGAGTAGCAGGCGAAGTCAGGGGAGTTGGCGTGTGGGTTGAGGCCTAGTTCATTTCTTTTACAAAGTTTCTAACAGAGAAGGAAATAGCAAAGAAAGAAAGAAATGAAGAGAAGAGAGGAATAAAGATGAATGGAAGAGTGGATACTTGGAGACGTGAGAGCTGAGCAAAATGAAATGAAGAAATGAACTATGCGTTGCTTAAGTTTAAATTTACTTTTTTTACTTTGTTGCTTCGCATCCCTCACAGCTTTTCATTTCCCAACGTCCACATCAATTTCCAGAGTAACCCCTTAGCTTCCAACTACCCAATTAAATACATCAGCTGACTTTATTTCAACTTCCTTTTGTAAACGGGTTAAAGATTTTGGGTTGCAATTTGTGTACCCGGACCGTTGGAGCGATTAAATTAACGCGACGGATGATGTCGGACTTCGATTCGCTCAAATAAATATACCGTTATGATCGGTGTGACGATGCGCTTCCAACGGTACACAGATTATTGCGATACGATGATTTTATAAAATTTGTATTTACGCCGCTTAAATTGTACGTTTTGCAAAATAATATAAACAGAGCAGGCGATGACAGTTTTAGACGAAACGAATTATAAAATCTTGATCAGAATAATTTTTACAAGCGGACTGTGTAAAAATATTTGGATTTGGAAGATAAATTTTACGCAGCTTTATATGGACTGATATACAGTAAAACGCGAACGGATTTCACTGTAATATTTTTCAACGAAACTTTTTCTCTGTCCATATCTAACTAGACGTATGTCATAAATAAAGTTTGGACGAAATTTGAGATCGTTTAATTTTTCAGAATTTTATTTAAACGATGAATTTAAAATTTTAAATTGGGTCGAAAATTAGGGTCGTTACAACTTGGGTATCTTCAAATCATCGCTTCATTTTGTTTCATCAATTCACTTTCCACGAATTCATCAATTCGGGAGTTGAGTGATCCTGTAGGCTGCGTCAAACACTACCCTACCTCCTTAAAAAATTACTTCATTGTTTAAGTACACAGTGAAAACTTTGATAAACACGTTAAATCAAATTATTTATGTGGAATTAAGTTATTTCAATGTACATAACACATCTCTGGTATTTTATTTTAGCTTAGCATGTGACAACAAATATTCAATCACATTAAAACTGGACCTTAAATAAGGATTTTGGTGCATTATACTCGATATAAACTTATTTATAAAGGGATTAGTAAAGATTAGTTGTGCGTTGTCATGAGTATAACGTATGACTAAATGGTTGAAAGTCATCCCAAATTGTCTAAGATATTTAGCAGTATTTCCCTGAGCCACTTATTAGGTTTCCCTTAGAAGGCTTTTACTAAAAGTTTAGGGTGGACTGATTATTATAGCCAAATGTTTATAACTTAACTAATTTACCTGAATATATTCTAAATTGTATAATAACTAGCTATGTATATGCATCAGAAAGTAAAAATAACTTAAAGTAAATCACACCACGATTTTTATATTAGCTTGGACACTATGTTATGTTCAATCCTAAAACTCCATTGTGAAATTTCACTAACTTCTCTCACTTGATATGGAGGAACAAGTATCTTACAGGCTCCTCCTAATACTCTATACATGATTTTGCCACAAGATGCTTGAACAACTAAATATGGCTTCAACTTCAACTTTATACAAAGTAAACAAAAACTTTTGTACCTTTTCATAAAGATGTCTACTTTCAGTACAGTATTTCCATAACCCACATGATATATTTTCAAGATGAATGAGGAAGTGGGTATAAGAAGAATTCTGAGTAACATGGATGTGAAGATGAATGTATATAGTACAATTTCTTTGGAAATTTGAAAGCATTTGGGCAATAGAAGGACGGATAATAAATTTCAAGAGCAAGAAATGTGATATTTCCTTGGAATGTTTGGGGGATTTTATAGTCTTTGTAGAGCTGTTATTAAAGAGTTCAAATGGTGTAGGAATGAAGGGAAGCAATGAAGGAGACGAAGAGATGGGAAAAATAAACATAAGGATTCAAAAATTCATCCCGGTCAAACATTCATTTGTGGACCTTTGGACTATCAACAAGTTGACCTATGATCATCTGAAGGTCAACCTGTGGATATACCACATGTCGAAGCGTGGTTAGTCACATGTTGACATGTGTAACTCCCCTTGTGTTGACTTTTTCTTCTTATTTGACCTTTTCAAGTATTTTAAAAAATCCAGAAAAATTATCAAAAATATTCGGTGATGTTTAGAAGGTTGTGACAAAGTCTGCTGTGAAATAAAGATTGTTTGTAGGGTTTTAACAAACATAAAGTAAAAGGACATGATAAATAACATACTTGATTTTTGTCCTTATTTGTCCATCTTTGAGTACTTCTTTTATGTTTTTATGTTATGGTAGATTTGTTAACTCCATTAAAAAAATTTGGGAGCTCGTGATCCATTCCATACATCTTAGTCATATTTATTTTTCTATTTTTTCTTGTATTCTCCATGAATATAAAATTCATTATTCTCTATTTGATGTGTGCTACAATATAGCTTGCTTTCAACCTATAAATTTGATAAACACACTAATAATTTTGTCGGATGGTTGTTATCATCAAAGTAAAATAATCGTTGTTCTAACTTCTCACTTTTTTTAATGATGACAACCACATAACTTATGTAAACAACTATAAATATTACTTCCTCTTAATTATTTCTCCCCTTATATTTATGTACTCCCCCATCAGTATGCCTAATTTTTCTTCCCATTTTGTCATCAACATCAAAAAATGTAAAATTTTGGTACAATACATAATTAAATATCATAATAAAATATATTATTTCTTAAATAGTAATACTTTATAAAACTAGTTTATTCAATCATGGCACATATTCCTAGTTCTCTTCAAAATTTGATATAAATATTTGCATATAATGGTTTAGTATACATGTCTGCTATGTGATTCTCAGTGCTTACTAAATCTAAGATTTTTTTTCTTTGCAACGTGATCATGTAAAAAGTGATGTCTTATTCCTATATGTTTCGTTCTTGAGTGGTTAATTGGATTTTTAAATAAGTTAATCGCACTTGTATTATCATAGTAATTTGGAAATTTATTTATGTGAATACCAAACTCTTTTGATGTCTATTGTGTATTATGACCTGACCACAAGTTAATGTTGTGGATATATATTCTGCTTTATGAGTTGATAATGATATGCAATTTCGCCTTTCTATACTAAACCATGACACTTGAGATTAGCCTAGAAAATGACACATCTCACTTTCGTTTTTTGTTCTATAGCCTTTGAAGTTAGCATTACCATATGATGCTAACTCAAAAGGACAACCATGCGAATAGAAAAGTCCATAATCATTAGTTACTGGCAAGTAACGCAAGGTCTGTTTGACAGTACGTAGGTGTGTTTGACAGTACGTAGGTGTGATTCCTTAAGATTTGATGAAAGAGTGCACACAAACACACCCTCATTGTTATATGTAGTCAACTTGCGGTTAAGTAAAGCAGTGATCTAATCATACTTCCACTGATATCTGTAGGATTTTTCAACCAAATTTTTCATCCAAATCCTTATAATAGTTTTCCTATATACATAAGTTCTATTTCAATTAGTTTTACCTGTAAACCAAGGAAAAAAATTAATTTCTCCCATATATGACATTTTATATTCATTTTTCATTATATTTAAAAATTCATTACATAAGTTTTAACTAATTGTCCAAAAATGATATCATCCATGTAAATTGGCATAACTAATCAATCATTTTTCGGTCATATATAATGTAGAATCGACTTCACCAACTTTAAAACAGGAACCCAAAAATTAGCTTTTTAATCTATCATACACAGCACAAAGCTATTGTTTAAGATTTAAAGTGCCTTTTTGATTTTAAATACATGGTTTAGGAATTGTTTGAGCTTAAGTAATGGGGTTTCTCAACTTATACATTTTCTTTATAAATCCATTCAGAAAATCACTTTTGACATCTACATGAAAATCCTCAAAACTATGGTGACAATCGAAAGCTAATAAGGTATGTAAACTCGTCAAGTCACTTTATGGTCTTAAACTAGCACCCAAAACAGTGGCATAAAAAGTTTCATAACGATAAATATCTAATGGTTTTACAATTTGTGAATCTTACAAATGTATCGATAGTATGTTTCTTGCTGGAAAAGTTACAATTATATGTCTTTATGTCAATGTCATATTGACATTTGAATCGATACTTCGGGTGTTAAAGAAACAAAGGTTTCTATATTCATGTTTTGACTTGAAGGACATAGGGGTCGCAGAAGTGATTATAGGAATAAATATCATAAGAATGAAAGAAGAGTTGGCTACTACCCAATCTTATTACATTGAGAAAACCTTGAAAACTTTTAATCACTTTGATTGCAAATCGGCATCCATCCTGTTTGACTTTTATATGTTGTGATATTCCAATACTGTTAAATAAATATATCAATTTAAATATGCTACATTTATTGGGATTCTAATGTATGCCATGACATGCACTTGATCAAATATTGCCTATGCAGCTAGAAAGGCAAGCTGATGTAACACTAATCCTAGTCATGTTTATTATATTGTTGTACAAAGGATTTTAAATACTTAAAAGGAACCATGGACTGTAGTACTTTATACAATGGTTATTCAAGTTTAATAAAAGGATACATGGGCACTACTTGGAACAATAGTATTGAAGATCATAAATCAACCGGTGGATGGTTATTCACTCTTGGTGGGGGAGCGATATCCTAGGCCTCTATAAACAAACATGTATTGTTGATTCTACCATAGCTGTTGAATTAATAGCATTAGCTGCTGTTGCAAATAAGCATAATGGTTAGGGTATTTACTACTAGAATTCCTATGGGGATGAAATCAATGCCTCCATACCTGTGCACCGTGATAGTCAAGCAACACTATCATGAGCCTTTAACCAGGTCTATAATGGCAAATTTAGGCACATTGGCCTAATGAGCAATGTAATTAGCTATGTACTTAACGCATCGCTAAAAAGCGCTTTGTGCACTATGGCCGCTACACTTTCTTAATTTAGCACCATTAAATAGTAAATTAGTTTAAATCCCCACTTTTTTCCCCTATGCCCACTAAATCTAGGATTTTAGCGCCCGCTTTAACAACTTTATTCTAAATTGGTTAATTTAACCAATTCTCTTATAAACTAGTTCAAATAACTTAAGGTATAGGTTTAAGTTCAAATCCTACATGCTCAACATAAGTCAAAACTCTATTCTATTCACCAAGTCTTAACTGCATGGATTATGATATTCTTTAGTTTTGTTATATATGAAGGAACAATATTTCTTTTATCTAAAAATATCGATATGGAAATGAGAATAAATTAACCTTTGAGATTTGATTCGATCTCCAATAAAGATTTTTACACCACCTTATTTTTCGATATATCACCGCTTTATCCTTACCGTAGCATTTTGCACCTTCACCACTATAAAACCACTAATCATTAGTTGCATAAATGGTTAGGCAACAATCACTGATGGGGTAATTATCAGAGATTTTGTAAAATCTTCCCAAAACTTGGCAGATCCATTTACTAAAGAACTCGTAAGGGGTTTGTTGAAGACATTCAAAGGGAATGAGTTTAAAGCCAATAGAAGACAATCAGATGGGAACTCAACTCAACATAATGAAGTGCATTATCTTGAATTCAATGAGAAAAAGTGCATCGTATGATGCGATTGGAAGCACTATAAAATTAGTTCGAACAACTAATATCATATTTCATTCTAACGCAAAGTGCTTGATACCTAAAATGAAATGGTAGAGGTTATACTGCTTAGTACTTATTAGGTTTACAATGTGGATAATGTGGAAGTGCATATTGTAGAGCATTTCTAATAAGCCTATACATATGAATGCAAGAAGATGGTGCCGCCTTCTATGAGACTGCAGCTCAGTCTATAAGGGCATTTCGTAAAACTAAGATATAGACACAAGGTCATATATGTATTAGCATATCCATAAGATCTAAAGATTTAGAAAACACATGTGTGAAACACATTCGATACTTCACAAAGGATCCATGGTTCGATTCTTAGTTAACCATTCCATCTTGATGCGCTTTGATAGGTTATCACTATGTATAGATTCAAATACACAAGACATCTATAATAATGCACAAGTTTTCCTACAATAACCAACAAGGGAAATGTTATTAAAATTTAATATAGGATTGTTAGAATAATTTCAACAAAATTATGTGTGAGTGATTAGTTTTAGAGAAAATCGAAAAGAAAGAATAAGAAGAAAAATAAAAGTTCCACATCTCCAAGTATTTCTCATTTTATTTGTTTAAATAATAGTCTCACAATAGCCCCTTTGGAACTCAATATTTTCTCTTGTGTTGAAGAGGAAGGCCATATATTTTAAAACACGCACCTAGTCATCACCGTTCGACAGACCGTGTCATGTCGAGATGAGCCGAGTACGGGTTCAGACTCGGGCTTAAGTTCTAAATAATATTTTTTGGATAGAATTTATATAATCAAATGAAGATAAAAAGATATAGAAATAGGTCAAAAGCAAAGGAGTGTTAAGGGTGGGAAAAGCTTCAATGGGCACGGATTTAAGAAAACGGTTATAATCGTTCAAGTGAAAACTTATGACCATTGGAGTGAACGGTAATGTAAATTTGCGTATATATAAACTTATGTCCACCCGATTCTCATTTAAGACACGAATTAGGACAAGTAAATATATCAAACCAAAATTATTGGATGTTTTTCTATTGTCCATACATTGTACGTCCATTGTCTGGCTCTTACAAAACATGTTCAAACTTAAAACTTGTCTGGTTTATGTCCATCCGATTTTCTTATAGGATAGGACATGAATACACCTGCATTGATCCTTACTTTCTCCATGCTCCTTATCATATTATTCTCATCTTCCTAAATTTAACTATAGAATCAATTATAGCTGGTCCGAGCAAAAATCAAACATTTAGAATGTCGATCTATCCACTTTATTAGCAAGATTTATTAGAGGAATTTATAACAACTCAAAAGAAGACTAAACCAAGGGTTTGTTAGAAGATTTCTAATAGATTTAACTCATGCAAAAATAGTTGTCAAGTGCTAGATGCAGCATCAGCAAAAAATAACAAGATAGTAACTGAAAGATTTCATCTAGTGGGAGAAATTAAGAAACAAAACTAGAGTAGGCTGGGATGGTAATAGGAATGTTGTTGCTAATGAAGATGATTGGTGGGTTGATTGAGCCAAGTTATTCCACATTTTAAAAAAAATTCTAATTTATTATAACCTTTTCCTATCGGCTAATTAAGATTTTTTAAAAAAAATTTAGGACATCGGTAATATAGTACTAAAATGGAGAGATGCACCTATACCTGATCTGGAGTATTAGCAAATATTCAGAAATATCATCATTGGAAAACATGTCATTCTCTCAACTCAAGTTGATTTGCCTGCTACTAAAATTGAGGATGACGTACAAAATAATTTTCAAACCACTACATCAAATCCCAATCCAAATAACGTATGGGAATAAGAGCCAATACCTCAATAATGGAATGATCATTTGGGCTCCCAACCCTTTCAGGCCTTTTAACATTCCCAACTAGATGAATTTGCTTAGTCTAACCTTAACACAGGTGTTGATGTCGATATTTCTTCTTTAGTTAGTCGTTCTGCCACTACTCATCCGGCTTCTCGCTCTGACTAAAGATGCAAGCAACATATGTTTTATGAAGAGGTTCACAAGATAGTGGAAATAATGGAAAGAAGAACATGCTTCAGGTCGTCAAGTTATTCTGATGATAGTGAAGTTCCTTAACGAGGAGATCTTAAATTGACTGATGTTTTGGCATGCCACGAACGATATATGAAGTTGGGCCAGTATGGCATTATTGAGATTACAAAATTATCCATCGAAAGGAGTTTTCCAAGAGGTTTGAAAATGTTGGACCTTAATGATGAAGTATTTGAGTGGATCGAAACAAAACCGAGGGTATTGCGAGAGCATCATTGAAGTTGAGTTATTAGGCTTTATATGTATTATATATTTGAACTATTTTTGACTTAGTAGGACATGTTTGAATCTAAATTTGCATTATTACTTTTGAAACGTTAACTTACTTGTTAAATATTAATTATTGAATGGAAATATTAAATACTAAGTACTGAATATTTTCCTTTAACAAAAATGACCGATCCTCTATTTGAGAAGGAGACCACTCATGTATTTTATTCTACACTTATAAAAAGATGCTGCCAACAAGCCTGGTAGGTACCGAATCCCCATATACAATAAAATAAACTAAACTCCCCCAATCCTTATGACTAAAGTCCATAATGTAAAAAAATGATAGTAATATAGAATAAAAACAAGAGAACTAAACTAAAAACTAGAAATGCACCAAAATCAACTATCCATCAATAGTAGCAAAATCTGCTAAATCCATCCAAGCTTTGATACATCTAAAACTAAAAACAAAAACTCAACCAAATAATTAAATCGACACACACACATATACATATACATACATATACATATATATATATATATATATATAAGTATTATATTTTCATATATATATATATATCATGAGAAGAAAAATAAACATATTAAATATGAACTAAGAAATAGATAAAATAGTAAAATAAAGAACATTATATAATGGTATAGAGCAGACATTAACAGTTATGAAATGAATGATAAATTCTAAAGAACAACATTTATAGTCAAACTAATTTCAACTAAAAGTAACGCATCAAAAAATTCGTTGGTGCACATATCAATTAAAAAAGTATTTATATTTCTATATTTATTTCTATTTTTGGCAACGAATATTTTTTAAATAATTACGAGTTTTTACTTTTTAAGATATTCTTTGAAACTAATATTATTAGCTATTTTATAACTAGGATTTGAAATCCAGTTAAAACAAAACATGGCAGTTGTATATATTAAATTTTCCATAGGAGTATTCACATTGTGAAAAACTCTTTGATCTCGTTCAAACCATAAATACCAACAAACTATAGTAAAAATAGTATCAAATACTAATATATGAAATCTGGTATAATAAAATCTAAGACCATGCCAGTATAATTTATAATTAGTATAACTATTTGTTATATTAAAATAACAAATATGAAGGAAAAGACCATTTTAGTGATATTACACTCAAAATATAAATGTGAAATACTTTCCATTCCTATACTATAGAAAAAACAATTATTATCGATAACTATATTTTTCCTTTTTGAATGTTCTATCTATTTAATTTCCCGTGTACAATTAACCACATATGTATTTTTGCTTTGGATGGACTAGTACCTATTCAAATATATTTAAATATGTTAGACTTTGTTCTAGAAAAAATTATAAATTTATATAAAGAGTGTGAAGTATTACTCTTATCCCAACACCATATTTTATTGTCATTTTCATTACCAATGTTATATGGTTCTAATTTTTAGCAATACTAAAGCCAACCGAGATAACATATTTCCAACCAGCGTATGAATAAAACAAAATTCCAATGAAAAACTTAAATTTATCTATATATTTCTGAAATCAGTACATTTTTGAAATTACAAATTTCATAAAGTTCTTTAAATTCCACTTTAAAAGGAATAAATGATATCCAACAATCATACCAGAATGAAGTGTTATTCCTCGAACGAACCACATTATTAATTCCTAATTTATAAATATCATAACTTTTTATTATCGATTCCTAAAAATAAAGAAATAATATTTGTATTATCAGCAGAAGTATGATGTATATGTACCCCCATACCATTGGTTCGATATTACTTCTTTTGAAATTAATTTTTCATTATTATTTGTAAATTTCCATGACCATTTTCCTAGTAAAGATGTATCCAAATTATGTAAATTTATAATACTTAACCCTCCCTTCTTTTTAGATTTACATACCATTTCCCATTTAACTAAAAACTTTGAACTATTATTAGGGTTATATCCACTCCATAAAAAAACTCTCCTAACTTTATCTATTTATCAATTACCCATTCTAGAAAGCGATAAAACGACATCTATATATGGGCAATGCTGATTAAATAGAGTTGATAAGAACTATCCTACCCGCCCTCGATAAAAGTTTACCATTCCATTTGAAAAGCCTTTTGTTAATTTTATCAATTATTATTAACAAGTCATCATGTTTGAGTTTAGTTGGATGTAACAACCCACCTTTTGAACCTCAAAAGTCGATGCTAATGCATCCATGGTATTCACGTGCTGAATGTCTAAGTGCCGAAGAGATAGATCATTACGATGAAAGAAAGAAAGATAGAACAGAATCTCATAATGTGATGAGTAATATATAATATACCAATGGTCTTTACAAAAAGGAAACTGAACTTTAATATACATACATCAAATAGAGTATAATTATCTATCATTAGCCTCTTGACGGTTATAACAACTCATCCTTACAAATGCTGATAAATACAACATGAAAAAATAGCAAAAAATAAAAAATATATGAATATGCCTTGGAGGATCCAGCTCGTCTCTTGAAAGCTCCAAAATGTCCAGCTAAATCTGGAGAATATGCTCCGGTCAACCCGAACATTTCAAGAAAATTAATTCCCAAATCAGTATGGTAAAACCAGTGTGAGAAACATAATAAAATGGATTACTTAATGCTATAAAAACCTTACAGAAATAAAGTTATCTCATAAGACCACGCCGTGCATAAACACGAACGGGTTTTTACCTTTTGATAACCAAATCGTTTTATAGGAAATCTTCTGATATTATAATAATGTCTTATGTAAAACAAATATTAATCATAGTCGAAATTATTACACTAATTAAATTCCAGTATAATAGGTTTACAACTAAATATGTTGGGGCATGCATTGGAGATTGGATTTCCATCAATGATAAGGCTACTGGGGCCGCCTGCCATGGTACACCCCTAGAAAAATGTACCAAGGGCCTCACATAAACCCTCTGCAATTCAGAGCCGGTTGCCCCTTTAACATGGCATACCAGAATACATCATTCTCCTGGCACCAAGGCTCAAAACAATGTGCACAAGCCTAGAAGCCACTCTTCACGTGCATGCCAAATCCATAAATATTGATTCTAGATGGAGGAATGACTGCTCCTAATGGTAACGAACCACATAGCTCTGAATCATATCCCCTATTTTAATCATTGCCGGGTTGTGAGGCTTGTGAGGTCACGGTTACCTTTTTCCTCTCATACCAATTCCCACTAGGAATGTTAATACTGCCTTCCAGGCATAATGCAATGCCATCATTCATCCATACAAGTTGTTCAGGATAAGAAAAAACCAAAGGCACCATTTCTACAACAGCCATTTTGGAATCACCCTTAGGATTAGTAGCAAGTAGCCCTTGCACTTAAAAGAAATCCATCTTGGATTCCATTGTCTTTAAGATGTCTTCTATACGACACTTCAGTTGGTTCGAAGTAGTTTTCGAATAATTCATACTTATCTGATCCCAGTCTCTGCGAAGCAACATTCAATAGTTTTAAGTAAACTCAAGTCTGATTCTTTCCGAAATAATTTAGTAACACATAAGAGTAGAGATAGCCTCCTAACCATTTAGGTGGACAGATTTCCTTACCATTTGTCTGAGGAGAACGAAACGAGGTTTATATGCATAGTACAACATTATCGAAATTGACTGTGCCATATAACCCCCGTGTTTCCCCAAGATATTTCCAGAGTTATATTTCGACTAAGGTTTGGATAGTCGGTTATTTAGCTATCGAATAAACAAACAATCGAATATAGATTTAATTCCATATGGGTCCACTAAGCTTTTATAAATTCATCTTTCATTAATTAAAATCTCTTTCAAATATTTGATTTAAAATACCTTCACAAAAGATATTTTCACAAACCTCTTATATTCTTCCTAATACTTGGAAAAACATTTACTTATCTTAGCGGTATAAGTATATTTCAAACCATTATATTTTCAGTACTTAGAAAATATCTATACACTTATCTTAACGGTATAAGTATATTAACAAAACTTGAGGAAGATTTCCTCTTTTCCAAAATTATAATTAAATGGGCCAAAACAAATATTATTTAAAATATTTTTTACTATAAACCATACCACAATCCTCCGGTGTTACGTATGGAAAGAATGTTTCCATACCACCATAATTAAGAAGGATTATTTATCAAAAATCACATCTCTTTCCTTTTATAAACTCCCTTTTTATAAGCCTATTTCATATTTCTAAATACTTTTATAAATCTCCAAATTAATTTATAAAATCCCTTTTTATAAATCTCTAAAATAATTTATAAACTCCCTTTTTATTTATGAATCTCTTTCCTATTTATAAAACTCTTTTATAAATCTTCTTTATAATTCGTTTATAAATATCCTTTATAAAATCCTTTACAAAATATCATTTGTAAATCTCATTTAAATAAATCCCTTTATTTTTAGTAAATCCCTTTTATAAACAAATTGTTATTTATAAATACCCTTTTAAATAAATTAATTACCTTTAAACATCATAAAAAAATAATTAATTAACTTTAAATCAGCATTAATAAAATAATTTAAATAAAATTAAACATCATTAATAAAATAATTCATAACTTTAAAACATCCTTAATAAAATAATATATTAACTTAAATTTATTTACCTAACCCATCATTAATTAAATCAAATTTATTAACATAAACCATAATTAAATTAATTAATTAACTTAAATAACATTTATAATATAATTAAGTAACTTTAAACAACATTAATAATATAATTAAGCAGCTTTAAACAATATTAATAATACAATTAAATATTTCTAAACATCTTAATAATAAAATTAAATAACTTTAAACATCTTTAACAAAATAATTAAATAACTTACCTTAAAACATCATTTAAGGAAATAATTAAAATCATTTAATATTAAATAAACATTTAATCTCAAATTGTTATAAAATTGAAGTTACTTTAAGTTTATAACCCTTCAAATTCGGAAAAAGGCTTAGTGACCACAATGGTACTTAAACAGGCTACCATTTAATTCAAATCAGCATTTCAAGTCACATAACTGGTATTTACATAAGCAACATATATGTAAATCAAAACCAAAATTACCCATCAATGGTTAACAAATCACTTTTCTAATATTAATTAATTCACATATTAATTAATCGACATATGAATAAGTGTTCAAATTAGTAAAATAGCAGAACGAGGATTTATTCAGCTAAACAGATGTCACCAATAATCTACTCAATTAAATTATAGTAAAACTGTGTTTTATTCTGCTCAATAGATGTCCAAAATAATCTGTTCCATTTAAAATAGCAGGATGATGTTTCATTTGGCTAAATAGATAACACAAATGAAGTATAATCAATTTAATAACATTATTATTTCAAATAATGTAATTAAAATTCAACCACTGTTATTTTATCATAGATTTGTGCTTCATTAAAACTATCAACTATTTATACTATGGTGTTGTACTTTTTAATACGAGTATAATGCAAAAATCCACGGGTCAAATGGTTTTAGACGAGCACGGTACCTAAATTTGAAAACAATGCATTCGGAAAATAATTAAACCAAAAATAATTGTATTCTCACCCAAGCTTGAACGGGCCAAGCCAATTACCAATCAAACTCGCCTTGCAACATTGCCCCTTCTTCATCTTCCCCAATTCGATTTCTCTATTTCTAATTTGCGGTGCACAAATGTGCATGCACGCACCTACACATGCCAACCCCACCGCAGTTGGATGATCCAAGGCCACCCACAAAACCCAAATCTTGAGCTCGTCGTGATGGAACCACTGACCCCCTCCTCCCCACGCAGGCACGTCCCTCCAATTTTCGATTGTTCATTCAAAAATTCGAACACGCCCAAGTTTCGAACTCGGCACCGAAATCGAGCTCCACCCACCACCTTAGTCCACTTATGCCATTAGATCCACAGCCCATTGCGACACCCTCCAAAACCTCCACGTCCATTTTG
Organism: Allium fistulosum; assembly: GCA_030737815.1. Classification (NCBI taxonomy): domain Eukaryota; kingdom Viridiplantae; phylum Streptophyta; class Magnoliopsida; order Asparagales; family Amaryllidaceae; genus Allium; species Allium fistulosum. The sequence goes on from CM060902.1 coordinate 811,802,190, forward strand.
CAACCTCCCTCCGCCACCAGTAGCGCCACATTCTAACCTAAGAAAACAAATCCCGAAAACCCTAGATTAAGCTATCACCGCCTCTACAGTGCACCAGACCACCTGCCACTAACACCCTAGCTCCACCATTACCTAAGGCTCCCTCCAGCATCGACCGCTTCTCCACTCGACCACCGGTTCGTCGAAAATAAATTTATGACGGGAAATTGTTCATCTCCTCCTCCACAACAATTCCTTACACTAAAATCATGTAATCTCCACCAAAAATCACACCTTGATCATACGAACCCATCTATGCCTCCGTTCATCGATCCAAGCTCGACGAAAAACTGACAATATTAGACCATTAATTTTTTTAGCCCATATCTCCTACTCTATTCGATCGAATCACTCCCGTCTATTTTTAGAAAATACTATGGATCTAAACTAACACTTTTCATGTTGGAACAATCTGCAAATTATGAGTAGAATTAAAGGAAATGATTTTTGAAGGTTGAGGGAGGTTTTGTTTTTATTGTTACAGTAAAAAGAAATGGAAGAAGCAGATGTATATTTTTCATTATTTCCATTATTTTCATTGCCAAACTAGAAAGATATTAAAAAATTCAAAAATCATGGAAGAAGATTAGATGAGGAGATGAAATTTAAAGTTTGAAGATGGACTATTAAAATGAGAATTGACATTTATAAGATGAAATAATAAAATAAAATAGAAAATGCTAAATACCAAAAATGCACATTAATTCAAAAATCAACTCTTCCATCTTATCTAAGCCACCAACATGTCACCTAAGTACCAAGCATAAGAAAATATATTGAATCTTAGGGTGTTTACACATACCTTTGCTTATTATCATACTTAAGGAATCTACCATTTCAAATCAATCTTTTCTTTTGGAAATTTGAATATATTTTACATTTTCATAAATCGTTATCTTTATATTTTTATTGATTTCAAAATAATATTTTTAAACATTTAAATGTTGATTAAAGTATATACAAATCACTTTATACAACTTGACGTTCGATAAAAAAGTAAAAATCCAAAAAAAGGGTTTCGGTCACATTTTCTGTTTTTCATCAAACTACCTATTTTTGTAAACAAAATTCAAAAATGAATTTTCTGTCCTTATTTATTAAAAGAGGATTATTTTATTATTAAAATCCATTACTTGAATATTTAAAATAAATCAAATATTAACAAATCAAAGCGATAAAATTCTGGGTCGTTACATTGTCATTTCAACCAAACAAAGAAAGAAACCAGTTAACCCACCAAACTTAACCTCATTACTTCCCATAACTATTCATGAAAACATTTCCATAAAACCCAACTTAAGACAAACTTGTATAATACCCTATTACATCCTAAGGGTATATACTACTATCTGATCAAACCTTTTTATTTCAGATTTATTTTCTTTAAGTAAACTCAAGATTCAAGTACTCGGTTTTTATTTCAAAGCCCTTTCTGAAATAATACTATATATTTTACTATATAAAATATACATATAGCCCGAGTAACCCCAAAATGATACTAAGGATTAGGGTACTACCAAATAGTATCATACATTCCCTTAACAAGAAGGGTAATACTTAAGATGTAACGACCCGTAATTTTGCTACTTCGAAAATGAGAGATTTTGTTTATTTTAAAAGGTTTAAAACTTAAATAAATAAGTTATATATAATAAATAATAATAGAGGAATTATTTATTCTTATAATTAATAATTAAAAAGTATAAAATTTGGATTTTGGAACAAATCAGCAAAAGTTAAGTTTTGTAAAATAAATAAATAAATGCCTAATATATATGTTTAAATATTTATTTGAAAAGTTAAATCTTATTAAAATAACTTAATAAATATGATATAAGTATATTTAAGGATTTAAAAATATGTTTATAATCGTTTTACAAAAATATTCAAAATTTGTCACATTTTGTCAATGCAACTCCAAAATCAACAAAAGCGGTATTTTTAAAAGTATAAATCGATTTGAGCAAGAAAGAGATTCATATTAAAATCATTTACTAATGATAATTAAAATCTAATAATGTTTGTGAAACATAATTTTAACTGGTTTACAAAATGTCTAAATTTTGTCGCATTTTGTCAGTTTTACATACACTGTAAAAATGGAGATTTTGATATTATTTAAATATGAATAGACGTATTTAAATTTATTTAAGGAAGTAAGAAGTTCATTTTTAAGTTGGTTTACATCAATAAATAGTTTAACAAAAACGTCAAAATGTCACCGTAAAACATTTTGTCGAAATTCAACGTTTTGTCGATCAAAAGTTGTCGCAACGTTGTTGCATCTTTATGTACATATACATGTACACTTATTTAAATAATGTAAGTGTTAATCAAGTTACTAATCAAGGTTACTTTTACAAAATAAGGTGAGAAACAGATAAAAAACAATTAAGAAAAGTAAACTAATAAAGACAAATATGTCATTTCAAAGCAAAAGTAAACATCACATTCAAACAAAACATAATTATTTTATTCTTTACTTAATGTTTAAGTGAAAGTGACTTAAAGTAGTGATTTGAAAGGTGATGGTAAAGGTTGGTTTGCTTAAAGAGAAAGTAAGGGTATTTTGGTCATTTTACAAAACATTATTATATTCCAAACTTTTTTTTATAAATACCTACCTCTATTCTCACTTCTTTCACACAAATTTCCATCTTCTTCTCTCTTTTCTTAAGCTATTTTAATGGCTTCTCTCTTTAAGAGAGATAGGAGGGTTAAAAATAGTGGAGTGCTTAAACACTAATCCACTTGTTACTCTCTAACCTCTTCTTACACAACTTCTTAATCCACTTCTTCCTCTCTTCCATGGCCTCTAACCTCTCCATACCCACGCCACATATTAAAAAAAGAGAAAAAAAAAGAAAAAGGAAAAAGTGAAAAGGAAATTCGAAGCGACAAGTTCAGAACACAGGAAAAAGAGAGCGTGTTAGTTCGTACAGCAAACTAGTTTGCGAAAAGATTGACGGAGTGGATATGAAGGTGAGAAATTCTCATCGCTATTTGAATTATATTGATTATCAAGTTTAATTGTTATGTTAGATAATCACCATTTGATGATATGGATGTTTGATTGATTGTTTGAATATGTTGGATGATCCATTTTAATGTTATGACACTTATCGTATTTAACCATTATTGTATATGTTATTGTGTTGTGATTGGTTGTATGGTTGTTATGTTAATATGGACATCAATTACTATCATTATTGATTAAGTAACCCCTTTGTTAAATAAGACCCATTGTCATATGAGATATATTGGAATAAATAAGTCTTTTCAAAACTGGAATTAAAAGTAAAATTGAAATTGAAATTGAAATTTGATTTGAAATCAAATTTGAAATCTAAGTCTAATTGAGTTTAATTTGAAGTTAGAACTGAAATTTAATTGAAATTAGATTTTAAAATTTAATATTAAAATAATAGGAATATAACAATATTATAAAATGGGAATAGTGAAAATATATTTTTAAATACTTTAAAAATAAAAAATATTGATTTAAAATGATCTGTAATAATTTTATAAGTAATAAAATTCAATTTGAATAAATTATTTCAAGTATTGAAAAATAAGTTAAAACTAGCCGCGTCGCGCAATGGTAGTTCGCAATTTCGTGCCGAAAAGTTTAAACAGGTATATAGAAAATATAGCTTGGAATTCTTCAAGGTAAGAAAATTCCTGACTAATATATCCATATCTTCTAAATGACGAAAGAAAATTGAGATTTTATTAAGAATATTTTGAATTATGTCCAAAACAATTTTCTAGAAAAACAGCGTTTATGTAGTTAAGTGACCATAACACAAAATCTTTTCAAATAGACGTTTTTAATTATGGAAAAATATGGAATAAATTTAATAAATCTATTAAAATAATTTAAAATAGATTTGAATTGGAAAATATGAATTTTCAAATATTAAAAGTTGATTAAATCAAATAAGCCATATATAGCACTTTCTGTTGCACTTTTCTGCCACGAATTCTATAACTTTTGAAATATGAGTTTAAACTTAACAATTTTTCCTAGAATCAATCATGAATATTTTTAAAAGGAAAATTAAGCGTTTAAAAGATGATATGGAATCTTTATAATCAATTTCAAAACAAAAGCTAATAACTGAGGTTGCAGAAACGACTAGTACATTTGTCCCGCCTGTAAGATCTGGGAAGATAAAACAAGGTGTTTAACTAAGGTTAGGAATGGAGCAACCAGTGCCCTGAACTTACCCGGCCTATGTTTTCTCTTCTTAGGCGAGGGGTGAAACAAATCGAAAGGAAAGCCCGGATGCTCTAAAAAATTATATTAAGTTTTTCCAAAATAAATGAGAATTGCTATTTCCCAAAAGTTAAGCAATTTAAGTATAATAAGATTAATCTCCAAAATGAATAAACTAAAACTTGGATTGCTTATAGATGATCTTCTTATACTTGGTATTAACTTCGAAAGAGGAAACTTGTCCTATTCATGGAATTTAAACGGTGATCTCACCGCTATTCCACTCATAGCACTTGTTGAATACGGAAATTGATATTGAGTAAAATTTGAATGATTTCTATGATCCTATTTACTCAATAATGTTTGCTAAGATTGATTTTAGGTTTTACAGTAAATGATGTCTTAAATAAATATTGTTTTTGACCCAATTAAAAGTTAAGAAATTTTGGATCGATGATAAGTAAGATAATAGGAAATGTTTTCCCAAATTAATAAGTGAATGAACTTAGAATTACTTTAAGATTAAAAAGGGATTTAATAAAAAGAATTAAAGTGAAAAGAGACTTTATAAATCCTGTATGCTCATATTCACTTTTTATCGATAATTGGATTTCGAAGGAATCGGGATCGGATTTGGTTAGTGAGGTTCGTGCATGATAGGGGGTTCTCATTTTGTGAATAGTGACGAAGCTTAGACTCTTACCGCTACATGTCCCTGAGACTGAGAATCGAAGGGTTGGTTGATAGTCGAGAGGCTTGCCGTAAAAGCAGATCCAAGGTACCACTTATAGTCACCTCCATGTTGAAAAGCAGGAGTGCCCCCATGTTGAAAAGTAGAAGGGTAGCGGGATGGTTGAAAAGCCTACCGGGGGGTGTCCAAAAACATGTTCGTCACATTTGGTATCAGAGCTTTTGGTTGAGCGAACACCGAAGACTGATAGGGGTAAGTCTCATCAGAGATAGGATTAGTAATATCCTAGGACGAGTAACTCATTAGAGATATGGTTAGTAACACCATAGAATGAGTTTTGAGAGTATTATATATGAGCGCGTATTTGTTAATTTTATAAAAATAATTTTGTTTTAAAAAAAATTGGTAAATGAAATAATTTTACCTAGGGTTTATATTTTAAATATTAAAGGGGATATTATTATTTTTGGGTTAGAAATTAAGGATTGTTTGTAATTTAGCTTAGTAAAACTAAAATATGAATATCTTGTGATTAGAATTACACGATTTAACTATAAGATATTCCATATATAATCAATTATTTAGAACTTTAATCATATACCCCTAGACATTTGGTTATTAAGAAATAATGATTTAACGATCATCAAAATTGATGGATTTAAAAGCTAAGTACAAATATCTTATGAAGTAAAATTCACAATTTGACTATAAGATATTTAATGATAATATTGAAGCTAGAAGTTGTAATTAGAGAAAGTAAAAAAGGAAATGCACACTTAGAAAAATTCTTATCAATAAGATAGAAAAAGATCAGCCTAAATTGAGACTTTGGGTAAATATAATATAAAAGGGTAAGTTCTATAACTTATAAAGGAGATAAAATAATTTGAAATTTAGACACTTTGATTAGGTTAAAATCAAAATGAAATTTAGGAATAAGAGATATAAGAAATATCATCCTAATATAAAACTTTGAATTAGTGATACATTTAAGGTAACATTTGTAATTCAGAATGAAGTAAGATTAGAGTTGATAGGTTAGGAAAAGTTAAGAAAAAGGGGGGGTTTTGAATAATATGGTTAGTAGGTTGATTGTTGGATGAAAATGTTAAAATAAAAAATACCATGTGAATTAAGTTTCGTAATTTGACAATAAGGTATTTGATGGATTTAAGATTAAGAAATTTGATTTAGAAATGGATAGGTAAATAAGTTAAGTAGATAATCATAGAATTAGTAAGAAAAGATGTACACTTAGTAAAGTTGTCTTATTAATATATGGATAAGATAAACGATATTAGCTAAATTAAGACCTTAGAGAAATAAAACTAAGGATTAAGTTTTATAACTTATTAATTTGAGATAATAGTAGAATTCCACATTTGTTAAACACCCTAATTGAAGTAATAACGGTTCGAAGTTTAGGGATATGCATATATACTCTTAGGAAGTAAAGGTATATTATACAAGTTTTAGTCGTATATGTATGCTTAAGTAATAATGGATTTAGTAGAAAGTAAATGGTTGTGAAATAAACTTGGATTAATAGAAATTTTGAAGAAATATATTAGGTAAAAATGAATGTGAATAAATACATAAGTTATACGTAGATCATTTCGGCACATATATTTTTGATCTAAGATTTGAGTACAGAACTTTGAGGTGTTTACACCAATCTGAGAAAGGATTTATCACTCGATTCTTGACGGTGAACATTGATGAGGGTTCGTGATTATGTACTCAAGGTTTCTATCATAGTTGAGAGCTATGCAAGGAAAGCAATAGTTTGTAATCAAGAAGCCTGATCAAAGTCCGCACTAGAAAATCGGGGGATCAATACTAGTTCGGAAGTAAAGTCATGGATTCGAATAATAGATCGAATCAAATATCACATATAGTATGATATTTTAGGTCTGTCCACATGGTAATTGGATAGTTATCTTAAATGCATAGTAGGCACTAAGATATAGGGGTTAGACTTATGTTTTGGTATATAGACCTCAGCTGTAGTACATGCTCAGGTCAAGGGATGAGTTATGTTAGATGTATTCATTTATGTTGATATAGTATCGGTTTGGTTGTTTTTGGATGTATAGTCTTGTTTGGTTGTTGTATATATTATCTTAAGTGTGCAGTATGCACTAGGATGGATAGGATAGAAGTCTGACTTGATGTATGTATATATAACCTTAAGCACGTGATAAGTACTCAGGATAGTGTGGGGAATCCATGTATGTATGTTTGGTATCATTTGTTTTAATATTGTTATGGTATCATACTTCTTTTAATATCTGCATTTTCTTTCTATCATCGGTATAAATAAATCAAAATGTTTGAGGATATGAGTATGAGATAGATTTTTTTATCTAACTTCCATTTCGAGGACAAAATGTTTTTAAGTAGGGGAGAATGTAAAGGCCCATAATTTCGCTACTTCGACAATGTGAGCTTTTGTTTATTTTAAAAGGATTAAGCTTAAATAAATAAGTTATATATAATAAATAATAATAGAGGAATTATTTATTCTTATAATTAATAATTAAAAAGTATAAAATTTGGATTTTAGAACAATCAGCAAAAGTTAAGTTTTGTAAAATAAATAAATAAATGCTTAATATATATATTTAAATATTTATTTGAAAAGTTAAATCTTATTAAAATCACTTAATAAAGGTGATATAAGTATATTTAAGGATTTAAAAATATGTTTATAATCGTTTTACAAAAATATTCAAAATTTGTCACATTTTGTCAATGCAACTCCAAAATCAACAAAAGCGGTATTTTTAAAAGTATAAATCGATTTGAGAAAGAAAGTGATTCATATTAAAATCATTTAGTAATGATAATTAAAATCTAATAAGGTTTGTGAAACATAATTTTAATTGGTTTACAAAATGTCCAAATTTTGTCGCATTTTATCAGTTTTACATACACTGTAAAAATGGAGATTTTGATATTATTTAAATATGAATTTAAAATATGAATAGACGTGTTTAAATTTATTTAAGGAAGTAAGAAGTTCATTTTTTAAGTTGGTTTAAATCAATAAATAGTTTAACAAAAACATCAAAATGTGACCGTAAAACATTTTGTCGATCAAAAGTTGTCGCAATGTTGTTGCACCTTTATGTATATATACATGTACACTTATTTAAATAATGTAAGTGTTAATCAAGTTATTAATCAAGGTTACTTTTACTAAACAAGGTTAGAAACTTCTAAAAAACAATTAAGAAAACGTAAACTAATAAAGACAAATATGTCATTTCAAAGCAAAAGTAAACATCACATTCAAAAAACATAACATTTTATTCTTTACTTAATGTTTAAGTGAAAGTGACTTAAAGTAGTAAATTGAAAGGTGATGGTAAGGGTCGTTTTGCTTAAAGAGAAAGTAAACAACACCTAGGCTACTCCACTTGGGCAGAGGTCATGGCCTTGAATGCTCAGTGGGATGATAGGTTGAAATATGATGTTAAAATTGATTGTTTTAGACAACTAGCATCTCCCATTGTCGGCATCTTTTATTTCCCTAGAAGACTATGAGGCGGTCTATGCTGAGATTGTGGCAGATATGGTGGCATCTAGCATACCCCCCCATGGTTCTTACTTCAAAGAAGATTGCCTCCCTAGTGGGTAGCGCAAGCAGGCCCACCACTTCAACCCTCTACTAGTAGACAAGGAGCTAATTTTTTATGATGACTGCCATATTACTACAACCTTTCCTCCTCCATAAGCAGTATGGTAGGTTTAATTTTAGTCTTTCGGACGATGCCTCGGCCAGGCCGTTACCATGTTTGTAAATATTGAACATTGCTTATCTTTTGTGTTAAAGGATGTCATTGTTGATAGTTTTATTTATTTGAATTATCCATGCTTGTCTTGCATTTCTTTTGTTAATCATTGCACATACTTAAATATACATATACTTGAATTCCCGTGCGCTTACTTTCTATAAGTCAAGGTTGGGCGACTCTGATGCCCTCGATGTTTGTAAGTAAATGTATAGGCCATATATGCACAAGATAACATAATAAAATATGACGAAGCAAATAGCATTTATGAAAAATAACAATTGTCTTTTAATGAAGTTGCTTAGTCCATATATTTGCATGACGGGTGCGAGCTTTTGTTATGTGCATGGGTTGGGTTATGACATGGGTAACCGTGTCGTTTAGACATCAATGTATTTCCCTACTAGTGGGAAGTAGGCAGCATCGTGGGCATTCTCCATTGGTTCGTCGATGCCTCCGGTGAGGAAGGAAGCATTGAGTGGCTTGCGCATTCCTACTTAGTAGTTTCCTGGGCATTCTCCGATGGCAGTAGTGGGTATTTGGCCCTGCCTTTCCATATAGCCAATGCTGTGGGGTGCTCCAGCGATGGTGAGGGCATGTATGAGTTGGTTCCGGTTGACTATTAGGTCGAGGATATTCTGAGGATGTTCCATTCACATTCCACATACCAAAACAAGGTGATACAAGTCATATCGCCTTATAACTACACCAATACTTCACAACTTTGTAACAGTGGCTTACAATTTTCAAACATAATACGCCAAAGATGCTTCGAGTTATGCATGGGATACGTTGGAGCCATCAGGATTCGAGATGTGGTACGTCATATTGGTAAGTGTAACAATGACTACATATGAGCTTTCCCAGTTCGGCCTCAGGACTCCTTCAGTCGAATCCTTAGTGTTGGCAAAGAAATGACACAAAACCAAGTCCCTGACTTTGAACTTGAGGAGTTTTACTCTCGCATTATAGTGTTTGGTGATCTTCCGTTTGTATGCTTCCCTGCACAGTTTAGCTTTCGCTCTCTTTTCTTCTAATCTCAAGTTCGAGCTCGAGCATCTCTCCATTTTGTTTGGGGTCGTGAATGAGATGCCTTGGAGATGGTATATCGACCTCAATAAGTAGCACAGCTTCATGCCCATAGGCCAAAGAGAAAGGAGAGTGCCTGATTGATATGCATCTGTCAGTGTGGTACAACGAGAGTACGAGGGGCAAGTTTTCAGCCCAATTTCCTTTGGCCTTTGTAAGGTGCATCTTCATTGTCTTGACGGTTTTATTCACGACCTCAACTTGCCTATTAGATTGGGATGGCGACAAAGGAGAAGCACTTTTGTATTCTTTTCTGGTCACAGAACCCTTGAAATAATTCACTCTCAAAATGAGTTTCGTTGTCATTCACGATCTTTTATGGGAGTCCGAATCAGTAGGCGATGTTCTTGATCACAAAGTTAAGGACCTTGAGTATGGTGATCCATGTGACAGGCTCCGCCTTGACTTATTTCATGAAGTAGTTGACAATGACTATGGCATGGTTAAATCTTCCGTTGGCATTTGGCAGCTTGTCAATTAGGTCTATTCCCTAGGTATCAAATGACCAAGGGAATGTCAAAGAGTCAAGAGATTCGGGGAGGCTCTCGGGATCTTAGCAAACCTTTGCTAGCGGTCGCACTTCTTAACATACCTTATCGCATCTTTGATCATGGTTAGCCAATAATACCCTTGATGGCCGGCTTTCTTTATTAGGCTTTGCCTCCGGCATGATCCCCACAAAAACCTTTATTCAATTCCTCCAGTATGTGGTTGGCCTCTTTATTGTAACACATCTTTAAAGGGGAGTTAAGTACCCCCATTGATACAACTTCGTACCCATAATATTACAGTAGGGCGCCCGGTACAATCCTTCGGTCCTCTTTCCTTTCAATAGGCAGATCGTCGCTCGTAAGGTACTTTATCAGGGTCATCAAAGAGTTGGGGCGGGCATCATTGATTTTCATGGCGGTTGCCCTTGGATCGAAGCAAGGGTTAGCCTCACCTCTATTAGGACCTAGAGAATACTTTCTTCAGGATTATTGGTCACCTGGGTCAACTGATCGACTTTGACATTTCTTTCTCGAGCGATCTATTCTATCTTGAAAACTGCAAAGGTGCAGATGAGCTTCTTGGCTTCTGCGACGTAGAGGGCCAACTTCTTGCCTTTTACCTAGAAGCGTTCTTCAATTTGATTAACAACCAAAGATGAGCCACCAAACACGTGTAATGATTCCACTCGTAACTCTTTAGCCAACCTGAGACTGGCCGGAATGGCTTTATATTTGGTTTCATTGTTCGTGGCCTTGAAGCTCAAGCAGACAGGAAGCAAAGTTCCTTACCATCGGGCATGACCAACACTATTCCTACCCCCGTGCCTTTCTCATGGGATACTCCATCGATGTACAGTAGCCGAAGGTTAAATTGCTTATCGCCCCCTGCTGTCGTTGTTGGGGCTGGAACGCTCGGCTATGAAATCAGCCACAGCTTGGCCTTTGATTGAGCTACGAGGGTGGAAGGTGATGTGATGTTGTCCAAGTTCCACGGACTATTTCAATAGTTGACCTATTGCATCGGGCCAGCTTTATACTTGCCTCATAGGCTGATTGGTGAGGACTTTGATGGGATAAGGTTGGAAATACAGCCATAGGCACCGGGCGGTCATGTGTAGATAGTAGGCTATTTTCTCTAACTTGGAATATCTTATTTCAGGGCCCACTAACCTCTTGCTGACATAGTAGACGAGGTGCTGAACTTTTTCTTTGTCATGAATCAAGGCGACGTTGATCGCATGGTCAGTCACCGCAAGATACAAATACAAGTCCTCCTCGTCAACTAGCTTTGACAACACGAGATGTGTGGTTAGGTGTCTCTTCAATTGCTCAAAGTCCTAGGAGCAATCTTCACTACACGCAAATGACTTCCCTTTCTTGATGAGGTCGAAGAAGGGTACACAATAGTCTGTGGCTTTCGACACAAAGCGACTAGGTGATGCAATTATTCTATTTAAACTCTATACTTGCTTGACTATGCGCGGTACCTACATCTCTTGAATTTCCTAAATCTTGTTAGGATTGGCCTTACTACCCTTAGCGCTCATTACAAAGCCAAAGAACTTTCCAGATCGTACTGCAAAAGAACATTAATTTCCTAAGGTTGAGGTTTATGTTGTATTTGTGGAGGATGCCTAAGGTTTCGGCTTAGTTCTTTACATGCCCCTAGCCCTTTTAGACTTAACCAAGATATCATCCATGTAGACCTCCATTGAACGATCGATTTGCTAAGCAAACATTCAATCAAGGAGTTGTTGATATGTAGCATCAGCATTGCGTATGCCAAAAGACATAGCCTGGTAGTAGTAGATCCCAATGTTAGTGATTAACAAGGTATCCTCTTGGTCAGAGCTGTGCATATCAATTTGGCTATAACCAAACTAGGTGTCCATGAAGCTGAGTAGTTCGTGTTCACTAGTTGCTTCCATGAGCCGATCAATTTGAGGTAGAGGAAAACTGTCTTTAGGGCATGCCTTATTCAAATCTGAGAAGTTGATGCAAGTTCTCCAGGTCTCATTAGGTTTTTGGACTATTATCAGGTTGGCTACCCATATAGGGTATGTTGACTTGCAGACAAAACCATTAAGAAGTTTCTCCACTTCCTCCTTGAGTACCTTATACCATTTGAGGTTAAGCGGTCATCTCTTCTACCGGACTAGGTAAGCTGCCAGGTCGATGTTGAGGGAGTGGCATATGATCAAGGTATAAATACCTATCATATCGGCATGCTTCCAATCAAACACATCTTTGCTCTCCCTCAGGAAAGAAGTCAACTCGTCTCTTACTTCTGGGCTTAACTCTTTGCCTATACGAACAACCTTACTGGGGTCATCACTATCAATCGAAACCGGCTCAAGCTGTGTGGCCAACCTACCGTCGGGACTGGAATCTACTGTCCAAGGATCAAGCTGGTCATCAATATCATCTTTAGAATTCTCTTTAAGGTCACACTGTTCCAATGCATATATCATGCATTCAATAACATCCTCGACGGGCACTGACATATATGCTCGAGCTAAAAGGTTGATGCTACCCCTAGCTCCTACAGACGAGTCTTCCAATGTCAAAAGGGAATGAGTAATAGTATCTTCTATCCCCTGTACTAGTAGGGGTGAACCCGTTCATTCCACACAGCGATGAGCTCTCTGGTCTTGCTCAGGCTGGCCAGGGAAGGACTATTTCCTTCGGCTATGCGGTTTTGGCTTGGGGCGGCGATCAACATGTGTGGTTTGCTTTCAATAACTGGGATGACCCAGGCATGGATAGGAGTGACAAGATGCCCGGGCATCCTCTCAGGCATTTCACTGCCGATGGTGGTTATTTCCTGTAGCAGCATAAGTACTCCATTCTTTACCTGCTGTAAGGAGATACTTTAACAATATCTAAAGGCTTGTTGGTTTCCTCGAACACATCCTACTCCTCCCTCGGTTAGAAATTTCATTGTTAGGCGCTGGTGAGCTACTATTGCATCCATATCCACCAGGGCTGGCCTATCTATTAAAATATTGTACATGACAAACAGTCTACCACAACGAATTGAACTTGGATCTTTTCTACCAGTGGCTCCTTGTCGAAAGTGACCACATAAGAGGTAGCTCCTACGGGTATTATGCTAACGGCTCTGAACTAATAGATGGGTAATGCATAGGGAGCAAGGTTGGAGGTACGAAGCTTTATCCTATCGAAAACATCTTTGAACATCACATTGATAAAGCTACCCTCATCAATGAAGACCTAATGGACCTTTATACTGGCCATGCTGACCGAAATGACAATGGGGTCATGGTGGGGGAAGCCAACTCCTCTCTTATCTTCTGAGGTGAATGCAATATTGATGGAGTCCTCTTCGACCAAAGGGACCTTCAGGGCCTGGAGGTCTGCCTGAATAAATATGATCTGAGAGCTCTCTCCTATAGCGAGCTTGATCCCCCCGATTGGTGCCAGCTACGTGTGGACCACCCCATATTCATAGGATCTTATTACTGATCGTGGCCACATGGTTGAAGTCTGCTCACTGAGGCGGGGTAGGTGGATTTTTCCAAGTGTTACATTGTTCTACCCGTTGCCTGACATACTAAACCAACACCGCTTCGTGGATTAGATGTTCCATCTTATCCTTGAGGTGCTGACGCTCATTGGTTGAGTGGTAATTGAACTGGTGAAATTCACAGTATTTACCATTGCTTATGGGCTCCTCCCACCGCCTTGACTGGGAGGGAGCAGGGCGTTGAAATATGACACGTCCACCTACGACAAGATAGATAGTTTCCATGTCCCTATTTAAGGTTGCATAAATGGTGTATCTGAGCTTGAAGTGTGCTCCGTCATTGAAATGGATTTTTCTATATTCCTTCCAACTATTCTTTACCCAATTGTCCTCTCCCTGACCAATCTTGTTCCTCTAGTTGCCTTCATCATTACTGTCGAAGATGTTTGCCTCCTACACTCTGATGATGTCGTTCGCCCTTTGTAAAAAATCGGTAAGGGATGAAGTAGGATGCTTATGCAGTTCCTTCCATATGCGGGACCAATACTTCACCCCAAAACAAAGGGCCACCACCAACCTATTCTCGTCAACTCCTCTTGCCCTCGTCGATTCCTTGTTAAAGCCGTTGACGTATGAGCAGAGCGATTCATTCGGTCCTTCCCTTATATTTTCTAGCTCATTAGCCATTATTATTCTTGTTTTCGATGCGAAGAAGTGGTCTTGAAGTCAGAACACAGTTAGGCCTATGAGTGGATCTATAATGTAACGCCCCACCTCTATACCCATATTACCAAAGAGAATTACTAAGTAACTATGTCCGATAATATGGAGAATGAGGCTTGTTAGGAGCGACCACATATAAAAATTTCCTTGGGTAACACCGGTGCGTATCTTAACTCAAAATATATCAATAATATACGTACATGGTGTCGGCACAAAGCAATAAAAACATAGGCTTACCAGGACAGAACAATATATAACATATTCAAATGAACACAGAGTCACATATCGCAGTAGAAAAATATAATACATAACAAACTATAATGCATGTCTCACTACGATAATATATACAAGTTAAGTTCACAATACAACACTTGGTCATCTCATTAAAATAAATACAAGGAGACACAAAAATAGAACATATACACAGTCATCATCTCAAAATATGATGTAATGAATCTGTATTGTGCCCTCTAAAGCCCAATATCCGAAAAAGGCTAAAGTCCCACCTGAAAAGTCTCGGACTTACTCGAATATTATTTAAATAATAAACAGGTCAGACTGTATCTAAATCCAATGTGGTCACATACCATTAAGCATGGTATTAAAAAGTTAAGTACGAATACGACTAAATGAAACATTCATCATAATAACACCATAATAATACTATATCATGCCTCACATTACAAATATCACCCAAGGAATACATACAAGTAAGTAAATATCATAACATTTATAAATTGAGTGGTTAACAATCAAATCCATCGAAATCCCAAAATAATATGGGTAAGCGTACTGCGTACCCATAAAACCACGGTAAAAAAAAGGATCTCAAACAAACCAAATCCAAGGGTCAACAAACTAGGTACCTTGATTTGCAGTCCTAATAGAAGTGTGAACTTCTGATTGTTAAGCCCTAAAATATGAATAAAGAAGGCACAATCCCAAATAAATAATAAAAGCATCAAATCTCGACTTATAGCCCAAACGGAAGTTAATAACATCTGACTGTTAAGTCGTAAAAGATAAATCAAGAAATATGGAACCTAAATAGAAAGAAATCCAAACCAAATACAGAAATCAATATCCTATAATACTATCTCAACTTATAGTCCTGATGGAAGTAAAATCTTCCGACAATTTGTCCTAGTAGATAGCTAGAAATCCAAATCCCAAATAAAACACAATTAATACGGAATATCGAAAACAATATCCAAATAATTATGTCGATCTAGAGTCCTAATGGAAGTGATACTTCCAATCGTTAGGCCTTTAGAGATATTAGGAAACACAAACTCAAATAAATAACAAAGCCAAACAAAATTAAATATACAAAATCATATGTCTCGACCCCTAATCCTTGGAGAGACAAAACTCTCGACTGAACGGTCCTAGGAGATAGAAACAAAAAATCAAACAAAAGAAGATCTCTTAGCCATACGCTCTTATGAGAGAAAGACAGACAAGCTCACAACATGTCTCTAATGTTATAGATAGATAATACGCACCTGTCTCGAGTTAGGATACCTCAAATGACATACGGACACACAACCGGTCTCTAATGTCAAAAAATCATCATCTTTAATGAGGCGGCGATGTCAAATATCTCAAATGTAATGGATCTACCTAAGTCATCCAGACGGGAGACCGACGTACTGCAGCATTGCTCTAGAAAACGCTAATGACCGCAGCCCGTTTCCTACAGTCCCTAAGTTACTTCCAGATGCATGACACTCTTATCCATCGCATGCCATAAATATGTTGTCGGGCTACGTCGAACATTGACCATGATTCCTACTTGCCTTTGGTAACAGACTGTTGGTCCTTATCTGATGTCGGGGCAACGGGTCTAATAAGAGAAATAACCCTCAGCCTACAAACATAACAAGGTGACATCATTAATCCGGGGAGCGACCCCACAATCAAGATCGCTAGGATGGATAACTCGCCTATCTGGTGGGTCTAATTCATACACTCTCCACAGAGGCGTGAAACCTATAACGTAGATTCCCAACAGTTACTCTCGACTATATAAGTCCTAACGAGAGTAATAACAGTTGCTCTCGACTCTACACGTCCTAATGAGAGCGTCATAACATATTGATTCCTTGACCATTAGTCCTACAATTAAATAATAATATACTCGACTAGCTAGTCCTAAGAGGATAAATATATAAATCCCAACACATCTCCAACTTGTAGCCCTTGGAGAGCAATGGAACTCTCGACTATTAGGCTCTAAGAAGTCACCTCTAGACGATATCACAAATTCTTAACCGATATCCAAAATATAAGTGACATCTACTCACCAATAGTAATCGAAGAAGTATTACTTGAGCGTCTCATGCCACTCAGTATTACTCCTATGTTTACAAGAAGTTAGTAAAATACACTTATCAAATCAATAATTATTCTATAATATGAGTCAATTGAATAATTGAAAAATATTACCAAACGTCCCATACCACCTGGTACTACTAATCCTTTTATTCAACATCCTCGTTATATAGAATCAAATCACAACACAAATCAAATATTCTTATCGTATAGAATTTATATTAAGATCTAGTAAATCAATTTTGAACCATTAAATATATATACGAAAATTTATTTATATTTTAATACACTTAAAACCATTAGAAAATATTTCACAATTGTTTTATCTTCAAAATAGGTTTATATACTCAAAATCCCCTTTCAAAATATCTTTTAAATCCTATTTATTTAACATACACTTTACAAAATGAATTCCTTTTTGAAAATATTATTAAAACTTTTAGTTACACCAAACAATCAAATAAAAGCATTTTGAACCAATAAATATATAAAAAGGG
This sequence comes from Allium fistulosum, assembly GCA_030737815.1. Lineage (NCBI taxonomy): Eukaryota > Viridiplantae > Streptophyta > Magnoliopsida > Asparagales > Amaryllidaceae > Allium > Allium fistulosum. Next base: position 811,819,557 of record CM060902.1, read on the forward strand.
GAATATATTTCAAAACTCTTTAAAATATATTTTTATAATAAAAAAAATCCACTTTTAAATTTCCTTTTAATCCTTTCTATTATATATTCAATTTACAAAGTAATTTCCCCTTTGGAAATATTATCGAAAATCTCTTATTTACACTTATAAAAATTCCATACATTCCAATATATTGAAAAATTATATATTTTTATTTTCAAATAAACTTTTATATCCAAACAACTTTTAAGAAATTATTTTATTTTTACAACCACTTTTATTTATTTGAAAATATACTTCAATATAATTTTTAAACATTAAAAATAATTTTTTGAAGCTTTTAAAAACATTTTAACACTAGAAGATCAATTGAACGTCCAAAATATAAATTATGGAGTAAAATTCTCCAAATCATCAACCGATCATCTAAACAATTTTATCGTATAGTCGAGTCAAATTCCATCGAGTTTCGGCTACCCATACAATGCACATAACAAATAAATAAGCTAAATAAATCAAATGCAAAAGGACGGCATCTCCTTTGCATTTTGACAATCCAACAAACACAAAATCTTAACATCTAATCCAAATCCATACTCAAGGTCTCAACAATCTATCTAATAATCCAAACAAATATTTCAATAAAGCAATTCAATCAATACTCACGCTCTACTTAAACAAGCCATTCAATCAATCATCGGGATAATTAAATATATGTAACTAGCAAGGAAAAAAATATAATTATGAGTTTAGAAACTCACTGAAACGATGGTTGAACGCAATTATCAACTACCTACAGTCCGAACACAAGCACAACTATCGCTAGCCAGTCTTGTATCCTGAAATTTACTCTCGACCACCAACTTTGCACCAAAATCTAGATGCCTGAACGTCATGTGACATCAGTAATTCTAGTGCTAGCTTCTACTTCGTAGTCTCCTTCAGCCAGCACCACATCACCTCGTCGTCCATCATCACATTGCTCCAGTTTGCGACTTTAAAAAGCATCATCTTAGGATGTGAACATTGAAGATGTGTCCTCCTAATCATGATCGTTGCCACCTCGCACACCTTGTCGAAGTTGGCCCTCCTTGCCTTGCCGACGCCTGGTCGATCGCGCTCAGGCATCATCGTTTCGCTTGCGATAATTTTTGCATGAATTGGTTTCTAATGTGGGTTTTAGGGTTAAATCGGAATTAGGAGATTCAATAAGAGGCTTTAGGCTTTTTGTTTGGGTAAGGCAAGGGAAGAGGATTCTTCTAGAGAAAGGAAAAGAAGTTTAAATGAGTTTTGGGCTCAAATTCAAATTAACAAATTTTCCTTTCTTTTTAATAACCTCTTTATTTATTTATAAATAAATTTCAATTCAATATCAATTGATTTACACTTTAAAAAAACTGTTTATATTCATTTTAAACATCTTATTCAATTTCAAAATATTATTCGAAGGTAATTTATTAGTTGATTTCAAGTTATTAAACAAATTTATTAAATATACCTTAGTTAAATAATATTTACTTTCAAAACAAAATTATCGAATTTCAAATCAAAAAAAATTATTTTAATTTATTTTATTTTATTTATACGGTGTAGAAAGCAGTGTTGTTACAGACTTCCCCCTTAAGAAAATTGAGTCTTCGCAATTTCTTGTAGGGAAACGTCATACACAACTCATACCCTAACTTTCTTCATATTCTATAAACTTCTACAAGCTTACAAAACCCTCTATATGACATTTTCATAAACTTCTCTAATCATATGATATATACTTATTTAAATTTCTATTTTTCACATACGATAATTTGTGAAAAAATTTCTAAGTCTTAAAATTTTTAGAAAATTTCAACAGAGTTTCTTTTGTACCGAGGGCATTCCGAAAAATCAAAAAAAAAAAAATAATGCAATATAAATATAAATCCCAATTAATAAGGCATCCCAAAACATGAGAAAACAAACATATATCACATATACACCAACGTAACATAAGAACGTACCTTTTCGTTCGCGTTTAAGCGAGCTATTTCCCTTTTAAGCAAGCAAAAGCAAGCAATCTTTGCCAACTAGTATTCCAAATAAGCTTCTTAAGTACATAATCTCAACTCAGATTCATATATTAGTCTCGATAAAAGAAATATAATAAGCATACTATCACTTAACATCAAACTGTCCTAGTTTCCCAATTTTTGACAACGTCTCAACAAACTTTCAATAGTCAAAATCACAAATTTAAACAATGATATCTAAAAATGAATTATTCCATAGTGTGTTAGATTTCTAGAACAGCTTTCAGATTGCAAAATATGGATTATAACTCAAGATATCAAGGATTCTCTAAATCTATATATAGCAGATTTTTCAAATATGTGCAATGCCACTTTAGAAAATTACATTTTTAGGCATGAAAACATCAAAAATTTGCAATTAAAATAAAAGCTGTTTGTCAGGTTCTTAGCTTTCCAATAAGTATAAGATCATCGAAAATGGATAAGTGGTTCAAGAGTTATGATCAAAACAAGACAACCTTCTAATTTTTGATAATAATGTGTGCATGCCTGATTCATAAATATGTTGTTTTAGCCAAGTAAATGTTAGTTTTTCGACTAAACACTCTAAATAAAAGTTTTTGCATATGTTTCAAGCTTTCTGAAATGGGTAAAATCATCAAAATCAAACAAATCATTTAAAAGTTATGGCCAAACGAACACAATACATATTTTTTTAAATTCATTCTCAAGCCAGAAATTTGAATCCATTTTCAAACTTGTTTATACACTACTAAACTTCAAAATTTTGATAAGCGACAAACACAGAAGTTTTTCCATATTAAAATATCTTTCAAATGGAAAATGATTCATCAAATTTTGACGAAAATAATCAAAAGTTATAGTTAAATGAAATCAATATTGTTACAACGTATTTGAATTTTCGGACAACGACATACTGCATTTTTAATTCATGCTCTAACCATAGTTGAGCTCAAAATTTTGCATTACATAGCAAACAAAAATTGCTCTCTCAATTAATATCGACAATCACTAGCATGTGTTATCTCCTTTGTGTTTAATTATTGTTGAAATATAAATTATGCATTGTAATTTTCCAAAATATACAGTTTTCACGAATCGATGCCATGATTAACCATAAAGCAACATTATCAATTCATTTTTCTTCATTTATAATTTGAAGATAGTATATTTCTAGGAACTAAAGAAAATATGCTCGGCAAATATGTTGAATTTTGTGACCAATAAAAGAGTTTACAAAATCCAATTTTCTTGTCAAGACAAAATTAAACTGCTGCTTTGAAAATGCGAACTCAAAAATTTATATGCAATAAAATAGAGAAAAATACATTTTGGAAGAGAATCATTGTTCAGTAGAAACAATCTAAAATGGCTAACTAATACATTTATTTAAAGCCATGGGTCTCAACAAATTTGATCCGTTCAATAGCATATTGTATATTTAACTAGTTGAAAAGGAAAATATTTGTGGCGATACTTAATATGGAGCACCTAATTATGAGACTAAAACTAGTTCTTTCTAGTTTGAGGCTGAATTGGATGTTTCTGGGCCCAAGATTTCCTACAATTTGGCTTTTAAGGTACGTGGAAAAGGATGTAGGTATAAAACAGTAGGGGATAAAGGTATTGGGTTTATAAATGTAGAATTATAGTTTCTTATCATTTAAGACAACTGTAAGAGAGGCATGTTATGCACAAAATGTGATTGGATAAGAAACATTATAAGGAGAACATGCCCGGGTTAACTTGGATAAGGATAAAAGACTAGGTGTTATGCTTTAGTTTTTTCTCCCATAGCTAACTGAGTTCAATCTATCATCTTCATCCTAGCTAAGGAAAAGATAAGTTGACTAACTAAACATTTTTCTAAACAAAAGAGCCTGTTTTATATGTATGTAGTCCTTGTTTCTTTTGGTATTTGCATTTAGGAGATGTAAACCAGTGCAAAGCCTTATGCATGTATGTACTTTTGCACACAAGTTCAACAAGCTTCAAGTGCATCAATTTCTGTACATATATATTTCTTCATTCGTCTTTTTTTTTCAAAAAATTGTGTCGAAATGCCTCGTCCTAGTGTTTAGGAATCCCTATCGATAATTCATATTTTTACCAAATCGTTTGCTTACTTGAATAAAAATATTTGCTTTCAAAATCTATTTATATATCCAATTCATCTATCGTTAACAACAATAAAAATTATCACACATCACCCAAAAAAAAGATAAGCATTTCACAACAATACACACATTTCAAATAAACAAACAAACAAACGCCTTCAGTGGAAAACTATCTATCAGTTTCCGCTGCGCAACTCTAATCACTACTAGATCACTTCATTCGCATTCTAGCCACACAGAGGTTTATTCATCAACACCAATGCTGACACTACTCGTTAGGCCAACCATTCTCTACTTCACTACCTCCCTTAACAACTTCCATTCACTCAGAAATAACATACAGAAGAGGTAAAGATAAAGACAATACATATATAGTAGAAAAAATAACAAGTACGTCCCTAAATGATTACCCTAGTAATCATCGTATACTCCTGTTATCCCTTTAATATAGGGTAACTACCATACACACCCAAGTGGGATGGGGACTCTAAATTGCTCTAAGGCCAAGACTCATGTCATAAATATTCTGTATTGTTCTGAACCTATTTTGATACCAAACTATGACACCCTACCTCTATACCCGTATTACCAAAGAGAATTACTAAGTAATCCTATCTGATAATACGAGGAATGGCTTGTTAGGAGCGACCACACATGAAAATTCCCTTGGGCTAACACTGATATGTATCTCACCTCAAAACATATCAATAAAATACGTATACAGTATTGGTACAAAGCAATAAAAACGTGAGCTTACTAGGACAGAATAATATGCAACATATACAGATGAACATAGAGTCACATATCGTAGCAAAAAAATATCACATAACAAAATATAATGTGTGTCTCACTACAACAATATATACAAGTCAAATTCAATATACAACACTTTCTTATCTCATTAAAATAAATATAAGGAGACACATAAATAGAACATATAATCAATCATCATCTCAAAATACGATGTAATGAATCTATATTGTCTCCTCTAAAGCCCAATATCCAAAAACGGCTAATGTCCCTGTACTTGAAAAGTCTCGGATTGACCCGAGTATTGTATAAATAATTAATGGGTCAGACTATATCTGAATCCAATGTGGTTACATACCAATAAGCATGGTATTAAAAAGTCAAGTACGAATACGACCAAAAAGTAACATTCATCGTAATAACACCACAATAATAATATACCATGCCTCACATTACAAATATCACCTAAGGAATACATGCAAGCAAGTAAGTATCACAACATTTATAAATCAGGTGATTAACAATCAAATCCATCGAAATCTCAAAATAATACAGGTAAGCGCACCACGTACTTATAAAACCACGATGAAAAAAATGGATCTCAAATCAAACCAAATCCAAGGGTCAACAAACTAGGTACCTTGACTTGCAGTCCTAACAGAAGTGTGGACTTCTGACTGTCAATCCCTAAAATATGAATAAAGAAGGCATAAAATCGTATAAACAGTCAAAGCATCAATATCCTAGAATACTATCTCAACTTACAGTCCCGATAGAAGTAAAATCTTCCAAATGTTTTTCCTAGGAGATAGCCAGAAATCCAAATCCCAAATAAAATACTATTAATATAAAATATCGAAAACAATATCCAAATAATTATGTCGACCCGGAGTCCAAATGGAAGTGATACTTCTGACTGTTAGGCCCTCAGATATATCAGGAAACACAAACTCAAATCAACATCAAAGCCAAAAAACTTAATATACAAAATCATATATCTTGACCCCTAGTCCTTGGAGAGACAAAAACCTCGACTGAGTGGTCCTAGGAGATAGAAACAACAAATCAAACAAAAGAAGATCTCTTATCCATACGATCTTATGAGAGAATGACTAACAAGCTCACATTATGTTTCTGATGTCATAGGTAGACAACGCGCAGCTATCTTAGGTTAGGATATCTAAAATGACAAACGGACACATAGCCAGTCTCTATTGTCAAACAAACATCATCTCCAATGAGGTGGTAATGTCAAATATCTTAAATGTAATGGATCTACCTAAGTCATCCAGACGAGAGACCGACGTACCGCAGCACAGCTCCAGAAAACACTAATGACTGCAGCCCATTTCCTACAGTCCATAAGTTACTCTCAGAATCGTGACACTCTTATCATCATATGTCATAAACACGCTGTCGGGCTATGCCGAGCTTTGGCCACGATTCCTACTTTCCCTTAGTAACGGACCGTTGGTCCTTATGTGACGTCGGGGCAATGGTCCTAATGAGAGAAATAACTGTCAACCTACAAACACAACTTGGTGACATCATGGATCTGGGGTGTGATCCGCAATCAAGATCGCTAGGATGAATAATTAGACTATCTGGTCAGTCTAATTCACGCGCTCTCCAAAGTGGCGTGAACCCTATGACATAGATTCCCAACAATTACTCTCGACTATATAAGTCCTAATAAGAGTAATAACTAGCACTCTTGACTCTACACGTCCTAATGAGAGTGTCACAACATATCAATTCCTTGACTACTAGTCCTACAAGTAAATAATAATATACTCGACTAGTTAGTCCAAAGAGGATAAATATATAAATCCCAGCATATCTCCAGCTTGTAACCCTTGGAGAGCAATGGACTCTCGACTATTAGGCTCTAAGGAGTCACCTCTAGACGATATCACAAATTCCTAACCCATCTCTATAATATAAGTGACATCTACTCACCAATAGTAATCGAACAAGTGTTACTTGAGCATTCCATACCACTCAGTATTACTCGTACGTTTACTAGAAGTTAGTAAACTAGACTCATCAAATCAACAACTATTTTATAATATGATCCAATAGAATAATCGAAAAAATATTATCGAGCGTCCCATACCACTCAGTACTACTAATCTGTTTATTCAACATCCTCCTAATATACAATCAAATCACAACGCAAATCAAATATGCTTATCATGTAGAATTTCCATTAAATCCAGTAAATCAATTTCGAACAATTAAATATATATATGAAAACGAATTTATATTTTAATACTCTTAAAACCATTAGAAAATATTTCACAATTGTTTTATCTTTAAAATAGGTTTATACTCTAAATCCCCTTTCAAAATATCTTTTGAATCCTATTTATTCAACATACGCTTTACAAAATAAATTCCTTTTCGAAAGTATTATTAAATCTTTTCAATTATACCAAATCATCAAATAAATCCATTCTGAACCAATAAATATATAAAAAGGGGAATATATTTCAAAACACTTAAAATATATTTTCATAATAAAAAAATCCCCTTTTAAATTTCCTTTTAATCCTTTCTGTTATAAATTCAATTTACAAAAGAATTTCCCTTTTGGAAATATTATTGAAAATCTCTTATTTACACTTATAAAAATTACATACATTCTAATATATTAAAAAAATCTCTATTTTTATTTTCAAATAAACTTTTATATCCAAATGACTTTCAAGAAATCATTTTATTTTTACCGCCACTTTTATTTATTTATAAATATACTTTAATTTAATTTTAAAACATTAAAAATAATATTTCGAAGCTTTCAAAAACATTTTAACACCAGAAGATCAATTGAACATTCAAAATATAAATTATGGAACAAAATTCTCCAAATCATCAACCAATCATCTAAACAATTTTTTCGCATAGCCGAGTCGAATTCCATCAAATTTCTAGCTACCCATATAATGCATTTAACAAATAAATAAGCTAAGCAAATCAAAACGTAAAGCATCTACTTTGCATTTTGACAATTCAATAAACACAAAATCTCAACATCTGATCCAAATCCATACCTAATCTCTCAATGGTCTGTCTAATAATCCAAGCAAATATTTCAATTAAGAAATTCAATTAATACTCACACTCTACTCAACCAAGTCGTTCAATCAATCATCAAGATAATTAAATATATGTAACTAGCAAGGAAAGAAAATATAATTTTGAGTTTAGAAACTCATCGAAACAATGGTTGAATAATGCAATTAGTGACTACCTACAGTCCGAACATAAGCACAGCAGTCGCTAGCCATTCTTGTACCCCGAAATTCACTCCAACCCATAACTTTACACAAAATTTTGGATGCCTGAAAATCATGTGAGATCAGTAATTCCAATGCTAGCTTCCACATCGCAGTCTCCTTCAGCCAGCACCACATCACCTCGTTGTCTGTCATCACGTCGCTCCAATTCACGACTCCAAAAAGCATCACCTCGGGACGTGAACATTAAAGACATAGCCTCCTAATTGTGATCGCCACCACTTCGCACCCACCCTTCGAAGTCGGCCTTCCTCGCCTTGCCGACTCTAGGTCGATCTCTCTCAAGCATAATTGCCTCACTTGTGACATTTTTTTAGTTAAGGCACGAATCGATTTCTGATATGGGCTTTAGGGTTAAATCGGGATTAGAAGATTCAATAAGAGGCTTTAGGCTCTTTGTTTAGGTAAGGTAAGGGAAGAGGATTCTTCTAGAGAAAGGTAAAGTAGTGTAAATGGGCTTTAGGTTCAAATTCAAATTAATAAATTTTCTTTTCTTTTAATAACCTCTTATTTATTCATAAATAAATTTCAATTCAATATCAATTAATTTACAGTTAAAAAAACAATTTATACTCAATTTAAACATCTTATTCAATTTAAACATCTTATTCAATTTCAAAATATTATCCGAAGATAATTTATTAGTTAATTTCAAGTTATTATAACAAAATCTTTTATTAAGTATAATTTAGTTAAATAATATTTACTTCCAAAAATAATAATTATCAAATTTCGGAATCAAAATAATTTATTTTAATTAAATTTATTTGGTTTATACGGTATAGAATGTAGGGTTGTTACATGTAACGGCCCATATTGAATATTTAAATAATTGATTTAAATATTTAATCATTAATTAAATGAATCCCCAAAAATATGATTTTTTGCATATGATCGAATCAGGACTTGAGACCACTTCCATTGAGTTTAGATTGACGTTGCAAATTAAAATGAGTATAAGCTTCGCAATATTTAGAGATTGGACGATCTGATGGCCAAAACGATCTTAAAATACACGAAATTAGCATCTCGGGAAGCAGACTCAAATATCGACGAGATTTATACCATTGGATCCGAAAAAATGAGGATGTATATAGATGAGTTTCATTACGATTGGACGCATAGTGTGATTGTATGACTCGAAATGCAAGACCATTTATTTGAGAAAAATAAATAAATAGAATAACATACTATAAATATCACTCGAATCCTCTTTCCATCTATAATCTCATTTTATACTTTACTATTTCATCAGAAAACAGTGGCCGCTCCTCATTTCCTTCAAAAATCCAAATCAAGCAATCCGCTCAACGATAAATCATGGAACGAGATCCGATGAGCTCGTGTGGATGAGAGCTTTGGGATGACTATGGCAGAATTTTAATCGATTATGATTGACGACATCAACCTTTTCATGGCCAGATCAAAGGTTTAGACTTGTTGGAGATCAGGGAGGGGATAGAGAAATGGGAAGCGCCATTGGAATCTCCTCGATGACGCGCACCTCTTACCATTTTCACAGCTCCTCCAATAGTTAGAAGTGGATTATGACCATAACTTGTAGCTTGCACAACTATTAGGTTGTGGTTTCTAATAGGGGGCCGAGCACTATGTCTTCAAGTCCGAGGCTGAGAGAATGGAAGCCGAGTGCCCTAGAGCTGACGGAATTTCATTTCGTTAATAAACGAGTGAGAAATTGGAGTTTGAAGTGGGCGTCTATGGGTGATATGTACGATTCGTGCATGGCCTTGGTATTTGATATGTAGAGGAAGAAGGATTAAAGCTAATAGAGGTAATTAAGGATTTAATTATAGTTAATTAATTATTTAGTTAATCTCGATACTTATATTGGCCATATCTTTTACATGCGACGTCAGTTTTGGATGCGGTTTCTTGCATTGCTTGTGATGGAGAGATCTATGTTTTTATAGTGGTTTGAATAGCTTTTGTTGAGGTGAGTGATATTATTTCTCACCATACTATGATTGGTTGTATGGTATTAGATCGACGTTTTGGAATGATTTTTATATTAAAAATTGTGATTTTATTATAATTAATCAACTACTAGATTTTTATAAAAGAAAATAAAAATGTTTTAAAATGATTTTATATCGGATATCACATTTTTCCTATCAACGTGCCATTTTTAGGGAATTATTAGATTTGGACTATTTCTGACATGATTTCCCCTTTTGTTGATATGCTTGCATTATACATGTTGTATGTATGCTATATTGGATGTATGTATGCTTGTTGGTTGCTTGTTTGGTTGTTTTTGGTTGAAAATGCCGATTTAGCAACGATTGGGTATTAGGGAATATCTCGTATGTTGGGATTTCCTACATGCAAAAATCTAATGGATAAGATAAGTTATGGAAGATGGTTAGGATACGTGCCAACTGATCTAAAGGTGGAAGACAAGGTTTTGAACTTCAGGATGGATGCCGGATGTTTCCATTTGGTTTGTACTTATCCGTTTTGGTTAAGTACATGACCAAAGTGGTTGGTAGTAACCACCATAGAGTAGTTAATGTCCATCATTATTGTTGAATGGCGATTTGGTCGATCTTTGGCTTGGACATTGAGGAGATTTCATGGTGCATGATTTGATGGTTTGTCCATGCGATCGACTTAGAGTCTTGATGTTATGGTTGAGCGGTTTTGATGGTGAGGCGATGATGTGATGCTTTGACATGAGAGTTGATACTTCAGATTATGACTCGACGGTGTATAGAGTAGGTTCCGAGGTTAAAAGTTTCAGGACTCTATAGATTATGTTGGAGGTGTTGGCCCGTTCGCATCGTGGGAGGATGGCGATGTAACAACATGATGAAAAATCTTGTACCTTCAGTTTGTGACTTATGGTAGGAGTAGGTATTGAAGATTAGACACTCTGTATCTTCGGTTTGTGAATTGAGTAGGGAGAAGGTATCGAAAAGGCTCATGTTGGGAGTCATGGATTGGAGGAACGTGATGGGTTTTAGATAGTGGAAATTGCATTCAGCTAGTAAGGCTTGGATGGATGTGCATATGCTAAGGGATCGTTGATGGTTCGAAGTGTTTTCTATTGTACTCGAAGTAGGGGTATCGTATAGTGGGGATGCCCATGGATTGGTAGCGAGGATCCATATACCTTGCCCATGGCTTTGGGTCTAGTGTCCAAGTTTAGGCTGCGAGACTTGTATCTAGCTTTGGGGTGCAAGATAAGAGAGAACAACTATGACGCCCCACCTCTATGCTCATGCTAGCCAAGGACACTACGGGGTAATGACGTCAACTAGCGCGAAGAATAAGGCAGTTGAGGAGCGACCATTTGTGCAATTGCCTTCTACGAGCACCGGTATGTCAGATAATATAACATGCATTTCGTTTCAAAGAAGAAACCCGACATACCAATGCAAACTCAAAGCTACCACACAATGGCTAAGTGGACCCTCGGAAATAAATATAGAAATAAGCATAACATAAATCAGTGACAGACATTCATATCACAAAGGCGGAATCAGATATGAACATATCACATAAAAGTGTACATCAAAGTAGTGGTCAATCTAGATCCACTACATCACAAAAGAATAGATACAAGTGCTAGACAAAAGAATAATTAAACATCAAGGAGTCTCTACCTCTAATGTATAATAACAAAAACTACAAAACTATGTAGTAAGACAAAAGTCAGAAGATGATCCCAGATAAGGAGTCAAGCAGAAGCACCTGTAACATCTCGGTCTGACCTGAGTATTATTTAAGAAGAAAATAATAAACGGATCAGTCTAGCTATAAATATCAGCTGAAGTGAAATAGGATAAGAGATATGACCAAAAACGTATGATAATAAGAAAATGCCATATTGTGTCAAGTATACATCGAATAACAACAAAAATCATACAATATCTCAAATCATCTCAAAGCACCAAAAAGAATCACATTCTTTAAATGATTCACCAAAACACAAATATTGACAAAACATATCAATGCCAATCCACGAAAATAGGTGAAACACAAATTCTAGAAATCACAGAAGGGGGAAGGCCTATCACAAACGAGAGCATGAAAACTCACCAACACGTGTATCACAAACGGGTTGTTAACCCATGGTCGCTAACCATAGAGCCGGTGCCACGACATAGTACAGCGAACGCCCGAGGAACCAAACTCAAATAATTCAAGCACAACGACGTAGTATAGCGAACGCCCGATGAACCTGAACACAAATAAATCCGGAACAACGACGTAGTACAGCGAACGCCCGATGAACCAGAACGCAAATAATACGGAACAACGACGTAGTACAACGAATGCCCGATGAACCAAACTCCATAAAACCATAGGTCGCTAGCCTATAAAAAATGAGACGAAACTCCATAAATCGGGGTACAGTCCCCCACGTGGACAAAGAGACATCGCACATTGCTAGTCTAAACCATAAAATGATCATCATCGATCATCAAGAAGTGTCGATTACACTAAGCTAGTAAATATAAGAGTTTAGCTTCATGTCCCATAACCACTTGCTTCACTCAAATTTTATGAACAGATTGTAGATTTCCACTCGAAAATTATCATAAGAGTTTCAAATGAACAAGTCAAAGAATTAACCGATGAAGTAAACGCAAGGGTTTCATAACACTTGTTTTGCCAAGCCGTTTAATTAGATTTTCTCGTACGAATGAGGTAAAGGTTTGTATATACTAATAGATTAGAAAACGGTTTTATAAACGAGCTTTGTATTAAAAATAGAGTTGAAATCATCTTTGTAAAACAGTTTGAATATTTACTACTAGTATAGAAACCTTTGTATTTAGAAGTGATAAGTCACAAAAATGATTGTAAAAACAATCAATCACCAAAATCCACATACGAAGACGTGAATCAAATCCATAGAAATCGATGCCGAATCCATCAAAATGGATATACCCAAAAATCCCGAAAGAGAAGTCATCAAAATAGATAATAAATGATAACAACAAATCGGATAATCACGAATCGATTAACATTGGAATCTCAAGCAAAATAGGTAAATGGGGCTGAAGCAAGCAGGTCAGTCGACTGAACCAGGTGGTCAGTCGACTGACACAGGGATACAAATTCTGTATCCCCGGGGTCAGTCGACTGACCCAGATGGTCAATTGACTGAAACAGACCCAAGCAATTTCCTGGGTCCTGGTTCAGTCGACTGACACACTGGTTCAGTCGACTGAACTTGCTTCTAAGTCATTTCCAGCCTTCTGGTTCAGTCGACTGAACCTGCTTCTGAAGCACATTCAACCAAGCCCCCTAGTGGGGCAAAAGTTATACAATTCGTGATCGAACGAGCAACGGTCGCTAGGGGTTTATGCCAATCGGCAACCCAGCCCTATAGGCTCTTCGATGCTTCACCGAAAACATGTTCAAAGCTCCACAAAAGGGTTTTCACAAAATTGGACTTAAAAACAAAAAATTGGAATATTCACCAAATCAATCCAAATCAAAATCAGATGAACATGTAAAGATGTTAGGAATTCATACCTAACAATCAAAGATAGTATAGACATAGATGTGAGATAAAAATCTCACCTTTAATCCCAAAAACAATGAATGAGAAGCTTAATCACAAAGGAAAGATCAACACTCTTCACTTCAACCCAAGTAGCTTGAATCTAAGCTCAAAAGAAGAACATTCCCTAAGTTAGGTTTAGGAAATTTCTGAAATTGAAGAGAGAATGAGTTGGAGAAGATAAAGAGGATGCTTACCTAAGCTTCTCTTTGAATTTGGAGCAAGAAATGAAGCTTGCAAAGGAAACTAGGGTTTTGAATTTCTATTTCCAATCTTTTTCCCCCATTAATCTCAAAAGCTTGAAAGTGTTAGGAAATTAAAGTGAATGAAGAGAAGAGGGGGACTGAGCTAGGGTGTTATGTTAGGTTATTGGGCTAAAACCCAAACCCAAAGCCCTAAGTGAAAAATAGCAAAATTCACTCAACTCCAAACATATCGATGCTTACACTTAAAAAAGTCGCAAACACCATTTTGGACTCAATGGAAGTGGTCTAGAGTCCTAATTCGACTGTTTATAAAAAGTAGCTTTTCGGACTTTAATTCGGTTAACGATGTTATATTTAAATAAAACATTTAAATATACAATCGTAAAATATGCGGGTTGTTACAGACTACCCTCCTTAAAGAAATTGCGTCCTCGCAATAATTAAGAGGAAGATAAAAAGTAACAACCATAAAAGCATATCAACACAAAAGAAAATTTGAAATAATAAGTTCACCATAAAGAGCACGAAAGAGTAAGTCCGGATGTGTTTGCTCAATGAATTCTCAAGATTCCCAAGAGAAATCCTTAGGAATTGAGGACCATTGAACATTCACAAGAATAATATCTTTATTTCAAAGGCGTTTAACCTTCGAAGTAATGATACGAATAGAATGTTGCTCATAAGTCAAATTTGGTGAAACTTCAATTTCTTCAATTACACCGGGCTCAAGAATAGAATCGGAATCCCTAAGGTATTTTCGTAGTTGAGAGACATGGAAAACGTCATGAATAGCAAAAAAAATTGAGCCGGTAATAAAAAGCGATAAGCCACGGAACCAATACGTTCGGTGATGGGAAATGGACCAACATATCGAGGTGCTAATTTTCCCGATCGACTGAAATGCAAAACAACCTTCATAGGTGAAACACAAATGAACACCCGTAAAGTCTAGACCTAAAACCAGCTTCTCACCGACTTCAAGCCAACACGAAGGGAATCGGCATGGCCTTCCGTAGAGTGCCTCGAAAGGTGCCATACTAGATTGGAAGCTATAATTGGAAGAAAACTCAACGAGAGAAATATGATCTTCCCAACTTCCACCAAAATCAAGAACACATGCACGAAGAAGATCTTTAAGAGTTTGATTCACACGCTCGATTTGTCCATCGAACAAAGGATGATAAGCGGTGCTAAAATTAAGCTTTGTTCCCAAAGCTTTTGAAGACCTTACCAAAATCCACTAGTAAAATAATGGATCATGATTGCTAACAATAGAAGCAGGAAGTCCATGCAATTTTAGTTTGACATAGAGTTTAGCCAAAAGAGGTATGGTCCAAAAGAGAAGGACGACCCTCAAGGCTACACAAAACAAGAGATGAACATGAATTGGATTCACGATCTCGAATCTCACAAGTGGATAAAGTCTCGAGATTATTCCATTCGGATTTCATCAAAGAAACAACTGCTTGTTGCTTACAACTAAGGGCATCGGCAACACGATTACTCTTTTCCAGAGTACAAAGAAGATCAAGATCATAAGATGCAAGGAACTCGAGCCAACGTTGTTGACGCAAATTAAGTTCCTTTCGAGAAAATAAATACTTCAAAAACTTATGATCGGGGTAGAGGACAATTCCTCTCCCAAAAGATAATGAGCCCAATACTAAGAGCGAAAACAATAGCCGCGAGCACCAGATCATGAATGGCATATCTAGTCTCGACAGGCTTTAATTGTCAAGAAGCAAATGCGATAACACATTCCCTTTGCACGAGAATGACACCAAAACCAATACGACTAGTCACTACACCATTATAAGCTATTAACAACGGATAAAAACCGTTGTTAAGTCCAAAAGCAACGGGTAAAAACCGTTTGCAACACAGGAGTGGTTAAATTTAGCGACGGGACAAAACCGTTGCATTATGTCCAAAACACAACGGGTGTAACCCGTTGCAAATTGGGACAAAGGCAACGGTTATATACCGTTGAAAACTTGGTCAAAGGCAACGGGTATTAATCGTTGCAAACTGGGAAAAAGGCAACGGTTATGAACTGTTGCTTAATGGGCAAAAAATCAACGGTTATAAACCGTTGCTTTCTTTCCAAAAAGCAACGGGTGCAAGCGTTGCTTTATGTCCACTAAAAACGGTTAAAAATCGTTGCTTTATGCCCAAAGTCACACATAAAGCAACGGTTAACACCCGTTGCACATAGTGTTTGCTCCTGCTCCTACAAAATCACATCTGTAACTCACTACTGCGTTACACGCATATCTCAGTATATATACCAGAATATAAATATATATCAAAATATGCCAGAATATCAAAATATTGGTACACAAGCACTATAAACATATCGCACATATACCATACATATAAAATTATCAAACTTATAATTACACTCATTGTTTTGCAAACAGAATGCTACCGTGCCGGAATATCATACTTATTACACTGCATTGTTTATTACACTACACTACAAAGATTTCATTAATTACACTACATTGTTTTGCAAGCAGTGAAGTCTACATAGAATAAGCACATTAAAAGGATGCTGAGCAGGTTAGCCGAAGCTGATATTTCTTTGGCTCATGCTGTGGTGCATACAGTATTCTATCCAATTCCTGCGCAAAAGTAAAAACAGGTTTAGTATTTTATGCCTGTAGAATCCTGATAGATACTAGCAGTGAAGTCTTTTTTGTTGAGACTTTCTCAAGTTCACTTTATGATGCCAATCAGTGGAGAAGATTTAGTATTTTATGTCTGTAGAATCCTGGTAGATACTAGCAGTACAAAATCAAGTTCTATAAACAGATCAGACAACCAACAAAGACTACGGCTCAAGCAAAATAAATGAGGGTGAAGGAAAATGAGTTAATCTTTTTGTTGCACAAGGATTCTCACTTTACTCATGTTATTCATCAATCTGAATCTTCTTGATGTTTATGCACAATAGAATTAGAAGGCATAAAGATTTTTTTTTCTATCATTCATCAATCTTTCTTTTCCTTTTCATTTGAACTGATGGTATTCAAATTTATGAAGCTTGTATTCTTTTCTTGGTAACCCTGTTTAGGACTAATAACATCAATGGGATGATCAATTTTTTATTTAATTGCGAGGGTTGCCTTTCAGTGAGTATTCCCAGCATAGCTGGCATGAAAAAGGTTCAACTATTTAAGTTAGGATACGGATGAGTTCATAACGGTCAGGGGTTTTGCAGGACAGTACTTAGTCTTGGTCGCCATAGTTAAATAATAATAATAATATGGCACAAACTGATTTTGGTTAGTGGCATAGTATTGTATAAACAATTATAGGAGATATCAATCTAGATTTGTATTATACATATGCATTTGCATATGCAAATTTCATATACAGCAAACAAAAGAAAATCAGCAATATATGCAAAGAACAAGTCAGAAATATCAATACCTCCGACTAAAGATATCATATCAAACCCTTTTGATGGCTCACATAACCTCCGGCTCCAACATCCCCAAAGGTCTCGGTAAATTGTCGACATATTTTGGCGGTTAGCTCATCCGGCAATAAAATTTTGTCCAACAACACTTTTTCATATGTGGGTGGTATTGGTTTTCCATGAATTATTAATGCTGTGGAATCTCGGCATATAGTACCTGTTATATAAGCATTTCTGGAGTGAATATATGGAATTACATTTACAGAACTAACAAGCTCCCAAACATTTAAGACCATTGTGCAGAGCTACACAAGTCCTAGACGCAACTAATAGTATAACTCATACAACAAAAGAATTAAAAAATTAAAATAATAACTGATAAAAAAGCCTGAAACAGTGAACTGGTTATGCCTATTGCACAAAACACATATTATCTATATCTAAACTGCTTAAAACTCCTAAAGGCTTGCACATCAACAGATTAAAAAAGAAAATAAGTCTAATGAGCAAAATAGTTTAAAAAACTGAAATAGTTTATTACAGGATGTTGTATATCATAAATGAATCAAAGACAAGAACTAAAGATCTATATACCATAAATGGAACACAATAGTAACAAGAAAACACAAACTCATTTTGGAATTACACGTTCACAGCAACTAATATAACCCAACAGCAAAAGAATAACAAACTACAATGTTATAAAATATAAAACTATATAGAACTCCTACAACAAAAGAATAAAAAAAACAAAATAATAACAGATAAAAAAGCCTGGAACAATGAACTTGTTATGCCTATTTCACAAAAGTAATATTATATATATCTGAAACTGCTTATAACTCAAAAAAGCCTGCAAACCAACAGATTAAAAAAGAAAATAAGTCTAATGAGAAAGAGAGTTTAAAAAACTGAAACATATTATTAAAAGATGTCATAATTGAATCAAAGACAAAAACTAAAGACCTATATACCATAAATGGAACGCATTAGAAACAAGAGAAAGCAAACTCATTTTGAAATTACACATTCACAGCAACTAATATAATCCAACAACAAAAGAATAACAAACTACAATGTTATAAAATATAAAATAAACAGAGAGCAGTAAACTCGGTTGAAGCACAAAAAGACTGATTGGTCGATTAAAATAGTACCTGTTGCAATTACTTCGTCCTCGAAGTTCAGGATTTCACATCTTTGGTCGATTAACTGATTGTTCGGAGTGGCAAACTGAGAAGATGCGATTTCACTGCCTACTTGATGATTATCTTGGGCTATGCTGAGAAGATGCTCCAGTTTATCATCCATATTGTCCAGCTTCATCAATTTTTGCTCCACATTTTGCAGTCGCTGCTCATATATTCCTTGGGCCTGTTTGAGCCGTTTGCATGGAATGGCAGCACCCTTAACTTGGCTAGGAGCTATATTAGTCCCAATACTTCGGCTCCTGCCCTTTACATCTTTACCAAACACTGATATAAAGACGGCTTCATCACCACCACTCGTCGTTTCTTTTTCTTTTTCAATTTTGTCCTAAAAAGTAAATACATATATATATATATATGAATAATGAAAATTTAATTTAGCGGCGTTATTATTTGTTTAACTTACAAAGTAGGAAGATGTCGCATCTGAAGTGCTGCCATCTTTTTTCTTATGCGTTTTCTCCCATACTCGAAGACGTGATACTTCTGTTCCCGGACTACTTGAATCGACCTGCATACAATGACCTAAAATTATATTTGGAACTAATGGTATATGCAATGTGATGCACCAATTCAATGACACATACCATTTCTTGAGTAATCATAGCGTGACTCTTACGTCCCGAATGATGACCATATTCGAACATTGATCTATTTTGTTTGCCTCGCTTCCTTTTTTCTTTCGCCTCGGGTTTTGATTCGTTTCTTATGAACTCATCCCAATCATCTTGAGCAATTTTCGGTGGACAATTTCTCATTCTTTCTTCGTCAGTGATGAAATGGTCATAATGATTCTTGCGCAAATCATTCTTGTGTCTCCTAAAAGCCTCGGACATTTTTTTCATAATAAGGTCCTTTGATAGAGGATCGAGCTCATAATATTTCTGCATAACAAAAAATGCATGTAAACCATTTTTTATTTATGTATTGAAAGCATTATAAATGAACGGAGTTTGCCTATAAAATACCTGGTTATGTATTTAAGATAGTTTGCCTATAAAATACCTGGTTATGCCTTTATCTGTTGACTATATTCATGCTTCTGATTGTACTTCTTTATTGAACAGAGTTTTCTCAAAATTTGAAGGGTGGGACAGTGACTTGTTATCAACTTCAGGCAGAGCTGAACTAATACAAAGCACTATAACCCCAATAGTGTTACATTGGTTTCAAATTTATCATCTTCCTACTTATGTACTTGATAAAATAGAAAAATGCGTGCCGACTTCTTTTGGAGGGTCAAATACATTAAATTGCATGAATCTTTTATGCATACCCAAATCAGAGGGTAGTATTGGTCTCAGGCCACTTAACCGTTAAGAGAAACTGCTCTATTAAAACTGTTGTGGGTACTTCTTACAAAAGAATGCCAGTGGAGTAAATGGATAAAGAATAAGTATCTTCAGAATCAACATTTTTGGACTATTGCAGTTTATAACAATAATTCTTGTACTATACATTTTTCTTGACGGAGACGTAGCAGCAAAAATAATGCATAGGATCGTTGTAAATGAGGATACAACATCCTTGTGGTTAGATTCTTGGTTAAATCACAAGTCTATGACAGTAGTAGATATTGATCTATTTAAACCATTTAAGTTCATGTACACAGTGCATATTACATTCAGACGACTATATTTTACAAACAGAAACAGTACATAAAAATGGTTATGAGATTGGAGAACTTACCTCCAATTGATTCCACACGTCTTCCTTGTAATTTGGCGGAACTTTTTTCCAACTTGGATATGAGATTGGCACATGATTTCTTACTAGTTTACCAATCTTCGTAGCGACCTTTGAACCATTTTTTCCGACTGGAGAACCGTAGTTGTCTATATCAATTTTCTCCCGTTTTAAAGTGGATGATTGGGAAGTTGTATCATTTGACGGTGGTGTGGCATCTTGTGACATTATGTCCTGCAAAGTCTCAAATCCTAAAATAATCCCAACAACATTATGACGTACAGTTCTTCCCCTTTCAGCCCGTCCCTGTGATGCCCGATTGTTGTCGGCCAAATTATTGCATGGAGTCCCCTCCATAACAAGATCAAACGCCTTATATGTCTTAATAAAATTTGCTCCAAGCGATCACAGTTAAGCTGCTGTACATCTGATATATGAACCAACGTCCCCTTATTGATTTGTCTGATCCCACCAACTTCTCACCACATTATGATTTTTGTCAGTCCGACTGACAATAATCGTAATGTGATGAGAAACTGGTGGGATCAGACAAATCAGAAGGGAACATTGTTTACTATATCAGATGTACAGCAGCTTACCAGTAATCGCTTGGAGCAATTTTATTAAGTCATATAATGCGTTTGATCTAGTTATGGAGGGGAGTCCATGCAATAATTTGGCTAACAGCAATCGGGGATCACAGGGATGGGCGGGAAGGGGAACATTCACTTTAATGCGGCAGTGATAAAGTCTTCCTGCATCACCAGAATTTTAAACTTAAGCGGATTCAAAACAATATCTAAAATACTGACTGAAATAAAGGATGCAAATACAAAAATATATTACCTTAGCACTGCTGAACTAAAGGGTGCAAATACAATATCTTGAACTGCCTGTCTACCTACAAACACAAAGAAAGAAAGAATAGAAAAGCTGATCATATGTATGTATGTGTACATGTGTGTATGTATGTGATCATATGTAAGTACCTACAACTACAAACACAAAATGAACTCTTGCAATATATTCATCCTTATGGATCCATCAGGATATTATAATGACACTAATAAAAAAATATAATGCATCTATTACTATCATTCACGCTATATTTTACATTTTACACCATTTTAAATAAATATTTTGTTAAGGTACAATAACTGCTCTGAAATACAAAGTTAACATATGCATTTGATAAGATCTTCTAATTTTTCATTGTCTTCAAAAGCTGATTGATAAACGGTGGAAAACTCAGTGTCATCCACATTTATGGTCAACCGTTTTGGTGTATGCAAAACCACAAACCATCCGTTATTTTTTAAATCTTTTGAGTAGAACACTTGACTCGCTTCCGATGCAAGAATAAATGGCTCATCATTCACGCTATCTTTATTCTTCAATTTTCCCAAGTTAACTGTGATCAAGCTTGAAACAGAATCTATTTTACAACCATTGATCTTATCTTCGACCTTTACTCAATCACAATAAAAAACTGTTTGTTTGAAGTCAATGTAATCCAACTCAATTATCTGTTGAATGACTCCGTAATAAGTTGTTTCTGCTTCCTTAAAAATTTTATCCTTCCCACTCGCTCTAAATTGTGTAATTGCTCTCATGCATACACCACTATCCTGTGTTAGCTTTCGCTCTTTATAACTCTTCGGAGAAAATAAAAACCCATTCACTTGGTACTTCATATAACTACGGGCATCAAACTTCGGCCCGTTAACTAACCGCCAAAGAGTTGAGTCAACATCGACGGTCTTCAACAACTACAACAAACACAATAAGTAAAAAACATCGTCAAGGAGGTGTATGGTCAACTTGAAAATACGTTAAATATTTAATACATATACCTCCTCACGTAACCAAAAAGTGAAATTTTTAATAGCTTCCCCAGATGTACCCCCGCCTCGAGTTTGAGATTTGGTGCTTTGAACATAGGAGTTATACCTCCTACGAAAAACACACAATAAATACTATATATATGAATTGATTTACAATAATAAGAATTCAGAACAAATTCATGAATTTACTTCTTCCATTCATCCAATCCGTCGTATTTATCAAGGACCCATTTACGCACTTGTTGAAATTGCACTTGAGTTAACGTTATATCTTTACCATTATCTAGTGCTATTTCATCAGCAAACTCATCATCCTCGTCTAAAAACGCTTCACGGGTATGTTTATGAGTGCCAGCACCTCCTTTTGGCATATACTCCATGCAGTAAAGACTAGCTTCTTGTACAATATATCCTTCTGCAATACACCCTTCAATATATCTTTTGTTGCGCACATATCTTTTATATGTTTTCATCAACCTATGAAGATGAATAATTGTAAAATGTAGACATCAATAGCTATTTAAATCGAATAATTATGTACATAACTAAAATTAGTAATTTACCGTTCAAATGGGTACATCCACCTATATCTAACAGGACCAGAAATCAATGCTTCATCGGCTAAATGAACCATAAGGTGAATACTAATATCAAAAAATGCAGGCGGAAAATGTTTTTCAATAACACACATTGCTTCTACCAAACTAGCCTTTGCTTTTAGAAGATGTTCCCTGTTGATCACCTTTGAGCACAAAATGTTATAAAAGAGACTAATGCGGTGAATAGCATTCCGTAGATCCTTATGTTGCGGAAAACAATGCTGAAGCAATACCGGAAGTAAATGTTGCATTATGACGTGGTAATCATGTGACTTCATATTTTTTAGTTCAGGAGGGTTGATGCTCACATTGTTATGGAAGTTCGAAGAGAATTTGCTCGGCACTTTCAAATTTTTCAAAACGGTGCAAAACCGTATCTTTTCTTCTTTGCTCAAAGTGAAAGTCGCATTTGGTATGGTTACTTTACTTGTTTCAGGATCTTCTATCACCCACAACTTTTGTTTTATACCCATGATTTTCAAATCCTTCCGTGCATTGATCCCATCTTTTGACATGTCTTTATGGTTCATAATTGTGTTGATCAAATGTTTCATGACATTCATCTCCGTATGCATAACATCAATATTATGTCGGGTCAAATTTGTTTTCCAATATGGCAAATCAAAGAACTTCGACCTCCTATACCATGCAGGAACTTCTTCATCGATTGTCTTTTTCCGTTTTCGACCAATTTCCGGTATGTTTTTACCAACTTTCATTTTTATATTCGCTACCTTTTTTTCAACTTGATAACCAGTCAGTGGTTTTGGAGGACGCTTAAGTTCTTGCTCGTTGTTGAAATTTGTCTTATCGTATCGAAACTTGTGTCCGGACGGAAGAAATCTACGATGTCCCATGTAACAAATCTTCTTACTTTCAAGGAGATAAACAGATGTAGTTTCTTCTCCACAAAGAGGACATGCAAAGTAGCCGTGAGTTGTACATCCCGATAAAGTCCCAAGAGCGGGATGATCATGGATTGCCCACAACACTCTAGCTCTCATTATGAACTTAGATTTCATAAATGAATCAAATGTAACGACTCCTTCCCATAACTGCTTTAACTCGTCTATCAAAGGTTCTAAATAAACATCAATATCCTTCCCCGGTTGTTTTGGCCCAGAAATCAACAGTGTTAACATTGAGAACTCTCTTTTCATGCACAAAGACGGAGGAAGGTTATATGGTACTACAATTACTGGCCAACAGCTGTAAGGGTTAGTTAAAGAAGCATTCGTACAAAAACCATCTGTTGTTATTCCAAGCGTGATATTTCGTGGTTCAGCAGCAAACGAAGAATCAAAAGAATCTGTAGTTTTCCATTGAGAAGTATCACGCAGATGACGCATTACGGTTGTACCGGACTTGGCACGACCATGCCAGGTCATCGCTTCTGCTATCCATGGTACAGTATACAGTCTTCTCAACCTAGAAATTAAAGGAAAATGTCTTAAGGTCTTTTGAGGTACTGTGGTAGCTTTTCTCTCTTCGTCGAATGATGTCTTGTATCTTGGTGCGTTGCAATTTGTACATGAAACTTTGTTCGCATTATCTTTCCAGTACAAGATGCAGTCATTAATGCATGCATCATAAGTTATGTAATTCATCCCAACTTGCTTAATGATCTTCTTCACGTCGGGGTACTTTGAAGGTAGCGTGTTACCTTCGGGGAGTAACTCCTTTATGAATTCGAGTACTGCAGTCACACCATTGTCTGAAAAGCCATATTGGGTCTTCAAGCTATTCAGTTTCACAATGGCATACAACTTTGTAATCTCTTTTGGACAAGAAGGATACAATGGCTCTGTTGCAGTTGCACTATCAAAAAATAATTTATCCGTAAACTGCTCACCAATATTAGCATTATCATGCAACTGACTTGTAGGTTGAAAATGATGGAATCTATCTGCATCATTGATCAAATCCTCCATCCTAATATGTTCGGACTCATCAGTATTTGTGGCATGACTAACCGGTTGTTGTTTTGGCTTCTCCGGTATTCTTTCCCCGTGAAAACACCACACGGTATATGATTGAACAATACCATATCTAAGCAAATGAAAATGAATGTCATTTAATTTGAATGTATCTTCATTTTTGCACCGCGTGCAAGGGCACGAATACTTTTCCTTATTGCCATCGTTTTCAGCAACAAATTTAACGAAATTTCTCACACCTTCCACATATTCTGTATTTCTTCGATTAGATTGATTCATCCATTGTTTGTCTATACTAAAAGACATACTGAAAGAAAATAACAAGAGCTAATAAGAAATCATGGGTAACAATATCTTATGGCTTTCCACCAAGTTCAACTCTGATATTAACTAAACAGATGAATATTCTTTTGATTTCACTTGAAATTTAACATTAGCATCAAACTGTTTCCAAAAAAATGCCATTACAACGGCGCCATTTTGTAGCACCAGAGTAATGTCTATGCATTACCCCTCTCCTGATACTTGGCTTGCGCCATTAACAACAATTTTATCCACTTACTAAATATGGTCTCATATTTAGTAAAACAAAATTCATTGCATCAACTTATACCCTAGCAGTCACTATAAGCAGCTATGTCTAACTAGCATGCAGTACAGTACAACATTTAGGCTTTAGTAAATATGAGAATGCACACTACAACACTACTTCTCTTCCATGTTGCAATGTTTGGCTGATGATACACCACACGTACAATTTGTAAAACAAATCATATATAAATGTAAAAATATCATCCTTTGCATAACCAATTGTTTCTTGGTTCTCTAACACTGTACACTTAAAACATCAAATATGTATTCTGATGGTTCAGATTAGACGGTGCATTTCTACTTTGGCAAACTATTAAAGAGTAGTAGATATTGACTGTAATCAATCCCCAAAAACTTAATGAAACATCAATCCTAAAAGATGAAGATAATGATGGAACTCAAATGACAGCTTATATGGTAACACTAAACAAACCCATAAGCAAGCATTATAGGGAATAAACTGTTCATTAACTTGTTAGATCATTTAAGCAAAGAAAAGAGGATACTCCTTTTGAGTTCACTTCCACTAAAATGCCAGGGTGATTGATAATCCTACATGGCAAAATGTTATTACACATCTGAAAACAAAGGGGGAATTTTGAAATGAACGAAAATTAATGTGACTTCTCCCACTCACTTGAAATTGGGTAGCAAGTTAGATAACTCTACTTATGCCTCGTTTGGATCGACTAAAATAAGTCGCTTTTTAGCTTTTTGAAAGCCAAAATGAATAGGTTTTGGCTTGAAAAAAGCAAAAAAACGACTTATATAAGTCGATCCAAACGAGCACTTAATGAATTGCATAGTTTGGAATGTCAGGGGATTACCCTATCCAAACAGCAAGATGTAGAAAGTGTAATTAATAAAAAATAAGCTTCTATTGTAGGGCTGCTAGAAAGTAAAATTACCAAATGTAAAATTAGTAACGTAGGTAGACAAATCAACAAAGATTGGAACTTCAATTTCAATAAGGATCACCATGATACAAGTAGAATTCTGATTCTTTAGGATGATAATATTTGGTCTGTTTTGACAATTCACAATAATGAACAATACATCACATGCTTAACCCAAAATAAATTGGGTTTGACATTCTACTATACTTTCGTGTATGCTCATAACCAACTAAAAAGAAGAACGGAACTTTGGGATTATATCAAACAATAATTTAACTCATTCAATTTATGGATACTAACAGGCTGCTTCAATGCTAGTTTTTGTTGTAAAGATTAAATTAACAATGGTAATCTAAGCTCCAATCCGAACAAAGACTTGGTTGAATTTATTGAGGCATCAATTTTGAGCCACCAAGCATAGGAAATTACTATACTTGGAAGGGTGAGCTAACATAACAATCCATAGTATAATTGACAGACTTCTCATTAATAAGGATTGTCTAGATAAGTATCCTAACTTTTTAGTCAATTTTACCAATCGGTAAAACTGGCGATCACACACCTATCATTTTTAATCTGGCCATCTCGACATTTTACAGGAAAGGTACCCCTTTTAGATATAACAATTTATGGCGTCCCAAGGCATATTATCATGATCTAGTACGCATAAAATGGGAAAGCGTATGCCATGGGAATCCACTTTTTCAACTAATAACAAAGCTAAAGAAAGTAAAAGAGAGACCGCACCATTAGAATAAAGAACTTAATAATAAGGAAAAATCCACTAAAGCTCTTAGGACGGAATTGGTTGTTATCTACACCAATATAATAAAACAGCTTAATCACGCCCAAATTCTAGATCTCTACAATCAAAAAGTGGATCAATAATCTGAGACTCGGCATAAGCAAGCCATAGAAAACTTGCAACACTAAAAAATAAAATGACTAACTCAAGGAGACAAAACATCCCAATTTTTTCGTGCTGTTGGAGGAGATTAAGGGCTTGAAAATGATAGATCTGGTTAGGTAAGTGGTAATGGGTACGAAGCTCAAGGAAGTTGAAATTAACGAAATAAATAAAAACTTGCAGCAGTAGGGAAACCTGTAGAAGATGAGAAGCGATATGAAGATGCTGAAACAAATGAAAGATGCCCTAGCTTTGAATCCGCTGGAGCGCCGGCTGCTGCTGTTGGAGGCTGGAGATGTTAATTCGTGGCTGCCACTACTGGAGGAGCCGATCGACAAGGACGAAATCGCGGCTGAGAGAATCAGAGATCTGCGTTTTTTTACTGTATGCTCGGTAAATTTTGTG
This sequence comes from Allium fistulosum, assembly GCA_030737815.1. Lineage (NCBI taxonomy): Eukaryota > Viridiplantae > Streptophyta > Magnoliopsida > Asparagales > Amaryllidaceae > Allium > Allium fistulosum. The sequence goes on from CM060902.1 coordinate 811,846,965, forward strand.
CCCCAGAGTAAACGACACAAGTACTGTGATATTTGGCACAAAATTAGCTGCCACAACATTTACCACGGTTACAAACCGTTGCTAATTAGCCACGGTTGAAAACCGTTGCTAGTTGGAACGAAGCGCGCCAAAAATTATGGCGCGAAAGGATGAAATTCACCGCCATCATTTGTCTCCAAAGAAGCTACGGTTAGTAACCGTTCCCAATTAGCAACGATAAAAAACCATTGCTAACGGAACCAAGACGGTTATTAACCGTTTCAAAATGGCAACGGTTAATAACCGTTGCCAAATGCGCGGATGGTTAGTTGCAAATCTCAGTATTTGGTGTAGTGAGTATCGGTACAAACAATAAAGTCTTGGTTCCCTTCGGGAACCGCAAGAATAAAAGCATTGGAAAAGAGTTCCTTTTATCGATTCTCTTTCCTAAAAAGCTAAGACTTTCAAAATTATAATTAACTTTTTATATTCATCTTTTTAGAAAAGTTAACTTTTTACAAGAATTTAATGTGTTTGACTGTCTCATCAAAGCATTTAGGAGATTCCTATCGATAGTGTTAATCAAGCGCATCGACCAGAATTCTTAAAGCACTCAATGGGCAAAACAACACAAAATTATCTTCTATGGTAAACAAGTCTCTTTAAAATTTACAAACATTCATTGGTCGTTTTAAGAACAAAACCCAATGATGCTTATAAATATCTTATTAAAAAGATTTGCAAATTCTAAATTTGTTAATTTCATCCACAATCAATAAATATAAGAATAAACTAATCGAGATATTCGTAAAATACTCGATTCACAAAATGGATGAAATATGGTAGAAGGTTCGTCAAATCGAATGACATAACGAACCACTCACAAAAATCATAACGAGTGCGGAATGCGGTAAGTGGAATGATATCATCCGCAACTCATAGTTGATAAAAATCGATGGCAAGGTCGAGGTGAAAAGACCTTAGCACCACACAATAGATTGCTTAGGTGATAATCCCAAGACAAATCTCAAAAATACCAGAAAATTCACAAACTACTTGAATGAGAGAAATAATACTTTCCTCATCAAGTGGGTTTACAGAATAAAATGATGCCACCGAATTTTGGAAATCAAAATCATTAAGAACCAAAGAAATCAGCTTAACAGATTGAGAATGTCAAATATAAATAGTCCACATTGGACATAGAATATGGGCTTCATAATAATAAGCCAATCCTTTCACAAAAATCAATTCCGAAGCCTAAGTAACGCATAACCTGAAAATCGGCTCGGAAAGAAAATCACATAAAATAATCTCGACATCTTTAAAAGAAACGAACTGAGTGTTGCGGACCCACCAACCGGATTCGCAATTCTCAAAGAAATCAACAAGCCCATAAAAATTAAAAGAAAATAAAAAAAATCATCAAGTTCTTTTGATACAAAATAATGAGATGAACCCAAATCAAAAAGAACTCGAACAAGATAATCAAAAAACAAATTAATGTCATCGAGGATAGAACGAGAATTACCTTGATCAAGAGAAGTGTCACTAGGAGTTTGCACGACATTCAACTCTCCCTCTCTCCTACTCTGGAGTATGGGACATGTAGATATAAGATGGCCCGAACTTTTGCAATAACGACAAAAAATGGTTTCGGGCACTTGCATAGTGGTCCGTAAGACCACAATTGTAGCATCGTCCACGACTAGAGGTAGGAGACTTTGCTATCAAAGTTTCTTGCCTCCCTTTCTTGTTGGGATTGGGATTGGGGCCATTGAACTTAATAGGCCTCTTCATGTTATTGTTGAAGTTCTGTCTGGCACGCACAACTTCAACATCAATTTCTCTATCGGCCTCTTCAAGTCGAAGAGCGGTATCAATAAGCTGATCAAAAGAAACTTCTAGTTTCAAAAGCAAAGGCCTTTTAAGGTTCTTATTCAACCCATAGACAAATCTCTAATTTTTCTTCAATGGGGTATTAATATACTCGACCCCATATTTAGAGAGAGATTCAAAAGATGCGACATAATCTGCCACAGAAGATTCACCTTGAACAAGGTCAATAAAGCGTCGGGCTAAAGTTACCTTTTCAGCCTCTGGCACAAATTTCAATTCGAACCTTTCCCGGAATTGCTCCCAAGTAAGATCCGCTTCGATAATTTCAGAAATCAAAAGCTCATACCAATCTAATGCTCTTTCTTGGAGCATGCTAGAAGCCACTTGGACTCGAAGTGAATCAATAAGATCCATGCGGGAAAAGATGCGGTCGCATGTTCGAAGCCAAGACTGGACTTCTATAACGCTCTCGGAACCTTTGAATGGATTTCCACCAAAATTGGTGTAATAACTGCACAAGCGTGCAAACCCAGATTTAGGATGTGTGGGCTCAGGGATAGATCCGGCAGCTTGAGCATTTCTTACAAGATGAAGAAGTTGCTGAGCGGACATAAATACTCCATCCTGGGGAGTAGCACTAGATTGACCGGCACTGGGACGGTCAGGTCTAACCATTTCTCTTCTTTAAGAAGAAAGAAAAGAGAAAAAGGTTAATCTCGGAATGAATATCAAACAAACTTGATTGATAAAATAAGGTATCATAAAAAGAAATAGGATAGAACGGGTTCAATGACTTGAATTAATCCTAAGGCACGACTCCTAAGAAAGACTTAGGACAATGATTTTTGCTAGATTATTCTACATTGTTCCGAAGTTTGGCTCCGATACCAAGCTATGATGCCCCCACCTCTATGCTCACGCTAGCCAAGGACACTACGGGGTAATGCCGTCAACTAGCGCGAAGAATAAGGCTATTGAGGAGCGACCTCTGTGCAATTGCCTTGTGCGAGCACTGATATGTCAGATAATATAACATGCATTTCATTTCAAAGAGGAAACCCGACATACCGATGCAAACTCAAAGCTACCACACAGTGGCTAGGTGGACCCTCGGAAATAAATATATAAATAAGCATAACATAAATCTGTCGTAGACATTCATATCACAAAGGCGGAATCAGATATGAACATATCACATAAAAGTGTACATCAAAGTAGTGGTCAATATAGATCCACTACATCACAAAAGAATAGATACAAGTGCTAGACAAAAGAATAATTATACATCAAGGAGTCTCTATCTCTAATGTATAATAACAAAAACTACAAAACTGTGTAGTTAGACAAAAGTCAGAAGATGATCCCAGATAAGGAGTCAAGCAGAAGCACCTGTAACATCTCGGTCTGGCCCGAGTATTATTTAAGAAGAAAATAATAAACGGATCAGTCTAGCTACAAATATCAGCTGAAGTGAAATAGGATAAGAGATACGACCAAAAACGTATGATAATAAGAAAATGCCATACCGTGTCAAGTATACATCAAATAACAACAAAAATCATACAATATCTGAAATCATCTCAAAGCACCAAAAAGAATCACATTCTTTAAATGATTCACCAAAACACAAATATTGACAAAACATATCAATGCCAATCCACTAAAATAGGTGAAACACAAATTCTAGAAATCACAGAAGGGGGAAGGCCTATTACAAACGGGAGCATGAAAACTCACCAACACGTGTATCACAAACGGGTTGTTAACCAATGGTCGCTAACCATAGAGCCAGTGCCACGACGTAGTACAGCGAACGCCCGAGGAACCAAACTCAAATAATTCAAGCACAACGACGTAGTACAGTGAACGCCCGATGAACCTGAACACAAATAAATCCGGAACAACGACGTAGTATGGAGAACGCCCGATGAACCAGAACACAAATAATACGGAACAACGACGTAGTACAACGAATGCCCGATGAACCAAACTCCATAAAACCATAGGTCGCTAGCCTATAAAAAATGAGACGAAGCTCCATAAATCGGGGTACAGTCCCCCACATGGACAAAGAGACATCGCACATTGCTAGTCTAAACCATAAAATGATCATCATCGATCATCAAGAAGTGTCGATTACACTAAGCTAGTAAATATAAGAGTTTAGCTTCATGTCCCATAACCACTTGCTTAACTCAAATATTTACGAACAGATTTTAGATTTTCACTCGAAAATTGTCACAAGAGTTTCAAACGAACAAGTCAAAGAATTAACCGACGAAGTAAACGCAAGCGTTTCATACCACTTGTTTTGCCAAGCCGTTTAATTAGATTTTCTCGTACGAATGAGGTAAAGGTTTGTATATACTAATAGATTAGAAAACGGTTTTATAAATGAGCTTTGTATTAAAAATAGAGTTGAAATCATCTTTGTAAAAGAGTTTGAATATTTACTACTAGTATAGAAACCTTTGTATTTAGAAGTGACAAGTCACAAAAACGATTGTAGAAATAATCAATCACCAAAATCAACATACGAAGACATGAATCAAATCCATAGAAATCGATGCTGAATCCATCAAAATGCATATACCCAAAAATCCCGAAATGGAAGTCATCAAAATCGATAATAAATGATAACAACAAATCAGATAATCACGAATCGATTAACATTGGAATCTCAAGTAAAATTGGTAAATGGGGCTGAAGCAAGCAGGTTAGTCGACTGAACCAGGTGGTCAGTCGACTGACACAGGGATACGAATTCTGTATCCCCAGGGTCAGTCGAATGACCCAGATGGTCAGTCGACTGAAACAGACCCAGGCAATTTCCTGGGTCCTGGTTCAGTCGACTGACACACTGGTTCAATCGACTGAACCTGCTTCTAAGGCATTTCCAGCCTTCTGGTTCAGTCGACTGAACCTGCTTCTGAAGCACATTCAACCAAGCCCCCTAGTGGGGCAAAAGTTATACAATTCACGATCGGACGAGCAACGAGCGCTAGGGGTTTACGCCAATCGGCAACCCAACCCTATAGGCCCTTCGACGCTTCACCGAAAACATGTTCAAAACTCCATAAAAGGGTTTCACAAAATTGGACTTAAAAACCAAAAATTGGAATATTCACCAAATCAATTCAAATCAAAGTCAAATGAACATGTAAAGATGTTAGGAATTCAGACCTAACAATCAAAGATGGTATAAACATAGATGTGAGATAAAAATCTCACCTTTAATCCCAAAAACAATGAATGAGAAGCTTAATCACAAAGGAAAGATCAACACTCTTCACTTCAACCCAAGTAGCTTGAATCTAAGCTCAAAAGAAGAACATTCCCTAAGTTAGGTTTAGGAAATTTCTGAAATTGAAGAGAGAATGAGTTGGAGAAGATAAAGAGGATGCTTACCTAAGCTTCTCTTTGAATTTGGAGCAAGAAATGAAGCTTGCAAAGGAAACTAGGGTTTTGAATTTCTATTTCCAATCTTTTTCCCCCATTAATCTCAAAAGCTTGAAAGTGTTAGGAAATGAAAGTGAATGAAGAGAAGAGGGGGACTGAGCTAGGGTGTTATGTTAGGTTATTGGGCTAAAACCCAAACCCAAAGCCCTAAGTGAAAAATAGCAAAATTCACTCAACTCCAAACATATCGATGCTTACACTTAAAAAAGTCGCAAACGCCATTTTGGACTCAATGGAAGTGGTCTAGAGTCCTAATTCGACTGTTTATAAAAAGTAGCTTTTCGGACTTTAATTCGGTTAACGATGCTATATTTAAATAAAACATTTAAATATACAATCGTAAAATATGCGGGTTGTTACAACAACGGAGAACCGGGTTTTCCAATAATCCTTGGTAGTATAGAGGCCATACGAGTTATCATATATTTAGAGCACATTGGATAACTGTTAGTATTGTTTGATGGATGCTATGTTTGTTATGGTTACTTCACTAGCCACCTGTCACCTTAGTGATGTCACATGAGGTAGGTATTGTGCGTAGGAATACTTATGCACCCCGACTTTATTTAGTATGGAGTAGGTATTATGAATGGAGATACATAAGCACTCCGATAGTTTACTGAGTATGGAGTACCCCTTTATGATATTGTAGAATAGCATATTATCGATGTTATGTGCTGACTCTTTGGTTGTGGGGACATGTCATGTATGATTCATATACCCTCTATTCCATATATTATATCGACTTTTATAGTTATTTGACATTTTTTTATTGCTCACACCAGAGTGTTGTCGGACACGAAGTTTTATGCTTTGCTTCTTATTATATCGGGTACTCTTAAATGAGTAGGCTAGAGAGCAGGTGTGAATGACATATAGTGTTCTTCGGATGGACTAGTAGGAGGTGACATTTACTCATACTTATACATGAATTTGTTATTGCATATTCCGCTGTGTGATAGTGTGGAGCCTTGATAGTGTTCGACTTACTATTATTAGAGACAGTTTATCAGTTGAGTTTATGTATTGGTTCTATAAACTCTATTATTGTGTCTTATAACTCTGTGGATCTTATACTCTGATGATTAGTTCACAATGTTATTACTATCTTGTCTATTTTATATCTGTGTTGACTATTATATTTTATTTGATGCAATGTGAGCTATCACCTTAGACTAGATCTAGAGTGTGTATATATATACAAGAGAGTTCGTATTTGTTCTATATTTTGGGTTTCAAAACTATATAGTAGTATATATAGTTTATAAGTTGTGTTGCACACACGAGCACTATTGATGCAATTTTCCTTTATGAGAGATAGATAATTCTTATTGTAAAGTAGGAATGGTCTGGCATGTGAGAAATACTGCTATTGATTCCATCTTGAGGATTGGTGGGATCGGGATCACTAACCCTGATTAATAGGATGTGTACGTGGAGATGGTGCGAATCATTTTGTGACGCCCCACCTATATACTCACACTAACCAACGACACTACTGGGTAATGATGTCGACTAGCACGAAGAATAAGGCTGTTGAGGAGTGACCATCTGTGTAATTGCTTTGTGCGAGTACCGATATGTCAGATAGTATGTCATGCATTTCATTTCAAAAGGAAAATCTGACATATAAAGTACAAACTCAAAGCTACTACACAATGGCTATGTGGCCTTCGGAAACAAATATAAAATAAGCATAACATAAATCAGTCACAAATATTCATATCACTAAGGCGGAAACATATATGAATATAACACATAGAAGTGTATATCAAAGTAGTGGTCATACATGATCCACTACATCACAAAAGAATAGGTACAAGTGCTAGGCAAAAGAATATGTATACATCAAGGAGTCTCTATCTCGAATGTATAAAAACAAAAACTACTAAGCTAAAGCAGTTGGCCAAAATTTTAAAGCTAGTCCCTGCTAAGAAGTCAAGTGGAAGCACCTAAAACACCTCGGTCTGACCCGAGTATTATTTAAGAAGAAAAATAATAAACGGATTAGTCTAGCTATAAATATCATACAAGATGAGATAGGATAAGAGATATGACAAAAATATGTAACAATAATGCCATACTGTGACAAGTATATATTTGATAATAATGAAAATCATATAATATCTCAAATCTCCTCAAATATCCAAAAAGAATATCATATTCTTTAGCTTATTCACCAAACCCCAAATATTGACAAAACAAATAAATGCAAATCACAAAAATTGGTGAAACACAAATTCTAAAAATCAATAATTAGAAATCCAAAAAACACAAAGGGGGAGGCCAATCACAAACGGGGGCATGAAAACTCACCAACACTGTATCACAAACGGAACGTTATTCCATGGTCGCTAACCCATCAAATTTTGAGCCGAAGCTCCACAAACGGCCCGAAGACCATGGGTCGCTACCCCACCAATTTTGAGCCGAAGCTCCAAAAATGGGGTTTAGTCCCCCACGCAGACAAAGAGACATCGCACATCGCTAGTCTAAATCACAAAATGATCATCATTGATCGATAAGTGTAAATTACACTAAGCTAGTAAATAAATGAGTTTAGCTTCATGTCCCATAACCACTGGTTTAACTTAAATATTAACGAACATATTGTAGATTTCCACTCAAAAATTGTCAACAAGTCTAAGAATTAACCGACGAAGTAAACGCAAGTGTTTCATACCACTTGTTTTGCTAAATAGTTTAATTGGATTTCTCATACGAATGAGGTAAAGGTTTGTATATACTAATAGATTGGAAAATGGTTTTAAAAACAAGCTTTGTATTAAAAGTAATGTTGAAATCATTTTTTGTGAAAGAATTTGAATATTTACTACTAGTATAAAAACCTTTGTATTTTAAAGTGACAAATCACAGAAATGATTGTAAAAACAATCTATCACCAAAAAACCACATTCGACGACGTGAATTAAAACCATGAAAATCGATATTAAATCCATCAAATGGATATTCCTAAAAATCCAGAAAAGAAGTCATCAAAGTCGATAATAAATGACAACAACTAACCGGATCAATAAAAATCGATAAAAATTGGAAATCCACTCAAAAATAGGCAAATAGGCAAAATTTCACAGGACCAGACGTCTGGTTGGTTTGGCTAGATGTCTGACCCGGAGTTCTGGAAATTTTATCCTTTTTTTCCTTTTTCGTTTTATTTTCAGAAGCCTACCAGACGTCTGGTTGGGTTTAAACAGACGTCTGGTCCTAGGCTCGGCCATTTTTTCTGCATTCGTTATATAATTTTTTCCAGAGGCCCCTACCAGATGTCTGCATTTTTCAACCATACGTCTGGTTGCCTGGGCCTGGGCAGAATTTTCCTAGGACAATGATGACCAAATCGATTTGGAAGCGATCGAACGAGCGATGGAGGCTAGGGATTTATGCTAAGCGACAACCCAGCCCTATAGGCTCTTCGATACACCCCAAATAACATGTCCAAACATCCATAGGATCTTTAAAGATTTTGACTTCAAAATACCAAAATTGGAAAATTCACCAAAACCAATTCAAATCAAAAGTAATTGAACATGAAATAGATGTTAGAAATTCATACCTAACAACAATGAAAGCTATAGACATAGATGTGAGTTCAAGAACTCACTTTTAAACTCAAATATAGAAACGAGAAGCTCTAAAACAAGCTAAGATTGATTTCTCTTCAACAACACCTCTAGAATCTTCAATCTATTATCAATTGCAATGAATTTCCTAAGTTAGGTTATAGGAAAAATCAAGAATTGAAGAGGAATTGAGATGGAGAAGATGAAGAGGATTCTTACCTAAGCTTCTCCTTAATTTTAGAACTTGAATTTGAATTTCCTAAGAATCTCGGGCTTAGGAATTTCTAATCACCCCTCTTTCCCCCATTTTCCCTTTAACTTAAGTGTTAGGAATTATTACGAGTAGAATGAATAAAGGGGAGAGGAGTTAGGGTATTTGGTAGAAGAGTTTGGGTTCTATTATTGGGTTAATGGGCTAGAACACAACCCATAGCCCAAATGAAAAATACCAAAATCCTAATCAACTCCAAAAATATCTATGTTTATACTCAAAAAAGTTGTAAACGCTATTTTGAACTCAATGGAAGTGGTCTTAAGTACAGATTCGACTGTTTACAAAAAGTCACATATCGGACTTTAAATTCAACTAATGATGTTATATTTAAATAAAACATTTAAATATATAATCGTAAAATATGCGGGTTGTTACAGACTCCCCTCCTTAAAGAAATTGTGTCCTCGCAATACTTATGAAGAAAATAAAGAGTAACAAGCACTCTAAGGCATAACAACAAAAAAGAAATTTTTGAAGTGAGAAGTTCACCTTAAGGAGCACGAGAGAGTAAGTCCAGATGTGTTCGCTTGATGAATTTTCTGGATTCCCAAGAACAATCCTTAGGATTCGAGGACCATTGAACTTTCACAAGTGTGACATCTTTATTTCGAAGGCGTTCAACCTCCGTAGCAATGCTCATAGGTCAAATTAGGTGAAACTTCAATTTCTTCAATAACACCGGGCTCAAGAATAGAATTAGAATCTCTAAGGCATTTCCGTAGTTGAGAAACATGGAATATGTCATGAATAGCAGAAAAATGAGCCGGTAATAAAAGGCGATAAGCCACGTAACCAATGCGTTCGGTGATGGGAAATGGGCCAATATATCGAGGTGCTAATTTTCCCGATCGACTGAAACGCACAACACCCTTCATAGGTGAAACACAAATACCAAATCTCCCACAAAAAATTCTAATTTCCTTCTTCGGTTATCAGCATAGGATTTTTGTCTACTTTTAGCTTCTTTCATCCTATGACGAATAAGGTTAATCTTTTATGTGGCATCACGAATAAAATCTGGACCTAAAACCAACTTCTTAGCGGATTCAAGCCAACATGAAGGAGATCGGCATGGCCTTCCGTATAGTGCCTCGAAAGGTGCCATACCAATACTAGATTGGAAGCTATTGTTGTAACAAAACTCAACAGGAGAAATATGATCTTCCCAACTTCCACCAAAATCAAGAGCACATGCACGAAGAAGATCTTCAAGAGTTTGATTCACACGCTCTGTTTGTCCATCGGACCGAGGATGATAAGCGGTGCTAAAATTAAGCTTCGTTCCCAAAGCTTTTTGAAGACCCTTCCAAAATCTACTAGTAAATAATGGATCACGATTGCTAACAATAGAAGTAGGAACTCCATGCAATTTAACAATTTCTTTAACGTAAAGTTTGGCCAAAAGAGGTACAGTCTGATTGGACCGAACGGGAATAAAATGGGCGGATTTTGTAAGTCTATCTACAATCACCCATAGACTGTCATGACCTGAACGAGAACGGGGAAGACCGTCAATAAAGTCCATGGATACTTGATCCCACTTCCAAATGGGAATGTCTAAAGGTTGTAATAACCCACCGGGCCTTTGATGCTCGGCCTTAACGAGTTGGCAAGTCATGCAACGCTTAATAAAGTTAGCAATATCAGATTTCATTCCATCCCAATAATAAAGTCGTTTCATGTCCGCATACATTTTACTACTACCGGGATGAATGGTAAATTTAGAACGATGAGAATCTTCTAAAATGTCTTTATGAAGATCACTAATATTTGGCACAATAAGTCTACCAAATTTTCGAATGCCTCCACGAGCATCAATATCAAAGTCTTTCAAACCATCAACCTTATTTTTATCCCTACAACTTTGGCTAAGATGAGCCAATTCGGGATTATGCTTTTGAGCTTCAAGAATGCGGTCTAAAAGAGATGGATGAGCCTCAAGGCTACATAAAAGAAGAGATGAACATGAATCGGATTCACGATCTCGAATCTCACAAGTGGACAAATTCTTGAGGTCATTCCATTCGGATATCATCATGGAAACAACCGCTTTTTGCTTTCGACTAAGCGCATCGGCAACACGATTTCCCTTTTCGGGAGTATAGAGAATATCAAGATCATAAGATGCAAGGAATTCGAGCCAACGTTGTTGATGAAATTAAGTTCCTATTGAGAAAATAAATACCTCAAGATTTATGATCGGTGTAGAGAACAAATTTCTCTCCCAAAAGATAACGACGCCAAATTCTAAGGGCGAAAACAATGGTCGCGAGCTCTAAATCATGAGTGGCATATCTAGTCTCGGTAGGCTTTAATTGCCCAGAAGCATAAGCGATAACACGTTCCCTTTGCATGAGAATGGCTCCTAAACCAACACGACTAGCATTAGTATAAACAATCAAGTCTTGGTTCCCTTCGGGAATCACAAGAATAGGAGCATCGGAAAGGAGTTCTTTTAATTTCTAGAAAGTAGCTTCACATTTGTCTGACCAAATGTACTTAATTCCTTTCTTTGTCAAACTAGTAAGAGGTACGGAAATTTTAGAAAAGTCTTTTACGAACCGACGGTAGTAGCCCACCAATCCAAGAAAGCTACGAATTTCCGTCATACTCTCCGGTCTCTTCCAAGTTTGAATCACTTCAATCTTTGAAGGATCCACGGAAATTCCGGATTCAGAAATAATATGTCCTAAAAATTTCACACGAGCTTGCCAAAAGTGGCACTTAGAAATTTTTTCTTTTAATTGATTGCTCCTAAGGGTTTCCAACACAATTCGAAGATGTTTTACATGCTCTTCCTTAGTTTTAGAATAAACAAGAATATCATCTATAAAGATGAGAACAAATCGATCAAGGAAGTCTTTGAAAATTCGGTTCATAAGGTCAACGAAATAAGCTGGAGCATTCGTTAAACCAAATGGCATAACAAGTCATTCATAAGATCCATAAAGAGTACGGAACGATGTCAAAGGAATGCTATCCTCTGCAATACGAAGCTGATGAAAACTGGTTGCTAAGTCTAACTGTGAAAAGACTCTAGCACCACTAAGTTGATCGAATAGATCATCAATCCGAGGCAAGGGATATTTATTCTTGACGGTGAGATCATTAAGCTTGCGGTAGTCAACGCAAAGCCTAAGTGTACCATCGAATTTCTTTACAAAGATAGCTGAAGCTTCCCAAGGAGAGGAACTAGAACGAATAAACTATTTCTCTTCCAATTCAGATAATTGTTTACGCGTCTCCTCATTTTCCTTATTGGACATACGATAAGGAGGACGAGTGATAGGTAGAGCTCTAGGGATTAGATTAATTTTGAACTCAATTGCTCGCTTAGGTGGTAATCCTAAAATGGGTCAATGTTGTCAAGAAATTCACAAACAACGTGAATAAGGGAAATGACATCTTCCTCATCATCATTATCGTCATCATGTGGATTTAGAGAATATAAGAATGCTCCCGAATTGGAATCTAAATCTTTAAGAACAATAGATATCTGCTTAACATATTGGGGATGTCGAAGATGGATAGTCCTCTCGGGACATAGGATGTGGGCGTCATAACGTTTGAGCCAATCCATTCCCAAAATCATTCCGAAACCTAAGTAACGCATAACATGCAAATCAGCACGGAAAGCATAATCATATAGAATAATTTCAACATCCTTACAAAATAAACTGAGTGTTGCGGATCCACCAACCGGATTTGCAATTCTTAATGAAGTCATCAAGCCCATAACATTTAAAGATAAAGTATCAACAAGTTCCTTTGATATAAAAGAGTGAGATGCACCTGTATAAAAAAGAACTCGAATAGGATGATCACGGAACATAATAATGCCATCAAGGACAGAATGAGAAATACCTTGACTAAGAGAAGTGTTACTAGGGGCTTGCACAACATTCGACTTTCCCTCTTTCTTTCTTTGAAGTTTGGACATGAAGATATATAATGACCCGAACTTTTGCAATAGCAACAAGTAAGGGGCTTCGAACACTTATTTGCATAATGGTCCTTAGATCCACAATTGTAGCATTCTCCACGATTAGGGGTAGGAGTCTTTGCTACCGAAGTTGCTTGCTTCTCTTTCTTGTTGGGATTAGGGCCTTTGAACTTACTATCAAGTTGCCTCTTCTTGTTGTTATTGAAGTTCTATTTGGCACCCCCAACATCACCATCACTTTCTTTGTCGGTCTCTTCAAGTCGAAGAGCGATATCTACAAGCTGATCGAAAGGAACTTCTAATTTCAGAAGTAAAGCCTTTTTGAGATTCTTATTCAACCCATAGATAAACCCCTGATTTTTCTTCAATGGGGTATTAATATACTCAACCCCATATTTAGAGAGGGATTCAAACGATGCGACATAATCTATCACAGAAGATTCACCTTGAACAAGGTCAATAAAGCATCGAGCTAAAGTTATTTTTTCAGCTTCTGGCACAAACTTCAACTCGAACCTTTCCCGGAATTGCTCCCAAGTAAGATCTGCTTCAACAATTTCCGAAATCAAAAGCTCATACCAATCTAATGCTCTCTCCTGGAGCATGCTAGAAGCCACTTAGACTCGATGTAGGTCCATAAGATTCATGCGAGAAAAGATGCGGTCGCATGTTCTAAACCAAGCTTGGACTTCTATAACACTTTCGAAACCCTTGAATGACCTTCCACCCAAATTGGTATAATCACTGCACAAGCGTGCAAACCCAGATTTAGTATGAGTAGGCTAAGGAATGGGTCCGATAGCTTGGGCATTCTTTACAAGATTCAAAAGCTGTTGGGCAGACATGAATACGCCATCCTGAGGAATAGCACTGGATTGACCGGCACTAGGACGACCAGGTCTAACCATTTCTCTTCTTTAAAAAAGAAAGAAAGAAGAGGAAAAAGGTTATTCTCAGAATGAATTCAAATAAACTAGATTGATAAACAAGGCATCATAAAAGGAAATAGGATAGAACGGGTCCTAAGACTCGAATTAAATCCTAAGGCACGATTCCTAAAAGAGACTTAGGACAATGATCCTTGTCATGATATCCTATATTGTTCCGAAGTTTGGCTCTGATACCAAGTTGTGACGCCCCACCTCTATACTCACACTAACCAAGGACACTACTGGGTAATGCCGTCGACTAGCACGAAGAATAAGGCTGTTGAGGAGCGACCATCTGTGTAATTGCTTTGTGCGAGTACCGATATGTCAGATAATATGTCATGCATTTCATTTCAAGAGGAAATCTGACATATCAAATACAAACTCAAAGCTATTACACAGTGGCTATGTGGCCTTCGAAAACAAATATAAAATAAGCATAACATAAATTAGTCACAGATATTCATATCACTAAGGCGGAAACAGATATGAATATAACACATAGAAGTGTACATCAAAGTAGTGGTCATACAAGATCCACTACATCACAAAAGAATAGGTACAAGTGCTAGACAAAAGAATATGTATACATCAAGGAGTCTCTATCTCGAATGTATAAAAACAAAAACTACTAAGCTAAAGTATTTAGCCAAAAGTCAGAAGCTAGTCCCTGCTAAGAAGTCAAGTGGAAGCACCTAAAACACCTCAGTCTGACCCGAGTATTATTTAAGAAGAAAAATAATAAACGGATTAGTCTAGCTATAAATATCATACAAGATGAGATAGGATAAGAGATATGACAAAAATATGTAACAATAATGCCATACCGTGACAAGTATATATTTGATAACAATGAAAATCATATAATATCTCAAATCTCCTCAAATATCCAAAAAGAATATCATATTCTTTAGCTTATTCACCAAACCCCAAATATTGACAAAACAAATAAATGTAAATCACAAAAATTGGTGAAACACAACTTCTAAAAATCAATAATTAGAAATCCAGAAAACACAAAGGGGGAGGCCAATCACAAACGGGGGCATGAAAACTCACCAACACTGTATCACAAACGGAACGCTATTCCATGGTCGCTAACCCATCAAATTTTGAGCCGAAGCTCCACAAATGGCCCGAAGACCATGGGTCGCTACCCCACCAATTTTGAGCCGAAGCTCCAAAAATGGGGTTTAGTCCCCCACGCAGACAAAGAGACATCGCACATCGCTAGTCTAAATCAAAAAATGATCATCATTGATCGATAAGTGTAAATTACACTAAGCTAGTAAATAAATGAGTTTAGCTTCATGTCCCATAACCACTGGTTTAACTTAAATATTAACGAACATATTGTAGATTTCCACTCAAAAATTGTCAACAAGTCTAAGAATTAACCGACGAAGTAAACGTAAGTGTTTCATACCACTTGTTTTGCTAAATAGTTTAATTGGATTTCTCATACGAATGAGGTAAAGGTTTGTATATACTAATAGATTGGAAAACGGTTTTAAAAACAAGCTTTGTATTAAAAGTAATGTTGAAATCATTTTTTGTGAAAGAATTTGAATATTTACTACTAGTATAAAAACCTTTGTATTTTAAAGTGACAAATCACAGAAATGATTGTAAAAACAATCTATCACCAAAAAACCACATTCGACGACGTGAATTAAAACCATGAAAATCGATATTAAATGGATATTCCCAAAAATCCAAAAAAGTCATCAAAGTCGATAATAAATGACAACAACTAACTAGATCAATATAAATCGATAAAAATTGGAAATCCACTCAAAAGTAGGCAAATAGGCAAAATTTCACAGGACCAGACGTCTGGTTGGTTTGGCCAGACATCTGACCCGGAGTTCTGGGAATTTTATCCTTTTTTTCTTTTTCTTTTTATTTTCAGAAGCCTACCAGGCGTCTGGTTGGGTTTAACCAGACGTCTGGTCCTAGGCTCTGGCATTTTTTTTCTGCATTCGTTATATACTTTTTTCCAAAGGCCCATAGCAGATGTCTAGATTTTTCAACCAGACGGCTGGTTGCCTGGGCCTGGGCAGAATTTGCCTAGGCCAATGATGGCCAAATCGATTCGGAAGCGATCGAACGAGCGATGGAGGCTAGGGATTTATGATAAACGACAACCCATCCCTATAGGCTCTTCGATACACCTCAAATAACATGTCCAAACATCCATAGGATCTTTAAAGATTTTGACTTCAAAATACCAAAATTGGAAAATTCACCAAAACCAATTCAAATCAAAAGCAATTGAACATGAAATAGATGTTAGAAATTCATACCTAACAACAATGAAAGCTATAGACATAGATGTGAGTTCAAGTACTCACTTTTAAACTCAAATATAGAAATGAGAAGCTCTAAAACAAGCTAAGGTTGATTTCTCTTCAACAACACCTCTAGAATCTTCAATCTATTATCAATTGCATTGAATTTCCTAAGTTAGGTTATAAGAAAAATCAAGAATTGAAGAGGAATTGAGATGGAGAAGATGAAGAGGATGCTTACCTAAGCTTCTCCTTGATTTTAAAACTTGAATTTGAATTTCCTAAGAATCTAGGGCATAGGAATTTCTAATCACCCCTCTTTCCCCCATTTTTCCTTTAGCTTGAGTGTTAGGAATTATTATGAGTAGAATGAATGAAGGGGAGAGGAGTTAGGATATTTGGTATAAGAGTTTGGGTTCTATTATTGGGTTAATGGGTTAGAACACAACCTAAAGCCCAAATGAAAATACCAAAATCCTAATCAACTCCAAACATATCAATGTTTATACTCAAACAAGTTGTAAACGCCGTTTTGAACTCAATGGAAGTGGTCTCGAGTCCGGATTCGACTGTTTACAAAAAGTCACATTTTGGACTTTAAATTCAACTAACGATGCTATATTTAAATAAAACATTTAAAATATAATCGTAAAATATGCGGGTTGTTACACATTTTTGGAATGCCCAAGTTACTCTAAATAATTATAGTTCTTAAGTACAAATGGCTAGAGTCGACTTTGCTGAGCTATATAAAGACTATGGGAACCTAGGAGGCAGACCGTTCCTTGGAACGGAGTCGGCTATTGAAAGGCAAGATGGATGGTTACTTGTGAGAGGATCTTCGATGACTTAGAGTTAGATGATGCAATGAGATAGAAGTTGATCTCTAGATAACTCCAGGGATGATAAATGAACTAGTGGGATGCCTCTATAGTTCCGATTCCCAAGGATTGCTTTACTTTAGATTAGTTCATAGTTCGCTTTGAAGATGAAGAATTTTTCATTGGATTGAGTGATCATCTTGGGAAGCGATTGATTGGTCATATTGACGAGAGCATCGAAAAGATGATCGAGAAGGCTTTATGATGAGAGAGCATGTACCTAGTATAGAAGGGTTGTCCCGAACCAGCTGAGTAGGGATAAAATGTGGAAGCACATGTATTGATTGCCTTTTCGATTTCGTCCAGTGCTTCATCGATGAATGAAAAGGGAAATAGCATTACCATTTGAGGTAGGCTTTCTACATATGACATTTCCATACGTGTTTTATTTGACATTGAGGTTTCATATTCCTTCATATCTAGTGATTTGATAGATAGATTGAGACTCGAGATAGTTACCCGACCTTTAATTGAGACGGACCTAGTTAGGGGCTCAGCTAGCCTATACATGGTTTGTTGATACCTTGTCTTACTGAGCCATGGATGTTGTTTGTTTGTTTGTTATTGATTTGTTTTGGGGTTTGATTGGGTTCGGTATTATGGTTTGGGAATGGACTGGCTGAAAGGGGTACATAGTAGAGGTGGATTGTGAGAGACCGTTGGTAACGATTAGGGTTGTGGAGGAGCGAACGGTAGTGATTGGCTGCCTGTAGAAGATGAGGTTAAGTTAGCTTTCTATATTCGCTCGATATTCCACAAGACAAGTTGTCATATGTGCCTGTAGCTAGAGAGTGACCAGACATATTTGAAATGGTGATCGGATTACCACATATTGGACTAGAGTTCCGTATCGATTTGGTCAGAGGAGCTAGACTAGTAGTTATGCCTTTAAGGCATATGATGCTCAAAGAGCATAGGATGCTAAAGTTGCAAGGGGATGAACTATTGAGGTGATGGTTCATTCGTAGGAACATATTTGGTAGGATACACCTATAGTGTTCGCCACTAGGGAGGATGGCACTTTTAGGTTGTTTGTTGGTTGTTGTGAGCTGAATGAGATGACGAACAAGTATCCACTCCTACTTATTGATGGCTTGTTCGATCAGCTTTATAGTGCGAGAATTTTCTCTTTAGTTGGACCTTCCAATGGGGTTTTCACCAACTGAGAGTATTTAAGAAGAGTGTGTCGATTATAGCGTTTCGTACGCTACTTTATTTTTGATTAGTTGGTTATGCCATTCAGGATAACTAATGAGTCGACATGCCTTATTGATGTCATGGATCATGTTTCAAGGGGTCACTTGAGTAAATCTGTGCTTATATTCGATGCTGGTGTTTTCGCTTACACATGGATGAATAAAGAGCACCAGGCATGATTGATGATTGAATTGTAGGTGTTGAGAAGACACCAATTGATGATGAGATTTTGGAGTATCACTTCTGGAGGAGGGAAGTGAGATGCTTGGGTCACGTTGTTTTAGAGTAGGACATCGCTATAGATCTTGCAAAGATTACGGCAGTCCAGAATCTAAATAACCCAAGGTAGCAGCATTGTTAACCAATTGGATGGGAGAGGATTAGACTTTTATTTGAGACATGAGGTGCAGACACGCGTTAGTGAGTCCAAGTAAGAGGTTGACTAGTGCACCGATGTTACTCAATCCGAGTAGGAATGAGGAGACGATAGTACACACATGCTTGTGGTACTTAACTAGGTGTGGTATTGATACTGAAAGGTAAGGTTGTTGCATGCTGGTTGACAATTGAAACCGTATGAGAGGAAGTTTCCGCCTCTTTATTTGGAGTTGGCGGCGATAGAGTTCGCTTTGAAGATTTGGAGGCACTGTCTATTAGGAGAGGAGTTAGAGCTGTTCAGTGATACCACATCATTGGAGTATCTCTTCTCCAAGAGGGATCTTGACCTTCGCCAGCAGCGATGGTTAGAGTTCTTAGCCTCCCATGGATTTGACATTTCTTATACATTTGTAAGGGAAATGAAGTTGTTGATGTTTTGAGTAGAAGTCATACCAGTTTGGGAACAATATTCCTAAAGTAGGCATTGCTCGAGTTTATCACTGGTTATGACTTCAAAACTCGATGGGCTATAGCCAAAGGTGATGGCTAGTTTGACAAACTAGACCTACTTTAATTTAGCGAATCGGTACTAGTCGGAGGCGTGTAGCTAGATTAGTGAAGATCATGGCTAAGTTAGAGAAATGAGTAGTGTCTGTAGTGGTGATGCAGTGCGGATCCACCATGACTGTTGGTTCCGTAAGGATGAGGGATAGTTTGTTTGCAAGTAGTGAGAACAGATATCTATGGACTGCATTGATGGATTGCTAAGGACTGAGGATGGGAGGATAACATTTGAGTCAGAGTCTATTGATTGACGAAGAATGCTAGATTTGTAAGTCCAGTAGAATAACATCTAAATTTACTGGGTTATATGTGGGATGGATAGTGTGATTCCATTATGTGCCAATTGCATTGTAACTAGTTGAAACATGCTGTTTAATAGTGGGTTTCGGGAGAACTTATAAGAGGCATTTGGGAATTTAACACCAGATCGATTATATAATATAGAGATTGAACCAGTAACTTCGAGACCTCTAGGCCTATTCATACCAATAGACATGTTACGGAACAGGTTAGGATGAGGGCAATGGAGTAGTGGAGGTACAGTGCAGTGAAAGCGAAGGCGACTGTATACGGGAGACTGAGAAAAGCATGGGGACCACTTATCCGGAGCTCTTCGCTTGGTGAAATTTCATTTTTTTTCCATCAACTTTCATATTGGATATTATATTCGATGTTTTATACTAGATAGTTTAGTGTTTCACATGCTAGGATAGGCAAGGGTGTTACCTTTTGATGTTGGATTGTTAGCATTTGATATGGTAGCTTATGCTAACATGGTTGTTAGGCATGTAGGATAGTTAAGGTTTGATATAGCATACTTATTTGAGATGATTGCTATATATGATCTAATATGTTTAAATACACAATGATGTTACACTTGTACTTATCCTCTTTGTTGAGTACATATTTAGGTACATGGAAGTAAGTGTGGGCTATTTGGATGTTTATCTGCTTATATTCGCATCAGAATGGTATGCTCTAGTTATAAAAGAGGTACTGAACATCTGTAGTGTAGATTTAGTTATATATGTTTGGTTGTCCTCGAAAATGAGAAGCCTCAAATATGAGATGTATATATATCTTTGTTGTATTGGGATTTTTCCCGGACTTAGCTGCACAAAGGAGGTGTTGTCGAATTTTTTCGGAATCTGAGTGACTTTGATGGCCTATGGGTGAGAAGACGTTCTCCTTACTTCGTGATTTCGAGGATGAAATCTTTTTAAGGAGGGGAGAATGTAATGACCCGTATTTTTAACGATAGGATATTTAAATAATTGATTTAAATATTTAACCGTTAATTAAATGAAGATCCAAAAGTATGATTTTTCACATACGGTCGAATTAGGACCCGAGACCACTTCCGTTGAGTTTGGATTGACGTTGCAAATTAAAATAAGTATAAGCTTCATTATATTTGGAGATCGGATGATCCAATGGCCGAAACAATCTCGAAATGCGCAAAATTAGCATCCCATGGCATAGTCTCAGATAACGATGAGATTTCTACCATTGGATCTGGAAAACTGAGGTGATGTATGCAAACAAGTTTCGTTGCGAGCGGACGCGTTGTGTGATCGTACAGACTCGAATGTATAACACTACAAGAAAACATACTATCAACAACATCCAATATCAGCGTTTCTCCTTAAAATGCGGTCATAGAATTTCTGGAGGGAAAATGTTTACGTCCCAAACGCTGAGGAAAACCTAATTATCATTTGCCGCCTACTTTTTCCCACTTTCCCCAATTAATTCTATCGCCCTTTCATTTCGTTACCGCCATCACAACCCAGAGCAAATTAAGTCTCTTCCAATCATCGAAGTTTCCCTTCGTCACTGCCCTCATCGTTCATGCATCTTCCTTCACCTTTCTTTCAATTTCGAATCTGAAACGTCACTGCTAACTGCTCATCTCAGGTACGTGTTTCAACTAATCGTCGATTTCTTTTTTTTTCAACTAATCATTTCTATCGATGTCTTTTACATACAGTCGAATTAGGATTCACAACCGGATTTCATTTCAACTAATCGTCTCCATCTCAGGTACAAAGGGCACCTCAGATCGACTTTGTATGTAAGCTGTGTGGTTTTTTATTTGTTTTTTTTCTTTTTATAAAAGTTAAAAGTTTGAAGTTTATAAAAAACCTTTCCGAGAAAGTATTGAATTCGAATTTGTTACTGTATTGGATTCGAAAGTATTGAAGTTGAATTTCGGAAAGATTTTTTATGTACCTGAGTCGAATTCCATTATCTATTACAGTAACAAACCTTCTATGGGGAAAGTATTGAAAAGTTTGAAGTTTATAAATGTATTTAAATGTGTAGGCTCTTCGGAGAAGAAGAAGCTCGGGCTGCTGCTAAAAAAGAAAACAACAGGTGTGCAAAATCTTTACCAACACTAAATCCACTGTTAAATGGCAAAGAACTTGTTGTTTTGGATTGTGCATGCTCGGAAAAAAATGTGTATTCGAACTTAACAGGGGAGCATTTCGTCTAGTTTATGCAATCATAAGTACAAGCAGTTATGTCTAGTTTATTGATTCTGAAGCATGCATATGCTATGTTATTAGTATTCAGTACAATCCTATACTCAAAATTGATGCGTGAACCTGCATATCTTTACTCGTTCATTCTTCATCTTATTAATGTCATCGACTGCAAATAGTAGATGCTGGATATTGCAAACAAAAAAATAAACTATTGAGAAACTTTAAACCTGATATATTATTGAACATCAAAAATTGTGATGTTTACTAATTAATCTTATATAGTTGAGGCATACTCACTTTTTAACGAAGGCTAACTTTTTATCAGACTTCCCAAATGGACACTTTATCTTTTTGTATTTACAAACTAGTAGTCATCATTTATATTATGATATCAGCTGAACGATACAAAATTATGTTTTGCACTTGTTTGATCACTTTATGTTTTGTTACTCTTAGAATGTTGCTTTTGTATTCCGAACTTCAAGTTTGTATGTCATCCTTCATTTTATCTTCTCTTTTTGGAGTGAGTAGTCATTTGAAGTAGAGATTTATGATTAAAAAGAATGTATATTCTGTTTGATTCATAACATGAAAGCTTTCCAATGTTTAAATTCTAATAAATTTATAAGAAATATATAACCTAGAAGAAAATTATTTACTAAAAGAATAAAGCTACCAATCAACTGATTTCCTCCAAGTATTCATAACATTAAACTAATTGTGTACCCTCATATCTATTATTTACCTTCCGTCATAATTTTGAAACAATTGTTTCGCTAGAAGTTTCTCTATGGTTAAATTAAAGAATGAACTTGGAATCTTTGAATTTAAGCACCATGATGACAAATGTACGCATAATTACAGTAACTTATCTTAGCTAGAGTGCAGTTGATAATTTCTCCACTTGGATAATTGTTTTCATACATATAATGATTGCTTGGTTATACATAATTAATTAAGTTACTTAAATTCTACTATATTTTTTATGCAATGTTCTGCACTTTACTGCCGAACTCCTTTCCATCAAACGAAATAACTTTGGATGTGCAGATATTGATCAAATACTTCAGGAAGCTCAACAAAGATGGTTGCGGCCAGTTGAGATTTGTGAAATTCTTCGCAACTATCGCCGATTTAAGATTTCCCCAGAACCTCCAACTAGACCTCCTAGTATGTTCTCTTATTTTAACATGTGATGTCACAATCTTCTGTTATGTTATTCTAATTTTGTTTGAAATTACCTACATAAAGCATCCTTGTAATGTTGGATATACATAACTATGCTCATTAGTGAGGTGCATCTTTAGTTTAGACAAATTAGGCAGCATGATATTTACACAAATCATCCTAATGTTCTTATTCATTGGTCATCCCTAAGCACGTCTTCAGTTTCATTTTAAATTGACAATATCAGCTCTCATTGTGCATCTAAAAGCTAATGGAAATATTGTGACTGACATCTGCAAGCTTACCCTAATTCATTTATCAGTCAATGTACAGACTATTGTCACCAAATTGCATTTTAACTTGTTAAAACTCCCCACATGCTAAAAGTCTCTATATAGCAAACAATAGAATTGGTATATTTTTGGACAAAAGGTTAGCTGGCTGCAGCGCTGAAAATTTGACTGTTAGCAAACAATATCTTCTGCAGTGTACTTCAGGTAATAGTCGAGTCAATAATGAATGCTGGGCGACCAAATGCTCATTACAGGAGTCATATAGAAGCTTAGACCAGTATGATTCCTTTGCTAGAAGCTCTAACTGCAGTTATTTTTCTAAACCCACTGAGGGTGGGTATAGAAACTTCATCCGCCAACTTTCCAAGTTGATTCAAACTTGGCCTTTAGATCATGCTTAGCAAAATATCGCTATCACCTGGATTGTGTTGTTTGGCTTGTTCAATTGCTGGTTTGTGCAACACAATCATATTTTTATCATATTTGTCCAATGGTCTAACAAAAGTGATGTGATCATATCTTCATATTTTTTTAATACTTTAACCAAAGGTCTTATGTCCCTGCTGTCTTAATTTTATATTTTGAGCTAAGAAATAAAAACATTTTATTTTCAGTTTCTTTTGGCTTGGTTGATTTTTTTTAATGATGGTACTAAACCATACAATACAGCTGTAGATGTATTTCAGCTCATGAAAAATGTGCTCATTCGTAGAAGAGTTGGAAATTTAAAACTAGTCTTTCAACCAAGCTATTAAACAAGCTTTAATTTAGGAAAGTATCAATTTTATCTTTTACTGTTTTCACAAATTTTTATGGTAGAATTACAAGTATGATAAGCTTCCTTAACACCTAAAAGTTGATGCTGTCATTGCAAGATTGCAGAATCACTAGGTCAAGCCAAGGTTGACTTTTTTGAACTCATCGAATTATAATTTGTCAACTCATGGCACAAATACTGATAGTTTCCCACACACCGATTCACAAAGATATTTTGGAACTATAGTCAACCATCATCTGGGTAGTTATGTAGAACTTACTTATCTTCATCATGTCCCTCCCTATTTTAATTTGATCATATCATCTATCTCTTTTTGTACCTAGGTGGTTCACTGTTTCTTTTTGACCGGAAAGTTTTGCGATACTTCCGAAAGGATGGGCATAGTTGGAGGAAGAAAAAAGATGAGAAAACGGTGAAGGAAGCTCATGAGAGGCTAAAAGTAAACAACAGATTTCTCATAAACACAGTTTGAATTAATTTGCTATTGCCCCTTTCTATCATATAATGCAACGGTAATGTTAGGATTAACTATTCAATTTCAGGCTGGAAGCATTGATGTGCTGCATTGTTATTATGCTCATGGAGAAGAAAATGAGAACTTTCAAAGGCGTAGCTATTGGATGTTTTTATGCAATTTCACATGTTTCTTGTTTGTTGTTTTCTATATGATAACAATACTCCATGGTTTGAACTGCTACTTTGTGCATCACAATTTTTTTGTTTTCTGTTTTACCATACTTCAATTATCTAATTGATTAGTCTTGCAGGGACTACATGCACATTGTTTTGGTGCATTATCTGCAAGTCAAGGTTATATTTTATTAAGCTGTCTTTCTGTTGATATTTGTAATATTGGATATCCATTTTTTTTATTTTTTAAATCTTACTCTACAGTTTTTCATACTTTTTTTAAATAAAAAATTGATTTTGCTTTGTTTTATTGGGATCCTCTATATTAATCTTACACGCCATTTTTATTTGAACCATTTCTCACAGAATAGCAAAGCTAGTTACATAAGAGCTAGAGATGCCGAAGAAACTTCATATGTTGCCAATATGGAAAGTCCTTCTAGTTCTTATACCAACCACAGTCATCTTCCTTCATCAACCACTGACGCTGGAGATAAAATAAAATGAGGAGATTTGCATTCAAAGAAGTATATGCAATACTGAACTAGAAGTCAGTGCTAGAATGAGCAATTGAATTAGAGGAGCAGCACTAGCATATCATGAAAGAGTGCAGGCATGACGAGTTACCTGGCATAAGAAAAATGCAGAGCAGGCATAAGTGTTAGCAGGTATTAATTGAAATTTTACCATAACACGCCGACTAAGAATATGACAGTAGGGAAATGACTGAGAAGGCAAAATGGAAACAGGGCAGCACAAAAATAAAGTGTCCGCTGGGTAGAATTCAGAGCAGACATGAAAAAAAATGCAGAGCAGGCATGAATAGAAATCCAAGTTGGAGTTATGTGTTGAAGAGACTAGATGTATCTGATCGGGCTAAACTGAAGAGCCAAGGCAGGTTGGTGAACTAACATGCTAGCCGAAAAGAGAGGGCTGGGAGGTAATCAATTTTCATTTGTTCCGGTACATGAACATGTATGTAGCTCAAATTTTCTACTCACAACTATGCATCTTCTATATTTAAAAGTTAAATAATTTCTACTTTCAAAGGCATTATGTGGTAAACTGTCTTAAATCATATTGGGTTCCAGTTCACTGCTCATTTCTCTTTATGCCATATTCCTTTTGGATTTACAATTATAGGCTGCATGGAATGATAATTCGCTACCATTCTTAAAATATCTTGTATTTGACTTTTCTCCTCGTCCTTTCAATCATTATTCTAAAATTTTAGAATTGAACTTCACTAGAAATAAGTTTATAAGAGAATGTTGGTTTGATTTAATGTTAGATTTCCTATATAGCCTTTAACCATTTATGAACTTCATATCACACAATTTTATGTCTATCGGGGAATGTGTGTCTTTTGGTTCTCAATGTGTCTTAACTACTCATTTCATTTATATAATTTTTTTTAATTTTTGATGAATTGTGAGATTGGATGAAATATGGAGACACGTTTTTAAGGACATGAATTTTGACTTTTTTTCGCTCAGTACATCTTTGATTTTCAATGCTCCTTTCGCTAAGCATTTTATACATACCCTTATTTAGTGAGGTGTCAAAATCCAAAATTAATTATGTAAATACACATTAATATTTATACTCAATTGCATCTGCAATGTTTATTTTGATGTCTTTAACTTATTTTCAGTACTACATGAACAACAGGATAACAAAAGCACCAGACCATAATAGAAAACACCAGAACTTGATCGAGTTTGGAGATGAACTAAAAGAAATGAAATATGAATGGTGCAAAACGAAGGCAACGCCCATTACATTATTCGGGATTAGGAAATCAAGAACCCAGTCTTTTCTTGTAAGAATGGTAATAACTTTTTAAAGTTATATTACATATTTGTATTGTTTAATCATTTCTACGCTTCTACCTCTTTGGTAGGTAACTTTTCATATCCGTCTGATCTGCTTTTAAAAACTAAATACTTAAAGTTGACCAATTTTTTCTTCAAATTAAAATTGATTTGCGGAGGAATATTTCAGTTTGAAGTTAGAGTAAAAACTTTCATCTAGAAATAAATCCTTCTCAAATATTCACTTGAACGTTTTACTTTCTATCCTGAAAAAAGTTATAGTACATAACCATTTCTACGCTTTAAATTTGTAGTATGAAATAAAGTTAAATACAACTCTCTATCTTGAAAAATATTTTCTTCATTTTGAAACTTTTATCAAGCAGTTGATGTCTAATTGTAACAGAGAATACTGATCTTGATCATTGTTTTGCAATAACACTCCTAGGCTTATATGTGATGAATGTATATGTGCTAAATGATCTTTAGAACCTTTTTACAAATTACACCAAGCATGTATAGTTGTCAAAATTAATGGGTGTTGATGATTTTATTTTAATTATTTTCTTTGTTAAGCGAATGAATGTTAGCTAAATGAAATTGACAGTGTAACAAGATAAGTGAGTCTGTAAATGGCAAGTAGCTTCACCTACCATGCATCTTGCTCGCTTGATCATTTTGTAGTTGTTGTACTTGTCGTGATGTCAGTTACAACACTTGTTAATTCATGTTTACTTGCTTCATGTGGTATCTATTTTGCCTGTTTGAACACTTGATTTTTGGCAACTAATTCTTTTGTCCAGGAGCTTTATCGTTTGTAGTTTGATCTTTGCATCATGCTCCAACAACTTTTTTTATGACCTTCTTTTGTCACCATGTTGTTTATGTCCATCTCTTAGCTTTATGTTCCTGTCGTGGTGTCATCGTGTAGTTCTCGTGGCTGCAGTTCCTAGTTTCTCACAATTTCCTAATGCTCTATTACTGCTCATCCACATCATGCTACCTGTATTTTGGCATCCCATTTGCACCACATTTACTTTTGGGTGCATCATATTCATTTGGATTTCAATTGCACTTTACTTCTTAGTGCAATTTCCATTAAAATAACTAGCTCAGTATCTCTCTTTTTGCTTGCATGTTGCAGCCTTTTGATGTGCAAGATCCTCATTTTTCATTTTACAGGATCATTTTTTCTAGACGCTTATGGTCTGCACTATTTTCTTACACCTTGCCTTCAGTTCAACTCATGTTTTCTTGGGTCACGCTTGTTGATCAAGCACCTGCATCTATTCTCTTGTTTATGCCCTTTACCCACTTGCACTTGTAGCTCCAATACCTGCTCCTTCCCGACACGATCTAGTAGTTTTTCCATTATATCTATGCATGTTGTCATTATTCTTTCTGCACCTATCTTGATTTTATTATGCACCATGCTTACAAAGCTAATTTTATCTCAATTTTAGTTTTCAAATCCTATCGATCTTGAACTGTACCTACACTTCAGATGCTTCTCGTTGCCCTATCTAGCACATCATATATGTTGTCTGCCTTGCACATTACATTTTTATACACTGCTATATCCATTACCTGACATACAAAACCTAACCTGCACTGCTTAGTTTATTTAGTTCATTACATGCACTTCATCACATGACTTACATTATACTTTATTTTTCCATTTACCATGACACGCTAAGTTATATTTCATGAATGCACCTTTGAATGTTAACATGTTCACATGATCTGAACCATACTGTACATGTTACTGTTAAATTATACATGTACATGTTACTGTTAAATGGTCTGATAGATGAGCTAAAGAACAACAATGCAGTTGAACAGTCATCATGAGGTATTACCATTATTTCGCACTTCAATTCCATCTTAATATGTTTGCACAAAAACAATTTCACACAGTTCCGAATACAAAGCAATCTCTGAAAAATACGCATGAATGTTAATATGTCAAACAGTGATTAAAAAAATTATAAAATAATATGCTTAAAAATGTTAAACCCAGCATGGAACAAGGTCATGAGGAACATCAAGACAGTTCCGAGTACATAGCAATTTCTGAAAAACAGAGTGATGATGCAACTACAAAGCAGATTCATATAGCCGGTTGCCTTAAAGAAAGTGAATTGGACCCAGGCATGAGCATTTCTCAAGGTAAATATCTTGATGGTTACATAGTTGTTCCTTTTTGTATGTCACTTTGAATACAAAAATAAAATATTTGCATGAATCTCACAATTCTTCATTCCCTGTAGGTGAACCAAAAGAGCTTAGTGAAGAAGCGTACAACAAACAAGTCTCAGAATATGATTCACCACATCAAACAGTGCCTACTTTTCAGTCCCTTACTGAAGGAATTCCCACACCCAACTTCACAGCAAGTGTGAGTATTTGACATCAATTATTTCATTAGACAATTAAACATTATATAGCGACCGTGAATTTATAACATAGATCATTGAATTGTATGTGCATGTCCTCAAATTGCCGCATCTCAACTTAGACATTATATTTCACGTAAAAATGCAAAGTTTACATTTGAAATAAATAACAGTCAAATAACAGTCAAATTACTAGTTGGAAATAATTGTACACCACTAATACTTCCTAAAGTATCCAAACTGCCTCCATAAAATAAATATAGTTATTCTCATATAACAAGCATACTAATCCAATTAAATTCCTGATAGTTGTACACTTCATTATCAAATACTGTACTGAATGCTTATGATTTCATATTTATTAAGATGGTAAAGATACCATCAATTTTTCTAACACTGATATATGTCAACACACATGGTGTGATGAATGAATAATTCTGTTATTATCTAGGCATTCGTTGATATAATTTTCTGTACACTATTGCCCATCAACATAGTTGGAACTTGGTTGACGTTTCAACCGATTTGATATATTCACTAGAACTGCCTTATCAAGTAAAAGTATGTGACTGATAAAATTACTGCAACTTGAAAAATATGCATTAAATATATCACTGTGCAAATATTGCATAGAACTTCCAGTTACATGTTTATTGAAAAACTCATTTTTTTTCAACTGGAAATTGTACTCTTTATATTTAACTAACAGTTATACGTCTAAAGCTTACTGTAATTACTACTCACAGGATGTTGACAAAGCCATGGTTAGTGATAGCTCAACAACAAAATGTCAAGAAAAAAAGACGGAAGGAGGAATCTTGCCGAGTTCAGACTGCCCTGTTGGCAACAATTCAGTAAACCAATGTCTAACTATCTTCGTACTGCCACTTTTCATTTTCAGCTTGTATTTGAACTACTTTTATGCACGTTTTGTCGATAATATTAGATGCAAACTTGCTTTCTAGATATTGTGCATTTGTCTAATTTTGTATGCAGTTGGTTTATAAATTTTATCTCTCTTTACGGGTTTATGTAAACTTTGTTCATGGATATTGTGTTCAACTTATTTTATGGAAGTGATTAATAGTTATGCTTTTATTTTACAATTTTTAGTTTGATTTGTTTATGTTATGTACATTAACTGATTAAAATATAATTAAATGTAGTTTATATTAATGATATGTGTGAATATTGCAATGGCACAACATTGCTGTCAATTCTTTGGAAAAAAAATGCATATCCCTACGACAGCGTTTATACATTGCTGTCAATTCATTGGAAAAAAATGCATATCCCTACGACAGCGTTTATACATTGCTGTCAATTCATTGGGAAAAAAATGCATATCCCTACGACAGCGTTTATACCTTGCAGTAGAAAACTATTAACAGCGTTTATACCTTGCAGTAGAAAAATTATTAACAGCGTTTAAAAAACGCTGTAGAAAGTAGGTTTTTGACAGCGTTTATATTTTGCAGTTAAAAATTTAGAGTCAACGACCGCATGTCGTTATACAGCGTTTTTAAAAACGCTGTGAAAACTTTTAACAGCGTTTTTCAAACGCTGTGAAAAGTCTTTTTTGTTGTAGTGCAACTATTTTTTGAGAAAAATAAAAAAATGGAATAAAATATTATGAATATCACTCAAATTCACTTTCCTTCTCTAATCCCATTTTCTACTTTACTGTTTCATCAAAAAACAATGGCTGCTCCTCATTCCCTTTCAGAAATCAAAATCGAGCAATCCGCTCAACGATAAATCATGAAACCAGATCTGATGAGCTCGTGTGGACGAGAGCTCCATGATGATCGTGGCAGAATTTTAATCGATTGTGATTGAAGACATCGACCTCTTCTAGTCGGATCTTGGGTTTAGACTTGTTGGAGATTAGGGAGGAGATAAGAGGAACGAGAAGCACCATTGGAATCTCCTCGATGATGCACATATCTCACCACTTTCACGGAGCCTCCGATGGTCAGATGTGGATTGCAACCATAGCATGTAGCTTGCACGGCTGTCAGGTCACGGCTTCCAATAGGGGGGCCGAGCTCTATCTCTTTGAGTCCGAGGCGGAGAGAACATGAAGTAGAGAGTGCTGGAGCTGATGGATCGTCATTTCATCGACGAACAAGTGAGAAATTGAAGTTTAAAGTAGGCCTGTATGGGTGATATGTACGATTAAAGCTAATAGTGGTAATTAAGGATTTAATTATAGTTAATTAATTAACTAGTTAATCTCGATTCCTATATTGTTCATATCTTTTGCGTATGAGGTCCGTTTAGGATGCATTTTCTTGCGTTGCACTTGTGATGGACAGATTACGTTATGGCAGTGGTTTGGACAGCTTTGTTGAGTTGAATGATATTGTCTCTGATCATACTATGATTGGTTGTATAGTATTAGATCGATGTTCTAGAATGGTTTTTAAATTTAAAATGTGATTTTATTATACTTAAATAGCTACTCTATTTTTATAAAAGAAATTAAAAATGTTTTAAAATGATTTATATCGGATATCACATTTTTCCTATCGACATGCCATTTTTAGGGAATTATTAGATTTGGGCTATTTTTGATATGATTTCCTCTTTGATTGATAAGGATACATTATACATGTTGTATGTATGTTATATTGGATGTATGTATGCTTATTGGTTGCTTGTTTGGTTGTTTTTGGTTGAAAATGCTGATTTAGCGACAATTGAGTGTTAGAGAATATCTCGTATGTTGGGTTTCGTACATGCGAAAATCCAACGAATGAGACAAGTTGTAGAAGAGGGTTAGGATATGTGCCGATTGATCTGAATTGGAAGATGAGGTTTCGAACTTCAGGATGAACGGCGGACGTTTCCATTTGGGTTGTACTCATCCGTTTTGGTTAAGTACACGACCAAAGTGGTTGGTATTGATCACCATAGAATGGTCAATGTCCATCACCATTGTTGATTGATGATTTGACTGATCTTTGGCTTGGATGTTAAGGAGATTTCATGGTGTGCGATTCGATGGTTTGTTCGTGCGATCGACTTAGAGTCTTGATGCTATTGCTCTACGATGAGCGGTTTTGATGGTGAGGTGATGATGTGACGCTTCAACATGAGAGTTAGTACTTCGGATTATGACTTGACAGCTGTGCAGTTAATGCCCCGCTATTACCCCGCTACAACCCTGCTATATCTCATAGCGGATTTCTACCGCTACGATTTTTCCATATAGCCCCAAATATAGCCTTTCCGCTTTAAGCCCCGCTATTTCCGCTATATCCCGTTATTTCCGCTATATTTTGCTATTTCCGCTATATCTTCTTTAAAAGAAATGAATTTAAAAATGATATTTATACATTATAAAAATTATGAAATTAAATTATTTAATTGAATTTTTAATATATTTTTCAGAAATGAAAATACTCTAATATTCAACTAAATTCAATTATGTTATATAACAATATTACGTTTATTTACAGTATATTCGCACATGTTTTAATTTAAAATTATTTATGTATTAATTATAATACAATTGAATGTTAATTTTTCATGTAATTACCATTCATTATTTGTAAAAACATTAAGTATGAGTTTTATATATTATTTTAGAGTCATCCGCTATATCGCGCTATATCCTCGATGTATCCCCGCTCTGACTTTTTGCACCTCCATCGCATTGAATCTACCGAGCGCTTTAACTGCACAGCTTGACGGTATATAGAGTAGGTTTCGAGGTTGATAGTTTCACGATTCTGTAGATCATACTGGAGATATTGGCTCGCTCGCATCATGGGAGGATGGCAATGTAACAGCATGATGAAATGCCTTGTATCTTCGGTTTGTGACTTGTGGTGGGAGTAGGTAGTGAAGAGTAGATACTTTGTATCTTCGGTTTGTGACTCGAGTAGGGAGTAGGTACTAAAGAGTCTCATGTTGGGAGTCATGGAGTGGAGGAACGTGGTGGGTTCCGGATAGTGGAAATTATATTCAGCTAGTAGGGCTTGGATGGATGTGCATGTGCTAAGGGATCGTTGATGACTAGGAGTGTTTTATGTTGTGCTCGAAGCAGGGGTACTGTATAGTGGGGACGTCCATTGATTAGTAATGAGGTTCCATATACCTAGACTTGCGGCTTTGGGTCCAGTGTCCAGCTTTGGGCTACGAGATATGTATCTAACTTTAGGCTGTGAGAAACATGATTGCATCGAAGAACCGGGATTTCCACTAGTCCCTGGCAGTATAGAGGCCATACGAGTTATCATATATCTAAAGCACACTGGGTGATAGTTATTATTGTCCGATGGATGCTATATTTGTTATGGTTGCTTCACTAGCCACCTATCACTCTAGGGATGTCACACGAGGTAGGTATTGTGCATAGGGATACCTAAATACCCCGAATTTATTTAATATGGAGTAGGTATTATGGATGTAGTTACCTAGGCACCCCGATAGTTTACTGAGTATGGAGTACCCCTTTATGATGTTATAGAGCAGCATATTATCGATGTTATGTGCTAACTCTTTGGTTGCAGGGATATGTCAGGTATGATTCGCATATCCTCTGTTCCGTATACTATATCGACTTTTATAGTATTTTGAGATTATTTATCGCTCACACCAGACTATTGTCTGACCTGAGGTTTTATGCTTTGCTTCTTATTATCTCGGGTACTCTTAAATGAATAGGCTAGAGAGCAGGTGTGGATAACATATGGAGTTCCGCAGATGGACTAGAAGGAGGAGACGTTTACTCGTACTTATTTTTGAGTTTGTTATTACATATTCCGCTATGTGATACTATGGAACCTTGACAGTGCTTCACTTACTATAAAGACGGTTTATCATTTAGGTTTATGTATCGGTTATATAAACTCTATTGCTGTTTTGTATAACTCTGTGGATCTTTTACTTTGATGATTCATTCACACTGTTATTATTCTCTCGATTGTTTTATATCTATGTTGACTATTATATTTTATCTGATGCGATGTGAGATATACGATAGGTTATTTGATTATCCGATGTTTCCTTTTTCTTCTTTTCCATTCTCTTTTCTTTTATTCCTCTTCTTTACTTTATTTTCTTTCCTTTGATAACTGTTCTACATCATAGGTGTAGGATAGTCGTTACACCTACGATCATAGGTGTAGGATCTGTCAGCCAGTAGGTGAAGGAACTAACAGGACGTTGGCCCGGTTAGAGTGAAGGGAAATAGAAGGCGTTTTGCGTGGTTGGAAATCCGACCAGCTTAGGTTACTTAGTTAAAGGTGGTGACATGATCGGACGGGTCGACGCTCCCATCATATTTGTTCATGGGGGCAGGACATACATGCGGTGATTGTGATCACCTAAGATCTATTTGGAGAATAGGTCTTGTAATGACCCGCCCTTTTGGACAGTTTAAATCGACAAATCAAACACACATGTCAACTCAAACCATTCAAAAGGGAGGATTGTTAATGGGGTAAATAAGAAAAGAAGAGAAAAGGAACAAGAAACAATCATAGAATCTCGCAGCGGAAAGATAAAATATAATAATCAAATAAATAGTTCATGAAGTTGTTTAATATACTTTTGATTATCATTTATGCATCAT
Organism: Allium fistulosum; assembly: GCA_030737815.1. Classification (NCBI taxonomy): domain Eukaryota; kingdom Viridiplantae; phylum Streptophyta; class Magnoliopsida; order Asparagales; family Amaryllidaceae; genus Allium; species Allium fistulosum. The sequence continues at coordinate 811,881,431 of CM060902.1, forward strand.
TTATCGGAGTTATACATATACAACAGAACAAATAAAATAATGCAGCAGACAGCATGATGCAAGGATAATAATAGTAATTGTATACCAAATCTTCGTCTTCATCCTCCAGAATAGATCTTCAATAAGCTGAAAAACTCAGGACTGACCCGAGCGTAATGAAAAGACAAAACACTCGAGTCAGGACTAAAACATTCTTATGTAAGTTAATCAATCGTAAATAAATATGAATTCAACGGCGTCAGAGATGTTTACGGGGTTTGACATCTCCTATCCAGTGTCAACGTGAGTGCAATAACTTAAGAGATGTTACGAGATTTTCCATCTCTCAAGGATCCGTTAAACTATCTACTATGTAGTACAATACGCTATTATAATATGTCTACATTAAAGTAAAAGTATTAAAATAGCGTTAAGGCGTTACCATAATCCCCCTTAACACATTTTTATTCCCAAGAGCATATACAAGACCGTAGTTTCCCCAAAACCGGAAGTCACCAGAGGGAAATCCATATACTAAAGGTACAAACCAAAACGTAGTGGTCGCGAATAGGATAATCAGTATGACAAGGTACATGAGGCGATACCAACTAGGATACTAGTAGTTGCGTGATCCGGACTGATGTTGAGCATAGTAGCTACTACCTCAACACCGCGAAACAACACTCCAAATCAAGGGGTGCACCCAAATCAAATCACAAAAGTAATAGACATGGTATCGAAGAAGTGTGTCCGCTAAAGGTGGTGAACCACAATGGCCCGGCGCGGCTCCTGTTTTAGTCATGTCAGGGGTCATCCAATATCATTCTCTTTCTTCAGTCAACGCGTTCACCAAACCATCCACTTCATTCTGGATCAACACTCCGCGGATATTAGTTATTAAAGTGGTTTTCGGTATCGACAGAGAGAGTGTCCATATTCGATCCCGATCTCTTTAATAACTACGTATTATTACACCGATGGCTCTTTTACATTTCAAACCAATTCATAATTGATATCAAAATATCATATTCGCTTCAAAAATCAAATCCATTTCAAATATCATCATATCTATTTAAAATGTAAGATTCCGATTCAAAAATTCATTTTCCGCCTTAATATCTCATTTAGATTTCAAAATCATTTCGCATTTCAATTTAGGTTGCAACTTCATTTAACCTAATTCGTATTTAAATTCAAGATTTAAATATAAACATTTCACCTTATTGACCAGCTTGAAATTTTTAGAAAATATTTTAAGTAGTTTAAAAGTAGTTTAAATAATTAAAATAGTCAAAATACTTAAAATATTTAAAATGGAATTCAAATAGATAAATTAGTTTACAATAGTTAAATGGATTTAAGATAGATTAAATAAAATTAAACAGGTAAATAGCTTTAAATCAGATTAAATATAATTAAAAATAAATTAAAATAGGTTAATTAGTTTAAAATAAATTAAATTGGGTTAAGTAGATTTAAAATAGATTAAAATAAGTTAACATGGTTTAAGATAGGGTAAAATAATTTAATATAGTTAATGTAGGTTAAAATAGTTTAAGTATTTAAAAATGGTTTATATAACAGGGTAATTTGGAAAACAAAATGAAGCAGCTTCGAAACCAAACCATTTTAATTATAACTTCCCAATTCAAATCAATTTCAATTTCCATTCAACCGATTCAATTTCGATTTCAATTCAAATCAATGTCAACTTTGACTTCAAATTAATTCAATTCTGCATTCACCTCCAATTTATTCAATTTCAATTTATAGCGATTTTGAGCTTGATTTTTTTTCAAAATATCGATTTATAACACTTAACAAAATTTTCCTTCAATATTCAAATTTAAATCCAAATTTCATATATGATTCAATTCCAAGCTCAATTTCAAAATATCATTTTAATATCACCTTTACTTAGTAATATTCAAAGCTTGAAATAATGTTCAATCTTTAAAACAAATAAATTTCGAAATTCGATCATATCCCCATTTTAAATTTCAAAGTCTCAACTTATATTATACCCAATATTTATTTGCTTACTTGTATATTCAAAGTTTACTGGGTTTGACATCTCATATCCAGTGTTAACGTGAGTGCAATAACTTAAGAGATGTTACGGGATTTTCCATCTCTCAAGGATCCGTTAAACTATCTACTATGTAGTACAATACGCTATTATAATATGTCTACATTAAAGTAAAAGTATTAAAATAGCATTAAAGCGTTACCATAATCCCCCTTAACACATTTTTATTCCCAAGAGCATATACAAGACCGTAGTTTCCCCAAAACCGGAAGTCACCAGAGGGAAATCCATATACTAAAGGTACAAACCAAAACGTAGTGGTCACGAATAGGATAATCAGTATGACAAGGTACATGAGGCGATACCAACTAGGATACTAGTAGTTGCGTGATCCGGACTGATGTTGAGCATAGTAGCTACTACCTCAACACCGCGAAAAAAACTCCAAATCAAGGGGTGCACCCAAATCGAATCACAAAAGTAATAGACATGGTATCGAAGAAGTGTGTCCGCTAGAGGTGGCGAACCTCAATGGCCCGGCGCGGCTCCTGTTTTAGTCATGTCAGGGGTCATCCAATATCGTTCTCTTTCTTCAGTCAATGCGTTCACCAAACCATCCACTTCATTCCGGATCAACACTCCGCGTATATTAGTTATTAAAGTGGTTTTCAGTATCGACAGAGAGTATGTTCATATCCGATCCCGGTCTCTTTTATAACTACGTATTATTACACCGATGGCTCTTTTACATTTCAAATCAATTCATAATTGATATTAAAATATCATATTCGCTTCAAAAATCAAATCCATTTCAAATATCATCATATCTATTCAAAATGTAAGATTTCGATTCAAAAATTCATTTTCCGCCTCAATATCTCATTTCGATTTCAAAATCATTTCGCATTTCAATTTAGGTTGCAACTTCATTTAACCCAATTCGTATTTAAATTCAAGATTTAAATATAAACATTTCACCTTAATGACCAGCTTGAAATTTTTAGAAAATATTTTAAGTAGTTTAAAAGTAGTTTAAATAATTAAAATAGTCAAAAGACTTAAAATATTTAAAATGGATTTCAAATAGATAAATTAGTTTACTATAGTTAAATGGATTTAAGATAAATTAAATAAAATTAAACAGGTAAATAGCTTTAAATCAGATTAAATATAATTAAAAATAAATTAAAATAGGTTAATTAGTTTAAAATAAATTAAATTGGGTTAAGTAGATTTAAAATAGATTAAAATAAGTTAACATGGTTTAAGATAGGGTAAAATAATTTAATATAGTTAATGTAGGTTAAAATAGTTTAAGTATTTAAAAATGGTTTATATAACAGGGTAATTTGGAAAACAAAATGAAGCAGCTTCGAAACCAAACCATTTTAATTATAACTTCCCAATTCAAATCAATTTCAATTTCCATTCAACCGATTCAATTTCGATTTCAATTCAAATCAATGTCAACTTTGACTTCAAATTAATTCAATTCTGCATTCACCTCCAATTTATTCAATTTCAATTTATAGCGATTTTGAGCTTGATTTTTTTCAAAATATCGATTTATAACACTTAACAAAATTTTCCTTCAATATTCAAATTTAAATCCAAATTTCATATATGATTCAATTCCAAGCTCAATTTCAAAATATCATTTTAATATCACCTTTACTTAGTAATATTCAAAGCTTGAAATAATGTTCAATCTTTAAAACAAATAAATTTCGAAATTCGATCATATCCCCATTTTAAATTTCAAAGTCTCAACTTATATTATACCCAATATTTATTTGTTAAACCAATCACAGTGTCATATGTATGTATAACAAGATATATATAAGCAAATAAACATCTAAACATTTAAATATCAACCAATAGCATCCATCGAAATAAATCATCCAATAGACAATACAATTCACGGCAATTTCAAAGTTATCAATATCAGGAAATTTAATTGCAATTAAATTTTAATTTAAATTTGACTATCAATTTTAATTTTCAACGGTGAATTCGAATGACAATCTATATGACAATTAAATTTTTATCAAACAACGACAAATAAATTCATATCACTTCATAATGTCAAATTTAACTACCATAAAGATATTCAGTACGTTGTGAGCGTTATAAAACACTCACCTTGATATCCTGTTGTCACCGAGACGTTCCGGTTTGGAACTAAACCGGACAACTTCCGATTTTAGCCCAAATTTCAACTGTCTCCAAATTCATCCAAACCAGTTTCATTTCGAAGCTCTCGTCATTATGATCGCAACGCAAAAATTCTTGTTCCAATCGGACCTCGTATGCGAGAGTTATTAAATTTGTAAGTTATCGACATTTGAATTTATAAAACAATTTATATTGGTATTAAAATTTATCCATACCCAAAGCAATGAAGCCCAGCCCACTAAAACTCCATCTTCTTCCCTAACGAAGCCTGCACGCGAAAAATGCACAAACCCACCATTGCCGTGCACCAATCTTCGATGATATGGAGCTCCGATACTCCGTTCGACATGCCGTCTTTGCCAAACTTCTTCTCTCCGCGTGCTCGACCTGACCATCCCCAAAAATCAACGCCTAGACCACCCTACAAAAACGCGACCTGTAGCATTCCTCTCGACCATGATGAAGTCGCACGCACCAAACAAGAGCCGCACCCCACCAAACTCTCGTCGGAGATGAAATCTTCCTCCACGAATCCAAAAATGATAACCAAAATACGAATCGATGCACGAATCCCTCAAAAATCAAAACCCTAGCCCAAAGCTCGGCCGCGACCCATAGCTGTGGCTCCTCAATCTTGAGCGTGCCTTACAAAACCACCACCAGATCGAAGCAAATGAAAAGTTAGGATTTTTAAAACTAGTTTCGCGATTTTTAATCGAGTATTGGAAGAGAAAGAAATTTTTGAAGTTTTGATTTATTATTTTCTTACTGCCTGAAGCTTGCATGCAAATTTAAAAGGGAGGAGATATGTTTTTGCGTGTGGGACGCTTACTACAGTGATTTGAAATGAAATAAAGAAGCTGATGTGAAAAGTTGACTAGACAATATATTAATTTAAATTTCAAAATATCCCAATTTATGCAACTTAAAATCTTGAACCACTATTGAGGCATTCCGCTAGGCATTCATAATGTTATACCCCTATTTCGGACGCAATGGAAAAGGTTTCAAGCCCTAATTCGATCGTATGTGCGAGTTACAAAATAAACGATCAATTTTAAATTAAATCGATTAAATTAATTTCTAAGCGTTTTGAGCTGCCACGGTCAAACGACCACTCCGATTGCTATGGAAATTGAAACCTGATAATAATAAACTATTACGGATCTAATGGAACTGGTTTCGTCAAATTCCGAGACTGTGCCCCGGAAGGCTATTTTAACTCGTCGATTAAATCGACGACTTTTCAAAATTTACTGAATTGCTAAAAATTCCAATTTTAAAATCTTATTAACTCTATTAAAATCCCAATATAACTTACATTCACTTTGGAAACCAATTTGAATCATATTAAATCAAATTTCAGTTATTCACTCTATTTTCATATTTTAAACTTCAATATCAAATTAATCATATCAAATTCGGAATTTAATTATTCAAACATTTGTAATATTAAATTTAAGCAAATTTGATTATTCTTAAATCACTATCTTTTGAAATATTCAAAACGAACTTATAAAATTTAACCTTTAAAACAAATTCAAATTATATAACAACCATTTCCATAAATCAGTTATTCAATAAATTTTACATATTTAATTTAAACAATTTACCTGTTCAATATTCAATATTTGATTTTTTTTAATAGATTTTACTTATCAATCAATTTCTCTATTATACCCAATGAATTCAACATTTATTATCCTATCCAACTATTGATTGCAACGACATTCACTAAGTAGCATTTATTTTTCAATACTTATTACTATTCAAATCTTCGAAACCAATCTATTAACATTTGTATTTCTACCAAAATAATTCACAATTCTTATTCACTTATTTACATTTGTTTTTCCATATATTCCCTTATAACCAAGTTATAACATTTGAGTCAATTCAATTAGATTGGAACTCCATTCAATCTATTAATAATTACTTGGATAATTATTGTTGCAATTCATTCCTGTTATTATTATTCCAAATGAATTACAAATTTTTATTTTTTTTCTAACATTAAATCACGATATCTTATTAAATTAGCTATTTTAATTATCGAAAATTTACAGGTCGTTATAGGTCTCCATTCTCATCATCTAACTCCCTTTATTACCGGGCTTTCTTATTTGAATCATGTGCATCTACTGACGTAGGGTGACCATTTCTTCTCGGAGGTTAAGTTCTATATGTCATGGATGACGATGATCCTTACAGTGAGAGGCTTCTCGGTCATCCATCCGATGTTGGGGATCTATGGCACTAATACAACGAAGGAGAACGATGATGCATGGATGGAGTAGGATACCTGCTCCTAATAACCGATGTGGACCTGGGTGGATAAGGTTGTCTCTCCTAGGATCTGGGCCAGGGTACCTCCCATTGAGGTTGAGAGTGAACTCATGGTTCTTTAGGCCTTGCCTTTCCCTTCACCACTGAGATGTTTAAAATGGAGATCACGATTCCCATTTGTCATCTGTAAGCGATGGAAAGCGGACTGTCTCTCGACTGAAGGAGATCGACGGCCCATTACTTCCTCTGGTATTGGAAATCATGGACGTCCACTTGCATTGGAACGGCGTGAGCATTATGTGGTGGACATAGACTTCCTCGAGTGGAGTTTCCAGAACTACCCTTTTCAGATCTTCGGCGATGCTCATAAGGTTGTACGCAATACGGGGGGCTGGTTGAGGAGTCTGTTCAGCCATCAGGGGGACAAGTGGGGGCAAAGCTGACCGTCGTCTGGGTGTTCAATCTTTTCCTCAAACTCTCTATTTCGTAGGTCAAATTACTTATGTTCGTCAGTTGTTGTACCATGGTGCGCCACATGTTCATGATGAGCCCTGGGATAGGGCAAGCAGCACTGGCAATGGTATTGTCGTTAATTTCATGTTCATTGGGTTGTTATCCTTAGGCCCTAGAGCTAGTTCCATGGCAACAAACTGGAATAGGTGTTCGAGAGGAAAAAAACAAAGGAAAAACAAGAGCTTTAGCGGGAGGCCCTCCTTCTAGCACCAGAATATTAACTAGATTTTTATAAAATCTCAAAAATACGCTAACAAGGATTGATGGCTAATATCTCGGCTAAAAATTGTGAAATGAAGCGATGCTGGTATACGAAAAAGTAACAAGACCACATTTTAGGGTGGTTCGACCTAAGGTGGTCTATGTCCACTACAAGGAGCCTTTTATTATACTGCTTCGGTTACAACAATAAATTACAAGATAGAGTTGCTAAAAATACTAAAGGATTCTCTTTTTAGTCTAATATTTTCAACCCTTGTGATGTGGCAATGCATAATGTATTTATTGTAGCCGAACTTGATGTTTAGATGGTTGGGATTGGTCTGATCAGGTTCAGGAAATGCTCTGAACCGCTATTAGTGATATACGGTTGGTGATCATGTCAGTTGGGATGCAAAGTAGTTTGTAGGGTATAGATGTAGACACCTAGCATGCTAAAGTGTGGAAATGACTCCAAAACAGGGCAGACGGTGTGGGAGTAAGGGGTGGCTTGAACAGAGATACTAGAATGTCAGCTAAGTACATAGAGGGGTTGTTGCACAATAGCGCCTTTATCAGATGAGCTATGCTAATGGATGCCAGCCTTTCGGAGAGATGACACATGTGGGGCATCTCTTAAGTCGGGGAGGCTTGATGCTTGCGGACGTGGTTAAGGGAAGTTACGGGGTTCTTGCGGGTGGTGGCAGACAATCATAACGATGATAGCGAATGAGAAGGTTGTTTTGATAGCCTGTTGGCTGGTCAAGCTGACCACCAAAGAACCTCAACTTCTTAGAATAATTAACTTTGGCTTTACCACTCACTACCCAAGGAGGGAGGGGGAGACCGACCGTCTTCCTTGTCGAAGTGGATAAGGTATATTATGATTGTGCCTAGCCCGACCGGCATATGAAATGGGAAGTGAATGGGCTGTGCATCAAAGGAAGATAACACATAAGCGATGATCACTGTTATTCGGGTTGATTGAGAAGACGGGTCATTGCTATATGTGGGCCAAGGGAAATGAGGACGTCTAAGCGAGTCGGCCCACTACTTTATTGTGCGAGAAATATGAGCAACGGTTGAATATTAAATACGAGTTATTGAAAATTAATCATTAGACATTAATTATTGATTATTTATTACAAAATAAAATTTAAACTACTTTTACATTATTTCCTACCCAATCTCTAATCAAATTTTTATTCATGAACGCTCTAACCTCTAATTCGATTTATTTGCTAATGTAGCTTAAATCTTTTCATTTAAAATTTATTTCAAGTTGATTTGAAATTAGTCAAATGATAGACAATTTGGTGCACATTCGTCATCGTGACCGTTAACGTAAAAGAATTCTTTTTACAAAATACAACAACGATGGCTTTTTTAGGGACACTAAGGGCTCAAGAAATGGATAAATGAAGGTATAGCCTTGACATTTTTCGAGCATTTTTAATTCTACAAGGGTACTTGGACTATTAAACACCCTTTATCCATCATAGTATTTTTAACTATGCTTTTTTTATAGATCCGTCTATTAACACCTCTCTATTTGTTTTTCACCCCGTCAGTTTGTAATAAAAATTCTCACCCCACTAGTTTTTTTGGCCACCTCATTTATTCCAAAATTAGTCCTCTTCTTATTAAATTCATCTTTATTTTCTCTTTTTTGTTCCTCTACTGCTTATTAAAATGAAAGCTTTGTTTGAAATATTCCGCGACAACTCTATCTTGTTTGCTTTAATGTTTCAATCGAAGTTTTTATGTTTTTATTTAGTTAATTTGTTTTCAATATAATTCTCTTACTGTCAAAATTTTTTTGCCTTATAAATTTGATTTCAGTCCGTGTTGTTAATTCATACTGTGGGAGGAACATGCGACTCAAATGTGGTTCACACACAATCAATGCTAGAGGGATCGATCCAAAACTATAAAGCATGCTTCAAACGGGGTTGATAATTTTCTGCTTGTAATATATCTAGTGTGCTGCTATTGGTATCCCGATTTCTTCTTCTGGCCACCATTATAGTTTTAATAGAAATGAATTTTTTGTATGTGCTTCTGGCCATCAATATCATATTCCTTCACTCAGTTATAAACAACCGTTTGTATTAGCAAATCTTCGGTGGTTTAACGCCGTACGGCCATTGACAACCGAGACTTATTCATGAAAAACGGTCGAAGGTGGCCGAACAGTATTTCGGTCCTTTGCAGCCGATCGGGGTGCCGCTTGATTTGGAAATAAAAAATACGCGGTGTTAGAAAGAGGAGTGCACGTTATTTTGGGGCGGCCTTCAGTGTAGATGGCCAGAAGAGGAAATCGGCGTGTCAATAGCAATACACTATATCTAATATATATGGCTAGAGGATAAAAGTTTAATATATTGTTAGAGGATAAAACTAGAATTAAAAATTTAATATTATGAACGGTTGAAAAGCAAATGCAGGTTTTATTAGACAGACCCTTATTTTATACCGGCGTAGTGAGAAACAAGGGTGCGTTTCTTCAAAATCGTCAGCCTTAACAACTCTGACATAAAAATGAGCAGATGGGCGAGTACAATCAAAATCTCACTAAACCCCAACTATTCATCGTCTCCGGTGTCTCAAATTTTTGCGTCTCTCCTCTTCTCTCCTTCCTCCAAAACCCTAATCGTAATGATTAATCGTCTCTGAGAACCCTAATTTCCGAGCTCCCTATTTCTCATCTCTGATCTGTGTCAATTGCAGGCACCATCAAAAAATGTAATCTTTTTCACCGGAGATCGGGTGCGTGGCACGAACAACCCGCTAATCCAGAGGCTCTCCGATCCGGGAAACATTGCTCGGTTGTTGGTTGAGAAGTTTGGGAGCTCTACGAATGTTTGGATTCTGGAAGCTTCTCGATTTAACGGAGCTTTTGCTGTGTATGAAGAGTTTGTGCCGAGTTTGGATTGTATGGGCGATCCCATTGAAGGATATGGTGGTCATGGCCTTCTTGCTGCTTCCAATCTTGTTTCTGTTTTCTGCAAGGCAATTGATCAGGTTTGAAATTTCAATTTTTTCCTTTTGAAAATATCTGTTATTCTTCCCCCATTCTTCATTCACCATGCGTATGTGAACTACTTTCCAAATGGTGGGAATGTATATGTTGTTGTAGCTTCAGTCACGAATTATTGGGAAAGTTCAGTAATAACATGTAAGTCACAGTACACCATACATCAATTCAGCATCTTCTTTGTTTGATTATATTTATAAAATAGGTTCAAAGCAAAGTATCAAGCAGTTCAACTGAAACATTAGCTTCCATTGAGAAATCTTGTGAAACCAAAACAATCCTCTTGGGATTTAGTAAGGGTGGAGTCGTGATCAACGAAATCATTGCAGAACTCGCCTACTCAAAACCATTGCCTCCATCATATAATCAGATCAGTAATCACATCTTTCCAGTTACAGGCGATGATTTTTTGTCAAGCATCTCTGAAGTTCACTATGTCGATGTTGGCCTCAATAGTTCAGGTGCCTACATAACTGATAAACCAATTATATCAAATGCTGTGAAGAGAATGTTGGTTAGTCAGGAGACTGTCCGGTTTGTGCTTCATGGAACTCCAAGGCAGTGGTGTGATCTGAATCGTCCATGGATTTGCAGAGAAAAGGATTTATTGTTGCATGCGCTTCGTGAAGAAGCTTCTAGATATGAAGGGCGATTGCAGGTGACTGAAAGAACTTACTTTTCAAACTCTCCTCCTAGTTTGCAAATGCACTTTGAAATAATTGATAATATTGATGTTAGTTGAAGTATTTGCCAGCCTAACAAATCTGCATATTAGCTTATTTGGACAAGTAAGTGTCATACTATGAGTCATATTTCCATATTGTCTGTAAATGTCTTATATTTTCATACACGTTCCCTAAGTGTTACCCTAAATTGTTAGGGATGGAGAACCTCTACTCTACTCTAACATAGGAATATGGATACTCTTAATTTATATGGACTCCATACTCGGAATGTTAAATCAGACATGTCTTGCTGAAATTTATAACCGTGGAGCTTATGTTGATTAGGAGTTTTCCTACTCTAGTCCTACTAGAGTAGAGGATCTTGATCCTATGTGTCACTCTCTATCCTTGATCTTATGTGTCACTGCCTATCCGTTGAAATATTACTAAGTTTGTGCAACTTCAGCAAACGTTGTTAAAAATGTGGTTTACAAATAACAATGTCTTCTTTTAAATAAAATAATTTATTTACCTGAGAAGATAGATTTTTGTTCATGAATATCAGGAAATAAATGATCGATCACTGCAATACTGGAGTAGAGAACGACATTATAAAATTTGATGCAATGCTAGTAATGTAAGATCGCATTAAACATCTCGCTAGGTAGTAAAAGATATATGATGTGCGCTACAATTTGTTTGTCGTATGTGAGCGAAGTATGAGTTTTAATCATGCATCGTTTGAATTTTGTGATGCTTGATTTAGTAATTTAGTTTAAAAAACAATCTCTACATGTTAGAATTCCTTTAGATCAATTTCAACAATGTATGGTTCAACATTGACACTTTTATAATTATAACAAGACCCGAGCTGGTTACCGTAATCATACGCGAACTATTGGGTATTTCAAACATATTATTCGAACTTGGCCCATCTTGCTTTTAAGCTCGTCGGTTAAAAACTGTTTGTCGTTTTGAAATATGAATGCTACCAGAGGATACATGGATATTAATCAAATTGTGAAATGCCGAGTAAAGCAAGGCTGGCAACAAATGTTCAAAATGATGGACTGGTGACCCTTTCAAAGGTCGATAAGGGAGTTGGATGTGATTTAGTCGACAAATTGGATGAAGAAATAGTTTATCTTAGGGCAGGGTCGGGTAGGTGTGATGAGGATGTTGTTCGGGGTAGGTGTGATGAGGATGTTGTTCGGGGTAGGTGTGATGATAGGTCCGAGGAAAGAGGTATGAGATGTTTGTGTGGGAACAGAAATGGGAGAAGTGGTTTAGGATGTTTGTGTGGTTGTGGATGTAAGGGATACATGAATTTAGACAAGTGGGTTGGTTGTAGGCGATAGAGTTATTATAGAGAACTTTTGATAATAGTTTGCTAGTGGAAGGGCCAAATGCATGCAATTTTGGTCGGTTTTGAGCTGAACTTTACTCGAAGGTAGTTGTTCAAGATGCTTCTGTTCACGAGACTTTGGGTTTGGGCTTCGCGTCGACGATGCTATTTAAGACTAGGAAATTCAGATTGGTCGTTGGGCTCAAAGAGTTGGAGTATGTGTAAGTCCTTTTAGTAATATTGTTTGGCGAGGAGTACTCGAATCCACAGTTCATACACTGATGCAGCGACTAGAGCTTCTGGCTGTAGCTCAGGTTTAGTTGATCTCTTGGGTATCATTTATTGTTCTGCTATTTTGAAGGATCTATCTACTAGTACTATGTTTGATGTAGCTAGGAAGACATGATTTGTTTTAGATATTAAGCAGCCTGACATAGAATTTATTAGAAATAAGGAGCTTGAGAGGGTCAGATCGTTTAGACCACAAGATACATTAGTTGGACAGTTAGGGGTTCGCATGACCCAAATAAATGCCATAAAATCAGGTATTTTTTAAAGACAATAACATTGATATAGCTTCCTTGCAAGAAACCAAAATAGAGGCTCTTGATTACCATTTCTATAGAAATTTAAGGGTGTTTTATCTTAGTCACCAGGTATGTCTGTCTGCTAAGGGTAGCTCGAAAGGCTTGAGGTGGATCGAAAACATAATTATGTTAAACTACTTCACTCTGTCATTAAGGTTTACTCGATATATCTTATTTTCTCCGATTTAAGAGAATTCTTTATTAAATGTCACTAATGTTTACGGGCCGCATAATAAAATTGATAGGAGGGTGTTTGGAGTGAGTGTCTGGTGTTTAGATCCCTTACAGTTTACATTTGGGTGGTACGAGGATTCCAATGTGACTAGGTTTTTAAGGGAGCGTTCACCTAATGAAGGCGACTTCTCTGCTATAGAGGAGTTCGACGATTGAATTGCGTCTTAGTAATAGACAATTCACTTGGTCAAACTCTAGAGAAGTACATTCGATGGCACTCTTTGATCGTTTCTTCATTACCGACTAATTGGAAGATAGGTTCCCTTCTGTGCGTGTTAAAGGGCTTCCTACAGTGTATTCCGATCACTGTCCAATCATTCTCTTTTGTAAGCACCATAACTTTGCCTATATAACTTTTAGATTCGAAAAATGTGGTTTTTAGAAAGTAATTTCACCTATTTTGTCACTAATAAATGACTTTCTATGAGCAACAATAATAACAAAATACCCGTGTAATATAGTTAAAGTTTTTGTTAGTAAACTTAGAGCTTAAATTATTTGTAAAGAAATTGAATGAAGATGTCTTTGGCAGCATTAGGATCAAAAAAAAATCGCTTTCTGAAATTTTAAAATTAAATAAATTGGAAGAATAAGAAATCTTATACATTTCTGAGCAAAATGTTCTGTCAAATCTTAAAGAAGAACTTAAGTTATTACGCAGAAGGAAATAATGTGGAAACAAAAGTCTAGGGTGTAATGAATAAATGAAGGGGACAAGAATACCAAATTTTTTCATAGAATGGCTAATGGACTTAAGCGTAGAAATACCGTAAACTGTACTTATTGCTAATGAGGAAATCTTTAATCAAAATGAGCTCAACATTGCCTTTTCTAACTACTACAATGATTATTTTTGGAACTAATAGAGGCTACATAATTAATGCTATTTGGACCGATTTGTATCCTGAAAATATGTAACAACCCGGGATTGCAATTACCGAATAATAAATTAAAATTATGATTTTAATTTAAATGGAGCTAAAAATGGATTTTTTGGATAGGCTAATTTCTTTAAAATAAAGTTATTTGAAAAAAAACGGGTGGTTTTATAATGGTGGGTTTTAGTTGGCTAATGAAGCATTAAATAGTTTTAGTAAACATTAAGATGCCACTTCTCTTATTGGGTCAATTAATGAAACCAAACCCATTACCCACCTCTATATATTATCTTAAACCCATCCTAAACTCTAACCCTCCTCTTCATAATTTCCTCAAATCTAAACACCTTATAAAAACCTAATTAATGGCCTCCATTTGGTAGAAGATCCATTTTCCTCTCCACATAGCTAATCTAGGTTAATACAAGCTAAAAGGTAAAACAATCCTTCTCTAATCACTCTCTAATCTTCATTCTAATTTTTGAAATTAATTTTTAATACATGGTTTTTGGTTTATTTTTGTTATGAAGCCTATTGATCTCCTCTCTCTAGCTTTTGGAGTGCACGTCAAGTGTTTGTGCATATTTTTCTTGCATTGGTTGAAGTAAAATTGCTAGCTAAATCCTTTTTTTACTTGATGCTTCTATAATTTTCGTTTTGGAATTGTAGCTGAAACGAAATCAGGCATAACTTCTTCATTTTCTCATCCGTTTTTGGTCAGGTTTTTTTGTGTTGCAAACTAGATTCAATAAGGAACACTTTTTGTTCAATGAGTTTTCTGTAATTTTGTCATTTAGATGACCTGAAATGCATTTAAAGACAGAAGACCAATTCTGTCTTTAACAAGTTATCTTGAGTTTCAATCTGATATTGTTTTGCCTGTATCTCTCTCTTTGATCCGAATTAGATAATTTTGGATGTTCCGGAAAGCTTAAAACATATGCTACAATTTTTGATCAGTGAGTTTTATGTAATTTTGCCATTTAGATGACTTGAAATGCGTTCAAAGACAGAAGACTAATTCTGTCTTTAACAAGTTATCCTGAGTTTCAATCTGATATTGTTTTGCCTGTATCTCTCTCGTTTTTGATCCGAATTAGATAATTTTGGATGTTCCGGAAAGCTTAAAACATATGCTACAATTTTTGTTCAGTGAGTTTTCTGTAATTTTGAGGCTAACTAGGTCAAAAATTGATTTTTCTACTATCTTCCCGAGAGCGATACACATATTAGCTCTGTGGATGAAACTGAAACTATTTTGGTCATAACTTTTGAGCCGCTAGTCGGAATTTGACGATTTTGATCTCGTTGGAAAGATGGAGTTACGAACTCCATATCTGGAAAGTTTGGTCATCATCTGAGTTCAATAGACCCTTCGAATTTCCTGTCAGAGTTGAACCCAGATCGCTGTGTAAAACAGTGCATTTCATGTTTCTGAGTCCGACTTTGGAACATCGCTACGCCTTCGTTTCAAGTCGGAATCTAGTAATTCCTTTTGCGTTCTGAAGTAGGAATGTCGGACTACGTTCCTACCAATTTTCATGCCATTCGGATTCATTCTGCTGGTCCGAATAATTTTCCGAACTTGGGTTCGCGTCAGTTTTGGACTATTTTCCAACACTTAGAATATTTTCAGTGATATTCTGGTTTTATCGATTTCTTTGAGATTTGTCTCTGGATTTTGTACACGGGCCTTATAAAAAAGTTTTAAAAGGATTTTTCGCTCCGAAATGGCTTTCGAAATTATTATATAATATTATTTTTAATTATTAAATTAATCACTCCATAATAGGAGAGTTTTCAAAGGCCGTTTTAAAGTGATTTCAAACCAATTATAAATCCGTTTTCCGTAATTATTTTCTATAATAAAATCCCACACTCATACTTTAGCACTTCGAGCGATGTGGAAAGGTGCTTAAACGGTTGGGAAAAACTCCGGCCTATGAAACCGTGTGTATTTCCTTTCCGGTTAATCCCCGACCTATTCGATTGATCGTTTTGGCCTTTCGGCCTAGTTTACCGATGACATGAGGTGAACTTTGTACTGTTTTCAGTGTGGAAGCTTACGATTGGTTAGTAAACCGTTTAGTGCGAACGTGGGGTATGAGACTCACGTTAACACTTTACGGGTTCCTTCCTAAAAGTTCGTGACACACTCCTTGTATTACCTTTGGGATAATGTCTTCAGACTGTCTCCCTTAAAGGTATCGTTTTGGCATCTCTACTTAGATGGCCGTTATACATCTCTACATAGATGTATCGTTTTTGGCATCTCTACTTAGATGGCCGTTATACATCTCTACATAGATGTATCGTTTTTGGCATCTCTACTTAGATGGCCTGTTATACATCTTTACTTAGATGTATCGTTTTTTTTTACATCTCTACTTAGATGTTTTTGTTTTGGCATTTGTGCTTACGTTATGCCGAGGATATGAGGCTTATTATACATCTCTACTTAGATGTTTTTGTTTTTGGCATTTGTGCTTACGTTATGCCGATGATAAGAGGCTTATTATACATCTCTACTTAGATGTTTTGTTTTGATATTTGTGACTATGTTATGCCCATGATACAAGGCTTGCTATACATCTCTACTTAGATGTTTATTTCTTCTCTATGTGAGAGTTTATGGTCTATAGTACTATGTTATATATCGCCTCATTATCTATCATGTTTATCTCAGTTTATTAACTGATTGTTTAGTTAGCCTGACCCGAGTGTTTTTCGCTCGGGTCAGACCGAGTTGTTTCAGGTTAGGTCTCTGGACTTAGCTTTCTGTGCTTCCGCTTGGACATTATCTGCTATGCTGATAGATAGCTCTTTATATTTGTCCACTATTTTGATACTCTGATTATTCACTCTTATGTACATATTTTTGACTCACTTGTGTGAGTGGTGGCTTTGTACCCACCTTATGATATATTTGAATCTGTATTGACGATGTATTGTTCTAAGACTCTGTGCTGTTATGTGATACTGTTCTGTGATGCTATTTCATTATGTTATTATGATTTGTTCTGATAGATCTTTAGCCATTTGTAATTTCGTTATAAGTATTTATCGAATATGTCGAACCACCTGATTGGAAAAAAAATTAAATAGATTCCACCTTTCGACCTATTCGGTAGATAGTTATAGCATAGTTACATTTGGTCGCTCCTATTATACTCTATTCTCCGCATTAGCAGACGGAATCACCTCCGTGATTCTCTTTGCTAATGAGGGTCTTGGAGTGGGGCGTTACAAAATACAAGGATTGTCTTGGATGATTTGGATAATATGTTCTTGGAATAGGAGATCTGGAAGGTAATCGATGATATGACTAGTGATAAATCACAAGGACCGGATGGATTTCCTATAAGAAATTTTGGCATATTTTAAAATTCAACTTAACTGAAATGTTCTATGAGTTTTATAAAGCTAGTTTGCAACTAGGTAAGAGCCGACGTAATACTTCTTCATAAGAAAGCTGTAACGACTTGAAATTTTACCATTTGATCTATGAATATTTTTGATTAATTTTAAATATTCAATTAATGGTTTTAATAATTATATAATCCTCTTTTAATTTGCAACTAATGATGAGAAATTCATTTTTGAATTTTGTTTACTAAAATAAGCAGTTCGATGAAAAGCAGAAAATGTGATCCAAACCCGTTTTTCGGATTTTCAATTTTTTATCGAACAACAAGTGGTAAGAGATTGTAATACCTTGGTTTATACTTAAAAACAACGTTTTAAAGTGTTTAAAAGGAACATTTTAATTTGAAATGTATAAATAAGTAAAATATAATGATAAGAATTAATTATATTTAAATTCAAATTAGGAAATGATGGATTTGAAATCTTAAATGTAAAAATCAACTAAGTACACGATCCATGCTATTATCCTTCATACTTTCATAAGGTGACATCTTAGTTGACTTAGAAATGAGGTGATGGGATGGAGGGGGGAGGGGGTGTGGTTCTTGCGTGTGCATAAAAGGGAGGGGGGTTGATGAGGTGGCACAAATGTGTGGAGGGTAAGAGGATTAAGGGCAAAATGACAATTCACTCATTTCATTTTATATAAAACTAATTCTTATTTTTTTCCCTTTTCCATTTTATTCTCACATTTTCATTTCAACATTTACTTCCTCCTCTCTGAAACTCCACTTCTCATTTTAATGGCTTCTCAAAGTTTTAAAATTTAAAAATCTTCTCTTTTGTACTTTAAAATCCTTTATGCTTATTTAAAAACATTTCCTTTCTACCTTACACCTCTCTTCCAAAAAGCAAGCCTAAGCACCCCTAAAATCCCAAGACCGAGCCTTCACTACCCATGGTTGAACCCATTTGTCCCCTTTAGGCCTTCAAAAAATCCTTCTTTTGCAAAGTAAAACCAAGATCTAGGTCAGTTTGAAGCTTGGTGATAGTTTGGTTTGTTTTCGTGTTAGTTTGGTGAGTAAAAATCTCACATTTGAAACAAAAGTTCTTAACTTTTATATGTTTTAAATAGTTGTGTTGGTTGTTTAGTTTGAAAGTGATGTTGCTTGTACATATATATGTTTTTATGTAGTGTTTGTTATGGACTTAAAATAAAGTAAAAATGATAAGTGATGGTTTGAACATGACGACCTTTCCTTGTGTATGAATGTGTTTACATTTGCATATATGTTTTGTGCTCATGTATATGGATGTTGGATGCTAAGGAGAGTGTCAGCACTTGAATTTGTTCATATTGAGACATCGAGATTCTTTGTGTTTAAATTTGTTTACATGATTCTCTAGAAAGAGTTTTATAAAGTTTAAACTTTACTTTTTAGTTTCTAAAAACTTTTATACAAAGTTTATAAAGTAAGATAAAAACATAAAAGGGTAAAGTCTTGAAGGCTATTTGGTATATAAAATTAGTTTTAAAGTTATGGTATCTATATTGATAGTCGGTATGGATGAAGTTCATGGAATCAAATGTTTTTTCTAAACTGAAAGTGTTTTCTTCTTAAATATTTTTGGAAAAGTATTTTCAAACATTCCATAAGTATTAAAAGAAAATTATTACTTATTAATTAAGTGTTAATGATTATTTAGTTAATTTAAGTAAAGATAATTAGTGATTAATTAATTAGTTAAGTAAAGGTAATTAGTACTTAATTTATTAATTTAGTAAGATAATTATAATTAGTTAATTAAGTAAGGGTTAATAATTAATTAAGAAAAGGTTAATTATTTAATTAATTATTATTTAAGTAAGGTTTAATTATTTACGTTAATTAATTAAGGTTTAATTATTAATTAATTATTAATCAAGCAGGGTATTATTAATTAAGTTAAGATTTAATTAGGATTTAATTAAGATTCAATTATTATTAAATAAATGTTTTATTTTTAATTATTTTATTTTCAAGGATCGGTTTGTGTAAAAGCAACTTTCTTTTTCAAAGAATGGTTTAAATACAAGGGATTCTCTTTGTCTGTGCCGTTAAGTACCCAACAAATATGAACAAGTTATACAAAAACGTTGACACGTTTTATTAAAAGAAGTTGTCTTATATTTAGCAGAATAAATCCTCATTCTGCTATTATTAAAGTGAATAGATTATTAATGATATATGTTTAGCAGAATATATCCTCGTAACGACTCGGAATTTCGAACACTTCGTATTTAAATATCTAAATTATTTAAATATTAGTATCTAAAATTTAATGTGACTAAATATGATTTTGTTACTTTGTTAAACACTATTTAATTAATAACTAATGATAGAAAACTTATTTTTGATTTTTCTTTAAAAATATATACACTTGAATAAATGTTGAAAATGTGACCGGAAAACGTTTTATTAAAAATCAACTTTGTGCTGAATAAAAGTTGTTTGACTATTTGTATGCTAATATGTTATCATATGAACACATTTACTAGTAATTAACTATGCATCATCCTAAGAGGTAATTAATTAAGCTAAGTAAAACAAAAGGAGACAAAGGCCCTTAAATCAATGAGTGATTTAAGGAAGTATGGTGTGTAAGAGGTAAGGTGTGTGTAAGGGCATGTTGTGCATGTTCTCAAGCATGAAATAAGAGGGGTTTTTGAAAACTTTTCCACTAAATTCCTAACGCTATAAATAAGAGGGCAAGGCCTCTTCATTTTCTACACAATTCACTTCTAAATCATGTCTTCGCTTCTTCCTCTTCATGTCTTCTTTCTCCTTTTTTCCCTCTTCTATGGGCATGTGCATTATGGAGAGAATATGGCCCTAGGTCGTAAGCATCGAGGAGGAGGAGGGCTTTGGGCCGTGAGTATGGTGAGTGAAGGAGACTAGGCCGTGACCGAAGGTAGGTGGTGATGTGGTCGTGATCATGGAGGAGAGAGATGGTCATGGACATGTGCTATAGGAAGAGGGAGGGTGGTTTTGGTGATGTGTTGGTTAGAGTTGGAAATGATAGTGGAAGTATTTGATTGATTGAATGTTGATAGGAAGTGTTTGGTTTAAATAAAAGTGAGTTATTATCACTTTTAATGAAGCTAATAACTTGATAATATTGCTTGATGATATTGCTTAATAATATTGCTTGTTATAAACTATGATAATATACTCTAACTACTTAAAGTTATGACCCTAATTTATATGCTCTACGAAGCATGTGATTTTAATTAGTTGCCTTAAAACCATTGAATTGTGTTAAGTACACTTGGACATTTAATATGAACATGTTAATTAAGTACATGTGTTAATATGTGTTTCGTAGTAATGTGGTTTCAATTTGAGAATTATATATGTGTAAAACTGAATGATATTAAATATTGAATTGTCCGTATAGCAATAGTCGCTATAAACGCATTTTGAATCTCTTAAACTATAAATTGTGTAATTTGGTGATTTATGAACAAATCTTAAAATAACTTGTTTTGGTTATTATCTTACATTTCTATAAGAGTTTTGAAAGCAAAAGATTGTGTTTGAAAACTTATAGAAAATGTAAACCAAAGTTATAAAATATAATAATAAAAAGGTCGCTATATCGACACTTTTAAATTCCTTGTTTTGGAAATAACGTTAATTTTTGTGGAAACTTTTCGAGTGATTTCTTTACCTTTAAACAAGTAAATAATATATTATTATTATTATTATAAAAGTTTTGAAGCTTAAATCATTTGATAACCAGTGGGACGAAGAGACAAAATTATAGCTAAATAGTCGCTATATGAGCATTTCGGCAAAATACCTTATTTTAAGAAATTTCTATAGAATGATTAAAAGATATACTTTGAGATTTTCGTCATAGTTTCTAAGTACCTA
The DNA here is from genome assembly GCA_030737815.1 of Allium fistulosum. NCBI lineage: Eukaryota > Viridiplantae > Streptophyta > Magnoliopsida > Asparagales > Amaryllidaceae > Allium > Allium fistulosum. The sequence goes on from CM060902.1 coordinate 811,902,640, forward strand.
AGGTATACTAACTATTATAAAGAATGGATCAAAAATTATTTGTTAAAGCGTTGAAAACTTGGCGTAAAGTTGTAGCAAAATATGTTAAAACTTGTAACAGAACTTTAGATAACATTTCTAGAAATGCTATTTTTGTTATTTGAAGCTATAAATTATTTATAAATGATATTTAAATTATGAGTTTTTCTCTAATCTTTTTAGGGTTATTTTCTAACTTATAATAGAGTGTTTTAAAATTTGTTTCAAGTTTAAATACATTCTTAACAATTAATTGTAAAATTTTAAACTAAGTGGTTTTTAAAATAAAACATGTTTATTTTGTTTTTTCTATTTATTTCAAAATTCCTTATTTTTACATAATATTCTATATAGATAATTATCAAATATTTTTAAGTAGCTTTAAAAGTGTGGTAACATATTAATGAAAGAATCTTAAAAGGTATTCATACACACACACACATAAAAGTTTTAAGAAAGTAAGTATTTATAAATATAATAAAAAAAGTTTGGATTTTAACAATATAAAAGTGTTATGAAAGAAAGTATTTTATAATATAAAAGTTTTAAGAAAGAAAGTAAGTAAATGGTTTTTTGGAATTACTTAAAAGTGTATTACCTTAATTAAAAAGTGTGGATATGTTATGTAATGACCCAGATTTTCAGTCGTTTGATTTTGAACATTTAATTTATTCTAAATGTTGAATTCGAAATGTAAATGGAATTTTAATGTGAAGTTTATCGATCAAATAAGTGGAATAAAATTTAGGTCTCAAATATAGCGATTTATTAGATAAATTTAATTGTTGAATTAATAATTGAAAATCGTTTAAATAATTGAAATCTTGGATTTTATTTGGATAAAAATGATTTAAGGACTTATTTAATTTCTATTAATAAGGATGAAGATGATAAAACTTTTAAATTGGATTTAAAAGTAATTTAATTTATTTTGGAAATAACTCGTTTTAATTAATATATAAAAATAGCCTTTTGAGGCACAGTCTCGGAATTCGACGAAACCAATTACATTGAATCCGTAATAGTGTATTATTATTGGATTTCAATTTTTATAGCATTTGGAGTTACCGTTTGGTTGTACGGGATAAAACGCGTTGAAATTAATATTGAAGATTTAATATAATAATTGGGTTCAACAAGCTATCTTCTCCATACGATCGAATTAGACATCGAAACTTGTTCCATTGCGTTCGGAATAGGGATATAATGTTAGGAACGCAGAGCGACACGTCTTAATCGGGGTTCAAAATTAAATATCGAGATATTTTAGATTTCAAATAATATATTTTTTATTTGATTTGACTTTACACATCCTAACCCCTCTTATCAGCCACCCTACTATCTATGGCCGTACACACCTTCCATCTTTTTAAGTCGCATTCTCCCTCCCTTTCTCCGTTGCAGATTTACAGTGAGAGAGAGAGAGAGAAAAAATTCAAAATCTCCAAATCCACTCCATATAAAAATACGAAACATGCTCCACAATTTTTCTTTCGATGCGTGCTTCGATCTGGTATACAATTTGTAAGGTGCGGCCATGATTTGTGAAGTCCGACCGTGTACAGTAGTAGGCTTGAGAAATAGGGCTCGATTTTTCTTAGCAACAGTGACGTGGTTGGTGATATGGGTGTCGTATTTGGGTTCTTCACGTCAAACAGCACGGATGGCCGAAGGATGTGGGGTCGCGGTGGGGTGTAGTGGAGTCCGACAAATGTACGAACTGGGAGGATGGGCGAAGTCGCATTTCTATGGGAAGGCTCGAGTTGGACTTTGTGGGTATAGACGTGTAGAGATCGTCGAGAGATGGAGGTTGGTGAAGACGGCGTGCTGTTTTGTGGAGCGATTCGCCGTATCATAGTGTTCATGTGGTGCTCGGCTTCGAACTGGTGGATAAGGAGAAGTTGGGTGAGAAGGGTAGGAATTGTAATTTATTTAAAGTTATAATCGTTTATTTATTTTATTTTAAAAATATCGATAACTTATAAAAATTCATAACTCTCTCATACGAGGTCCGATTTGGACGAAACTTTTTGTGTTGCGATCGTGATGACAAGAGCTTCGCAATGAAACTGGTTTGGATGGATTTGGAGCTTGCAAGTATTTTGGGTTAAAATTGAATACCAGTTCAATTTTAATTCAAAAACGAAACGTTTTAGCGACTACTAAAAATAAAGGTGAGTAAAATCTCACTCATTTGGATTACTGGGTTTAATTTATAATAATTAAAATTAATTATTGGATGTATGGTTGAATTGATATATTATTATCTGTTGGATGTTATATATATATATATATATATATATATATATTAGTAGTTAGATATATTCCCGCCGTTGGAGCGGATGAGACAATATGCGCCCCGCATAATAGTGGATGACCATATATTATCGCGATATCCCGCCTCGAAGTGGGATGCGTATTTTATGTTATATAACATGTCACATACCGAAATTTTCGACTTTCGAAAATTCGACATCGATACTCACTTTATCGACTGCCGAGCAATCGAGTGCCGGAAACTCCAATAGTGATGGTTTTAAAAAGAAGAAAAAGTGGAAGAAGAAGAAAAGATAGAAGAAGAAAGAAGAAGAACAACAGAACAACATTTGAAACAGAAACAATATCAGAATCTCACATATCGCAGCGGAACAATATATAATAGATAAATGAATAATCTTTAAACAAAGAACTATATCATTTTATACATACATCAATCAGAGTCAATAAACAACAATGGACAGTTATATAAACTTGTCCTCATACAGAATACACAGCGGAATAAATATATCAGATACAAATACTACGTCTCATCATCCATCTTGCCTCCAAAGCTCCAGAATATCCAGAATATCCTGATAACATAACTCTAGGCTGCCCGTGTGGAAAATAGTGGGCACCCAGAGTTTAGAAGGGAACAATAAACTCCGAGTCAATCATGATGACTGGTGTGAGATCGTAAAACAGTTATTTTTCACAAAGAAAATAAAACAAATTCGCAATGCTTTTGGAAAATGAAACTACCATAAGACCTCCCACCACACACACAATGCAAACACAGAATTAGAGGAGATTTCTTCTTATGATAGTCAAAGATGCTTACTACGCAAAATCAAATCATTTTTGATATTATTATTAGTGCATAGTGTAGAAAACATTTCGAAAGTATAATATAAATCTTAGCCAGCATAGGTACCATTATATTATGCCTGCTATAGCTGCCTTCTGAGGAGACAGGTTATACAATTGAAATCGTAAAGGCTCGTATTGTTTCTTTGTATTTCCAACAAATGGTCAGGCTAAGGAACTTCCTTTTCCACGATGGGTACGTCCCTGGAATAGACGACCCGAGAACCTAACGTTACGGTTAGATCTCTGCCAACACAAGGCCGGGTTACCTCTGCAAAAATAGGTAACTACTGACACGCGTATGCCATCCCCCGATCGTAACCGATCTTCCCGAGGATCCTCGATTTCCAACAACCACAAAGTAATAAATTTGCAGCAACCACATAGGTTAAGTATCTGGGCTCCATACCATGATACCACCTCTATCCAGAAGGAATGACATACACTAAGGGGCGCTACTCCCTAGAACCTTGCTGCATCCTTCCTGTTTTGACCATTTCCGGGGTGTGAGGCTCGACGAAGTCTCGTCCACAAAGCTACACTTTCTACAAAGCCATGCTTCGGGTCAAACAAATGATCAACCTATGATCACAAAGATATAAGATCAAACAAATGATCATATCGCAAATGATCAAACACTGATCATTTCACAGCAACACTCAGTATGCCACGTTACCAAATTGGGATATATCGCTGATGAATTTCAACTACATAACCTCTGAGCTCGTACGTCCCAGAGAAGGGTGTTAAGCTAAGAGAATAATTTCTCCGCCACCAACAGAAATGTATTTGAAAGAAATCAGCTTTATATCTCAAATTGTAACGTCAGACACACAATCCATACAAGTCTGTTCCGGGATCGAACAGAACCGAAGGCACTTCTCACGAAGCCCTTGCATATCCGGATAAATTTCTAATCACGTCCGGACTTCCCGTCACTAAGGGTGATAAAACCTCTAAATCGGAGATCAGCCGATGTAGAGTAACTCGACGGTAATCCTTCCGTTTTCAAAAATATCCGGTCTTCAACACCGGTCTTCGAATGCAATTCATAACGACGTATCACATATTCGGAATGGGTTATACGACCCCATGGTCCTTTCCCGGCTAACCCGAATAGTGAGCGTTTATTCAAAAATAAGTGTGGCATTCAAATTCATCCAATTCACAACAAATACCCATTCAGGGGTAAATATTGATAGTCGGTTATTTAACTATCAATAAAGATGCGCAACAACATCAGATTCCAAATAATTTTCCAAATTATTTAATTTCCAAAAATATCTTTACTAGATATAAAATTTCCACACTTAACCATTTGAAAACAATTTCAAATCAATTTCCACATTTCAATTTATCTTTAAAAGATAAAATCTCAAAACAGTTCATTTCATATTGGAAAAGCATTTCCATACTTATTAAATAATAAGTAATTCACAAATCATTTATTTTCAACATTTGAAAATATTCAATATACTTAAATCAAAATTAAGTATATATTCATTCTTTAAGGAAAACATTCTTTTAACACCTTTATTTGAGTCAAAACGAATGTTACGTAAAACATCGTTACAACGACTCAAAATCACTAGTATAGGGATTCGGATTTTAAGATAGATATATAAATCCCAATACTGCATAAAACATTTCCTTTCGGAAATCATTTACTATAACAACAGTGTTATAGTCCATCATTTCCTTATATTTCTCGAAAACGTCTATTTCAACAACAAGTGTTGAAATCTATGCTTTCGATTCATAATACATTTTAAAACATTTTTAAAATGTTTAACTTCATTTTTAATATCACTTCTTCAAAAATAAATCCATTTTACTAAACAATATATTCACTGTCCAAAATCGTGAATATAATTCACTTAACCCAATTTCAATCATTTCTACACATTTTAATTTCAATAGAGATTCGCTATCCAAAATCGCGAATATATCTTCTTTAATAACCTCCTACATTTAATTTATCAAATTCAATTGATTTCGAATTTATAAAACAACGTTTATAAATTCTATTTCTATTTTATAACAACTTTGATTTAAAATCTTCCTTTATTAACAATTCGATTTATAAATCAAATCTTATACCAACAATCCATAATTATAAGTTAAATACTTATAATTCCTTTATGTTACAAAATCATTTCCATTCATAAGTTCACAATTTATAAATTTCATTTATTTATAAATTCTTAAAATTTCATTTTAACGCTTATAAAAACTCGTTTTATAATACCAACATTTTAAAGTTATAAATATCAATTTTGTACATCTTTTACATACATCGTTTTAATAATTCAAAAATTCCAATTAAAACCATTTTATAAATTTCTTAGCTATTTATTTCAAAAGAAATTACCCTTTGGTTATAATTCACAAATCTTAACTTTTATAACTTTAAAGTTTGAACGTTTATTTATCAATTCAAAAATTCCATAAAACGTATATTTTCAAAAATCACTTTAAAAATCCTTTAAAAATAATATCGTTATTTTTAACTTCAAAAATGGATCCGATGATGCTACAGCATCAAACAATCAATCACAACAATCAAATATCATATATCATCATATGATAACAGAATATATCACAATATCTGTAAATAATCAATACGGTGAGGAATCCAGTTGGATCCCTCCAACCTGTTTCTCTGCATCCACAGATGTTAGCACAATACCAATTCCGCTCCAGTACGGAATTATCGCGGTATATGGGTTTAATAAATATTATCCGCTTACTAACGGCGCAATAGGGTCTCATCCGCTATACGAGGCGGGAAATCAATCAATCCAATATATACATATGCCAATATTTATATATTGCTATATATAGATAGATATCCTATTATATCTAATATCACATCCAAACAGCAATCAAATCAATAACTGCAAATTCAAATTTATTTTGAGTGAGAAGATCTCACCTTGATTTTAAATTCCGTTCCAGCGTTTATTTCGAATAAAATTAAACGCGCGTTTAATTTTACCCGAAATTCAAACTAGCTCCAAACGATTCCAATCCAATTGCATCGCGTAGTGCTCGTCAAAACGGTTCCAACGCAAAAAATCTCGTCGAATTCCGACCTCGTATCAAGTAGATATGATAGTTTAAAGATTATCAAATTTTAAGTATAACAAATTTTACAAATTTATTTTAATACTTTTATACCCCAATCAGATCTGGCCATTTATTTCCAAACCCTAACATCATCACCGTCCCTTTGCTTCTTCCTCATGCGCGCGCATTTCTTCCAGGTCGCGTTCAAGAACATCGAACTGTCGCCCTTAAACCCTAATGTCGCACGCAGCCACGACGACTCCTCCGACGATCAGATGGCGCCATTACGTGCGCCCACGCGAGAGCTCCCCCCAGCCTCCGACCGCACCCCCCTAGCGCCACCACCGGCCAGAAAACGTGACCTAAAGCCATCGCCTTTGAAGGCAATTTGCCGATGATCTGCCGCGTAATACTCGATCACCACCGTTGATATACAAGATCTCGTAGTCCTCTACATTTTGCTAGTTGATAAGTTTTCAATTCAATGTATAGATTTTGAGAAATCGGAGGAAGAGATTGGGAATTTTCTGGCCATTGAAATTGTGAATGGCGGCTGGAACGAAAATTAGGGTTAGGTTTTCATTTTGGTTGCAAAAGTGAAGATAGGAAGGGCTTTTATAGAAAACGTCTCAAAACACTATTCACCCCGGATTTTCCGAACTCCAAATCGAGCATGCCGGCTGACGTTTCTAGGGTTTACCCCGCGTTCCGAACACAATGGAACAGGTTTCGGAAGCTAATTCGATCGTCTGTGTGAGATATGACAATAAACGATCAATTTAAATTAAACCGATTTAAATCGATTTCGAGGCGTTTTAATTCGTACCGGACAAATGGTAAATCCAAAAATTACGAAATTTGAAACCATGCAATAATATCACATTACGGATCCGATGAAACCGGTTTCGTCCAATTCTGAGACTGTTCGAAAATTGGCTATTTTTACAGTCGATAATTAAATATTAAAATATTCAATTTTCATAGATTAACTCCAATTTCAATTTTAAAAGTTCTATAACCTTTCTATAACTCCAGTATGATTAAATAAAATTTTCCTAATCAATTTCAATCATTTTAAACTCGATTTTTAATTATCTCTGGAATTTCAATCATTAAATTATCGATTAAATTGACCAAATTAAATCCAATATCCTTTAAATAAATTATTCGACTTATTAAATTCATTTATTTATATTTAAAATCAATTAAATATTCGAATTTTAATTATCAAAAATTCTGGGTCGTTACATAACATCTGTGGATGCAGGGAAACAAGTTGGAGGGATCCAACTGGATTTCTTTAAAAATATATTGATTATTTTTCATACATGTTGATATATGATGTGATTGAATAATCTGTTATGGATTTGTTGTGTGATTTGATATATTGGATGTTATAGTACCACTGGCCTTATTTTGGTATTTAAAATACCATAAAGAATATCTTTGAATTTCAAAAAGGAATTAAAAAGGGGATTTGTGGAAGTAAAAATATTTATATCGATTTGGAATATTCGATATGGAATGAGTGTGAATTATATATATAAAAATATAATAAAAAGAATTTGATTTGGAATTCACTTGACTATTTTGCAAAGTGTTTTCAAATAAATATTTTTTTGAAATTAATTTATACAAGGAATTTGGAAAAAAATAGATTTTTACGATATTTCTAAAATTTTAAATGGAAGTGGAAATCGAATTTTTGAATGGAAACGTTTATATCGAATTTTTGGATTATTTTAAAGAAAATTGATTTGTATAAAATAGTGATTTGAATTGGGTTTGTACTTATCTATTCGTTAAATGTTTAAATAGAGATTTTAAAATAATTTATATAAGGAAATTTGAACAATTGATTTAAAATGGTATTTTTGGAATATGGAAAAGAAGTCGAAATCTATATTTAAATAGGTTTGAAAAATAAAAAGAATTTATTAAGGGATGGGTTTATAAATGAAATCTCATAAATGAGATTATTTTATAAACAAGTGAAACAGGAAATGAATTTATAAAATTTGTAAACGATGGTATAAATAAAGTGAAGTGATTATCATTCGATGAATTGAGAATACAAATTCACAATATGAATTTATATCGAGTTATGAAAATCGGTTTAGAAAGAGATGGCAAATCTTGTTTTGGAAATTGGAAATAGTTGTGAAATTGGTAATAAAAATCGGTTTGTGATAAATCGAGAGAGATTTATACATGTAAAATGATTATGAGTGAATTTAAAAAATAATTTTTTATCGAGAAGTTGAGTTTTGTTTTAAAAAGAGATTTTATTTATTTATTAAACCGTGTAGTTAAAAACTGTTTTTAGTATTGAAATATTTCGGAAAGTTGATTATTCAAATATTTAATCTTAATTGAAATGAATTTTAATTTTAAATTAAGATTGTAAATCGATTAGTTTTATTTATAAATTGGAAATTTTTTATCATTGTCATTTAAAAGTGTTTGATATTTTAATAATTACTTAATTGGTTTGAAATTTATTGCTATTCTTTTAAAATACTTATTTTATAATATAGAGTTTTGGAAATTGATTGAAGTTATTTGTAAATACTCTCGAGATTTGTAAATCGGGTTTTATTTAATGGATATGATTTTCTAAGAGAAAATTTTACAACGGAATTTTGGAAACTTGGGAAAATTTCCAAAATGTTTAGATACGAGAATTTCGAAAATGAATCTGAATTCATAAAAGAAGTTATAAATTGTTAGTGGGAATTTTAAATGAGTATATTCGGTTTTGGAAATTTGCAAAAGAAAATTATTAATAATTCTGGAAAGTTAGGGAATAAGTTACGAAATATTTCCTAAGTATTGATATTAGAAATGATTTCGGAAAATAGACCTATAATATTTTCCTAAGTGTTGGAATGAAAGGTTTTGGAAATATTTTAGCGACGAAAGGATTTATATAGAGATATTTATCTAAGTAAAGGATTATAAATCGAATCTGAAAATATTTCACTAAGTGTTGAAGTAAGATATGATTTGAAAATATTCTATTATGGATAAGTATTTGAAATTGTTTTTAAATGTTGGAATGCTGGAAGAGAATTGAATATATATCTTTGTAAAGATATTTTTAAAATAAATGTTTTTGAAAGATTTATAATATGGGCCTGGTGACTACTTAAGTGTGAAATTTGATAGTTAAATAACCGACTATCAAAATCTGGCCAAATTCATTGATCGTTTCGAACAGACTGGGATCAGATTTAATTATCCAAAAACCACTTCGATCCGATTTGTGCGTTACGAACTGTGATATCATGAAGATAATGAATACGGTGATTTCAGAGATTCGGTTTGTTCAGACCTAGAATAACTTGTATGGATGAATGCTATCATTGCATTGTTGCTTGGAAGGCAGCATTACCATTCCAAGTACGAATGCTATTCTTAAGGTAAACATAGCCTCAAGCCTCATTAACCGGGAAATGAGAAAAACATGGCATGCAGTAAGGCCCAGTGGATCGCTCCCATTAGGATATGATCATCACTCATCTAGAGTGGAAAATTATCATCATCACAATCTTTCATTTGTATGCGTTTCGGGGCCCATTAGTGGTGATCATATTCGTTACTAGTAGTCAAGTACTAGGCCAGTCTTGTGTGGCAGGGGTTCAAGATGTTCTTGTCAGACCCCGGTGCATTTTATCTAGAGATGCACCATCGGAAGGTAGTCCTTACCTTGTCATAGTATGAAACCCATTCTCCAATAAGCGCCGTACGGTTTTGATTGTGCCCAATTATGCTGAAACGTGAGATGCAAGCATTTCAGCTATTTTATAGTTTATTTTCTATAGACACTATTATAATATCAGATGATTATGATATAAAATATTTGGTTATCATAAGGTAAAAACCCATCGTATTTATGTATGGCATAGTCTTACGAGATACCTTTGTTTTCAAAGGATTTTTATAATAGTAATAATTCAAATTGAGTGTGTTTCTCACACTGGTTTTCCAGACCGACTTGAGTGTTATTTTATTATAATGCTCGGGTCAGACCGAGTATTACAGATTTAGATTAGGATGCTATGGAGCTTAGGAGACGAGCTGGAGGTGTCTCATGCGTATTCTACGTACTTGATTATATTCCGCTTTGTGTGTATACTGTATACTCAACACTTGTAGGGACAAGTTATTATAACTGTCTACTTTGATTTGTTGTTTGTTATACTATGATGATTGTATGTATATTACAGTTACAGTTCTCTTTGTATAAAGATCTGTTATTATATATTATATTTTATTCCGCTACGATTGTGAGATTCTGTATTGTTGTTTCTGTTTTATTCTATCTTTTTTTCTTCTTTACCCCTAGCAATCGGTATTTCCGGCACTTGAATATTTCGACATGTTATACAGTAAAACGTATTGATGTCGATTTTCGAGGGTCGAAAATCCCAGTTTGCTACACTTTTATGAGATTATCTAATAAACCCATCCCTTAATAAATCCTTTTTATTTTTCAAACCAATTTAAATATAGATTTCGACTTCTTTTCCATATTCCAAAAATACCATTTTAAATCCATTGTTCAAATTTCCTTATATAAATTATTTTAAAATCTCTATTTAAACATTTAAAGAATAGATAAGTACAAACCCAAATTCAAATAACCGTTTTATACAAATCAATTTTCTTTAAAATAATCCAAAAATTCGGCATAAACATTTCCATTCAAAAATTCAATTTCCACTTCCATTTAAAATTTAGAAATATCATAAAATCTATTTTTTCCAAATTTCTTTTATAAATTAATTTCAAAAAATATTTATTTGAAAACACTTAGCAAAATAGTCAAGTGAATTCCAAATCAATTTCTTTTTATTATTATTTTTATATATAATTCACAATCGTTTCATATCGAATATTCCAAATCGATATAAATATTTTTACTTCCACAAATCCCCTTTTTAATTCCTTTTTGAATTCAAAAATACTCTTATGGTATTAAAAATACCAAAATAAGGCCACTGGTACTATAGCATCCAATATATCAAATCACACAACAAATCCATAATAGATTATTCAATCAAATCATATATCAATATGTATGAAAAACAATCAGTATATTTTTGAGGAATCCCGTTGGATCCCTCTAACCTGTTTCCCTGCATCCACAGATGTTATATAACATAAAATACCCATCCCGCTTCGAGACGGGATATCGCGGTAATATAGGGTGGACACATAGTGTCTCATCCGCTCCAACACCGGGAATACATCCAACTACTAATATATATACTACTATATATAATATATCATCTAATAGGTAATAGTATATCAATTCAACCAAGCATCCAATAATTAATTTTAATTATTATAAATTAAACCAGTAATCCAAATGAGTGAGATTTTACTCACTTTTATTTTTAGTAGTCGCCAAAATGTTTCGTTTTTGAATTAAAATTGAACTGGCATTCAATTTTAACCCAAAATTCTGACTAGCTCCAAATCCATCCAAACTGGTTTTATAGCGAAGCTCTTGCCGTCACTATCGCAACGCAAAAAGTTTCGTCCAAATCAGACCTAGTATGAGAGAGTTATGAATTTTTATAAGTTATCGATATTTTTGAAATAAAATAAATAAACAATTATAACTTCAAATAAATTACAATTCCTACCCTTCTTCCCCAACTTCTCCTTATCCACTAGGTCAAAGCCGAGCACCATTGATCGTGCACATGAACACTATGATACGGCGAATCGCTCCATGAAACGGCACGCCGTCTTCACCAACCTCCATCTCTTGACGATCTCTACACGTCTATACCCACAAAGTCCAACTCGAACCTTCCCATAGAAATGTGACTTCGCCCATCCTCCCAGTCCGTACATATTTCAGACTCTACTACACCCCACTGCGACACCACATCCTTTGGCCATCAGTGTTGTTTGACGTGGAGAACCCAAGTACGACACCCATATCATCAACCGCGTCACTGTTGCTAAGAAAAATCGAGCCCTAGTTCTCAAGCCTGCTACTGTACATGGTCAGACTTCACAAATCATGGCCGCACCTTACAAATTGTATACCAGATTGAGGCACGCATCGAAAGAAAAATTGCGGAGCAAGTTTCGTATTTTTATATGGAGTAGATTTAGAGAATTTGAATTTTGAACTTTTTTTTCTTTATCTCTATAAATCTGTAATGGAGAAAGGGAGGAAGAATGCGACTTAAAAAGATGGAAGGTGAGTATGGCTATAGATAGTAGGGTGGCTGATAAGAGGGTTTAGGATGTGTAAAGTCAAATCAAATAAAAAATATATTATTTGAAATCCAAAATATTCAGATATTTAATTCCGAACCCCGATTGAGACGTGTCGCCTGACATTCCTAATGTTATACCCCTATTCTGAACGCAATGGAATAAGTTCCGAGGCCTAATTCGATCGTATGTGGTAGCTTTTTGAACCCAATTATTATATTAAATCTTCAATATTAATTTCAACGCGTTTCTATCCCGTACGTCCAAACGGTAACTCCAAACGCTACGAAAATTGAAATCCGATAATAATACACTATTACAGATCCAATGGAACTGGTTTCGTTGAATTTCGAAACTGTGCCCTGGAAGACTATTTTTATATATTAATTAAAATGGGTTATTTCCAAAATAGAGTAAATTACTTTTAAATCCAATTTAAAAGTTTTATTATCTTCATCCTTATTAATAGAAATTAAAAGTCCTTAAATCATTTTTATCCAAACAAAATCCAAGATTTCAATTATTTAAACGATTTTCAAGTATTAATTCAACAATTAAATTTATCCAATAAATCGCTATATTTGGAACCTAATTTTTATTCCACTTATTTGATCGATAAACTTCACATTAAAATTTCATTTACATTTTCAAACTCAACATTTAGAATAAATTAAATGTTCAAAATCAAACGACTGAAAATCCGGGTCGTTACATTCCTTCCCACTTAAAAGAATTTTGTCCTCGAAATTGCTAAGGTAGGAAAATGCTCCAAACCCATTAACTTATCCAAAACTCACTTAGTTAAAACCCTACATTTTACTTTCCTAAATCCTTTAGTTCCAACCAAAACAATCAGTTTTCCATTTTTAAACCAAAACCCTTTATTTCAATTACAATTCGAAATCAAATTTTTTGTTAACAAAAATTTTCAAAAATTTTCTGACACCCTAAGTTTCCGAAATTTTTTTGGCTGAGTCTCACTTGTATGGAGAGCCTTTTGCAATATAACAAATATGATAAAAGGATATACATCGGCTCTCATGGCCGGAAAACACAATGTATATCAATATTTTAATTAATTTTTCTTGCGCGCTAAATTCGTAAACGTACCTTATTTAGCATTATTAAACAAGCTCGCTCAATTTATATGCAATTTGGCAACCCAAATCTAGTCCAATAGCCTCCTTGTACCTGTACTTACTTAAATAAGTCCCATCAGTTTCATATATATGAAATTTAATTGTATTACATTCATTTCTACTAGGTATACACATTATTTTCATAAACCAACATGTTATATCATGGATGTATAACCAATTTTACAAACAAAACACGCTATAATATGTAAATCTAGCACGTACATGCAAATACTTGGTTTCAACATTTAATCATTCAGTTCCAAATTGATTTGTTAACCATTTGTTCAATTTCAAATTCATTCACAACAATTCAATTGCACCACTTTACATTTACACCCATTACATACATTTCCATTTCTTTAAGCTTTCATTTATTCGTTTAAATTGATGCTCGTCAATATATTCTCTTCCATTTATAACTCAAGTTCCATTTCCAATATTCAATTCACTAATTTATTTGTCTAATTAGTTCACTTACATTTTATACTCCACACTTAGATTTTATTTTCAAAAATCACTTCATTTAGTTGGCTTGAGTATAAATCATTTTATAATTCAAATTTGGATTTCCATTTCTTCACCAAATATCCAACCATTTTTATTTTGGTTTTTCTATTCCACTTTTCCAATTTATAAGTTACACAACTTATTTTTCTCAATTATATAAATTCTATAGAGTTGATTCCATTTAACTCATTTTAAATTAAATCTTCTTTGCAAGGTTAAATTTCCAATCAAATCCCATTTCGTCCATGCTTACTTGAGTATATTCACATTTAAAATTTTTAACTCAAGATTATACATCACTTTATAGCTTAAGTATGTATTTATCCCATTACTCCAATTTTGTAAGCCATGCAGGCTTATTTATTCACAATTCCAAAATTTTCACTTAAATTCTATTCCATTCAAAATTTATAACTTATAGTTATATAGTCACTTTATGATTCAAACTTTATATTTCAATTCCATTCGATATAATTCAAATTCCAACTCAAATTTTTATTTAAATTAAATTTCAATCCATACAATCCATTTTAACTTAAGTTAAAAGTCAATTCCAAATTCAATTTTTTCACACTTCCTTTCCTTATTAACATTATTCTAATTTCATAAGTTCAAAACTTATTATTATTTTTCTGGTTTCATAAAACATTTAAATGAATATTCCAGAATTCAAACACCCAGTTTCATTTCAAATTATTTTGAAATCATATATATATATATATATATATCCCTTTATATACCAAATCACGCCCTTTTTTTATTTAAACCAAACCTGGTTTTTACCCATATCAATTTCTTCTAGATTTTTTTTTTTGGCAAGGCCGACGGGGTTGGATGGTCCCCGACCATTTTCTTCTAGAATTTTTAAAACAAAACTTGTTTACCAAACAAGTCCAAAACAAATAATAATGATAGCAATCCATCACTTAGAAACTCATAAATGAGCACCGATGATGTTGCGATCATCATCGGATTATTTTCCAGCGACTGTAGTGAGTTCAATGCTTTATCACTTTAAAAATCCATTTAAAAACATTTTCTATTCAAATACATTTCCACAATAATATTACCATTATTTGTTTCAAAATACTTGGAAAACATTTTCGAAATTTCTGGGATTTAAATCTCCAAACTCTGGTTTGAATCAAATTTTAATCTTAATTCATTTGTATAATTCATACTTATAACTTTTGAGTTGGTTAGATAAACCATTTAAATTTTGTAATCTTGTTTTGATTAAAATAATAACATCCAAACACATCAGTATACTATAATAATTTCAGAAAATTAATTCTTTTATATCAAAAATACAATTTGGGTAAAATTACATCATGTACCCTATTTCAAATAATACTGTGTCGAATTGCTCTGTTCAAGTGTTTAGAAACCCTTATCAATACAGTTGTACGGACTGTGCCAACCAGAATTCATAATTCATTCAATATATCAACCAACACAATATAAAACATTTTATATCACTAACAAATACGCGCTCATATCTATTAATACACTAAAACTTATTCTAGGGTACTACTGACCCTATCTCTATTGAGTAATCCCCACCAAAGCCAAGGTTCTCGCTTAACCTTCAGCTCTGATACCAAGTGTAGCGAACCGGGATTTTCGACCCTCGAAAATCGACATCAATACGTTTTACTGTATAACATGCCGAGATATTCAAGTGCCGGAAATACCGATTGCTAGGGGTGGAGAATGAAAAAAGATAGAAGAAAATAGAAACAACAATACAGAATCTCACAATCGTAGTGGATCAAAATATAATATATAATAATAGATCTTTATACAAAGAGAACTGTAACTGTAATATACGTACAATCATCAGAGTATAACAAACAACAAATCAAACTGGACAGTTATAATAACTTGTCCCTACAAGTGTTGGGTATACAGTATACACACACAGCGGAATATAATCATGTATGTGGAATACGCCTGAGACTCCTCCAGCTCGTCTCCTAAGCTCCATAACATCCTAACCTGAATCTGTAATACTCGGTTTGACATGAGCATTATAATAAAATAACACCTGAGTAAGTCTGGAAAACCAGCGTGAGAAACATACTCAATTTGAATTATTACTATTATCAAAATCCTTTAGAAACAAAGGTATCTCGTAAGACCACGCCACACATAAATACGATGAGTTTTTACCTAACGATAACTAAACATTTTATATCAAAATCATCTCATATTATAATAGTGTCTATAGAAAATAAACTATAAAATAGCTGAAATGCTTGCATCTCACGTTTCAGCATAGTTGGGCACAATCAAAACCGTACGACGCTTATTGGAGAATGGGTTCCATACTATAACAAGGTAAGGAACTACCTTTCGATGGTGCATCTTTAGATAAAATGCACCGGGGTCTGACAAGAACATCTTGTATCCCTGCCAAACAAGAGTAGCCTAGCACTTGACTACTAGTATCGAATATGATCACCACTAATAGGCCCCGAAACGCATACAAATGAAAGATAGTGATGATGATAATTGTCCACTCTAGATGAGTGATGATCATACCCTAATGGGAGCGACCCACTTGGCCTTGCTGCATGCCCTGTTTTTGTCATTTCCAGGTTGATGAAGCTTGAGGCTACGTTTACCTTAAGAATAACATTCATACTTGGAATGCTAACACGGCCTTCCAGGAAACAATACAATGATTGCATTCATCCATACAAGTTGTTCTGGGTCTAAAAAAATCGAATCTCCGAAATCACCATATTCATTATCTTCACGATATCACAATTCGTAACGCACAAATCGGATCGAAGTGGTTTTCAGATAATTAAATCTGATCATGGTCTCTTCGAAATGATCAATGAATTTGGCCAGATTTGATAGTCGGTTATTTAACTATCAAATTTCACACCTAAGCAGTCACTAGGCCCATATTATAAATCTTTCAAAAACATTTATTTTAAAAATATTTTTACAAAGCTATTTTTTCAATTCTCTTCCAACGTTCCAACATTTGAAAACAATTTCAAATACTTATCCATAATAGAATATTTTCAAATCATATCTTACTTCAACACTTAGTGAAATATTTTCATATTCGATTTATAATCCATTACTTAGATAAATATCTCTATATAAGTCCTTTCGTCACTAAAATATTTCCAAAACTTTTCATTCCAACTCTTAGGAAAATATTATAGGTCTATTTTCCGAAATCATTTCTAATATCAATACTTAGGAAATATTTCGTAACTTATCCCCTAAATTTCCGAAATTATTAATAAATTTCTTTTGCAAATTTCCAAAACCGATTATACTCATTTAAAGTTCCCCTAACAATTTATAACTTCTTTTATGAATTCAGATTCATTTTCAGAGTTCACGTATCTAAACATTTTGGAAATTTTTTCAAGGTTCCAAAATTCCATTATAAGATTCTCTTAGAAAATCACATCCATTAAATAAAACCCGATTTACAAATCTCGAGAGTATTTACAAATAAATTCAATCAATTTCCAAAACTCTATATTATAAAATAAGTATTTTAAAAGAATAGCAATAAATTTCAAACCAATTAAGTAATTATTAAAACATCAAATACTTTTAAATAGACAACGATAACAAATTTCCAATTTATAAATAAAACTAATCGATTTACAGGCTTATTTTAAAATTAAATTTCATTTCAATTAAGATTAAATATTTGTATAATCAACTTTCCGAAATATTTCAGTACTAAAAACAGTTTTTAACTACAAAGTTTAATAAATAAATAAAATCTCTTTTTAAAACAAAACTTAACTTCTCGATAAAAAATTATTTTTAAAACTCAGTCATTACCATTTTAAATTTACAAATCTCTCTCGATTAATCACAAACTGATTTTTATTACCAGTTTCACAACTATTTTCAATTTCCAAAACAAGATTCACTATCTCTTTCTAAACCGATTTTCATAACTCGATATAAATTCATATTGTGAATTTATATTCTCAATTCATCGAATGATAATCACTTCCCTTTATTTATACCATCGTTTATAAATTTTATAAATTCATTTCCAGTTTCCCTTGTTTATAAAATAATCTCATTTATGAGATTTCATTTATAAACCCATCCCTTAATAAATCCTTTTTATTTTCTAAACCTATTTAAATATAGATTTCGACTTCTTTTCCATATTCTAAATATACCATTTTAAATCTATTATTCAAATTTCCTAATATAAATTATTTCAAAATCTCTATTTAAACATTTAACGAATAGATAAGTACAAACCCAAATTCAAATCACTGTTTTATACAAATCAATTTTCTTTAAAATAATCCAAAAATCCGATATAAACATTTCCATTCAAAAGTTCGATTTACACTTCCATTTAAAATTTTATAAATACCATAAAAACTATTTTTTTTTCAAATTCCTTGTATAAATTAATTTCAAAAAAAATTATTTGAAAACACTTTGCAAAATAGTTAAGTGAATTCCAAATCAAATTCTTTTTATTATTTTTTATATATAACTCACACTTATTCCATATCGAATATTCCAAATCGATATAAATATTTTTACTTCCACAAATCTCCTTTTTAATTCCTTTTTGAAATTCAAAAATATTCTTTATGGTATTTAAAATACCAAAATAAGGCCAGTGGTACTATAGCATCCAATATATCAAATCACATAAAAAATCCATAACAGATTATTCAATCACATAATATATCAATATATATGAAAAACAATCAGTATATTTTTGAGGAATCCAGTTGGATCCCTCCAACCTGTTTCCCTGCATCTAGAGATGTTATATAACATAAAATACCCATCCCGCTTCGAGGCGGGATATCGCGGTAATATAGGGTCATTCGCTATTATGTGGGGCGTATAATTTCTCATCCGCTCCAACGGCGGGAATATATCCAACTAATATATATATATATACTACTATATATAATATAACATCCAATAGATAATAATATATCAATTCAACCAAGCATCCAATAATTAATTTTAATTATTATAAATTAAACCCAGTAATCCAAATGAGTGAGATTTTACACATCTTTATTTTTATTAGTCGACAAAACGTTTCATTTTTGAATTCTAATTGAACCGACATTCAATTTTAACCCAAAATTCTAACAACTCCAAATTCATCCAAACCAGTTTCATTGCAAAGCCCTTGTCATCACGATCGCAACGCAAAAAGTTTCGTCCTAATCGGATCTCATATGAGAGAGTTATGAATTTTTATATGTTATCGATATTTTCAAAATAAAATAAATAAACAATTATAACTTTAAATAAATTACAATTTCTACCCATCTCCCAAAACTTCTCCTTATCCACCAGGTCGAAGCCGAGCGCCATTGATCGTGCACATGAACACTATGATACGGCGAATCGCTCCACGAAACGGCACGCCGTCTTCACCAACCTCCATCTCTCGACGATCTCTACACGTCTATACGCACAAAGTCCAACTCGAGCCTTCCCATAGAAATACGACTTCGCCCATCCTCCTAGTCCGTACATATGTCAGACTTCACTACACCCCACGGCGACCCCACATCCTTCGGCCATCAGTGTTGTTTGACGTGGAGAACCCAAATACGACACCCTTATCACCAACCGCGTCACCGTTGTTAAGAAAAATTAAGCCCTAGTTCTCAAGCCTTCTACTGTACACGGTCGACTTCATAAATCATGGTTGCACCTTACAAATTGTATACCAGATCGAAGCACGCATCAGAAGAAAAATTATGAAGCAAGTTTCGTAGTTTTATATGGAGTAGATTTGGAGAATTTGAATTTTGAATTTTTCTTTTTTTTCTTTCTCTCTGTAAATCTGTAAAAGAGAAAGGGAGGGAGAATGCGACTTAAAAAGATGGAAGGTGAGTACGGCCATAGTTAGTAGGGTGGCTGATAAGAGGGGTTAGGATGTGTAAAGTCAAATCAAATAAAAAATATATTATTTAAAATCCAAAATATCTAGATATTTATTCCGAGCCCCGATTGAGACGTGCTGCCCGGCATTTCTAATGTAATACCCCTATTTTGAACGCAATGGAACAAGTTCCAAGGCCTAATTCGATCGTATGGAGAATATAGCTTTTTGAACCCAATTATTATATTAAATCTTCAACATTAATTTCAACGCGTTTTTTTCCTGTACGACCAAATGGTAACTCCAAACGCTACGAAAATTGAAATTCAATAATAATACACTATTACGGATCTAATGGAACCGGTTTCGTCGAATTCCAAGATTATGCCCCGGAAGGCTATTTTTATATATTAATTAAAACGAGTTATTTTCAAAATAGAGTAAATTACTTCTAAATCCAATTTAGAAGTTTTATTATCTTCATCCTTATTAGTAGAAATTAAATAAGTTCTTAAATTATTTTTATCCAAATAAAATCCAAGATTTCAATTATTTAAACGATTTTCAATTATTAATTCAACAATTAAATTTATCTAATAAATCGCTATATTTTGAACCTAAGTTTTATTCCGCTTATTTGATCGACAAACTTCACATTAAAATTCCATCTACATTTCAAATTCAACATTTATAATAAATTAAATGTTCAAAATCAAACGATTGAAAATCCGGGTCGTTACATGTTTTGATCTTTTAATAAATGTTATAAAGATACTATATAAGTATATAAATAGTTTTGGCTTATAGTAAACAATGTTTTAGTAACATTTGTTTTAATCCTTATTATTAATTATACTTAGGAATGTAATTATATATTTAATAATGAATACTTTAAGTTTACACATAAATGAAATGTTTTGGGTCTGTTGTGACAATGTTTTAAACAACACTTGTCCTAAACCCTTAAGCATAATTAAATCTTTAAAAAGCAAGTTTATAGAGTAATGTTTTTAAAGTATAAAATGATTTAGGTTTGTTATGACAATGTTTGAGTAACACTTGTCTTAAGCCCTTATAAATGTAGTTAATCCTTTTAAGAGAGTTTAAAGTAAATGATAAGCATAGAAGAGTTCTGGGTTTGCAGTAAACAATACTTTAGTAACATTTTGTTTTAAACCCTTGAGTTATAAAAGTATTATAAATGAAATTAGATCTTTAAATAGTAGAATTTTAAGGATAATTACAAGTATTGAAATCTTTAATAAAATGGTAGAAATGTTATATGTTTAATTTATAAAAGAGAAGGGGTTTATAGTACAATGTTTTAGTAACATTTGTTTTTAACCTCTTTGATTATATTTTAAGTAAGGAAAACTTTGCTAAGAGATTTGTGAATATACTTGTAACGTTGAGATAAGTATATAAATACTTGATAAGTATTGAAAAGAGTATAAGTGAATATTATAGTAGTAGAATACAAGTATATATCTTTTATAAAGAGAAATTAATTACACACACAAAAGTTAATAAAGGAAGTTTCAATTGATAGTGGAGTATTAAATTATAAAGGAAGTTTTTATTAACAATGGAGTACTATTTTATATAGGAAGTTTTTATTAACAGTGGAGTACTAATTAATAAAGGATAAATTAACTAAATATGGATTATATAATAGTCATTTATGTGACTTGATCGTGCCTTGGATGAATTGATAGTGCTTTTATTTTTATTAGCTTATGGAGAGTATATAGTAATTAGTTCCCTTATGCGATCATTCACATTATTATTGAATAAGACCAAATTCATCGATTCAATCTTAGAGTGACCGGGATCGGTAAGTGTTCTACTTATCGAAAATCACTTCAAGATTGGGATACGAGTTCTATGTTTTGGAAGTGAAATCCATGTGGGATTCTATTTGTTCAAGTATTGAAGACTCATGCGGAAGATGCCGAATATAGCCTCGACATCAGAATAATGACTAAAGACAGAGTAGGATGCACAATCTAGGGTTTTTGCAAACCTAGAGGGGTGTCTCAACTCTATTATCTAGATTATGCTTATCGATATGTTGGCCGACAGGAGTTGATGCTGCTTAGCTTTCACATGGTTTGGGTATGTTCGTTTAGGCATGGGTCAGTTGTGTTTACCTTGTAGTATATTTTATCTAGAGATATACGGCGCTCTGAGGTAGTTTCTGATCCTTGTCATAGGAGATCTGCTTCAATTTTTAAGCTGGAGGCGTCACCGTGGAAAATCCATTATGCGAACGTGTCTCAACGATTCTAGATGTACTTTAATATGTTGGAACGTGAGATGCAAGCATTTCAGCTATGTTATATATTTATATTAAACACCCTAGAAATTATTATTATATCATCGGAGTTTCTAATAGAAATGGTTTGGTTATCGTAAGGTAAAAACCTTTCATGTTTATTTGTGGCGTGGTATTACGAGATACCTTTATTTTGAAAGGTTTTATAATATTAAATAATCCAAATGACTTGAGTTTCTTACGCTGGTTTACCAGACTGATTCAGGTGTTATTTTCTTATAATGCTCGGGTCGGCCCCATGTATTTTTTAGATTTCGTTGATGTTCATTGGAGCTTTTGGAGAGGAGTTAGATGATTACCTATCGTATTTTTTATTTCCGCTACATTACTTTGTTTATATATCAATAATTGGAAGGACAGACAATCATAACTATCCAGGCCGATGATAGGTTAGTTTGCTCTGATTATTGAATCCATATAGTTTTTTTTGTAAAACATCATTTTGATATTATATGTTATCGTTCCGTTATGAGATTCTGATGTTTTTATCCTCTTTCTTGTTCATTTTCTTTTCTTCTTTTTCTTTACCCTAACATTCTGTCTTTTCGGTACTTGGATACTCGGCACGTGAATACCGTGGATGTATTAATGTCGACACTCAAGGGTGGAAACACGATTGTTACATCTTGGTATCAGAGCTGAAGGTTAAGCGGGAACCTTGGCTTTGATGGGGTATAACTCATTAAGAGATAGAATAATGAAATGTCTTATTATGAGTTGAGTGTATTATATATATATGAGAGTTTGTATTTGTTATTGCTATAACGATGTTTTGTATTGTGTTGATTGGCATGTTCAGTATTTATGGATTCTAGTCGTTGCGTTTGATCAACGTTGTCGATAGGAGTCTCTAAACACTTGAACAAGACATACCAACATAGAATTGTTTTCGAAATTGGTAAGTGGAATAATTTTACCTAGGATTATATTTTATATATAAGAGAATAATTTTTCATAAATTGATAAAGTTATGTAGAGTAAGTTTGTTTGTTAGGAAATGATAATATCCAATTATTATCATTTATTGTTTGATTAGTTATGCTCGGTCAGTTTATGAGCATTGACTATTGTTTATTAAATTGTGAGTAGCTTATCTTCTTCAACGTGGGTTGGGTGGATAGTAATTTATAGGAACATTGAAACGAACACCTTATGAATTAAGTTTCACAGTTTAACTATAAGGCGTTCGATGATAATATTGAGATAAAAAAATTAACTTTGAAGTTGTTTATTATAGTTTAAGGGAAATGTAAAATATTAAAATGAAAAATACCTATGAAATGATTTGATATAAGAAACAACTTTATATAAATATGGTTTATATAATATGATTTAAAAACAAAAAGGAATTAAATTGAGAATTAGTGATCTTGAGTCCCGACGTTTTTGAAAATGGTTTCTAAGTTTTCGGAGTGAATAATAATAGTATTATTTGAAACTATTTTAAAGGGCGTATGTTTTTAAAAGAGTTTTAAGATTTGTTCGAGTTTGAGGTTGCTCTCGGAATCAACAAGTCGATTCGGGAAATAAAGTATTTTTTTATGTTAGCTAGTTCGAGTGGCTCGAAAGTGACTAAAAATGGACAAGAGTTGCGTTCAGATGGTAGACACTTCTCTTGAGTATTACCCTTCTCAGTATAAAGGGGATATATGATACTTGACCTAGTTTCTTGTATCATTTTTTCGTTACTCGATCTATATGAATATTTCCCATGGAGTTTTAAAGAAAATATTGCGAAAATTGGTTCTAGAAAATGATTTTGGTTTAATCTCGAAAAGTATAATTTGATATCCCAAAAGATATATGTATATATTATATTTCAAATGATTTGAAATAAAATCCGATGTTTAATTCTTAAGTTTTCTATTAAGTTATATTATGGACACATGTATCCTTTGCATTAGGGTAGTTTAGTTATGCATCTTATCATGATATGTCGTTTGTTAGTTTCCAATAATTGAAATAAAATGGAATTTTCGACGATTTTGGATAGTCGACAACTTCCGAATTTATACAGAAATTGAAGCTAAGTATTTTTGTAAAAAAATTAAATTTTTATAACTCTTAATTTGAAAAGATAATACGTTAAAACAAAATTTAAATTTGTCAAGCATCTTGGTTAAATAGAACATTCGATGTTATTAGGTCAACTGCTAAATGTCTTTATTTTAGTGTTGTCTAAGGAAAGTAGACTCTAGTCTTAAGTTTAGGTATCAGAGCCTCCTCTACTTAACTACGTACCTAACTGATGGATAAAGAAGTCTATAAGATTGACTCGATTATAAGATCCAAAATTATTTTGGGCTTTCGTTGAAATTTTAGGAAGTAAAAATGTAAAAGAATGTTTTGTATATACTCTTAGGATGTAATGAGATATTATAACCAGTAATGAACCTAAGTTTTGAAATGTTTTCAAATGAAATTTTGTTTTGATAAATTGTTTTATGAGTAAAGATAAGTCTTTATGAAATGTTTATAAACTTAAGTTATGTTTTAAGAAATGTTACATAAATAATTTTTGAGAAATAATTTATAAGCATAAATTGGGGTAGTTAAGAAACCAAATGAATTAAGTACGTAAGTTGAACGTAGATCATTTTATTCGTATGACGGTTCTCGATCTAGAGTTCGACTATATGATTTCGAGGTGATGTACACCGGCCTGAGTTAGGATTTCTCACTAGATTTTTTGACTGCAAACACTTGATATGAATTTTTGATATGATTTTTAAGTTTTCTGTCATAACACATGGCTATGTAAGGAGAACATAAGTGTCCGATCAAGGAACCAGATCAGAGTCCACACTAGAGAAGTCATGTGAGATATAATTGTTTGGAAGTGGAATCTATGTGATCGAGCAAGGGATGGTATCTGATATTACATACGGATGACATATGTACATCGTACGGGCTTTAGTATATTCATATACTATGTTTGTTTAACTTATGGAGAGTTTGTGAAAAGACTCCTCGAATTGTTTGAGGTACCACTAAGCATTAACCTAAGGCCGTTGAGCAAAACGTACGCTTTGAAGTTTTTTTATCATCCTTGTGCGATAAGAATGTTTTGGACCTAGGCAAAATTTTAGCCTTGTTTGCTAATGCTTATAATATTGTTAGGTATTAATGTATGGTTGTTTCTATGATTACTTGTGTTGGAATTTCGAGGACGAAATATTCTAAGTGGAAAGAATGCAACGACCCTGAATTTGGAACACTTGATATTTAAATATCTAATTTATTTAAGTATTAGTATCTAAGATTTTATGTGATTAAATATGATTTTAAAACCTTGTTAAACACTTTTTAATTAATAACTAATGATAGAAAACTTATTTTTGATTTTTGTTTACAAAATATACACTTTGAGTAAATACTGAAAATGTGATCGGAAAATGATTTGTTAAAAATCAACTTTGTGTTGAATAAAAATTGTTTAAATATTTGTATACTAGTATGTTATCATATGAACACATGAACTAGTAATTAAACCATGCATCATCCTAAGAGGTAATTAATTAAACTAAGTAACACAAAATGAGACAAATACCCTTAAATCAAGGAGTGATTTAAATCAAGGAGTGATTTAAGGAAGTATGGTGTGTTAAGGTGTGTGTAAGAGTATGGTGTGCATGTTTTCAAGCATGGGAGAAAAGGGGTTTTTGAAAAAATTTCCACTAAAATCCTAAGGCTATAAATAAGAGGGCAAAGCCTCTTTATTTTTTTTTTACACAATTCACTTCTAAACCATGTCTTTGCTTCTTGATCTTCATGTCTTCTTTATCCTTTTTCCCACCTTCTATGATTGTGTGCATTATGGAGAGAATATGGCCTTAGGCCATGAGCATCAAGGAGGAGGAGGGTTTGGGCCATGAGTATGGTGAGTGAAGAAGACTAGGCCGTGAGCTAAGGTAGGGTGGTGATGAAGGACATGATCATGGAGGAGGGAGATAGTCATGGATGTGTGCTATAGGAAGAGCGAGGGTGGTTTTGATGATGTGTTGGTTAATTTGGAAGTGATAGTGGAAGCGTTTGACTGATTGAGTGTTGATAGGAAGTGTTTGGTTTAAATAAAAGTGAGTTATTCTCACTTCGAATGAAGCTGATAACTTAATAATATTGCTTGGTGATATTGCTTGTTATAAACTATGATAATATACCCTAACTACTTAAAGTTATGATCCTAAATTATATGCTCTATAAAGCATGTGATTGTTCAATTGGTTGTCTTACAACCGATGATTTGTGTTAAGTACATTTAGACATTTAATATGGACATTTTTTT
Source organism: Allium fistulosum (assembly GCA_030737815.1). Classification (NCBI taxonomy): domain Eukaryota; kingdom Viridiplantae; phylum Streptophyta; class Magnoliopsida; order Asparagales; family Amaryllidaceae; genus Allium; species Allium fistulosum. The sequence continues at coordinate 811,929,231 of CM060902.1, forward strand.
AAGTACATATGCTAACACATGTTTTGTTGTGATGTGGTTTAAAGTTAAGAATCATATATGTGTAAAACCAAATTATATTAAATATTGAATTAAATACGGAATTGTCCGTATAGCGATAGTCGCTATAAACGCACTTTGAATCCCTTAAACAATAACTTGTGTAATTTGGTGATTTGTTAACAAATCTTAAAATAAATTGTTTTGGTTTTTATCTACACTTTTATAAGTGTTTTGAAAGCAAAATAATGTGTTTGAAAAGTTACAGAAAATGTAAACCAAAGTTGTAAAAGTTAATTGTAAAAAGGTCGCAATATCAATACTTTTAAATTCCTTGTTTTAGGAAGGAATGTATATTTTGTGTAAACTTTTCTAGGGATTTTTTACCTTTTAAAATAGTAAATAATATATTATTATTATTATAAAAGTTTTGAAGCTTAAATCATTTGATAGCTAGTGGAACGAAGATGCAAAAGTTGTAGCGAAATAGTCTCAATATGAGCACTTTGGCAAAATGTCCTGTTTTTGGAAAATTCTATAAAATTATTAAAAGATACTTTTTGGAATTTTTCTTCATGGTTTCTTAGTAGCCAAGGTATACTAACTATTATAAAAAGAATGGATCAAAATCATTTGTTAAAGCGTTGAAAACCAGGGGCAAAGTTATAGCAAAACATGTTAAAACTTGTAACAGTACCTTAGATAGCATTTCTAAAAATGCTATCTTTGTTATTTGAAGCTATAAATTGTTTATAAATGATATTCAAAATTATGAGTTTTTCTATAATCTTTTTAGGGTTATTTTCTAACTTATACAAGAGTGTTTTAAAATTTGTTTCAAGTTTAAATATATTTTTTAACAATTAATTATGAATATTTAAACTAAGTGGCTTTTAAAATAAAATATGTTTATTTTTGTTTTTCTATTTATTTCAAAATTCCTTATTTTTACATAATATTCTATATAAATAATTATCACATATTTTTAAGTAGATTTAAAAGTGTTTTAACAAATTAATAAGTATATTAATAGGTATTCCTATATATATAAGTTTTATGAAAGTAAGTAAGTATTTTATAAATATAATAAAGGAAGTTTGGATTTTAACGCTTAAGTTAAAATAAATGATTTTCTGGAATTACTTAAAAGTGTATTACCTCAGTTAATAAGTGTAAATATGTTATCTTTTAATAAATGTTTTAAAGATGATACAAGTATAGAGGTGGTTTTTAATTGTAGTAAATAATGTTTTAGTAACATTTGTTTTTAACCCTCATTATTAATTATACTAGGAATAAAATTAGATATTTAATAATGAATACTTTGAGGTTAAGCATAAATGAAATGTTTTGAGTCTGTTGTGACAATATTTTAAACAACCCATGTCTTAAACCTTTAAGTATAATTAGATCTTTAAAAAGCAAATTTAAAGAGAAATGTTTTTAAAGTATAAAATGATTTGGGTTTGTTGTGACAATGTTTGAGTAACACTAATCTTAAGCCCTTATAAATGTAATTAAACCCTTTAAAGTGAGTTTTAAAGCAAACGATAAGTATAGAAGAGTTTTGGGTTTGTAATAAACAATACTTTAGTAACATTTTTTAAACCCTTAAATTATAAAAGTATTATAAATATAACTAGATCTTTAAATAATGGAATTTTAAGGATAATAACAAGTATTGAAATCTTTTATAAAAAGATAGAAAAGTTATATGTTTAATTTATAAAAGTGAAGGGGTTTTTAATAACAATGTTTTAGTAACATCTTTTTTTAAATCATTGATTGTATTTTAAGTAAGGAAAACTTTGGTAAGAGATTTGTGAATATACTTATATTGTTGAGATAAGTATATGAATACATTTTAAGTATTGAAAAGAGTATAAGTGAATATTGTAGTAGTAGAATACAAGTATATATCTTTTATAAAGAGAAATTAAATATATTTACACACACACACACAAAAGTTAATAAAGGAAGTTTCAATTAATAGTGGAGTATTAATTTATAAAGGAAGTTTTTATTAATAATGAAGTATTAATTTATAAACGAAGTTTTTATTAATAATGAAGTATTAATTTATAAAGGAAGTTTTAATTAACAGTAGAGTATTAATTAATAAACGATAAATTAATTAAAAAGGGAGTAAAAGTTGTTTATATGACTTCATCGTGCCTTGGATGAATTGACAATGCTTGTATGTTTACTTGCTTATGGAGAGTGTATGGGAATTAGTTCCCTTATTCGATTATTCACATTATTGTTGAATAAGACCAAAGTCATTGATTTAGTCTTGTAGAGATCGAGATGGGTAAGTGTTCTACTTATCGAAAATCACTTCAAGACTCAGATACGGGTTCTTTGTTTTGGAAGTGGAATGATGAAATCCATGTATGGTTCCAAAATCTGTTGAGGTGATGGAATCCATGTGGGATTTATTATTGTTCGAGTATTAAAGACTCGTGTGGAAGATGCCGAATGTAGCCTCGACATCGGAAAAATGACTAAAGACAGAGTAAGATGCACAATCCAGGGGTTTCGCAAAACCAGAGGGGTGTTTCAACTCCATTATCTATAGTATGCTTATCGATATGTTGGCCGATTGGAGTTGATGATGCTTAGGTTCCAAGTGGTTCAGGCTCGCTTATTCGGGTGTGGGCCAGTTGCGTTTACCTTATGGTATATTATATCTAAAGATATACAGTGCTCGAAAGGTAGTTTATGATCCTTGTCATAGGAGATCCGCTTCAATTTTTAAGCTGGAGGCATCTCCATGGGAATTCCATTATGCAAACGTGACTTAGCGATTTTAGATGTACTATAATATGTTAGAATGTTAGATGCAAGCATTTCAGCTATGATATATAGTTATATTAAACACCTAGACATTATTATAATATCACTGTAGTTTCTAATAGAATGGTTTGGTCATCGTAAGGTAAAAACTCATTCATATTTATTTGCGGCGTGGTCTTACGAGATATCTTTATTTTGAAAGGTTTTATAATATTAAATAATCAAATGACTTGAGTTTCTCGTGTTGGTTTACTAGACTGATCTGTGTATTGTTTTCTTATAATGCTCGGGTCGGCTCCATGTATTTTCTAGATTTCATTGATGTTCATTGGAGCTCTTAGAGAGGAGATGGATGATTACCTATCGTAGTTTTTATTTCCGCTACATTACTTTGTTATATATCAATAATTATAAATGCGAAAATTAAAGATTTTATATAAGGTAACTTATATAAGTATGAATTGTTGAAATGTAGTTTAATTAATGTAAAGATTAATGATGTTCATTGTTATCCCTTAATTAGTTGAGTTGTGCTCGTTTAATTTATGAGCATTGCTATCCATTGTAGGATGATTTGACATGCTCGACCAATTTATGAGCATAATATCATTTGCATAATTATTAGCTTAATATTGCTCAGCTAGTTTACGAGCATTGTTATCATTTGTTGATTGATTAGTCGTGCTTGGCCAGTTTGTGAGCACTGACTATTGTTTGTAGATTGTTGATATATACTTGACCAGTTTATGTGCAGTTTTGTCTTTTCACTACATGGGTTGGGTAGACATTGATTGTGAGCGCATTGGAACGAACACCTCATGAATTTAGTTTCACAGTTTGATTATAGGGCATTCAGTAACAATGTTGGGTTAATAGTTATCTTTAGTAAAAGTTGTTTATTATAATCTAAAGAAAAGATAAGATGTTTTGGAAATAACTACTTGTAAAAGATTTATATAAGAAAGTGATTTTATATAAGTATGGTTTACAAAAATTGGCTTATAAACAAAAAGGATTTAAACTGATATTTTGAGAACTTAAATCCCGGTATTTTTGAAAATGTTTTTTAAGATTTTAGAGAAAATAATAATAGTATTATTTGAAAGTAAATTGGAAAATTGGGTTATGAGATTGAGATCATGGTACTTAGTAATACTTAGTATTTGATACCGCTTTGGAAATGATTTTGGTTAGGTTCGAAAGGCATGGTTTGGATGTACTGAACTCGCTTTTGTCACTTGAAAATTATTCTAGTGATGACTAAAGCATTATCGACATTCATTTTTGGGTTTCTAAGGGGGGATGCTACAGAGTTGTTTTAGTAAAACAAATTTTGATTTAAATACAGAAAGTATGATTTGATACAAAAATATATGTATATATTATTATTTCAATTGATTTGAAATAAAACCCGGTGTTTAATTCTGAAGTTTTGCTTAAAGAATTTAAGAAAAAATATAGATTGGTTTAAGAAAGATTTTGAAATAAGCTTTCTATATGAACAAGATTTGTTTGTATACTATGTAGGGTGCCCAAGTGGTAGTGGCATGACCTAAAATAAATGTTGGAACTTTTTATGTTTTACCTTTTTGAGTAAAGTGTGTCTAATAAATAAGTGAAACTTTGTTAAGTTATTTTACGGACACATGTGGCCTATGCGTTAGGATTGTATAGTATGTGCATCATGTTATGATATGTTGTTTGGTAGTTTTCATTTGTTAAAATGAAACGAATTTTTCCACGATTTTAGAAAGTTGGAAATTTCTGAATTGTTGTAGAACTCGAAGCTAAGTGTTTAGTGAAAATATAAAAGCTGACTTTTTATAATTCTTGAATTGAGAAGGTAGTAAGTTACAACAAGTTTGAAATTGTTGAACATACTTGTTAAGTAAAACAAATTTGATGTTCTGTATATACTCTTAGGATGTAGTAGAGAATTTTCTTAGCAAGGGTAGCCGACGTTTTAACAGTGCCGGCTACTTTTATTACTCAACTTGTTTAAAGAACAGTGATCAGAACAGGATCTGGATCAGCTAAAATAACAATAAAGAAAAGAACGAGAGTTAGACAGACCAGTCTAAACTAGTAAATGAAGGAAGGACCACGAGTCTCCCTTGTCATTACTAACATCAACGTCAGTACTAGGGCCATGAACATGCAGATCATCATAGAAGAGCATTGCAAGTTTAGGATCATACAACCTCTAGAGCGCAGTATAGAGATATTTACAATCCTATGATGAATCCAAAAACAATTGCCAGTTGAGCCGACCCTCACTTCCAACAGTGGTCAAAGTCATACCTTCCTCCTCTACATGATATAAGAGTCGTCTAGATTCCCCTTTCACCTACAAACATATGATATCTTTCCGACGTCGGATCGTTCCTCATTTCCGTATTAGTATATACCCAAGCATACTCATCAGTGCATCAGAGAAAGCTTTCGCTTCAGATATAGATATAATAGGGTCAGAGGGTGTCGGTTTCTTAACCTTAGGAACCCATTTCAATACTAGCATAGAAAGAGGTACTTGTCAGGAAGAGGCTGGGAAGCCGAGACGGACCTAGCCGTACAAGTATCCGATGTATGACTAAATGACTGACAAGATATGCAAATATCAGGTTTCCATTTGTACCGTACGACAACTTCCACACCATGAACTTCTGGCACTGCTAATCTAACTTTCAGCTTCGACGGCAATAGCTTAGTAGGGGTGATCTCAACCAGTGGTTTAGCATATAATAAACTCTTGTATGCCAATGTGCTAATATCAAAGCACTTGAGCTCACCTATGAGACTAGCAAGCCAGTTCAAACCAATCAAGGGTTGCAGGGAAGACATAATATGAGTAAAGGAGGCCCAAACCGAAATAGAGAGGACCTGCTCTCTAGCTTTGCAGTCCCTAAGATTAAATGGTGTAATAATAAAAGATTTACCCGCAATGATAATGGGACTGGATTCAAGATCTATAAGCTTATCTTCCTTTTTAGCGAATTTGAAATAAAACATGGTATTAACTACCTTTCAAATTCCAAATGCATTTGCATTAATCACGGATGTCTTTGTATGGAAGGGATGAATCCAAGAAAAATCTGACTAAGAACTTATATGAGTAATAAAGTGATGTAAGTTTTTATAAAATGTTTTATAATTGAAGTTATAAAATATTTATATACCCGAAGTTATGTTTTATGAAATGCTTCATAACTGATTTTGGTATTGAATGACATATGTTTTGGACAAATGAATATGATAAAAGAAATTAGTGTATTTAAGAATCCAATAGGACAAATACATAAGTTGTACGTAGATCATTTTATTAGCAAGACTGTTCTTGATCCAGTACCCGAGTATATGATTTCAAGGTGATTTGCATCGGTCCAAACAAGGATTTTTCACTCGATACTTGACGGCAAACACTTAATACGGATTCTTGATATGACCCCCAATGTCTTCTATCGTAGTATATTGCTATGTAAGGAAAACATAAGTTTCTAAACAAGGGATCTGATCGGAGTCCGCACTAGAGATGTCAAATGATCTATACTAGTTTGGATGTGAAATTATATGATCGAGCAAGTCATTAGATTTGACATTGCGTACAGATGGTCCATGTACATCGTACGAGAATATATTTGTATACTATGATTTGTTGGATTATGGAAAGTTTAGGTGATGAATTTTCTATTTTTTATGAGGGGGCATGGATAATCAATTAAGTATAACACGTGGCCATTGAGCGAAATGTACGCTTAGTAGTTTATTTATTATCCTTGTGCGTGAGAAAGTTCCTAAACCTGGACAAGCTATGAGCTATGTTTGCTAGTTATTTGAATGTTGTAAGTATTGATGTGTGATTATTTCTTGTGTTGGAATTTCGAGGATGAAATATTCTAAGTGGGGTAGAATGTAATAACCAGAAATTTTCGTCATTTTGTATTTAAATATCTGAATTATTTAAATATTTGAATTTTAGATTAAATGTTTTTGATGTGCATGAAAAAGTGTATATTTTTACTTCCATATTTAATCTTCTTTTATTAAAATAAATGTGCATATTAGGGTATTTTGCATGTTTAAACCAAAATCTAAATTGTTTTCAAATCATCATTCATTCACCTTCATTTGGGGGCAAAATGATAATTTTACGTATGAATTAATTTTGGGAAAATATAATTGCAGATATCTATTTTTATTTGTAGGAAATTGAGTGCATATTGGATAGAGCTTCATGGATGTATGCATGCACATATGTTGAAAGTAAATGAAGAAAGGAAGTAAAAGAATTCATGCAACATGGAGGAGCGCACATACCCACTAACTAATGGACCATAATTAAAAGCACATGCATATGTTAATGAAGACTTAAAGGAATGTTAGTGGGGATTAATTAATTCCCTAATGATTACTTGGAGATTACACAATCTCAATGGCATTTTTGGTAGTCCCCTAAAAATGGAATTAGAGTTTTAAGCATATATAAATACACCTTATGTTTCATGTAAGCAGGTTCAACTTTTATGCATGTTGTAGCCACAAAATCAATGATAAATAAAATGTCTTTTTAATAGATTCTTAGTCTTCTTCTTATTTGCTTTTATTTACTTGCTCTTTTCTCTTATGCTATCTTATTTCATGCTCTTTTATGTCTCTTTTATTTCATGTTAATAGCATAAATTTAATTCATGCAATTAGTTTAGATTTATTTTAAGCAAGTAGTCGGTTCTTTTTTCCTTTGATTAGTTTTTATTTTCCTTGTTTTTCATGTTAAAACCATTTTGTGTTGAGATGAACTCAATTATGAGAAGCTAAACCCTTCAATTTAGGGGTAATGAAGCTCTTATGAATCATACTAAATCAACATGACATGGTTGCATTTGTAGTCTCTCTTTTGTGCTTAATGGAAATTATGAATAATGGTAGTTTATGTTTCTTTTTAGTGAATTTGATAGTCTATGTTGACATCTCAAATAGGTTATGCTTAATCCAATATAAACATAAACTATTTGATTATTTTCCTAAGTGATTTTGATGATGAAAGTCAAACTAGAATCAAAATTTGATGATCAATGTTACTAATTCACAGTAAATAGATCATGCTTAATATAGATATTATTTTTAATTTCATGTGATTTTCATGAAAGTTGATAAGTGGGTTGATTACTGTGTTTGACTTTGATGGTTTAAGTTATGCTAATTAATAACACAAATGAACCATACTTATAATAAACACATCAAACATTTCTACTTAAACTTAAATGAGAGATTATAGATGAATTTTGTGTTGATTTATATGAATGATTGGAAGTGGATTTGCCTCTAAATTGCTTCTTAATCTTAAATTTTATTCACTTTTTCTCTAGTTTATTTTGTACATTTTTTTTTAAATTTGAAACAATTTCAAAACCTTGGGCTAATTTGATTGAGTCGTATTAGAATTTTATTCTTTCCCTATGGATCGACCATACTCGCATATGTACTATGATTGTACGTCATGCGCTTGTAGTTTTATAATGATATATGTTCAACAGTTTTTTAATCGATAGAAAATCCGTTGTTAAACAAGTTTTTAGCGCCGTTGCTAGGAAAAACAAATTAATTTTAAGTTTACTCTTTAAATTATTTTTACATTTTTTTAATTTAGTGTTAGTTTAAAAAAAAATTAGTTATTACCTTTTGTGTTTTGATTCACTTTGTTTTGTTCACTTGTGCAATTATAGATTTTGTGTTTTCTTTTATCTTGCATTTTCTTCTATAGTTAAAAAAAACAATTGTTTTGGTTTGGTTACAATTTCTGTTAATTATTTGGTTACACTGCCTTTGTTACAGGCATTTCAAATTGCAATTTCTAGACAATTTCCATTTTCAGTTTGCAACAGCAATCACCCCAAGTTCTATTTGCTGTGTTCTGTATTCTATTTGTTGTTTGCAATTCATTTCATTTTAGTTTGCAGTGAGTGTCTTTTCATTTCATTAAAAAAACAAACACTGGTTTCATTTCAATTTGCATGTTCATCGTTTCATTTTTGTTTTCATTACATTCCTGTGCATTGTGTTTGTTCAATTTTCTTCATCTCCTCTCCAAATACAACCCAAACTGCACTTCAACATCTCCTGCCTAACCAAACCACCCAACTAGTCTTACGTACAAAACTGCCTTATACAAACCTGCTACATTCCTTTTCATTCCCATCGCCACAACATCTCCCTGCCAATGTCATCAGCATATCAACCAACCACCATCCACCGATCTATAATAGTAAAGCACTTCAACACACCACAGTCCATCACACTTCCTAATACCATCCTTCCGCTTCTTCTCTAAACTGTTAAAACATCAACGAACTCCTTTGCCAAGTTCACATAAATGCTACATTCCCATTGTTACATCCTTAAACACCTCCTATAACCCACAACAAAAACTTCGCCTGCCATCACTTCCTCCTTCAGCAATACCACCTAACCCGAACTCCATTACCTTCATCCAAACCCACACCCCTCAATCGTCTAACTCAAACAACTTCATCACACTCCTCCCCTTGCCCCCTCAAGTTTGCCACACTTCCTTCTTCCTCATTAACTACTTCAACAAATCCTAACCAAACATCATCATATAATTCCACCCTTTCAATCTTAGACACTCCACTACCTCGACTAGCAAGATACTAGCCTTACATCACTTCATTTCCCATCCTCCTTCCACTGCCTGTCACCGTGCACTGCCACTACTCCAATAACCTCTGTAGCCCTCCTTCACCACTCATGCTACCAGAAAATGCCACTGTCATTTGTCAAAATCCAACCAGCACTGCCACCATCTCGCATACTACTCAGGCCCGGCCCAAAGGCAAGGCAAGCAAGGCCTTCGCCTAGGGCAACACCGCCGGAGATGGCGAAAAAGGCAACAAAATATTGTAGATGCCTTTAAAAATATTGATATATAAATGTTGCAGGGCAACAAATTGTATAAGAAACCCATAGCACAATGGTTTAAAGCTCTTGTATGTGATCTGGGCAACCAAGGTTCAACTCTTGGAGCCTTCTTTTTTACTTAATTTTTTTTTACTCCATTTTTTCGTACATTTGTGTCTAGGGCAACCAACGCGTTGGGGCCGGCACTGATTACTACTACCAGCAAAATCCTACCATTTGCCTCCATCAACCACCTTCAGCAACCACCCGAACACTCTAAACCCAAACTCCAAACCCACAACCATCATCGTACCACTTGAAATCACTTCCATCCCAAATCCGAATCAATTTGCCTATTTTTCGAACAACCCAAAACGTCCACTCGAACACCCGCAACCAAATACTCAGCGCTTCTTGATCCAAATCGATCCAAGCTGCTGCCCTTTTTTGTTTCTGTTCTTCTCTGATTTTCCGTTTCTTTTCATTTTTAATTTATTTTGTGTTTTCATTTTTTTGATTTGAATAGAGAAAGGAGGTAGGTTAAAAGCTTGTACGTGGGCTAGTAATTGGGTAATTTGGAGCTTTGATTTTGGGCTTATCTTTGTTTTTTGATCAAATAGTGGTTTGTAAGTGGTTAGGAGGGGTGATCACTGTTCTATAGTAAGTGACTTTTCCGCATACATAAAAAAAATTATTCGGTATTTTTTATAAAAAAATTCTTTAGTTGATTTTTGTTTCTCTCTAAAAAAAACTTTACAATATTTTTCTTTTAAAATCATTTGCCTTTGTTTTGTTTTTTTTCTCTTCTTAAAAAAAAAATATACATATATATCTATCTTGTTCAAATTTTCAGGTTGCGAATTACAGGTTGCAAAAAAAGGAACTACTTGCTAAATAATTGCGTTGCTCTGTTTTGCTTGCTTGTTTTAAAAAAAATTGCTGCTTTAAAATAAAATTTGCTAATAATTCTGCACGCTCTGGTATCGTGTTCTTATCTCCTGTTTTTATTTTAGTTGCATTGTTGGTTGCTTGCATTTTCAAAAACATAAAAATAAATAAATAAATTTCATTCGTAGTTGCATTGTTAATACACGATTAATTTCTGTTTTGCATTCATTTTATCTTATTTTCTTTTCTAGGGGCAGCATCCAACTTCACATAAGGTGGTGGATTTCATCACTCCTTCCTTGACCCACAAATTGCATGTCATCTTAGAATTTGACTAATAATAACAGTTAGACGTCAGACTTAAAGGAGTCACGAGCTCATTTAGGGCTTAATTGTATCTTGGCAACTTGTCGTCTTTTAATAATTTATTTCTTAGTGTTTAGGCTACGGCAAAGCAATACTCATTTATAAATATTACGGTGATTCTTAAATATTATAGTGATTGTTTCTCTAAAGGTACTTAAACCTTCGGCTACATTACTATGGTGATTCGTGGTGCACTGATAACCTCTGTTCGTTACCTGGCTAAGAACTATTTTGTTGAATTAAGTCAAAGTGTGATTACACAATTTTGGTTAGGAGCTACTAAGGATAGAAAATTTGTAGTTTAATCCTTGCATTCATTTAGTTGCATTAGTTCATGCATATATTAAAAAAACAAAAAATCTAAAAAACCAAAAATAACATTTTCCTTAACTTAATTTTTAAACAAAATTCCAAAAAAAATTCTAAAAAGGAAAAAAATCAAAAAACATTTTACTTAATTTAGTTTTTTTAGAAAATCAAAAAACCAAAAGAAAAAAAATAGAAAAAAAAACATTTATTTTTTTAAAAAATCCAACAAAAAAACAAAAACAAAACAAATCAAATCTCCCTTTTGAAAAATAACTTCTTTTTGGTATATATTTTTCCTTAAAAAAAGAAAAGAAAAGAATATTTTGTTTCATTCTCTTAACCATGATTCTCATGTCTTTCTCTCCTTGATCTTTTTCCTTGTACATGAGTACTTGGACTCGTGACAAAACGACAAATCGTTTAACTTGAACAAACGACCCTCCAATGAGGGCTAATGAAAACGCTCCCCAAACTCTCATGGATAGAATCTTTTCCGATAGAGTTTATATCCCTTGTTGTTTCATATTGGTTGCCCTAACGGGTAACCGCTTCAAAATTCATTCAAATCATATTGCCACACTCCCGAAATTTGGCAATTTTGAACACGATGACCCATACATCTTCTAAACAAAACTCGAACAAGTATGCGCAACTATTAAACTCCAATAATTATGCGACGATGGAATCAAACTTTGATTAATTCTATTCGCCCTTACCGATTACGTTGAAAAATGGTTGCACAGCTTACCGTCGAAGTCAATCAAAACTTGGGATGAATTTGTTAAAGTTTTCTTAAATAAATTCTACCCCTTTGAAAAAACGACCAAAATTGTGAATTTTTATCAATTCAGGGGTGAACCTTTCAAAAAATACTTTGAAAGATTTAAAGAGTTTTTGATAAAATGTCCACACCATAATTTTGTAAAATGGACTCTTTGCCAAATCTTGTACGATAGACTTGAGAATAGTTCACGAACCATGCTTAAATCGATGTGCCACGGCAATTTTCTCGCCAAACATCATGATGATGCTTGGAAATTCCTTAAGAACTTGGTCGAAAAATCATCCCAATGGGTACGTTCTAACGAAAAATCCATTTATTCACGATCGAACGTGTTTGTACCAAAAATGGTCATAAACCCCAAAAGTAGTGAAAGCACCAGTGTTTACACACAAATCCTCAATATCCAAACATAGACTATAGATCCAGATAACGTAGAGGGTAAAAGTGAAGAAATAGCAAATGTAAAATGAGCAAAAAAGTAAAGAACGCAAGAAATTTATAGTGGTTCGGCTATCTCCGGCCTACGTCCACTTTGAATTGATTCTTTTATTCCTTTTATACTATGATTACAGTTACAATATCAATCACCATAGTGACAGAGTTTAGCCAAAAAAGAGATAAAGGGAAGCCGAGAAAAATCCTTATCTCGTTGCCATGCCTCCTGTATATATTGGTGAAGGAGGAAAAATATCCAGCTGAAATTTTGGCCTAGAAGTCTCTTGGTCCATGTGATGCATTCCAGTCTTTGACCGCTTCTTTCATATCGATCGATATGAATGATCGATATGAAATACTTTCAAGTGCAGTTGCCTCCATATCCATCGGTTGCTTTATTTCTGGTATCGATCCCAGCTTTGATCGATACGAAGTGTATCGATCGAAACCATTTTCCTCGAGTCGTAGTAAAATCCGTATCGGGTCTTTAACATGCTTTTCCATATCCATCCGATCGATACGCATGTATCGATACGAAAACAACAATCCACATCCATCAACCTGTATCCTTCCTAGAGCTGTCTGATCGATACGAATTGTATCGATACGAATATCGATCGATCTAAACCAAATGTAAAGTGCATGTGTTAATCCAAATCCATATCCATAGTGATCGATACGAGAGTATCGATACGAGCCATTTTTTTATGAATATTGATCCATTCATAATTCGAGCATATGAACTTCGATTGACCTAAAATTTGATGTGTAGCCTCACCGAGCCTTGTTTATCATTTTTGATCGATCCCACCTTGGTTGGAGCTTGGTCCAATTTTGACGGTATCAATCAAAGCCTTGTTTCCAATCGATCTCTAATCCTGATATCCATCCTTTTTAGCCAATTTGTTGATATCCCGGCCTTGACCAAAAGGCGGGGTAACATTTGCCTCCCAAAACATGCCTTGCGGTAGGAAGGCATGTTTTGAATAGCTTTAAATCCGACATCCAAAGTCCATACTCCACTGATAGCCATATCATCCAATCCATTACCAAGCAATTCCATCTAAACCAACAACCATGTTCTAATCCATCCATATCCATTAACCAATAACCAAATCCGGGACCTCTCCAGGTCAATATCCAAATCCGGGACCGCTACGTGTCCTTAACCGAATCCAGGACCGCCCCGGGTCCATATCCAATCCCTAACCAATCAAAGCTGAATCAATATCCATTTCACATCTTGGAAGCCAGTAATCGATCCTACGATCCCTTCGGATCATCGACGGCCTCTTTGGACCCTTGCTATGCTCGATCCAAACTTAACGATTGAATAGGAAGACCTTGTCGTGCTCCGGCGAAGCAACCTATTCCTCGCACTCCGGCCCCGGTGGGGGCATATAGCGATGTCTTGGTCTTCCTAGAACAATTATAGCCTCTCCGGGCTCTTGCTGGATCCCATCCTATCGCTCTTCAGTGAAGGGGAAACAACGTTGAGTGAGCCGATCCTGTTGCTCTTCGGTAAAGCGGCGTCACTCCCTGCACTCCGGTTCAGTACCCCTGAACATTAAGCGATGCCATGGCCTAAGTCCTAGCCCGATTATAGCCACTCTGGGTTCTTGCCGAACCCCGATCCAATCAGTTTCCGATGAATGGGGAACAACATCAAGTGAGCCGATCCTGTCGCTCTCCAGCGAAGCGACTTACTTCCTGCACTTCGGTCCCTGACTTTCTGGTCAGGGGCATAAAGCGATCAATTTCCAACTGACCTCCAATATCCATCCCTTAACTCTCCGGTTAGGGATTTGTTACACAAAATCCAAATACATTTATTAAATCCAAATTCCAAATGTTCAATGAAAAAACAGAAAAAACTAAGTGTTGCCTCTCGGGCAGAGCAGTCTACTACCATCTCAAAGCATTCCTGGGAATCGCTCTGGTTTCCTTACATGTGTAAGTGGCATAGCCGCTTTATTTTAGAAAAAAAACCAGAAAGATTATTTGATGACCGAAGTTCAAATCCTGAACTCGGACCTTGCCATCACGATTATCTAATGACGAGTTGTGACCTCGATCCAGGGTCATTCATGTTTGGTGCAGGTGGTAGTTGCTCGTGTTCTACCGCTTTTGTTCGGTTCCTCACATACTGCGGCAATCTACCACTCCTAACGTGTTCTTCCACCATGTACTTCAAGTGGCGGCATTCATCTGTCGTATGCCCCTCCAGCTCATGGAATAGGCAGTACCTCCCGCTCATGCGCTCCCGCTCTGTGGGATTCCTTCTGGGCAGTTTTCGATAGGGGAGTTGCCCCCGTGTTTCCAAGTAAATTCGTTCCAGATTTTCCGTCAAGTCTGTGTATGTGGTGAATTTGGGTTCTCAGTCTCTCCTCTGTTTGTTAAAACCATCATATCAATCATTTTGCTTTCGCTTTCCTTTATCCATTCCACATCTTTCTCCAGATGCTCCTTCGCCTTGCGCGGCGTTCACCTCCTGCCTTTCGACACATGCATCCTATAATCGTATAAACCTTTTTGCCTCATGGTAGAACTCTTCGAGATCCTGTGGTGGATCCCATGCCAATGAATCTTTGAACTTAGTGCCCTTTGTAATTCCTGCTACCGTCGCCATCAAAATCATTGATGGATCCGAGCGATCCACCGAAGCCACGACTGCATTGAATCGCATTAGAAAACTCCTTGGTGTTTCCAAGTAAATCTGTTCTAGATTATCCTTCAAGTCTGTGTATGTGGTGAATTTGGGTTCTTGATCTCTCCTCTGATTGTTAAAACCATCATATCCATCATCCTGCTTTCGCTTTCCTTTATCCATTCCACATCCTTCTTCAGACGCTCCTTCGCCTTGTCCGGCGTTCACCTCCTTCCTTTCGGCACATGCATCCTCTAATCGTAAAAACCTTTCTGCCTCGTGGTATAACTCTCTGAGATCCTGTGGTGGATCCCGTGCCAATGAATCTTTGAACTTAGTCCCATCTGTAATTCCTGCTACCACCGCCATCAAAATCATTGATGGATCTGTGCGATCCACCGAAGCCACGGCTGCATTGAATCACTTTAGAAAACTCCTTACGGAGTCTCCTATCTTTTGCTTCGTCGATGCCAATGTCATTACATTCTTGGGTCGCGTAACATGAACCCTGAACAGTCTCATGAAGCATTCCACTAGTTCGCCCCATGTCCTGATCGATCCACTCTCCAGCTGCCTAAACCAGAGTGCAGCTAAATCTGTCAAATACAATGGGAAGCTTCTTGCCATAATTTCTTCGGATGCCCCCAGTACTTCCATATGTGATGTATCTGGTTACGTTCATAGTTGGGTCTGACTTCCCATCATAGGCCTCCAACGTTGGTAGTTTGAATTCTGGAGGGTTCCTTGCGGTTTTGATATTCGGAGTGAACGGACTCCGACTAACTTCCTCCAAGCCTCCGCTTGGTAATCCACCTCTCATAATCCTACGTATTAATCCAGCCATCCGCTCGTCTTCATCTGGGGGTAGCCTCCTATATGCGTTTCCATCCTACTCCCATGTCCTGGAGGGTATTCTGGGCAGTACTCTTCATGTTGCTAATTCACGTTTGCGTTGGCCCCAGCCTGCTGAGCTTCATTCACGGGCCTTCCAATATCTGATCCAAAGGGTCTACCCCCAGGCCTTTGCCAATTCCCTTCACGTTCTCCATTCTGGTTTTGGATCTGACCTCCAGAGATTTCTACAGCTCTAACTCCTTGTTCTACATTGCCGGCAGTTGCGGTTGCTCCATTTCAAGGGTTCCATCTGTGCCCATTTGCCTGAAGAGATTCTACATCATCTCCTGTTGGCTCTTCAATAATCTCTCCTACATGGAATCCATCGTTGTCCGCATCTCATCCCTTGTGATGTAGATGGATGCCTGATCTGCTCCAGCTCTAGAGGAAGCCCATTGATTTCTCTCCTGATTGCTCCTTTCTGGTAAATTCATTCTAGCCGATTGCCTAACCATAGCTTCAGATCCAATCCTTTTCCAAAGTAGCGGGTGCTTGAGCTCTCAGTGAAAGCACCAAAGTGTTTGTTCCAAAAATGGTCGCAAACTCCAAAAGTAGTGAAAACACCAGTGTTTACACACAAATCCTCAATATCTAAACACAGACTACAGACCTAGATAATGTAGAGGGTAAAAGTGAAGAAATAACAAATTTAAAATGAGCAAGAAAGTAAAGAACGCAAGAAATTTATAGTGGTTCGGCTATCTCCGGCCTACGTCCACTCTGAATTGATCCTTTTATACCATTATTACAGTTACAATATCAATCACTAAAGTGACAGAGTTTAGCCAAAAAAGAGATAAAGAGAAGTCGGGAAAAGTCCTTCTCCCGTTGCCATGCCTCTTGTATTTATAGGTGAAGGAGGAAAAATATCCAACTGAAATTTAGGCCTAGAATTCTCTTGATCCATGTGATGCGTTCCAGCCTTTGACCGCTTCTTTTGGATCGATCGATACGAATGATCGATACAAAATACTTCCAAGTGCAGTTGCCTCCGTATCCATCGGTTGCTTTATTCGTCATATCCATCCCAGCTTTGATTGATACAAAGTGCATCGGTTGAAACCATTTTCCTTGAGTCGTAGTCAAATCCGTATCAGGTCTTCAACATGCTTTGCCATATCCATCCGATCGATACGCATGTATTGATACGAAAACAACAATCCACATCCATCAACTTGTATCCTTCCTGGAGCTGCCTGATCGATATGAATTGTATCAATACGAGATGTATCGATACGAATATCGATCGATCCAAACCAAATGTAAAGCACATGTGTTAATCCAAATCCGTATCCATAGTGATCGATACGATAGTATCGATACGAGCCAGTTTTTCATGAATATTGATCCATTCATAACTCGAGCATATGAACTCTGATTGACCTGAAATTCGAAGTGTATCCTCACGGAGCATTATTTATCATTTCCGATCGATCCTACCTTAATTGGAGCTTGGTCCAATTTTGATGGTATCGATTATAGCCTTGTTTCAATCGATCTCCAATCCCGATATCCATCCTTTTTAGCCAATATGTTGATATCCTGGCCTTGACCAAAAGGTGGGGTAACAGAACGCACACTCGATAGGATCATCGTTGGCTTTAGAAGCGAAAATTGATGAAATGATCAATAAATTCAACAATGTTTTCTCATCAATCAAATGAACCAAGCTTCCCAACCATTGTGTTATAAATGTAACGATCCGAATCAAATCGTTGATCAGTTCCCTCATTCGGTAGGATAACTCAATGCTTTTAACAAGGTTAAGAATGACCCAGTTTGTTCAACATACAATCCTGGTTGGAGAAATCATCCTCACTTTGCATGGAACCAAAATAATTATGACAAGAATTTGGTTCGACCCAACTTTCAAGCATTTCCGAACAATGCTTCGAATCCTTTTTTTCAGCCCAACCGCTTTCAACAAAATTTTGCGCCTCCGTCTCAAAATCTACCGCAGCAATCTTTTGCTCACCAAGGCGATCAATAATTAACTTCACCTGAGAAAAGTCTTGAAACTTTGGCTAAAGAGATCGCACAAATCCTCCAATCAAATAGCAATTTGCAAAATTTGTTAACCTCAGACATGCAGAATACAAGTCAATCAATTGCTAAGCTTGAAATGCAAATGAGTCAATTAGCCACTTCTGTAAGTGAACGTAAACGAGGCATGTTTCAGAGTCAGGCAATTCCAAACCCTAGAAATCAAAACACGAACTCAAATCAAGCTCATATCGTTCAAGATAGCAATGTGAACCAAATGAATGCTATCACGACTTTACGTTCCAGTAAACTAATTGATAACCAAGTTGTCAATCCAAACGATTTACCGAAAGCTCCTCTTGACACTTCAAAATCAAGCAATTCTGAAAATAATATTGAGTCAAATATCGAATCAAATTCTAATCCAAATTCTTCTTCTACTCAAGTAGATCGACCTACTAAGTATCGAATTCAATTTCCACATCGACTTCGACATAAGAAACATTTTGATCAAATGCAAAAGATGTTGGAAATTTTCAAACAAGTTAAAGTGAACATCCCTCTTCTTGATATTGTTCAACAAGTCCCAACTTACGCTAAATTCTTGAAAAACTTGTGTACTCAAAAACGACACACTCATGTAACAAAGAAAATTTTCTTAGCTACCAGTCTTAGCGAAGTCTTGTCTCAATCAATCCTCGTATAATACAAAGATCTTAGATGTCCGATGATCTCGTGCACGATAGGAGACAAGATGATTAATAAGTGCTACTAGACTTGGGTGCTAGTGTCAATTTGATTTCTTATTCATTTTACCAGCAACTTGGCTTGGGTGAAATAAAACCGACGAAAGTAACTCTTCAATTTGCTGATCGTTCGATAAAGAAACCCACAGGAAAAATCGAGGACGTACTCATCAAAATTGGTCGGTTCATATTCCTCGTCGATTTCATTATCCTAGAGAAACAACCTGTGAATAATCCGATGAGTCAAATTCCATTGATTTTAGGACGACCTTTCTTAGCCACTTCAAATGCCCTTATCAATTGTCGAAATGGTTCGATGAATATTTCTTTTGGTAACATGACTTTGGATCTTTATATCTTCAATCTTGGAAATCAATCGAATGAACCACTTGACCAAACGTTGGAAGTTAGCTTCATTTAAGAAAATTTCGACAACGAAATAGTTGACCTTATTAATGAATGCGAGACCGAATATGAACAATTGTTTCAAGGTGAATCTAACGAGATCGAAAATGCGCTTCCATTTGAACCTCTCATGGTTGAGTCGGAACTCCATCCAAATTCTTTGATTAAGCAACCTCCTAAGTTGGAACTCAAACATCTTCCTGATCACCTTAAGTACGCATACTTAGGTGACAACAAAACGTTTCCTATCTTAATCTCTTCAAATCTTTCTCTTGATCAAGAAACTTCCCTTCTTTCAATTCTACCGAAAAACAAAAAGGCAATTGGATGGTTGATTACCGATATTAAGGGAATTAGTCCTGGTCTTGTTCAACATCGCATCCACTAAGTTGACGAAGCCAAGCCTGTTCATGATGTGCGACGAAGTCTTAACCCCAAAATGAAGGATGCGGTTCGTGACAAAATTCTTAAACTCTTCGATAATGGAATCATATACCCCATTTATGATAGTTCATGGGTTGGCCCATTTCATGTCGTTCCTAAAAAGTTCGGACATACCGTTATCACGAACAACGCTAACGAGCTCATTCCAACTCATACTCAAACAGTGTGGCATGTTTGCATTGATTATCGAATATTAAATGCTGCAACACGTAATGATCACTTTCCTCTTCCTTTCACTGACCGAATGCTCAAACATTTAGCTGGCCACGAATTCTATTACTTTCTTGATAGTTATTATGGTTATAACCGAATTCCGATCGCTCCTGAAGGTTAAGAGAAAACGACTTTCACATGTCCCTTTGGCTCCTTTGTGTATCGACGTATGCAATTTAGCCTTTGCAACGATCCTGCTACTTTCCAAATATGCATGGGCATCATCTTTTCTGACATGATCGAATGCATTCTAGAATTTATGGATGATTTTTCCATCTTCGATAACTCTTTTTTCGAGTGCTTACACCATCTCGAGATGGTTCTGAATCGATGCAAGGACAAACACTTAACGTTAAACCGAGAAGAATGCCACTTTATGGTCAAACATGGCATTGTTCTTGGGCATGTCATTTCAAGCAATGGCACTGAGGTAGATAAAGCAAAATTTACGTAATTGCGAATCTACCCATTCCTAAATCTGTCAAGGACATTCATTCATTTCTAGGACACGCTGGTTTATGTCGACGCTTTGTGAAAAACTTTAGTAAAATTGCTCAACCTCTGATGACCCTCCTTGGAAAAGATGTTCCATTTGACTTTAATTCTGAATGTGTTTTCGCTTTCGAACGCCTCGAAAATGAACTTATTTCCGCTCCCATCATATGCTCACCCAACTGGGATCTTCCTTTTGAAATAATGTGTGACGCTTCTAACTTTGCAGTCGGTGCTGTCTTAAGACAACACATCAACAAAATTCTTCATGTCATTTACTACGCTAGTATGACTTTAAACGATGCTCAACTCAATTACACAATAATCGAAAAAGAGCTTCTAGTAGTAGTCTTTTTGCTCCTAGCTTATTTGATTAGCTCACACATTACAATTTACACTGACCATTCCACTTTTAGGTACCTTTTCGCTGAAAAGGATGCTAAGTCTCGTTTCATCCAATGGAACCTTTTACTTCAAGAATTTGATCTTACGATCAAAGAAAAAAATGGATCCAACAACGTTATTGTTGATCATTTGTCGCGTCTTCCAAACACTCCATCTTCTTTACCTATCAACGAGAACTTTCCTGATGAACAACTCCTTTCTTTTTCCATCGATCCGTCGTATGCCAATATAGTAAACTATTTAGTCACTAAGGAAACTCCTTCATTTTGGTCGAAACAAGATAAATACAAATTTCTTTCCCAAGTCAAGTACTTCTTGGGATGATCCATACTTGTTTAAGTATTGTTCCGACCAAATCATCGACATGACATCTCATATTGCAAAATTAAGAGTGTTCTTTTGTTTTGTCATGACCAAGCTTATGGTGGTCACTTCGGTCCTAAGAAAACAGCAGAAAAGGTGCTTCAATGTGGTTTTTACTGGCCTATGCTTTTCAAAGATACAGTTGAGTTTTGTAAAACTTGTGATCGCTGCCAATTGTTTGGAAAATATCTCTTAATGAAACATGATGCCTTTGAACCCCATTCTTACGATCGAAATCTTTGATGTTTGGGGTATTGACTTTATGGGACCGTTTCCCAACTCTTTCGGAAATCCGTACATTCTTCTTGTTGTTGATCACGTCTCTAAATGGGTTGAAGCCATTCCGTGTAAAACAAAATACCACAAAGTTGTGGTGAAAAACATAAAAGAAAACAGCTTTTCGAGGTTTGGAACACCTCAAACAATAATAAGTAATAATTGAACCCATTTCTGTAATCGATCATTTGAAACTCTTATGAAGAAATGCTCGATAACCCACAAGTTATCCACTCCTTATCACCCTCAAACCTGTGGTTAAGTTGAAGTTTTGAATTGTCAAATTAAGCAAATTTTGGAGAAAACTGTAAATAAAAATCAAAATGATTAGTCACAAAAATTGACAGATGCTCTTTGGGCTTATAGAGCTACGTATAAAACTAATCTAGGGATGTCTCCTTTTAGGTTAGTATATGGTAAAGCATGTCACTTACTTGTGGAACTTGAACATAAAGCATTATGGACGATTAAGAACATAAACATTGATCTTGAAAAAGTTGGCGAAAATAGAAAATTGCAACTCAATGAATTAGAGTAGATTTGAAACGACGCATATGAAAATGAGAAAATTTACAAAGAAAAAAATGTTTTTCATGACAAGTCAATCCTACGGAAAACATTTTTGCCAAATCAAAAAGTTCTTTTGTATGACTCTCAACTTCATTTGTTCCCAAGAAAATTAAAATCAAGGTGGACAGGACCATACGCGGTACACACTATTTTTCCACACGGTGCTATAGAAATAGAAAACCCTAGGGATGGATCGATTTTTAAAGCCATGATCATCGTTTAAAACCTTACTTGGAGTTGGCGAGTGATTAAAAGGAGGTGCTCATGATTCTTCATGAGCCACACTACGTCTAGTAAGAAATTTTAATGCTCTCTTGTAAATATGTACATATTTTTCTCCATTACACTCATTACACCATGCATTGACTGTGGGGAAACAGTCAAAATCAAATGTGGGGAGTCTCATGTTTTTTTAAATTTTTCATGGTTTATTTTTTTTTTGCATTTTCTTTCCAAAAACAAAAAAGAAAAAACAAAGAAAAAAAACCACAACAAATCTTTTTTAGCATATTGATTTGCTTTTAAAGAAACATGATAGAATAAGTATACATTTTTGGTTATTAAATTGAAATTTTTGAAAATTTACTTGTCTTAACAAAAATAAAAATAAAAGTTTGATTACAAGTAACTATGGTGTAACTAGATATAGGAAGGTTATTATGTGATAATAATGAAGTATATCCTAATTGTAATCTTTGTTTAAGAGAGTTGTTGAGTTAAAGTAAAGGCGATAACATTTTTGATCTTCTAAGTTAAGTGGTGCTAAGATAATTTTGCATAACTCTCTCTCTTTCTTTAAAAAAAAGACAAAAATTTTTTCATAAAAATAAGACACACCTAGACTCATGTGCTTATATGCAAGTGTGTACACTCGCAATGCTATGTACCTTTCTCACGTAAGCTCGAAAAGCAGTGCATAATCGGTATATTTGGCCTCATTTTATCTAAGTTAGATGTATGCAAATAAAATTAAAATAATAATAAACACCTAGAGTCATGTGTTCATACGCTGGTATGTACACTCGCCACGCTCGTACTCTTCTCACGTAAGCCCGAAAGGTAGTGCATGATCAGTATATCTGACCTCAGTTTATTTGAGTTAGGTGTGTAAATAATAATGTTAATATTTTTCAAAATAGAGAGAGCAACCAATTGAAACCCAAGCACTGTCTTCACTTTTTTGATTTGACTTGTTATTAAAAAGAAATAAAAATGCCACTTTGCAAAACTTTGATAATCAACTAAAGGATTCATTTCATAGTTGCACTATGTTATCAACCGAAATAACTAGCCAAACTAGAGTCTAATTGTGATGATAACTTAATTATTATTGGAAGTTTTGAGAGTAAAAAGACTAAAATTTCTTGATAATAACCAAAACTTATGTCTAACTTACTCTTGTCAATTTAAAATTAAATTCTTCATTTGTAAATATTTCCAAAAACTTGCATCATGTAGTCGCATTAGAATTTGCATATTAGGGACAACACTCGTCCTACTAGGGACACTAGAGGTTTAGCAGCTTGTTGCACACGCTCAATGCAATCGTGTTTCCTATGAAAATGGATTTGTCCTACTTTTAATTTATTCGAGGACGAATAAAAAGTTAAGTGTGGAGGTATTTGATGTGCATGCAAAAATATATATTTTTACTCGCATATTTAATCTTCTTTTATTAAAATAAATGAGCATATTAGGGTATTTTACGTGTTTAAACCAAAATCTAAATTGTTTTCAAAACATCATTCATTCATCTTCATTTGGGGGAAAAATGGTAATTTTGTGTACAATTAATTTTGGAAAAATTATTTGCACATTTCTATTTTTATTTGTAGTAAATTGAGTGAAAATTGGATGGAGCTTCATGGATCTATGCATGCACATATGTTGAAAGCAAATTAAGAAAGGAAATAATAGAATTCAGGCAACATGAAGGAGTGCACATGCCCACTAACTAATGGACCATAATTAAAAGCACACGCATATATTAATGGAGACTTAAAGGCATGTTAGTGGGAATTAATTAATTCTCTAATGATTACTTAGAGGTTACACAATCTAAAGAGCATTTTTGGTAGTCCCGTAAAAATGGAATTAGGGTTTTAAGCATGTATAAATACCCCTTATGTTTCATGTAATTAGCTTCATCTTTTATGCATGTTGTAGCCACAAAATCAATGATAAATAAAATGTTTTTTTAATGGCTTATTAGCTTTCTTCTTATTTGCTTTTGTTTACATGCTTTTTTTCTCTTATACTATCTTATTTCATGCTCTTTTATGTTAGTTTATGTCTCTTTTATTTCATGTTAATAGCATAGGTTTAATTCATGCAATTAGTTTAGATTTATTTTATGCAAATAGTTGGTTCTTTTTTCCTTTGATTAGTGTTGTGGGCATTTTCGCCCACTACATGGTGAATATGAGGAGTCAGGGGCAAAATTGTCATTGTAATGGAACAGAATCAAACTAGTTTGGTGGTATTCTTGAGATCAAGATATGGACATAGATCGAAATCGCGTCTCAATCCGAGCTACGGATTGAGAGATATTATCATCTTAAGATTTATCCACCACCGTCTCGTGGGGCCGATACCGAGACGCTCTACAGCCATTCAAGGTCGACAGTCGAACAACAAACCAGGATCCCCAGTCTGATAACCGAACCAAAAATTTGGTTCGCGCTTGCTTGGAGTCGGGACTTGAAAATATCGAGTTTGCTTGAAGTCGACCCAATGACCGAACCAAAACTTTGGTTCGACGCTTTCCTAGAGTCGGGGCTTGAAATCTCGAGTTTGCTTGGAGTCGGCCCGTTGACCGAACCAAAACTTTGGTTCGGCGCTTGCTTGGAGTTGTGCCTTGAAAATCTGGAGTCTGCTTGGAGTCGGTTGGATTACCGAACCAAAACTTTGGTTCAGCGTTTGCTTGGAGTCGAGCCTTGAAAATCTGAAGTCTGGTAGGAGTCGGTTGGATTACCAAACAAAACTTTTGTTCGGTGCTTGCTTGGAGTCGAGCTTTGAAAATCTGGAGTCTGCTTGGAGTCGGTTGGATAACTGAACCAAAACATTGGTTCAGTGCTTGCTTGTAGTCGGGGCTTGAAAATCTCGAGTCTGCTTGGAGTGGTCCGATGACCAAACCAAAACTTTGGTTCGGCACTTGCTTGGAATCGAGCATTAAAAATCTGGAGTTTGCTTGGAGTCGGTGTTTTGGTTCGACGCTTGCTTAAAGTCGGACCGTGAAAATCTCGAGCCTGCCTGGAGTCGGCCCGATTACCGAACCAAAACTTTGGTTCAGCTCTTGCTTGGATTCAGGCCTTGAAAATCCGGAGTCTGCTTGGAGTCGGTTAGGTTATTGAGCCAAAACTTTGTTTTGGCCCTTGCTTGGAGTCGGGCCTTGAAAATATGGAGTTTGCTTGGAGTCGGTTGGATTACCGAACCAAAACTTTGGTTCGGTGCTTGCTTGGAGTCGGGGCTTGAAAATCTCGAGTCTGCTTGGAGTCAGCCCGATGATCGAACCAAAACTTTGGCTCGGTGGTTGCTTGGAGTCAGGCATGAGAAATTTAAAGGTTCACTTGGAGTCGGCTAGGAGTAATGCTGCTTGGAGTCGGGTGAAGGTTTGCTTGGGGCTCAACCCGGGTATAACTGATCTAAAAAAAGTTAAAAATTCGTCATGGCATGACGATTCTTCGGGGATTTCTTCATGATGCGTTCCAAGGTTCTTGGAGGTGTATGACGGTCATCATAAGTGGAATAGCTTGACAATCATGTAAGGAAGATTGAACCAAATCTTGGAGGAAAGAAGTTTGAACCAAATTCCAAATACTATATACTCAACTGCCTCTCCTTATATCTTCATTCTATAAATACCAAGCACATGGCATCATAAAAAAGGAGGATGCTGAAGAGCGAAGCTTTCAGCAACAATAGCAGACAACTTCGAGAGGGAAAAATCTTAGTTCTAATAGCATGTTTACTCGTATTCAAAGCTTGCACTTGTAATCAAAAATGAAATGGATAATAAAAGAGGAACAGTGGACGTAGGCATATTCAGGCCAAACCACTATAAATTCTATGTCTTTTTATATTTAAGTCCTTTGCATATTCTTTATTTCAAATTACTGATTTTCTACCTTAAACATCCGCAACTAATTTTCATTAAACAATAGCTATATACTACAAACAATATTTACAGCTCTACAACAACGATTTGAGTGTTTGCCCATTTTTTGTGCAAACATTTCGGTGCTTTCACTGAGAAATGAACTTTCCTTTTTCAAAAGGAAATTCTGTCTTTCTTAATTTTCTTTTATTTTCAAACCTACTATTTCTACTCTTCTGACTTGAGATTGTCGTTTCTTCTCTTAAGAAACTCTCTCCCCTTTTCTAAGATCTGAAATCTATGTTTCTTTTCAGATCTACCATGACTATTTTACATAAAACAAAAAGTCCTCCTTTTCTCTTCAGATCTGAACATCCATTTTACTACATAGAGAAATTCTCTTGTCCACTTTTAAGATCTTACTTTTACTATCCACGGACACTGTTTTTAGCAAAAAAAATGTCATCTCTTAGATCTGAAATTCTTAGATATTCCGTTAACTATTTCGGATCCACAAACATGTCCCTTAACCAAAAAGAAACACTTAGTCATTTTTTAGATCGAAAATCATTATAGATATTATTCTCTTTCCATCCGTAAGCATTGGTTCTTTAACATAAGAAAACTATCTTCCTCTTTTGTATAAGAGGAATCTATTCCCTTAGTAAAATATAAAATTATGGTTCTAAGAAAATCCTTTTCTCCCTCCAAACTCGAAATCCTTTCTCCTGATCTAAAGTCGTTGTCTCTTTGAAATTAGAGTTTTTCTCTTTTTTTCTTTTTTCAAATTTGTAATCACCATTCCTCAGATTGAGAAGTTATACCTCCTATCTCAAGATTCTCTCTTTATTTTAAGAGTTGGACCATCAACCCTTCGAAGCTTCAAAATCTCCCAATCCTTTCCGAAAATTGAATTATCTCTCTCAAAAAGTACAAACTCTTAAGGAAGGGAAGGAGAACAACTTCCCGATATGCCGCCTAAAGTGAGAGAACTCCACTGCAAAGAATGCAACAGCTATCTGGATGTGAAAAAGCAGGAAGACTAGTCTAATAACCTTCTAGTGCTAAAAATTATCGAATGTAAATTCGACATGGTTGTGATTGAAATCAATAAACACTTTGCTGCTTAACATAAAGATTTAGTGGATAAACTCTTGACACGCTTAGGGCAGACAGAAGTATTCGACCTCAACGTCATAATACAAGGGAAGTCCCAGTCTAGAGAACACATGTGGCATTCCACATAACCAAATGAACCCCAAGCACAACCCTTTTTCAATCCAGCACCAAATCAAAGTACTGCAATTGGGATCCCACTGATGGATCGAAATATCACAACTTGAAGACCAAAGTCATGATGATTGAATACTCAAAGTCTAGATATGACAAGCACGACACTTCGTCACTCCTATCATGCACGAAGGCATCACCAATCCAACGCGTACCGGACATGATTCAAATAATGTCAATAGCTGTCCTTACCCAGGGATATGTTAAATAAATATGAAAAGAGAAGGAGATAAGACCAAGAGTTACTAGTCCACCCTCTAGGAAAACAAAAAACTTTTGAGTGCCCACTACAAACCTTTATAAGGGGATAACCCGACCTCGTAGACACTTGCCAAGATCTCCACACTTACTGATAAACGGGGGGCACAAAGGAGGTACTATATAATTACTTTTCTTTCATTCTAATAAATATTAAGCTATTGCAGGGCTCTACCATCTACTCTTGGATCTCCATCCTTGGAAAAAGGTGAAGGAGGGATTCGTAAATCTGTTGCATGTGCTGATCAACCCGAGGGTGCTTATACGCTACATGAAGTAAAGACAAAAAATCAAACTAGCCCCTACAACTATGCATGACCTCTCCTTTATGAAAGTTACTATGCTATAGGATCGTGTAATATGGATATACTACTTGTGCGGAATATAAACTAAGTAAGTAAATAATTAAAGCAGTAAAGTAAATGACACCGGAGATTTTTATACTGGTTCGAACTCCCGTTCTACGTCCAGTGCCAGACTCCTTCTCGATTTAAACTAGCAACCGTCACTTAACCCGGAGGAATAGGTTTACACTGCCTGAGCAGCCGAACATGACTTCTACCACCTAAGCAACCGAATAGGACTTCTACTGCATGATAAACCGAACAGGACTACTTTACAAATAACAAAAGTATCTGACTGTAGTATGCTCTTTAAATAGCACTGATAAGTCAAATAAGTACAATGTTCTTATAATCTTCTCCTTTATGATATATAGTGTAACATGCTTGAAGAATGCGGAAGATAGAGTGATCAACGATTAGAGATTATTTGCAGTTTGAGTGCAAATTGAAAATAGAGAATAAGAGGTAAGAATTCAAGAATATTAAAATCAGTTAAGTAAGTTGTTTTTTGAATTTTGAAATCTATTTATAGAGATTAAATAGCTGCAATTATTCATAAAGGATAATATTGAAAAGGAACAGGTGCAATTGTTGATTTGAAGAAGTTTCTCTTCGATGAAGAGAAGTGTCTTTCATAAAATAGCTGTTGAAAATATTCAACCGGCTGAAATAATAATTCAGCCTTCTGAATTTGGTAAAATCGAAAACAGCAAAGAAATAGGCAAATTTTGGCCTAAAACAGCCGGCTGAATATTGTGAAACAATAAAATTGTTTCAGCAAACAGACGAGTGAATGAGTCCATTCAGCCGGCTGTTTTCAACCTTTTGCGCATGTTTGAGCATGTGTGTGTATGTTTATATATATATACCATTCAGGAGAGATTTTAACATATTTCTAAATAGTATACAGACTCTAAATAAAAGACGATCAGCTTCAAACTATTCTAAATACGAATCTGCAACAAATCTTCTGCATAAGTGATTAGTGCACACAAAAATTGATTTATATAGTTGTCACAATTAAAACGATTAAAATCAAGATTCTAACATTCTCCCCCTTTTTGATGATGACAACTATATAAGTATAAATAATATATTTTCATAAATACTTACATGAACACTGCTACTCCCTCTGTCAATATGCATAATAATTTAAGCTATCTTTCTCCCCCTTTGTCATCGACAAAAAGAAGGATATAAAATAAACGTACGTAAATATTACAGAGCAAAGATTAAAACACAAACTCGAGATGTCATTACAAAAATAAAATAACAATATCCATACAACATTATATAGACAACTAAAAAGGAACCATAGAAGCTTGAAATAATATTACAAACCAGAAAAATAAAGTTCAGAGAAAGTGACTGTAATAAAAAAACTATATAGAGGTAGAGAGCTCATCATCATCATTATCCGAACTTGAAGACGACCATTGGAAAGGAGATGGGTTGTAAGCTTCGGTGGATGTAGAACCCGAACAAGAAATTTTATCCCATATCCTATTAAGAAATCCTTTGATGGAGTTGAATTTCTTCTCCATCTTCCTTTCAAGAGATTTAATTTTCCAATGAAGTTTTGATTGATTTCGGGAGAGGATGATGATAGCTTGTCTAGAGGTAGTTTTCGGGCCAACAACTTGAATGGAGTCATCGTCCTCTTCTTCTTCTTCATGTTGGGTATGCGAAGAGGAGGCAATACTAGTATCACGGGGTTGTGGAACATCTTGTTGAACATTGTGAGACCATTCTTGAAAAGAAATGATTTGTTGTGGAGGAGGCCGGGGAGGAAGACCCATCAATCCTAAGGTTTTTGCGCCTAACTCGCTAATGCTTGAAAACTCGGAGTTAGGCATTGGAATGCCGAAGTTGAGAAGGATACACATAATATAAGCGCCATAATGGATGGTCTTATATTTCCGTCGGATTTTGATGTCTTGAAATTCATCTATAATGATTTTGCCCCAATTTACTTGTTGGTTGGAGTAGATTGAATAGAGGGCTTGAAAATCTCTTTTATAAACTTTTTTATTACTTCCCGTTCGAGGTTGTAAGGATCGAATGAAAGCATGGTGAATAAGGCGTGCTTGTGGCCTTAAGGCGCTATATATTAATGCACTTAAATTGGTAAGGTGATCGGACAATAAACGATGTGAAACTTCATCTCTATGATCCATATCAACTTCAGTATCATCTATATCAACACCTTGATAGGGACAATTTAAAATATTGCCTAATCTTTGCAAAGGCGAAAAGATTTTAGTGCCACAAACTATTGACCAAACACAATCTTCTCGATTTTGAGGATTATGGTGGTCTAGATTCAGATTTGCAAGAATTTTTTTAATCAAAAGATGGTTAATTCTAACATTATTGGGAGCATACCCTATGAGATCATCAAAGTGGAATTGCTTAGCCATTTCTCTAATTTGATAAGCTACGAAATCCATGAACTTCATGAAAGCCCCTTCAAAAATGTTGGATTTTTTTTATAGAATTGTAGCGGGAAATAGCAATATCATTCCAAAGCCATCGACGAATCTAGTCTTCGGAAGGACCGGAGGCGGATTCCATTGTGCGTTTTGATCTAGGAGCCATTAGAGTTAAAAATATAAGAGTAGAAGTTAAGAATTTGAAAAAAAATTGAGCTAGGGTTCTGAAGTGAAGGGGTAAAAGGTGAAAAGATGAATTTATAGGCAGGTGAAAAGTAAGGGTAAAGTTGGTAGTGGAGATGTAGGGCCTAGTTAAAAAAATGCTTCAGGAAGGATTTAGCCGGCTGTTTTACTGTAAACAACCGTCTAAAATCATTCCCACAAGGAAATAGTTCATTTTTGAACTAATTCAGACGGCTGGTTTCAGTGATTCAGCCGTCTGAATTTAGGAAAGTTTTTCTTCTTTGACAATATTCAGCCGTCTGTTTCAGTGAAAACAACCAGCTGAATTGTTTGTAAAAATATGGCTGCCTTCTTTATTTTGTATAACAAATATTATTAGTAAAAGAACAACATATACATATTTGTATAAACAAAGTAAATTACATATTAAATACTTTTAAGTAGAATTTAATGAAGAGCTTGGAGTGTGATATTCATCTGGCTCTATTTTTGTGTTCACTTTTAGTGGCCTGAGTGGCGACCATCTATTGCCGCGTTCCCATGAGTTCGGAGATACTAGTGGACGTTGCGGTGATAGTTCCCAAGGATTACGTCGGGTGGAGAACAAACAGGAGACGGTTGATGAACCGTGCTCTTGGATGAGGAACCACAGAATTTTAAGGCAACTTGCTCCAAAAACTTAAACGCTTGGCGTTAACTTTTTGTTCGTAATAAAGTTCGCGCTGTAATTCCAGCGTTTCCCTTTGGTAGTGGTGAATGTCGTATATCTTTTCTTTGATAGATGGTGAACCAAAAAATAGAGAGCGTCTTGTTCTTTTACCGGGTGGAGTGTAACCCATGTGAGTAAAAGGAGGAACAATCGGGACCGGTTTATAAATTGGTGTAGGAGTAGGTAAATTTACTGATCCCGAACTAGGAGAAGTATATGAAAGTGAGGAGGATTCAGAGTTGTGTTGGGAAGACATTTTTGATTAAGAGAGTTGAAACTAGTTTTTTCTTTTGTTTTGATTTGCAAAAGAAATAAAAGGAGAAGAGGTATTTATATGCAAGAAGATCATATAAATAGAAACAAGATTAGTGGTTAGGTTGTTAAGAACCAGAAACAAAAAAAGATAGGTTGTAAAGAAGTTAAAAGGGTAAGGTGGAAAAAATAAACAATGAAAATAGAATGTAAATCAGGTTTAGTCGAAAAGTAAAGTATAGTGTAATGGTAGAGCACCAGATTTTCAAGTAAGAGATCCCGAGTTCAAGTCTAGGAAAATTTCAATTTTTTTTAATTTTTTTTTATTTAAAAAATTATAAATCTCTTATTGATACAATTCCTAATTCTCTTCTTAATTTTATGAAGATACTTTCATTTAAAGGTTTTGTAAATATATCAGCCAGTTGATTTTCAGAGGATACAAATTCCAATCTGACTAAATCTTTTTCAGTATTATCACGAAGAAAATGATGATGTATGTCAATATGTTTAGTTCGTGAGTGATTGATAGGATTTTTGGATAAGTTTATAGCACTAGTATTATCACAGAAAATAGTTGATTTGGATAAATTTATACCAAATTCAGGCAACATAAATATATTCTGCCTCACAAGTTGAAAGTGAAACACAATTTTGTTTCTTGCTAAACCAAGAGACTAAGGATTGTCCAATGAAGTGACAAGTCCCACCAGTACTTTTTCGATTCGTCCGACATCCTCCAAAGTCAGCGTCACTATATGAAACTAACTCGAAAGGACATTCTTTCGGATAGAAAAGTCCAAAATCTTTGGTTTAGCTTAGATAACGCAATATGCGTTTTACTGCTCGCATATATGATTCTTTAGGATTTGCTTGAAATCGAGTATATAAACAAACACTCATCATTATGTCAGGTCTACTAGCAGATAGATAAAGTAATGATCCAATTATACTTTGATATAATTTTTGGTCAACACTTTTACCATCTTCATCTCTATCGAGATGAATCGTTGTACTCATTGGAGTTGGTTTAACAGAAGTATTTTCCATACTAAAGCGTTTAATTAGATTATTACAATATTTTTCTCGATTAATAAAAATTCCATTTTCTAATTGTTTAATCTGTAAACCAAGAAAATAAGGTAATTCTCCCATATGTAACATTTCAAATTCTTTGGTCATTATTTTTGAGAATTCCTAACATAATTTTTCATTTATAGAACAAAAAATAATATCATCTGCATAAATTTGAATAATTAAAATACCCTTTTTAGTTCTTTTAATAAAAAGAGTTTGATCAACCTTCACAATTTCAAAACCAAAATCTATTAGATAGATTTTAAGATGTTCATACCAAGTACGGGGTGCTTGTTTTAGACCATATAAGGCTTTTTTAGGTTTATAGACACGGTCTGTAAATTTTTCATGTGTGAATAAAGGAGGTTGTTCAACAAACACATTTTCTTTTATATAATCATTTAAAAAAGCACTTTTAACATCCATTTGATAAAGTTTGAAATTATGAAAACATGCAAAAGCCAGTAAGATACGTATTGCTTCAAGTCGTGCAATTGGAGCAAATGTTTCTTCATAGTCAATTCCTTCTTCTTGATTATATCCTTGTGCAACCAATCTAGCTTTATTCCTAGTTATATTACCTTGTTCATCTGCTTTATTTTTGAAAACCCATTTAGTACCAATGATTGTTTGATCACTTGGTCTAGGAACTAGTTCCCAAACTTCATTTCGTTCGAATTGGTTTAGCTTTTCTTGCATGGCTATAATCCAATAGTCATCAGTAGAGGCTTGTTTTGCATTTTTAGGTTCAATTTTAGAAAGAAAGGCTACATGGCCCATTTGAGTAAGTTGATTTCTAGTTCTAACATGTGAATCAATTTCTCCTATGACATTTTCTACTGGGCGATCTCGTAAAATACTAGGAGGAGATCTTAATTCATTTTCATTATGAATAATGTTTTCATCTTCTTCAAAATTATGAACAATGTTTTCCTCTTCTTCAAAATTATTTTGAGTAACCGTATTTGTGACCGTCTTAGGTATATCTTCACCATCCTTAAAACTTTTATTAAATTTGAAATTTTCATCGAATGAAACATGAAACGTTTCTTCGATTGTTTTTGTTCTTTTATTGAAAATTCAATAAGCTTTGCTTCGTTCCGAATATCCTACGAAGATTCCTTCATCGGATTTTGGATCAAATTTTCCAAGCTGATCTTTTGTGTTTAAGATAAAACATTTTGAACCAGAAGTTTTAAAATAAGAAATGTTCGGTTTTCTTTGATGAAAAAGTTCATATGGAGTGTGTTTTGGTAAAGGTTGGATGGAAACATGATTCAGATTATAGCAAGCAGCTGCTACAGCTTCTGCCCAGAAATGTTTTGGTAATGTGCTTCCATTTAATAAAGTTCTTGCACATTCTTGTAACATTCTATTTTTCCTTTCTACAACTCCATGTTGTTGTGGTGTTCTAGGAAAAGAAAAATTATGATAAATTCCCTTTTTATTACAAAAATGTTCAAAAGCTTCACTTTCAAATTCACCTCCATGATCACTTCTAATATTTTTAATTTTTAAATATTTTAGATTTTGAATTCTCTTTGCAAAAATCTTGAAAATTTCAAAAGTATACTTTTATTTTTCAGGAAAATAGTCCAAGTATATCTTGAGAAATCATCTATTATAACAAACACATATTTACTATGGGTAATAGATTGAATTTGAGTTGGACCAAAGAGATCAAAATGAAATAGTTCTAGTGGTTGTACAGTAGAAATATTTTTCTTTGATTTAAAGGATGATTTTGATAATTTTCCTAATTGACAAGCATCACAAATATTGCTTACTTTAAAGTTAATTTTTGGTAAACCTTTTACTAAATCATTTTTAGATAATTTATTTATAGCTTTGAAATTAATATGACAAAATCTTTTATGCCATAATCAAGAATCATTTTCTTTGGCTATTAAACACATATTTGTATTAGAATTTACATTCATATTTAAAACATAAATATTTTTATCTCTATAACCTTCAAAAATAAGATTTTTATTTTGGTAGAAAATGCTACAATTGTTTTCAGAAAAAGAAATATTGAATCCTTTGTCACACAATTGGCTGATACTAAGAAAATTATGCTTCAAATTTTTAACTAATAAAATATCTGTAATAAGAGGTAAATTAGATATACCGTTATTGCTCACATCACCTTCGCCGATGACATATCCTTTGGAATTATCTCCAAATGTGACAGAACCTCCATCTGAGTAATTAATGTTTGTTAGCATCCCTTTGTTTCCTGTCATGTGTTTTGAGCAACCACTGTCTAGTATCCATTTTCCTCTCTTTTTAGATGGTACCTGAAAAATATAGAATTAACATTGGTACCCACCATTTTATTTTGGGTCCTAAGAGTTAGGTTTTAGGAAGCCATACCCAAGAGGGTACAGAATTCCTTTTGAAAACAAAATCTTTGTTTTTATGAACAGTTTTTATAAAAGATTTTATATACTTATTTCTAATCGAAGAATTATTTATTTTAGGAACCCAAATTTTAATTGATTTTGTAAAATTTGAAACTTTAGAACTAGGTTTTTCAACTTTATTATTCCTTTTATACGAAGAATTCTTTTTCTTTGGAATAATTTTAGAGGACTGTTTATATCCTAGTCCTCTTTTATTTGAAGCAGTTTGAGAATTTTCTATAATTTTGGAAAGATTTTCTCTGCCTTTATTAAAATTAAAGACATTTTTAGTGATATCACATAACTTTGTTTTAAGGCTAGAGTTATCTAATTCTAAAATCCTGACATTTGCTTTAAGATCATGATTTTCAATTAATAGAGCATCATTCTTTTCTTTTTGTGTTTCTATCTCTTGACTTAGCATAGAGAGTTGAGATGTCATATTTGAACAAGATTCTTGAGTAACTCCAAGTTCTTCTTCTAAGATTTATTTCTCATCTCTTAGCATATCTACTTCAATTTCAGTTCTTTTCATTTTTTCAAGAGATTCTTTATATTTTCTTTTGATGTCTTTTAGCTTATGAAGTAATTCTGAGTTTATTTCTAATAGATCATCAAAAGTTAGATCACTTATAACCTCTTCTTTTGTGGCCATAAAACATACGTTGGCTTGTTCTGTATCACTGTCCGAGTCACTATCTGATGATGTAGATGATTCTGAATCGTCCTAAGTGACTGAGAAAGCTTTCTTATTGAATCTGTCTTTCTTATGCTTATTTTTTTCTTTCTTTTTCTCAGGACAGTCTTTCTTGATGTGGCCTTTCTTGTGACAATCATAACATTCTAGAGCAGATGATGATGGTTTGTTGGTGTTATTATTGTTGCTGTAGCTGTTCTTGTTATTTCTGAATTTGTTGCTCTTTCTAAATTTTAAAAACTTTTTGAAATTTTTAGCAATGAACGCCATATCTTCTTCATCTGAATCTAATTCATCCTTTTATGCCTGGAATGCTATATTCTTCTTATCTTGAGCTTGTACTCGTTTTTCCTGGAGATTAATTTCATAAGACATTAGATTTCCAATCATCTCCTCTTGTTTTATGTTCGAAATGTCGTTAGCTTCTTCGATTGCTAAGACTTTTCGTTCCCGCTCATCCATTAGTGAGTTAAGGATTTTTGACACAATATCAAAATCTGTATAAGTTTCTCCTAATGCTATCAAAGAATGATATATATCTTGAAATCTAGAGTACATTTCATTTATAGTCTCATCTTGCTTCATTTTAAAATTCTGGAACTGATTTTTGAGCATAGAAATTTTACTTTGCTTGACTTTATTAGTACCCTCATGTGTAATTTTAAGTGTATGCCAAATTTCATGAGCAGTTTTACACATGCTTATTCGATTTAACTCATTTTTGTCTAATGCACAATATAACATATTCATAGCTTTAGCATTTGCAGTAGCGTCAAATTTTTGTGTGTTAGACCATGCTGAATATTCAGTAGTAGGAATAGTATATTCAGATTGCATAATGTTCCAGGTTTCATAACTACTTGCTTGTATATAGATTCTCATTCTAGTAGCCCAATAGTTATAGTTCATTCCATTAAATAGAGGTGGTCGTGCAGTAGATTGACCTTCTAAAATGGTAGTGTTAGCAACAATGTTGGTGTTGTTTTCCATATTAAAAAAATATATCAGATAACTATGTTACGGTTATATGATTGCCTTGCTCTGATACCAAATGAAAGTTACTGTGCTATAGGATCGTGTAATATGGATAAACTACTTGTGCGTAATATAAACTAAGTAAGTAAATAATTAAAGCAGTAAAGTAAATGACACTAGAGATTTTTATACTGGTTCGAACTCCCATTCTACGTCCAGTCCCAGACTCCTTCTAGAATTAAACTAGCAACTCTCACTTAACCCGGAGGAATAGGTTTACATCACCTGAGCAACCGAACAGGAATTCTACCGCCTAAGAAATCGAATAGAACTTCTACCGCCTGAGCAATTGAACGGGACTTCTTTACAAATAACAAAAGTATCCGACTGTAGTATGTTCTTTAAATAGCACTGATAAGTCAATTAAGTACAATCTTCCTATAATATTCTTCTTTATGATATATAGTGTAACGTGCTTGGAGAATGTGGAAGATATAATGATCAACGATCAGAGATTGTATGCAGTTTGAGTGCAAATTGAAAATAGAGAATAAGAGATAAGAATTCAAGAATATTAAAATCAGTTAAGTAAGTTGTTTGTTGAATTTTGAAATCTATTTATAGAGATTAAACAGTTGCAATTATTCATGAAGGATAATATTGAAAAGGAACATGTGCAACTGTTGATTTGAAGAAGTTTCTCTTCGGTGAAGAGAAGTGTCTTTTCATAAAATAGCTGTTGAAAATATTCAGCTGGCTGAAATAATAATTCAGCCTTCTGAATTTGGTAAAATCAAAAACAGCAAAGAAATAAGCCAATTTTGGCCTAAAACAGCCGGCTGAATTAACTCATTCAGCCGGCTGAATATTATAAAACAATAAAATTGTTTCAGTAAATAGACGGCTGGATGAGTCCATTCAGCCGGCTGTTTTCAGCCTTTTGTGCATTTGAGCATGTGTGTATGTTTATATATATATACCATTCAGTAGAGATTTTAACATATTTCTAAATAGTACACAGACTTTAAACAAAAGACTATCAGCTTGAAAATATTCTGAATACGAATCTGCAACAAATCTCCTACATAAGTGATTAGTACACACAAAAATTGATTTATATAGTTGTCACAATCAAAACGATTAAAATCAAGATTCTAACACTTTGGGTCAGCATGGCACATAAAGATGAGAAAACATCACTATCAGGAGTTCAGATAGATGGTCACCCAGGCACGCTAGCACAGCTTGCAGTGCAAATGCTATAGCAAAATGGAAGAGTTACAACTCTCTGCCTCTGGAGCTCGAATGATCAATGATCAGAGAGAAGCCATCCATTTGAGTATGGTGTTACCTCGAAGGGTAAGGAAGAGGGCGTGATGGAAACAACATCTACTGAGAACTTGGATAACATAACAGTTTATACAAAAAGGCTTTGAAAGACCAAGCTCTAGAAATTCCAACATATTTAGGCTGCAGCAGAAAGGCGAGAGATACCCAGAACCACCACCACTAATCCTCATATCACAATTCAACACGAATCAGCAATATACATAATAAACCGCTAGGACATTGCAGTCACCAATCAAGATACTAGTTTGACCACTCCATCATGATCCAATAATCAAAAAACACAATTCAAATTGATTAAGAACTAAGGATAGCAGGATGCACACTGGGGACATCCACTATAAGTCCACCAAACTAGCCGAAGTCAACTTGACAAAATAACTAGACCAATGACCGCTAGGAGGTAGCACTAAAATGCCAAACAAGAATCTTGACCCGGACAATGCCATCGACTCCTAGGTTCCACAGAGTCTTACAAAAATACCAAGCGAGAATTCCTATCCAAGAGAACATCTTAAACCGGACATACTACACAACCTGGTACTTTGCGCTTCTTTCAATGCGGCAGGTTTGGTCTAAACTACTCTTTCCCTTTGACCGAGATAAGAGACTAATGCATTCACTTAACACATATGTTGTTATATTCACTTAACACCTATGTTGTTATAACCACTACTTCTTTTGTGATTAGCAACCCAGATCACAAGCTTATGTTGGCAGCAGCAAAAATAAGGAAGCCATGACTAAGGACGCTAGCCTGGGTAGTACACCGCTGACGACCACCCTTTCCCTGGCAATGACATACCAGTTGGGCATTCGGGCACAAATCTAGCTTGAGTAACTCAAAGAATAAATGCATTCGAAAACTAGCATGGATTGACTCATGATAGGAGTTGCCCCAAGCCAATGGGCAGGTTGAAGCTATCAAAAAGTCTTGCAAACACTAATTAAGGAAAAACTAGATAAATCCAAAGGAGTGTGAGTTGACGAACTACCCACGACACTGTGGGCCTACCAAGCTTCCTATAAAACAACAACATGACATATTCTATTTGCTCTAAGCATGCGGGGATGAGGCCATGCTTCTGATCGAAACAGCTATCCCTTCACATCGTAGGACACATTATAATCTAGAAGAAAACGAGGAGCTTCTCAACATGTCCTTAGACTTGATTGAAGAACGAAGGAATAACACCGCCCTCAAGACCGTCGCACACAGACGGAAAGTGGCAAAACAATACAAATCTAAGGCGAAGCCCCAAGAGTTACAAGAGGGAGATATTGTTCTCAAGCAAGTCTTTCCCTGTCCAGGCGCACTAGATCCATTTTGGGAAGGACCATTTGTTGTTCATAAGGATCTCCACAATAGAGCTTACATTCCATCGATAGTTGACGGAAAAGGTGTTTGGGAAAGGAAGGAATCTCCAGCATCTCCTCCATTACTTCTCTCAGCTTGTAAAAAGCATGTATCACTTGAAGCAATAAAAGAAAGATAGTGGACGTAGGCATATTCTAGCCAACCCACTGTAAAAATTGATGTTTTGCTCGATTGTTTGTGCGATATTTTTCCTATTGCGATCAATCGCAAAGCTCTCGCTGGCAGTAGTGAAAGCAAGATAACCATGACTATGGGCATGAAAATAGCCTGGGTAGTTCACTGCTGACGATCGGCCCCCCTGCCAGCAATGATAAACCGACTACAAGTCATGGATTAGGCACGATTATAGCCTAGGCAATTTACCATTGGCGTTCGGCTCGTCGGCAACTGCGAACCGATAATAAATCCCATGATTAAGGCATGGCTGCAGCTAGGGATTGTTCGTAGTTGATGATCAGCACCCACACTAGTCGGACCATAGTAAATCGAATAACACTCATGATACAGGCCATAATGGCCCGGATAGTTACTGTGTGCAAATCCTGGCTCTAAATCTTAAGTACGTCAGTCGCAAAAGTTACACTCCCTTAGAACATAGGTTGGGCTGACAAACCATATGTCACCAAAATCCACAATCAGGGCAAGTAACTTACGTGCCATGAATCTTAAGTTTAGAAGGACTCTTTTGACGGAAAATATAGTTCGTTGTACTTAAACTAAAAGCTTCTAACAATTTCTTTTAGTCTTGTAGCATTACATACAGATAG
Source organism: Allium fistulosum (assembly GCA_030737815.1). Lineage (NCBI taxonomy): Eukaryota > Viridiplantae > Streptophyta > Magnoliopsida > Asparagales > Amaryllidaceae > Allium > Allium fistulosum. The sequence goes on from CM060902.1 coordinate 811,969,366, forward strand.
TAGAAATATGAATTCCACTCTGCCAACCACAGCAGGATATTCATTCGCTTCCACTCCACCAGAGGAAACGGAGCATCGACTCAACTCCGTCAGAGATAGCGGAACATCAATCCAACATTGCCACAAGAATTAGAATATCTCTTCCAGCCAACTTTGCTCAAGAAACTTTAAGGATTCCCCCAAAGCTGAGCACACTTATGGAACCTGAGAAAAACTCAGTGCAAAGGTATGACTAACTTTTGTAAGATAAGCTAAATTCGATAAAAATACTTGGGGCCATAGCACGACCTCACCCCTTGATTATACACATGCACTACCACTCAGCTTGGTAATAGCACATTGGAATCATGACCTTAAGTTTGCAAGTTTAAAACCTATTCATGATATAGGGCAACGTGTTGTGAAAAAGCAACCAAGTGCACTATACTGGGGGCAAACCCAGACAAATAATGAGCGCTCCCGGCCGACTTTTGACAACGTCGCTAGAGGGTGCTCTGGAGGATGTGATGAGTATTTTAGGACTGCCATGTCCCCAAAATTACTCTCAAAACCTTAGTAATAGGGAATCACTTCGAATGATAAGGACCTCTCTAAACAGAAGTGATTCGATCTCTAACCTTCCCAATGTAATTAATTCATATCAAAATCTATTTAACACAAATAGCTTGATACCTTTACCTAATAAATCAATCCCGAGGACACGCGGGATGACTCTAACACATATCTATGGTAAAATTCCAAATAAAAATGTATTAATAGTTTGTAACTAATTCTAAGGCAAGGATGAAAGTCCTTGACCACACTAGGCCCGAAAGGACCCTAAACTTGTAGGTAAAGTCTACAAAATAGGACGATCCTCTACCACCAAAGTCAACGAGCCATTTGAATTAAAATATTGATTCTACCTGATCAACAGGAAATAATAAACCGATACTAATCAAGGTTTCCAATGTCCAAAGATTATTCCATCTAAACATCACATACTGGAGGCATCCAACATCAGCACTTGGCATAACTCAAACCAGCAATAATGAATCACTCTTACCCACAATTAGAGTATGCTTTCCAATCGAGTCATCCATAACTCATATTTTGGCGCGACCATGACTTCATATGAGAATAATGAAGTACTCCTAGTATGAACAATTCCTCGCATACCCTAGACAGAAAAGCCAATGTTGCTCTCTCAAAGATTGGTTTAGTTATAGTCTTTTGTTAATGCCAAACCAGAATTTTGACTCAGTCACAATCGCTAGACACCAAATACAAGCTTATGATTGGCATAGGCAGTGCACCAGGTCATGTTTCGACCTTGGACCATGCAACCTACCAACACTTTCGTCTGACCCCTTTTTGCACCTTGGTCCGACCACTTTTCATGTACCAGACCAAGTGGTTCGGCTATCATCTTCCACTATTGAACCAAATTGTTTTGGTCCACTAAACTCCACTAACCCAATTTCGTGGTCCAACTATCCTTGCTCCTTCACCAAGCTTCTCTATAATCCAACACTTATCCATCAAAACTTACCAGCAATCTAGTCTGTATAAGTACGCTGAGGATTATCAAACCAAGCTACTAAAGAAGTTGGTAAAAACTGATCATCACTTTACCAGACTGTATGCCGCACAAACTAATTACACCTTATCAGGTATGAGGATTCCAACCAAAATATAAAATATACATATCTTTGTACAAACGTCCAGGTAGAAGATACAAAACATGGGCTAGGGAAGTCATAATCGACATTCAGTCGATAACACTCTGCATCATCTCCTACATACAAAGACCCTTCAACTGAGATTCTTGCTCTATCTCGTTAATGATTGATCTTGTCAAAGCATGCACATGAGTGGAGAAAGGATTAGTAGAGAAATACATAAACTTGGTGATCACATGAGATGGTCAGGATAGCTTGACTCAACCATACAGTGAATATAATCAGAGTACCACATCATAGATCCAAAGTCAATAATGAAAAGTATACATCAGTTGGTCTGCATACTGTATGAAACCTTGACGTAGAAAACCGAAAGTCTAAGAAAAACAGCATCCTATCAGATGAAGACTAATCAAAGACGGCTTCAAAAATTTAGCAAGTCCTCCTCAGAACGAACAAAGTCCAACATCAAACTAGCAAAAGGAGGCTCATCGAAAAATCAAAGACGAAGATGAGATATAGATATTTAGACAATATAACCATTGCAAGACTAAGAAGATAGTCTTGGATTAAATAAAGCACACTTTGTATTCACGAAAGTATGCTTTGGGGGGCAAATGTAGTGGGCATTTTCGCCCACTACATGGTGAATATGAGGAGTCAGGGGAAAAATTGTCATTGTAATGGAATAGAATCAAACTAGTTTGGAGGTATTCTCGAGATCAAGATATGGACATAGGTCGAAATCGCGTCTCAATCCGAGCTATGGATTGAGAGATATCATCATCTTAAGATTTATCCACCACCGTCTCGTGGGGCCGATACCGAGACGCTCTACCGCCATTCAAGGTCGGCAGTCGAACAGCAAGCCAGGATCCCCGGTCTGATGACCGAACCAAAAATTTGGTTTGGCGCTTGCTTGGAGTCGGGGCTTGAAAATATTGAGTCTGCTTGGAGTCGACCCGATGACCGAACCAAAACTTTGGTTCGACACTTGCTTGGAGTCGGGGCTTGAAATCTTGAGTTTGCTTGGAGTCGGCCCGATGACCGAACCAAAACTTTGGTTTGGCGCTTACTTGGAGTCGAGCCTGAAAATCTGGAGTCTGCTTGGAGTCGGTTGGATTACCGAACCAAAACTTTGGTTCGACGCTTGCCTGGAGTCGAGCCTTGAAAATCTGTAGTCTGCTTGGAGTCGGTTGGATTATCGAACCAAAATTTTGGTTCGACGCTTGCTTGGAGTCGAGGCTTGAAAATCTGGAGTCTATTTGGAGTCGGTTTGATAACCGAACCAAAACATTGGTTCGGCGCTTGCTTGGAGTTGGGGCTTGAAAATCTCGAGTCTGCATGGAGTCAGCCCGATGACCGAACTTGAATTGCACGTTTACTTTCAATTCTATTTCTGGTCAATCAAACTTCCATATATCGAAATGTAACCAAAAGAGAAATTGTTTCTTATTGAGTCTAGTTTCTAACCCAAAAAGAATGAACTCAAACGGGTTAGAAACTAGACTCAATAAGAAATAATTTCTTTTTTGGTTAAATTTTGATATATGGAAGTTTGATTGACCTGAAACAGAATTGAAAGTAAAAGTGCAATTCAAGCGACTTAAACGATATAATAAACCATGTGGTATGGAACACGTAGGTTTGCTATACTAGTTAATTCCGGACTTGTTCATTTGAAGCTACACATATTTGGAAGTTGGTAACACATTCCGTTGTTGTTGCTAGTACTAGGCCGGGGGGGCAAGGCCGGGGGGCCACTAGCGCTAGGTCGATGGGGCCACATATATACATCAGGCCTGGGGGGGCCAACGTTGTTAAGCGCACTATTGTAGTACTTGGCAAGGCCGGGGGGCACTTATTATATGCACATGTAGTTGTTGTTGTTATAGATCCATACCGTTGTTGTTGCTATTTCTATATTTCATTCGTACTGATTTTTAGATTTTTTTGTTTTCCATATGTTCACCATAATGTTGTTATTGGAGTTATATATATAGCCTATGTGCTATTCGAAGATTTTCATATAGTGAATACATTATGTGGTTGTTTGGACCTTACGTGTCCTATTTGGTGTTCTGATGCGATTTCCATCTTGTTGTTTTATTGTTGACTAAGATTTTATATATGGCTTAGCCATGGAGCCTAGCTTCCCGTTGTTGATGGGAGCCTTTTATTATGTCGATGATATGAGGCATTTGTACGTGATTTAATCGTTGTTGTTGTTGATGTTACCCTTTTCATGAGACTTTCATATGATATTTTAGTTGTTGTCATCTCATGAATTATGAGATGACATATGTTGTTGTTGCTTCTTCTCTATTGAGAAGAATTATTATCTATTATCCTTATACTTCACCTATCATTCTCTAATCAGTTTATTTAAGCTAGACTGACCCGTGTATTTTATATACTCGGGTCAGACCGAGTTGTTTCAGGTTAACCACCTGCTGTAGATTCCCATTTAGCTACTTCCGCTATGGTCCACTTTGCTATCTTTTGGATGCTAGTCCACCTTTTGTGTTCTCGTTTAACTATCTTTTTGTGTACTATGATCTATGTATATTCTTTTGGGACATGATGTATATATATGGTCTGTGTTACCACTCACTTATGTATCACTATGTAGTGTATTGACGATGTGTCTGTATATATATGTGCGTCTGTTGTTCTGTGATATGTTGTATATTTGTTATTGTTGTATTTTGTTCTAAATAGATCCATTAGCCACCGTAGTTTTGTGTTAAACATTTATTGAGTAAGTCGATCTGCAAGAAAAAGGTAAAGAGAAAAAAATTTAGTGCACCCAATCGATGTATCCAATACTTGTTTAAGACAAAGCTTACGGATGGTCGCTCCTAACCAACCCTATTCTCTGCACTAGCAGACAGTATTACTCCGTAATACCCTTTGTTAGTGTGGGTCTCGGGGTGGGGCATTACAGCTTGGTATCAGAGCAGAGTTCAGAACAAAATATGATAAACACAGAACATAAGCACATATTATGGTACATCTAAGTGTAATACAAGTGTTACGAATCCCTGAATCATCGTGCCTTTGTTCTTTCCGTGTCCTTTGGGGTAGGTAGAAGTTTGGGAATACGTCTAGGAATGCATTTTAATTCCGTAGTATTCCATATTTGAATTAATGATATCTTACCCCTGTGAATAATCTTTATCTTATCTTAACTTTCAGCTAATAGCTGGAAGAGGCAGAGGACGACGCTCAGATGCTGGGGAATCTAGCGGCTCGCATCCGGACTGCGTTTATATGTCCATCGATCAGTTTATGGAGTTATTTTGGAGCACTCAGCCTCCAGCCCCTACTCCATCATCTCCTCCGTGCAAGTCTGTCTTTGCGTGCATGTGCAGTGATTTCTCTTATCTCGGAGGAAAGCCGTTCAAAGGCTCCGAGTCCGTTCTAGAGGTCCAAGCTTGGATTCACACGTGCGAACGCATCTTCTCTCGCATGGATATTTCTAACGACGACAGAGTTCTTGTAGCATCTAGCATGTTGCAAGAGCATGCCCTTGATTGGTACGAGCTTCTCATTGCCGAGCTCGATGAGTCTACTCTCTCTTGGTCACGGTTTAGGGAACGATTCGAGCTTAAGTTCGTTCCCGAATCAGAGAAAGCTTTATTAGCCCGTCGCTTCCTTGAGTTGAAGCAATGGAAGTCCTCCGTCTCTGAGTACGTTTCATCATTTGAGGCCTTATCTAAGTATGGTCTTGAATACATTAGCACTTCTTATAAGAAGAATCTCAAGTTTGTTTCTGGCCTCAAGAAATATTTGAAAAAATCATTGATGCTTCAGCTTAAGCTTTCTTTTGAGGAGTTGGTTGACTCGACGCTTCATCTCGAAGCCGTCGAGAAGGAGTGCGAGAGTGGTGATGAGGTTGAGGTTCATAAGAACCCCAATAAGAAGAAGTCCGATGGAACTCTTAGGCTCTGCATCGACTATCGCAAGCTTAACGAGTTGACCTTCAAGAATAGGTATCCATTGCCTATGATCGACGATATGTTCGATCAATTGAGTGGCGCTAAGGTCTTCTCTCAGCTCGACCTTGCCACCGGTTTTCATCAACTACGAGTTGCAGAGGACAGTATTCCTCTTACCGCATTTCACACTCGTTATGGTTCTTATGAGTGGCTCGTTATGCCGTTCGGTTCGACGAACGCTCCAGCTTATTTCATCGATCTTATGAATTGAGTATTCCAGCAATATCTCGATAAGTTCGTCCTTGTATTCATTGATGACATCCTTATCTATTCTAAGTCTGAAGCCGAGCATGCTAATCACTTGAGAATTGTCTTGAGTACTCTTCGTCAGCATCATCTTAAAGCCAAATTCTCCAAGTGCCACTTTTGGGAGGATAAGGTGAAGTTCCTTGGCCATGTTATATCTTCTGATGGTATTTCTATCAATCCATCGAAGATAGAAGCCATTCAGAATTGGAAAAGGCCAGAGAATACTTCTGAGATTCGCAGCTTCCTTGGATTGGCGGGTTATTACCGTCGGTTCATTAAGAACTTTTCCTGCATTGTTCTTCCTCTCACTAGCCTTACTAGAAAAGGCGTTCGATTCGTATGGTCTGACAAGTGTGAAGCTTCTTTTCAGAAATTAAAAGAACTTCGCACTAATGCTCATATTCTTGTGGTTCCCGAGGGGAATCAAGATCTTGTTGTATACACCGATGCTAGTTGATGTGGCCTCGGTGCCGTGCTTATGAAGAGAGATCGGGTAGTTGCCTATGCTTCTAGGCAATTACGTCTGAATGAGGTTCGTTACACCACCCACGACCTTGAGTTAGCCGCCATAATCTTTGCCTTAAAGATTTGGTGTCATTATTTATTGGGCGAGCGCTTCATTCTCTATACCGATCACAAGTCCATAAAATATTTGTTCACTCAAAATGAGCTCAATATGAAGCAACAACATTGGCTCGAGTTCCTTGCCTCCTATGACTTCGATATCCAGTATACCCCTGGTAAGGGTAATCGTGTTGCTGATGCGCTTAGTCGCAAACATTTGGCTATTGTTTCTATGATGCTAGCCGAGTGGGATGTTCTAGAGAGCTTATCCCTTTGTGATATTCGTGATCGAGCTCCATCTTCTGATTCTCCTATTTTATTATTCAGTTTGGAAGCTCGACCCAGCTTATTGGATCGTATTACCGATGCTCAGGGGCATGATCACGATCTTGTGCACCTTATTCAGATTTTTGAGTCTGAGTCCCGTGATGTGGAGTTGCAGGATTTCAGTATTGATTCTCATGGGTGTCTTCGCAAGAAGAACCGTCTTATTGTGCCTTCTGATTCCGCACTTAGGCATGACATTCTCGATGACTGTCATCGTTCTAAGTATATTATTCATCCCGGTGGTAGTAAGATGTATGCTGATATGAGATGCTTGTATTATTAGGAAGGCATGAAGCGTGATGTTGCAAGTTATGTAAGTAATTGCATGACTTGTCAACTCATAAAAGCCGAACATCAGCGTCCCAGTGGTTTTCTTCAGCCTCTTGAGGTCCCGTTGTGGAAATGGGATCAAATCTCTATGGACTTTATTGATGGCCTACCTCGTTCGAGATCAGGCCATAACAGTGTTTGGGTTATTGGGGATCGCTTGACCAAATCTGCTCATTTTATTCCTATTAAATATAATAGGACAACTTCTTATTTATCTAAGCTATATATTAAGGAAATTGTGAGACTTCACGGTATTCCTAGTTCGATTGTTTGTGATACAGATCCACTTTTCACCAGTAATTTTTGGCAGAGTCTTCAAAAAGCATTGGGTACAAAGCTTAACTTCAGCATAGCTTATCATCCGCAGTCTGATGGATAGACTGAACGGGTGAATCGTATTCTTGAGGATCTACTTTGTGTATGTATTCTTGGTTTTGGTGGTAGTTGGGAAGACCCCCTACCACTTGTTGAGCTCTCATATAACAACAGCTTTCAGTCCAGTATCGGTATGGCTCCTTTCGAAGCCCTATACGGAAGGCCATGTCGATCACCATCTTGTTGGTTAGAGGCCGGGGAAAAGTTGATTTTAGACCCTGATTCTATTCGTGAAGCTTCAGAGAAGATCGATCTTATTCGTCAGAGAATGAAAGAGGCATAGAGCCATCAGAAATCCTACGTGGACAACCGTAGGAAGCCTCTTTAATTCACCATTAGTGACCTTGTTTATATTCGTGTATCTCCTTTGAAGAGGGTAACGCGTTTCAGTAGGACCGGAAAATTGGCTCCTCGCTATATATGACCATTTCCTATTACTGAGCGTATTGGCCGAGTTGCTTATAGAGTATCACTTCCAGCCCAGTTTTCTAGTATTCACGACGTGTTTCACGTCTCTCAGCTTCGGAAGTGCCTTCGTGATTCAGATTCTGTTATTGATCCTCCTAATCTGCAAGAGCTTGAGATCTCACATGACTTATCTATTGTGCAACATCCTATCCGTGTGCTTGCTCCGGAGGTCAAACGCCTTCGAAATAAGGATTATCGCTCGTGAAGATTCGATGGTCCGCTAATCCAAAATACTGTACATGAGAAACCAGAGAATTTATCGAGCGATCTTATCCTGACATTCTATCTTCTCGTGTTGAGGGTGAGAATTTTAACTCAAGCCTATCTATTTTTCTTTGCTAGATGAAGTAAATCATGTTGAATACGGTTCTTCTCTAGGAAATTATGGGAACGCAATTTTTATAAGGTGGGAGTTTGTAACAACCCTGGTTTTGGTGTTTACCTGTGAAAAATAAATTATAACGATGGCTATAATTTAAAATGGAGAAAATAAAATAAATTTGGAGGTGTAAAATTTGTAAAATTGTTTATTTTGGATAAACAATGTGTTTTCGCAAAATAAAATGGAATTAAGTTGATATGGTGGTGTATTAATTAGATAAATGAAATTATGTTGGTTTGGTGGTTAATTATATTAAATAAAAGATATAGCAATTATTTCAACATTTATTTGTTGTAAATAAATATAAAATGGAGAGAATAAAGTTTTGAAAACTTTATTAAGTTATTTTGGGGGTAATAATGAACATTGAATGGTTTTATTTTGGTAGAATGTAATAATGGTGGAAATAGTGGTCAAATAGTGATTTTAGCTAATCTTAATGATGTGCTAAAAATTAAATATGGATAATATTGTAAATAAAATGTGGAATATTGATTAAAATCAATATTTGTGTGTAAAAATATTTTTTAACATGGTTTGTTAGGATAATATAAACAAGAGAAATAATTTTATGTAATTTTGTTGTTAAAAATATTGATTTGTGTAAATTAAAGTATTTAAGTAAAAATAGAATTTTTAATGATGGAAATTGGTTTTAATAGCTAAAATAACTTTTATATGTTGATAGGGCATTTCATTAAACATAAAATATGTCAGTTTGATTTTTCTAAAGTTAAAAACATAAAGAATGTAATTAGTTTGGCAAATTATGTGTTGAAATAATAAAATTTGTTAAATATATGTTAATTAATAACATAATTATCATATTATAAGTTAACATAAGCTTAGTGGGTAGGGTTGATTTAGAATCCAAACCCAAGACCCAAGTCTAGAAGGAGGCAGAAGTTTTCCTACATTTTTCCTCTCCTCCTCCTTCATTATTATGTTACTCCATATCAGATAAAATAATGGCTTCCTCTCTAGAATTATGAAAATCCAAGCATCCAAACTAAATTAAATTATAATAAAATTAAGGAATTAAAATCTCCTACAGGTAATCTCTCTAATACCCTAACCTATTTCATCAATCTTTTGTTTTGAGAAAGGGTTGTTTACTGTAATTGATTTTTCTGTTTTGCATGTCTGTTATCTTCTTCTCTACAGGTTTCTAAAGCTTATTCAAGTATAAAGAATCAACCTTTGCTTGCTAAATCCTCAATTTGCTGCAAATAAATCCTAAGGTGGGTATTAACTCACACTTCTAACTTAAATAAGCTTGCATGTCAATTATATGTTGTTCTCTTTGTTGTTTGCTTGAAATTTTTTTTAGAGATTGAACATGAAACTAATTTGATCATATCTATCACATTTCTTATCCAAATACAATTATTTTTGATGTTTTGGAAAGCTTAGGCTTTTATCTAAAAGTTTCATGTTATGAGTTTTATGAATTTTTGAATTTAAATTGGTCAAAACTGTACTTTTTTACGGCATTCTTGAGAGCAAAACGATATCTTTTGACTCGTAAGTCCGAATTAGGTGATTCTTTTTTTGACTTCTATTTAGGACAATGATCTTCAACTTTCGTGTTTTATGATTTATAAATTCTATGACCTATAGGGTCAAATTGGCTCTTTAAGCCGCAGCCCTGTTGTTATGTTAATTGTTCACAGTTTTGTAATTTTAGACCTGAAAATTGAAATTGCCATAACTTTTGACTCGAACGTCTGAATTAGGTGATTCTTTTTCTGTCTTCTAGCTATAGAAATTCTCATCAATTTTCATGTTTTATAATTTATCAAGTTTTATGACCTACAGGGTCAAATTGGCTCTTTAAGCCGCAGCCATGTTGTTATGTTAATTGTTCACAGTTTTGTAATTTTAGACCTGAGAATTGAAATTGCCATAACTTTTGAGTGGTACGTCCGAATTAGGTGATTTTTTTTCTGACTTCTAGAAAAAGCATTGCTCTTCAACTTTCATGTTTTATGATTTATCAAATTCTATATTCTATAGGGTCCAATTGGCTCTTTAAGCCGCAGCCCTGTCGTTATTTTAATTATTCAGAGTTTTGTAATTTTAGACGTGAGAATTGAAATTGTCATAACTTTTGACACGAACATCCGAATTTGGTGATTATTTTTCTGACTTCAAGCTATAGCAATCATCTTCAACTTTTATTTTTCATGTTTTCTCAAATTCTGTGATTCAAAGGGGCCAACTGACAAAACAAGCCTCAGGCCTGAGTTCTTTTGCAAAGTTTGGATATTTTCCGTTGAATTGTTTTTGGATTCGATGATTTCGAGCATTTTTTTGAGATGGTTCTAAAAGGCTAACTCCTACTAATAGAAAAGCCGACATTAACGTCGATTCGCACTACGAGTTGACAGCTTTATTTGGGTTTTGTCGTATGTTAATTTTATTGAATTTTCATTGATTTTTGCTGTTTCTGTGCACGTGTTTTCTAAACCGTTTTCGGAATGATTTTTAAAATGGAAAAGCTTTCAAAATAAATGTTTTACAAAAATTTATAATTATTTTTGAAGCTATTTATATATATATGTATTCTCTATAATAAAGAGAATTTCAGAGCAACAATTTCCAAATAATTTCCAAAATCGTTTAAAATCCTATTTTCTCGAAGTAAGTATTTTCTATATAAAAACACATATTTTTGCACTCTTCGAGAGAATGAGGAAGCGACTTAAACGATATAATAAACCATATGGTATGGGACACGTAGGTTTGCTATACTGGTTAATTCCGGACTTGTTCCTTTGAAGCTACTCATATTTGGAAGTTGGTAACACATTCCGTTGTTGTTGCCAGTACTAGGCCGGGGGGGCCACTAGCGCCAGGTCGGTGGGGCCACATATATACATCAGGCCGGGGAGGGCCAACATTGTTAAGTGCACTACTATAGTACTTGGCAAGGCCGGAGGGGCCACTTATTATATGCACGTACAGTTGTTGTTGTTATTATATGAATTGCACGTGCATATAATAAGTGCCCCCCAGCTTTGCCAAGTACTACAATAGTGCGATTAACAATGTTGGCCCCCCGGCCAGATGTATATATATGGTCCCACCGACCTAGCGCTAGTGCCCCCCCGGCCTAGTACTGGCAACAACAACGGAATGCGTTACCAACTTCCAAATATGTGTAGCTTCAAAGGAACAAGTCCGGAATTAACCAGTATAGCAAACCTACGTGTCCCATACCACGTGGTTTATTATATCGTTTAAGTCGCTTCCTCGTTCTCTCGAAGAGTGCAAAAATATGTGTTTTTATATAGAAAATACTTCGAGAAAACGGGTTTTTAAACGATTTTGGAAATTATTTGGAAATTGTTGCTCTGAAATCTCTTTATTATAGATAATACATATATACAAATAGCTTCAAAAATAATTATAAATTTTTTTAAAACATTTATTTTGAAAGCTTTTTCATTTTAAAAATCATTCGGAAGACGGTTTAGAAAACACTTGCACAGAAACAGCAAAAATCGATAAAAATTCAATAAAATTAACATACGACAAAACACAAATGAAACTGTCAATTCGTAGTGCGAATCGACGTTAATGTCGGCTTTTCTATTAGTAGGAGTTAGCCTTTTAGAACCAACTCAAAAAAATGCTCGAAATCATCGAATCCAAAAACAATTCAACGGAAAATGCCCAAACTTTGCAAAAGAACTCAGGTCTGCGGCTTGTTTTACCAGTTCACCCCTTTTAAACATATAATTTGAGAAAACATGAAACATAAAAGCTGAATATGATTGCCATAGCTTGAAGTCAGAAAATAAATCATAGAATTTGGATGTTTGAGTCAAAAGTTATGGCAATTTCAATTTTCAGGTCTAAAATTACAAAACTCTGAATAATTAAAATAACGACAGGGCTGCGGCTTAAAGAGCCAATTGGACCCTGTAGAATGTAGAATTTGATAAATCATAAAACATGAAAGTTGAAGAGTATTGCTGTAGCTAGAAGTTAGAATGAGGATCACCTAATACGGATGTTCGAGTCAAAAGTTATGGAAATTTCAATTCTCGGGTCTAAAATTACAAAACTGTGAACAATTAACATAACAACAGGGGTGCGGCTTAAAGAGCCAATTTTACCCTATAGATCATAGAATTTGATAAATCATAAAACATAAAAGTTGAAGACCATTTCCATAGGTAGAAGGTAGAAAAAATAATCACCTAATTCGGATGTTCGAGTCAAACGTTATGGCAATTTCAATTGTCAGGTCTAAAATTACAAAACTGTGAACAATTAACATAACAACAGGGTTGCGGCTTAAAGAGCCAATTTGACCCTATAGGTCATATAATTTGATAAATCATAAAACATGATAGTTGAAGAGCATTGTCATAGCTATAAGTCAAAAAAAGAATCACCTAATTCGGACTTACGAGTTAAAATATATGCCCAAAAAAATTATCAGGTCTAGATTCATTGTCGCTGTCGTTTTGCTCTTGGGACAGCAACATAGAAGTACAGTATTGACCAATTTAAATTCAAAAGTTCATAAAACTCAAAACATGAAACTTTTAGTTAAAAGCCTAAGCTTTCCAAAACATCAAAAATCAACGAATTTGGATAAGAAACGTGAGAGATATGATCAAATTAGTTTCAGGTTCAATCTCTGAAAAAAATTTCCAGCAAACAACAAAGAGAACAACATATAATTGACATGCAAGATTATTTAAGTTAGAAGTGTTAGTTAATACTCACCTTAGGATTTATTTGCAGCAAATTGAGGATTTAGCAAGCAAAGATTGATGCTTTGGACTTGAATAAGCTTTAGAAACCTGTAGAGAACAAGATAACAAACATGCAAAACAGAAAAATCAATTACAGTAAATTATTTTAAATTATAGTCATCGTTATAATTTATTTTTCATAGGTAATCACCAAAACTAGGATTGTTACAGAATCTCTCACTCCATTCATCCCGCTAAGTTTGGAGTCTCGTGTGAATTCCGAGTACATGGTTAAACGATTCTCAAATTGGAATCAGTAGGGGATGACAAAAAAGAGAGAGACGAATTGGAGATAGGAGTGTGTTTTAGGATAGGGGTTCGGCTCGGGCTTGAGGGATTAGAGGACAAATTACTAGGAGAAGTAGTGATAGCCTTAACTTTGAGGTCGGTGATGTGGAGAATAAGAGAGTTCGGTGTCTCTGAGAAGGAAGGTCGATGATTTACAGGGTTTGTTGTATAGGTTATAGGCTCTTGCTCGGCATACCGTTCGAGAGAGAAGGGTCGGTAGGTTTGTGGAGTAAAGCTAGGTCGGTAAACCTTCAATGGAAGTATAGGCCAGTATTTCTAAGAGAAACTGGGTCGGTGCCTTGAGAGAGAGAGAGTGGGTTGGTATCTTGAGAGAGAGAGAGTGGGTTGGTACCTTTGAGAGAGAGAGAGTGGGTCGGTATCTAGGTTGGATCGATCGGTATTGAGTGTTGGGGTCGGCATTGGCAATCAGGACCATCTCAATTTGAACATCGCATACATCAGGACCACACATTCCCACACCTTAGCATAAAACAATGAACAATGACAAGGACCATATAAGCCTATGGACTTAATTCGGATTAACAACTCCACAGCTTAAGTAATTCTAAACATAAATTTAACCCAACAAGAGCAAGTAACAGCCTTCACAATATATGATGTCATTGTCCGATTTCGGGACCTCTAATACCAAACATAGGACAAGCTGTCGGAGACGGTCAGCGATGACGGTCTCCGAAGATGATAGCTTCAAGCTCAATCATGCTTTACCTGTCTTTAGAACTTTAATTCTTTTATATTCATGCTTGAACACTACGCCATAGATTGCATACTGCAACACCAAAGAAGTGATGCAGGAAGTGCCAAAAAATGTTGCTGTAGGCTAAAAAAGGGCAAAGGCAACACTTTCTCGGTGTTGCATTTTGCCGCGTTGCCGCAGACCTCAAAGGCAACATTTTGACTATCTAAGGCAACATAAGAAATATTGTTGCAATAGAACCCTATTTGGGTCTATAGCAACATCCATAGGTGTCTGTACCAACATTCCAAAATGTTGCTATAGATATTAACTTTCTGAATTTGTGGGGCCCACAATGTAGAGCATATTTGATTTTTTAATAGAAATAAATATTTATTTAATAAAATGCTACCGCACAGAATTTGATATTCAAACAGTAATTTATTTAAATAAATATTTTATTTCAACATTTAAAATAGTACAAATTCCTGACTCCACTATTTTACAATTCAATGATATATAACACTGATATTCACATATACAGATATTCCTCACTACATCACCCAGTTCACTCATTACATATGCAGTTTCAATTTATACAGACACCGACACCGACAAACATATGACGAGCCGAGTGCCGAGCCGAAGGCGAGCCGAGAAGCGGGTCCGGGCGCAGCGCCGGCGGGGGTCCGGGGCACCGCAGTCGGGGGTCCGGGGGCCCGATTCATCCGATTTCGAAAGATCGAGCCTTCTTTGAAACGACGTAAAATGATGCACAAATGAAGACTGAACTTAGCAAACCCCATCCTCAGCAACTTCATCACCCATTGGAACTACTGCCCATCTACCACTTACCTGAAACACAATTGCCTGAAACACTGACCATCTACCAAACACTGACCACACTCCCAACCTCTTTCACAAAACACCCACTCACTGCCTCATCAAATTACATCATCAACACATAGGCAGCCTATCAAGCAAAAACAGTGAATGCATCAGGCATGTACAAGAGAAACATAGGCAGTAATATGATATACAAAGGACTTGGAGCAGTTCATGTTAAAGAACAAGGTTAGCATGGTACCAGTTCAGTCCAGACCAAATATATAAGGTTAGCATGACTTGGAGCACTAGTTCATGTTAACAAACGAAAGTCTTACATCAACCTTAGGAATCGCTTCCAGATTCAAGACATCAGGCTATCAACTACGGCAAGCATTGAACTACACAATCGATTTCAGCATCAGCAGCAAGAGATCATCATCACGACAGTGCTCAACACATCAGCAATCACCAATAAGACCAAAATCTGGACAGTGGGCAATTAGCACACAACCTTCTCCACGTTTAAGACCAACACCATTGCAATCCAAAGTTTGGCAAACCATTATCTGAACACCAACACTTTCAAGTTCAACCCTAAGTGTCAAAGAACCACAAACATCATCAATAGAGCCGCAGTCATAGCACGAACACTGACAAAAACGCAAGCTGAGGAAACGTCTTCAATTCAAGCGAAGTCAGAGGCAAAAACTTCATTGCGATTTAAGCGACTCCATCAGAACAACAAGGCATCGCGTTTCTTCAAGGTGGCTGCATCGAACAACGACGAACTTCTGCTTAGATCCAGATCCAACAACGAGCAAAGATCAAATGGGCGGCAGTAAACAACAAAACTCATCAGGCATTAGGTGGAATCAGCAACTACAAGATTCAGGCATAGGAAATTTAGATCTGACCTAGCATTGAAGGCAGCTTCTAGTTACAGTGTCTTCTTAATTTTGTTAGCAACAGCGAATTGGAAGTACGAATTTGCTGGATTTCGTGAATTTGCTGGATTTCGTGAATTTGTTTTTTGATTTGGGGATTTCGTTGCTGGAAGTATGAATTTGGGGATTTCGTGAATATGGTAAACTGAAAGGGGATCTACACTAACATAAGCGGGAAAATGAAAATTTGGTAAAAAGTGCAGCGGTGATCCATTTTAACAGTCGAATTAAATGTAGACCGTTGGATCGTATTCACGCGGATTGCTAATTTTATTAATTTTTTAATTTGTATACATCTATAGCTACTGCAACATCTTATTGATACCTATGCTAACACCTTGAAGCGAGTGTTGTAATAGACAAAAATCAGCATACCTATCGTTACATTATAGCTAGCAACACCATGTAATTTCGTTGCAGTAGGCCATCTATGGCGTAGTGATGGTTGCACTAGTTCACACACCACACGGGAGGAATATTTTGTTGTTATGTTTTGATGTCGATCATCTTTCAAGTATAGCTTAAACATGTATCTATACATATCAATCGCTTCTCGGAGATATCTAAGAAGTCAAGCTCCGCCACTGTTTCTGACAAGCCCGGATCAAGTTCACAGCAAGAGGTTATGAGGACGTCAAGTCCTTCATTCGCCCCCATTCCCGACATTCCAGTTCTCCCTGCTGAGGTGATCGGTTCGGCCCTTGATGCCATGGACGGAGCTGTCATTTTAGATAACCCCGTTGATTCACAGGCCTCCAAAATCGGCGAAGCCGCTCTTCGTCGATTGTGCTCTATCCACGGAATCCCTTCTGACGACGTCTTGGTTCCATCAGCTCAAGATCGGCCTCACTTGCCCCCACCTGGCTACACTGCGTGCAACAAGTTCATGTGTTGGGTCAGAAGCATGCCACCCTTCAATTCATTAATCCGTGAAGTATTACAATATATAGGGATTGCTCCGACACAACTACACCCTAATAGCCATGCATTTATTCGCGGTACATAGATTGTCTTCATGAGCTTCCTATTCAGACCTCCAACTCCTGAGGACATCCGTTACATCTATCGCTTCAAGCGACGTACTGATAGTCCATCCTACATATTCCTCGAGCCATACCCCAAATGTCAAGTTCTGATGGGCGCGTGGAACAAGTTTTCTCGGTTCAAACAGGAGTGGTTCTACATACGTTGTCCTCCCAGCTTTGCGTGAAGATGGCTGGAAGGACATAAGTCTCATCCTTATCACACTCTTCATTCTAAGACTTAAGGCACATTTTCCATATGTCTGAGCTTCTTTTAATCCTTACAGGTATCCGCCCACGACTTGAAGGTGCCAGGTACTTCGAGGCAGTTGAGGCTATTCGAGCTACTCCTGTAGAAGATCGGGAAATCAAAGCGGTAGTTACCAACGAACTGCTTTTGAGGTTCGGATTACTAGAAGAAGGTCGTAGGACTAGCCTTCTAAGTGGCACCACAATTGCAAGAACAACCGTGGAAGTGAGTAAAGGACAAGCTGGTCCTTCGGTTCCCTCTGCCGAAGGGGCCCCCATACTACCGAGGAAGGCGAGATTAAAGAAACTGAGGCGCTAGTGGCAACTGATGAGAATATAAGTTCTGGCCAAGCGCCAGTAGCCGATGCACCCTGCGTCGACCAACCACCGCCTCCTTCGAAAAAGAAGAAGAGCTTAGTGTATAAGTCAAAAAAAGAAATGTTGGCGAAACTTCAAAGGTCACGATAACTCCTATCGAGAAAGGGTCGTCTTCTCAAAAATTGAAAAGCTCGCTTAAGGGACTATCTAACTTGACCATCCCCGACGATCTGTTGAATTATGACTTCAATAATCCCGGTGTTAGGGGATTTAATTTGCCTATGAGAGATGATGAAGGCGCCCATCTTCATGATTAGGGAGAGAAAACTCCGATGAGTAAAGCAAAAAACACTGGTCCGTTGGGGGGATGCACTAGGACACACACGAACACTTACACTCCACCATGCACCTGAATTCAATTCATCGTGTGAATTCTACTAATTCGTTCTTGTTTAATCTTACGTACAGGTGAAATGGGGTGCACACATGGCATTGATCGTCTCTGAGGATCCTCCGTCTTCTATCATTCTAGTCGAAACTCAGGATTGGGTAAACGAAGTGGTAGGGACGAAGGCGGAGATAGAGACTATCATTGTAGAGAGTGTTCCTCCTCTTCCCGAAGGAGGTCCCACGGCCACTCTTCATATCCAAATGATCCTCCCAATCTTCCGGTGCGTAGTGGGGACAAGTCTGCTCAAAAAGGCTCCCAGTCCGAAGTCCCTCGCGACCAATATTCTGGCTCCTCGAGCACCAAGTAAACCTGCGAGCCTCACAAGAAATCCGTGACTCTGGTAAGGCAGACTCCCCCGGCTCCCGCTCACGATCCGACCACGGTAAGAAAATTAGCCAAGCTCAGAGCTACGTTTCCGAAGATTTGTTTCAACGGATTGAAATTTCTCCCCGCAATTCATCCTATTCCCAGGCACGTCAAACAGAGCGCTATTGCTTGTAACAATGACGTGTATTTCTAGCACGACGCGTTCGTACACTTAGTGGAAAAAGTCTCAGAAGTCTCCATCGCGCGCCAGCATGAAATTGGCCGCCTTAAGCTCGAAGCCATTCATGACAGAGATATTATAAAGGGCTAGAATGTGGAACTACTCTCATACAAGTCTCAACTCGAGATCGCCCAAAAGAATGCCAAGGAGACAGCCGAGGTGGTCATACGCTTAGAAGCTAGTCATATAAAAGAGTTAAACGTGGCATTTCAACGCAGCGGCGCTCTAGCTCTGGAGAAAGACTCTCTTCAAAAAGAGAAAGATGCCCTTGCCCGTCGGGTCAAAGAGTTGGAGGAGATACTTTCCAAAGAGAGGGAAGAAAAAATCGCACCGTAGGAAGAATCACAAAAATACTGCGATGAAATTGTCAAGATGAGGAATTTTAAAACAAAACTCGACGAAAAGCTACTCAAGATCGAAGCGCTAAAAGATGCCGCTCATGAAGAAGGCAGAAAGGTGGCACTTTCAGAGGTAGACTCCCGAATTGAGGAAGAAACCGAAGCCGGTAGAGAAGAGATTAAGTGTTCCTTTGACCCGCTCATCGCCGAGTACAATGCACGAGTCCTCATGAACGGTGACCTACATTCTTAGGCGATGGTTATCTCGAATCACTAGCCGAAGCATGTGATACTTTGATAAAAATTAAGAGAGTGGAGCTAGGAATCGAAGAGGTTGATGAAGAGGCTCTCGTGAGGGAAGTTCTCCGAGGAAATGAGCCTTCAGACTTATCCGCGGCAAAAGCCCTCTTTGGAAGAGACTCCCCGTCATCGAAGGGTAAGGAAGATATCGCTGGCCCATCCAGGACTAAGTCTCAAGTTCCTCCTCCCGTTTAACCAGTCGAGACTTCGTCACTTGGGCATCCTAAGCAGCATGTTGGTTATGACCCGGAGAATCCCGGACTTGGCATTCACATTTTATCCCCAATCCCTAAGGGTGATACTCCGAGGACCACCAAAAATCAATTAGAAGCTAGTACGTAGCTTCACCTTTTAGAATTCAGGAAATCGTCGCTTTTGGCAAGTAACGGATGTGTTCTAACATTTTCTTTCCATGAATTCGTATAGGTCACTCTGGTCCCGAGCCAACTCCAAGGAGCGATGTCGCCACAGAGCGGGAAGAAAAAGAGGCTGAGGCTCCTCACATCGAAGATACCCCTGGTCCCGATGCTCAGGTGATCGAGGCGCTAGATGAGGATAAACCCAAAGATCCCTCACCTATAGAAGAACACGATGATTTCGAAATCACAGGCGCTTCCGAGCATACTTCCCAGCTTAGCATGAAGGAGCAACTCGAGGAGGAGGAAAAAGAGAGAATCAAAGTTAAGACAGAATCTAAGGTGGTGGAACTCGATGATCCCCTAAATAGGCCATTGAAGGTCATTCTCCCTGGTGGGACCATACCTTTGGAAGTTCCCCCACCTTCCTCGTATACCATGTTGATTGGAAGCAAGGGATCTAGGAGAAAATGCTCAGCTGAGGAAACTTCGGAGAAGCCGAAGAAGGAAAGAAAGCCGAAGAAGTAGCCGTTGTCCGGTCATGCCTCGCTTAGCTTAAATAAGTCAAAATCATGTAGTCGTTTCCCTTTTCATTTATTTTTATTTTGTCAGTAGTCGTTGTAGATAGACTTGGTCTCCGCACTTTCGGAGAGATTGTAACGACCTAGACTTTCTCTCCACAGAAAGTCGCATCGTTAATAAGAAAGAAAGGGGTGAGAAATAGAAAAGAAGAGAAAGAGAAAGAAAACAACACAAATACTCACAGCGGAAACGGAACAAAATATAATATATCATATAACTATTACATAGTATCATATACATCTATCAGAGTTACACAGATTACACATCATATACTAGACAGTTATAAACATCTGTCTAGTTATTACAACTCAACACAAAACAAAGATCTAAACAAGATCAACACAGCAGAAACTACTATCTATATCTACAACGCTGAAGCCTCCTGCTCCATTGCTCCTCCACAATTCGTCAAGGCTAACCTGAATCCCTTGGCTACTCGTAAAAATTTGAGTACCCAAGAGTTTATAAAACAGAAATAAACAACTTGGGTCAGACATGGGTCTGGTGTGAGTAACAGGTTAAACTTGCTTAACTTCAAAACCTTTTGAAAGAAAAGGTATCACGTAAGACTTCCCACACATAAACATGGGTAAGTTTTTACCTTACGCTAACCAAAACATTTGATAGGAAATTCGATTGTATTATAATAGGGTCTAGGGTTTTCAAATAAATATGAAATAGCTGAAATTGTTACATTATTAAATTCCAGCATACTAGCCACAAAGTGGGTTATACAATCAAGTCCGTTGGCACTTATTGGATTTTGGATTCCATACAATGGCAGGGCTACCGGGGTACCGCCCGTCACAGTACGTGGCCTAGATCACCGTACCGAGGATCACTCCCAATCCCCTGCAACACAAGGTCGGAACATCCCTTACTGGATAATTCCCGCACAAGATACCTCACGGTTGGGATCAGCAACCGCACCACTAAGTCGAAAATAGAAAGGGACATCTAGACAGAGGTAACCTTGTCCTACTTGGGTGCTACCCACTAACCTTGCTGCACCTCCCCTGTTTTAGCCATTCCCGGTTTGTGAGGCTTGAGGTCACGATTACCTTAGAAAAGAACACATCACTTAGAATGCTCATCGTCCACCTGACGATGTTCTGAAAGCATTCAATCCATACAAGTTCGTTCTGGGTTCGAACGAAACCGAAGGCATTATCTCGTTACACTCGTTTTGGAATCACCCTCAGAGTTAACGACAATAACCCTTGCACTCTGAATCTTCATCTTCACTTGATTCACGACCTATCGTTAATTTGGATCGATGTGGTATTCGGGTCTCCAGACCTGGAAATCCGGTATACGGAAACCCGATCCCGGTCTCATCGAAATCCAAAGCGTATCTTTTAAGGCCAAGTTGTTTTAAAGTTAAAACAATTCAATTCAATTATCTTTATACACATAGAAGGATAATTCACAATAGATAATCAACATTATCAGATAATCCATACAATTCCACTAACATCCATATCACACAGCATATATCTCATCAGAGATATCAATCAAAGTCAAGTATCCAATACTAACACCCATTCATAAGTAATGATTTATATCATCTCTAATTAATTTTAAGTGAATTAAATTAATTACTTCATTTTATAAATCCTTCTTACTTAACCATTAATTAATTACAAATTAATTAATTAATTATCCTCTAATAATTCATTTTAATTAATCATCTTTGATTAATTATCTTTTAATTACATCCAAGTAATTTATCCTTAATTAATTACTCAAATTAATTATCCTTAACCACTTATAGTAATTAACCTTTAATTACTTCATTAATTAATTAACTAAAATTAATTAACTTAATCAACTATAATTAATTACATTAATCCTTAATTAATTACATTAATTAATTATTCTTTAATTACTTATTATTGATTAATTAATTTTAATTAATCAATCTTTAATTATATCATTAATTATATTAATTAATGATCCTTAATTTCTCTTAATTAATTATCCTATTTATATTAATTACATTAAGTAATTAATCTTTAATTAAACCATATTTATTAATCACCTTTGATTAATCTCATCCAGTAATTAACTTCCCTTAATTACTTCATTACATAAATTAATTACTCCTTAATTAATTATCTTTAATTAATCCCTTGATTAATTTCACAGAGTAATTAAATCCAAATTACTTCCATTTTTAAATCATCTTTAATTAATTACATCTAGTAATTATCATTAATTACTTAACTAAGTAATTACAATCCATTAATTAAATTAAGTAATTATTTATCAAATCATCAAGTGTTTAAATTAATTAAACTTAATTAATTAACTTGAACAAACTACATTTAAACTTAATTAATTACGTTATGTAATTAATTCCTTAATTACTTCCATTAATTCTTAATTACCATTTGATTTATCCATAATTACTATTTTAACTACTTAATTAATTAATATCTAATTAAAAATTAATCAATTTTAATTACTTAATTAATTGATCTCAATTATCAACTAATTCATCCCTATTTAATTAATTAACATAACCCTTAATTATTAATTAACTAATTCTAAATCCTTAATTAATTAAATTGATTAATTCCTCTTTAATTACTTTATTACTTTAATTAATCATCAAATCATTAAATCTTAATTAACTTTTAAGATAAAACATTATCCTTATTAATGACTTAATTATCATTAATTACATTCAAAACATTTAACTTTAAAATTAACTTACTTAATTAGATCATTTAATTTAGTATTTAAAATAACTTAAAAGTTAACTTAACAAATTCAAGTTAAACCAATTATATAACTTCCTTTAGTCCATAAAAACATTTGTTATGTAAAGGATTAGATTTAAGAATTAGATTTAAATTAAATTTACTTTTAAATTTCAAAAACTTTGTTTTAAAAACTTATAAAACCCGGTTTAAAAACCACTTCGAGTCGAACACGAGACCTACCCGATAACTACCCCGAATTCCTCTCAACACTCACCTGCTTCGAGTCACACGCACCACATCCCCGAGTTCGACCCCGAGAATTCTTCTTCTTTCCCAAACCAACGAACGAACCAGATACCACAGTGCACACGTGCACGTGCATGCAACCTCGCCGTCCCTCCGATCAACACTGCCGCCTTCGACAAGTCATCGTCGACCATCTCCATCTCATCGACTACCCAGAACCCACAGTATCGCCAAAAATCAAAATCGAGCATGAAGACCAAAACTGGAACCGCTTCGAAACCTGGCATCATCACGAAATCGAGACTCCGACCATTCAGAGAAGCTAATTTTCTGGCCATACCTTCTCTCATCTCCAATCTTCCACTTCCCAAAGTATAGGAGCACTCGGTTCACCAGAGACGTAACCCCGATCATCTCAGTCTAACCTATTCAAACTAGGTTTAAAAACAAAAACGATTCCCTATCATCTCCATAGTGTTTTGATCATCACTTAGATAATTTTCCTAGACCCTCCGACCATTCCTGCATCTCCAGTGAGAATCTCCACCACCCCAATCAACTAGATCGCCAGAGGCAACCCAAGTCTCCCATCACTGATCAACTAGGACTGCTCCTCTGATTCAATACTAAAAACTATGATTTTAGTTTTAAAATTCATATCTTTACATGATGTTTCAGATCCTAACCCTGAAACGATAATTTATGAAGTTTAAATTTTTACTTATTTTAGATTTTATCAGTTATTTGTTTTCCAGAGTCATTTAAATGTTTTCTGTTAACTTAAGTATACCTTTTAAACTAAAATTTGAATAAATCAAACAAGTTCGATTTGAAACTGAAGTTTACAGAGACCAAAATTAATGGATTTTGAACTTAAATCAAAACAAGAACAAAAAAACTGGAAAACAGAGAAGTTACATTTATTCAAATACATGCATACATCATACTTCAGCAATTCACTAATATAAACTCATAAATATATCACACAATACAATATTGAACATAGCAATGACATACAACCAATTTAGACTTAAGAAATTTTTAACAAAATGCTACTCATCTAAAAACAAAGGTTGAACAGAGCACTTAAACAGCATGCACAACATTTCAGACATTCAATTATGCAATATACATTTATATTATACTATACTAGCATGCAACCCAATTTTATTTTTAAATTTTAAAAGTTACTCACCAGATTTTAAAAGAAGCAGAGCCTCCAGATTTTTGAAACTGAGACAACAGGCTTTTGATTTTTGATAAATCTTTGGTTTTTAAAACTGCATGCTTTTGATTTTCTTTTTAATTCCAGATTTGCTTGCTTCTGTTTTTGAATAATACATGCAGGCTTGATTTCAAAACAGAGAAGTTTGATCTCTGCTTTGATTCCCGGTTGAAGAATACATGCTGGCTTCAATTACTACTTCAGATTGCATTATGAAGAGATTACAGGCTTTGATTCTAGATCTTTATTTAGAAAGTGGATTACAGGTTATTGAGTTGCATTTCAAATTGGAGGTGGATGTTGATTTCATGTTTTGTTTTTGAGGAGGTATTGATTTAAGGTTTGTACAGGCTGAAAATTTTCTCAAGTTTTTGAAAAGAGGAAAATGGGAAAAAGAATGAAGGTAAGATAATATATGTATAAAGGCTAAAATAAATAAATAAAATAAAAGAAAAATTAAATTAAATGTGACACTTGTCATATACCTTAACTATTTACATTACACATGTTTTATTAAACCTTAATATGGTGACATTTGTCTTTTAAGTATTTAATACATATTTTTACATATTTTTATTTATTTTTAAATGTTAATAAAACTTTTATACTAGTTTACTATTTATAAATACTTACCTAAATGTATATATGTATATAAATTACTTTAAAGAAAATGTAAATAAAACCAATTATATAAAATTAAAAGCTTTTTACTTAATTTATAAATTTACAAATACTTATTTATATATATAGATAACTTTTAAAGAATAAAACCAATCATATTTATATATATAAACAATACATATATCTATTATTTGAAAATAACACATTTGACCATTTTAAATAGTTTATAAAAGAGATTATAAATTACTTATTACTTAAATGAATTAATTCCATATGTAAATTGTATTTAAACTTCTATTTTTAAATCATATATATCAAGTAATATTTAAAAAGAAATAAAACAAACCCTTTATTTAAATTTAAACTTAAGCTTAAATCTATTTAAACGATTAAACATTTATTTTATGTATTTTAAAACCATATAGTTATTTGTTAAATAACTTTGAAAAGCTTAATATTAAATTAATCATGATTCCCAAATTACCAAAATATATATTAGAAAACAAGATTTATTTATTTCAAACCAAAGCTCATCTATTTACAATATATACAGTTATATATATATATCATAAATAGAAAATATTTTATTAATTTTTAAAAGATAAAATCATTAATTAATACTAATTTAATCAGATTATTAAATTAAATTCAAATCTTATTATCAAAGATCATCCATATCAATTTAATTATTCAACAGATTATTAAATTGATATTGTTAAAATTTCCGGGATATTACAGAGATTGTAAGGGAAAAAATTTTGAGAAGTAAATAAAATCTTGTTTCTTTGCATTCACAGATTCTCGTCGCTTAGCTTATAATTTAATCTGTAATTGAAATTTGGAGTCTTTTGGGTCATTCAAACTCCAGTCCGCTTTCAAAGGACTTAGAGATTTTTGAATCATTTATACTCTAGTCCGCACTCTAGGGACTTTGAGATTTTTGAATCGTTTATACTCTAGTCCGCACTCTGGTGACTCAGCGTACTCTAGTCCGCACTCTAAGGACTTAAATATTTTTGAATCGTTTATACTCTAGTCCGCACTCTGGGGACTCAGAGTACTCTAGTCCGCACTCTGGGGACTTAAAGATTTTTTAATCGATTATACTCTTGTCCGCACTTTGGGGACTCAGAGTACTCTAGTCCGCACTCTGGGACTTAGAGATTTTTAAATCATTTATACGCTAGTCCGCACTCTAGGGACTCAGAGTAATCTAGTCCGCACTTTGGGGACTTAAAGATTTTTGAATCGCAGCTGGTCGAATTTTAGTTTTGTGTGTGCGTTCATACGCCAGACAGACTAATGCAAATTAATTTTGCCATGAAATTATAAAACACGAAACACCAATAGTTCATAGAAAAACAGCTTCATGCCTTTATTAATTGTAGAAAATAGGGACAAACCGAATTGTCTTATTACATGTCGAAAACAGAGAACAACAAAAGGAACATATACTAGAAATAATTTCTACTAAAATTCAAAAGAAATAATCTAAGTATAATAACAGCGCAAATGCTCGCTATTCCATGCTCTAGGAGTGTCACGCCATCAACAGTTGCTAGCTTGAAGGTTCCTTCTCCAAGCTTCCGTTCTATGACGTAGGGACCTTCCCATGTGGGATTCATATGTGATGGGACTGGAAAAACTTGCTTCAAAACAAGGTCGCCCACAATGAAAGCTCTTGGCCGAACTTTTTCATTATAATATCGGGCGACTCGGTGCCGGTATGCGGCCGCCTTTAAATCAACTTCTTCATGCTTCTCGTCGACAAAGTCCAATGGCTCTAGTAAAAGATCTCGGTTCGTTCTAGGATCATAATGAGTCAATCGGTGAGAAGGAACTTCAAGTTCCACGGGTATAACAGCTTCAATGTCGCATGCCAAGGGAAAGGAGTGTGGCCAATTGCGGACTTGTGGGTGGTTCTATAGGCCCAGAGTGCTGTTGGAAGCTCATCCACCCACTTGCCTCTAGCTTTCTCCAAACGTTTTTTCAAGATGGACTTGATTATCTTATTTACGGCTTCAACTTGCCCATTCGCTTTAGGGTGAGCGACTGCTGCAAACCTTTTCTCAATGAAATATTTTTGATAGAACTCTTTGAATCCTCCACTCTCAAATTGAGTTCCGTTGTCACTAATGATAGTCCGTGGGAGACCAAAGCGACATATAATGTTTCACACAACAAAGTTAACAACCTTTTTGGTGATGATCGTAGCTAATGGTTCTGCTTCTGCTCATTTGGAGAAGTAATCGACCGCGACAATTGCGTATTTCGCACCACCTTTGGAAATTGGCATGGAACCGGTTATATCGATCCCTCATATCGCGAACGGCTATGGACTAACCATTTGCGTGAATTCCGTCGGTGGCGCTCTGGGGATCTTTGCATACTTTTTACATTTGTCGCATCTCCTTACATAGTCCGCGGCATCCCGATTCACGGTCGGCCAATAGTATCCATAGCAGAGCATCTTTTTGGCTAGTGTCTGCCCCTCCAGTATGGTTGCTACACTCTCCTTCATGGACTTCTCTTAAAACCCGCTTTATCTCGTCATGGGATATGCACCTAAGCAAAGGAACAGAGAATCCCTTTCGATACATCATTCCATCCTGCATTATATACCGTGAGGCCTTGCGAACGATCCGTCGTCTCTCGTTCTTTCTCTCGGGCAAGGTTCCGTGTAGCAAGTATTCTTTGAACGGGGTCATCCATGACTCCCTTTCAGCTTCCGTCTTTGCCACAAAATCTACCTCCATCTCATTTATACTTGGGGCATGTAAAGTTTCAACGGGAACCAAGCCCATATGCTGTGCATCACTAGTACTTGCAAATTTTCCCAAGGAATCAGCTTCCTCGTTTTGTTCGCGTGGAATGTGCGAAATATCGTAGTATTCGAGGTCCGCCAACAATTCTTGAACCCAAGCGAGGTATGGGGCAAGCCTTTGTCCCTTTGCCTGATAGTCTCCCGGTACTTGGTACACCACTAAGTGTGAGTCACAAAATATTTCAACCGATTTCACTCCAAGTTCTTTAGTAAGCTTCAGTCTAGCGATCAATGCTTCATACTCGGCTTCATTGTTTGTAGTGGGGAAATTAAGTTACAAAGCATAACAAATCGATCGATTCTCGCGATTTACAAGAATTACACTAGCCCTAGAACAATGGTCGGTGGATGCCCCATTGGTATATAACTTCCATCGAACAGCGGGAATCACATCACTTCCACCTGGCTCGTTTGATATAGTGAACTCTGCAATGAAATCTGCTAGCGCTTGTTCTTGGATAGCCCTCCACGGTAGGTAGGTTATGTCGAACTGACTTAGCTTAATGTTCCATTTGAGTAATCTTCCAGAAGTCTCTGGTCGTTGGAGCACCCTCCGCAAAGGTTGATCGGTATAGATACTGACCGGATGTGCCTGGAAATACGGGTGGAGCTTGCGTGATGCAATCACCAAACAGTAAGCCAGCTTCTCAATCTTGGGATAATTCCTCTCTACCCCCGTTAAACGCTTACTAACATAGTACACTGGCTTTTGGATTCGGTCCTCCTCACGAGTCAAAGCTGCACTGATGGCATGCTGGGATACAACAGAGTAAACATACAACTCCTTATGGTCTACGGGCTTTGACAGAATAGGGGGCCTTTCCAAGTGACTCACCGGAGCTCGGAACGCGTCCTCACAATTCGGCGTCTATTAAAAATTTCTTTTCCCTTTCCTTATCACATCAAAGAAAGGAACATACTTGTTGGTTACTTTAGATATGAATCAACTCAGCACAATGACTTTCCCATTTAGGCTTTGTACTTGCTTTATAGTTCTGGGTGCTTGTACTCTTAAATAGCTTGAATATTTTTTGGGTTCGCTTCGATTCCTCGCGAGTTGACAATGAAACCCAAAAACTTCCTTGACGCAACACCAAAGGAACATTCAATGGATTGATTTTCATTCCGTAAAATCTGAGTATATCAAACATCTCTGCTAAATCTCCAATGTGGTCGTTTGACTTCACGAGCATATCATCCACATAGACGTCCATCGTTCTACCAATCTAGTTTTTAAACATCTGATTCACCAAACGCTGATAAGTTGCCCCTACGTTCTTCAACCCGAAAGGCATCACTACATAACAGTACAATCCAACATCCATGACAAAATTGGTATGCTCCTTGTCCGGAATGTGCATCGGGATTTTGTTGTATCCCGAATATGCATCCATAAATGACAATAACTCGTGTCCTGCTGTCGAGTAGACCAGCTGATCAATTCTGGGAAATGGAAAACTATCCTTAGGGCACGCCTTGTTTAGGTCCGAGTAATCAACACAGATCCTCCATTTCCTGTTTGCCTTCCTCACCAGTACGAGATTAGATGTTCATTCACGATAGAGGGCGTCGCGGATGAACCCACTGGCTTTGAGTTTACCCACCTCCTCCTTGAGAGCAGCGGACCTCTCCGGGTCCATGCCTCTCCTCTTTTGTTTCACTGGCACATACTTTGGGTCAATGTTCAATATATGACTTGCGATGGCGGGAGAAATCCCACACATATTAGAATGGGTCCAAACGAAAACATCGAGATTCGCTCGGAGGAAATCAGTAAGATCCCCCATCATCGAGGGGTTGAGCTGTGATCCAATCTTAAGCACCCGTGACGGGTCATCATGGTTGACTGGAATGTCAATCATCAGTTCAGCCGGCGCCGCCTTGGCTTTCTTGGGTTCTTCATCGTCATCCCTCGGATCTACATCTCTATAGATCCGATTATGTTGCCTAAGCCAAGGCTCAAGCGCTATTTGTCAATTTTCAGCAACATGGATGCGGACAGGCTTGTCCACACCCTTTCCCTTCTCTCTTCGTTGGGCCTCTCTCAGCTCAGCCACATAACAAGCTCGACTGGTCGCTTGATCGCCATGCACTACACCAACTCCACTGTCCGTTGGAAATTTCAAAGTTAAACACCACGGGGCCAAAGCTGCCCTAAACTTCGCCAGGTCCGGTCGGCCCAAAAGACATTATACGGGGAATCAACATCCAAAACAATGAATGGTAGGATCCGTACCCTCCTGCGTTCACCTTCTCCTAGTTCAACTGGCAATTCAACAAAACCTACTGCATCAGTAGCTGCGCCACTAAAGCCGTGAATGCGGGTTTTAGATTGTTTCAGATCCTTCGCCTCCATCTTTATTTGGTCATACGCCTTCTTGAAGATAATATTAATAGAACTACCACAATCAATTAGTATTCTTCTCACAAGCGTCGGTCCGATCGTAGCTGAGATAACCATCAGGTCAATGGTAGGTGCCTCAACCTGATCGACATCCCTACTCCTGAATACTATATCATCGGTCATCATTCGCTGCTGTTTCGCCGGAGTCCCGCCGTCTGTGTTCGAGCAGCACTCGAAGCCCGCATGCTTCAAGGAACTAGCATAGCGTTCCATTTCTTGCCAACTCTTGTCTGCCAGATGAGGTCCACCGATTATCATGTTTATGACCAGCCTTCCTCCGGTCCGAGCGGGCTCCTCGGGTCGGTGTGAAGCTTGCCCGTGATTGGGGTCGGTTTCTCCCTGTACGCCTTCCTATGGATTCTTAACAAACTACTGTAACTTCTTCTGGCGAATCAGCTTTTCTATAGCATCATGGAGGTGTCTGCACTCTTCAGCATTGTGCCCGTAGGTCTCATGAAACCGACAATACTTTCCAGTCTGCTTTTGTTCCTCAGTCGATTCCTTTTGACCCGGCTTTCAGTATTGGAATGTGTTACAAGTTGATAGATAAATATTCTCCAAAGATGTATTCAGAGGCGTATATTCACTATAGGTTGGGATTCTTCATTTCCACTTTCCTTCTTCCCTCTTTCATCCGGAATTTCCTCCTTCGGATCCTCTGGACTGCTCCGACTTATTTTGAACATTGACTTGGACCTTACCAGAGTTTTCGCCAAATTGCTTTACCGCAATGTTGCTTTGCACTGCTTCCTTACTGGGTCCTGGCGCACTGCTCCGTCTTGACCACCTGACCTCTTCCTTTCTCATGAATTGGTTCGCCTTTGAATAAAAGCATTACAGGGTAGTCGGTGGTTTGCCTGCCAGCCAGTCGCCAAACTCTGAGTTTGGATTCACTCCTGGCATCACGGCCATAAGGATAGCATGGTCATTCAGATTGCTAACTTCGGTAGCAGCAACGTGAAATCTTTGCAAATAATCCTTCAACGACTCCCCCGGTTCTTGGATCACACTGGACATCGACATCACGTCCTTTGGGCGAGTTGCATGGATCCTAAACTACTCCATGAACTTCGTTGCTAACTCATCAAACATGGAGATCGATCGTGGGGGAAGTCTGGTAAACCACATGGTAGCAATTCCGGATAGGGTTATTGGGAAGCATCTACATTTGGTCGCATCATTGGCCCTAGTTGAGTCCATCATCCACTCGTATCTCATTATGTGTTGTCGGGGGTCGTTCTTCCCTTCATAAGATGGAATAGTAGGCATGCTGAATTTCCGGTGGTACTCAGCTTGTAGGATGGTATCTGTAAACGGACTATGGCTCCTCGATATGCCCCAATCATCGTTGGTTAAGCCCTGATTCTCCCTCATCAATTGCCTGACCATAGTTGATAAATCCGAAGTCTGGATGGAAGGTGGCAAGTTGGTATCCATCTTGTGCGATTGCTCTGGCTAATGCCTCCTCGATAGGCGATCACCTAAGTGTGCATCCCGAAGACCTGCTTCATTACGACCCTGGCGAGGTGGTTGATCAGCTCCCAAGTGTGCTCCAGATCTTAAGTTTCCCACTCCAGGTTGGGTGCAACTCCCCAGGGGTAATTGAGGGGCCACGGTTCCAGCTAAGGAATCTGGACCATTTCTATTGGTTTGTTCTTGGCGACTCGTCACCAATTGCTCTATTGCACCAGTTTGCGCCGTTTCAATCCTACGGAATCTATGCTAGGGGTGTTCATCTGATGAAGCAGAGCTGTCGGATGATGAGTAGGAAGCAGGTCTTCCTCCAGCGTTCTGACGCTGCTGTTGAGCGATCTGGGTCATCAGGTTGGCGTTGGTTTGAATCTGCTCGTTAAGCTATCTCCTACTTTCCATGAGCTCCCTCATCAGCTCACTGAAATCTACCCTGGTGACAGCTTCTACTTGGTTTGGGATGATGGCGGGTTCTGCACCGGAATTAGCTTGCCGATTGCTAGGTCCTACTTGTTGGACGTTAGCGGTCTCATCAACATCGGTGTTATGGGAGGTGGATCTGGTACGTGTTGTTGACATCTTAGAGTTGTCCGTAGGAACTCTGAGTAGAATCTATGAACTCTTGAGAACGAACTTGGATTTCCTTCGGGGGATTTCCTCAATCCAGTAGCAACAAAGTAGATCCTAACAGCCTGAGAATGAACTTTCTTAGTGAAAGCACCAAAATTGGTCACTAACACCCTTGAATAGAATTTCGTAGAGAGATTAATGAAGAAAGTAAATTAAAACAAAGAAGCAACATAGTGGAATGTTAAAGGAACAATAAAAATGAGAACACCAGATTTATAGTGGTTCAGCGTAATTGCCTACGTCCACTTTGAATATAATCTCTATTACTTTTCCAATTGCTTGAGTACAGATACAACCCGTAAACAAACAACTTGAATACAAGTTTGAATAGAAAAGAAGTGAGTACCGAAAATGGCAGAGTATCCGTGGAGTTCCCAAAAAAGGTCCCCTAACTGGACCCCTGCCCCTCTATTTATAGGCGAAGATAGGCTAGCTCCCCTGTCCAGGACCATGACTAAGATAGCTATGCCCATAGCTGATAAGTTAGGTAGACTGAACCAGGCATCCCGAACCGTCATGACCGACCCATCTATTGCCAATCCCCACTTGCTAACTTGGGATCCTCTGCATGTTGACTCGGTGTAGCTCTCGTGCACGCTCGAAGTAATCTGGATCACGAGTCGGAGTAATCCATGCTTATGCTCATGCTAATCCTCTCTTCCAATCTTGAAACTAAGCCGTACTAACCGATTCCATATGACTGAACCATCAAGGCCGATCCACATACGACTGAGCCATCAAGGCCGATCCCTATACGACCGACCCACCAAGGCCGATCCCGTCACAGTCACCCATCATTGCCGACTCACTTGTGCCAATCCTCCTTGGCCAAACCCCTTGGACCAACCATGGCCGATCCTAATATGTTCTTTGATCATAGCCATCCTACCTCAAGCGACCCATCATCTAATACCGAAACACTGTGTCCATACTCCAACACCGACCCACCTTCAATTCCGATACTTCACAAGCACGCCGACTCGTGTCATATATGCTGACCCACATATATTTGCCGAACCACATATATATGCCGAACCACACATATATGCCGACCCAATCAAGTCACACTGATCCCTTAAACTTCCAATCCTTCATTGGCTTGAATCCCATCTAGGTCCAACCATCGCCTCTGCAACTATCGCCTCGTAGCCGGGCCAGGTAGCCGGGTAACATATTATACTTATGAATGTAAATAGATCTTTAAAATAATGTTTTAAATGTAAGCATAAGTGAAATGGTTTTGGGTTTGTAGTTATAATGTTTAAGTAGCATTAGTCTTATACCTTTTAACTCAACTTGTGAAAGTTTTTAGATCCTTAAAATGGATATTTTGAAGGAAATTATAAGTATGGAATCTTTTAGAAAAAGATAGAAAACGTAAAGTTTTAAAGTGGGAAATCTTTTTAAAGATTTTTGAATATACTTATACCATTTGAGATAAGAATATGAATACTTTTTTGAAGTATTGAAAAGAGTACAAAGGAATAGTAGAAATTGATAAACGAAGTTTATTAGATAAAAAAGTTTTTACTAATAAAAGGGGTTTTAATTAATAAAGGATTAATAAATTAAAAAAAGGATTAGTAGTCGCTTATATGACTTAATTATGCTTTGTGTGACTTATTTGTGCTTTATGTATTTACTCATTTATGTAGATAAATTAGTCGTGTACTTAGCACTAAAAGCCGAAGAAGTAGGCTTGTCTATCTACGAGAGTTTAGACTAATGTTCGAGTAGGGTTTAATAGCAATAGTGCTCTAACCTGCCGGCTTCACTCTTGACCAAGGGATAGTGTAAGTTGAAAATATCGAAAACATGATAAGTATATAAGACTTGGTTTCTATATGCAATCATCTATTTTGAATGTGATAGTCGATTGTCGAACTTGACCAAAAATTCATCGATTGGTTTTGAAGAAACTAGGATCGATAAATGTTTTACTTATCGAATACCACTTCAAAACTGATATACTTCTACATTTTGGAAGCAATTATGAAGTGGAATGCTATAGAGTTAGACTAACTATCCTAAGTTAAAGCCTAAGGTAGAGGTCAGCATTTGCACTCATCAGACGACTTATGCTGGCATCTTTATGGAGATCCGTGTTCGAATGATGAAGACTCATGTGAGAGCTGTCTAATGTAATATGGCCATCGAAAATGGCTAAAGACAGAGTAGGATGCACAACTTGGGGTTTAGCTGAAGCGTCAAGGTATTATCAACTCCAAATCTAGAGTATGTTTATCATTGTTGCACGTGGAAATTGATGATATCTGGTTCCACGTGGTTTATGTTTATGTTTAGGCGATGGACCATTGTGTTTGCCTTATGGTATATTTTCTTTATAGATATACGACACTTGGAACGTGTTTTCTGATATTTGTTCATGGAGATCCACGTTAGTTTACTAGAGGTGTCTTGATGGAAAATCCATTATGTGAACGTACCTTACCGGTTTTGATTGTACTTCTAATGTTGTTGTGTCGTAAGATGCAAGCGGCACTGCTATTTTCTGATTTATATTCTTCACCGTAGACATTATCCATTATATCATGTACTTATTTGAAGGTGGTACTTTTGAGGGGTTAATTGTTACAACATTCTGTGCGGTCTCAAAAGTATTGTTATATGTTAGCTGCATCTTTCTCAAGTCTCTTATACCAAACTTATGTCTGATGCGTGGTTTTGTTTTCCCTAAATTCCCTGTGTGCTTTTTGAGTAGTCCGAGAAAGGCAAGTTTTTGTTGATGTTCGTGGTAGCTCGAGGAGACGAGCTGGACATTTAACCTACCATAATATTCTTTTATCCGCTGCATTACTATATTGTACATGTCAGCATTTAGAAGGACAGGTTGTTATAACTGTCCAGGCTGATGATAGTATTTAGAGTTGTAACTCTGAAATGCTTTATATCTTGGAGTGACAGTTTGTACTGTCTTTTGATATTATTTGTTATCGTTCTGCTGTGAGATTCTGATATTGTGTTCCTTCTTTCCTGTTCCGTTTCTTTTTGTTTTTATTTTACCTTAACAATTTGTCTTTTCGGAATTTGAATGCTTGGCACACAAAAAACATAGATTTATTAGTGTCAACATTTTAGAGTTGAAAAGGCGGATCTTTCCATCATTAGTTTTCTTTGAACCGGTCGAGTTAGTCCCTTCGTGAATGGATCTTCTATGTTGTCCTTATTGTCTACTCTTTTAATCATGACTTATCTATTATTGACAAACTCTCTTGGCGAGTGTAAATTTCGAAGAATGTGTCATGACTTCTTATAAGCTCTTGGTTGTTTTGCAATTTGCATCACAACATTATTACCACATAACACTGTTATGGGTTTCTCAATGGTTGAAAACACTCATTGCTCAACCACAAACTTGCATAGCGAGACCACTTTCTTAGCTGCTTCGTTAAGGGTGATGTACTCAGCCTCCATCATTGGATCAGCTACAGTCTCTTGTTTGGAACTTTCCAACTGATCACTCCATAGTTCAATGTAAATACATAACTAGACATTGATTTACTGTCATTGATATCACTCTAAAAGCTAGAATATATATACCCCTTCAAAAGGAGGTATTTATTCCCATATATAAGTATAAAGTATTTAGTATTTCTTAAGTACATAAGATATATTTCACTAGCGTCCAACGTTTTTCTCTAGTATTAGGCTAATATCGGCTTATACATTGTAACATCCCCTATCTGAAGGCTCGAAGCTAAGCGCTATAGATGCTGCAGTCACCCATAGTATTAACTTCCGGTGACCAAATACGTAATGTTAATGGTATCCTTAATATCAGAAGCACATGAATAGGAAACAAAATCACAGATTTCAAAACAACTTTTCTGATCACATTTCACAAAACATATTTCATATTCCATTACATAATCCCAATCGTTTCCCAAGTTCAGATCAAAGATAATTATTACAAAATACGCCAAGAGAGACATATGAAGATGCCCCCTTGGATGACTAGGGTACTAAATAGTCATAACTGACTAAATACAACACAGTAGAATCAAACAAAATAAAACAGCAACTCCTAAATAGCTATTCATCAGCCACCTGCTCTTCTTCGGAAGCTTTATTCGCCAACCTACTAAAAGCCTAAAAATCCTCAACCCTCGGCCTACTCAAATCAATTTTGAGCATCCAAGAGTTTAAGGGGAAAAACATAAACTTCGAGTCAGACATAAAGCCTGGTGTGAATAATACTATACATCTCGGTTACTTGATTTTAAGTAAGACCACACCACTTAGTGGAATGGGTTTCCCCTCACTAATATCCTTTTAAAACATATCTTTTGCAAACCATAATCCTACAACCAAAATTGGTTAAAATTGTAAAGAATTATCATATAAGCATACATAGCAGGTAACAAATGGACTATCTGTCCGAACACTACAGTTTTGTTTGGCTAACTACTAACCTTTGGCTGACTCGGGCCTACCAGACAATATAAACAAATAATCTAACATCTGTAGATGCTCCTCTTCTGGACGGTCTGTCCCTAACTTACTTTCTCCAGGTCAATTGATCCTAATGGTTTTGTGGGCTCACCAATAACCAACCTCTGTACAAATATATTCATTTCTGTGTGTAACATCATTTTAGTCTTAACAGTGACAAAGCCCTACACATTGGAATTTTTAACTAAATTAGCTAGGGGCTAATAGCTAATGTATAGGGTGCAATCCTATACCAGTCTCATCTGGTATTCTAATATCTGAGTCATTTTACATAGGGTTAACTACCCATAAATTTTCCTTCAAAACCTTTTCTTCTCAAAGCGATTTAAACCTTTAAATCATACTTTAAACAAGGAAAATATACACTCTACGCTTTACTCATAATCACCTTGCCATGTTATATATACTTTACACAAATCTTTGTTGATGATAACATTTAAACCTTTTAAAGTAACCCTTTCGAATCCATTGAAAGTACCACTTTCTTAACCATTGAAAGTACCCCTTTCGAAACTAGGTAAACTTTTTTTATAACCTAGGCCGAAAGGCCAAATCATCCCTTCCGAAACCTTGCATAACTACCTTTCGAAAACATTGAACAACCTTCCCATCGAAAGCGTTAAAACCTTAGACATCATATCTTTAGAACACTTAAACATTGCCTTCCAAAAATATTGGAAAACCTTTCCTTTCAAACCTTTTGAAACCATTGGGGAACCTCTCCTTCGAAATCTTCATTAAAACCTTTCGAAAAGCATTAAAACATCCAACCTTTCGAAAGCCTTTGGGTTCAAGTAAAACATGTGGAATAATGTTTTGAAACCATTTAGAACTAAATCATCCGAAACCTTTGGATTTTACTTACAACGGAAGAATGGGCCATAAATCAAATAAGTCAAAAGCACCCTTTCGAAAGCAATGCCTAAGTAAAGAAGTTATGGCGTCAAAACCAACCTTCCTAAAGCATTGGAGAAGCGGCTTTAGTTTTATAAAATAAGATTGCCCTTTCGAAGGCATCGCTTCGAAAGGTAGGAAGCGGCAACAAAGGGGTTTCGACCCCGACGAAAGCATTTACTTAAAAAAAAGGCACAACCTCTTAGAAACCATTCCTTTAAAACCATTTGACCCATTCGAAAGCCAACCAAGTCGAAAGCATACCTTTCGAAAGCAAAGCAGATGCGTTTTCATTCGAAAGCAAAGTAGCGCTTCGACCCCTTCGGAACCCCTAGTTTCGACCTAATACCTTCTGCCTATATCCAATTCGCTGTGCAACAAGCCTTTGATGCCCTGCGCATTAGTTTCGATGGTGATGGTGGCGGAGTTAGTAGGTCGGAACCCCGAGTGCCGAAAGTTGAGAAACATGTAAAAAGCCTGTTTAAACTGAATTTTATTTTTTTTAAATAATCTTTTCAACTAACCAGCCTTGTTTGTTAAAATATGATTGGTTGCAAATTTTCTTTTCTAAAAGAACGGCCGAAATTTCAAAATTAAACAATTTCATTAATTTTCAAAATACCCCTTCTCCTTTTATAAATATATAAAACATTTAAGTCTCATACCTTAAATAATTTTATATATCTATTAAAACACTTTGGAAAATTCTACAAAAATTCCAGAAAATTATTTTTAATATGTTTTCTAACATGTAATAATTTCAGACCCAAAACATATATTATTAACCGTAAATACTTTTAAACTCAAATAATCAATTTCCTCACCGGAAAATTAATATTAAATCCACATTAATTCAGAAAATTATGAAATTTAAACCCATCTCTAAAATATCATTTCTGATCTAAATCTAAAATTGCAAGGCATTTGGATGTCATTTAATAGGATTTTCACATTAAAACATATCATATAACCTATATGAATAAGCATAAATCATCAAGAAGCATACATATATATATATATATAAACATTTAATCATTCAGAAACATGGCATAACCTTGCAAAATAATCGGGTTTGACCTTAAAACCGAAAACAATAAAAATATGAGATGTAGTCATTATGCACCTTAACTTTGAGATTAAGGATT